>OY796676.1:15175824-16545091 GCA_963680715.1 Tetragnatha montana | reverse complement strand
TGAAAATGATTCCTTCATTCACGAGGTTAAACCATGCAGATATATTTTATTTACATTTTTAAGATTGCACTCGAATTTCATTGTTGTGGTATTTAAACGTCGTTTCTTCTGCTTACTGATAAGAATAGAAAGGCTTTAAACGGCAGTTTTATCAGTATACTAAATTATAATCTTGATTTGTATCATTCTCCGCGAATTGTATATAGATTACGAGAATAAAGAAGAAAATGAAAGAAATTCCTAAATGAGAGATAATTTTCTCCCGCTTACCCCTATTTTCCATGTTTAACTCAGCTAGTTATTCTATGATGATCTTAAAATAAGAAACGGTATAGCTTAATAACAATATTTTGTTCCGCAACAGTTTCCAATCTAGGAAACAAAAGTTGACTATTTAATCTCCTTTATCTAGTGAGTAAGATTGAATGAAAAAGTTGTCATATTAACCAGTTAGTGACCTAATACCAATTATATTCTATATAATTGGTATTAGGTCATTAGGTATAAATGATGATAATTATACTCATTAATATTATAATAATATATCTGTTACTTTAGTCTACTAATATGGTGATCATCAACTCTGCTTACAAATCAATTTTCAAAGAAACTAATTCATTTTAATGGGGTTTTTTTTCTAAAGAGAAGAGTATAGGTAATCTATTAAAAGGAATAAAAAAAAAATATATCCCCCTCAAAAAAATTTCAATACTTTTTTTGTAAAAGATGTGAAGCTTTATTGGGAAATTCAATTCAAAATCTAGGCTTCGACAACTGGCGTATATTAGTTTCCTATGAAGTTTATTTATGAGATGGAGTGCATCAATATTTCTCTTCCTATTGGTTTCACTTTCTATGAAAAATTTGGAGGTGGGAAAATGTAATCTATTAACCATTTTCATGGTAAATAGCTTTTTCTTCACCTGCAGATAGATCTTTTTTTGTTTTTCATTACTGAATATCAGACCACATTTATGTTAACAGATTTTTTTTCATGAAACTACACCCTGCCATTAATTTTTTTAACTTATTCAGGCACATCAATTAACAAGCACAGTCACTGAGACTACCGATGTCCCTGTCAGAGGAAAATGGGGCAAAAGCATCCAAAGCTTGCTTCTGTGTATATCGATGTCGGTCGGCTTGGGCAATGTTTGGAGATTCCCAAACGTTGCTTACAAAAATGGGGGTGGTGAGTTTGAACCCAGCAACTTTTTATGGACACTTATTTTGTTGTTTTTTCCTTTCTCATAAAAATCGGTAACGTGTGAGGATTATCCTGTACAGGGGAAAAAGATTTAAATTTGATAAAATTGAAGGTTTAACATAGATTTTGTTATGACTAGTGCAAAGAATTATTAGTCAAGAACCCAATTAAAATTACAGATGGAAATAAACTAATAGGAACGGAAAAATAATCTTCGACAAATAATAAGAACTTTGTTCGTTTTTTTATTATTATTTTCTCTCCTATTAACATTAGAATGAATATAAACTCATCTCATACCCACCTAAAGTCCCTTTCCTAAGAACATGAATACTTTAATAGATTTCAGGCAACTAGATTAGGATAAAATTAGAATTAATCACACTAAAATAACAAGAATTTTTTTGTTTTAACATTTTAGTTGCAATTCAACATCTGTCCTTTCAATTTTGTGTTATAATATACAGTATAAAGGGTGTTTTAACAAGTCCACCCACACTTAGCACGTTAGGATTCCTTGCGTTTAATACATAAAAACGTCCAAAGAACTAAACCTATACGATCGTGATAGAAAAGGATATGACGTCCCATCCGGTTTACGCTAAAAAGGTTTTTGGGAAAACGTAGTTATTTGGATATTTTTGCAGACTAAGATGGTAAAAATATCTATGTGCATGTATGCGCGTACCGTGCAAAGAAACAATTAAGTTTTTATTGGATGCGACGTCACATCCAATCGTCGCATCGTAGAGGTATACTAGTTCTGGTGCAAATTCTATCTACTCCAAGCAGCAAGGATTCTTTCTGTGCAGAGTTTGGGTGGATTTGTTGAAACACGAAAGTTGATTGAAGGAGATTAAAATTTTCCCGCCGAAATTTTTGTTTCTTTCATCAATAAGAAATAATTACACAACTAAATGTATTCAATGATGCTCCAGAGTAGTTGTACAAATTCATTTACGGTATTCATGACTGATTATTTAAAATTAACTTCTTAGAGGGTGAAAATTCTCATCCATAATAAACGAGTTTAATATGGATATTCGATATATTCTATTGATATACCTACTGTTAATAAACAGGATATATCCAAGAAATTAACAAGTTATGTAAAACATTATTTTTGCATTAACATTAAAGCATTACCTATTTATTTTTAAGAAACCTGTTAATTGTGCCGTGTATAAAAAAATAACGCATTCTTTTAATTATTCTTCTAGGTTCTGCTTAGAATTATTTGGAAAAAAATGTTAGTTATAAAATAATTCTTTCCGTAAATGTTTTTATTTTTTTTTAAACCTTTTTTGTTATAAATTTACATGAAAGAAAAGTTTATACAGGGGGGGGGGCATCCTGCAATCTGTGAGACATAACATTTTTCTGTTTCATAAAACCTGAAAAATATTTGACAAACCTTGCAGTATAGTTACATCCCAAGCAAAACGTGTTAGTTAGTTCTATTATTTTTTATTATACCTTTTATTTGTTTATTACTAAACTTTTTCAATTTTATTACATTTTTACATTTATAGATATTTTTTGTTTATATTTTTGTATATACTAAATGTGTGTTTATTAATTTATTCATAATTCATTATTTTAACTTTAATGAAAGTACAAGATCTTTTTAATGTATGATTTTTCATTACAGTTAATTATTTAAAATACTTTATAGGTGCCTTTCTCATACCGTATTTATTACTTTTAATAATTATTGGAAGACCTTTGTATTATTTGGAGCTAATCCTTGGTCAGTTTTCGAGTCAAGGTTCCATAAAATTATGGAGAGTTCTTCCAGCTTTCAAAGGTAAAATTTTCTTCACCTACTAATTTGCTAAAATTCTGTAAAGTTAAAACTGACTTTTAAAAATGCTCTAACAGCAACATATGCAGTAAATTGTGAAAGTATAGCTCGTAATGAAGCAATTTATCTTCTTTTATGTAGGTATAGGCTACGCTCAAGTAATATCGGTGTCTTTTGTGGTAATATTTTACAACTACCTCATGGCTTTGAGTATTTATTACATCTACGCTTCAGTTCATGAATGTTTACCTTGGACCGATTGCAACTATCCAAATTTAACTGTAAGTTTGATCAAAACTTTAACTATAGTTTCATTGAATGAATTCTTTTGCTTTTCTTTACTGAATTATACTTGTGTGATGTAAACTATTTTACAGAACATAACTCCGGCTGAATATTTTTGGAAGTAAGTTTTTTTACAATCATTTACTGATTTAAACCTTAATGTTCATTGACTCTATATTATGCTTCAGTTTATATTGCACTGCAAAATATTTTCTCAGGAATGACGTTTTAGAAGAAGATCCAGATAATCCAGACACTTTTGTGAACATTAGCTGGAAACTTGTGATTTGTCTCTTCATCACATGGACTTTAGTTTACATATCAGTAGTCCAAGGCACAGACTCATTGGGAAAGGTAAGGAAAATATTTTCCTACTGACTTTTAATAGGTCATATATTGCGGTGAGGTTACCATGCTCCTTTTCGTATTGTTACAGATGGCGTATTTTACAGCTGTATTCCCATATGTTGTTCTCATTGCTCTTCTTATTGTTGCCTTGCAATCAGATGGTGCTGTAAATGGAATAAAATTCTTCTTCAAACCGGAACTTGAAAAGCTGTTGGTACCGCAAGTAAATACACACTTTAAAAATTTTAAAGATATAGTTTAAACATGTTTTTTTAATCATTAAAGACTAAGTTGTTCTTTTGAACTTGCTTTTAAAAATTTTGTTCTATTTCTGTAATTTTTATTCTAGGTGTGGTATAAAGCATGTGAACAATCTTTTTTCTCCTTAGCAATCGGGTATGGAAATATTATCATGATAGCTAGTTACAACAAATTCACTAATAATGTTTACAGGTAAATTTTTTTCCATGATAATTTTATACCGGGATTTTGATTTCTGGCTTGATTAATTTGTTTGATGGAACACAAAGCATTTTTTTTCAGGGATGCAATAATAATCAGTGTGTTAGACACGTTCACCAATATTTTAGCAGGGTGCGTTATATTTTCCGTTCTAGGAACTTTAGCATATGAAAAGAACGTTGACATTTCAGAAGTCGTTAATCACAAAGGTGAAGTATTATTCGATTTTTCTTAATTAGAAAACCCGAATGTACTCACTAATTTAAGAATTTTTTGTCTCTTTTAGATCTGGGTTTGGCATTTGTTATATATCCTCAAGCTCTTGCGAACATAAAGTTTGTTCCTCAGTTGTGGTCTTTGTTGTTTTTTATAATGTTATTCACTCTTGGCATTGGAAGTTCAGTAAGTTTATTTTAAACTTATTAATACAAAAGGGCAATTTCAAACAAAATGTTTAGTAAGATCTTATATTTTGACTGGAAATTATTACTAAGGAAATATAGAATTTATATTTATTTTCTATTGAGCTTTTTTTATTATTTATGTTATTATTGTTTTTTAACTATTTTACTTAATAAGTATCTTTTCTTGTTTCATACATATGTTTTTTTAAAAAAAAGGTAAGTTAAAAGGGATAAATTGAAGTTACTAAGGCTATCTATACAATGTCTGCCTAAGACATACGATTATTCGCGGAAGAAGTATTCAAAGTGCTTATAATTATCTTTACTAATTTTTAAATTTAAAATTTATTTCAATTACGTCATTAATATCATCGTAACAGCTAATTTTTGCAGATGTCACAGATTGAAACCATTTTAACAGCAATTAAAGATAGATATCCAGCACTTCGGGACAAGAAAATAATACTTTCCCTTGGAGTATGCATATTTTTCTTCTGTATGGGAATACCCCTCACCACTAATGTAAGTAGAAGAATCCGACTTCCAAAAATTAGTTTTAAAATATCTTTAAAATGTTGAACATTGAAAATGTATCCTCTTTTCTATAGTTCTGTGTTAACGTGAAAATTATATTTCCACTCTCTTCGTAAATACTACTAGATAAGATTGACCAAAGAGATTTAGCATTTCTCTGAAATAGAGCATTTTCAATCACATGACTCGGCCTAACAACGGCCTTAGCAACGTTGTTTTTGCCCGCCAGTGACATCATGAAGGAATGCTTCCATTGGATGCTTCTAGTTCCCGCCCCTAACAACAGCCTTAGCAACGTTGTTTTTGTCCTCCAAGTGACGTCATGTGCGAATGCTCTATAATCTAAGATTTCTTATAACTCTTGCTCTGTATAAAAGTATAGAAACCTTATTTTTGGAAATCTTAAAAATAAATATTATTCGGAAAGGAATGCGATGCATGTAAGTTCTTAATAAATCGATAAATTTTAATTTATCGAGTTAATACTGTTGAAAAATATTTTTCTATTTGTGATTATTATATTTATCTTAAAAATTCAATCTTAGTGGCGTGAAACCATTTCTGTTTTTAAACTGTTAAAATTTTAAAATCTTTTTAAGCAGTGAATATGATGATAATATTATGTATACAATTCATTATTAAAATAAAAAGAAGTTTATAAATGTCTCTTAAATGTGCTTTTTAGGTTTATCGTTTTAAAAATTTAAAAGCTTCAATATTTTTCTTCATAGGTTGGACAACACATTTTAGTTTTGCTTAATAATTATGGAGTTGGAGCCGCCGTTTATTTTTATGCAACGCTTACGGTGATAGGAATTATGTGGATCTATGGTATGGTTAAAAAAAAAAGAGAAAAATAAGTACTTTAAGATAAAAAAAGAGTACATTTTTTGTTCTTTTGGCTTTATTAAGCATCCAAATTAATGGGTATAGAAAAGTTCGAGGTCTCAAAGAGGAAACTAACTAGTTTTTAGGGATTTTAAATTTTACGCATTTATTCTTTGAATTAAATTTTAAAATACCTAAAAGCATATGAAAACGTTAAAATTATGAACTGGGCACCTTTTAGTTATTATTAAAATTTTATTAAGCTCAAAAATAACTGTTGCATGTAAGTAAATATAGTAGTAGCTACCTATAGTCTGAAATATTTTACAGTAATAAGTTGAATATTTGAAAATAGAGATAGAGCATCCAAAAACTATCAAATTAGAGAATTATTTGGTTAAAATATCTGTTTAGTTACTTGGCTTTTGTAAAAATAATCCTCTTTATACTTTAATGTGTAATAAGTGTGTTTTTACCGAACATTAGAGTAATAGTTGTTATAATAGCTTATTTAAATAATCCAAAAGCAAACTCATCTTTAGGAATCAAGAAATTTTCCAAGGATGTAAAATTCATGCTAGGCTCATCTCCAAGTTACTTTTGGAAAATTACATGGACTTTCACAGCGCCTGTTTCTTTGATAGTAAGATATTAAATTCAATACATAGCATTTCAATCAATTAAATATTTTTAAAAACCTATTTTAATTCACATAGGTATATATTTTTCTCAGGAAAACCTTAACTCCTTTTGCGTGAGGGATTTTTTCCATAACATCAGGGCCGTGTTGTGGAAAAATCGCGCCCGGGGCGAATGGCTTTTTGGCGCCCCCAAATTTGCAAAAACAATGTTCGGGCACAAATTTGGCGCCCCCTGTTCATCGTACTTTCGTTCGAAAGTATCGAAGAATCTTCTATATAAAGTCCATAGTCCAATGCTAAAATAATTTTGATTGCAAAAGAATGTCCGGGCACAAATTTGGCGCCCCCTGAACACGTTCATCGTTGTTCCGTTCGAAAGTACGGAAGAATCTACGAAGTCCAATACTAAAATACTTTTAAATTGCAAAATACTAAAATAATAAATTGCAAAAAAAAAAGTTCGGGCACAAACTTGGCGCCCCTCTTAAGTACCTGAATACGGCGCCCGGGGCGGACGCCCCCTTGGCCCCCCCTTAACACGGCCCTGCATAACATACTAAAAAGTACTGTTTTTTTTTTTTTTTTTTTTTTTTTTTTCAAATTAACAAATTTGATATTTTCTCGCAGGTAATATTCATATACGGCCACATAGCAGATGACTCTGATGCTAGCACTCTACCTCTTTGGGCAGAGATAGCTGGATGGGTGTTAGCTGCTGTTGCGTTGATACAGATCCCTATTTGGGGTTGCTTAGTCATATATCGCAATCCAGGAAAAACCTTACTACAAGTAAGCTGTTTCATTTTCTATTGTAGATAATACGAGAAGTTTAGCTCTGAATAGATTAAGACTATCAATCATATGTCTAAATTGTATTTAAGTCAATTCTATGTTGCATCAGCGCTTAAAGCTACTTGACACAAAGATAGAATACTATACATGAAATTTATTGAAATTTCCTGAATAGATTAATTTAAACGCCATTAAAAACAAAATAAGTCTTCTTTTGACTACAGGGTGTATCTGGAAGGGATCAAAAAACTTTTAGGAGATGTTGATTACCTGTTGGCAATTCAGAACACAAAAGAAAGGGGTGCATTTCTGAGCCGGACAAGAGTTTCCAGGTTATTGTGGGAAAAGGCTGAGGGTGGAAAAAAAATTCACTGTCAAATACCATGTACTAACTTATTTATAAAAACTACAAAAGGTTTTTTTTCCTTAAGGGATTGTCTTCAAAAAGTGACAGTAATAACTTTATCATCTTTGAATTTCTTAGTGTCACATTTTAAAGATATTGAGTAATATTTGTTTACTTCAGTAAAACTTAAAAGTCCCAATATTCAACATTTTTAATATCAATGTCAAACAAACCAAATCCTGAAATCTCAACTCTAACAGAACCGAGAACATTTATTGCATAAATAAATAATATAATTTTCTACAAAAATAATTTAACAGGAAACACAGAATAATTTTGGTTTTACCGAACATTTTTTCAATTTATTTTCATTAGTACTAGGTATGTAACAATCCTTCTTGTAAAAGGTAGTAGTATCTAATTTTGTGTTCGTCATTTTAGAAAATCCGTGATAGCTTCAAAGCCACTCCAGAATGGGGACCTAGTGATCCTGAGGACAAAGCACGATGGTTGGAAGAGAAAAAATATTACAACCAAACTAAAACCGAACAACAAGGAATTCGTGTTGTGTCTACAGTGTACAATGAGGCTTTTCAAAATGAGGACGTTTTCTAAGAACTTTTATAGGATTCTCTTTTGTAAATAGAATTGTGTATTTGTTTTATGTTAGTTATCGTATGCGAGCTGTACTATTTATTTACAGGTTTTATGAAACGTATGTTATGAAAAAATCCATCATTTTTATTTATGAATTCATGTTAACTAATTTAATGTTTTATTAAAAAATAAAGCACAAAATGTAAATATCGATAAATTAGAATTAAATGTTGTTTTATTGTCTGAACTTCCAACAGAGGGGGATCCAACAAAAAGTTTAACTGTAAAACACAAATTTCGAATAAAATTAGAACGTTGAGCTTATTGAAATAGGAGAGCCGTATTGAAATATTTATTATCTGAATAAGAGACACAGACAACGCACACCGAACAAAGAAATTAGTTTATTTACAGGCCTACTTGAAAATGCTTTGTTGTAATGGTTGCGTACAAAATAACAGAAGTTGTTTGCAGATTAATAAATACGCGATTGATTACAAAGACGTATAAATTAATGTCATAAGCATTCCAGGCTTCACAGGAACTTCATTTCTACTGGGCAAGCAAATACTGTCGTAAATTACCTGGAATAAAAAGGTTGTTTATAGCAAAAACAAAAGTTGAAAAAAAATCCTTCAATCTACTTAGGAACTTTTAAAATTTGTTGATTTAAAATATATTCAAAAATATTTTTACTTTTTAAGAGTAGGTTTCAATGCAGTTTAAATAATTTATTCTTAAGTCCAAAATATCAATTTAGAAAACATTGAAACTATCTTCTTTTGAAATTGATAAATTTCATTCCCTTTTATTCCAAAGTTGTAATTTCAGTTTAAAACTTCGGACAAGGGGCCATATAAATATTACGTAAGCTCCTAAGGGGAGAGGGGGTGTTTTATGTTTGCCTATTTTTGCTGACAACGGGGATTGAGTAATGAGTATGCTAGGGATCCTCACAATATCAAAACGATAAGATATCAAAACTCTTCATTTTTGATAACATCTTTTAACAAATTTAATAAAAATGTAGTCTTAAAAATTCAGTGTTATTTTGAGGTTTAACATTTTAACCCAGAAAAAACCTAAATTAATATTTTGTGGATGAAGGTACAAAAGAAGACCGGAAAGGAGTTTTGGTAGTTTTCTAATATAAAGAGGGACACATTGCTTATTTTTGCATACAAGAAGCAGGGTTCAAATATTTTCAGAAACATGCCTGCATATTATTTGAATGGCACCCCAAATTGAGATCACTCAAGTCATTCCAGATTTTGCAGGCGATAAATAGTATTGAATGTTATAACATAGTAATTTTAGTGGTCACTGTATTCACCGTACACTGTAAAAAAAAATCTGCCATTTTCTTTGGAAAAACTGGGCTGCTGAGTTGCCCATTTTTTCCAAGTAATGTTTCTGGAAAATAACAGGAACGTTCCAGTAAAATTAATCAGAAATATCAGAATCCCAGTATTTTACCGAAACCTTCTTTATTATTATTTAAATAATTATTTTCCAGTAACATTACTTGGAAAAAAATGGGCAACTCAGCTGCCCAGTTTTTCCGAGGAAAGTAGTGGTGTTTTTTTTTACAGTGTATCTCTCTCTCTCTCTCTCTCTCTCTCTCTCTGCATTCCCGAAAACAGGTTATAAAAGTTACTACATTAAAGATGGTTTCAACATAAATCTCGCATTATAAGATGTTACCCATTAATATGTAGGTCAGAAAATTGATGCAATCTCTCCGTTCCAGTCCTGTCATTGACTATGATTTTCCATTACCCCTGGAGCCGACATTTTCAAAGGTTCCGATGACGAAATAATCCTCTTTCGAAGACCAGCTGAAGGAGATGACTGGATCCTCAGATAGAGGGGGCAAGCCCAAATACTAAGAGCGGTACATGCTTTCTGCCTGCTTTAGTGCTTCATACGACAGTCATCATGGGGGATAATGTTACCATTACCTCTGGCATAGGGTTGGCTCTTAAGTCTGTCTACGCGGATTATCACTCCAGGCTAAAAAGAAATCACAAAAATAGTCTTTTAATTATGTACCACTTTCAAAATCTTAGAACTGTCTGTCTATCACAAGATGAGCTCTCGTTTACATTTCTTACATCCATTCGTTTAGTATTGTTTCTATAGCAACTGCCATAACCATGACCAACAATACCAAAATCTGAAGTTTTTATATTCGATGCTATCATTCTATAAGATTCAATACACATATTTGCCTTAACATGCGATATACTGTAATCCCAACTCTTATATGTACTATATTGAGCCTCTTTATTGTTAAAAGATAATATTTTTGTTATAAATGTGTTCCAAACTCTTTATATTATAAAGGAAATAACAGTGTTTGGGCATTCTTAATTTCAAACGTTATCAATGTAATGATGATAAGGTAAAATTTTGAAAGATTTGTGGAAAGAGATAAATAAGTTTTTATTCAAACAATCTTCATATTACACATTGAATAAAAATATTAACGCTTATTTTCAAATCGAAAACAGCCCGTTTAGTATCAACCTACTGGAAAATCATTATTACTAGATTTAAAAATTAAAATCCGTTTACGTGAAACAAAATTGTAGGTGTATAGAAAAGAATGCACATAACTTTCTTTTATAGACTCCATTTTTACACGAGCATTAATTTACTAAAGGTTTTTTTATCTTTTCGCAAAAGTAGATTCACTATAAATAGCTCTAATTTATCAGGAAACTGGATTCATAACAGTCTTATGCTTTTATATTAGTTCAGACTTTATTATATGATGACCAAACATCTAATAAGTCTTTAGATCTTTCATCATATATTCTATTAGAAATTCGTTAAAACTATTCTGAACTCCTTTAATAATAATCAGTATGAAAATAATAAAATATTGAAAGTTGTTTTTGTTTAACTGATGAAAAACTTCTGTCCAGATACAGTGGAAGCTCTTATAGTGTAATTATTTTTAGGTGTTATACATTATGATTTCCAACAAGTTCGCCTAAACCCTGCACAACCAGATGCATTGCATGGAGTAGATAAAAACTGCCCACACAACAATAACTCTACGACCCAAAGTTTTCGTGAATATCGTAACAGTAAAAAAATATGACGAACTTTATTTTGAACGAAAAATATTTTGCGTGGAATTAGGAAAATTTTTACACAAATTACGCACAGAGGTTCAAAACTGTAGAAATCATGTCGTAAAAATTAAAACGATAGAAAAAAAGGACCCACCCAAGAGTCACGGTTAAGTGTTTGAGAAATATCGATTCCTTTAATGTAATCGATACCCAAGCACATGCGGACCGAATATTTTATTTTAAACTTTTTTTTAACAAGCTATGTGAGTGAAATTATTCACTTATTAGATGGAATTTTAGAACGTATGTTGTCTTAAACCTCCTGTTCACACCTACTGATTTAGTAATTAAATTGAATCGATAATTTTATACATCAGTACTTGGATTTGGTTGGTTGATGAGAAATTTTTAATGGCGCTAAGCTCAAAGGATAGTCAGGAAGGATACATTGATAACTTTTAAGTAGGGTCACTTGGGGTAAGTGGGTCCCTGGGGTAAGTGGGTCACCCCCCTCAAACTAAACTATGTAAAGGACATTTCACACTTATTCACATTGATCATGTTACATTTTGTCACACTGATGGGTTTTGCATATATTAGAGTTTTGTGTCATTTTTTTTTAAGATTATAGAACTATTGTAAAAAAATTTCCATAATTTTTTATTTGGAGAGTTCAAGATGCATTTTTCCAAGAAGTGTTTCCAGGAAAGTTTTCACTATATTTTAATGTTTTTTCAACTGTTGTGCCAGGTTTGATTTAAAATACATACTGTAATTTGAATTTTCACAAAATCTCTTATTTAAAAATTTTTAAGAGGGGGGTCCCACTTACCCCATAATTTAAGCATAGTAGGGGTAAGTGGGTCCCCTCATTATGGGGTAAGTGGGACACCCTAGACTCTTCATTTTAATGTTTATTGAAACATTTATAAGTAATTTATTGAAATTTTATATTAATTTTGCGTTTTAATATAAGCTGTGGTAAGTAAAGTAAACTATTAAGTTGTGTTTTTTTTTATTCACGTTGCCGAGAAATTAATTAAAACACACAGTGGAGTGGGGGAATAGTTTCGAGGGTTTCTTTATAAGTCTCCCGAACCATTCGAACCTGAAAAAAACATTCTGTAATTGTAGTGTTCCAAAAAGGGGTCCCACTTACCCCAACCAACCCTATTAATTTAAATGTGAGTAGATATCTCCTACATGAATTAAGTTACAATAAAATATTTTGTACCTAAAACTTCTATACTTTATCAAGTAAGACCCACTTACTCCCTCTTAAGTTTTACTTGCTTTCAATCAAAATAAAGAGGGGGGACCCACTTACCCCTTCCTATGGGGTAAGTGGGACACCCGTCTCATTTTTTACAAAAAGACCAGTTAAGAAAAATGTAGAACATTATTTTAGAACCTAATTATAAATTTTTGTTCATAAATAGTTTCTTAAATAAAATATGTCATTAAGTTCAAATTGAGACTCTTCAAAAAAATTTTATGAAGCTTCAAAAATGTACTGTTCCAAAAAGGGGTCCCACTTACCCCAAGTGACCCTATATGAAGTAGTATACTTATTTTCATTCTACGAAGCTTTCTAAAGTCAAGGTTAAAATACTCTTAGGAAGTCAAACCTATTCGATTCAGCTGAAATAGAAGTGCTGAATATTTAAAAGTACTATCAATTCCGCTGCACAGGATGAAAGTGGTATAGGTCCAAAAATGACAAAAGTTGAGTTAACAGTGGATTTGGATAGAGTTTTAGGTCCTTTATTTAGTGTAGTTGTTTGCAAAGGAAAAAGTTGATTTGTTGGCCCGTGAGAGTGACTCAAAAAATGACTACTAACGCGAACGGCCGTTTTCGTCAGGATGAAAGTGGAATATGTCCACTGCTCCGCTTCGTTTAGTGAATTTGTTTTGATAAGAGAACCCCAAGGACACTCGCACAGCTGCAAAGGCGAGGGCCCGTGGGATTATGAATAAGCGTCTTACTCTGGAGAAAATTTTATTTTTGTTAACTTTAATTACAAATTTATGGGTGACCCCCTTTTGTAAAAAAATATCCGAAAATAAAATCCGAGCTTTATTAGATTAGGCGGGAAAGCTTTAATCCTTTAATCGTCATGGCTCTAATACAGACGCCCCTATCTTGTATGTATTTTAACAACCATTCTATATAAATTACAGTATGCTAGTAACTTAAGGTATAGAGTGTTTTCAGGTGACGTCACAACCGGTTATTTTCTTTTAACTGTGTATCTTCTGTAGGGCTTTTAACTGTTGCTAAGGCCGTTGTTTATCTGTTGGTAAGACGGATTTTAGGTATGGGATCACGTGATTGCAAATACTCCAATAGAATGTTTTCAGGTGACGTCACGACCAGCTAATTTCTTTCAACTGTTAACCTTTGTAGGGCTTTTAACTGTTGCTAAGGAGGTTGCTGGGTAACGAGGAAATGGAAAATGGAGGCCGCGCCCCCCCCCCCAAACAGTGAACAAATTTTTTTCTTCTCCGAAATCGACGAAAAAATCGAAAGTTTCCCCCAAAAATCAGAAAGCTAAAAATGTAAATTTTCAAGTTTCTTCATTCCAGATCTTTTAAGCTATTTGAGGTAATAAAACTGTAACTGTCATTCATTTTTCATGCCGTTTAAGGTTATGGGCGGGTCCAGGGGGGGGCCTGGGGTTCCCACCCCCGAAAAACCCTAACAGATAGCTTAAAAAACACTTTTTTTAATGATAATTAGAGATGATAAGAGGAGAACTCCTAATTCCCCTTTTATCACCTGTTTGTTATATTGTGTTTTTCCTTGAAAATTTTGAAGTTTTGAAGAAACGGTTCTTTTTTGGGTGTTCTCCAAAAGGTTTCAAAATAGATAAAACACTATAGTTTAAAAAGGAATAATCTAAAAAAAATTCTGAGGGAGGATACCCATCAGCCCCCTTTGAAAATTTAGCGTATATTTATGATACTTCCCCCCTTTTAAATTCTAGAGGCTTCAAAATAAGCTGAAACTTTACTTTTAGAGACAAATTTTCAAAAATTTTCTGGAGGTGACCCCCAATTTTCTCATTTAAATGTAAAATCTTTACATTACGTAGGACATAATTCGAATGCTACTTTGAAAAGATCTTAACCTTTATAACCGTAAAACGGGGTGAATCGGATCACTGTTGGGGAAAGTTTTTTAAATCATAACTCCACTTCACTTGCATTAGAGTTATAGATTCAGGATGAACTCTGGCCAATTCTACACATTATTTAGAATTTGTTTCAGTCATCAAAAAATATTTTACTGTCATACTTTGGGTCCGCCATGTCTTTGAAGTTGAATGCAAAAAAAAATCACAAAAACCTAGCTGTCAAAACTAAGTTAATTTCACCAAGAAAATAACTTCTTTACCTCAATTCTTGGTGCCTCCCAATTTTCTCGAAAGTTTCTTTGCAATCTTGAATTTTTTCAACAAGATCTAAAAGTATTAATTAGGACTCGAAATTTTCTTTTTAAAGCACTCCAAAATCTTTATTGAGAAATTTTTGGCAGCAGTTCTAATTTTCATAGTGATCCGATTCACCCCCTTTTACAGTATGTCATTAAAGTACAAAAAAATCCCTCCGAAATTCTCATAGTTACTTACCATATTGTTTTTATCTTAAAAATTCTGAAGAATACACACACAACGTTATCCTCTGTAGGTGTAATCCAAAAGGTATCAACTGTGCAAAAATGAGTAAAAAATCTACTATTTGAAGCCAAAATTAACAAATTTTCTGGGGGAGGACCCCCAGACCCCCCCCCTTTTTTTGCTTTTGAGCAAGCATTATCTTACAAAAACTTTTACACACTTAAACAAAGTTTCGCATTAAAGTTATGATACATACGAAAAAGTTGTTTTGAAGAAAGGACGTTGTTATGAGAGTAAGGTTCAAATGCAAATTGGGTTCTTGAAAAATTTTAAATTGTGCCCCCCCCCCCAAAATTTTAGGTCACGCTACGCCTATGGTTGGGATATATGAAAATGCGACAGACACAACAGAATTTTTACTGACAAAAAGAAGGAAATTACACATTTGGGGCGAGGTCAGATTCGAACTGACGACGGAGCAGTGCGCAGACTGCTGGCGTGAAGGTGAAGGGTAGTGAGCAGACCCAACCGACCATCCGTCTCCCTGAGAAACATTGATTTTAGGCACTGTCTGTTTGGCCGGCAAATATACAACTAAACAGTACTCTTTTTTACCCGGCAACGGTTCTGATTGGAGCGCCGGGACTGCTACTGCCAGTTTTGCAATGCGCCAACTGCCGGTTTTGCCGTCCAAATAGACACTTCCTTATTTACAAGGATTTAATATATATATAATCTTGTAACCAAAAACCAAACCTAATCTTTATAATAATTGGCCGAGCTGTACGAGCATTGCCATTGGCAGAGCACCCTCTTCCCATGTGGTGACGTCACGGATGAGCCAACCTTCTCTCTCTACAAACCTTGAATAATTGGTTCAATTTCATACATATTTTTTAATATTTTAATACAATATTTTATTTAAAAGAGACTGAAGAATTTTTTGGCTACACCATACCACCGCTCCTGGGAACTAGCCACGACTCTGATATTGATGGTGCAAATGAAAGAGTTGAGGTTGAAAGGCCTACTACAAGAATGACAGATGAAGCAATAAACGTTTCGCAGACCTTAGCTTAACATAAACAGGTAGCTTAATCCAGGGGCATAAACGTTTTCTGGACCTCAACGTATCCCAAACTGGTAGCTGAATTGAGGGGCGTAAACGGTTCCCAGACCGTAGATTATTATAAACAGGTAGCTGAGTCGAGGGGCATGAACGGTTCCCAGACCTTACCGTAACCCTAACTGAATTGAGGAGCATAAACGATTCCCCGACCTTACGGTAACCCAATCTGGAGGTTGAATTGAGGATCATAAATGGTTCTCAGACCTCACCGTAACCCAAACTGGTAGCTGAATTGAGGTGCACAAACGGTTTCCGAACCTCACCGTAACCCAAACTGGTACCTGAATTGAGGGGCGTAAACGGTTCCCAGACCGTAGATTATTATAAACAGGTAGCTGAGTCGAGGGGCATGAACGGTTCCCAGACCTTACCGTAACCCTAACTGGTAACTGAATTGAGGAGCATAAACGATTTCCCGACCTTACGGTTTCCGAACCTCACCGTAACCCAAACTGGTAGCTGAGGTGAGGGGCATAAACGGTTCCCAGACCTCACCGTAACCCAAACTGCTAGCTGAATAGAGGTGCATGAACGGTTTCCGAACCTCACCGTAACCCAAACTGGTAGCTGAGGTGAGGGGCTTAAACGGTTCCCCGACCTTACCGTAACCCAAACTGGTAATTGAATTGAGGAGCATAAACGATTTCCCGACCTTACGGTAACCCAATCTGGTAGATGAATTGAGGGGCATAACTGATTCTCAGACCTCACCGTAACCCAAACTGTTAGCTGAATTGAGGTGCATGAACGGTTTCCGAACCTCACCGTAACCCAAACTGGTAGCTGAGGTGAGGGGCTAAACGGTTCCCAGACCTTACCGTAACCCAAACTGGTAATTGAATTGAGGAGCATAAACGATTTCCCAATCTTACGGTAACCCAATCTGGTAGATGAATTGAGGGGCATAACTGATTCTCAGACCTCACCGTAACCCAAACTGGTAGCTGAATAGAGAGGCATAAACGGTTTCCGAACCTCACCGTAACCCAAACTGGTAGCTGAGGTGAGGGGCGTAAACGGTTCCCAGGCGTCACCGTTACCCAATCTGGTAACTAAATTAAGGGGGTGGGGGAATTACCATTTCCTGGACCTCACTGTAACCCAAACTGGTAGCTGAATTGAGGAGCAAAACTGTTTCCCTACCTCACGGTGAAATAGCTCAGCTTTAAATAGCTAAGCTCAGCTAAGGTTTGGTTTGGTTTGGTTTTTTGGTTACATATATTTTCCGGTATGTGTGCTTGATCTCAAGGATCCGCTTATACACCTTCGTCAAGTAAGACAGACACAACAGAATTTTTACTGGCACAAAGAAGGAAAATACACCCAGGGGCGAGGTGAGAATCGAACTCACGACGGAGCAGTGCGCAGACTGCTGGCGTGAAAGGCAGAGGAGCAAACCGAACAGGCCATCCCGTCCCCCCTCAGCTAAGGGAAACATTTGCCAGGTGGCTTAATCGAGGTAACTGTTTGATAAAAGCCCTTCTTGGGGGAAACTGTTTATACCCCTCAATTCAGCTACCAGTTTGGATTACGGTGAGGTTCAGGTTTTGCTTAGCTGTTCAGCTTAGCTGAGCTTTAAGGGCTATATTGTCACCAGATCACATCTAAAAACGTAACTAAATTGAGGAGCTAAAACAATATACATTTCTTATTCTATCCAACGATGCGCCCAAATTTTAGGGGCAATAAGTTCGTGTACCGAAATAAATTGATACACAATGACTCACACAATGTTAGTCTATGGTCATATGGAGAAATTCGTTTGTTTTGCCCGGTTCGCTCAGCGAACAGGGCAACTTGTAACCTTCCGCGCCGGCACGTTCGGTCGCATGTTATATCATCAGAGGTTGTCACTCCAGTTTGTTTTATAGCTCAATGCCTATGGTTCATATTTTCAATATGGGATTAACAATCGCCCTTCGGACGTTGTCATTGATCATTAATGAACTTTAAAATATAGGAATAGCAAGCACAGAGTACTAGAACAGAGTCCACGGCCATAGGCCATAATGGAAATCGAAAAAGCATGACATTGTTACAGGTTGGGAGAATTTTGGCGCTGGGATCGCACTAAACTCACTAGCGTCTGAATCCAGTCTGAATCGCTCGCTGGCTGCTAATGGGAGATCGAAAACACCTTTTTGCGCATGCACCTAGTTCTAAAGCCGGCATACGTTCCAGAAGCTAGTGTGGCGCCCTCACATCAGTAACACATTTGAAAATAACCCCGTGGACCCTCTGTTAGGATATTTCTCTGTGTTAGCAAGTATGCGTTACAAAATAATTTTAATCTACGAATTCTTCATAGAAATTTTGATATTACAATTTTAAAAGTTTAAGAATCGGCGATTAATAAACATTACCGATACTTCACAATCAAATCATTTTAAGTCCTAACAGACATTTGTACTTCACTTTTGAGTGAATTAAATCAATAGTACTTATAGCAATAATACTATCCTTGAAAAGAATGATCGATTTGTTTACACCAGGTTTGCACAGCATATGAACCGCTCTGCTAAATTTGATTGAAAAGTGAAAGAAAATGTCATTAAAGCTGACTTTTCAGTTTTATATTTGTATAAATGTTAAAATTTAGGGAAAATCTTCAAATTTTAAGACCTACAATTTACTCATCGTTTTAAAGAGAATCTCTCTATATTAAAAAAAAGTAACAGTCGCCGCTGCCGCTGCCGCCGCCGTTTCAGAAAATCTTCACTTTGACAATTTTGAATTGTCACTATGCAAAAACTATGGAACGGAAGTTATTGAAATTTTGACCATTTGTAGACAAATGTATGAAGGTCCTTTTCGTTCCAATAGCTAATTAATGAGATAATTAGTTCTGGAATTATTTAATGTCAAAGTCGAAAATTATTTTTTTCTGCTGCGAGTTCGCCCCCAGCAAAATCTATTCGCAGCAGAAATATGATTTTTTGCAGCCGCATTCTCTTAGATGTGAAGTTTTGCACCTCGTCGCCCTTTTTTCGAATTAGTTTTGGAGTAATTAAGTTTTAAAGTTTCGAAATTTTTGACGGGTTTTCGGTTTTTTCGTTATAAAAGAAAAACTAATCACAGTAGAACTATGATATTTTAAACACACATACAATTATTTTTTACAAAAATATTGGCGTTTTGTTTTTCAAAAAATTCTAATTAATTTTAGAGTTATTAAGATTCAAAGTTTTAATTTTTTCTTCTCTTTCTGTTGCCGTTCACTAGAGAAACAGGCGAGTTTTTATGATGAGTCTAATTTCTTTTATTTTCAACAATGTTTTTTCTACAAAATGGTTGATGATTATTAGTAGACTTGCTGGATATTTCTTAACATTTCGATTAAATTATTGATAAGCTAAAAAAGGAATGTATTTTAGCAACATTTTTGTTGTTAATTTAGGGGAATGATACGAATTAAATTATTTATAAGCAAGAGAGGTATTTTCGGTATTACAAGAGGCTTAATTAAGTCGAGAAGAGTGTTAGGCTGGATTGTTGAGATGAACAAGCGAGCTCTGTTCGCTAAGATCGCGAAGCGATCTGAAAAGAACTGCGAAGCAGTTACGGGGGTTGGTGAGCGATAGCGAGCAGGGGGCAGGCCCCCTAGTTTAATAAAAAAAACTTATGTAATATAAAATTATGATATTTCACAAAATAATAAAAACAAATTGAAGTATGTTTTGAACATAGATCATTCGTGATGCCTTTTTCTCACTTATTCAATTTAACAGTAGTTTTATTAATATTTTTGATCACATGATCATAATCTTTAGTTCGTGACGAGTCAGAATTAAATAATTATAGGCCTGCATCATAGTTAAAGCTGTGCAATATACCTGGTTTAAGCAAACTGATTTCTATGGAACGAAAAAAAATGAAACCACGCCTCCGAGGGGTCTCTGCCCTCGGTCCTTCTGTCTTTTATTATAAGACGTTTTTTGATAGGATAAATAATCAATAGTTTTCATCCAAATGGACAGTACATACTACTTTTACAGAACTGCTTACACTCGTTGTCCCTTTTTGCAACTAGAGACCAAATGAGCAAATATACTATGGTATGGTTGTCTTTTAGATTTTGAGTTGACTAAAGAAACAAATTATTAAGTCGCAAAAGGCGAAACTTTTTAACACACTTTACCAAGTTTCAAAAGTTAGTCCAATAGCTCCTCTAACTTATATTGAAATAGAAACAAGTTAAACCTTATTCGGAGTTTTCACTTTCCAATTGAATTTAGGCCTTATTACGTATCGACATATAATTTTATTTTCTATCAATCACTGTCCTGCTAGTCTTATTGGAGGGTTTTTTAGCTTGTAATTTGTAGATGCTACAAGAGCATCACATTTAATAAATATTGAATTATGAATGTAACACGAATTAATAATTCTGATTAGTTTCTATTTGTTCTATTGGTCAATAGTTGCATCACGGGATTCAAAAGCACTATAGAATTAAAAAAATAATCTTCACCCAACAAAATGACGTCGAAACAATAGAGCATTTTCAATCACATGACTTTACCTAACAACGGCTTTAGCAACGTTGTTTATTCGTCCAAGTGATGTCATGTGCGAATGCTGCTATTGGATGCTTCTATTTCCCGCCCCTAACAACAGCCTTAGCAACGTTGTTTATTCGTCCAAGTGACGTCATGAGCGAATGCTCTATAGGTGGTTGTTCTTTAAAGTTCTTGCTGCATCGGTTTCACGTCTGAAATTAACCATGAAAACATATTCAAAACGTTGATCTCAACAAGTCAAACAACTTTAAAAATGTTGTACCAATAAAATTGTTAAATTTAATATACCTAATAACACTTAATTTAAAAAAAAATCGGACGGAAAAAATTTAATTTATTTAAGATTTTCTTTTTTTTACCTAAAAAATCGATCTTTTTTTAAAAATTTCTGTCAAAAACGTTTGAGAAATTTGGCATAATTATTTTTACATGGACATTGTAGTCATATACTAGCTATATAATCAAGAAAAAGTGATATGATTATATCATTAATTAATTAATTTAATAAAATAAAAATTAAATATAGGTAAAAAATTTTCAATAAAGTTTAAACAGTTAATATTTCAACATTATTCGGTATCAAACCACTTAAAAATTAATCAATTTTTCAAAATTTAAATTTCCCTCATGTAAGTCACCCTCAATCACTTATTCAAAACATTCTAACATGCACTCATCCCCCTCCTCCATTAGGGTGTCCCAAAAAAAAAAGGCAAATCCCAGGTCTTCCCACCAAAAATGTTCCTTCAATAAGACACCATGAATTTTTTCAGAATTAAAAAAATATATGTAGAGGTCATCGATTTTTAAAAAAAGGGTCAAAGTAGTGTGAAATGTGGATTTATTTTATTTGCACTTAAAGTGTTCAATGATGTTATTTTCATTTATGAAAACTACCTAAATATTTTTTTAACCAATTCTGTATTAATTATCTGGGTAGGGAAAAACGTAAACTATTACAGAAATTAAGGAAAATGTGATTTTTTTGACGTTTTTACCTTTTGGTACAAATTGTGAACCAAGGTAAAAATCTAAATTGATTGTAAAACCGATGAGGAAGAATTTATCAATGATTTACAGTGTTATTTAAACCTTTTTTACACATTCACACATTATTTTATTAACTTATTCATATTAATTTTTAATTGTAGATAATTGCAGTATTTTTGTAGACTGTTATACCAGAAAATGCCAACATGTGAAATAATTGTTTTACAACCAATTTTAAGATAGATTTTTATTTTTTTTTTCTCGGATCACTTTTTGTACCAAAAGGTAAAGATCTCTAAAAGATCACATTTTTCTTACTTTCTATAATATTTTATAATTCTCTCTACACAGACAAGGCTAAACTGGATCTGTTAACGTGGTAACTGTGTTATAACACAGTTAACAGATCCAGTTTAGCCATGACACAGATAACACAGGTTTGCAACGAAAAGCTTTTTGAATAATTTTAGAGATTTCCTATGTATTTTGGTGTGCTGATAACGAAACAAATATGAAAAAATCCTATACGTCAGGATTCGGCACAAATTGCAAAATTATTTTCAAATTTACACATTTTTCATAGATTTTGTACATTCCCAACTCCTTTACTTTTTAAAATTAGGAGCTGTGAATAATGCACACAGTAAACTATCTCATCCAGCCATTATAGAAGGAAAATACAAGGGAAGATTTAATAGTAGGATAATACCAAATTATTGGATATTATTTGGAAATTTCGGGACACCCTATTCCCCATGCATTCCATCACCCTCTTCATGTTCTTTCTTTCATAATCTTTCTTCACTTATATCCATCTTTTCTATAAAGTGGATGGGAGATGAGAGTATGAGAATGAACCGGGGGGAAATGTGGAGGATAAGGATAATTTAGGGTTCCAAATACAATTTTTAAAAATTATGAAACAAAAATAATCTATTAGCGTGTCGATAATAGACGGCAAAGTTTTATAAATTTAAGCAAAGGATGCAAAATCTTTACACTGACAAAGAGAATTCAAAGCATCCTCGAAACAAATTTGTATATTTTTAAATTTATATTTTGTGCAAATAAATCACGTTGTTTTGCTTAAATTTAATTTACTAGCGCAGAGGTTCTCAAACTGTGGGTCGCGACCCACTGATGGGTCACCTATCAGTTTTTGGTGGGTCGCGAAAAGGTGTTCAATTTTTCTGAATATAATAACTTTTCTACATAATTTTTACAAACGGATTGTTAGCTTTTAAAACTTAACTACCCATTTAGTAAAAAGAATAAAAAGAGCAATAAGAAAAAAAATACCCTTCTAGGTTTTGAACGCAAAGGGCAATTAAAGAATATATACGTTTGTCACTTAAATGTGGTTATAATGCAAAATTAGATTAGAAAGATAAAGTCAGTTTTTTAAACGTAGGGTTCCCCACATCAGGGAAGAAGCAATACAAATTTAAAAATTTTCCTAAAAAATTATGTCGTATCAGCAATTTATCCCAGAGTACTAAAAAACGAGTTGAAACGCTATTTTTAAGAGTCAAATTTCAAAATCTCTCAGGGGGTGGACCCCCAAACCCCCGTTTTATTAGACTAGACTTTTTAAACTAGAATTTTTTTTAGGGGAAATAAGTTGCATTTCCCTGTTATACACTAAATCGCCACTCTATTATTACCACCCTCTCATCAACGTCAAAAACAAAATATTTGAAAATATATCTTATTCATACTATCATGTGCATGAAACAAAAGTTTCAAAAGGGGACATCCATTAATGGAGGGCTCAGAATTAAAGTGGACCAAGTCCACTTTTTGTCATTTTTGAGTTAGCAACGCTATAACATGCACCAACTATGTAAAATTTCAGTGCAATAATGAACCAAGTCCTAGTTCTGATAATATTCGCTAAAAATGTTAATTTTAAAAAATGTTAACATTAATTTTCCTATGGAGCTTTAACTTTAAACCTCTGTAGCTCAAAAGTATATAAAGTGGACTTGGTTCACTTCTATTCTGAACCCTCCAAATTACGTGAGGTGTTTTTTCCAAAATCTGGACCCCCCCCTCCCCCCACGTGAGATTTACCAACAACTTTTTAAAAATGATTTTCCATCCTATTCATTTGCATTTAGTGCTTCATTGCACCTAAAACCTTTACATTATTAATAATGTGGGGGGAAAGGACATTATGTTATCATCCGGTCGAAATTTGTTAAAAGACAGCAATAAATAGGAGTTAACTCTAATAATTTCTAACTGAAAAAGTTGACGTGAGATTTTAATCGGCCTCCCCTCCCCCCTTGTTGAGATTTTTCCAAACCCCTCCCCCCTCTTTGACCTCACGTAATTAATGGATGTCCCCAAACAGGAGAGCATTCCCCAAACTTACACCATTCCATCGCTCGCTGTGACAAGCACAGCACAGTGCATCCAGTATTTTTGCTTATCCCCCCATCCTAGGTTTTATACACTCATCTAAATATGCTCGTAAAATGTCCAGATACGGTAAATTTATAATAGTATCCGATCTATTTATCTTATCCTACGTTCCACGTCCTTTCTTTGCTAAAAATATTCTCAAGCTCATAAAAAATTTACTTATCCAGATCATATTACCCTCCACCTTTTTTTTTGTGAAAACTCGGTCGGTCAATGTATAAAAAAAAAGAGTAAAATATACTCGGATTTAATTTATTGTATTTTAGCTAAAAAGTATTTTATAAAGAGCTCAATTTTATCAAATCTCAAAAATGTCTTATAAGTCGAATGTAACTTTTCTGAGAGTGAATCTATATATATTTATAATGAAGAAAATGTATTAATTTACCTAAATTAGAACGAAAAGCGAGCTCGAAAGAGCAGTCCATGATACCACTTCGACAAGTGTTCCAAAACTTCAAAATCATTACGCTCACCAGTGTTCTTCCTGCAAAACATTATGAAATAAAGTATCACCAAAAATAATTAAGTTCGAGATTCCCCGCAAAATAATATCAATGTACACCTGCTAATGAGTATAAACCAGTATCAATATACACTTCAAGATTATTCACTCAGAAGAGCAACTGTTAAATATTAATAATTGACTTAGATTAAACTAAGACGAATTTTAATGGTTTGCATAATTTTTCCCCTCCAAATATTCTTAAGTGTATTTTAAATAAAATGGCGCTGCAAGAAATTCATTTTACATTCTAGTAAAGGAGGACCACCCTTCAGAAAAAAAAATCTTTACCCAGCTTTCAGAAATAGTTACACAACCGTAAATATACGATCAAGGCAATTTTAGCCATTTAAACTTGCGGCTGCAAAAAAAAAAAATGTAGCCAGATCTTGTGGTTCAAACAATTAATGTAAAAGCAACATCCCTTGTTCATGATATTGAGAGGAATAGCAAAAAATGAAACAATGGAATAACAATAGATGGAAGTTTATCGGTTTATTTTTAATCACCGTTTGTCGAAAAGAATTAATTATTTGGGTCTAATTATATTTTTAATACAATTTCATACACATTTCCTAGTCTCTGCACAAAAATATTTTTGCGATGGATATTTCAGAAATTTATGGTACTGAATAAGTAAGTTCTGCCATTCGAGGTTAAGAGAAGCGAAGCGCTAGACCAGGGGTTTCCAACTTCCAAGTACCTGATGGCCGCAATCGAAATCACAAGTCAAGTGGACGAAGATAATTAACATATTGTGAAGGTACTACTGTATTTTCAAAAATTTCAGATAATATAAAAATTTTTAACCCTCATACATCTTTTAATACTGAATATTAATTAAACAGGGGTCTTCCTACAGAAAATGTAAGTTTCCTTAAAAATAGTGTTTCACCTAATTTTTGGATACTCCATTTGTCCCTCCTCGTGATAAAGGTTGACTTAAGCCTTTATAACCCCTTGCTATGCTCAGGGGAAATTTCAAGGTATACAACCTCCCTCTCGTAACCTTAAACTTCTTATTTTTCACCATAGAAAACGACCGACCAAAGCTACTCCATAATATAAGAGGTAAATAAATCCCCGAATCTAAGAGATTCGGAGGTCCTCCCCCGAAATGTTTTTGAATTTAAGTTTGCTAAAAATTGTTCTAAAGCTACTTTTTGGGAGGTTTTCAGGGAGCTACGCGGGCCGCCAGTTGAAATCCCCTGCGCTAGACTCACAGCCAATCAGCGTCGATGTTAACCAGTAGCTAAAGAAAGAAAAATTAGCTTTTCGTTGACTATGATTGGTGGAATCCTTCTTTGACCAAGGATTTAACACTGACGCTAATGGCTGTGAATATGGCTGTAATAGGAGCATCGACAAAGTTACTTCACGTGGTGTCATTTAAATTTATCCTTAATATCGCTATCTATATGGAACAAGATGATTTTAAAGAGGCCTCACGTGTTAGATCTTCATCAAAGTTTCAACACTTTTCTTAAGCATATAGTGGCTATAAAATTTAAACAAAAACTTTTTTCCTGATGAGGGGCTGGCGGAGAACACAACTGTTCCTGAAGGTCCTTAGATATTATACGGAGAGAAAAGAGAGGCCTCCTCCAAACTGAGGCCAGAGACGAAAGATAACTGCGTAGGGATGATGTAGAAAAGGAACAGAACTCTCCGAATGAGACGCTCCTAGTGGTTCTTGGAAAATATTTAGAAAAAAAAAACGCGCAGAGCTTCGTAGTGAAAATTTGGAAAACCAAGTGAACTCCGTCGGATGAAGTGCTCCCTATGTTTTTTTTTTTTTTAGAAAAAATTGAAAAAGGCCATCGAATGGAGGACCTTCAGTTCCTAAAGAGGATGAAGAGAAGCAATAGCACGATCCTTAGAGAGGATGAAGAAGAGAAAAGAAGCCTCCGATTAAAACGCTCCGCAGATAGGATGCAGAGTAGCAAGAGACGTCCCCAGATTCAGCCTTTCCTACAATTCTTGTGAAGAACGATGCAGAAAAGCAATGGAAGCCTCTTTATGAAACTTTCTCCGTTAGTGGTTTTGCTTAACTAAATGTGGTCAACAATCAAAAGATTTACTTACTGAGGTCTAATATTTATTTTATAAACGCACTCAAGTTTCATTGAAAGCCACCTCGTACATTAAGAACGGCAGAACTTACTCAAAGACCATTCTAAAAAGCCTTTTCTCAATGAACCCCAACTTTTCACGACACCATGCGTATAACGTTTTTATCAAAGTCGCTACATTTTTTTCTTTCTTTTTTTTTCGAATAACACGTTTAAACTTCTACTTCAGTATGAATTTTTCCCAGGCATCTTGTTCTTATCTTATTTTGAAACTTTTGGGAGGGTCTTTTGCACGGTGGCTTCAGCGATAACCACCAGACATGGGCGACGATCCCGGGGAAACGCATCCCCCAATAATTAGGACCAATTAACCTAAAATTCGCTTTATGTGTTTCTCCAACCTTTAAAGGATGGTGCCAATTTACCAATGGCACCTAACATAAGAGGGGGAACGGACCAGGGCCGTATCAGGGGGGGTTAAGGGTTCAAACCCCCTGAAATTTTGACATCAATTTTTATATACTGTTATTTTCTTTAAAAATTATGTGACTTACAAGGGACGGTTCTCTTCGGGTGTAACCCAATCAAAGGACTCAAAATGAGTCATAACCCTACTTTTAAGGGTAGGAATTCTAATTATTTTCTGTTGGAGGACCCCACCCCCAAACCACCTCTAAATTTTGAAGTCTAAGTCAGGTTTTCCTTGAAAATTTTGTGATTTGCAAGGAATGGTCCTCTTTGATGTAACCTAAAGTGTCTCAAATGAGTTAAAACACCACTTTTAGGGGCAAAATTTCAAAACTTTTCTGTGGTTGGGAAACCCAAAACCCCCCTAAAAATTTTGCTATTTATTACACATACCTTTTTTCATTAAAATTCTGCCACTTACAATAATCGGTGCTCTTTGGGTATAATCTAAAGGGTCTCAAATTGATCTAAAACTATTTTATGGGGCAAATTTTCAAAATGTTTCTCAGGAAGAAACTCCCGACTCCTCCCCTTTTACTTGGGATTCACATTGTTTACACAATTTTGAAATTTAGTGCACCAAAATTAAAATCCTATGTGTAAGCGGACCTGGAAAAAAGTTGTAACCTTCCCCCGAACCTAATAGAATTTCCCCAAACCTTATGTATTGCTCCTATGGAGCTGACAGGGGCTTTCCCCCGAACCAGGTTCGTAGGTTCGGGCACTTTTTACAGGTCCGTGTGTAAGTCATCTAAAACTTAACAAATATAAGTACTCGTAATTAGGTACTTCAGAAAAATAACGAGTCAACTCCCCCCACCCCGAAAAAAACCCCCTGGTTACAGCCTTGGGAAGCCCCCCCCCCCCGTATGATTTAGAACATGATTTCATTTAAAATAGGTTGAGGCCAGTGCTGAGAATGGGAGGACAGCATCTCAAAAAATTTTGTACAAAAAAAAAGGGGAGAGCCTCCCCCGCAAAAAAAAAAATCCAGTTACAGCACTGGTTACAGCACAGGAAACTTTCATTGTAAACTTCCCTAACCATATCACACTAACCAGTTTTAAAAGGT
This sequence comes from Tetragnatha montana, assembly GCA_963680715.1. Classification (NCBI taxonomy): domain Eukaryota; kingdom Metazoa; phylum Arthropoda; class Arachnida; order Araneae; family Tetragnathidae; genus Tetragnatha; species Tetragnatha montana. The sequence goes on along the minus strand of OY796676.1, from coordinate 16,516,957 downwards.
CAAATTAAAAAAGTTTTATGGGGATATAAAATTTAAAAAATATATTATTATTTTTAATTAATTTTATTATTTAAAAAAGCATTGTATAATTTTTTTGAGTAAATATAAACCTAAAATATTCAAAATATCACTATTATAATTTTAAAATGAAGAAAATTCAAAAACTTACCTACGATAATTTAGTGTCTGCTGGTCTTCCATTTCTTTACATTTATTTCTCTTGTACTCCTATGGGGTAAAAACAGTTTTTATCTTGATAAAATGATAACATCATTCGTAATTAATATACTAAACTCATCAGACACGGTATAGAGCATGGCCTTATTTATGAACGTTCATGATATAGCAGTAGGCATGATTTTGTTAGAGCAGAAAACTAGTTCTAAAAATATTTTATAAAGTTAATTATTAAAGTTACTATAGTTTTTATATTATTGCAGGGAAGGGCCCTGACCCCACTCTGCTTCTCCATCAAACTGCAAACTTCTGACTGAGATCTACTCCCTAATTTTAAATAAAATAAACACCACTTGGAAGACTCTACCCCCACATGCATGGTATGCCGCTGAGTGCCCCGGACTGTCCTTGCAGGACACCGGTCCCAGACAAGATAATACCATCACTCTGTCCAGACAACAACAACAACCCCGACGCCTGGCTAACCCGCGAAGCCGGTTTATAGCCTTTTAGCAGGCGCCGGAGAATCGCATCCAGCCCCCCCACCAGTTACATTTAGATTTTTCTCTACCAATTTGTAGGTTTGCCTATTTCACTGAAAGCACCACCTGCCCTACCAGCAGTTACAAGAATCAAAACACACAAATACACACTAAGACACCAATGTTCAACACATGAAACAAATCAGTAAACACCAACATTAATAACATTACAATGAGTCTAGCGAATAAATAAGCTGCAACTTTTACAACATAAAGTCCCAAATTCCATCAGATAAATATTTAAAAGTTATATATATACAATTAAAAAAGGAATAAGTATAAAATCACAATTTAAAAACTCCATTTCAAATTGTGTGAAAGTTTCCATACGCCATCCATCAGAATTCAGTTCCGGGCAATCCAGCCCCATAGAGACCAGGACTTCCACTGCGGCCTCAGAGGAGAGTTACCACAAAAGAATAGTGTTTATTCAGTTTATTGTAAATACCTGTCAGTACTCTCAGGTAAGTGGCATTCCTGTCTAATCTTCTAAAATATGTACCAAGTTCCTCATTTGCCCTCGGCTTAATAGCATCTCTCGAGAAACCGCATGAAACTTGTAAATAGTGCAGCGGTGTCCCCTCCAAGCCGCACTCACATCTATCTGTATCCATCTTGCCAATTTTTTTGAGGAATGAAGGAAAACTCCCATGACCAGTTACAAAATACCTCAGCACGAGGTTGTTAATCTGGGGTGTAAATCGTACCTCTGGCAAAATCTCGTATGTTGAGCGACCCTTGTCACTATCCCCCAGTGGTACTGCCACTCCTCCATCATCCTGTTCATGTTATTAGCCCTGAAATGGCTCAACGGAAAAGGAACTATTACTGTGGGACGATCTCCACCCGCAGCCATCTTAGCGAGCATGTCCGCGGCTTCGTTACCAAGGTAACCATCATGAGCCTTGATCCACGAAATGATCACTGGTACATCCATTGACCCGACTCGGTCCTGTATTTGTCCTATTATAGGTGATTTCGGGCAATTATTACTCAACGCCTTTATGGTGGAGAGGCTGTCGGTTATAATTTGGACCGCACCATAATGCTCAACCACCGGGTCCTCCAGGCATCTTAATATTGCGCTCGCCTCCGCCTGGAAAACCGAGTTCTCGGGTCTCAATGTCTCCATAGTGAACCCCACAAGGTCCGCCGTGTCCAGCTTCAGTGCACCCAGTCCCACACCTCCATTCATCTTGCTACCGTCCGTATAAAACACCACCAGTCCACCAGGCACCTCAGGAAGACAATCACCAGTCCCAAGCCTAAGGTTTTCCGGATAGCTCATTGGAGACCTCGACATTCTTCCCCGCTTGATCTCAAAATCCTCTCGTCTGAGGTATCGTCCTCCCACTAGTATCGAGGAACCATTTGACATTAAGTCAAATTTACGGCAAAGATGTTGAGCAAATATGTTTATGGGCGGAACCCCTGCCAAAACCGATAATGCATCATTAGATACCGTTCTATAGCACCTCAATGCTTTTACCAAAAACCTCCTCTGTATAGATTCCAGTTTCCGTCTACCATGGGAGTTCAGCCTACGATACCAAGCACCGGCGGCATATAAAACTTTCGGCCTCACCACTGCAGAGTACCATCCGATCATCATAACCGTCGGAACTCCCCAATAATTCGATGACACCCTCGAAAGACCTGTGGTGATGGCTGTCAGATCTTCTCTCAACACCTCCACGTGAGGGAGAAACGACATTTTATTATCCAACAACACTCCTAAATATTTCGCTGTGGCTGTCACCCTGATGGGAAGACCCCTCAGCCTAAAAATCGGCGGTCTTTTGGACGAGTCCCTACCGAAGACCAGAGCCTTCGTCTTTGGTACCGAAATCTTCAGCCTATAGGTGTCACTAACACCGGCAAACTTGTCAGCCAATCTGGCTACTTCTGTCTCCAAGAATCTCCGGGAGCCCGCAGGGACCACCAACGCCATATCGTCAGCATAGGCCAGGAGTGTTGCATTTGCCTCGTCATCAAAAGACGACAGGATCCTATTTGCGATTATGTTCCATAAGACGGGGCCAAGGCAGGAACCCTGCGGACAACCCCTCGAAATCAGATAACGGACCTCCTCCGTTCCGGCCCGGCAGACTATCTGGCGATTTCTAAGATAACTTCTCATCAGGTCAACCAGAAAGGGGTCCGCCTCATCTTCTCTTACAGCCATATTCACAGCCATCAGCGTCAGTGTTAAATCCTCGGTCAAAGAAGAATTCCACCAATCAGAGTCAACGGAAAGCTACTTTTTCTTTCTTTAACCGCTGGTTAACCTCGACGCTGATGGCTATGAATATGGCTGTTAGGCAATCCACCAGGATATCCCAGTTCATCAAATCAAAGGCGCCCGTGAAGTCGAAGAGCACAGTAGGCACAGTAGGCATAGGAGCCCAGGTAGAAATCAATTCTCGCCAGCAGCTCCCTAATGCACAACTCCGTGCCGCGCCCCTCTCTGAAACCAAATTGGCTTCTATGCATTCTGCCAGTCGTCTCCAGATGATATGTTAGCCTCGTATTTATTATAGTCTCCAATGTCTTGCTGATGTTTTGGAGTAAGCTCACTGGCCTATATGATTCCGGGCGAGATTTACTTTTCTTGGGTTTTAGGAAAAATAGGACAGCAGCCTCCTTCCATGCCCTGGAGAAATATCCCAGCTGAACAATCCTATTGAAGAGGTCACGCAGATACGCCGGATCCGCCTCGTAGAGGTGCCTGACCACCCTGGTGTCTATCTTGTCCAGGCCAGGGGCCTTATTCAAGGGCTGTTTTCGAACCGCCTCAAGGACCTCCTGCTGAGTTATGATGTCAGGGGGGTGGCAGCACACCTCCTCCTCAACCCAGGCATGAGTCTTCTCAAAGTGATGCTCCACCAGACTCTCTGCTATATCGACAAGGGTAGCATTCCTCGGGAGTCCCTCCAGTGGAATATCCACCGATCCGAGTCCAGAGGTTTGCCTAGACCAGGGTTTCCCAAACTTTTTCATGCATCGACCCCTTGGGAGTAGTTCACCCAAGCCATCGACCCCCTTTCAAAAATCCAACTAAATTCTTTATGAAAAAAAATTAAAAATGAAAACTTAACTAAAATTTAACAGCCGGTCTCATTCACTAGTAATGTACTGTTCAACCTGGAAAATTCATTGGCGATCAATATAAGACCACGAAAAAGCATTAATCACTCAAAACTTTGATATAAAAATAGGTATGTAATGAAAGTTCAAAGGATCAGGAAAAATCTTTGAATCATCCACAACATTGCATTTTACAATAAGATAGCAAAATTTTATCAAAATAAAAAAAAAACACTGCAAAGAAGAAAGAAATTTTGAAACACTCGAAATAAACTAAATTACAATAAAAGTAAATAATTTTAATTATTAAATTCAGAAACAAATTTATTAAAATTGTCATTATTACAATGCAATTATGGGTAATTACGAATAGATTCAACGTTTCTGAAAAAAAATGACAAAACAAAATGTGGCTATAGTGCTTTGAAACGTCTGCTGATGATTTATTAAAAATTTAATTTTTTGTTTTAAAAAACTTTTTAACTTTTATAACAATTTCTAAAACAGTATTATGTATGTATAAAAACCACAGGGTTGGCAAGTTTCGGCCGCAAGTGGAAAAACGCAGTAATGAAAAAAAAAATTAGATTTTTGCCTGCAAAAGTATTTTTGACCCATAATCATAATCTTTAAACTTCTTTTTATAAAAGACAGATATATCTGTCAAAAATGAAACAATCAATGAAATTATCAAATAATATCTCTATCTTGCACATGCACATGCGAGTCATATTTGAATTTTTATTACTACATAAAAATATCTGTCTGGCAGAATTATCGACCTTATTGAAAATGTTGCATTCAAGTTTAAAAACCAAGTCTTTTTACACCATATAAAAAACTTGATTTTCCGATTTTTTCACAACATTATTAGTTAAAGATTTTGTTAGTAACACACAAGCTGTTTTTTTTTTGTCTTTTCTGCACTTTTCTTTTTTTATGACTGTTTTACTTTCATCGACCCCCTACCGACCCCTAAAGCTTCATCGACCCCCTACCGACCCCTAAAACTTCGTCGACTCCCCATCGACCCCCTTTAAACCTTCATCGACCCCCAGGGGGTCGGTACCGACCACTTTGGGAAACCCTGGCCTAGACCTGAACTGCCTAAATCTAAATGCTGCCCCATAGTTGTCTCTCTCCCTGTTGCAGTAGTTTATCCAGCTGATACGTTTCTGTCTATTCACCTCCTTCTTATAAATTGCCCATTGTCTGTTATATATTTCTCTGTCGGTCCCCAGGCCCGTTCTTTTTGACCTCCTGTACAGGGCTGTCAGAAGCGTTCTCTTTCTTGAAAGCGCTGGGGTCCACCAGGTAAGTTTAGACTTCTGCTGGCTCCTCTTAATTTTGAAATGTTTTCTACATATCTGATGGAGCCTCTCATAAAGATCGTCTATGTGAGTATCCAGCGAACCAACATCCGTGACCCCCCTCCAGGGAACGGCTCAGCTGCGCCGCCGCCTCCGCCAGGTCGTGTCTCAATGATGAGACACAGAAGAACTTCGTCTTGTACCTTCCCGACTCTCTACCATACTTAGGACTGGACGTATACTGGAGTATATTAGAACTGGACATAAAAGTTTACATTTCAACGAAAATGAAAAAACTTAAGCTGTCTGCCGCTGTTCGGCCATCGCCATTCCCACTCTCATATCTTGAATTGTATTGGTGCCTCCGTGAGGCACCTGTTGAATGAGGGGGAGGAGGTCCTTAATTTGCTTTTTCGACATGATTTCTTGGACCTAGTTTAGTCTATTTAGGCGAGGGGGGATGAGCAACAACATTTATTCAAGAGATAACTGGAGAATACACATTGCTCCGTTCAGAGGTCTCGTTGAGGACTCTTGCAGAGTGCACATTGCGTAGTAGTGTAACCATGTATTTTAATTGATAATTAGTTTGCTTCCTTGACTCCTATGGTGTAAACTCTGAAACTAGTTGTTGCTGCAAGCGCATCAATTTTGTGTAATTATAGTACTAACTCATAGTGTCAAATTTATCATACTCTTGTGATAGTTTGGTTTTATTTATATTTTTTGTTTCATTTGATATTTTAAACAGTTAAAAGTGGTTGGATTAAACTTTTTAAAGTATTTGCTTCAAATTTTATGTCAATTTACTAATCTATAAAATTGTATTTTCATAAAAATTAATGTAATTATATTGTAATACTAAAAAGGGCTACTTTTCTACATAAATGTTTAGTACTAATATCTTACTACAAAAATTAGAAACTTCAGACGATATATTTCATCTTCACACTCATTTAAAAATGAATCAGTGAATCACCCAAATCATTGAGTTAGTTCATCATTTTACCTGATCTCATTTTTCTCCTTACAGGCAGTTAAGAAATAAAAAAAAACTTTCTTTCAAAAAACATATTGAGTTATTTGTTTCAAAAATTAAAGTTCATAGAAAAATTTTATTTTAGGAGTTGAAAAAGTGTTCCGAGGCTAAAATAATATTTCTACATTACGGTCAGAGAAAACTGCCATATCAACTGCGTCATATTACCCGACTTCCGCAAACTTATCGCTTGTTTCATGCAATAACTTCACTAACCGAAAAATCTTACATAAAGGTGGATGTAATAATTTGGGGCTATGGTTCGAATTGAGATATTGGGTCGACTTAATTGGTCGAGATAATAAGAGAGAAAAAGAGGGTGGAAGAGAAAAGAAGGAGAAATGAGAAAGAGAAACATTCACAAATTATGGGAATCACAAAGAAAGAGAAATGTACTGATGGGGGGAAAACCTGAGAAAGATAAACGAACGACAAACGTTCTCTTTCAATTATTATTTGTCATTCGTTTAACTTTCTCTTGTGGCGGTTCTTTCACCCATCTATTTTTCTTTTCTTACGTTTCACATTACAATGTCTATCTTCTCTCTCTTTTACTTCTTTCCTCCTCCACTCTAGCTTCTTGAATGACACTAGATTCAACAAACCAAGAAGTTATCTCACTTAAAACCATACCTCTAAATTGTTACAGTAGAAATCCAATTATACCAGTAGAACTCCAATTCCAGTAGAATCAATTGGGACCGGACTCCATATGTATGATCAAAAATTCGGATAGTTGCATTTTTTCCGAAAAAGATCCATTTTAATAAATAACTGCATCTATGACGAAAATGGGAGAAAAAAATATTTTTAAAGAAAGAGAGCTTTTACTTAATTAAATGAAAAAGCAACATTCGGTTCAATTCGGATAATCGGAGTTCTACTGTATATGTACCCTTATACTAAAGATGAAAGATTTTCGAATTTTTATTTTTCGCAATGTAAAGTTCTTGCTTGGGGTTTGCTGGGTTTTGCTGAAAGCGACTCAGTTATGTACTAGGAGGCCGTTCAAAAATTACTTACAAGCATCAAAGGGGGGTTGCCATCAGCATATTTTTGCTGTTAAGTAGAGAGGGGAATATCAATGGTAGGATTTTTAAAAAGTTATCTTCACACTTTGAAACGATGCCCTTCCACCGCGCTCCGTTTTTTTTTTCTCTCTACAAATAAAATTTTGTAATATTCGATGACGTAAGAAAATTTAATATCTAAGAAGATGGTTAGGAGGGGTGGTTGATTTTTAAGAATGAATATTGATAAAAAAAAGTTTGAGAAAATTAACATATCTGAAAGCCTGAAAATTTTATCTGCTTTTTATTTTTAAATGCTGAAGTTTAGAATGGAAAAATCGTTTTATGAATCAGTCCAAAATTTATAAGTCATGAAATTTTCTCTTTTTCAAATTACTCTTTTTTTTAGAGGCGCCGTAGAAGAATTTTTATCAGTATTAGGAGGCGCCCCGAGTAGAAAAAGTTTGTTGTTTTAATCTGTAAATATATTTTAATTTAAACTGTTCAACTTAAAATTTAATTAGTTGGTTAGAAATTGTGTTTTTATTTTAATTTAAACAAGGTTATTCTACGTTTTAAAATCATATCAATCAAATCGGGTTCTTTCCCCTTAGCGGTTAATTGAGATTATTACTTAAAGTTTTATACCAAAAAAAAAACGGAGGGGGGGTTTAGGGCAGTTGCTTACATAATTAGTATCAGAAGGAGGGGCTAAGAAATCACATTACCATGCTTATGTAATATTTGGACGACCCCCTATAGTCTACTTCTAGTTTTAGAGAATCACTGTGAGAAATGAACTTAACGTGGACAAAAAAAAAAGAAGATACTAACAGGGGATGTTCAAAATATTTGAATAAATATAAACCTGAAAATACTATTATTCTAATTTTTAAAATGAAGAAAATTATTCAAAAACCTACTTGCGATAATTTTGTGCATGGTCTTCCTTTTCTCTACATTTCTTTAATAAATCCTATGGGATAAAACAGTTTTTAGCTTGATAACATTATAATATAACATTATACTATTATTAGTAATTAATATCCTAAAAACTATTGTCTGTCCACCACAAGATGAGTTCTGGACTAGTTGCCTGGTTGCAGTGGTTGCTATAGAAACAATACTAAACGAATGGAATGGATGTTAGAAATGTAGAGGAGAGTTCATCTTGTGATAGACAGACAGTGATGCTTCTAATGTAAATTAAATATTTTTTGTAAGTATTGGACTTAAAAACACATCAATGAGACTCCATTGTTTAAAAAAAAATTTCACATTCTTAAAATTAACTAAAAAATTTACATTTCTTGTAGAAAAGAAACTCTCAAACACACAAAGCATGAAATTTTTTTTAAATATTTGAAGTAGTCTATCATCTATTTAAGAATGTCTAAATAGCCATGCTAAGCATTGGAAAAAAAAAACGAATTTTTTTTTTATTTGTAATTCTTTGGGTTGTACTGACAGAACTTTTAGACAACTGCATAGCAAGATATCCCCACAAAGGAATAATTCATTAAAACTCTTAGAAAAATATGACATCTTAGCAAGAAACTACAAAAAAGTGTCTGTATGTATTGAAACTATAATCGCGAAAAAAATGGCTTCACTTTATTAGCTTTCCATACGATTACCAATTATGGATTATCAATTAATAAAAAATAAAAATGTAATTGCGAGATAAAAACGTTGTTGTTAGTATTTCTGATCTCAGTAACACCATCTTGTAAATAAAAAATACTTACGAGGTTTTTCAATCAACTACTTGTTTAAAAAATGCTGTCTAAAAAAACTATAAAAACCTAAAATCTGAGAAGTGTCCATAACTTGGGTACTGTACTACTTGTACGCACCGTACTTTTAGGGAGACCTAAGTCATTTTCTCATTTCTAGTCTATTCTTTTTCAAACAAAATATATCTAAAGTTCAATGTTAGGCCAAAAAAAACCCCACTGGGCATTAAAGTTTTCCTAGAGATATAAAAATTGGTAATAGTGTTTGCGTTTAGATGTGTTATGAGGGTACTACTATTCGGCTTCGAAGTTTATTGGATGATTAATATTTCATTAAGTTTTTAAACTTTGCTCACATTCGATGGTGTAGCAAAATAAAAAAAAGATAAACTAATAACAGTAATAATAGGGGAGAGTTGGGCACCTTGGGACACCTCATTTTTCAGACGCAATTTTATAGTTATGATCTCATGCTAATAGTTTCTAATAAATGAACTAAAATCCATTCTTCAACCATTAATATTTTAGAAAAATATTTATTTTTTGCTAAACCTACCAGAGTAATTAAAAAGTTTAAAATAAAGGGTGTTTCAAAAGTCCGTTTCATGGCTTTTATTTGGAACCAACGTCTCCTAGGGTCATGGAAGTAAAGTCTACCCGTAGGTAGTAAGTGACCCTGGAGAATCCGTTGAAATAACTTACAGCACCCCTAGTGGTGAAATAAAAAGTTTAAAAAATTAAAGGAAGTAGAATGAAGACTTCAGTGCAAATATTGTTGGCAAAATCCTAATGAACACACAGAAAAAAAAAATTCATAAGCTCTTTTTGAACCTTGATTATTAAAATTAAAAATCTTCTAGAGTTCAAAACTGGGATTTCTCACGAGTAAAAAAAAATGTTTTTATTAAAAAATAAGCAATTTAAGAATTAAGAGGATTACAATTTAGAAATTGGTGCACAAACCAAAATGGAAGGAAACAAAAAAATTCATTGGTTTATGTTTATGACATAACAAAATAAGGAAATCAGTGAAAACTTTGAATGTTAACATGTTTGATGTCAAATTTTAAATTATTAAACATAGCCTTTTCATTAATGAATATTATTTTTGTATTTTCAAAACACCATTTATAATTTTTAAGCTATTATTGAGTTTCGCAAGGTGGAACACTTGCCGACACCATGGGGCATTTAATGATATTTTCTAACTTTGTTATGATCAATTCCTTAAGAGATAATTGGTCGGAAAAATTTTTATTAGATGCTCAAAGAAGTATATTTAATATATTACCTGTATTTGAATAAATATAATATTATGTAAAAATTAGAAAAATAATTTAGTTAAGAAAGTGTCCAAAGGGGTGCCCCCTACCCCCTACTTAAATTTATATTTGATTTTAAAAAGAGTGGATAATTCTTTTTCTTACCATCTGGCAAACGGGCTTCTAAAAATCCTAAAGCACAGGAATTCAGTTCAGCCAATTTCCATTTACGCCAATTCTGTACCACCTATTTGGATACCTAAAACGTATTTGATACATTAATTTTTTGTTGAAATTTGATCACAAACATTTTTCATAGGATCGATATTTTTATTCTTTAAATAATGATCTGCTATAATAAAGATATTAACAAATACATGTTTTATCAGTATACTCCCTACAAATATTTTTAAGAAAATAAAAGTTTTCTTCCGATATAGTTTTAACTCTCTTCATTTACAAAAGCTAAAGGCCCATTCACACTGTTTCATTTTGATCTTCATTTTCGAGGAATCATCGGAAGTGAAAGGTGTGAATTGCCGTTTCTTCTCGAAGTGAAAATAAGAAATAAAAGATGAACCGAGGAAAAAATCCACTGGACCATTCACCGATGAACTCATCCAATGTGTTCTTACTCTTAACACTGAATGTAAACTTTTCATAATGAGACTTTAGAAGTATTTTTTCATTGTTAAAGTGTTAATTGTTTTTCAATTCTATAAAGGTGAATTAACATTTAATTCTTCTTAAATCACGTCAATTAAAATCCGCCGAACAGCTGTCTTCTAACATCTATGTCCGCCGAGATAGAAAAACTATTCATAATAATAAGATCATTAAAGAATACATGTTCCCAAACCATTTATTAAAATGTTTTGGAAATCCTTATAAACAACTAAGAAAACAGTTTCAGATATTCTTAAAACCTTAAAAGTAATCTTAACTCTTGACACTACTTTTCCTTCAATGACTTGGCAAGTTTTTATATTAAAACTTTCGTGCTTTCGTCGAAAGATTAATCAAGCATGGTGGTCAAGACAATAGAAATCAGAATCGTAGGTCGCGCGATCAAGTCCAAAAAAAAAACAATTTTTTAATTCTTTGAGCACATTTAAATTTTTCGTGTGTAGTACAAAATTATTCTTTAATTTTACAAATATTTCTAGAGAAATAAGATATAAAAAATAACTTTTTTACGGTTATCCTGTTTTTTCTTAGCATAGAAACTACCTACATAAAAATATTCGCATTGAATCAGAATAAATTCCAATTTAAAATAAAATTATTGAAAATATTTTCCATTTTATTCAAAGTTATAATGATAATAGATGATTAACAAGTCAGCTATAAAAATATAATAAAAATAAATTTCGTTTACATTTGTTTTTAAAAAATCTTTTGGTTTGATTAAAGAAATTAAGAGGCACAATTTATCAAACGGTACTTGATAATTGATAATAACGATTGATAATTTAGTCAGCAATGTAGAACTTTTCATTAAAGAAAGTCTGATTGGATCCTTAAAAAACATTATTTACTACAAGTTCAGACCCCGACAGTTTCAGACCCCGTTTCAGTTGCCCGATTTTAAAGACCAAAAATTTACGGCAATTTAATTTTTGTGAAAAATTGCAACAGCTTTTAATTTATGTTAAATTTTATAACTACTTTTTAAAGGAACTAGAATTAATAAAAGCAGCATTAAATTACTTTTTTCTTCAATTTTATAGAAATTAAAATACTTTACGCGGCTTTACAATATATATGTTACGGGCAAAATGATAAATCGGGCATTATTAATAATACAAGATTAATCACTTTGCCTGTAACATATATACGTAAACATAACTTTTTTCTTAGAAGGAATTATTGTGAAACTGTCGAATTTCAGCAATATTATTGCAAAGATATTTTTTAGAATAATTTTTGTGAAGGTGCTGGGATTTTTTTTGGTAGTACATTTTTTTTGTGAAGGTGTCGATAAACTGTACCAAAATTGACCTGTATTAGACCCTGCTTAATATTTCAAAATTGTGGGATACAGAGAAATACTGAAGGGGGTCAGGCATACATGTGATTACTCTAATAAATTGGTAGAAAATATGAAAAAGTTTTCGAGGGCATCTCAATTTTCCTTTATTTTATTTCCATTGACTTCTACTTACCCAGATCCATGATCCAAACACAAAACAATAGATAGGGTCAGATTTTTTCGTTTAATATAACTGCTTTTCACATAATTACTCCACAATTTTTTTCCTTGTTGTCGATTTTACTTAAACTTCATTACTATGCAATGCTAATATTAACATTCATGGTGCGACCAGACATTTCGTTGAAAAACCAACTCAAAACAGCACAGCAAGTGTGATGGAGAAGAGGAAGCTAGACACAACATGCGGTGGCGAATCAGCGCTATACTAGACAGCTACGTTAATTGACCCTATAACGTCACTATCAAACAAAGTAGTTCCCCTCACGGGTCTGAATTTTGAGCGAAATGAAGAACGTCAATTTAAAAAATATGATGTTTATTAAACCCATAGGCGTAACGAGGGGGGGTTATTGGGGTTGTAACCCCCCCCCCATTACATCGACGGTTTCTAAAACATGAAAAACTGAGAATTTTTCCAAGGCGGTTCACAAGGAACTGTTCTTTTTGGAACAAACCCTAAGGGCCTCAAAATAAATATAAAAACTACATTGAGAAACAATTTTTTTTTTAAATTTCTGGGGGAGAACCCCAAGACCCCCCTCTAAAATTTTTACTTATATTTTTATTTATACTGTGTTTTTCCCTTAAAAGTGCCGACGTACTGGCCTAGTGGTTAGAGCTGCGAAGCCGTACGTCTGGGGTTCGAATTCCCGTTTGGCATGGATGTCAGTTTCTGTCCTTATGTGTCTGAGGAATGAATGTGGCCCCCCTGTAAAAAGGGGATGTGCCTGTGTGAATGTGTGTGTGGCGTGGGCAACAGTGCTTCACCTCCGTGGCCTCGGGCCACAGGTGCCCACTGGGTAACGCAAAGTAAGTACTGCTTCGGCATGACATGGGTTAATGGACTTAAGTTACAGCTGTAACGGTTCAAAGTTACCTGCCATTAAAAAAAATCCCTTGAAAGTTAAGCCTCTTAGATGAAGTTTTCCCTTCGAAAGTTTTACAAAAAAAATTGTTTATATTATACCTATATTATAAGAAATTTTTTAAAAGGGAGTAATATGTTGGAGGGGTTGACTGGTTGGAGTAACACCCCCCATGAGTCAACTCTAGTTAAGCCACTGGTTAAACCCATGTTATATAGTCTTTATCTTAATTTGCGTATCGAAACTCCCCTAGCAACCCAACCAACAGGCTTTGTGTTTACCCATTTTCTCCTTCCGTGTAGTGACGTACTGAGTTCAGGAAACGTTACTGTCGGTGTCGAGTATAGATGTCGCCAAATGCTAGCTGCCAACCGAAATTTTGGATATCGTAAAGAAACTTTAAAGCGGAATTTTAATATAGGATTTTAATTTTGCCAACCGAATTGGCAGATTTCACCCATTGGCAGAGGAATCACATGTATGCTGGAGGTCTACCTCAAAAAGTTTTAGCCTTTAAAAGCAGGGTTTTAACTCATATTTGTTCAAATTTCGGGAGAGGCCTTCGCTTGCTTCCAGTTTGAGAACCACTGACAGGGGTCGATCCAGCCGAAAATTGAGGCCCTTTTACTGCCCCTTCACAAAATTCCAACCCCTAAAAAGGACCCCTTCAGAAAATTAAAATTCATAAAAATGGCCCTTTCACAAAATTGAAGTTTATAAAAACGACCCTTTCACAAAATTCAAATTAGCTTTAATGATTATTTGCAAGAAAACATTCACAAAATCTTATTTGCTTCAAATCAAAAATTTTTTACAATAATTTGAAAAATTGAAATTTAATTTGACTTTAGTTTTTCACAAAAAGGGGCCCCAAAAAATAAAACCTGGATCGACCCCTGTTTGAACTAGAAGAATCTAAAGCATGGGTGCCACTCTTCGAAAATTGCGAGACGGAACTTTGAGCTATCTTTTCAATCATTTTCCCCCAGTCTAGCAATTTTTTTAAATTGAAAAACCAATTAAATAATAATTAATAAAAATATATGACCAATTAAATAGGTCCTTAAATTTTAAAATTGTTTTTTTTTTTTTTTTTTTTTTATTTAAGTTAAAGTTGTAACTCAGTCAAACAGCCTTACTTGTGGGCAAAATGTGCGATGTAAGTACTGAAATTTAGTACAAATCGCTTCCAGTCGGTCAGCTGATTTTGAGTTCCGTAATAAACCCAAGACGGAATTCCGTTCACAGAACTTTTAGAAAGACAGAATTCCGTCCCCAGGACGGAAGAGTCTCCCATGTCTAAAGTTGCAAGCAGAGAAATAGCAGAAATTAAAACTGAATTTGTGTATGAGGGGGTGAAATAGTCGCAATAATTTAGGAATTAAGTCGTTTTAGGTCACTTTTTAAATAGGCATAGTCAGCAAGCCCTTAAAATAGTTGCTTTTAAATGCATTTTAGTGGCCAGTGGCAACCCTGAGCTAGTACCAAATAAATAATAAAAAATAAATTACCATATTAACCCATTCAAGCTTTCAACAATGTTTTTAAGCCATTGGAAGAACCTCCTTTTTTAAAGCATAACTCAGGCTGTCAGAAGTTCCACAAATTCATGCTGATCCTGTAACAAAAAGAAACTTTTATAGTATAATTTTACAGTAGAACTTTTCTAGAGCATCCCCTTCTGAGACCATCATTACAAAGAAGTAATGGTAATAATTTTTTAAATGAATATTCCTTTAAAAAATCAATATTTTTGCAAGGTTATCACTGATATTTGGAAATGAAGCTTAACTTTTTCAAGTTAATTTTGAAGATGTTCGGTATAAAACTAGCTATCCACATCAATTTTTTCTGGATTTATCATGATACAATATAATTTTTTTTACCACGATGCCCGAGCAACCTTTGTTACAAATACTAGTTATTAAGGTACTGATTTTTTATCACAGATGTAATGGACTCTAACCGCCTATCTGGTTCGAGACTTCACACGGAACCAACACGTGACCTACTGAGCTTGCAATGGACTCTAACCGCCTATCTGGTTCGAGACTTCACGGAACCAACACGTGACCTACAACTGAGCTTGCAATGGACTCTAACCGCCTATCTGGTTCGAGACTTCACGGAACCAACACGTGACCTACAACTGAGCTTGCAATTGGTTACCACAGATACTACACTAGTAGATCTACTAGTGTAGTATCTGTGGTAACCAATTGCAAGCTCAGTAGGTCACGTGTTGGTTCCGTGTGACGTCAGACGGTTAGAGTCCATTGGTTACCACAGATAGACTACACTAGTAGATCTACTAGTGTAGTATCTGTGGTAACCAATGGACTCTAACCGCCTATCTGGTTCGAGACTTCACGGAACCAACACGTGACCTACAACTGAGCTTGCAATTGGTTACCACAGATACTACACTAGTAGATCTACTAGTGTAGTATCTGTGGTAACCAATCGCAAGCTCAGTAGGTCACGTGTTGGTTCCGTGTGACGTCAGACGGTTAGAGTCCATTGCAAGCTCAGTAGGTCACGTGTTGGTTCCGTATGACGTCAGACGGTTAGAGTCCATTGGTTACCACAGATACTACACTAGTAGATCTACTAGTAGTAGCTCAGTAGGTCACGTGTTGGTTCCGTGTGACGTCAGACGGTTAGAGTCCATTGTAAGGGTTGCCATTCTGTTAAAATGACCATATATTGTTGCTCAAAAGGGGTTGCTCACCAATGTTCAACTGTGAAAATACTTTAAAAACATAGTAGTTTAATTCTTTCCCAGAGCAAATTTATTTATAAGTATTTTTAGAATTGGGAATTTCTTCTGAATTCAAAATTAACGCTTAATTGGGTTCTTACGACCAGTCCTGTTTTTGTCAAAACAGTGTCTGGTTTTGGTGATATTGTAAAATAAAAAAACATGGTAAAATTATGATAAAACCATAAAAAGGATCTTCTCTATAGTGAAAAATATTGTGAAGGTCCATTTTTTAGGCTTAAAATATTTTGAAAAAGGTCCTTAAATGGACCCAATTTCTTCTAAACAGATCCCTGGAAAGATTCTAATATAAAATATAATTAAAATACCAACTATAGTAATATCTCGTTAGTACGCCGTTCAAGGGGATTTAAAGTGGTGAGTAAAAGTCTTACCATCCCACCGTTTTTAAGAAAGTGTTTACAGAAAATTAATACCCTTATCACTCTGGAGACGACCCCCAAAACGTAAAAGCTTTATTTACCGCACGATTTGAATGAAACTTGGTATTTGGGGGTTTATGAGGATGTTCTTTCAGAAAATCGCATAATAATTGGGAGTCCCCATAGGAAAAACAAAAGTTGGTGTTTCGTTTAATATGAAGACGACCCCCTAAGGACTCGAAATTTTTATCATTTAAAGAATACTTCATGACATGAAAAATGACACCTTATTTGTCTTCCTAACCCAAGTGGTTCGTCAGAAATCTCAACTGAGTCGTTTTTTATTTCCCCAACTGTACCTAAGAAAACAATGGATTGAACTCTGAACTATGGAAAGCAGATTTCGAATAGGGGAGAGAAAGGAGAAAAGGTACTTTCCAAGAATTTCACGAAGGGTGACTGATTCCGATATGTCACAGGACAAACATAACGAGTCACATGACCTGCAAAACACTAGTCTTCCTTGCTCTTGATGGGGGTGAGGGATATCTGTTCAGGGGAAAAGGGGACTGGGTTGGAAAATTAGTTCTACCATTGTTCTTTTTGACTTTTCTTCGGGTATCGTGGCTCATATATTATTTTAAGGAAGGAGGGGATAGGATGGGATGTTTCTTCGGGGAACCTGAGAAAAGCGCCAGAATTTGCAGGAAATCATAATAAGCAGGGGCGCAATAAATGGATAGTTTTTAATGATAAAAGGCCTATAGGTCCCAGGGACTGGAAAAAAATATCGAAATATGCGGAAAGTCGTACTAACGAGAGTTTTCTGTAATTGGGAAATCAATTAAATGTAAATTCTTACAATTTCCATCTGTGAGCATATATATTGTGTTATTCTTGGTTACTCTAATGAAGACAACTGGTAAATCTGCAAATCTAACTCCATTGAACTGTTCTCATCAGGAAAGTCACATTTTCTAGAAGAGAAAAATTAAAATAAATTTTACAATCACTAAATGAATATGTACTTGTACACCCAATACAATTTGTGGGTTACAACATTATTGTCAATATGAAAGGAATAAATTTATTCACTATTCCTATTATGAAATCAGTCTATGCCTACCTAAACTTTGTCACCCAAAATAAAAAATCTTGTTGCCACCATCTGACGAATTTTCTTGACAATTTTATAGAAAAAAGAATGGCGATACAAAAGGCTTCATAATTTTTCTATCAAATCAGAGGTCACAGGGCCATATGAAACCAAAGTAGGATAATGTTTTTATTTATCAACTGATGTAGACAAGTTGGGGGAGGGGTGTTATTTCAAGCAATAAAAAATGCCTAGTTTCCTTCCAGGACAGTGGAAGAAACTGGGAAAGAAAGGAAGAAACCAATAAAAGCAAGCAGTGTTCCAAATTTTTAAATTTATATTGACTACACAAATAAATAATTTAAACTAATTTAAAAAATAAGTTAATTTAAGTATTAATTAATTAAAATAATCATTTTTTTTAAGTTACTTTAACACTAAATTTTAGGTTACTAAAGGTTTTAAAGGTGATATTGGCTAGAAGCAAACTTACCACTAAGTTAGAAGACCAAAACTATAAGAAATTGGGAACCGAATTTGCCAGTTTTGGACCCCTTTCAAAAATTGTGAATGCACCGGCTTTAAAATTTGAGTTAAGATTTTCATTCATAAATAATTTTTCTATAAGAATTTAGTCAGATTTTTTACAGGGGGTCAATTACATAGGTAAAATACTACCAAGGGGTCGGTGCATGAAGAAGTTTGGGAAACCCTGTTCTAGATGAACCCCTGAATTTATGCTAGTATAATTAGGTATATTTCAGTGGAAGAGCATCAATTAGACCTCATTAAATTTAGCCCATTGAAATTATATAATTTCAGGCGATTAAGCTTAAGCTTCAAAAGAGGGTTAGAAAATATTATGATACTTATATAAATAACAAAATTTCAGATATTTTTTATGAATAATAATTTAAATTTCTGACGGTACAATAGGAGAAAACTTAAAATGGTAAATTAATACATGCAGGCATGTGATTGCTCAAGAAAGAAATTATCTGAAATTTTTTAGAAGCCAAGCGTCTAGTTTAATTACAGTGGTACATAGAAAATTATTTCAGGAGGGGCCCAAATTATTCCTAAGCCCCTTCCCATACAATAAGTTCAATTTAGCTTTTTAATATAACTTTTAGATATGATTCTCATCTTACTAAACTCACTCTAAAAAGAATGAGGGAATTGCATAGGTGAGGGATTTGCTTAATTTTACACTTTTTTGATACGTTATAGAGCATTCGCACATGACGTCACAGGCTTGTGACGTCAGAGGCTTGGATGACAGACAGTATGATGGAAAACTATAGGATGCACATCGTTTATTTGTTTACTTTTGATGTGAATTTTGAAAAATAAGGATGTTTTATGTTTTTCTCCAAAGTTTACTTTAAAGTAACCTTTATTTACTATAAAATGGCATCCCTGCATATTATAAGTCATTCAATAATACTACATTTTATATTTAGCAGTGTTCTAATTGCTGAAACCATTTCTGCCAATGTTCTTATTGAAAGTACCATTCGCAATGCTACTAACATATTTTAAAATTCTTAATTATTTATTAATTATTCAATATTTAGTTTCAGTAGCATATTATAAATATTTTACAGATGTATCGGACTCGCATATTGTTCTAACAAATGTAAACAAAAACATGTCACCTCGTAATAAGTCTTTTTCTAAATTTAGCTTACCACTAAAACACAAAAACTTATGCACTTACCTTCAATAACTATTATTCTTTCGTTCCGGTCTTTAACCGAGCCTAAAGAATCTTTTTTAATGAACTTATTTTATAAAAACTAAATGCAGCGCGTATTCTCTATGGGAGCCTAATGTTAAAGAAAAGTTGTCTATCCTCCAAGCCAGCTTGATCACGTGATCGGAGACACGTGATTGAAAATGCTCTATAGTTTAAAAGTCTCAAATATAAGATTTTAAAGTTCAAAAATATGTTTTAAATAACTTAAAATTCGATTTTATTTTTTCCAAAACACTAGTAAAGTCATGTGATCAAAAAACGGGATTTGACGTCACAGCGCCGTCGAAACTAGTGAATTGTTGAAAATAAAAGAAATCAGACTTATCATTAAACCAAAACACGCATAAAACTCGTCTGTTTCTCTAGTGAACGGCCCGAAAAAGAAAAAATTAAAACTTTGAATCCTAATAATTCCAAAACCAATTAATATTTTTTGAAAAACAAAACGCCAATCTTTTTATCAAAATTATTTGTATGTGTCTTTAAAATATCATAGTTTCTTAGTTAAAACTTCGTGAAGAATAGCAGAATGAAGCAAGCTAAGCATACAATAACATAGCGGGTCCAAGTGGGTCCAAGCGCTGTGACGTCACACAGCAGCCATAACGAAATTACTGTTTTTCCCGCCAATTCTGGAAACGACATTTTAAAAATTAATATCTTGGGGAATAGTTTTCCGATTTCAATAATTTTTACGTCATTTTTCATGGATTTTCATCCTTTATCATAATAAAATTTTTAAAAAACGTGCAATTCCCTCATTGTGACTACTCAAGATACAAATACCATTTTTTGAAATTTGACCCTAAAAAACAGGGTTTTAATTCGCTTTGGTACACACATCCCACGAAGTGTGTGCAAAATAAAAAGATTAATATTTATGAAAAAAAAATATAAAAATTATGTGAATTTTGCAGCAATACGAATTAACTCTGTTTTATAACTGTCATCCTATTTATAATTATTTAATTGAACAAACAAAAATACTCTTGAATAAAATAGGAACTTAACGTAGGAAATATTTAAGTTACAAGACTAAACCTCTTAAAACGGGAAGTAATTTAATATCACAAATTATGTACTTTTATTTTAATATTAATATTTTTACTCTTTTGTGAGGCATGCCTTAAGCTTAAGATATGGGTCACGTCTCTCTAGGCCTAGAGATGTTTAAACCATAAGCAGACAAATTATTTTTACACTCTTTCTAGGAAGATCTATTATTTTTTCATCAATGTGCAAAGTAGACACGTATTCAAAATTTAAGGATAATCAGATTTTTTGGAAATAACTCACACAAATCTTAGTTCCTGTAATGCAATTTTCAAAGTCCCCAGACATTCGACGACACAAACACATTCGAGAGCTTCAACATATATCTTCACCACTCACAAATTAAGGATCCAAAGGCTAATTCCCGCTAAAATGAAAATTAAAGAGGTAATGATGATGATGATGATTAATATTTTTACATGATGTTTTATCCTTAATTTTATCATTTTATCTTTAATTTTAGGAAAAAGTGTATGACCAATTGCTTTTCCATATATTTCCCCCATATTTAAAAACACAGATGATCATTACATTAAGAAATTATGTAGTTTGAAAAAATATTTTTCAATTCTGAAATGTAAGCGTATGATGGTGAAAATGACCCATATATTTTACTAAGTTTTAACAATTACACAAAAAAAAATGAAAATTTCAAAACCAAATACTGCCGCGAGTCTCCCTACCCTACAAGGAAAATCAGCACATTTCGGGTCACAGAGGTGCTCACGAGC
Source organism: Tetragnatha montana (assembly GCA_963680715.1). Taxonomy (NCBI): domain Eukaryota; kingdom Metazoa; phylum Arthropoda; class Arachnida; order Araneae; family Tetragnathidae; genus Tetragnatha; species Tetragnatha montana. The sequence goes on along the minus strand of OY796676.1, from coordinate 16,495,930 downwards.
CAATTTTATAATGCGAGCCATACTTTGGAGACCCCAGAGGTGCAGAATATGTTCGAACACCCGAACATGGTTCGGGGGTAAGTTTATAAAGAAAAAAAAACACTTCAAATTCAAGTTGTTATTAGTAACAAATATTTTGGCTGGTGACAATATCATACCCTCCAAATTCTACAGAAATTAGGTGAAAATTATACTTAATTACTGATCTATAGCAGAAAACTACAAATCTGCGCCGACAAAAACGAGTTTCCTAGGAGAATACCTGAAAGTTGTCTTTTCCTTTTGTTTCGATTGATATTTAGGAAAAACAACGTATTCGTGACAGGATTGGAGATTAAAAATTGCGTTTCTAGCACAAATTACAGAAAAGCAGTTTATAATTCATATTTTAAGACCTTCTGAGAAACCTTTTTTTAAGAAACCTTTTTGAGCTAAGGTGACATGTATATAAGAAAGAATAAAAAGATATTCAGTCCATACAAATTAAAACTTGTGGATTTTTTGGTACTTACTCGTACTGAACCTTACAGAAGTTCAGTAATTAAGAAAACTTAAATTTTATAATAAAAACTAAGTAGTAGCATAAACTAGAAGGAAAATATGGGGAAATTTTTAGGGAAATTTTGATGAAAATATAGATATTTTGGGATAAATTTTGGACAAAATTGTGTTCAGAGGAAGTTATGGGATGTGGAACCTTTATGCACCCCTGGGCAAGCGCGGATCCAGCACGGCTCCAAGGGGGGGGGACTTTCCCACAGACCATCACCTTTACCCTTTGAGAAAAATGTCAAAATGTTGGGGATTTTTTAAAAAATATCACTCATGATCCTCGTTTGGTACCGTTGGGAGGTATGGGGGACCTCCCCCAGAAAAAAAAATTTACCTGTAAAATAGGGTTTTAACTCATTTTTATTCTTTTTGCGACTTTTGGGTCCAAGGGAGGCATTATCCAGTTTGCCCCCCTGGATCGGCCAATGCCCCTGGAAGACCCCTTTAAATCACGCATTGAGGTTTCTCGCTGGGCTCTTTTCATGTCCAGGAAATTCTGCTGCTAGATGTTTTAACGGAAACTTTTTTGTTCCATTAAATTAGTTTGAAATGTTTTATTCAAATTAGGAAACAAGATAGGCATCCAAAAATAAGTTGTTATTGTAATTTTTGTTGTTGTCATTTAGCTATAGCATGCTATCTCAGATTAAAATCAGCTTATAACCCTTATAACCGCTTATAACAGAACTCTGAATACTCACTTGATTCCGACGGTTATTCTTGATTGCTCTCTGTCTCCTTTCTCACTCCCAATGTCAGCTGTCTTCACTATAACCTTCAAAATGCACCCAGGGTCTACCACCTGTCTCCATGGCCCATCTGGCGTTCGATGTCCGAGATGAAAGGCTCATGAAAATAAAACTCAAACAAAAATATGAATCATTAATTTATTCAATAAAGTGAACCGCCTAAACCGGAAACATATTAATGATTATTTATGGAGCTCAAAATAAAAAGGTTTTATTTTGAAATTGAAGACAATATTTTAAAGTGGAGATTCCAATTACTTCCCTGGCATCAAGCAAATTTTAAATACCAAAGTTAGATAGTACATGAAAGAAAGGAAAAATTAAAGATAATTTTGAAAAATTTGGAATAAATGCAAACATAGAAAGTAATGCAACCACTGAACCACGTCATCAGGGGTGCAGGACCCAGTGATTGCATAAAGGTCCCCAGGGGTCCTGCACCCCTGATGACGTGGTTCAGTGGTTGCATTACTTTCTATGTTTGCATTTATTCCAAATTTTTCAAAATTATTTTTCAAAATTATCTTTAATTTTTCCTTTCTTTCATGTATTGTACTTGTGTTTGTGTCAAGATAGCTTCAAGTGCGGATACAGCAGATTGCTTAGATTAAATATAAAAAGAAATATGTTTTATAGTCTTAAAGTTAGATAGTACTTTGATTTTAAAATGAGTTTATTGAGTGGATTGAACTAATCAAAATATTTAAGTAAAAAAAACAGACTATCAATTAATTTCAAATTTAAGCAGGATTGGAAAAAAAATATGGTAAAACCACTTTATTTTGAGCCCAAACTGAAACTTCATAAAAACATTGTTAAATAACGAAAATGAGTTTGTGAAGTTCAGAAACCACTCATGTTAACATTTTCCCAAAACCACGCTTGTTTTTCATTTTGTTATTGGATTTTCTTATATCGTTCGTTCAATAAATTAATTAAATAATCTCAATAAAATTAGCAAAGACTATGATACATAAAACGGATATACAACAATATATACGAAATACTGAGTCCTAACACAGAATATCTACTTTTTTTTATACAGCTTGAAACGAAAAAAAGTTCCAAAAATCCAAAGCATGATTTAGAGAAAATTATGACAGTAGTGGTTTCTGATAGCACGAATTCGGATCGTTTTTGTTTTAAGTACCGTAAAAAAACTCAACAAAATTTGATCCCAGGATTGTGTTTACTAAACAGGACAAATTTTATGATAGTAAATTTCATAACATGAAGTCTGACCTCTGCCGTAATGACAAAATGTAATCAGTCAAAAAGAACATATCAGGATAGTCAGACTGCACTGATACTGATATGAAACTAAAGAACAATGAGTAGACAATTTTTGCATCTGGAATCAATGAAATAGTTAAGTGTTTTTACGGTACTTAAACAAAACATAAAACTCATCAAAAAGGCATTTATTGTAGGGAATAGATTTTTCAATGAGTTGATCCAGCATGAGAAAAGTTAAAGGTGTACTAAATAATTTCAAGCAATCCGTTGATTTTTTAATTGCTGGAACTACTAATTGAAAAATATTTAATCTACACTTAGAATGGTGCACAAAACCTGACAAAGTTTCTAGACACTTCAGTATTCAATGCTTTAAGTATAATGATTGAGGTGATTAGAAACCTATATCAAGGTCAGGTGCACGTATATTATGCATACCAGCCATATTTCCCCCCTTTTGAATGTTACATGGGTATAAAACAGTGCATCAGCAGCCGCATCCTTACCAGACGAAACGTACGGGAAGTTAGTTTTCTCAGACGCATCGCCATTGCCTTTGACAACAAGCAAAGAGTCTACAGGTGTAGTCCACGAAAGTTTTGATTGCGACACCGACGGATTCCGTCTTAGGGAGTGGTGGGCGAAATGGGCACGGGGGTCGGCAGTTTTCCCGACGTCTGCGGAAACAGACGCAGGGCTTTGGGGGATGGAGAGGGAACAACGAGAGCGACCGAGATGAAACGATTCAATCGCGGGTTCACGAAATCGGGAAATCGGCAAAACAGTCTAAAAAAAGGCTGGTGTTTCTGGGCGCCCGTTCCTTAATGAGACCAGGTTTTTCAATCTACAAAGCCAATCCACACTACATTTGCAGTTGGAGTTAAATGCATGAAACAGGGTTGGTAAAAGGAAGATTCTAGACCCCCCTATGCAACCATATAGACGGCAGTAATTGTTGGTAGTTTTTATTTCGTAAGTTTTTTTCAAAAGCTTAACATGTGCATGTTCGTTTGCTACTTTTTCTTTAAAACAAAGTTTACTTTATGGAAGACTAGCTGATATGCCCGGCCTTGCACGGGTGGAGTGTATCAATTTATTAAAATTTTCTCAAGTTACATGCCTAATTTTCTGTAACCATAATTACCAATCATCCTGGTAGTTTTTCATATCCCGGTGTTCCCAGTATTTTTTCATATCCCGGTGCCTTTTTCATCTTGGTGTCCCCGGTGCCTTTTCATCTCGGTGTTCCCGGTGCATTTTCATCACCGTGCTCCCTGTGCCTTTTCCCTCCCGGTTCCAACTGTGTAAATCTAACCTAACCATCCAGTTCCGGTGTTGCACATTTAATTACGACAGTTACCCAATTATCCATTCTAAGTGAAAAAAATCCATTAAAATTATTAGATTTTTGAAATCCCAAAATTTGTAAATACCCCCTGTTTAAATTGAAAAAAAAATCCCGTTAAACTACACCAAAGAAACAAATTATAAGGTTAAATAACAAATTGATCTAGTGTTTCTATCATCAACTTTCTAAAAAAACTGCATGATGTAATCTTTACTTTAACCAGTCTAATTCTTAAAACTTTTTATTTCAACTTAAAGTTTCATGGAAAATGAAGTTTTTAATAAGAAAATACTGTTATAAAGTTTTTTATAAGGGCCGTTTTTAATTTTTTAAATTATTAATAACCTTTTTAAAACATTTGAAACAATTTTAGCCAAGTTTTATCTTTAAATACTTTGTTTTATGTTTAAAATTGTTTTTGTTGTATTATTTGCAACAATGCGAGTTAAACAGATCTTCTTTAGTGGAGAAGTAAGGCGATTTTTACAAAAAGGCCTTATAGGGGATGAAGGGGTGGTTTTAGAAATTTGGAAATGATGTCATTGTCTTTCCCCCGTCCCCTTACGTATGTGTACCAAGTTTGGTTCGATTCGGACGGGTAGTTTTGGAGAAATTGAGCCAAATCTGTTCCGGACAAACCCAGGCAGGAACCCAGCCAGCCAGGCAGGCAGGCAGGCAGGGACACCTTCATTATATATAGAGAGATTTACTTGCAAATTGAAAATTCAGGAAATAGCTTAACCTTTTAAGAATTTTTTTTTTCGCAAAAACATTTTTTTTTCATTACAAGTGCCACCAATATTTAAATTATTAGGTATTGTCAATTGATATTTCTTTGGAATAACTGCAATGAATAGTTACAACAAAGGTTCTATAAGTTTATATAGATTGATGTAAGAGCAAAAATGGCTAATGCAGCAGATAGCAAAATAATATTCATTTTAAAATATTTCCTAATAATTTTAACTCATTACTTAACCCCAAAAAACCTTTTTATCAGATTTTAATCATCCAATTAAAATGCTCGATCAATTAAAATGCTCTTGCATCCAATTTCGCTCGTTTAAACAAATTAGTATAGGCATGAAGTCATTCAGAATTTGTCATTTAATCTAGTCACAATTTAAAGGAGTCTTTAATACTTAAGTACCAAATAATATGTATTTTAGGTGTATATTAGGTTATATATTTTTTAGCTAACATGAAAGATCTCACTCGATTTCGTATGTTTTTTAATGAACAATTCTGTTATATTTAAGGATTTTTATATTTTACTTTTGAATGCATCTCTTGCACACGGTCGAAAATATTATTAAAACCATGAATTTTTTTTTACTAAGGCTGGTTCAAATCGATCATAAAGTGACGCTTAATTTTAATATTTTAAATCAAATTAATTATGAATTCGATTTGAAAGTCTTAAAAAATATGCGCTCAAACAGTAAAAATAAGGCATATTGAAAATTTTGCATTGATACTTTTACAGTTGCACTTCAAGTTAAAATTAGTAGAATAGTTAAATTAAATTAAATAATTAGTTAAATTAATTCTGGTTAAAAATTAGGAAGTATTTAACTGAGCTAAACTTTGCAAATTACTCTAAACTTTAAACACCAGAAATTTCTGCAAATTCCTTTTAAGAAATTGGTTGAAACATTTTTTTTTTTAGATTGGGTATTTTATTTTTTATAATGGCACCATCTTTCCGATAAAAAATATATACTTGATTTTACAAGATTCAAAATTTTTTTAATAATTTGCAAGATTTATCAAAGTCTGAAAGATAGCTACTTATTAGGATATGTAGGTAAATTAAGTGTATGATTAATTTTTGGAATTTACGCGTTTTACTCAATACAGAAATACTCCAGTTTTTTTCCAAATGTCACTGTGTCACTGTTTGAAAACTTTAGTTGGAAGCCTCGTTTGCTTAAATTTTTATTATAATTTTGTTACTAGGAAAGAACCAAAAGCCATTTTTATATAAGTAGATCACGCGTTACCTGATTTCAATGAAAACAACCATAAGCATCCTAATCTTACTGTCCAACTTTTATATAAAGATCATTTCGTTTGTTTAAAAGCTCTTGTGTATGGATTTAACTGAAGTTTAATTCATTTTGTATAAGGAACTGCTGCTGCTAATTGTTTCAGCTTTGAGCATGAAACAAGAACTAAATTTGTCTTAAAATACAATATTGACAGAAGATATCAAGCAAAGCAATTCACATTTTTACAGAACGTCAGGGTGAAAACATTCCACATTATACTGAAGAAAGTTGCTCTTCATTGGATGAAAAGTGGACTACAGTAGTTTACCTTATCATGAAATACATTACTACTTATATTATATTACATTTCAAATTATTTTAATTAAAATATTCCACATTACTGAAGAAAGTTGCTCTCCATAAGATGAAAAGTGGACTACAGTTATTTACTTATCATAAAATATTTTGAATTCATTTCAGAATTGATAGTATTTTTGAGATAATACTCAGAATTTAAAAAACATTTGCTTTCACAGGTTTATTCTGTCCATTTCTGAAGAATTAACAAAATTGCATAAGGCAGTTCCTTTTAAGAACTTCAAGGAATTTATTTATTTTTTTTACTTTTATCATTGTTTTCACTTATTTATTCACACTGAACTTCAAGGATTTTTTTTTTACAATTTTTTCATTTTTTAGTCTTAATTATTCACACTGATAGTCTCGAGAAATTTTTTTGCTCTTTTTCCATTTCAAATACATTTTGGCAAGATTTTCATCACTCAAACCTTTCAAAGCTTTACCTTGCAGGTAAATTTGTACAAAAAAAAGTATGTTTAGAATCATATATAGTTTTATTTCCTTCATGATTTCACACATTCTCAAACCTTAAACATTTTTATAGATTTCACATAATCATGACCGTTCTTGATTGATATTTTGTTCTAGATACACTACCTTCAATGCATTCAGTTTGATCAATGACATGAATTCAACAGAAACTTTTTACTTATTGCTGTTGTTTTTTTTTTTCATTATTTTCTTTTTAGTTGATCAGAAAACATTGCAACAGTAGGAGACATGTATGTCCCTACTTTTTTCCCAACTTCACACTTGATCATTGCAATCCCGTAGGGTGAGGAGGGGACTCCAACGGGTCGGAGAGGTCTTCCGGATTTAGTGAAGTCAAAAATAGTGACACACCACCTCAACCGACCAGGATCTCCATCAGAGTCGCACCATCCTCTTTTTCTCCTGGTTGTCAACGCCCCAGCCGACTCCCCCGGAAGTAGGAGCCGGACACTAACCATCCGGCATTTCGAGGCACGCCTGTCATCAACCCGGAGGCGTCCTGGGGTGGTCAGTGGTGTGGAAAAAGGCTGTGCAAAACAGTAGCCGAAGCATCATTTCTTTCATACGAATCGTATCCACACCGGACCATTGAATTGACAACACAGTGATTCATTCGGTCACTGAAAGACCATTTGGATCAAACAAATTCAGGCTGGGAAGATTTCAAATGTTTTAAAATAGTACATTTTCTAATTAAAGTTATTTTCCATCAGAATTAGATGTAGTAGTGCACTCTAAAACATTTTCACAATCGTTTTTCTTTAGAATGGTCATGAATTTTTCAAGTCATCCCTATGTCATGCAGCAAACAACTTTGATATAATGGATCGTCATTGCAGGTATTATTTTACGAAAGAATGAAAAATATCCACTTATTTTCCAAGGGTAAAGTGATAAAAAATATAAATTGCCATTAAATATATATTCAAGGCACAAATACAAGCAAGGAATGTTATCTTCTGATTACATTCTGAGTTTCAATTTAAAGAGCGTAGAATTTTTTTTTATTAATAAACATCAATGTATTACGTAAATTATTTAGATAAGTTTTTTTACTTCTAGAAATGGAAACATTGAATGTCCCAAAAAAACATTAGTACTCAGAATTTTTTTTTTTAAATAGATATTTCAGAATTGCATGTAGCAAATTTGTAAAGCAATGAAATTTATTCTTTAAGTTCAGAAATCTTCTAAATGGATAGAAACCTTATTTTGAATCAACCATAGATATTTGTAAATATAGTCTTTATGTAGAAACTGTTTATTAGTAGTAACTGATAAGTTCCCTTAGCTTATTCAAAACTTTAGGGGCAATCTTATGTTTGTGCTCCCTATAATATTTATATTGCTTTAACATTAAATTTGTTACATATTATAAAAATGAAATTAACTAAAATCGCAATAGTACTTAATTGATTTATTTTACATAGCTGCCAACACTTGAAAAAGTTTGCAGATTTTAGAAAAATAGGATTTTATCCCATTCAATTTATGTTTTTTTTAATTAAGTTCTTTTTTAAATATACAATGTTCTACACACTGTCTCTTTGAATGCTAGAACTAAATAAATCTATTCTCATTTATAGATATGAGAGAAATTTTAAATCACAAGGCGTGCTCAAGGCAACACACCGAGAAAAGAAGGATTTTTTTTTTTTTTTTTTGTCAAACTAATAAATCCCTTGATGTAGGAATAGGATTTTATCCTTTTTTTGTACTAGTTCTCTAAAAGTAGAACTAAAATTTCATGTATGATTCTTGATAATACTGTTCATCAAATTTAATGCATTGCAAAGAAAATAAAAATCTGCAGATGAATCTAGCAGATTGCCTCTTAAAGAGAACTTATTATATCCAGTTTTTCTAAACATAGAAATGAGATGTTATCATGAGGTGTGCAAAAATCACAACCCGCAGAGAAGGTAAATGGTTTTAAAATCCACAAAATTCATTCTTTCAAAGCCATATAGATATAGATCATATGTATAATAAGTACTGGCTTGACCTTAGTGTTATCAAATAGCAAGAGATGTGGAATTAGGAATAGGATCAATTGTTTATGTAATATTTAACCATCAATTCTCTTGCTTGCATCAATTCAATAACCCTTGCTCTCTGAAACTGCTTGAGTAAATACATACTTGCTGTCCTAAGACAGTCATGAAGAAGGATATGATTTCATCCCCTTCTTTTGTACTTATTCTTTAAAAAAATATAAATTAAGTTTCATGAAGACACATTTTATAAGAATGTCCTTAAACAGTTCTCCATGAGGAGATGAATGATTACATACTTTTTAACTTATATTTTAGTAAAAAGGATATATAGGTTCATAAAATTAAGCATTTCAGTAAAAGAACCTCAACAAAATAATTGCAGAATTCCTCTTAAAGAGAGTTTATATTTTTATCATTTAAAAGTATGAGGTTTTATCATGAGGTTTGCTCAAGGCACCACATTCAGAGAAAAGTGGAAAGGCTTTTTGGTCTAACTGATAAGTCCCTAAAGTGTTGAATAAATTCATGCTTTCAAAGAATGAATTTATTCAAGTAATTAAGTACTGGCCTAACCTTAGTGTTAGAAAATATTAGGAGATTTGGAATAAGGACCAACTATTTATGTATAATTTAACCTACATATCCACTTTTCCCTAAATATATTAACTGTTCTAAGACAGTTTTCATGGGAAATAATATGATTTTATCCCATTCTTTTATATTTATTCTTTAGAAATAGATCTAAAATTTCATGTATAATATTATATATAATAAGACTGTCTAGTTCTAGTACAGACATGTGTATGCTCCATGAGACTATAGGATAGCCCATTTTTTACTAATATCTTAGTAATTAGGATTTAGAGCTTCACAAAATTTAGTATTTCAATGAACATTCTCTGCAAAATAAATGCAGACTGTCTCTTAAAGGTAGAGTAACTACATTTTTTCTCATTTAGAAATTAGAGGTTTCATCATAAAGTGTGCAAAAGCATCACAGGTATGCAAAGGCTATCTGAATAAAATATTTTCTTCATTTATTAAATTAACTTAATTTTTTTTATGTTAGACAGTAGCTTAATTTGAGTTTGTCTGATGTTTTTGCTTCTTAGTTGAAGCCTATTTAATCCCTCCTTCATTTCACACCATACTGCATTATATTAAATGCGTCAAACCAAAGGTTAGTGAGATTGGTTGCTGTTTTATGGCACAGTAGGGTCCATATCAAGACATTATGTGATGGAAGAAGAGTGAGAAAAGAACATTAAATATCTATACTACAGCTTTAACACTTGGTTGGTTAGTGCCATTTTTTAAAGTGCCATTTTTAAGTGTTGTTTTTTTTTAAAGTGTCTATTTTTTGTTATTCATGACAACTATGGATATATTTCTTTTATGCCTGTATATGGGAAGAGTATTTACCCTTGGCATAACACATATGTTTTATTTTTTTTTTATTACTTGTATTTTTTTTATGGAAGGTCAGTGAGAAAAGAACATTAAATATCTATACTACAGCTTTAACACTTCGTTGGTTAGTGCCACTTTTTAAAGTGTTTCTATATATAGTGTCTATTTTTTGTTATTCATGACAACTATGGACATATTTCTTTTATGCCTGTATATGGGAAGAGTATTTACCCTTGGCATAACACATATGTTTTATTTTTTTTTTATTACTTGTATTTTTTTTATGGAAGGTCAGTGAGAAAAGAACATTAAATATCTATACTACAGCTTTAACACTTGGTTGGTTAGTGCCACTTTTTAAAGTGTTTCTATATATAGTGTCTATTTTTTGTTATTCATGACAATTATGGATATATTTCTTTTATGCCTGTATTAGGGTGGTCCATCTGCCTATGGAGAAAATTTTTTTTTTGAAAAGTTGAACTCTCACCCCCCAGTTTGGTGACATTATGTGAGTTAATGCCTCTGTTAAAATATTAGATCATTTAAAGGTTATTTAGAGGTAGCTCAATCGCTTCGAAGTTTCAGCATTTACCGTTCATGGAAAACAGCATGTTTTCTGTAAAAGAATTTACATTTCAATTGGTATAACAAAATATGTGTTTATAAAATTTATATTTGTTTTAGTGACAACAAGTTTTGTATAATTTAAGTTTCTGACAAGGATTAGTCTTTGTCTGGAATTCACATAACGTCTCAAATAATAACATAATCCAACTCTATAACTTCTACTCCATGCAACTTATGTTATTGCAACCCCGCGATGACTACAGGGAATCTGGTGACATTATGTGAGTTAATGCCCCTGTTAAAATATTAGATCATTTAAAGGTTATTTAGAGGTAGCTCAATCGCTTCGAAGTTAGCTAATTTTTTTGTCAACCGAGTCATTCCACGTCAAATCAACACACTTTTTGGCATGACCATTTAGGATTTTCTTGAAATTTGGTACATATGTTCTACTTATAGAAACTCTGAAAAGTACCAACTTTCATCAAAAAATATTAATTGGTTCTGGAATTACAGGTGCGCAAAGTGGTCAAAAATGGGCCAAAAATGAACCAACATAAGTTTTTTAAATTGCTCTAGAGGATCTTCTAATTAGGTTAGACAGATGAGGGTGGTGTCATTTTAAAGTATTTTAAATGTTCTCTTTAATGGTGTAAAATGTTCTGCAAAATTTTGAAAAACAATATATTTTACAAAACAAATTAGAATTAAAAGTTCGATTTCTATCAAATGTACCACTTTTAAAATTTTGAAAAAAATTCCAGGAATAGGTAATATTATTCTAAATAATCTGGTAAAATTATAGGATGGGACAAGAATGGGATCAGTGTCAAAACCTATTTAAACCAAAGTTCGATTTTTCTTATATCCCCTTAAAAAATTTTAAAGCTAATTTTTTTTCATGAATTGGATGCGAATTGAGTTGTATTTAATTGCTGTTGGCAATTAGGGCCCCTGCACAAACTTGGTGTAGCCTGGGCTTCATTTTTACAACCTGTATGGTAATTCAGTCCATTGTATTGGAAAAATGCACATAAAGTAAATATGAAGCCCGGGCTACACCAAGTTTGTGCAGGGGCCCTAATTGCCAACAGCAATTAAATACAACTCAATTCGCATCCAATTCATGAAAAAAAAATTAGCTTTAAAATTTTTTAAGGGGATATAAGAAAAATCGAACTTTGGTTTAAATAGGTTTTGACACTGATCCCATTCTTGTCCCATCCTATAATTTTACCAGATTATTTAGAATAATATTACCTATTCCTGGAATTTTTTTCAAAATTTTAAAAGTGGTACATTTGATAGAAATCGAACTTTTAATTCTAATTTGTTTTGTAAAATATATTGTTTTTCAAAATTTTGCAGAACATTTTACACCATTAAAGAGAACATTTAAAATACTTTAAAATGACACCACCCTCATCTGTCTAACCTAATTAGAAGATCCTCTAGAGCAATTTAAAAAACTTATGTTGGTTCATTTTTGGCCCATTTTTGACCACTTTGCGCACCTGTAATTCCAGAACCAATAATTATTTATTGATGAAAGTTGGTACTTTTCAGAGTTTCTATAAGTAGAACATATGTACCAAATTTTAAGAAAATCCAAGATGGTCATGCCAAAAAGTGTGTTGATTTGACGTGGAATGACCCAACCTTCATATAACACTAGTCAATACAGTACATAAATATCAATAAATCAAAGGTAATAACTAATATGAACAAGTTTTTTTAATGAACAGTAGTTTAGTTTTATAACATGAACAATACATATAAAAATACAACCAAGATAATATAAAATAATGTTATCCATCAATAAAATTAAGAAACTGAACAAATTCAAATACACATTAGGATTACAAATTCATTGCTTTGGGCTTAGGAAGTACTGGTACTAGCAATCTGCATGTTAACACTCATCTTCATCAGTGTAGGTTTTTTTAGAGTTTTTGAATTGCTCAACAACTTGCAAGAGATATTGTTTCTGCTCTTCATTTTTAGTTAACTTGTCTTTTCATTGAACTGAGTAATAAGAGCGACACCTCTATCACCACAGTCATTTACTACTTTAATACCTTGCACTATATCTCTAGATTTCTTATAAGAATCTAATTCCTTACATTCTGAGGGATCTACTTCTAAGAATGAAGTATCAAGTTGCATTGAATTGAAGAGTGTCAGAGATTTCACCGTAACAAAATCTTCTTAAGATTTTAGGTGGAAATCTTTTGTTTTGTCATCAAGTCGTTTCAATTGCTTTTGTGTGGATTCTTTTTTTAAACCTTGAACCATGCTTACTTTTGTTTTTGCTGACACATTATTAGAAAATAAACCGAGCCCAACCAGTTCTTCTCCTAGGTACCTGTTGTTGCCTTGCTTGCAATGTTTTTGTTGAATTCAGCATATTTGTGAAGTTTTACTAAAAACTGCAGATCATGAACAGGAGCTTCTGTTGAGATAGTAGCAGTGAACCAGTGCTTCATATATAAAAGTGCTACAAACAGGTTGAACTCTATCAAAGCATTCTTTTCTCTTGGTGTTAGTTTAAACTGTTGATGAAACAGCCATATTTTCAAACAGTAAATAATCTTTGACATCCACCATGCATGGTGGAAGGCACCAGGAGCTCTGAAGTGAATACCTTTAGGAGGATTTTTACCCAAAAAGATCAGTACTAATTCAAGAAATTCTCTGTAGTCATCGCGGGGTTGCAATAACATAAGTTGCATGGAGTAGAAGTTATAGAGTTGGATTATGTTATTATTTGAGACGTTATGCGAATTCCAGCTAAAGACTAATCCTTGTCAGAAACTTAAATTATACAAAACTTGTTGTCACTAAAACAAATATAAATTTTATAAACACATATTTTGTTATACCAATTGAAATGTAAATTCTTTTACAGAAAACATGCTGTTTTCCATGAACGGTAAATGCTGAAACTTCGAAGCGATTGAGCTACCTCTAAATAACCTTTAAATGATCTAATATTTTAACAGAGGCATTAACTCACATAATGTCACCAAACTGGGGGGTGAGAGTTCAACTTTTCAAAAAAAAATTTTTTTGGACCACCCTAGCCTGTATGGGAAGAGTATTTACCCTTGGCATAACACATATGTTTTATTTTTTTTTTATTACTTGTATTTTTTTTTATGGAAGGTCAGTGAGAAAAGAACATTAAATACCTATACTACAGCTTTAACACTTGGTTGGTTAGTGCCATTATTTAAAGTGTTTCTGTATATAGTGTCTATTTTTAGTTATTCATGACAACTATGTATATATTTCTTTTATGCCTGTATGGGAAGAGTATTTACCCTGGTTGGTAAGTGCCATTTTTTAAAGTGTTTCTATATATAGTGTCTATTTTTAGTTATTCATGACAACTATGTATATATTTCTTTTATGCCTGTATGGGAAGAGTATTTACCCTGGTTGGTAAGTGCCATTTTTTAAAGTGTTTCTATATATAGTGTCTATTTTTTGTTATTCATGACAACTATGGATATATTTCTTTTATGCCTGTATGGGAAGAGTATTTACCCTTGGCATAACACATATGTTTTATTTTTTTTATTACTTGTATTTTTTTTTTAATTGGGAGACATTTCTTTCCCCGGAAGTCGGGCCATTTCGTTATCTTCTTTCATATACTATTTTAATAATCATAATGATGTTCAATTATTTGTTTTGTATGCAGAGACACACTCTCTTTTACGTTACACAACTATAATCACAACACAACAACAGCTCCTACTCCAACAGGCCCAGCGATACCAACACAACAACAACCACTAAATTCTACATCTCAAAAACTTGCGAACTCTACCCCCACTGCTACGACTATGTTTCGCTTGTTCAACCTATTGTGGAGTATGGTTTTTCCATTCATTATTGTGCCTCGGATAACTCGGACGTGACTCGTGCCTTTGTGCAGCTATAATCATCACTGGATTACGGAACTCGTGCCCCAATCACATTGTGCTGTACGAGGCTGATCTGCAGCCCCTGGGACTTAGAAAAAAGGCTTGTCTGGTCAAACACTACAATAAGCTTAGTAGCCTTGGATCACAAAACAAAACATCCGCCTTCCTTGGAACTTAGAGCAACAATCAGAAACTGAAAAGAAGCCGTCTATTTGGCCATGTTCACGCCAATACCATCGTTTAGAGTGACGTCGAGCAGTTTCATCTATCAGTGTATTGACCCTTCAGAGGGTCGTACGGATGGTTTTTTTTCATGCAGATCTTCCTATTAAGGGGACCAAGCAATCTGATCTTCCAGATTATCTAAGACAACTAACTCCAGAGAGAATAAGTCACATTCCGAGGGACGCAGCTCAGTTATATACAGATGGTAGTAAAAACGATAATGGAGTACTGGCAGTGGAGTCTGATTCAGGTTTTGGATCAGGAGATGAGGGTCCAGAGGAAGGATCCGGACCACTGTTCAGTTTTTGTTCTGAGCTTATTACAATCAACGAAGGCCTGGGACTTCTCGGAGCTGGGCCGATCTTTCCAGAACGAAGTCTGAGAGCAAAAGCCCTATTCAACATCTTGCCCACTGGCACAGAGTGAGAGATTCCGTGGGTGCAGACCTCTTCAAAAGTCAGTGGAGTCTCTCGCATGAGGGCATCGAGGGAAATGAGGTTGCGGATAACTAGGCCAAGGCGGGCGCTGCTGCCCACCGCCCCGCTTACCCACTTGGAACTCTTCTCACTTGCCAAACAAAGGAATAAAATGACTTGGATCGCTGATATCAGAGCAGTTACTCAGGGGGTTCCTTGTCCCTTGCCTGCTGTCGGAGGGACCAAAAAACTGTTACTCGCTTTTTAAGTGGCCACCTCCGTGAAATGACATTCTCTGGGGGTTCCAGGCTCTTTGGGGTTGGCTGCAAGTGCTCTCTTCAACAGGCTTTGCCTTCACATGGCCTGACAGGGCTTGTCGAAACAAGGTCTCTTCCATAACCCTCTGCTGGTGTTGGACATCTTTAGGGGGAATGGTTTTATGGACCTGATTGCTATGCTAGGGGACATCATCACGACACAACACTACCAATTTCAACATAACTACTCCTAACTACAGCAAAACTTCGATTCAACAAACTTCGGCCCAATATACTTCAACAAAACTACCACTAACTACCAACTTCTACACAACAGACTTCAACAAAACTACCACTAGCTAACAACTTCAACACAACAGACTTCAACAAAACTACCACTAGCTAACAACTTCCAACACAACAGACTTCAACAAAGCTACCACTAACTACCAACTTCTACACAACAGACTTCAACAAAACTACCACTAACTACAAACTTAACACAAACTAAACTGCCTCTAACCACATACATCGACACAACACTGCTATCTTCTACCTACTACAACAACAGAAATTTCAACTACAATACATCTCAGAACTATACAACTTAACTTCAAACCAACTCACAAATTTCTAACACTTCCAACTAACTTCAACAACAAAAACTACGCCATACCTTAAACAATTGTTGGCCATATTGCACTAGTAAACTGTAGTAACATTTCGTGTGTTTACACATTATTTATCAAGGCTGTCCTAAGTAAGACAGTTCTGTTTAAATAGTGGGATTTTATCTCTCAGAAGTTGTGATTTGAAGCTTTTTCAAATTAAGTAATACATCGTAATGAAATATTTACAAAATAATAGCAGAATGTCTCTCCTAAGAGATATAAATGAGATGAATGTAATATTACCCAATTGGTTTATATGTATACCCTGTTTTATGAAATATATTTTCCCTAACCTATATTATCTTCTCCATAAGAAGGAAGAATAGGGTTGATTTTTTTTTTTTTTTTTTTTTTTTTTTTTTCGCAAGGCCCACAACAGGATCATATCCCATTATTTTTATATTAACATCTCTAAGAAATAAAGATTTTAGACCGTCAGAAAATTGGGTATTTTAATGAAATTGCTCTTTGCAACATAATTGCAGTGTTATCTCTTAAGCAGAGCTTATGTATTCAGTCTTTCTGACACAGAAATGAGACATTTTATCATAAGGTGTGCTAAAGGCAACACCTGCAAAGTAGAAATGGTTTTGGTCCAACTGATAAATCCCTTGTAATTTTGGAATTAATTTATTCTTTCAAAGGATAATAAAGGAAGTTATAGAAAAGCACTGACCTAACTTTATTATCTCATGTTATCAAATAGCATGAGATTAAGAATAAGGACCAATTTTTTATGAAATATTCAACCAAGATATCCACTTTACCTAAAATATATTGTGTCCTAAGACATTTCTCATTGAGAAGGAACAGGATTTTACTCCACTCTTTTCTACTAATTCTTCAGAAATCGAATTAAAATATCATATGTTGACACATCCATTAAGATTGTCATAAAGGCAATTTTACTTATTAAGTAGTTGAACTTCATCCCATTATTTTTAAACTAATATTACTCAGAAATTATGATAAAACCTCATGAAATTAAATAATAGATTGCAAGAAAAATTTTCAGTTTAGAAATGAGATATTATATCATAAGGTTTGCTCAAGGCACCATCTGCAGAGAGAAGTGCAAATGTTTTGGTTTTTTGGTCCAACTGATTAAGTCCCTAAAATTTTGAATAAATTCATGCTTTTAAAGCATGAACAGACATAGTTTAATGAAGTACTAGCCTAGTGTTAGCCTAGTACTTAATTTTAAAAACTGGATGAAATTTGAAATAAGGACCAATTATTAATTTAGGTAATATCCAACCTAGTATCCACTTCTCTCTATCAATTTTTTGTTCACTTGCCTTGTTCTGATAAGATTTAATAAAAAAAATCTCTTATTTTTAAAGAAGTAGTAGAATCAAACTTTTATGTAATTACACATTTAGTTCAAATGGAATAAAGACATTTCAGCAATTATAATTCCACACTGTTCCTATGAGACAGTGTAAAATTAATCTGAATTTTCTGTTTTAAGACATTCTTATAAAGATCATAAATTAATTTCACTTATTTCACACTTATTTAATAGTGTTAGGGTTGTAGTACAGATCTTTAATCTGGAGTGTTGGCAGCTATGTTGTATTTTATACATAGTGTCAGGTTTTTTATGAAATCAGGTAATACACTTAACTTCAGTAAAAAAAAGCTCACTTTTAAACAGACTGAAAATACACTAGACTATTTTATTAAGCATGGAGGGTGCATTATTAAAGAAAAGTAGAAAACATTTAACACTCCATTGCTTTTGGGAAATTAAAATGTTTTTGAGACAACGAAAGTTTTTCCAGTTTTGAAACATGAAAAAACTGGACTATTCCTCGTTGTATTAGTCTATTGCAAAATAAAGTGGTTGTGGAATATGGTTTCCACATGTTCTTTTCCTTTAAAAAAATTTCATTACTTTTTTTTTTAAATTATTAAATTTTTAAGGGATTTAAAGAAAATACTATAAAAGTTTATAAACTATATCTTGCATTTTAAGGACAAAGTGACAGTTCATGGATTGCATACTAAAGTGATTTCAATAGTTTATTTAATCTTTTGGAAACATTCTTATAATAAAAAAAATAAGTCTGAAAAATTTTTTAGGCATTTTAAAGTTTTACTTATTCATATCCTAGTAAATATCTTATCTTTCAAACAATTTTTAGACACCAAACAAATTGTGTGAATTTTTTAATCAAATGTACTAACTTGGAGGAAAGAGGAGACTTCTGTTAGTTTTATAAAAGATTGAAAACTGTTCTCAAATACAGTAAAAAATCAATACATGTTATAACCACTTGAAACTTAAAATTTCAAGCGATTTACTATCTTACGGCTGAAAAAATTTCGCAAAAAGGTTTTGTTTCATAAATTTATAGCAAAACAAATGTTTCAAACAATAACATGTAAGCATTATGTTTCCCCGTTTTAACACATTGTAAATTTTTGAAGAATCTTACAGGAATTTTCAGACTGGCTTATATGAGGAAAATCGCCACTATTAATATTTTTAAAGCTTAATCGCCCCTATTAACATTTTTAACTATACACTTACTTTTAAACTTTTTTATTAAAGAAATTCAATTTAATATGTTAATGTCGGTACAACTATTACCCACTTTACCATGTTTCACAATAAGCCCATTTACATTTATCATTAAAAAATTATCTCCGATTAATCTTTTTTTTTTTTTTAAATTTTGACACGTTCTTGAAATCCTTTACATCCTTTAGGAGACTCCTTTAAAGTGTGACTAAGTGTGAATGACGTTTTTAAGCAATTAAATTTCATAAATTTTACAAGGTAATTATAAATTTTACATTTTATCACTTTTCATAAAAATTTTCAAGTTTTAATACTTTTCAACCATTGCAATCTTAAGCATATAGAAATTTTTGCCTTTAGCCATAAATAGAACAGATATAATGCTTACATTTAAGGTTACTTTTAATATTTAGCTGTTTTCAGTGATATAAAAATTCAATTCAAACTTAAAGCCATCAAACCAAAAAGTTTTTAAGGTATTCAAGATGTTTAAGTTAAAAACAATAGCCTGGAGATGGTAGGATAAAAGCCAAATAGTGAAACCTCTAAGCTGTAAAATTATGGATGACTTTCAGAATTTTCCATTAATATTAAAGTAACAATTTAAGGCTGAATTAAATGCTATCTACCCAATAAAAACCCTGCGTTTTGCATTTGTTTTAAAACCTGCATGTTGTCAGGAGAGGATAAAGGTTGCTATTTTAACACAATTGAAATTCAAAGATAAAATAAATTACTATCTGGGAGAATATGATTTACTTTAAGTTATTCAAATTTAAAGATTTTTGACTCTTTTTGACTATTCTCTAACAATTTAATTGATATTTGTGTTGGTTTTCATCTTAACAAGTTAAAAGCAATCTTTGAGTATAATTTACTGGTTGGAAAATTCAACCATAAGGGTGTTAAAGGTTGCATATGGAGGTACTTAAAGGACGGGAATTTAAAATCGTCCGAGTATAATTAAAATATAAAAAACGTTATTAAAACTATGAACTTTTAAGCTGCTAGACACCTAATGTCAACTACAAACTGATAGATAAGAAAAGAATTGATTTCCAATTAAAAATTTGCATCTATGTAAAACTAACGTTTCTCTTGCGAAACACCACTCAAGTGTATAAAATTTTCATGCATTTAACTTCAATGTTATCCACTTCTATTTCCCAAAACATGACTATTTTGATTCAGCAACCTTATTTCAATTTATGAAACCCCATTTTCAGAAAACTTAAGCTTTGTAACTTATATTTATGAAATCTATTTTAAGTTTTTTACTAATCAAATCCATCAATTTCTCAATATAGAATACCCTTTTATGAATTTAACTTAATTTGCAGAATAATTCATCTTACTTTATCTACAATTCTATTTTGCATTCATTTGTTACTACAGATTAAATTGCAAATCATGAAATTTCCTTAGGTTATCTTCTGATGCAATAACACTCAAACAGGTTACTAAAAACAATTTGATTACGAATTCGTGGTGGCCCAAGTCACTAAACCATTAACATTATTGGACATTTTCAAGGAAATTTTTTTAAGTTTGTTACACAGTCTGCTTTAATAATAGGAATATTTCTACTGTCCTTGTTGATAGCAATTACAAATTAGTTGCCAGCCATTGTCATTGAAACATTGTACAAAAGACAAAAAACCAATGGATTTTAGAGTCTTAAAATCTCATTACCTTTTAGGAAAATGAAGATAATTTTGTTTCAATTACAGATAGCTATTTTTAGTGTGCTTTTCCTGACTGGAAATACATAAAAAATTTAGCCTTTAAAATTCCTTGGTCTTGGAGAAATACTCCTGTGGTGAAAAGTAGATTGAAAAGAGGGTAGACAGGAAAGAGTACAGGCCATGAAATGATGTACGTAATACAAATAAGTGAGTTAAATTACCCCAGATCTATATTTTATGACTGGGGTGCCTAGAGAAAGTTTTAGCTTTTTCAAAAGGGGTCGTGCTCGTGACATGGAAAAGTTTGGGAATCCCTGGTTTAGCGACTTGGGCCACTTTGTTGGCACAATCAAGCATTTTGACTGTCCTACAACGAATGCAAGAGAACCCAGAAAACTTACTTTTTTCTACTATGTTTCACCGATTAACCGATTTCGTGAACCCGAGACACAAGCGCTTCATCGCGACTGACCTCGTGATTCCCTCTCGAGCCCCCTCGGCCCCACAACTGTTTGCGCAGACGACGAAACTGCGGATCCCACGAGCACACTTCGCCCGCGACCCCCGAAAAACGAAACCGCGATGTCGCAACCGAAGCCCCGTGCAAGACATCTGCAATCCTCCTAACCCGCTGCCAAAGACAAGACAGAGGGTGGAAGAAAACTAACCCCTCGCAGTCCTTCTGATAAGCATGAAGATGACTGATGCAATTGTGATTTACCCATGAACATTCGTCAAGGAAAAAACATGAACATGACGTGCACAACAAAATTTTCAGTTTCAATGTAACCTAATGGGGGCAGTCAAATCAAGCGCACTACAACCTAGCTTAAAGCAAGAGTAACGCAGGGGTCATGATTCTTTAATGCCTAGGCTCTAAACCGTTTTTCCTGGGAAAAATGAGTGAACATTTAATAATTTCAAAAGGGTTTTTAACTAATTTAAAAACCAGAGAACCCAGACATGAAATAATCCTTTTGACCCCTACGCCATTTGACATTTAGTAAATATAGAAAAATTACAAATAAATAAAAAAAATAAAGCGACACATTGGTTCTCAATCAAAGCGAAATCATAGCAATTTTTAATCATGGACAACATTTAGAATAAAAAATAAATAAATGATTTTTAACTTAGGGAAGAAAAGAATTGACCGAGAACCAATGTTTACGCTCTTACCTAAATTGTTATGTTATCCAAGATGAGTCTTTTAAAACACCATAATCCTCAGGAAAACGTAAATCACTTCCGGAAGAACAAACTACACGTCGAGCTCCATGGTCGTACCGAACACCGAGCGAACTTAATATTAATGGCGACCTTCAGAATTAGACGAGTTGAGAAACATGCGAAGATTATAATTGCTGAGAGAATCTCTTGTTTTGATTGGATCGATTTAATCACGTGACAAAATTATAACCAGAAAGAACGAGATGCGTCCAATCAGCTTCTAGATTAGGAGAGCATCTATTCAGAAATAGTGCCGTTTTCTATCGTACCAAAAGAATAAATTATAATTTGAGAAATCGCAATTTGAAACAGCGGATCTACCGAATTTCGTGATTTTACATTTATATTATCGTTTGATTTGAAGTTATATTGCGGTTGAAAAAATATAAAACATCTTGGATTATAGTTTAAGCTTAAGCATCTAGGGTTTTTTAATAGTATCACATGAACGTTTAAATTGCTAAAAGTTAATTTTAAGGATTTTTTTTCGTTATCAGACAATTTAATGACTTATTTACTTTATTCGTTATATTCAAGATTCATAGTTTATTTAATTTTCCCGACGAAAATAATTCGTTGCACATGAGTGAAAGTTCTTTCAACCGTCTCGATTATTTGATTCATCATTACTTATTGATTTTCAAATTTAATCTTTTTTTTTAAGATAGGTTACAAATTTAAAGATCTTTCTTTCTGTGCGGGGTATTGGGATTCAAATTTGTGTGATGGGGAAGATGTTTTATCTTGCTTAAAATCCAACAGATTAATATTTCTGCAATTTTAGCAAAATTCAGCTTTTTTAGATAAAGCTCAACAAACATTTTAATAACTGCCTGAGGATTAAAGTACGATTCAGAACACAAAGACTCGTGAGAATGAGCATTTCAAGAAGTCAACGGAGGAGTTCAAGTAAAACTTACGAATTCAAAAGATGTTTTTGAAATGGATATCAACAACAGTAAAAATACCTTTCTTTCCACACAAGCCGATTTTGAAATTTTTCCGAATTTGTGATTTTAAAGTTTTTACATTTACCTCCCAGTTTCAATTTATCTCTATTAAATAAATTATTTTAGGATTTAATTTAATCGCTATTGGAGTGTCTCAAGATTATGGTTAGATTAAACTTTAAATTAACCCGTTTTATTACGCTATTTGAATGGTCATCAACCAATTCGCATTGGAAGACGTAGCTTTTTGAACATCTGCGGATTTGTTGTTTTTTTATTAACTACTGTATCTCTTAGCTATGCTCTTAGCGGACACCTGCGCAAACAATACTTACATGTCCTTGATGAGTAATCCCATAGAGCTAAGTAATCCCCAACTTTTTAACTCTGAATGACTGCATTAAACATTCATTACACTGAATCAGATAATGGAATAATCAGTTTGAAGAAGGGAATGAAACTAAAAACTTTTTGGATTCTAAAATAGTACAATAAACCCCTCTTAATATAATCACATTTATCCTAGATTTGATAGTATTCAATAAAAAAAATCAATAATTCGGGACACAAGCGACAGAAGATAAAAATATTTAAAACGACTTAATAGTAGGCATTTTAGAACTAAAATATTTTATAGGAAAAATATAGGAGTTTTATGTACATATAACACTAATAAATGGATTACTCACCCTGTAGGACCTGCAAAATTGGCGAGTTTTTTGTATAAGGAATTTTGACACAAACTTTTATAACATGAAACGATGTGCGGTTGATCATCACATGTAAAGAAAGATTATTTTTTTGTAAAGTAAAGTTGATTTTGATGACCATTATCCAGGTAAAGGAGGGTAAGAGTACGCCCAAAAGTGTTTTGGGGCTATAAAATGGAGAATTTAAAAGCTACAGCATCAGAAATTTATTGAACGTAAGTTTATTGCCTTACAAATCTACCTACGAAGAAAAGAAAGTCTTCAAAAAGTAATCACCCTGAAAAAGTGGCGCAAATTGCAAAAAATGCACCACTGGCTTCGTATAATTGGGATATTTCTCCCTCCTGGTCACCCACTCTTTATAAATATAATCCATACAGGATTCAATCTTCATGAAAAATCCATGAGGGGGAAATCACAATGTTACTTCTCCAGGATTTTACATGAGCTAGTTTTAGGTTACAGAGGAGTTCTAAGCTTTCAAATAGAAAATTAGACATTTATTCAACTGTTTCCGCATATAACTCTCATGTGGTGGGAATAAGATGAGTTATATGATTATTTTTCCAAAAAATCTCAACTATCTTGTCTATGCGTACTCTTTTAGGTTCCAATGTACTATGACTTCTCTAAGTCATCCTTGAATCAACCCTATAAAATTCATTGCAGTTAAATTTTCTGCTGCCAAGTTTTTCAGAAGGAACTATTCGTCACATTGATATTTTACTTTGAAAGCAATCATTTTTTCTGTTTTAAACTTTTATACAAATTTCCGTTTCTTCGAGCTTTTGAGATTAAAATTATAATATAAATTGTATCTCATTAAAAAATCCTCTCTAAAGTTAATTTTTTAGTCTTTTATACTTTGCAATAACTTTATTTCTATTGACTTATGGTTATAATATTTTATAGATATTTCAAAAATATTTTAAATAATGAATGAAAAGGTTTTATTTTCCATCCTTCATTGTTTTTTTAATTGTACGTAATTCAGTGTTTTTATCTCTACAATTACCAGTTCATGTATGCAAAATCACAGTAATTAAAATTTAAAAATCTCATCTTCCCAAAATTTTGTCACACATTTTTTAAAAGTACTACCTGAAATTTCTTGTCAGTTATTTTAAATTTTATACAACCCTTACGTATCCTTAAAGCTAAAATTTCTGTTCTGACTTTAATCCAAAACATTTAATATGATAAGCACTTGCAAATAAATTTCAAAACACATTCTTTTCATTCACTATTTGAATTCCACAACTACTAAATTCTGCTTTCTATATTTTATATACAGGGTGGTCCTTAATTCATGGTACAAACTTCTAGGGGTGTTAGAGTACACCTAGACGAACAAGAATTGGTATAGGAAGGGGGGTCGCAGATACGCCGTTAAAGAGCTAGGACCTAATGTAGTGCGAGTGCGTTTCAAAAGGCCGTTTTTAGAAGGCCCGTGTGACGAAACAAATCATAATAAAATGAAAAACATTATTGCATGAGGCACAGGAATATCCGTACTACTTAAATCCTCAATGTGATAGAAATTGGACCACTTGCTAAACCGTGGGGTGAGTTTTAAAACGTGCAATATTCATCTTTTAGCCAAAGAATGGAGTACAATTGAATTGAAATTGAGGAGAATTGAGCACAATCATCGTAAGCAAAGGAACTTCAAATGCAAAGAAAATAATCTTCTAGAAAATTAGAAAATTTTGCTTTCTTCGCAAAATGTTTTTCATAACCAGTGGAGTATAGAGCATTCGCACATGACGTCACTTGGAGGACAAAATCAACGTTGCTAAGGCTGTTGTTAGGGGCGGGACATAGAAGTATCCAATAGCAGCATTCGCACATGATGTCACTGGAGGAATAAAACATCGTTGCTAAGGCCGTTGTTAGGCAGAGTCATGTGATTGAAAAAACTCTATAGAAGCATTCGCACATGACGTCACACTTGACGATGACGTGGATAGGCGTGGAGGACAGGCAACAACGTTGCTTAGGTCTGAGTCATGTGATTGAAAATGCTCTATTTTTAGAGGATACTTGGGCCCCTCCAGAAATAAATTTCCATATAGAGCATTTTCAATCACATGACTTTACCTAACAACGGCCTTAGCAACGTTGTTTTTATCCTCCAGTGATGTCATGTGCGAATGCTCTATAGAGCATTCGCACATGACGTCACAGGCTTGTGACGTCAGAGGCTTGGATGACAGACAGTATGATGGAAAACTATAGGATGCACATCGTTTATTTGTTTACTTTTGATGTGAATTTTGAAAAATAAGGATGTTTTATGTTTTTCTCCAAAGTTTACTTTAAAGTAACCTTTATTTACTCTAAAATGGCATCTCTGCATATTATAAGTCATTCAATAATACTACATTTTATATTTAGCAGTGTTCTAATTGCTGAAACCATTTCTGCCAGTGTTCTAATTGGAAGTACCATTCGCAATGCTACTAACATATTTTAAAATTCTTAATTATTTATTAATTATTCAATATTTAGTTTCAGTAGCATATTATAAGTATTTTACAGATGTATCGGACTCGTATATTGTTCTAACAAATGTAAACAAAAACATGTCACCTCGTAATAAGTCTTTTTCTAAATTTAGCTTACCATTAAAACACAAAAACTTATGCACTTACCTTCAATAACTATTATTCTTTCGTTCCGGTCTTTAACCGAGCCTAAAGAATCTTTTTAAATGAACTTTTTTTATAAAAACTAAATGCAGCGCATATTCTCTATGGGAGCCTAATGTTAAAGAAAAGTTGTCTATCCTCCAAGCCAGCTTGATCACGTGATCGGAGACACGTGATTGAAAATGCTCTATACTCCACTGGTTATGAAAAACATTTTGCGAAGAAAGCAAAATTTTCTAATTTTCTAGAAGATTATTTTCTTTGCATTTGAAGTTCCTTTGCTTACGATGATTGTGCTCAACTTTTATTCTTTCAAATGTTGTTCAGTAGTTAAGTAAATCCAAATGCAGTCAGCATAAAGAATTTTTGGTGGAGCGCTGAAAATATTAGCCACAGGAGCTAAATTCTGTTTGTTTCCTCCCGCATGAAAATTCCAATCAAGCATAACTGTAGCCGTAACATGTGAAAATAGTTTGTTGTTGTTTATGGTAAATTTGAAAGGTTGACCGCTTGTAGTTGAATTGCTTTTGAACTTTTTATTTGTGTTTCCCAAGAGCAGAGATACAAATGTATCAAAGTTTTTATTTTCCATTACGAAGTTTTTTGGGAATGTCATGAACTATTTTTAAATATCTTACTATTTTCTTTTCAATACACATTTGATCTGTTCTGTATCCTGTAATATCATGAATCTAGAACTTCTAGGTACGCATATTACAATATTGGCGTATTGTATTTTTTTTAATCTTCCTCGTTCTATCTATTATTGAAAATCCATGTAAAAGTTAGTGTTTTTTTCTGGAGTTAATCATTTTAGTTGGTCACTTAGCAGACTTTTATAGTTTGAGATTACCAACAAATTAATAATGGGTTACAAACCACCAAGATTTTTTGAAATCCCCTACAAAACTTTAAAATTGATGCATGCCCCCTTGTGATTGGGACTTATGTGTTTTTCCACATGATAGCTCTGCTTTTGAGTGTAATATCCTCGTTCACAGAAAATAGTTAGTAGGTACTCTCTATTTTATATTTATTCCTGATCCATGGAAATAAATATTTTCTCAACATTTATTTTAGTGTTTCATCTTTATTATTGTTAAGTTGTATCATAATTACATTATTATAAATTGTCTGATAAAAAAATCTGGTACTTACGTATTATCCCGTCGACTGTTCAGCGGCACAGCTATAAAACAGTCAATGGGATTTGATAACGTTTTCGGATTCAGCATCACGGTCGACGGTATGATACGTAAGAACCAAAAATCTTAATTTTACTTTTTTATTTAAAATCTTGATTTTGCTTATGTTATAATGAGTTTTTTATAAATTTTTTTCAGAATCATTTGGTCAAAACTACCCAGAGGTAAAAGTGTTTTTCTTATTCAAATTTTTCTTTTCACATTAAATTATTATATTTAGAACTCCGTAGAGTCTGGGATTGGATCCAAAAATTGATATTAAATAGTTGATTCCGTAAAAGTTGAATTGTTTACTCCCATATAAATGGCATTGGCAACACCAAATTTTACCAAAAATGTCACTGCCCAGATTGTTTGGATTTACCAAAAAAATTTCATCTGATAAGTATTTTAGTTAATTAAAGAAACTAATCTGGATATCAATCATTATATGTTATTAATGCTTTACATATCCCTAATGGAGTTAAATTTTCATTTTCTATCCCGTTTGGAAATCACAAAGTATTTTGGAAATTAAATGTTTTAAATATCACCAGATTTTTATTATTGTCAACACTACAACTTTGTATATTTTAAATGGGTATTTTATTATGGTGGTTAAATATTATCCCTTCGACCCTGCCACTGAATCTGAAGAGATCTTATAGACTGTATAAAAAAGAATAAAACAAAATTATTACCCATAACTTATTAAATATGTCTAATATTATAAAGGTAGAGTATCCCAATGTAAGATACCTGTTTTCCTCTTAACTTTTTAAGCCCTAAATATGAAATTTAAAACTTTTTGAGTTCTTCTTCTTACATTTAAAAAGAGAAATACTGAATATTATAATTTTTTTTAAATAATTTAATTTGATAATATAAATACCGTAGAGGTCCAAAGCTACTTTAGGTTCTTAAAGTATTATCCAATTGAACATCAGTTTCAGTGGTATACACATACAGTTAAATGAGCTTTGGCTCTTCATTTTTATTCTCAGCAGCATGGTCGACGGATTAATATGGAAGTACCCTACTTTGTGTTGTGATATTTTTAAAAAATATTTTCAGTTAAAGTTTAATATACTAACATATTTATACATAAAAAAATTGTGTTGCTGTTAACATAGAAACATAGTATAAATCAGAGTTTCTCAAACTGAAACAAGATTTTAAATTTATGTCTATTAAATATATTTCTGTTCATAATTTTTACAAACAAGATGTTGGCTTTAAACATTTATCGACAAACCATATTGTAAAAAGAATGAATAAACCAAAACTTAAAAATATGAAAGAAGATTGTCAAAAGCAAGGCAAGCAAAAAATGTAACACTTTAATGTATTCCCAGATAATGGAAAACTTAGTTCCCATCGGGCACAATTACAAATTTTGGTAATTTTCTTGTTAAATATTATTTATCTGCCAATTACCCCAGGTTACTGAAAAATGGAGTTAAAACCCTGTTTTTAATAATCCAATATCGAAAATATTTCTGGGGGGTCCCCCAGACCCCCTTTTTAACATAAACTCATAACAAGCATTTTCATAAACTCATAACATAAACTTTTAACAAACCTCAAAAACAAGCATGTAATAATTGTAAGGAAATAGTTGGTGATGAATCTGCACATGCACAAAGCATAAGTCTTTTTACCATCCTGTGGAAGGCAAGGGAAAAATTAGATGATCTTAAGGTAATAAAACAATGATTTAAATGCTCTTCTCTTGTCAAGTTAGTTTCTGAAGAAATTATGAATACAGTGGGTCGTGTAGATTCTGTTTATAAAAAGTGGGTCGAAATGTTCAAAAGGTTGAAAACCCCTAGTCTAGATAGCTTGTGTGTGCTTTCATTTTATATACTACTACTTTTTTATTTTTTCCATTAAGATTTACTATTGTTTTTTTAGGAATTTGATGGATCTCTGGACTGTATAAGTCTTGCTGTAACATGTGCTTTCAATAGACATGGAACTCTTTTAGCTGTAGGTTGCAATGATGGTCGCATAGTGCTGTGGGATTTTTTGACTCGTGGCATTGCAAAAATTATTTGTGCTCATATCCATCCAGTCTGTTCTTTAAGGTATGATCAGAGCCCTTTAAACAATTATCTTGTACTTTGTAATTTATTTTAACTTCTGGTAAGAAAAATTAATCTCTTTAATTCCTGAATTTATTTCATCATTTAAGATGCCACTTGTGCTATCTAACTTTTTGTTACTCTTCTTCAGAAAATGTCAAAGCATAATTAGTGAGATGTTTAGTGCCTAACAAAATCTTTGTGATATAAAGATATAGTGATATAAGTTAGATAGCACTTGTGGCATCCTAAGCAAAAAATTATTTTTGAAGGAAGCTAAAATAATATATGAAACTATTTTCTAATTAAAGATAATATTTATTCTTTATATATGTTAAAAAATCCCTGCAACTCAGCATTTCTGCTGCTTAATTCACTGCTGCAAATTTAACATTTTATTTCATATTACTAATCATGGATTCTTTATTACCAAACATATAAAAATTGTTTCAAAATCCTCAAAATTGGTTAAAAGTTTCACTTTTAAAAGTAGTTTTCTATTTGGATTTTATATCATTATAAATTATAGGTATACTTATGTATTATCTGCATGCCAGTGATTAATCTCCCAAGATTTTACTGTGTTTATCAAGTTAGTTAGAGTAACAACTTATGCATGCTAATTCTTTAAATTGTTACAATTATATTTTTCAGCTGGAGTAGAACTGGACATAAATTATTAAGTGCCTCAACTGATAACAGTGTATCTATATGGGAAGTTCTCAGTGGGGAATGTGAATACAGATATCGTTTCCAATCCCCTATTTTGAAAGTTCAGTTTCATCCTAGAAATGAGTAAGTTTTATTGTTAATCTATATTTTTTATTACAATAGCTTTATGCCAAGTGGATTTTGTAATAAAATAAACTCTTTCTTCTTAGTCAGTTACATTAATCAAAGTGTTAACTTGTCGCTTTTATTATAGTAAAATGCTGCTGGTTTGCCCGATGAAGCATGCTGCAATTTTAGTTAATATTGATGCAAGTCATTCAATAGTTCCTCTGGACGATGAGGTAATTGATCTCAAACTTATTCTTTGTACTTCTATGAATCATTTTACTCTCTCAGTTAGTTAATCAGTGTAGTAATAAATTTAATTTTCTCTTTTTAGTCAGATTTGAACATAGTGGCATCATTTGATAGAAAAGGTACTCACATCTATACTGGAAATGCTAAAGGAAAAGTAAGAAAATAATAAAGTTCATGTGGTAGTTTCCTGAAATTTCTAAGAGTTCCTTTCTACACATTTAACCAAAGAAAAATGCATTTTAATTCAAGTATTTGCATTTTTATATTTTTTTCTGGTATTTTGATTCTTCTTCAACTTTTCAAAACAGTAAGGTAGAAAGTAATTGGTAATCTAGTCTGGACCTTAAAATTTTTTCTTGTTCATAACCCTGTTATACTGTTTTGCTAATGTATTTTCTAATTTTTGGGTAAAATAAAAGCAAAATTAAAAGAAAAAACTTTGAAAAAGAATGAGATATTTCTTCTTTTATAAGTTCAAAATTCTCTTTCAGATTTTAGCCTTATCTGTACCTGATTTAAAGTTAAAAGCATCCTTCAGAGTGATGACTGGAACTTCAAATACTACTTCAATAAAATCAATTGAATTTGCTCGGAGAGGCGAGTACGTTGATTTTCTGGTTCATTTCTATTCGTGCAAAAAAGATAAAAGTTTTCTGTTCTTCTACAAGTGATAATAAAATTGTCATTCTTTTAAATTTTAAACATTTTTTACTGTAATTTTTTTAAATTCTTAGCTGTTGGGTTCATTCGTGTTTTTACTGAGACGTAATGTAAAATTTTACTCATTGTTAAAGACTATTTGTAAATATAGTACTTTTTTAACTTTACATTTTAAATACATTTATTTTAAAATTTTAAGAATAAAATTCCTCTTTTATTTTATTTTTTATTTAAGTGTAAAACTAAATGCACTACTTTATGTGTATGTTTTAATTTCTATAGAAAAATGTGTTTCATTTCTAGTTATTTTCTCGTAAATACTGCTGATAGAATCATAAGAGTATATGCAAGCCGTGAGGTTCTCACTTGTGGGAAAGATGGTGAACCTGAGCCAATGCAGAAATTGCAAGATTTAGTAAACAAGTAATCTTATAAATTCCTGACTTTCTCATTTAATACCTTTGCTGTTTTCTTACATGAATGAATGATTTATTTTTCATTTTATTTTAGAACAATGTGGAAAAAGTGTTGTTTTTCTGGAGATGGTGAATATATATGTGCTGGATCAGCTAGACAACATTCACTTTACATATGGGAAAAAAGTATTGGAAATTTGGTAAAAATATTGCATGGAACTAAGGGAGAGCTTCTGTTGGATGTTGTGGTAAATATTCATTTATTGCATGGATTTTTACCAATATTGGGTGAAAGAAATTATTGAACTAAATGTAGCAATGTGTTATTGTTTTTTTTTTTTTTTAACTTACAACTAATTTTACAGAATAAAATAGCCGTTATAGTTATGTCTAACATGATATCTTAGATTTGATAAGCTTGTGTAGAATAACGAATATCCTAAATTATATCTAATTGCTTGTCTTAATTTAGGGGGGGTCTGTTTAGGTTTTTTAAGATGTAGCTATTATTGTGTAAAAATTTAAAAATACTTTGCAAAAATTAGTACATATTTGTGAAAACGTAAAATAATATGTTCCTATTAAAAATTAACATTAAACATGTGCATAGTAAAAAGCAAACTATACTTTTGTTTGGAATGACATTAAAATTTTACTTTTAAAAGCTTGTCAGGAAACTCCATTTTCAAAATGTATTTTGTGGAGGTACCTTTTTATTGAATGGTGAATTTGAGAAGGTACCTTTTAAACCAGGGTTTCCCAAAGTGGTCGGTACCGACCCCCTGGGGGTCGATGAAGGTTTAAAGGGGGTCGATGGGGAGTCAACGAAGTTTTAGGGGTCGGTAGGGGGTCGATGAAAGTAAAACAGTCATAAAAAAAAAGAAAAGTGAAGAAATGACAAAAAACCAGCTTGTGTGTTACTAATAAAATCTTTAACTAATAATGTTGTGAAAAATCGGAAAATCAAATTTTTTATCTGGTGTAAAAAGACTTGGTTTTTAAACTTGAATGTAACATTTTCAATAAGGTCGATAATTCTGCCAGACAGATATTTTTATGTAATAAAAATTCAAATATGACTCGTGTGCAAGATAGGGATATTATTTGATAATTTCATTGATTGTTTCATTTTTAACAGATTTATCTGTATTTTATAAAAAGAAGTTTAAAGATTATGATTATGGGTCAAAAATACTTTTGCTGGCAAAAGTCTACTTTTTTCATTACTGCGTTTTTCCACTTGCGGCCGAACCTTGCCAACCCTGTGGTTTTTATACATAATACTGTTTTAGAAATTGTTATAAAAGATAAAAAGTTTTTTAAAACAAAAACTTAAATTTTTATTAAATCATCATCAGACGTTTCAAAGCACTATAGCCACATTTTGTTTTGTCATTTTTTTCGGAAACGTGGTAATCCCGAATATAACATCAGAATGTTATTTTAAAAACCTATAAAGCAGTTTAAACTTAGTGAATCTTTTTTAAAGCAAAAAAAATGCAATTTATTCGTAGGTTAAATTATTTCAACTGCGAAAAAGAATAATAATAATAAGTAATTTTAAACCAAATATACGATCTTTGGCAGTCCAGCATCAGGTACACCCTTCCCATTGAATCTATTCGTAATTACCCATAATTGCATTGTAATAATAATTCTTTTTTATATATTTGTTTCTGAATTTAATAATCAAAATTATTTACTTTTATTGTAATTTAGTTTATTTCGAGTGTTTCAAAATTTATTTCTTCTTTGCAGTGTTTTTGTTTATTTTGATAAAATTTTGCTATCTTATTGTCAAATGCAATGCTGTGGATGATTCAAAGATTTTTCCTGATCATTTGAACTTTCTTACTTATTTTTATATCAAAGTTTTGAGTGATTAATGCTTTTTGGTGGTCTTATATTGTTCACCAATGAATTTTCCAGGTTGAACAGTACAGTAGTGAATGAGACCGGCTGTTAAATTTTAGTTAAATTTTCATTTTTAATTTATTTTCATAACGAATTTAGTTGGATTTTTGAAAAGGGGTCGATGGCTTGGGTGAACTACTCCCAAGGGGTCGATGCATGAAAAAGTTTGGGAAACCCTGTTTTAAACTGTAAAAGTGTTACTTTTCCCATTCATTAATTGTGATTCTTTGCCGTCTTTGAAGCTTCAACTTGGCTTAAGGGTTACTTTCACTGAATTTATCTTCAGCCTCAAAAAAAGGTGTGATAAAATTTGATCAGTTGATAAGATTTAGTATTTATAAGCTAGGTATTATGACAGATGTACAAAGAAATTCAAAAGCAATTAAGATAAAAAATAATAATACTCCATCATTTTATAATCTTTTAACTTTAATATGTTTTGTGTTTAGTGGCATCCAGTGAGACCTATAATTGCTTCAATTTCAAGTGGTGTTGTTTCTATCTGGGCTCAGCCTCAAGTGGTAAGTCTATCTTTGAAAGCATCCATTAACCCCCATTTTAAATCCTCTGTGTACCACAATACTATAATCCAGTGGTTCCCAAACTGGGTGCAGAGGCTGCCCTGGGGTGCATTGGAGAGCTCAGAATAGGATTTAACAGATTTGTAGAATACCTTAAATATAATCCAGTTTCAGGTGCAAAAATTTAAATTATCTTATAACCTTTGTGACTTCATGTCTAGACAGAACTAGATTCTCAGTCGTTCTAATGGAGTAAAAAGTCCATTCATTGCTTAGGGATCATTTCTTGTTTTTCTGTTATTTTTGGAGGGTTTTCTTTTAGTTTCAAAGTTGTGACTTAACAACAAGGGTGGGGTTCACGAGAGTTCGTGACATGAGGGAGGGGAATCTAAAACCCTTGAAAATTGTGTTATGTGATTATGAATGGCCCTTTAAGTTCCATATTTTTTGAAGAAGATGAAGGCAGCTATTAAATATTCATTCAGAAGATTAATGTATCATCCTTTTCAATCCTTATTAATCAAATTTTCTGAAAAAAAAATACCCAATTTCTGTTCTAAGTAGTGTGCATTGTCTAGTATATTGGAATAATTATAAAATTAAGGTCTTTCAATGAAAAAAAATATTATTCCTTGGTTTTTGAGAAGTACCCAGCTAAAAAGTAGTTTAACCTTTAAATTCTATATACTGAAAGGTTTTTTAACCATAGTTTTTAAGTATTTAAAATTCTGTTTGCTTTTTATGCTTTCACTTATTTTGAAAGCTATTTATCTGAGTGTTTAATTGTATTTTCAAAGCAATGTTTTAATAGCAACTCATGACATAGTGCTGAATGTGCCATCTTAATAAAATCACAGCACCCAAATCTATAACATTTTTAGAATTTCCTTAGAGTTTGAAAATTTAAAACAAAACAGGTTAATAAGCTGATAACCATATCTTGGAACCTAAAATATGGTTTACTGATTAGGTTAAAAAATTGCTCGAGTAGATAAACTTTTAAAAGAGTACACATTCCAGTATGGAGGTTTGTTGGTGTGAGACTAGAGAATAAGCTGGTGAAATAATTTCTCCATGAAATAAATGTTTTACTCTTCGATATAAAGTATTTGGTTGTAAAGAATAATAAAATTAATAATAATTAATAAAGAATAATTTACTTTTTTAAGGAAAATTGGAGTGCATTTGCTCCAGACTTCAAAGAACTAGACGAGAATGTAGAATATGAAGAAAGAGAAAGTGAGTTTGATGTAGAAGATGAAGATAAAAGTCCTCAGCTACATACTGAGAAACAAGATGAAGATGCAGTAGTTGATGTGGTTACCATTGAACCAATTGCTGCTTTCTGTAGCAGGTATAATTTTATCCTTATTGTTTTTTTTCCCAATACATTTCTTAGCTTCATACTGTTAATGTCTAGGTCTTTAATGTATCTTAAAAAAACTGTTTCACATAAAAAATATTTATTCCTATTCACTCTATAACCTTACATTAGTTCTATTTAGTTCAATGTGGCAATGTCCAATAACAGACACAAAGCACATGGACTATAAGGTTAAAATGTATAAAATATATTAATTTTTTAATCTAATGTATGAAGTCATGGCTGTATACTGTTTCCTCATTTATTTAAGTAGAGCTAATTTGTATTAAAACAGGTGAATGTTCCAGAACCCTCACTTAATATTTTTTAAAACTAAAGGACTTGTCTTAGTCAATGTTTTATTAAATTCTTGAAATCATAAAAAGTTATTGGTTTATGTTTAAATAAAAGACAAATTTCAGAAAAATTTCGAAACAAGTGTGTTGCCAAACAGTAATTTAATTTTTTAAAAGAAATTCTAGAAATCTTATCAACTTGATGACATTTTTTAGATTTTTTCAAATGAGATTAAGCGTTTTGTTATCACATCTATACATATTTATACTTTAAATTGTATTAAGTGTTTAATTCTGATTAACTGATTCAAAGCAATGATCATAAACTTAATTTTTACCAATGTTATACTATGTAAAAGTAATTTTTTGAAAGTTGATTTCATGGCAGCAAAATAACTATTTCAGTGATGAAGAAGCGTGCGACACATCTGCACTTCTGTATCTTCCCATCTCACCTGAAATCGATGATCCTGAAGAAGGATGGGGTCCTACTAGTGAGATGGTAATGACCTTTAAATTTATATTATTATGTGGGTAATATGAAATGGGCATTTACATATAGGGGGAATTCAACACTCATGGACAAAAATAATAGGGGATGTAGACTTGTAGACTCCATTAAGACAATTCATAATGCAATCCTGAGGCATTAGAGAGCAGACAAAAGTAAAAAAAATTCCAGTGCCAATTACCATGTTTTAGCTTATTTATAAAAATGGTGTAAAGTTTTTGCCCTCAACTAGTCATCTTCAAAATATGACAATAATAATTTTACTATAGGATTATAAACAGGGAAAAACAGGTTTTTATAAATAAGTTGAAACATGATAATTGACACTGGAATTTTATTCCTACCCTACTGTTTGCCTATAATAACCCGTTTTTCATTGCTTTTGCAACTTCGGTCCCTGCTCTAACACTTCAGGATTAGTCCAGGGGGATTCTTAATTATCTTTGGGTAGTCTATACCCTAGAAACTCTTTTGTGTATCCAATTACCCTGTATATGCTATACCACTTCTCTTCCACTTTATGTTAAAATGGGAATGCCATTTAACAATATAATGAGATTAAAAAAAAAACAGTTAAATGATAACTTTAATCACAAGGGAAAATGCAAAGTATGCTGAAGAAATAAAGCTCGGGAAAGACTTTAGGTTTTTGTAAAGTTTTACTTAATTATTTATAAAGATAATAGTAAACCATGGGCAACAAACTTGGTTGCCACATATTGTTAACACTTTCCCCAAAACCCCTAATCTGCTTTTTTTTCTAGTTTCAAGAACACATTCAAAGTTTTTGGAAAATAAGCAAAAAAAAAATCTCAGACTGCATAGTTTTTAACATATTTCCTGACTTGTGATAATTAAACAAGTAGGAAAGATGGTTTAATCAGTTAAAATTCATCAGTCTTTGAAAAAATACATGCTCTCAAGATTACAGACTTCCTAGATAACATTAAACTATAGTCAGGGTGTTTCTTAATATTTTCCTTTACAAAATAATTTGGTTTGATATAATTTGGAGTAAAACTTTCTCAGACTCTAGACCTGAAAATATTATTTTAATGGGATTATTAAGTGTGTTTAATAGTTCAGTTAAAATAATTATTATAAATATTTACCAGAAATAATTTTGTATCTTCAGTTAAGTAGCTTTGTGAAGTTTCTTATGTAGCTGGTTATCAAACTTTGTTTTTGGAAACAAGGAGACCCAATATGTTTAAACACTGAAATACAATCTTGTTTAATTATAGTTACTTAATATCACTTTTTATTATTTTCTACTATGTGTTTCTTTTTCAGACTGATGAAATGCCATCCAAGAAACAATCAAGCGATCAAAACCCATCTAAAAAGAAGCGGACTAAAGTTATTGATATGGTGCTTGAAAATGCTCCTAAGGATGGTAATTTTATTGGTTATTTTTTTATTTGAGTATAACTGTTTAAAAAAAATCTTATTTTCCTTTTAATGTTGAGGTTTAGTAAGCATGATATGAGAAGAGCACTAAAATATTTTTCAGAAACTCATCCTTTATTAAGTGCTAAGTCTAAGGACAAAGTGAACCAACAGCCTAAAAAAACTGGTAAATCTAGACAGCATCGTGCCGGTTCTCATTCTGAAAAAACCTCTCATCGTTCAAAACATGGGAGTAAAAAAGAAAAACCAAGTAGGTAAAATATTAAATAGCTTAGTTTTTATATTATAATTCAGTGCAACTTGTACAATTCAAAGCTGATGGAACCACTTAAAAACTTTGAATTATATATTACTTTGAATAAAGGATGTTTATCATCTTTTAGCTTGAATCACAGTTCCTGTGAATGATAGAAAAGATCACTTTCTACATCACTAATGACAATTACCTTTTCTATTCACCCATCAGGGGTTAAAATCTTCATCTGAATACATGGTTTACTTTAAATACAAAGTGAATATTCACTAGCAAGACTTTCACTGTATTGTGATCACTTCCAAAGCGATTTGGATATTGTATCACTTCTTTCTGTTAAAAAATAGGACCGATGCCATATCAAAACTAAAGCTACCATCTCTTAGTTAGTCACAACTTCATGTTTGTCTTTCCAGTGACAGTTTTATTATCATGAAAAGGCCAAAAATTTGTTTTGATTTGAAAGTTTTATTTAAAATAACTTTGATAGAATTAGTGGAATGGATTAGTGGAATTTTGAATTATTCATGATTTTTTATCAATAGTTTAGTAGGAAATTCAAAGTACCTAGAGAAAATATCAAGTTATCCAAGTTGCACTGTACTCTCTTTTATATTGTGGATTTATATGTGGCCATTCATACTTTTTTTTCAAATTCCCTCCCCCTATGTTCCAAAATGTCACACTTCACTCTACCCCCTCCCCCCCCCCTTTGTCATATGTCATGGTCTGCTACTAGTGTTCGGCACTAGTTAACTAGAACTAGTTGCAACTAGTAGTTAACTACTGATCAACTAGTAGTTTAACTACTTTTAGTTTAAAGTAGTGCAACTATTAGTTTAACTAACTACTACAGTTAAAACTACTTTCAAGTTTTCAACTACTTCAAAAAAAAAATTATTTAAAATTTAAAGAGATACTTAAAATTTTTATTAAAGGTAGAGTACTCAAATACCATAACCAGAAATAAAGACCATTTTTGCACAAAGTATAAACTTTTTTTTGTGATATAGATTAGAAAGATGTATTAGAATTTTGCCAAAAAGTAGGTTATGAAATTAAATAGACTAGTTAACTAGTAGTTAACTACTTTGGGAAATATTTAACTACTAGTTGCAACTAGTCCCAGGAAAAAATAGTTAACTACTAGTTACAAATACAATTTTCCAGACTACTTAGTAGTTGGTAGTTAACTATTTTTTGCCCACTAGTTGCCGAACACTATCTGCTACCAGTAATAAGTTTAGAGTGTGGTTGGTTAGAATTTGAAACCCAATGGTTTTTTTTGAAGTTTAAACACACCCCACCTGATAAATTCAAAGTGAACTCTGATTTTGTTGGTATGAATCTTATATGTTGATTAAACTACATTTTCCAGAAAAAAATGTTGTTTAGTTTTAATTTTTGACTTTCAATTTGTGATGTCACAATTCTTGAAACCCCTCTCCGTAACCGGAGAAAAAGACTTAAATTTAAAGACTTTAATGTAATTATGAAAACTTATGACATTTCTAAGGAACTTTTGTAAACTTTCTTTAGTTTCAACTTTAAAAAAAACAAAGACATTGTGCTAAATTTGCCCCTTTTCTATAATTTAACTGCTAAACCTTCATTGAACCTTAAGGGGTTGATATCGACCTCTTTGGAAATCTCTGCTCTTGTTGAAAATTCTATATTTTATGACTAAGAGAACTAGTTTAAAAGTGCTTTTTTTGCTAAACTCATAACTAACAAAAGTATTGATAACTAGCCTATAAATATTAATTTGAAATATTCTAAATACTTTTTTTTTCTCTTTCCAGTGGACTATTTTGGTTGGAAGAATAATGCAGACTGAATCTAAATTCGATTCAGCATTTACATGAGCTGTATACAAAGTCTTAATCATTTCATTTTATTACATTTTAAGTACAATTCATCTTAAATAAAGCATTATCCATTTTGTATTTAACTGAGATATTTTAGAATTCAATTTTTGATTGTAAAAGAAATGTATTGTATTGAAAACTGTATGATAGTACTATAAAGATAAAGAATTTGTATATGCTATGTTATATTCAACCATAACCACTAAGCCGCTCTCACAGGACGGCAAACGAGTAGAAAGAACTTTCCCCAGGGGACGGGCACTTTGCGCTTTAAGTCGCACTTCAGAAAAAATC
The DNA here is from genome assembly GCA_963680715.1 of Tetragnatha montana. Taxonomy (NCBI): domain Eukaryota; kingdom Metazoa; phylum Arthropoda; class Arachnida; order Araneae; family Tetragnathidae; genus Tetragnatha; species Tetragnatha montana. The sequence goes on along the minus strand of OY796676.1, from coordinate 16,456,168 downwards.
GTAGACATTAAAATTGTGGTCCAAAATATCTAATTTTTGCCATATGATCAGCAAAACCCTTTTGAAGTAAATCCTAAAAAAGTTAGAACATTATACCCATATTTTCCTTAAAAATTTTATAAAACAAATAACATTTAAATGATAAACATTTTCTCATATCTAAAATGAATAAAGCTGAGGAAATTATCATAAAATGAAGAGATTTTAAGAAACTTATTCACGAAGATATATTCAACTTATTTGGATCAAAACCCACTTTATTTCTCTTTTATTTGAAACGCTCTTCTAATATAACTCCTCGGAAGTCATTGAATCATCTAATTCTGAGGAAAATATCAAATAATTTATCCATTCGTATGTTCGAATATTTAGACACTCAAAAATATGGATTATTTCTAACTAAGCAATAAATAATTCCATCAGAACACAAGCGAAATCTAAAAGAAATAAAAAACATCCATCATAATAAAAACATCAAATGTCCCACTTATCCTTCCAATAAAAATAAAGCATATATTAAAACCTATAAAACATGTGAGTAAGTTTATATTATCTAAGGAAGTGAAAGAGACCACTCTCTAAATTCACATTACTTATGTCTCAATGCATCATTCATAAATCTTGCTAATCCTTGAAAAAACTTATAAGAAATCTAAAATATTCTATGGGTATGAAGATCAAGATTTGTACTTCCCAATTATTTCGCTGTAACAGACATAGGGCAACATCTAATGAGAATAAAAAATACCAGTATAAAGTTTTAATCGTGTATCATATATGAGACGCCCGTCCCCTGGTCCTTTCAAAGCTGGCATCTGCGTCTTACCCGTGAGACAGTAGGCCAGTAAAAGCACTTTGCTCCCGTCTCACCAGTGAGAGTAGTCGAGAAAGGGTTAACACCGCTTTATTACTGTCAATCTAAAAATATGTGTTCTCAAAACAATGAAAATACAAAATGCAAGAGACTATTAAAAGCTCTTGCATTGATTTCAGGAAAAGGCAAATTGGTTCCATATATTTAAACATCACCAATTTTTTCGAGCTCATTCCTGTTACTGTATGTTTTATATAAGGTTGGTTTGCAATTTTGGTGATATTTGTATCTTATGCTACCAAAACAGCATGGCAGATATTGGGACAGGTAACAAAATTGAACCATTTTTACAAATGTTGTGTCTCAAATTAATAAGATATACATTCTTTGTTTTTGTCAAATTTAGTGCCTTTTGTCAAATTTTAAATAGGTTGACTAACTATATTTGTCAAATAAAAGCAAAGGCATATAGTTTTTAAGATAATTTTAAAGTTTTACAATGGAGCTTATGGTTTCATCTGAAATTAAAGCTGAGATTTTGCCATGCCACACAGAAAGCAGTCAAAATTTCCTGTTGATAATTAAAATATTTACAGCGTTAATTTTTCTTAAATGACTTGAGTTAGAGCCTATTTGAGCTACCAATTATCATAAAGAGAAAATGAAAAAATATCTTTTATACTACCATGAACAAAATCACCATTTTTCTGGAGAATGAATATTTTCAAAGCTTTTTTTGTATTTGGAAATAGATGGTGTTACAAAAACAATTAGGATTGGAGGCAGTGTTTTTTTAACCACCTTATGTTTATTATGTGGTGTGGTGAGTGAAACTAGTAGATATACAAGACCTTTTGTATCTTAAAAATAAGTCTAAAAACAGCAAGGGCCCAGACTCCTCAACGGATTGGATTGGATTTTGGTTACATATATTTTCCTGTCTGTATGCTTGATTGCTAGGATCTGCTTATAAACCTTCCTCAAGACACAACAGAATACTCCTCAAAGGAAACCTCAGACATTAAAGAATAGGTCAAGAAGACGAAGGGCAGGGATCACCTGATATTTTCATTATATAGAGAGAAAGCAAACGCTAAAACATCTGGTCGCTAATCAAAACTTATGGAGCATTCGCACATGACGTCACTTGGAGGACAAAATCAACGTTGCTAAGGCTGTTGTTAGGGGCGGGGCATAGAAGTATCCAATAGCAGCATTCGCACATGATGTCACTGGAGGAATAAAACAACGTTGCTAAGGCCGTTGTTAGGCAGAGTCATGTGATTGAAAATACTCTATTCAATTTTGAATTTGTCAAAATTCCTCTTGGCACACTAGTGTGTTTCTCATTGGTCATATGGAGCAAAGAAAGGTTGAAACCCTCAGCTATAAACAAAATATGCCGGTTGATATGGTTACAATGTTCTCTAAACAGTGGCGCTGAAAACGCATGGACACACCCAGTTAGTTTGTGTTCTATCTGCTTTTATTGTGTACTGGATTGCACATTCTCCGAATTCCTTCATATAAAAGCTTAAAAATATTTCATTTTATTATAAAATTTTTAAAATCGGTCCTCTAAAGTTATTTTTGTGAGGAACAATGCTAGTTTTATAAACAAATGTATATTATAAAAATAATGGCAACGTTAAGAGAAACGTAGGATATGAAGTGAAGAAGCATGTTATTATACTTTGTAAACATAAAAAATGTAAACAAGATAGACGATCAACTAATTTATAGCTTTCTGATTGCAATTTAAATGCGTAGACCTTGAATTTAAAGCCGCAAAATCCTGTGAGACCTCCTCAATCAACTTCAACTGCAATTAAAATCATCCATTATGACCATGAAATATATGAGGCTCTTTCTCAGCTCTCCCACCTCACAGTTTACTAAATTTTCCATCATTCGGAAAATTCTTACTGTTCAATCTCAAACAAACAAGATTTTGCATAAGCCAACTCTCTCAGTTTTACTTCAAAAGAAGAAAGAAAAAGTCTCCAACATTCTTTTAGACTTCGGATTTTCTGATGGTCAAGTTCATCATATAATGAATTCGCCCATTAATGTTTTGGAATTACGTGAAACAGATATTTCTACAAATCTTAAGCATTGGCTCACATTTGATGCCAACAAAAAACTGCTTACTGTTCTTACAGGTAATCCAGAACTATTAACATTTAGCCCACAGTATGTAAATCTTCGTGTAAAAGACTTATTGACTATATTTACTAAAAAAGATGTCAACAAATTGCTTATTACTTGCCCTAAAGCTTTTATAGAAGATTTTGATGATGTTATGAAAAAGGTACAGTATATAGTTCATCATATGAAAGTTGAGCAAGATAGTATTGTCAAATCTTGTGCTTTGCAGTTTGATTTAGATTACATTGAATGTAGACACGATTTCCTGCATCGAGCTGGTATCTATAGAACTTATAAGAAAACTAAAAACAAAAATGCCCCCCTCAGTAAAATACTGAGCAGAAACGTAAAAACATATCTGAAGCTTACTACTCTGACTGAAGAAGAATATGAGGTGTTTAGTGAAGTGATCGATTATGAATGTTATGAACTGGAGGATTTATTGGATGAAGACTTAGAATAAAACTAAATACTGTAAAAAAAGTTGAAAAACTTCTCTGACTTTCTTGAATCTAATAAAATTGTTGTAATATTAAGATTTTAATATTTTTTACCCTTCAAGTGTTTTATTTTATCAAGTTTAAAGCTTGCCTGTAATTTGTAAATTTTAGTAAGTAGCAGTTGGATGGTTTACATAGGTCTGGGTAAAATAGAACTATGAAGTAATGTGGATGTCATTATAAATGACCTACTCATTTCATAAACTAGTTTTCTTAATCTAATGCTTCTAGTAGTACTGTTCCATCTAGATAAGCATACTATATAAAATAAATTCAGGATTTTTTTCATATTTTTTACTTAAAGTATTTTCCTATTCAGTTTATGTAATGCATGCATTGAATATATAGCTGGTAGTCCCAAAAATAAAATTTCAGGACATGTTTTACAAGAAATAGGATTTGAATGAGTGAAATAAAAAATTTAATCTCCCTATCCCTACATGTTAATTAAAATACAGAAAAAAGGCTGGTCACAGTCACAATCCTAGAGTAATACCTTGTAACCACTATAACGAGGCCACTATACTGCCCACAATTTTTTTACATACAAATTTTTTTAAATTAATGTGCCCCTTTCTTCCCTATTTTAAACTTATTTTTATCAGTTTTAAGTCTCAAAACAGCTTAACAATACTAGTTTTAAAGATATTTTTAAAAAAATTATCTCCCACTGAGGACCTACTGTAAATTGAATATTCCATTTAACTGCCTCCACCCACAAAATTGCATTAAGGTGTCACTGCACTATAAAGTTATTGATTGAAAACTCGTGTTAAGGTATGGTCTTTCCCAAGGTGAGTAGAATAAGACTAGGTTGGCTCTTCACATAGAGATGAAAAACTCAAAAGGGTCGGTTGAGATTTCATCCAGTGACGTGTCAATTGCAGCTCCTCCTTTGCCGTTATATAAACCAATCCCTTTCACTTAGGGAGGGGCACTATAGATTAGGGACTTTTTTTTTGGAGAGAGGGATATTTGATCTCTGGGTCCAACAGGTTCAACTGTACGACTTTTCAATGCTAGGAGTCTTTCCCCTTAATGATGGGCTATCTATTACATTGTGGATATCAGGTATACTTTAAAACAAGTACAAGATGTATGTGGCATTATTTTTTTTTTTGTAAATAAATTCTCTTTATTTTGAAAATCAATTTCAATTAACAAAAAAACATTGTTACCAATAACTCAGTAACAATACGGTTATACAAGAATAAAAAATTATTATAATAAATTTACTAGTGAAAGTAAAATTGCTTAAGTTCCGTTTACTAGTCTTGTTTTCAGCGTGACTATATTTACTTTTTCAATTTTTAAGCTCTTTCAACAAGACTACTCAGTTTTTAATGTTAGAAAGAAGCTACTGTGTATTTAAGGATTCATAGTTAAATTTGTCCATATATTATAATCATAAATCACAGTAGCAAGTGTCTCTGTAATCTACTAGTCTATAAAGCACTAGTTTCATAACAATATTAATCATTCTAAAATATTTTGCTGTAATAAAAAGAAAACCAAATAACTATCATTTGATGCAGATTATAATTTTTACTAGTATTTATTTTTAGGATTTATTTTCATAAGAAGAAAACTACATTTTTATATTTTCCCTGTGTCTTATTTTTCTCCCCACTGCGTAAAAGCAAAATCTCCGCAATTTTCCTTATGAATCCTGATTGGCTACTCTACTGGGTAGCACGTCATAACTTTCACGCCTTTTTCATCCAGTGACGTCAACCGGCGGGCTGATATCAAAATGAGAGCCTGATGGCCCCCCCCCGGGTCTTTCCATGTGACAGTCTTCATATGTACTATTTAAATAGATTCAAAATGCACTTGTAAGGGATGAAAATCTCCGAAGTGTAAAATTTTAATTTTTTTCTCTTCATTTGTTGTAACAATTAGAAAAAAAAAGGATTAAGCAAAACTTGACAAAAGCACAGAGATTTGGGAATTTAGGCACTCCAGTCATATCCTTAATTTGACATATCACTCCAATATTTGCAAATGTCTTGATCATCTAGCCCAGGATTTACGCATTGCAAGTCCCTTAATATTACATTGGAGATGGGTTATTTTCTTGGCAGTTTCCATATAAACACTCCTTGCACTTAAAAAATAATTTTTAATATCAGGTTTGTCATACCACCAACCAAATTCAGAGCACCAGACCTATGTTCATTTCACTACCCAATAAATCTTTGCAATTAATTTTTTTAATGCTACCAACATTAAATTTGTTTTTAATTTTATCATGTGCAAATAAAACATGTTTGACTATTAGAAGAGTAGTTTTGGCACAGCCAGTTCATCTGTCAATATCATATCCAGCTTCATAAACTTTAAATCATAATATTCTTGACTAACTCCTTAAAATACAATATGTGAACTAATGTTTTTTTAACAGTATGGAATAAGGTAAAAAAAATTAATCAAAAAATCTTGCAAAATGTAAATACAAAATAATATTAGGATTAGAATCTTTCAAAACATTCAGCAAATTTGTGACATTTTGAAATTTCAGGATTATTTACTATTTTTCAGGACCTTCCGTGACTGAAATTTAAATAAAATTTTATTCAGTAGAAGACTTGCATATATTCAAAAGATTACATCCTTCTGATATTAAAAAGTCCAATTTTACACCTGGCATGGGTGCACAAAATTATAATAAACATGTAATTTTTGGAAGCGTTCATGTAAGATTTTATTCATTGGGAAACATTACATTCGATACATTGCATCTTTCTAATATTGATAAGTCAAGTTTTACACCTGGGGAGCAAGACAAAATTGTTCTAACAGGTTGTTGAATGTAATAGTTAAACCTGGATAAGTGGAACGAAAGTGTTGGTCCCAACCCCTAAAACCATCTTCTAATGGAATTTTGGAACCTATATAAGTAAAATTGAAAATTTTTCATAAAGTCCAAAATTTATATTTTTAGGGTGATTTCAACCATCTGAATATCTTGAGACATGTATGTTTTGAAATAAATAAGACCATGCAGTGATAAAAACATTTCACTATATGACTCATTAATAAAACGTAAAATGCATCATTTTGCATTTGTTAGGTATACAGATTTTGTAGAAGCAATGGTTGGATTGAAGGTTTTGGATAAGGGGAACGAAATAAAATCAAACCTGTTTAAGTGATTATCCTCGACAAGTAGAGAGAAATGACATCAAACCTGCCTAAGTGGAACGAAAACGTTAGTTCTGAGAAATTCCACTTATTTAGATTTGACTACTTCACAAGGGAAGTCAAATTGAACAATAATCAGAAAACAAGTCTTACAGCTGGATTGCAGGACAAAAAGGTATTACACTGATCTGAAATTAAATAAGGACACCATTGAGCAGGGGTAGGAGCAACTATTTCACTAAATATAGGACATTCTATACAAAAAATGTAGGACAAATATAGGACCCTCCGAAAAGGGTTTAACTATATTTATTTACATTTTTTCAGACTATAACTTTAAAAACTGATACCTCTCAGTGAATTTAGACTCGATAAACAATAAAGAAATGATATTTTAGATAAAACTTAAAACCTTCATTAAATGTTCTGAAATGCAGATTGAAACATAACATAGGGTGATTCAAAACTCATGGGCAAAAATGATAGGGGGGATCATCAGATCAGATTGAAACTACTTGAATATAATTCAGAATTATCCTGGAAAGGAGGATCCTGAAGCAATTCTAAGGTGCTAGGGTACTGATGAAAATTGCCAGAACCAATGTAAAATGAATTATTGTGGGGGCAAACAATTGGAGGCTGAAATAAAATTATGATGTTTTAACTTATTTATAAAAACTGTGTAAAGTTTTTAATCTTAAGAGATTGTCTTCAAGAAGAGACAATAACTTTCTTACTTTTTTGTTGTTAAACTTTGAAGATAACCTCTTTAGGACAAGAACTTCACATGGTTTTTATAAGTTAAAACATGGTAATTGTGACTGGAATTTTATTTTTCTACTATCAACCATTTGCCCACTTTTCCATTACACCTATTTTTCATTACTTTTGTACACACTTTAGTTTAATGCATCAGGATTGCTTCAACTTCGGGTTTGAGATGAGAAATATAGGATATATAGGGCATTTTCAAAAATATAGGACAATATAGGACGTTTTTTAAGGTTTTTGGAAAAATATAGGATATATAGGACAACTCTGACCCCTGATTGAGGATTTTTGCTACAGTACATACAATAAATTTGCTTAAAATATTGGGTATTAATATTGTGTTTGTGACTTTTGTGAAGTATAGATGAACTATAAAATTTGTTGCTATCAGCCATCCAGCAGTCTAAAATTTGAGAAAGTATTTTATAAAATGTTTGGATTCAAATTTGTTCAATAACTCAAAACAAAAGATATTCTTTTTCTCAATTATACTATTATTTTTTAAAATATTATACAAAATTGTGGTTTTCTGCATTTTCACCTCATTTTAAACAAAGCTTGCAAAAAGTTTGAAATTCTGCAATAAGAGCAGCCGATTTCTGGCAATTTTCAACCAGAAAACAGCAGTTTTAGTGAAGAGTAATTAAAGAAATACCATTGGGTAAAGTAAAAATTCTAAAATGGGAAAATATAGGTTGCAATACATTAAGATGACAATTTCCAAGGCATTTGATAATTAAATGCACATATTCTATACAAAAAATATTTTAATTCACTTAATAAACAACTACATTGAAGACTACAAACAGTTTTGGATATATTTTAAAATATATAGCTTTAGATAATTTGTGTTTCAAAGCAATAATGAAATGGAAAAAAGATAACTCTTTAATTTAGGTATATTTTTCACTTAAGAAAAGGTTAGCTAAGTTGGCTTATGTTGTAAGCTTACCACCAAGTAAATTTTATAATTGAGGTGCTTGCAGCAACAATGCTCTACTTTCAACATTTTTACATTGGAGTCTACAGTTGCCTCAATTATCCTCTATGAGAATTTGTATTTTTTCCAGATTAGTATGGGCTAAGTTTAAAGCATGAGTTACAAATTAAATAAATTTTATTGCAAGGATATTGGAATTGATACAACAAATAATAAGAAGATATAATTTTATACAACTTTTGTACACCTTTGATCTCAATCATAGCACTCGATACTCATAAAAATTCATAACATGAAGACAGATATTGTAGCCACATACTAAGAAGATTATATACATCAGTGCAAGCACCAATAACGGGTACAGAAGTACTTGTGTATTTTCCAGTATCGGCAATGCTGAAAAAAAATAGAGTTGTAAAATGAAAGAATATCAAGGATTAAACACTAAAACAGTAATAAAATTAACTTACCACTATATCCAAGAAAAGTAATATAAATATAATATCCTAAAGCTATCAGCCACAATGAGTTGCCAACTAATCTTGAAAAGAACCAGTCTTGACTAATTAATACTGAAAAAAAAATTATTATCAAATACAACTTTGCAGTAACATTGATTAATAATGCACTGTGCAAATAATCTTCAAATCGGATACCGTAAAATGGGGTAACCTTGGCACAAATGAAGTGTTTTTATCACATTAAAAGCAAATAAAAGTTATTAACCAAAACAAATTTGACAAGGTGAGTGGTTTATATTATTTTTAGCATGTTCAACTGTAATATAAACTGTTTTCAAAGTGTGGATTTAAGTTTTAAATATTAATTAATTTATTTTTTTTTTGAAATTTTGGGCCAAAGTTACTTTGAATTGGGGTAATTTTGGCCCAGACTAAAAAACCAAAAGTTTAAAGCATTGAGTTAGCTTTAGCCAATGCTATACTTTTTAGATGTGATGCTAAATTATCTATCAATAATAATAATAATATATTGCAAGTTCATTTCATTTCATTCTTAATTTATAAGAAAATCAATCAATAAAAATTTTTCTTATACAAAACTGTTTTAATTTAGAGTTACAAAAGTAAATTTTTAAAGAAAAGACATATATGAATTGGAAAAAATATTTTAACATCCTTGGTATATATTTTAATGAATTTATTCCCTAAATTGTGGAGAAAAATACACTTTTTGGAACACACTGACATTTCTTTGAAAACCATTTATTTCACATTAATGATACCATCTACACCATACAGTCTTTAAGATTTATTTACTTATAATTTGAATATTTTGTGTTAAGTATTAATTCCTCATACATATTAGTCAGAGCGATGTGCTACCACTACGCCACTGGGCATCGATTTGTAAAAGAAAACAGCTATTTCTTTTGTGTTGATTGGTGGATTATGTTGTGTTTTTCTTGAGATACTCTTAGAACATTAAATACTAGAAGTAAAAGCTGTATTTAGTTTGAAATACTACTCTACTAACAATAAAAGAAAAATTGTGTACTTACTATGGTAAAAAAACAATTGAAAAATGTGCAAAATTATCAAAAGTGGAAAGAATGCATTTAGATGCACATCAAAAGCATATCCCCATTCAACATCTTGTTCTTTACAAGTTGGTTTTCTCAAATATCTATTAGTGATTAACCTAAAATGTGAAAAAATTTAGAATACAATCTAAAACTGGACTTTCTAATTAATGTGTTAGTGTAAGAACATCCTAAGATTAGAAGAGCCTTTAAAGTTGTGATTAAGAAGAAACAATTTAACAAAGAAAGCAGTTAATTTTACAAGTTAAAAAACTTGGATTTCATATTTTGGAATCTGAAAAAGATTCTATAAATTTATAAATAATTAAAATCTGAATGATCATAAAAACTAATATTTAAACACCTAATGTTTTTACAAAATTACAAGAATACACAAATAAGATTCTTAAATAAATTAAAATTAAATTATAAATACTTTAATAAACATGAAGTAAAATATGGATATAGTTACCAGAGCGATGTGCAAATTAATATTCCAACACCAATGCAGTCGATGAAAATAACCCATAAAAGGAACTTCAAAAAGCTCAAAAAACGAAGCTTTAGAACTACAGCAAACCCCAGAGAAGAAACTGGAATTGATATTTTTTAAACATGAGCTTTTATAAACCCATAAGCTTTGTATATGCACAGATCACTGATAGGGGGGATAATAAAAATATCAGGGTTTCTCATTAACTTTTTGGTTTGATAGGAGACTAAAAATATTATTGGTGTTATTTGCTGTTTTAACTTGATTTATGAATGATAAAAATCCAAATTAAAAAAAAAAAAAAAAAAAAACCCATGAAGATCCAAATTTAAAAATATTTTTCTGTAATAATTTAGGTAATATATAACAAAACAGTAGTAACTAGTAAAATAACAATTACTTGTCAAAAACCTAGCAGTAAATTAAAAAATTGCACAATATACAGGTTAAGAAACACTGGTTCATAAGAAGTAACAAATTTTTTTTCTTTTTCAGAACATATAATTCAGAACAGAAATGAAGGGCAACAGAAGAAAATCTTGCACTTACCTATCAACCAAAAGCTCAATAATACTAAAAATGCAGGATCATCTCTAGCAAACTGATTTTTGGTCTCTGAAATAAAAATACCATTCTAAGGACATGTGTAATTAAATTCATCAGGACCGTAAAATTACAAAATGTTATAAAGAAATACTAAAAACAATGACCTGACAATTTCAAAATGCTTCTACCCTATCATAATATAAAGAACTGTTTCCCATTCATTTGGTATCCTATAATTTAAAGCAATGTAGATAGTTTTTGAAATATTTAGCAATCCTTGACTTTACTTTTTTATTTGAATTTAACATAAGACAAATCTAGTTGAAATTTCATGTTTGATAATAATAATATTAATCGTGTTTGTTAATAATTAACCATAATTATAAAAGTTTCAAATTTTAATATTATTTTACAGTTAAGTAGACTTTTTAACCTCTCTTTTATTGATTTTTTTGTTACTTCAATGTTTTTTATGTCCAAATTAAGGTGAATTTCAATGAATATAAGAACTCCAGATTATACATATAAAAAAAGTTATTCTTTTTATGAAATACCAGTTGAAGTAAATCTTACAAATTTGTTATATTTTGAGCAAGACTGCTAAGCAATCACATAATGTACAATTCACATAATGCAGGGCTGTATTTAGGCATGTGAAATATGTGCAATAGAGGTAGAGGAGCAGAATTTTTATGTGTGGAAAAATTTACTGGCAGTTGACAGTTACTGAAAGTTACCCAAGAGCTTTTTCTAAGGGAAATTTTGATTATCACTTTTTTTACCGGCTTTTTTCTTAAAAATTCTATTTGTAGCAAAGAGGCTACTCACACATTTGGCACACAACACTACTATTTTAATTACCAAATGTCTGCCTCCCCAAAAAATTAATACATTTCTATGTGCTCTAAATTGCTTTAGAGAATTTTGGCCATCCAAAATAAAATTCTGCCTAACCGTGATCAAAACACTGTCAAGATTCACTATAAAAATAAGGTGATGTCAAAGAAGAGTGCTTTTTACAGCAATTTACATTTTGAGTTGAGTTAATTTTCTAAACAGGGTACAATATATTAAAGAGAAACACATTATGACAAATATATAGTACATATTTTATCATCAGACTAATAATAAAGTAACATGCTTTATCTAAAATTAAAAATAAAACATTCATTCTGAGGATTCAGTTTTAAGAAAGGAAACAATTAAAATAGTTTACAAATTAATAATCAAAATAAAATTTTAAGCAGAAAAAAATACTATTGGTTAAATTTATAACTATCATAAAAAAACTTACGTTTCCTGTACTGAAAATTTCTATACCTAAAAAGATAAAGGAATTAATTAATGATTTAAAGGAAGGATTAATTCTGAATTAATTACATAATTTGAATTCCAAACCATAATAAACCAACCCTGAAAATTTCAGGTTAATCAAGAAATTCTTTCATGGTGTTGCGATTTCTATGAACAGAAGTTTATATTATAGATTTTTTATTCCCTTTTGAAATCAAGCAAAGAACTACATAAGTGTAAGAGTTTTCAAAGTGTATAGGTAACTTAAATATAAATTTGAAGATTAAAAGAAGTATGGGATCTTTTATAAGAATTTATTATTTTCAGTACTTTTTTCTACTTAGGGAGAGAGCTGTTGGTGGTTTTATAATAACTCACCAAGTACCATGTTTAAAGTTGCTTTTTTTTCCAAGTGTTATGCCAAAAAGGATAGAGTAGCTCCCATAGAATGTAAAAAAAAATAATTTTATTAAAATCAATTGAAAATTAGTATAATTGAAATCTTGCATTTTGCTAAATTAAAAAAAAACTATTAAAAAACAAATATATCCTTTAGTAATTTTTTGAATATTGGAAAAGAATATTTACACTTTTTGTGGAGCAACAAAGAGACTAAGCATTTGCCATAGAGCAAATTCAAAATCCATATGTTTGAAGTAAAACAGTCTGCGTAAAAACTTTGATCTCTTGGCCAAAGCAGTGTTCCCACAGCGGTAAGTTGGAACTGGAGAGGGAAGGGGAGAACTACTGCCACTGGCAGTATAGGAAAATGATCTTTCAGAGTAATTAGACATGCTGAAAAGAAAAATTGAAATCTTTATTCACACAAAATGATGTTTACCTCTTGTCATCATGGAATTGCTAGTTATTGATCTGATAATGTTATCAGTTTAGTTTGTTCTCGCCTAAAATAAATCACATTAAGTGGAGTGGAGTCAAGTGTATAAAGGGCATATAAAAGATAATTGTGCAACTTTATTTGAATGATTTGGAGCACAAGGGGCACAAGCGATATTGCATATTAACTTTAATATTAGTTTTGTTAATAAGTTCTTTTCTTGTCATGTGTTCTCCATCCGAACTTTCACTTAGAATCCCGATTTTGAGTGAGTTTTAGAAGTAAAACTGAAGAAAGTGAAATTACAAAAAAAAAAACTTCCAGAACTTCCATTGTAAGCATATATTATTGTAGGCCAAGCACTTGAAGTAAATATTGAGGCAAATAAGAACCGGAAAAAAAGAAATTGCATAGCGAAAAATAAAACGTCTCAAATCAGCCGTATGAGGTAGGGCTGCGGCATGGTCAGAAATCTGTGATTCAGGGTTCGCGTTTACTCGCTATAGCGGGTTTTTTACGCAAATTTGCGAAAGCGGGACTCAACTCCGGCAAAATACCGGGTCCGCGGGATCCGGAAAATTTCCGCGAAAAAAAAATTCAATTTCGGACAGGGAACGCAATTTTGTACCTAACTTCCTCCTTCAAGCCTAACTTCCGGAAGCAACGCGGACCCGAAAATTTCCAAGAAAAAGGGTTGAGGTCGGAAAATCGCGACATCCCGCGAGTGTTTCGTTTTGCCCCCGGAGTGTTCCGTTCTTCCCGCGATGCTTTCTTAGATGGCCGCGGGCGCCAAGTTGAAGTCGGCGATTGTCATTGCGATGTAGAAAAAAAAACCTTAGCGTGGTCAGAAGCCAACAAGTCCAATGTTCCGGAAATCGAAAAATTGAGATTTTTCGCGAAAGTTCCGTTTTTTCCGCGAGTGCTTCCTACAGGCGCCTGTTGACGTTGTTGTAATCGCAATCGCGATGCGGAAGAAATAACTTTACTGAGGTCAGAGCAGCCTAATAAGTCTAGTCAAGTAATATCTCTCAGAATCGAGTTTTTCTCGATTTTAGTCAATATTTTCAACTCATGAGGTTTTTCTAAGTTGTATATTTTTATTGAAAGGTCGCTTTGAAGAAGGATTAATAAGATAATAAATTTAATTTTATTAATAAGATAATAATACAGTGGGTTTTTAAAAATTTTGGTAGATCATAACCTGTTTAGATAAGTAATATGATTTTAGATTTATAAATACTTTCAAAAATAAACTTCTTACTTTTTCTTTACAAAGCAAAAATGATATTGGTCATAAAATTTAAGTAATTTAGCCATTACTTAAGTAATTATTAAATTATTCTAGTATTAACTAATTTTCTAAACTTTTATTTGATTTTAGTTACATTTTGGTTATTTTCATGCAGATATATATTATTTGAAATAATGTATTCTTCTAAGTATGGAGATATTAATCAGGTTAATATTAATAACTAGTTTTATGCAAGTTAAAATCAGATTTCACATAACAATAGAGGGGTCTTAACTACCGTAGCCTAACTGTTTGCAAATAGATTGGAAAAACTTAACTAAGTAATTTAATGGTGATATGTTTGCAAGAGCCAAATTTAAAAGGAGCAAATAAAAATAAATACTATCTAGTGCAATGCAAACAAAAATATGTGTCATAGGAGATAAAATTTGTAAGAACAAATAATTGCTATTTTCCTACTCCTATTTTCTAATATGTGTGGAATATTATTTTGTTCTTTGTTTTAATAACATGTCTCCCCCGTAAAATTTTAGGGACTCATTTTTTTTGCTTTCGGACCCACATTTTTTATTTTAGTGGGTCCCTGGGACTCAGGTTGACAACAGTTCACCGCGAACACTGTGATTGTTCCTCAAATCAGCTATGATGTTTGACTAGGTTAGGATCAGAAATTGTTGAATTTTTTATAAAGCTCTCATTTTATTTCAAACTCCTTGTGTTACTTTACCTGATTATTCCAAACTTATTATTAAACAAGATGCATAATAAAAACTGTGAATAAAACAATTTAAACAAAAAGGTAATGAATACTTCTGAGCTTAAAATAATGAATTATGGAAACAATTAGACTTTGAAGAGATGGCAATGAAGGGTTGCCTATAAATTGCCAACTCATACAAATTTGATGACTTATTCTAAATTACCGAAATAATCATACTTCAAAATAAAAAAAAACATTGAACTATCTCAACTAGCAGTGATGTGTTTGATTTTTATTATCTTTTAAGCGTAATTTGTAAATAGTTACACCAGAGAAAAGTTAACTAGATGGAAAAAGTAATTTATATTTTACCTTATTGATACCAATAGAACTTCTCTGCAAAGACAACTTTAATTTTTCTTTTTATTCATGATGCCTGAAAATATTTTTAATGTAAAGCACTAAAAAGGGTACAAAGGCAAAAACAAAGTACAAAGGCATGCATTATTAAAGTAGACAAAACCAATAATTTTATAATATGAATATGAAACGAAATTCCATGCAAGTGAATTTCGCCTACACTAATTACAATTGAAAGTAAAACACGATTTGGTAAACTATATAATCCTGATTACATAATTTTGTTTTTGGTTTCAACAACACAGAAAATATAACTAAAAGTCCATTATATTTTATTATATTCAGTCATTAATAGCAAATCACAAATAAATAATGACAAGTTGTTTATTTTAGAAATCCACGTGAATGTTGCCATCTTAGAAGTAATAGCCGAGCCGGAGGTCTCAGATGTTTTTGTTGTTTCCGAAACAAAATGGTTGAAAATTTGTTTCAATCAAAGTAAATAAAAATATTCACAAGTATCGAAATTAATGAAAATGACTTCCGTGTTGTTTCTATTTCTAGAAATGACCTAATCATGCGTCATGACAAGTTGATAAGAAGATTCAACTTCGAAACTACTCAACTGATGCCCCACCTCTTTCTTGCTTTGCTTACATTTTTCAATCAAGTGCACTGCACTCGTCGCCTCTCAAAAATTGATTTAACTTCAAAATGAAAATGTCTAAATTTATTGTTTACTGTTTGTCTTCTGTCTGAGGCAATTGATTTCTCTTCGTTCACATAAAAATGAATATATTTTCTTGCAAGAGTAAGTGCTTTGTGCGTAGTCAATTGATTAGATAATTCATAAGTGTTTTGTACTTATTTTCCTCGTGAAATTTCATTATTCAGAATTAATTCCTACTGTCCAAAGTGTGTAAATATGTTTTTTGTACAGTTCTTCTATAAAGCCGGTAAATTTTAACCAGATACCATATCAATTAATGTGTCAAAAACCGATACCCTGGAAACCTTTGAAATCTGTTATATAGATAGCCTTATGAAAACAATAAACATATGTTTTAATGAGACAGTTAATCAGTGGCAGCCAAGATTATTGAGGGTGCTGATCCCAGTGGCAGTATTTTTGGGTTATTCAAAGAAAATTCAATATAAACATAGGAATTTCAAAAGAGGTTTAATTAAAGTTTATGCACAGTTTTGGTAAGAGTCCTTCATGGCAACCACAGATAGGCTGGTCTCTTGTTCAGGCTTCTATGACTGGACGATCGGCGGTCATTCTCCCTTAACATAGTTGTGTCAAATTGAATGTGTAAATGATAAATGGCTGGCCATTTTTTAAGGAATTTTTGCACAGCTGGAATAAAAGTCCTCCATTTTGGCGACTCGCGTTGCGGTCGCCAACTATACTCTAACTATATCTAATTGTGATATACCGCTAACTTGGTGACCGTAACGCAAGACGCCAAATTTTCACTGCGGGGCCAAAGTCCGTGAATTTTTCATTAATGCTCTCACTGCTCTTTTAGATTGACATGAAGAGGGTATCGAGAGGGATGCAGGGACCCTTCTATGACTAAGGAAAGTCATACCGGTTAAAAGAGGGTCTAGGTTTTTCTTGGGAAAAATTTGAATACATGATGCAAAATAGCATTTTTAGGCCCATTTGAGACCGCAAAATTTTAGGAAAAAGGTTTAGATTTTCTTAATTAAAGAGACTTTTTATAAGGGCATCCCCAAAGTAGTTAAGAGGAGCAGAAAAATTTAAAAAACAAAAAAAGGGGAGAATTTGCACCGAACTTATTTGATGCATTGACTTTTTTTCCCATATTTGATTTTATATTTCAAGGAGTTATAGCTAAAGATATACAAAGAGGAAAATTGCAATATACAAGATTTTTTAAGTATCAATTCAATGTTTTAGTATTCTTAATGAAGCCTATTGAATTGAATAGACTTTATTCTAAAATAATTTTTTGCCATAATAAAACAAACGCGTAATTCTCAACTTTCAACAAGTTAATTTTACATCTTAGTTCAGACATTCTTAAACTGTGGTCCGCGGACCCCTTGGGGTCCGCGAGTAATTTTGGGGAACACTCAAGTTACCTTTGAGAATTACAAATATCAAATTTCAAACTTTTTCTTGGGGAGGACCCCCAGCCCCCTCTAAATTTTGACTGCTACTTATACTATTTTTCCTTGAAAATTCTGGGGTTTACAATGAGCTGTTTTTTCAGTGTAACTAAAAATGTCTCAAAATGAATTAAAACAAAACACCCCTGGGGCTAAAATTTGCATACAGATTGATGTATAACTCAAAATGTCAGTTATGTCATGCGTTATTATTAACTGCGCCTTAAGCGGCGATTTGTTTCATTGTTCTTTGTGTTACGTGTAATGTACGTCCCTTGTCAGTGGGCTTCGGCTTGAGGCAGATAAATTCTTCTTTTAATTATACTAAAGAAGACTCATTCATATTTCAAAAAACTTAAACCAACTTGAATAAACATGCTAATTTTATTTATTTTTTTCAGGCGACTTCTTAAGCTCTATGCTTATGTTTAGCAGCAATGTAAAACATGCTCTTCACTGTCTCCTCTTCCTTTCTCTACTAATTGTGTTTGAAATATTTGCTGGAGGACTGTGCTTCAAGAATTGTGATGCTATCCAGTTTGATCCATTTGAAGAGTATGGTTATATTCCTGCCATATTTTTGTATTTATTGAGGTTTTTGACATTTCTTGCATTACCACAATGCTTATGCAATTGTTTTGGACTCCTCTTTTTTAATGCTTTTCCAGAAAAAGTACAGTTAAAAGGGTCACCACTCTTGGCACCCTTCATTTCCATTCGTGTTGTCACTAGAGGAGACTTTCCTGACTTAGTGAAGAATAATGTCACTCGTAACATGAACACATGCTTAGAAATAGGCCTAGAAAATTTTCTTTTCGAGGTTGTATCTGACAAAGCTTTAAATTTACCTAAGCATCCTAGGATTCGAGAGATTGTAGTACCCACAACATACCGAACAAAATCGGGAGCATTATTTAAGGCAAGGGCTCTTCAATATTGCTTAGAAGATGACATCAATATACTGAGTGATTCTGATTGGATTGTCCATTTGGATGAAGAAACCATACTGACTGAAAATTCCTTAAAAGGTGTCATAAATTTTGTTCTTGATGGTAAATATCAGTTTGGTCAAGGCATGATCACCTATGCCAATGAAAATGTTGTCAATTGGATGACCACTCTTGCTGACAGCTTCCGAGTAGCAGATGATATGGGGAAGTTGCGGTTTCAGTTCCAAATATTTCATCGACCCTTGTTCAGCTGGAAGGGCTCCTACGTAGTTACTCAAGCAGGGGCTGAACGAAAAGTCTCTTTTGATCATGGTTTAGATGGCTCAGTTGCTGAAGACTGCTTTTTCAGCATGGTTGCTTATAAAGAAGGGTATACATTTAATTTTATTGAAGGGGAAATGTGGGAGAAAAGCCCTTTCACTCTCTGGGACTTCCTTCAGCAAAGAAAACGATGGTTGCAAGGTATCTTTTTGGTTGTGCACAGTCCAGTAATACCATTCCGAAATAAGGTATTCCTCGCCTGTGCTTTGTATTCGTGGGCTACTGTCCCTCTCACAACTTCAAACATAGTTCTTGCAGGGTTATTCCCTATACCTTGTTGGCAAATTATTAACTTCCTCTGTGCTTTTGTGGGAGCTATGAATATTTACATGTATATGTTCGGTGTGATCAAATCATTTAGTTTATACCGTTTAGGAGTTTTCAAATTCTGTCTGTGTTTAATAGGAGCATTGTGTACTGTTCCAGTTAATATTGTTATAGAGAATATTGCCGTGATATGGGGGTGTTTTGGTAAAAAGCACCGCTTTTATGTCGTGAACAAAGATATAAAATCTACAATATGTGTGTAGAAAATACTTAATTTAACTTTTTGAAAATGTGATCTGCATTTTGATGAGGAGACATTTGAATAATCAAGTTTGCACTTTTCAGTATTAATCAGTAATTTATTTGTTAATTTATTTATAGTTTATCTTGAACTGTTATTAACTACTTTTCTTCATGATATGTGAATAGCATAACCACATAGAGCTCAATTTACATGAAATTTTTATTTTAGCCTTCTAAAGAAGCCACTTAACTACTTTGTAAAGAGATATTGGAATTAGACAATTTTTTAAAATCAGATCTGTCATACTGAGGAGTGTGACAAGTTGTGCTACACTTTGGTTTTGGGTGTCAATGTGGAAACCCCAGAAGTGGCTTCTTTAGAACAAAAAATATACCCTTACCTCTTATCTCTCGTTTCTATTATTGTTTAGCATTTGAGGAATGAAAATACACTTATAGCAATCCTACTTAATTCATCAGTTCTAGACCATGCATATTTCCTTGGATTCATACCTAAGATTGAGCTATTCATTTTAATCTTAAAAGTTATAGGAATCTTAAGTTAACATGATTAATTTCAAAATGGCTGTTGTGATTCACTTTTATACATGTTTGTACATACATATTACATAGTTAGGTACCTTTTTATAATGAACTTTTAAGATGACATAGCTTCATATTCAATTGTTAAAAGCAAGAGAAAGCAATTAATGCATCCTTTTAAGAATTCAGACTTTCCTATAAAGTGAAGAAAAATAACAAGTACTAGTTGTAATTATTTATCTGTAAGTGAAAAGTCTTTTGTAAAAAATATTACTTCAATCCGAATGTTTTGTAATTTTTTATATAATTATTTATTTTACAATTAAAAGAAAAAAAAGTTCAGTACCCTGTATAAGTTTAAGGAACTTTTGTGTTCATAGTCCCCTAACACGTAGATTTCCCTCTGGAAAAAAGGGATTTTCTCGCAAGCTATAAAATTTCTCTTTGAAAGGGGAGGCCTGTTTCCTCCCTTTAATAATTCTAGAGAAGGATAATGCCTGACCCAAAGGTCAGGTTAAAGAGTCAAAAACAATTACTTTTCACCCCTATATCTAGACATGCAAAAGGGAAAGTGTGCTGAAAATCGCTGGACTTGAATAGGCCCTATAATATGTGTTAATATAAATTGATTAATGTGTTATTTAAATAAATGGACTTTGTATTGGTAATATCTGCTACCACTACAAACATATGAATAAATGTAATCCAAATAGGTGATTAAAAATTTGTTACTCAACAAATTTGCATTTTTAATTATCTAATTGATTAACATAAATTTAATAAAATAGTTTTCATAGAAGATATTGATTGTAATTTTGGGAACTTTTTGTAAAAGTTAATGAAATTGTGTATGTTGTGAATGAAATTTAAGCATCATTTCCATTTTAAAATGTATTATGTACAGTAGAAGCTCATATAAAAACCGGTCATCTCCACTTTTTAAAGAGTTAGCTTTGGTGTAAGTCCTTTATGATAGCCAAGTTAGCACTATTTTATACTTGATGTGTTGTTTAAACAAAACGACAACCACTGGCAACTCACCAAGCACTTTTTCTAAAGCTGGGACAGCTAGTTTTTACAAGAGCTTCTACTGTAATACACATAAAAAAGATTAAGTACTTGGATTGTTCTTCACAATAGACCTTTTAGTAATTCCTTCCTTTTGATTTTTTTTTTATTCCTTCCTATATTAAGGATAATATTTATCAAAAACATCAAAGTAAACAATTTATGGGAATGTATGGTTGTAAGTAGTATATAATTTTTGCTTATCACTAGATTTAAAATCATATAATCAGTGGCAAATCCAAGATTTTTTCTAGGGGGACTGAGAGTCCAAGACTATAGTCTGTGTAAATAAAATCGGCGGTTTCACGTCATGCTTTACCATGGCAACGCAGAAGAAATACGTGGAGAAAAAACTCAAGGTCAACCGCCGATTCTATTTACACAGACTATAGACAAGTATTATAATTTATTTTCTAATTTTAAAAGAGTTAAGTTATTTTTCTAAAAGTAACCCCTAAATTCCTTTTTTATATATTTTTCTTTATGAAAAAGGTATAAATAAGGAATTTAAGGGTTCTAGTTAAGAAATTATATAAAATTATCATTTTGAATTAATTTTAACTAATACTTAAGTTTTAAGAGGGGCAGTTACCCAATAATCCTCTTGGATTTGTCATTGCGTACACACAAACACAACTCCAGGTAAATGTTCTAATTTTTATTTGTAAAATCTTATAAAATTGATAGCATTGTTTCCCCTTTGTTTTCTATTGCACTTAGAATGTCATTTTTCTCACATAAGACTTGTTCCAAGTTGCATCACTTTAAAGGACATGATCTTGCGCATAGCTTTTGTCTAGTAACAACTCAGCCATTGCATCTTGCACTATTTTAGTTCTCAAATGTCAAAAACCAGCCCAGCTTTCATTGTACTTGCATTGATGAATAAAGGCCTTGATTGTTTAATGGAAGAAATAAAATGTCTTTTACATTGTCTTTGACTTTTTAAATATCTTGAATAGAAATAGAAGGAAGGTTCATGTAACATTTTGCAAGATTCATAATTTTCTTTTTAAATTTCCTTTTAATCAATAGATTGGATGTAATAAAAACTGTCCTGGCTGTCTAGCTGTGGTCGATGATTAAAATAAAAATAAAACGTTTCGTCCGTTTCTGACATCATCAGTGCTATTGAGTCTGCTATGTCCGTCGGTAACGGACAAAATATTTTATTTTTATTTTAATTATCGACCATGGCTAGACAGCCTGGACAGTTTTTATTACATGGATTCCCACGGTGAAGGATTTCACAATATATTGGATGTTTGTTATAACATGAGGTAGCGAATTAAAGATTTTGTTAAGGAGAGGCTGATGTCCCAATAAGTTTGTATTGCTTGGACTTTTTTTTTTTTTTAGATTTTGAAAGGATTAAATAGTTTTCTTCGATTAACATAAAATCCCTTTTAACACCACTTTTCATTAAAATTAAAGATGTGTACAACCATAGCTTACTAGATACTTATACAGGCTAGCAGGGGAACGAGTACGGAAATCATTGCAAATCCAGATGGCATTATTGGACAAACTGGCAAAGCATATTCACAGTGTTGAAGGCGGTGGGTGATATAGCATAGCTGGTCTTGTAGCGCTCCAAGCGGGAAAAGTTGTCAAATGGTTTTCATTGTTTAAAACTCGGCTAGCCTGTATAAGTATCTAGTAAGCCGTGGTACAACATATTTTTATTTGTGAAGGGATGTTATTAAAATCTGCAACATTGTTCAACTTTAGGGGGCTTCAGTCCTGTAGCTTTTCCATCTAGGCTTCACTGAACCTTAATTTTATGGCATAAAAGCAGTTATGTTGTTGGAACAAAATATTTGGGAGGGGGGACTTTTTTATTGTTTTTTACCAAACCTACCATATTTTTGGGGAATAAAGAATTTATTTGATCTCTCAAAAGAGTGAGTAACTTTTTTACCAAGGATATAAAAAAGTATTCTAAAGACATGCCCCCCCTCCCCTGAAAGTCAGAAATTTCCTTTTTTAACTCCGCCTTTGTGAGGAACTGCTGTGAGATGCTTTACATGATAGAAAACTTTTATTTGGATCTTTTATATGGAGAAAGGAAATAATTTACAGTAATTTAAACCATTTAAACATAGAGCATTCGCACATGACGTCACACTTGACGACGTGGAGGACAAAAACAACGTTGCTAAGGCTGTTGTTAGGTACGGGAAATAGAGCATTCGCACATGACGTCACTTGGAGGACAAAATCAACGTTGCTAAGGCTGTTGTTAGGGGCGGGACATAGAAGTATCCAATAGCAACATTCGCACATGACGTCACTTGGCGAATAAACAACGTTGCTAAGGCCGTTGTTAGGCAGAGTCATGTGATTGAAAATGCTCTATAGAAGCATTCACACATGACGTCACTGGAGGACGAAAACAACGTTGGTACTATAACGTTGCTAAGGCCGTTGTTAAGTCCTAACGAAAACAAAACCGAAAATCCATAGTTCATGCTGATTCTGGTTTATTCTTTGGAAAATCTATTTTGTAACTGTGACCTATGAATGACTAGCTGTTTTTCCAGAAGGTATTCAACTCAACTTCAAGTTTGATGTTTAATAAAATTTTGTTTACGTGAGATCATTGTATGAAAAAAATGTACTTTCTCCCAAAGAATTAATTTTATAATAATTTATGCAGGTATTCAAATTCACCAAGCTAATATGAAATTACAGTAAGATTTCTCAAATTAATCTATCATTTGTGTAAGTAAAAAAATCTTATTTTTTGTGTCCAAATGTTGTGGTGTCTTAAGTTTTCTTCGTTTGTATTGTTTAATCGTAGTTAGTCTCAACACGCAGTAAAACTGATCCATCACTGTTCTATTCCTTTCTTAAGTACTGCTTGTTATTTTTACCAAACCATAGATCATGCGCGATTGATTATCATTAATAGAATAGTTATAATATTTTTTTTCTAAATTCTATATAATAAATATTTTGGTACTAATATGCGTGGAAATTCAGAGAATTTTGAAGAATAAAATTAAAGTTGCAATGAATATTATTTATATTAGGACTCTATTTACAACAAAGTACGTGTCTATAATAATAATTTAGACTCCCATTGTCAAGAGTCATTTTGTACGAAATATAAATTTTACAATTTGATTATTCCTTTTCAACTTTAAGGTATTCATTATTACCAATACTCGGGAGGAATTCTCCAGTGTACAGGGCAGTCTTATCGGAATAGCTTTTCTTTTTCATTATTCTTTTTGTATTTTTATTTTCTCATTTCCGATCTATTCCGAGAAGGTCCGATCTTTTTCTTTGCTTCTTTCTTTGTTTTTTCGCATAAAATTTTTGTATGCAGAACCAAAATCCAAGAAAAAGAAAATCCGTGACTTCATGGTGAACGTTGGTAGAAGAGCTGCCGGACATTCCCGTCATGAATTTTATTCAAATTTTTTGGCATAATTTTGTGCTGCCAGAATTCACTATTTTATCGCCATCTTTGGCTCCAGGCCTGGCGTTCTTGGGTGAACCCTTACAACACCCATTCTAAATTAATTGTAAACAAAATTAATGAATAAAAAATCACCTATGCTTGGTCTCTTGCGCACAAAACTCCAGGGAATCGAAATTAAAACTTCACAAATTTTCCACATCCTCACATTTTTCTAGCAAACAAAGAAATGGCGTGGTCACACACTAAAGATGACACTCTTCTTTCTTTTTCTCAAGGAACCCCAAGTCCCCAGGGTAATGAACTTTTAATTACCCTTCAGGGTATTCTATAAGTTCCACCTGAGGTGAAGAAACCACCTCCAACCCGTCCGATGAACACCCCACCCTGCATAGGGGAAATGGCCTGGGGGGTAATTTCAGCTAACTAGTCACTCATGTGTAGGGATGCACAACCTTTTTGGGAGGAGGGCCACTCTCATTGTTCATTGAGACATGAAGGGCCGCAGCTACAGTAAAAATTATATTAGAGCTAATATCAGATTACGTATCGCTGTTAAAAAATTAAGTATATGCAGAGGTGCCAAGTATTACGATTTGTCCGTAATATTTACGGATTCGATATCAAATTACGGTGTTACGGACATCGATATAAAATTACGGATTTTCTATTCTTTCGCGGATTCGTGATTTTTTTCACTTTCACAATGATTTTATCAGAATGAAGATTTAGCTCTCCTTTCCTGAAGTTGCAAATATGTTGGCCGTACACGGTAGCATCTCCGGCCGTTCGTGAAATCACCGGCTCAGGGCACCGCGTTGTTCTGCGCGACTTTACGATACGCATTTTGTAATCGGTCCCTGGACTTTTCCATGTGCGGTTTTTTATAAAGCCGTGATGAAAATCGGGGAATAAAGGGACTGTATCCAAATTGCGTTTGGGTTAAATCTTCTCTACTTTGGTTTTGCCTTCTGCGCTGTGGCTGCAGAAATAATCACAACTCTTTTGCAGTGGATCTCTTGTTATGTTATTATGGACTCTCTAATTATTTAAAATTATAATTCTTAAATTATCTGTTTTGGAAGATAGGGGTTCTCCAATATTTAGAGTTAAATTCATTTTAAGTATTTCTAAGCATAATTTTTATATTTATTAAACTTGTTTTCAGGAATTCAACTTAAATTACCTTGCCAGTTAAATTATTTAATTGGTAATATGTAAATCGTTCAGATTACAATTATCAAAATATTTTAATAAAATATCTCTCTAAATTTTCCAATTTATTTAATTCATTATATTTTTTTAGGATAATAAATAAGATAAATTTAATGAATTACCTAAATTTCTATTTATTCATACTAATCTTGAAACTATACTTAAGTTGGATTTGTTTTTTCTGTTATTTAATTTTTTCAATAAAATATATTTTTAACCAATTTAGGTACTTATTATTTAAATTTACCTAATTCATTATCCAAATAATTAAGCCAATCAAATTTTAGTGTAGGAAAATGTGGGTTAGGGAAATACTCAAGTTTGGGATCACATCACCCGAATTGCAATCAAGAATTGTAATGCAGTTAGATCCTGAGGACAGTGAGACACCAGCAAGGTTACTGATTACATCAGCTCTGGTTACTGAAAGCTTTTTTTGAAACTTGGCACCTCTGTATATGTTTCAGAAATTAATTAATCAAAACATATACTTAAATAAAAGTTTCTTAATGGTTAAGTTTCCTAAGGATGAATAATATTGTGAATAGTGTAAAAAAATAAACAATTTTTTAAAGATAAAGCAAGTATCAAACCTTTAAAAATATTAAAGAATGTTTGTCACTAGAATATTTGTGTAAACAAATTATTGTTATAATCTAGTAGCAACAGAAAAATAGAGGAGTAACAGAAATTTTAATTTATCTTTAAAATACAAACTACATCCCACCAATATATTCAATGTTAAACTATGTTCTATAAAAGGGGGGGTCTAGGGGTCTTCCCCAGAAAATTTCTGGAAATTTTGCTCTAAAAATTAGGGTAATAACTAGTTTTGATACACCTAGTCCAAATTTTGGACATACATTTTTAGGTATAGAGTTCCAAATACTAAAGGGGGTATTCCCTCAGAAAAATTCTGGAAATTTGACCCTAAAAAACAGGGTTTTAAGTTTTAACTTGTTTGAACTCCTTGTCAGATTTTTTTAGGGGGGGCAAGACCTCTGTTAAACAAGAAGTCAACTTTAACTAGGCACTGAAAAAACGGAACTTTAGCGAAAAATTGCTATTTTTCGGCTTTTCCGGAGAATGTGATCCTGAACACCGGACATGTTGGCTCCTGACCTCTGTAAAGTTGGTTTTTCTACATAGCAATAGCAACGCAAGAAGAAGTCGACTTCAACTTGGCGCCCGCAGCCGATCGAGAAAGAAGTCGCGGGAGGAACGGAACTACGCACGCAAAACGAAACTTACGCGAAAAATAGCGATTTTTCCGACCGTTTCTGCGATAACTAGTCCTTTTTCTTGGAAATAATCTGGAAAGTAATGATTAAAAAAGTAGGGATTATTTGAAAAAATCCAAATCAGTTCGCGGGCCGCACATTGATGGTTCGCGGGCCGCAGGTTGTGCATCACTACTCATGTGGGAAAAAATAAACTTAATCAAAACTCCAAGTTGGAAAGCTTAAAGTCTATAGAATTAGAAACTAACGTTGTTTTTTAGAAATATTAGCTCTCTTTTGTAGAGGAAGTCATCAAAAAGCATGCATTGTAAAATGTTGCTATTGAAATTAGTGATTTTTTACCTTATTATATCTGTAAATCATGCCATTAAAATTGTTCCAGAGAAGTTTATTAATGATGTTGGATCTCTAATTGTAAAATAAATGCATGTTTACTACTGATTTACGCTGCTTTTGAAGAACTCTCACTACGCAAAAACTATTCAACGGAAATTTATGAAATTTTAAACTTAAGTAGACAAATGTATGTCTAAAAGCTAATAGATGAGATAATTAGTTCTAGAGTTATTAAATTAATAATGTCTAAGTCGAAAATTATTTTTTCTGCTGCGAGTTCACCCCCAGCAAAATCTATTAGCAGCAGAAATATGATTTTTTGCAGACACATACTCTTAGATGTGCAGTTTTGCACCACATCGCCCTTTTTTCGAATTTCGAATTAGTTTTGGAGTACTTAATTAAGTTTTAAGCAGTAGAAATATGATATTTTGCAGACACATACTCTTAGATGTGCAGTTTTGCACCACGTCGCCCTTTTTTCGAATTTCGAATTAGTTTTGGAGTACTTAATTAAGTTTTAAAGTTTCGAAATTTTTGACGGTTTTTCTGTTTATTCGCTATAAAAGCAAAACTAATCACAGTAGAACTATGATATTTTAAAGACACATACAAATATTTTTTTATAAAAAGATTGGCTTTTTGTTTTTTCAAGAATTCTAATTATAGTTTTGGAATTATTAAGATTCAAAGTTTTAATTTTTTCTTCTCTTTCTGGCCGTTCACTAGAGAAACAGACGAGTTTTATGCGTGTTTTATGATGAGTGATTTATTTTATTTTCAACAATGCTTTTTTCTACAAAGTGGTTGATGGGTATTAGTAGATTTGCTGAATATTTTTTTTAACATTTCAATTAAATCATTGATAAGCAAGAGAGATATTTTCGGTATTACAAGAGGCTTAATTAAGCCGAGAAAAGGGTTCTGCTGGATTGTTGAGATGAACAAGCGATCTGAAAAGAACTGCGAAGCAATTCTGGGGTTGGTGAGCGATAGCGAGCAGGAGGCAGGGCCCCCTAGTTATATAAAATATAATTTTAACAGGTTTATTTGTTCAAAATAATGTTATTTTGGAATGTTTTAAAGTTTTCCTTTTTAGTAATTTAAAGTGCTACACAATGTAGGTACAACATTTATCGGTATTTGCAATATTGGCCGATATTGTTACAGCACTAATTGATGTTCCTGGAATACATGAATGGCTTATAGGAAGCTAATGATGTTCTTCTTTAATTTTAACTTAATTATTCAGGGCCTAAATACTTAGTATATATGCATTTCATATGATGTAACATCCCTTACAAAAGTTTAGAATTTTTTAAAAAATACAAAAAAATGACTAAATTTTTTTTAATCAATGCTGTAATAAGTTGCATATACATGTCTTGTAATGTTATTTAATTTTTTTAAGAAAAATTCCTAATAGTTTCACTGACTTTTTAAACTGATGACACTAAAGTGGAAATGGGCTTCCATTTGATGTAACATCTGTTATTACACACAAACAATATTTTTTCCCTCACTTTAAACCCCAGGAAATAAATTTTTGAACACGTATATCTTTTCTTCAGAACTAGTTTTACTAGGAAAAAATATAAAATCATTATTATGAAGCATTTTTATATACCCTTAATAATTGTTCAAACTTTGAATTTTCATGCGATTGTAACGTCCGTTACGGTGGAATTACCCATAATAAGTTTTGTATGATAGCTGCTTTATAAACTACAACCTTATCCACAACCTAAAAGAATAGAAATATTTTGAAATTATAAAAGTGTATTGGAATCCTAAAAAGAATCTAGACTTTTTGACACCAAAAATGTGTCATTACGATCAGCAGTACTAATTAAAAAGGTTTTTTCTGAAAGCCTTTGATCAAAAACATTTTTTTTTTAAGAATAGAGGGACTATTACCACACTTGACCTGTCACGATGAAAAACATCAATCAATATTAAGACTCCTAGTCTGGTTACTAAATATGATTACTAAAGCATTTTTGTGTGAAGGTTAAACATGTCTTTATTTTGTTCGGGCTCCACAAGCCCTTCAAACAATTTCATTGGTATTGTGTTTCATTTTTGAAAGTCTGTTTAAAGTTAACTGAAATCTTTTGACTGCAGGATAGCATGTCCGACCAAGATTACAACAATCCATTTGCTGCCCTGTTCCAACGTACAGATGAGAGTGAAGCATTTATAGCTGGTGGTATTTCTTCAGATATTATTGACAGACCCAATAAAAGTGGTGGATGCACACAAGACAACTCTAGTAGTGAAATGCAAGATTCCAATTTACCTCCCATAGATGTTGACAGCGAACGACATCAAGCCAGTCATTTTTATGAACATGTTTTTCGATTTACCTTATCCAAAGGTTTGTCGTTTTAATACAAATTTGAACATTATTTGGAGTAACTCTGTTAAAAGTGTTTTAAATACTTAATTGATGCTTAAAGTGTATACTGCAGATGGTAGAAACAACTTTTTAATTAATTTTAAAAATTTGCTGACTTATTTTAAAGTACTTTTTTTGTTATTTAATCCATTTGCTTTTAAAAGTTTAATAATTAGAATTTTACTGTCGTTTTAAAAATAAGTTACCAAGTAATCTGTATTCCTAAATGATTTTCCTTTACAGATCCATGCTGCAACAAAACAAGTCCAGGGTCTCTTGTATTCCTTAACGAAGTCCATGTTGCTCAACATTTCCAAACAGAATTAGATGATACTTGTATTGATCGAGTAAGATTATTATTTGTTTCATTTTACCTGGATTTTGATTTCTGTTTGACTTTCTTTTAACTGAAAGTGTTTATTTTTATTCATAATTGTTTCTAAGAGTGAAAGGATTCTGTTTCATTTGAGTCATGTGAATGCTTTGGTATATTTATTTATAAGTTTCCATTCAACATGTGTTTTAAAAATCCTCCAAAATTTGCTTTCTAGGCATTGTTTGAGCGTTTGTTGCTTGAAGATCCTGCCCAACACATTGTACGTAGAAAAAATAACAGTGACAATGGTGATGATACAAGTACTGCTGAAAAACGAGTTATTTTTTACCTCTACGATTCATACTATCGCTTAAAGAATTGCAATGGCTCAAAGGTTGGCAAAATATATATTGATACATCTATTAATGCATATATTGCTACTCTAACGGCCATATTCATAGCCATCAGCGTCAGTGTTAAATCCTAGATCAAAGAAGGATTCCACCAATCAGAGTCAGCGAAAAGCTAATTTTCCTTTCTTTAAATGTTGGTTAACGCTGACTCTGATGGCTGTGAATATGGTTGTTAGTGTAATTTCTTAGCATTCTTGAAGAACTGAAAACAAATATTTTCATTCCATAAACAAATATTCTAGATTCGATCTTCTGAAACTGCTCATCAAGTATTGGTATCCCAAGCAGCTTCAGCTCTTTGTAACCCTGAAATGTTTCCTGAATCAAAGTTGTCTGAAGACATCATGAAATTGCTGTTGAATTACCATTCACCAATGGGTAAGTTCTGATACCTTAAATTATATATTAATAGCTTAACTAAAATATTTTCCCCCAAATGAATTCAATGTATATTGATTGGTAGATCTTTGTCTTTTTACAACTAGATATAAGTTACTTTGCTTTGAAATATTAAATAATAATGAAAATAATCTAGTTAATTATGCTTCAATATTTTTATGATTTTCTAATGTTTTCATGTGTTTATTTAAAATTGTTTAATTTTTCTAGTTCATTGTGAAACTTTGTCTCAATTCCTTATTGACATCACTGCTGCAATCGTCGCAGAAGGTGGAAACCTTGATGAAATCCTTCAGCCTACTTTTAGTTACTTGCAAGAAAAGCTAGCAGCAGTAAAATTGTTTGATCCTGACTTGATCTATTACATTGAGTGTCTGAATTACTTTGCAGGATCTGATCATTTGATTAAAGTAAGAGACTTAGGTTTATTTTTGCATAAGTATTTGATTGGATTTTGACTTAACAGATTTTGAGGAATGTTATTCTGATGTTTTTAAAAACAAACTTCATGCTTAATTAAGTTAACACATGCCAACTGCTCCAGTCTGACCAGAGTGCTTCCATTTTGTAATGGTATATCCGCTTGTTTCACAGAATGCCAAAATATTCCCCTTTATAAAAACGATATTCTTTAGATAACCTTTTTATCAGGCTTTTTCAACTCTAGCACCACGGCAGGAGAATTTAAATTTTATCAGAATAACTTAGTTCCACCTCTATTTTATGTTGTTCTTCAATATTTTTAAAAGAAGGTAAATTCATAAACCATATTCTATTTGTTTTGTTTTTTTAGGAATTGGCTTCAATAATTCCCATAATTTGTTTAGATAATTAAATTATTAATAATTTTTTCAATAATTTAAATAGGTTTGGAACATTTATTAAACCTTGATAAATACTAAAAAAAATTATGTATAATTTTAACTATTTAAATTTCAGTTCTGTAGTACTAGGTGGATCAAGTATTATTTTTAGGTCTAAATTTTATGGAAACCTGGATTGAAGTCTTATTTGAGTGCTCCAGTCAGACTGTTTGAAAAGTTGGCATGTCTGTGTTAAATGCATAAAAAAAATTCTTGTGAGAATTACTTTTAATCTGAATTTGTTTGTTGCTAGGCATTATTGAAATTCAGTATGCCAAAGGAAATTAAGAATGGTAAAGCGTATCAAAATAGCTTATTGGGTCTACCTCTGGGTGTTTCCTGCTTGCCAAAATCAGAATTTGATAAGTATGAGTTTTTCCAAGAACCCTCAAGATACTCGAATCATGACCATGCTATTTTAGAGGAGCGTTTAGCTGTGGTAAGTATTACATAGTATGAGTATCAGTTGATTCTTGGCAAAGATTGAATAAAGATAATCATTTATATTGTAAATATTTTTCAGCCTTTAATGAATATTACCAAAAATATGCACCAATTTTTTGAAAAGATCCTTCGTAAATCTGCTGAAAGCCGTCAGTTGCTGCTTCGTTGGATTGGAAATTGTTTAGACGCCAATTCTGGTGATTATTTTCTTTTCTATCATTTAGTAAAAGATTAAAGACTAAAAGCCAGTTTACTCAAATGGAACTTCGAAAATTTTAATCTAAATGACTAAATATACTTGACAATTTTGAAACAGGCTAATTTAGTTTTAATCATTATTAAAAAGATATGAAGTAGTTTCCTATTTTAATCTATTGTTTAAAATATTTTAGATTTCCATAACTATACACAGTTTTCGACAATAACCTCAGAAACGTCATTAAAAATAAAATATTCATTAAGATAATATTATGTTTCTGTACCTATAGCATTATACAATATAAAATGATACAGTTGCTGTAAAATAAAATTGCATATTAACTATGTTTATTGGTTGAAATATAATGAATAAACCAATATCTTGTTTCTGCTTAAAAGTATGTTTTCATAAAATTATAATGTTACTGGATTATTACATTTAATTTATCATTATTTGTTAGGCTTCTTTTAATAGCACTCCTAGTAACTATGGTGTTAAGACTGCTGTCATGTTTACTTTATTATATGTAGACATGACTTCCTTGACTGTAGGAGATGTTTCGAATCAAATGGCCTAAAATAGACTTTCCGTTTCCCCAATCAATTCTGTAGGTATATAAACTTCTTCTGATTTTCAGGTCGTGCCAAAATTTGGAACAGTCAATTGCCTGAGGTCTTTGCATCACTACATGGTTCTGATGGATTCTTCATTAACTTACTGACTGTGCTTTTGCTTCTCTCCAAACCCTTCTCAGAACCTTGTTCTCCTAAGTTAATGAAAGTAAGCCCACTCTACAGTTCAGCCCCAGTTGCAACGGAATCAAAGGATAATGGAGTTCATATTAAAAGTAAGGCACCTTAAGATTGGAGATATAGGTTGACCTCATAAAATTGAATTACAGCTACCCTGAGTGGAAGTTTTGCTGAATAGAGAATTATTTTGTGTGTGTGTTATACTAGACCAAATCCTAAATCATCTAGAAAACCCACTTGAGAATCTTATATGATCACAATAAGATGAAATTTCTGTACTCTTAAGAACACCTGGGAATATGTTGTTAGCTTGCTTCTATAGGTATTAAACATGTAGCATGTAGGTAGCATGCATGTAGAATGTTGAAGAATCTAAGACAGAAAGTCTAATGTGAATGTTCTAATCTAATCTGATGTACTAGATATAGTGATCAATTGATAAAATTGTTTTCTTGTTTATAAAACTTAGAATTACTTTTCTAGCTTAGATTTCTTAAATACATAAATACCAAAGTTTTCATGATGTGAGCAATGATAATTTTGTTCTCAGAACCTTCTGTCTTGTAGAAATGCACATTATCTTATTTTTCAGCTTTTAAAATTAGCTTTTGTTAGAAGTTGATTGACCTATGAGACATTTAGTTTTGTCAATAATTCCTTTTTAAAAATTTTTTGTTGATATGTACCACAAAAGGTTGGGCTATAATGAAATATTAGGTTGAAATAAGTTTAAATTCCTATAGTTCCTTGAAAGTCATTTAAACTTGCAAAATCCTCTTGTATTGATTCCCATGGAAGTCCTTAAAAATATAATACATAGTTGAATGTTTGAACAACTACTGACAATCTCTGCTTCTTTTTCCACACCTCATTCTGATTTGGAAGTATGAAATGTTCCAAATATGAATTGCTTTAGTACCCGATTCTGAAAGTTTGAAATAAAAGATACAATCTATGGACCCTTCTTAAATTTTCAATATTTTTCATCTTGTAAAAATTTATATTAACTTCAGTTCTTTAAGTTCTATGTAATTTTTGCTTTGTACCTAGTAAACTGTTTGATGGAGACTTTCATCATCCTATGCTTATTGTCTGACTACCTCAATTTTAATATGGAAAATGCTGCAGGCAATCAATGTAAAAGAAACTTGAAGCAGTAAATTTATTAAGATTACTGATAAAATCCTTAATTGTTTGGTAATTTATGGCTTTTTTTTCAGGTATATCATCTGAAACCTGCCTCCTTCCACGAGATGATCCTATGGAATCTGATGATGCAAATTATAATTTCATGACTGAGTGCTTTTTTGCTACTCATTATGCATTTAGAATTGGATTTCATGTGGTAAATGAAAAAATGGTGAAGCAAAACCAGGAACTAATGCGTACCCAAAGACTATATGAAGAAACTCGTATGCAAAATGGTGAATCTTCTGAACTTGGGCAGCAACTGAAAGAAAAAATGGAAAGGGGTATGGATTTTATTTCTGCATTGTATACACTCAGTTTTTTTTCATTTGAATGACTTGATTTATTCCTCTCACACTTCATTAGCTGGAACATAAAGCCTCGTTTATTTGAATGAACGTAATTTAAAGTTTTAAATATTTCAGGGATTTTGTACTAATTTACTTTTTGCATTATAATTATAAAACCTACCTTATGTTGCCTGTGAAGGTTTGTAAAATTTTACAACTTAAGTCATGGAACTTTAATTTCAAACAAAAAAACTTTTAACACTTCAAGATTTCTTAAAAATTTCAAAGAAACTCGATAATTTCTCCTTACTGTCTTGTATTTGTATTAGAATTCTTCGGGAACCTTTCTTGTCTTTTTGAATAAATATCTTGGTTCCACTTTACTGATTCGTGTTTTATTTTAGGCATGACCAAGTTCTTATCCTACCGGGCTGCACTCTTAGTTCCAGAAACCCTGCATTTAATGTTGAAGTTTCACATTGCCACTGCAACATGGTTGGTTAAGCTCTCAACCCCTGAAGCATTAGATGTATTTACAACCTACAAGTTCCCTCCTCTCAGTGAAACCTCTAGTAACTTATCATATGTTCCTGAATTCGTGGTGGAAAATGTAGTGGACTGCGCAATATTTCTAAAGCGGTTCAGTACAAAATCATTTGAGGTAGGTTTTTTTAATGTTTTTGTTGTAACTAAAAGTTGAGTATCTAGTGTATGAAGTAAAACATAATATATAGTGTGTAAATAAGGAAACTGTTCTACAATCATAATATTTTAAGTACAGACACACATGTTCATCAGATTTAATTGTTTAAAAGAATAATGGATTGCTCTGTGTCTAGATTTGAAACATCCTGTAGGAATATTTCTTTAAATTACCCTAGTTCATCTGTTCATTGCTTATGTTCTTGAATCAGTGTTAACTGACTATTTTTCTTTTCTGCAGCTTGCTGGTCGTTGCCTAGATCATTTAATGACTATGATTTTGATGTTCATGGGCAGTCCTGAGAGAGTGAAGAATCCTCATCTAAGAGCTCATTTAGCAGAAATGTTAGAATCATTAATGCCCGAAGAAGAGCATGGTTCCATGTTATCAGGGTGATTATGGTTTAACATAAATAATTCAACATATATAGTAGCTTTTATGACTTAACATTTTGTGGTGTTTTTTGATATCAGACAAAAAAAAATCAGCATATTACACCTTTTTATAAAATTATTATTAAGCCCCAAGGGCACCTTTTGACAACACAATAAAGTCTTTGACAACACAATAAAGTCTGAAGCATCTCTTAAGGTCAGAAAACCTTAAGAGATGCTTCAGACTTTATTGTGTTTAAATTGATTAAAAATACTTCAATCGCTTAATAAACTAATACTTAGCTCATACTCAAAAGCACTGAGTTATAAACAGTTACTCATATTTTATATTTAGATGTATAATGTGAAAAATAACAATTCCAATACTTATACTCACATTTTTTTTTTTTAGTGTTTACAGAGAAAAACTTTTTACGACTCACTTATTTGTTGATGAAATGATTCCTACATTACTTCATGTTTTTGTGAGCATTGAAATGACTGGACAAAGTGTGGCTTTTGAGCAGAAATTCCAGTATAGACGACCAATGTATATTGTCCTGGATTATTTGTGGAATTTCCAAGTCCATAAGAAAAAAATGAAGGTAGTTTAGAATTTTTGCTCAATTTTAAAAGTTCAATTTAAATGTTTTTATTACCTCTTAAGTTTTGGGGAAAATCTTAAATATTTTGTTTTTATTTAAGTAGTATTTAAGAGCAATTTTTTTATTAAACATTAGGTTTTGATTTGTTAAATACCTAAATTTTCTCCCTCTTTTACAGGAAATGGCAGAAACTGCAGAACAAAATATGGAGTCTCCCCATCCACCCATATTTCTACACTTTATAAATCTTTTAATCAATGATGCCATATTCCTTTTAGATGAAGCATTGTCTGTAAGGGTTTTTTCTTAACTTTTCCATTTCACCGCTCCCTTTGGAGAAACAAAACTTTCTTGCAGCACCCCAGTACCATAATATCTATTGAACATATTATTATCTATTTTTTTATTCTGATAAACATAGTGGTATTCAAGACCTTTTTGTCCTGCATTAACAGCTATTTTATGCTCTCCTTCTAAACTACATTTTGGGTGGTGTAATTCTCAGGGCCTAAAGAGTGTTTTTCTGATTAAAAGGCCTTATTTTAAAATTATTCCAATTCACAGTACATAAATACAAAACATAAACAGTACATAAAGGTGCATGGATTTTTTAAACTGCAAGATCCTTTAGTTCTA
The DNA here is from genome assembly GCA_963680715.1 of Tetragnatha montana. NCBI lineage: Eukaryota > Metazoa > Arthropoda > Arachnida > Araneae > Tetragnathidae > Tetragnatha > Tetragnatha montana. The sequence continues at coordinate 16,419,499 of OY796676.1, read as the reverse complement.
TGGACTGATTGAAAAGGAAAATTAAGAATACATGCATGTCTTTCCCAAGAAATTTGCACCCAGAGCTATAGCAGCTGCTTTCCATAGATGCATTTTGTAATTTGAATCATGGAATAAGGATTAATAGAGATACTTAAAAAATATTTTTTTTTCAACTTAAATTAACAATTCTATAAATTCACAATTTCTGCTTTTTATTTATACTTCAGTTTCTATAAAATTCTGAGGGGAATTTCTAAAAATCTGTTATTAACCAGGTATGAAGTCCCAAAGGTATATTACTGATACTGACACCTATATATTACTGATATTTTTTTTTCACTTAAACCTGGATAGATTTTCAATTGTTCTAAAAATTGATTATATACCATCCTGAGCTGTTTGTAGCCCCCATTTTAAGAACTGCTGAGTTAACACATTATAATCGGAATTACTACTTCCTCTCAGTTGAAGGTTCTTCGCTATGAGGCGCAAATTACCCAACAATTAGTATTCCAATATCATATATCCATCCAGAATTCAGACTTAGATAATATGGCACAAACATTGCATATGAAAAAACATTGGATTTTGCAGATTTTTAAAAAATTAAATTTTTGAAGAAGAAAAAACATTTTTCTTCTGTAAACAAAATACTATTATGTTTTAGAAACAATGAGTTGCATTTGTTTAAAAGTCAGAATTTACAATTTAATATACTAAAATGCTTAATATTTCATTGTGCACACCAAGTTTGTGGTTTTGTCCAGCTGTACAAAAGTTATTTCCTAAGTAATATAAAATATTGTCTTATTGTTAAACAATTGTTAGTGTATAAAATACTGTAAAAGGTTTTTCATGCATTCCATTAATTTAATTACTATCTCCTATGCATGTATTAATTTAAATAAGATTAGGTATGAAACTTTTCTTTAAATTACAAATCTTTCACTAAAATAGAAAAATTAGCAGCTACTATCCTTTCACTATAATATTGATTGTTTGTTGTAAAAGTGAAAATTTCATAAACTTAGATTACTTTATTCTTTTATTGTGAAGCATGTCTTAACTCATTTTCTTCTTTTAGTACATGAGTAAATTGAGAGAAATACAGCAAGCTCGTGATAGCGGGTCATGGGACTCCATGTCGGCAGATCAACAGCAACAACAGGAAGGGAACTTTCATCACATGGGCCTCCTTGCCAAGTTCCACAATGTTATGAGCAATGAGACTATTAACACTTTACAGTGGCTTACCACCGAAATCAAATCTATATTTTGTCATCCTACCATCGTTGATAGAATAACAGCTATGTTAAATTATTTTCTACTGAATTTGGTGAGCATTATTTTGTTGGTTTTTTAAAAGAATCTCTTGCTGTTTGAAAGTAACGTTATGAGGAAATTAAAATTAGGCGTGTGTAATTGATTAATACCCATTTAACATTTCAATTTAATTTTGGTATCAGTGGGATTCTTATTTTGGGAGGTATAAAACTTATATCATTAAGAGGAAATTTATTAGTAGATGTTAATATGTAGATGTTATTCATGTTTATACAAATACTATCTTAGGAAAAATATTTTGTGACTAATTTTTTCAATTCCTAAAAAGTAAACAAAAAGCAATCTGAGAGCATGATTAGTTCTTCTATTATAAATATTTTAAATTTTAATTGTGGTTAAGTATTTAATCTATAGAATCAGATTGAGTGGTGTAATTAATGATGAAATCAAACTAAAAGTTCCAATGTTTGTGTCATATGTGGTTAAATAATTTTAAATTTTTGTTGTATACCATTTGGATTTGTCAGACAAATTAATTTAGCATTTTACAGTGGTTTATTGTTATTAAATCAATAGACCATTGTTGAATATAAAGTAGAATTGTTTCTAAGCACTTTTTTTCTGTCTTTCTACAGGTTGGACCGCAGAAAAAGAATTTCAAAGTCAAAGATCTAAAAGAATATGAATTCAAACCTCAAGAATTAGTACGAGATATTTGTAAAATCTATCAAAACCTTGGTGCTTCTAGTGATAATTATGCTAACCTATTTTGCTCTGCTATCTCAAGAGATGGGAGATCCTACACAAGTGACTTGTTTCCCCTAGCTCAGGCTGTGTTGAACAAAATTGGACAAGGGAATCTGTCTTCTCAGCTAGAGAACGTTGCAGAGAAAGTTCATGTAAGGACTCATACTTAGTTATTTCTTTCATTTTATAAACTGATAGATTTCTATAACTAAAAATGCACACTTTTCTTTATGATGAAGAGAGACATGTAATTTTGGTTATGGAAATCTACCAGTGGAATAATCTTTTGGGCAAACCAATCAGATATTATAGTAACAACTTTAAAGTATAATTTTGTTAAGTTTTTTCTCTTGGATATTATTCCTTTGATATCACTATTTTCATTTTATTAAAGCTGTGTTTTAATGTAATTAAAACTCCCATTATTTTTTACAGCAATTGGCTCTAAAGCAGCAAAAAGACGATGAATTACTTACTGGAGCCCCTGAAGAGTTCCTTGATCCTATAATGAGCACAGTTATGAAGGACCCAGTAAAGCTCCCTTCCTCAGGAGTCACTCTAGATAGAGCAACCATTGCCCGTCACCTTCTGAGGTACTTTTTTTTATTTTAGTAGTGGCATACCCCGATTTATCATCCCTTATTTCAGACCCAATGAAGAAATCATAATAGTAAATTTGATTATTTTTTAATGGAATTGGAATGTAACAGATTTATTTCAAAACTACTGTTGTTGATAATACAAGAAAAAAAAACAAGAGACAATAGGATTCGCTAAGGGGAAACCTTACAAAGCCACCTAATGGTGGAACATTCTATCTAACGGTGAATGGATGGAATAGATTCATTGAAAGCCTGTTGAATGGAATACTATTTCTTTCCTTTTCCAACCTTAAAGCAGCTGGGAATTTTTAGTGAATTGAGAAACCGGTCGCTGGGAGGAATTTAACGATTGCTGATCTGGGTGTTTCACCATTAGAAGAATTAGGGGAAATCAGTGCCTTCAAAAACTGGTCATTAGAGGAGGTGGTCATTGTATAGGGGTGGTCACTCAATTAGGTTTTACTTTATAACTGGACAACACATTTTTAACATTCAGTTATCCGCAATATTTTTCTTCAACCCTAACTTCCAGTATTTGCCGTGTTATATATATATTTTTTTGGTGTTACCCTTTATTCTTTGAAGTAAAGTTCTAGTGAAGGTAAAACAAAGAATTTAAATTTTTAAAACATTATTTATCTGAATGCATTGTCGTCATGGTTAGTGAGGTGCAGCAAGCTAACTTCGTTTGCACAGATCGCCAAGCGTTCTGTAAAGATCTGTTCTGAAAGCATAATAAATAGAATGAGGGAAAGTTTGTTAGATTTTGGTGCTTACCTACAGGCATGGAAATTTAAATTTTCAGACAGTTCTACAAGAGGATTTACTCAATATAGTGATGAATTTTGAATCATGGGTTCTTTATTTATTTATATGAATTGTCTATTCGCACATGTGAAGGTTACCTAATTTATTATTTTTTTGTTTCAGTGATCAAACTGATCCTTTTAATCGCAGTCCTTTGACAATGGACATGGTTATCCCTGACGAAGAGTTGAAAGCAAGGATGGAGAAATGGTTTCAGGAAAAAAGGGATCTAAGTAAAAAATAACTATAATATACGTAAGGAAATCAATAAAGTTTCCAGTGCATTTTAATTGAATGTTTCATACATCTGTAAACTTAGTGTTTTGTATTTTATTATGTTTTTTTTATTAATAGTTTTTAAGATTGTTGCACACATACGCAACTTTTTGTATCATAAATAGCTTGTTTATGGATGTCCAATTTTGAATGTGTGAAAGGACTGTCTTCAGTTAATATTTTGTATAGACGACACGTATTCAACATTCTGGAAACAATATGGAGTACTTATTAATTTTTCCTGTTGTTAGGGCTAGATGTTGGGGTAAGAAAATGTTCATTATATGTGACCTGAAAGGTTGATTTTATAGATGTTCCTATGGAGAAAACATCTAGTCGGTGTGAATTCTTCAAGTTTCACTTTTCCGACACAAAGAATTTCATTCAATCTGTTATGACTCCTTTCTGAAGTTAACTGATAAGTTAACAAAGTTCTGTTCCGTGATTATTTCGGAATCATGTACGTGTCCTTACTTTGATATTGATTAAATACTGTTCCTGAGGAAAGATTTAAAAAGAAAACACTTAAAAGTTCTACATAAAGTAAAATGGTTTCTTAATTTTCTATGCATTTCATTTGTTTTCTCAGATTAAAACTGAAAAAGTAATGGAAAGCACTACTAGCTATTTTATAATTTATTTAAACTCAAACACTGTTTAAAACAAAGAGTTTCAAATTCATTCATTTTTCTGTAGAAAAACAACTTATTTTGTATTCAAAAGACAAATTTGTATTTTCGTAAAGATTTATACAATGATATTTATTTCTCCATTCTGTATTCACTTCTTACTCTGAATCTGAAAGATATGTGTTTCTTTTTCAATAAATATAAAGTTTCCAATTTCCTTTTCTACAGTGTAAGTGAAAACATTTTTGTAGCTAAAATGATCTATAAAGAAATTTTGTAATGAATAGGTTGAGCCTAAACTGTAAAAGTTAGATATCACTGTCATGGGTTGGTTTAATTTCTTACTTCACTAGAAAAATTTTAGGGATAAATTTATTGGGAAAAAATTACAGTAAAACCTCTTTAGAAATAACCACCCTTTGTTTTTAGAGAAAAATTGGTCATTAAGAGGGATGGTTGCTCTAAACATTAGATTGTTTTGCAACTTAAAATGCTTTTCAAATTATTTTTGGTAAAAAAAGTTCTTAAACAATTGATTATGATTATAAACCATTATTGATAACAAAAATTAGATCAAAAAGTTGCATTTTATTAAGATAAAAAAAATAACTGATTTAGTTTTTTTTCTGTCAAACTCTGCTGTTTTTTAATTAAAAAATTTTAAAATCTCCCCATGCTCCACAAAGTATAACATGGGGCTTACAGAAGTAACAAGCTCAAATAAAAACAGTAATCAGTACAAAACAACAGAATCAAAAAACACTTTCAACAAAATTAACGAATAACAATACACACAATAAAAGTTTTTCTATTGGAAATCATAGCAAAAAGAGGTACTGGCCAAGTGATATGAAAAACTCACTGGAAAAAAAGTTTTATAAAAACATCGTGAATATTCAAGAAGATATTAGCATGTCAAAGTAAAACTTTTTCAAATTTAAAAGAAAAAATTGCAAGTTTTTTTTTGTGATTAAATTTTGTCATTTAACTAAACAAAAAACTATATAATAACACTGAAAAACCTGGTAACTTTTTCTTTTTTGAGACCTGAAAAAGTGCTCTGTTATTTTCAATTATGCTTAATATCTCCTTGAATATTCCCAATATTTTTATGAAATTTTTTCTGTGAGTTTTTTATAACATTGGCAACAATATTCTAAATTCATTGAGGTTTTCACTCCATCTCCTTTAGTTTTTTAACTATTTTTTAAACGTTTTTAATTTGCTGCTAGAGGCACTGTAAGTCATCTCAAATGATTCTTCTTGGTCACTTACCTAGGGGTAGAAGCGAAGGAGTGAAAATACTCTTTGACTTTTTTTGGAGGAGTGAAATATGAAAACAGCATAAATATTTGCTTCCATACAGAGACAAGTTTCTTTCTTAAAAACTTTCTAATGGATGAAATAGAAAAGGGCAGGCCCCTATTTCGGTTTTAACATTTAGCATGTTTAATATATTTTGTTAAAAAATAAAACCTTTTAAATGAGATATTTAATTTATATTAAAATTTCAAATCCTTTTTTGTATTTTCCATGATAATTTTCTGAGCTGGTCGACTCTTGATTTTTCTCTCCTATTTGGCGCCTTATTTGTAAAAAAACTGATATTTCATCTATCGATGTTTTGAGGAGAAAAAAAATTCTTGATTTCGGAGGTGCGCAATGAACTTTTTCGCCAATTTTTATTAAAAATTCAAAGCATAAAAGTACACCAGACTAGTTTTTTCAAGCATATTTCCGATTTTCCGAAAAAATTTATTATTTTTCCAAGACACTTTTATGTTTATTTTGTATATTCCAAGTTTATACGTTCTGTCTTTGACGGAAACTAAATTATGAACCTAAGAATATTGAAATGTCAAGGAAGAAAATTCATCTGGATACTTTTATTTGTTTTATTGAATGAAAATTTCAGGACTTTGGACCCAAGGCCTAGCTGCCACCCTAAAGGTTTAATTCAACTTTACATATTTTTTCTAATTTTTTGAGTGGTGGAGGAGGTATTGTTAGATGCAATGAAAGCAATTAATGAAATGCAATTTAAAGCAGGGGTTCTCAAACTTTTGAACATCGCGAACAGGCGGAGTTGGTGGTGGAGCTGGCCCCTGATAACTTTGGAAGCACGAATTTCCCTCATAAAAACGGAATTTTCTCAAAAAGTTTTTTTAGGGGGGGGGGGTTGCATTGCCATCCCCAAATCTGGCCATGATCGCGACTCACCTCATCTTTAGATGAGGCATTAAATTTTTTAGACACTAACTCTTGACTAGGGAAGAACATTCAAATCATTTGTATTTCTCAACCTTTTTCATGCCTTGTTCTCAGTAGTCCATCTAACTTTCACAGGGCCGCAACAGGACATAGTTAGGTTTCGTCCTCAACTATTTTCTTGCAAAAAATACATGCAAGCATTAGAGATTAAATGTTTTTTGTTGAAAATTAAGTGATAGGATTTGAACCTCAGCGCATCAAAGTTTTAAATTTTGTCTGCAACACTGACTCTCACGATAAAAAGGGGATGTCAGGGGGTCCTTCCCCTGAAAGCAACAAATAAATCAAGTGTGGATTATATCCTGATAGTTCAGTTGGGGGAGGGGGGTAGAGTCGGTTGCTTAGCAACAGAGCCTCGTGAAAACATGCCGGTAGTGTAAGGTTCGATTCCAGTTCCGAAAGGTTATTTTTTTCCTAAAAAGTATCAAGTTCCAACTAACTATGAATAAAATAAAATAATCTGCTACCCCTCAGAAGAAAATCAAGTGTCCGTATCCTGAGTGCACAGTTAATATAGTCTTAGTGATATGTTGTAAATCTAGTTGCCAATAATAGCTGGTTCGATTCCAGCTTTGAAAGGTAATTTTTTTCCCTCTAAAGTATCAACAATATTATTGCTAAGGCAGTATCTATTTGGCCGGCAAATATACAACTAAACTCTACTCTTTTTTTACCCGGCAACGGTTCTGATTGGAGCGCCGGGACTACTACGTACGTAACCGCGAGACCTACGGCGTATGCGCCAACTGCCGGTTTTGCCGTCCAAATAGACACTTCCTTTTGCTAAATAAAATATTCAGTTACTACCCAGTAGGAAAATGAACCAAGTCATAACGTGTCCCGGTAGCCCAGTTGGTATAGAATCTGTTGTCTGGTAGCCTATAGCGGGTTGTAGTAGTTCTAGGTTCGATACTGGCCTTGGGAAATCAATTTTGCCCAAAAAATAAAAGAAATTAATGCAAAATAAAATATTGCTAACCACAAAGTCACAAATAAATCGAGTGTGTGCCTGCCCTGATGACTCAGTTGGTAGAGTCGCGGCCTGTGTGCGGTAGGTACTCAGATCAAACCCCACTTACTAACCTAACATCATCCTTTCACTTCTGTAATAACGTAGTTAATAAATAATAATAATAAATAAATACTTAACAAATAAATAACTTAATTTATTTCTTCTCTGAGTATCTGATGTGCACTTGCCTAGGGGAGGAAATCCGGTGACCAGTTGGGGTCGCCTCGACGGACCTTTTCTGCTCCCCCTGGACGAATTGGTGGCCTTGGGGGTTTGGGATGGACGCCCCCAAGTCGCCAAGGGTTCCAGGGGCATAGCGGAGAAGGGTCCGTCGGGGAGTCGGATTTTACTTTTTTTAAATGTTAACTGTGACCGTAACGGTCAGAGTTATGAGGTTGCGATTTTTCGCTAAGCCTAACCCTTTTTTAAAACCTAGAAAGGAGTGGAAAAAATATTAACCTTCTTAGTTAACTGTGACCGTAACTGTCAGTACGGCTTGATAAAAATAACCGCAACTGGTGTTTCACCCAACGCACCTATTCATTAGGTAGGTTAGGGCAGTTCTACACATCAGATACGTTGGCTCGAACCTACCACTGCCAAACTCCAGCCAGACACGCATCCACTGAGCCATTGACTCATATACACTATTTATCAAATAATAAATGTGAACTTTAGTTTTTAATAGAAAATAAGTTTAAAAAACTACGTATTTAGGAGATAGCTGGATTTGAACCCTGGCCTTGAGCTTGCAAACCATACGTGCATCCACTGAGCCATTGACTCGCATACAAATCTTGTCAAATAATAAGTGTGAATTTTAATTTTTAATATAAAATAAGTAATATAAAAACTGTGCATATAAGCCAAGGAATGGCTGGAATAGAACCCCGGCCTTGAGCTTGCAAACCATACGTGCATCCACTGAGCCATTGACTCGCATACAAATCTCGTCAAATAATAAGTATGAACTTTAATTTTTAATATAAAATAAGTAATATAAAAACTGCGCATATAAGCCAAGGAATGGCTGGAATAGAACCCCGGCCTTGAGCTTGCAAACCATACGTGCATCCACTGAGCCATTGACTCGCATACAAATCTTGTCAAATAATAAGTGTGAACTTTAATTTTTAATATAAAATAAGTAATATAAAAACTGCGCATATAAGCCAAGGAATGGCTGGAATAGAACCCCGGCCTTGAGCTTGCGAGCCTTACGTGCATCCACTGAGCCATTGACTCGCATACAAATAGTGTCAAATTATAAGTGTGAACTTTAATTTTTAATATAAAATAAGTAATATAAAAACTGTGCATATAAGCCAAGGAATGGCTGGAATAGAACCCCGGCCTTGAGCTTGCGAGCCTTACGTGCATCCACTGAGCCATTGACTCGCATACAAATAGTGTCAAATAATAAGTGTGAACTTTAATTTTTAATATAAAATAAGTAATATAAAAACTGTGCATATAAGCCAAAGAATGGCTGGAATAGAACCCCGGCCTTGAGCTTGCAAGCCTTACGTGCATCCACTGAGCGATTGACTCGCATACAAATCGTGTCAAATAATCAGTGTGAACTTTAATTTTTAATATAAAATAAGTAATATAAAAACTGTGCATATAAGCCATGGAATGGCTGGAATAGAACCCCGGCCTTGAGCTTGCAAACCATACGTGCATCCACTGAGCCATTGACTCGCATACAAGTCTTGTCAAATAATAAGTGTGAACTTTAATTTTTAATATAAAATAAGTAATATAAAAACTGTGCATATAAGCCAAGGAATGGCTGGAATAGAACCCCGGCCTTGAGCTTGCAAACCATACGTGCATCCACTGAGCCATTGACTCGCATACAAATCTCGTCAAATAATAAGTGTGAACTTTAATTTTTAATATAAAATAAGTAATATAAAAACTGCGCATATAAGCCAAGGAATGGCTGGAATAGAACCCCGGCCTTGAGCTTGCAAGCCTTACGTGCATCCACTGAGCCATTGACTCGCATACAAATCTTGTCAAATAATAAGTGTGAACTTTAATTTTTAATATAAAATAAGTAATATTAAAACTGCGCATATAAGCCAAGGAATGGCTGGAATAGAACCCCGGCCTTGAGCTTGCGAGCCTTACGTGCATCCACTGAGCCATTGACTCGCATACAAATAGTGTCAAATTATAAGTGTGAACTTTAATTTTTAATATAAAATAAGTAATATAAAAACTGTGCATATAAGCCAAGGAATGGCTGGAATAGAACCCCGGCCTTGAGCTTGCGAGCCTTACGTGCATCCACTGAGCCATTGACTCGCATACAAATAGTGTCAAATAATAAGTGTGAACTTTAATTTTTAATATAAAATAAGTAATATAAAAACTGTGCATATAAGCCAAAGAATGGCTGGAATAGAACCCCGGCCTTGAGCTTGCAAGCCTTACGTGCATCCACTGAGCCATTGACTCGCATACAAATCGTGTCAAATAATCAGTGTGAACTTTAATTTTTAATATAAAATAAGTAATATAAAAACTGTGCATATAAGCCATGGAATGGCTGGAATAGAACCCCGGCCTTGAGCTTGCAAACCATACGTGCATCCACCCACACAACACAGAAAGGTCCAGTAGATGTCTAATGGACGTCAAGCATGGATATAAGAACATCCAGAAATAGTCTAATAACGATCCAGAAAACGTGCAGAAAACGTTAGAATGTCCTCTATAGACAATCCAGAAGACATCTAATGGATATCCATTGGATGTTCTCATGGACGTTAAATGGATGAGTTTTTGGATCTTTTTGGATCATCCATAAAACGTCCAGAAACGTCTAGTTTTTGGATCATCCAGAAACATCTAGTTTACATCCATTGGACGTTAACTGGATGAGTTTTTGGATCATACAGAAACGTCTAGTTGATGGATCATCCAGAAACGTCTAGTTCATATCCATTGGACGTCCAAATGGATGTGAACTGGATGAGTCTTTGGATGTTTTTGGATCATCCATAAAACGTCCAGGAAATGTCACCTAAAGACCATGGTCTCTGAATTGAATTTGAAAATAACTGCAGATATTTTCAAATTCAATACATTTAAACTAATGCTTTTATATGTATATATTAATTTTATATACTTTTTGTTGCTGCATATTAATCTTTTTTTCTTAGCAAATATACTATTGAGTTTAATAACTATTCCTTACTTTTATTTCACATTTTTATACATTCTTCTTAGTGTTCTTCTCCCACATGGGAATATTTAATAAATTGGGCAATTGCTCATGTATTCATCTTTTTTTTCTATACTTTTCATAGCAATTAAACTATGAGTTTGCAACAAAGTTTACTTACCTGGTTATTTGCAGCTCCAAATAATATTTGACAGCAATTTTGATTCAAAGCAGCCCTTTTATAACTTCAAAATTTGATGTCAAATTCACAAATACTTTTAATTTCAGTACATAATAAAAACTGCAAGTGAGTTATATGCTAGAATTTCAAATTTGGCTTCATTAATGCAATAAATTGTGCAATTTTTAGTTTTAAAACTGTGAAATTGTTTTCTTTAAAATAGGAATTTAAATATAAACTTCTTAAAATCATTTTGTGCAAAAAAAAAAAAACCCAGTAGATTTCTGATGCTTTTTGAATGAAGAATGAATACTGTGTGATAACAATCGTCTATAATCTCTTTTATCTTACATAAAATATACTAAATATTAACTACTGAGATATTAAACAGTGAACATCTTTATTCTAAACAACCTTTAGAAAATAAAGTTAATATAGTAATTTGTTTCAAAGTAACAATGCAATATCAAATCAATCAGTCTAAAAGAATACATTTTATTTGAGTTTGAAACCCTATACAAGATAAAAACAAAAACAAATAATGCAAACAATCTATATCTGAATTAAAATAGTTAAAATTTCCAAACTTTATATTGGCAATTTTTAGCCATCATTTTCATTCATTTAATGGAATACTCTAAATTAGAATGTCGAGAAATATGCTTTACAAGAATTTAAAAATATTGATGAAATATTAGTTTAGTCTGTCTTTCTTCATTAGGCAGTTGGGAACAGGGAAATCCAAGTTTAATAGGGTTGTGGGAGCCCCAATCAGTTTACTTATCTCTTTATATGTTTTTGTAAACTAAAATTTGTCTTTTTCCCCAGAAAATTTATCTCAAGAAACTTATTTATAAATATGTACAACATATCTGGAGAAAAAACTTGCATTCTAATTATACTGAAATCCCTTATTACTTTTTACCATGAAAAAAACCCATTTACTTTTTTGCTGCACAGCCAATCTAATCGCTCGGAAACCGTGGAAACATTGTTAATCCTGGAGGCTTCAACAGTCGTTTAACTAGGTTGTCAACCTGGTTGACAACATTGCAATGTTTACAAACTAGTTACCAATAAGTGGTGAAAAGACCACTGAGAACTATAGGTAAATAAAAAATATAATTTTAGCATGTAAAAATTAATTAAAAAAAAAAGACACATTTAAAGTGCAGGTGTTCAATTTAATTTAACATTTAAAGTGCAGGTGTTCAATTTAATTTAACATTTAAAGTGCAGGTGTTCAATTTAATTTAACATTTAAAGTGCAGGTGTTCAATTCCGTTAACGGTCCTGCTAAATACCGCCAAGCTCTTTTAGGCACCAAAAAATAAAAACATTGCTTAATAATTTCAAACTCATAGATTAAAATGTTCAGTTAAGTGAATAACTGTTCAGTTATATCAATTAAAACCATAAAAATTTGTTGATATTTGAATATATGCCATTCAAAACTGCTTGCCGATATTAAGCAGGACTGTTATCAAAAGCATTCATTCGATAATTTTAAGTTTATGTTTGCAATTTGGTTGTGAACAGTCTTCAACCAGGTTAAAAAAACCAAGTTAATTTTTTAAATAGCATTAACTTACATAGTAAAAGCATTAACACATCCATTTCAAAATCAAATGATAAAAATATATTTTCAGGCTCGTAGAACTATTGATTTTGGAATACTGATAGAATGAGCAAACGGGCATTGTTTGGGTAGACATGTTTAGTGAGTATCCCAACATCAGCTAATCGCTGTTGTAGTTTTCAGTTGTGTGTTTTGCTAATACACCAGATGACTGCCTAAGAATTTTATGCCAAGACCTTAAAGTTATTAGCAGTAACCCAATTTTATGGCTTCAAGAAAAGTTTTTAAGATCAAAGTCAATCTTAAAAACATTTTGATTGCCGAAGATTGAAAAAATTTTGTATCGAGGGAATGGAAGATTTTATGGGTGCCAAATCAGAGTATATCTTCAAATCTGGTACTTAACTTGAAATTCTGTCCCGTGAAAATCCTCATGTTATATCGCCCACCACTACTAGCACTTGAAAATAACTTTTTTTGGTGCATAATTCTTACGCGACCATTTGGTGTAAAAGTAAAAACCCTGACTAAACACAACAGCAATCAGCCGTTGTTGGGATACACATGCTTTTTGAGTTGGGATGATGGCCCTATCATCCCAAACAAAACTGCTTACTGCTATGGGGGTGTGCACGCATGCTCCATCTAAATTATATTCCTAGGTCTATACGTAGAACACTTACATATCCTAAGAAATTGAAAGAGAACACTAAATTTACAATACTCATCTTCTAAATGCATCATAAATAAGTCTTGCAAATCCTCTAAAATAAATTCAGAGGCTTTTTAAATGGTGCCACACTAATGCGCCAGCCGGTCTGTGGGAGCGACTCGCTGTCAGCACATATGTAAGCCGTTTGTCCCGAAATTATTAAGGCACTGGACTGTGTTTACACAGTCGACCAAAAACTTATGATCGGAAACAGTCATGCTCGAAGAGTTTGCTGGAACTAGAGGGGAACTCGCCTTGCTAGCTGAGGCGAGGTCTAGCATTTGACTGGAATGTCCATCCAGCTGTGGGTCACACAGTTAGAGGGTGCTCGCCAAGCTGATCGGTGATATTGCTGTCGGATTCCAGAACTCAGAAGTTTAGTTCTGTGCTGGGGGACGTAGGATGTCTGCGACACAAGCAACCAGAGCAGCGAAGGAAACTGGCAAGACCGGGGAGAGAAGCGAAGAACTGGTGGGCTACCCGTCACAGGAGAAGCTGGAGAACTTTGCTGAAGAGAGTAAGCGTCAGAGGGTTGACCTGTTGAAAAGTATTAACGTAAGAGGAATTTCAGATATATATTTTACTACTGAATAAATAACTTAAAACAGAAGAATATACAAATATCCTACAATGACAAAACTGGGAATCTGAAAAATCAAATTACTCAATTTTTACAAGTTTAAGTTAAGGTGTTCTTATAAATCTGTATTCATTTGATTCAGAACAGAATTGGATTCTATATAGCCCAACCCTTTTGATAGAGTTTTCGTTTTTATCTCGTCATCTGTTAACTTACTTTTTAAATCAAAACGATCGTTTATAAAAATACTGAAGCTATAAACCACAAATACAAGTTAAACAACAACAGTGTTTGAAACGAGTTCTTCCGGCTGGGCCGGAACGAACTTAAACAAATAAAAAAAAATTATTTTTTCTACATATTGAGATAAATGATAATGAAATAGAAAGGTTAAAAATTTGCTTACCTTTAATTCATGCACGTTAAGACATACCGCTTCCGCTCGCGTATTACAGCCCAACTTAGGCCGTTTCGTCTTCTTCCTCATTAAAGATGATTGTATATCAGAGTTTAAAAAACAATATTTAACAGAAACAAGAAAAATAATTATTTAAATACAGGCCTCCCTCGCATTTAGAATCACCCTCCGCTCGGGCTCGCTTTTTGCTTCCATGTTTCGTCATGTAAATAAATAAAATGGCGAGAGCCGATGCCACTCACTCAGTCTGATAGAAATTATTGGATATTGTTGGATATCCATTGGATGTCTATTGGATGTTTTTTCTGGATGATCTATAAAACGTAATTTATGGATATCTAATAGACGTCCAAAAAATGACAAGAACTAGATCATCCAAAAGTTACGTCCACTAGATGTCTATTAGAGGTATCTTTTGGACATGGATGTTCTTGGACTTATTTTGGAAGTATTTGGACGAGAAATAGACCTTTCCTGGACGTTTGTGCTGTGTGGGCACTGAGCCATTGACTCGCATACAAGTCTTGTCAAATAATAAGTGTGAACTTTAATTTTTAATATAAAATAAGTAATATAAAAACTGTGCATATAAGCCAAGGAATGGCTGGAATAGAACCCCGGCCTTGAGCTTGCAAACCATACGTGCATCCACTGAGCCATTGACTCGCATACAAATCTCGTCAAATAATAAGTGTGAACTTTAATTTTTAATATAAAATAAGTAATATAAAAACTGCGCATATAAGCCAAGGAATGGCTGGAATAGAACCCCGGCCTTGAGCTTGCAAGCCTTACGTGCATCCACTGAGCCATTGACTCGCATACAAATCTTGTCAAATAATAAGTGTGAACTTTAATTTTTAATATAAAATAAGTAATATAAAAACTGCGCATATAAGCCAAGGAATGGCTGGAATAGAACCCCGGCCTTGAGCTTGCGAGCCTTACGTGCATCCACTGAGCCATTGACTCGCATACAAATAGTGTCAAATAATAAGTGTGAACTTTAATTTTTAATATAATATAAGTAATATAAAACTGTGCATATAAGCCAAGGAATGGCTGGAATAGAACCCCGGCCTTGAGCTTGCAAGACTTACGTGCATCCACTGAGCCATTGACTCGCATACAAATCGTGTCAAATAATCAGTGTGAACTTTAATTTTTAATATAAAATAAGAAATATAAAAACTGTGCATATATGCCAAGGAATGGCTGGAATAGAACCCCGGCCTTGAGCTTGCAAGCCTTACGTGCATCCACTGAGCCATTGACTCGCATACAAATCTTGTCAAATAATAAGTGTGAACTTTAATTTTTAATATAAAATAAGTAATATAAAAACTGTGCATATAAGCCAAGGAATTGCTGGAATAGAACCCCGGCCTTGAGCTTGCAAACCATACGTGCATCCACTGAGCCATTGACTCGCATACAAATCTTGTCAAATAATAAGTGTGAACTTTAATTTTTAATATAAAATAAGTAATATAAAAACTGTGCATATAAGCCAAGGAACTGCTGGAATAGAACCCCGGCCTTGAGCTTGCAAGCCTTACGTGCATCCACTGAGCCATTGACTCGCATACAAATTTTGTCAAATAATAAGTGTGAACTTTAATTTTTTATAGAAAAAATAAGTATAAAATTGGGTGCTATTATACAATAGGGTACCACTATTGTTGGCCCATTATAATCCACTATCCAGTATAACAAACAAAAAAACAAGTGGCACCCTATTGTGTAATGAAACCTAAAATTGCATTTATTTCGTATTGTAGTACCTTCCTGAAAAGTTGGCCTTTCCTTGTGTTTTGAGTGTTGTGCAAGAAAAACAACGCAATTTTGTCAGGATCGCGGATTTTCATATGAGAATCACAATAGTGTTAATTCACATTGGTTTTCTTGCCTTTAAAGGTTAGTAATGCTAGGAAAATTTTCATATATCCTTGGTTTTTGTGGAGCAATTTAATGTGAAACTCATATTTCAAAATTCTTTCCCAGCCAAAGTGACATGTGATGTGTTAAATGAAAAAAGAATGTAAGGAGGTCCCCTCCCCCTAACTTCTTCAGGACATTCCATTTTTCAACGTTAAAGATGATTTTAATACGTTATACTCTACTTAAATGGGTCACATTAAAAAAAAATTCTACGAGAGAAGAACCCCCAATCCTCCTATTTCTTTATGGACCCACCCACGAAAATTAAGTTCAGTTAGGAATTTGATCAAAATCGACCCGCATCTGAACCAAATTCTCGATCCGCCACTGTTTTTATACCATCAGAAAAAAACATCATATCCTACCCAAAGTATCATATCTGGCTTGTCCCCTAATGTCCTGCTTTTAATCGCTGTTAAATAAATTGTTTGAGGTATCGCACGTTTTTCTGCTTTGAATAACTACTAAGTTGGAGCCTTGGTTGAGGAAAGGGGAGGTCATCTTTTAGTTTTAAATTTATACAATAGATGGCAGCACCACAAATTGAAAATCAATGTTCGCTAATTCGTGAATTTTAAAGTAGAACGCTATCGTTGCTGCTATATTTTCAAAATTAATTCAATAATTTAAAAGCTACTTTTTTGCGTATTAATTCATTATCTGGTTTCAGTCATAATCCTTAAAGACAACTTACAGAGCCCGGAGGTTCCTTTGGAAAACGAAGTGATTTTCATTGATATAGAGAAATTGGGGTGTTTTGCTGGTCCGGGACAACTAAAAAATGGCTCGGACCAGTGGAATCAGAAATTCACTGGTCCGCCGGACCAGTGTGTGTGTGGTGAAAAAATATCACACCCTCCAGTTCTAACGGTAAAAAAAGTGCGTTTGATGATTGCATTTGGGTGAAGCAAGTACATATTTTTGACAGAACCCGAAATGTGGCGATATGGGATAGGGGAGCCCCCGGCGAAAGAGAAAAAATATTTTTGAATATGTATTAATTTTTAACATTACTATATAGTACTCACATTCAATGCAATAGTTAATATTAATTCATAATAATATTCAAACCGGTCCTTTTTAATTTGTCGCACCAGTGATTTTTGTTGCGGACCAGTAAGATTGGCAAAGCACTGGTCCGCAGGACCAGTGCGTTTTTTCCCCAATTTCTAATCCTGCTTTTAAGTATTAAATCCTAAAAGCAGCAATTAATTTAAGCTTTAAACTAGGTGTTTCATAGGCTTACCATATTTTCCTGAGTCCAAGCCAGGACACTTTTATCGTATCGGTCCATCGGAGATTAAAAAACCCTATAAAAACATCCATACTAAAAAAAATAAACTTTTAAACTTAAATAATCGACTTCATTTCATTATTTGTACTTTTCACTTGACATGACTTTTTTCAAAAATTCTTTGTTTGATTTAATAGCATGTTAAAATTAACAGCAATTAAGTTCAGAGTTAATTTTCACATTTAAAAGGTGTTTCACAGTACAAACAGAAAGTCTGCCCCTTTCAGCAGTCCAACTGTTACCCATATTTGAGAAGACTCTCTCAACTGGAGCAGATGTCCCAGGCAAACACATTGCAAATTCCACTAGCTTTATAATGTTGTAACATAAAACATTGGTTTCTTTTAACACCTGAAATGTAGCCCTCCATTTTTCTTCAGTAGTAGTTTCAGTACCATTTGAGTCCTAACCTTCACTTTGTTTTTTTATAACATGGTTTCAACAAAGTACGCTCATCAAACATGTCATCAATATTAATGGAATCTCTCACAACTTCATTCACAATCTGTCCACTCTGTTCTAGATCATTCTAGGTAATTTCAGTTGTCAAATTAATCTATTCAAATTTACTAACTTTATCAGAGGTGTAAGGTGAAAAAAGTGAAAACTTCACTAAAAAGTATAGTGAAGTGAAAAATGCAGTTCGAAAATTTTTATCGAAAATTTAACAAAATTTTGACCAGTCTTAAAATTACGAAAACCCAGGACATTTTGGGACCCAGGACAGCCTCCGAAACCCAGGACTGTCCTGGGTATACCAGGTAGTATGGTAAGCCTAGTGTTTCAACAAGTCTGCCCAACCACCCAACTCTGCACAACCAGAGATTCCTTGACCTTGCATGGAGTAGTAAAAATTGCCCAAAGAACTATAATACACCCCATCCCAACGACACAGTTTTTGAGAAAATTTTGACAAAATGAAGTCATCTCCTGTTTGCGTTAATAAAGGTTTATGGAATATTCGTGAACACGGTTATTTCCATATGTTGAAAATATTCATTGCTCAAGCATAGTCCCGCCGTGAAATGGAAAAATTAAGTTTTTATAGGCTATTAAGTATGTCACATTGTCTCTGCAAAGTTTGGGCAATCTTTTATGGCGGAAAAATACAAAATCTGAACTCTGTTTAGTGGTGTGCCACCTGGCGCAGGGTTTCACGAATGGTTCAGAGGCTCGGCCTGTAGAAACTGTTTCTGCACTCTTTCTTTCGTCTTTCTCTCCCATTCATCTTTTATTTTTGAAAAATATTAGAAATTCTCCCCCATTTATGGCTTATTATCTTTATGTCCTTTATTTGTTATTATCTTTCTAATATTTCTTTATTTTCTTATCTCGATCACTTTATTTCTTTAATAACAGATAAGGTGGGTGAAGGTAAAAAAGGTCGCAGTTTCAAAGGGTTTTTTTTCTTTCTTCAAAGTTTCCAAAAGGCGTGAATTTATAATATTTAATAGCTGGAATATATTCTCCATTAGAAATTGCGCTCTTAAATATATCAAATAAGCAATTAATTTTAGCTTTGTAGTTGCTTTAAAAGTTATGCATCACCTGAGCTCGTGGGGTTCCACGAGTGATTCGAATAGGCCCCGTCTGTTTCTGTAGTTAATTATTCCTACTTTAGTGCAAAATAAAAGGAATTTGCAAATAATTTTCTGCTGTCTGAGAACAGATATAATGATTTAAAAAAAGGGGGGACCAGTCTTGGAAGTAGTTACCAATATATGACTTATTAAGGCGAAAATTGTTTCTTTCCGTAATTATCAATACAAATAGTATATTACTAATACACTTTAAATAATACAGAATTTATTTTAGCTCGCTGATAAGGATGGGCTTAAGAGAGAAGATTACTTAAAGAGCTCCTATGGGCGAAAATTCTGAAATATACTTATTATTATTGCTGTTTAAATTACAAACACATGAAATAAAACTCAAGAAATTCTTGATAACTTTTATTTTTTGAATGGTCTCCAAATTTAACAGTGACAACAGTTTAAGACACTTTGGTAAGGAAACAGCATATAAGATTGAGTGACCAGACATCAAAGATAAAAGAATCACCACAAAAGTCAATCACTTCTTGAATCCTGGTGGAATGAATCATTACAACTGCAAAACTAATTGTGAAAGAAAATATTTCTCAACCATTTTTATTTTCACAGGTAATGGCAAGTATGTGCGTACTCTGTATTTTCAGCTCTTTGGCTGCAGATCACAGTTTAGGTATAATAATATAGATGAGAAATGTAAACACGCTTTAAAAATGGTTTCAAAAAGTTTATTAAAAAGGCCTTTGTATTGTTTTTCGCACAACTAATTAGGTTACAAAGCTTACCAATAAGAGAAAAGTAGATTTTAAAATATAAGAGGGCTAGGACAACCGAGCCATGGGCGTGGCTTAAGCACTGATTCCACTTATTCAAATTCGGCGCCTTAACGGTAGGACCAACTGGACGAGTCATGCAGGGGAAACTTAAATTTATTTAAGTGAAAAGCATGTACACAATGTGGTTTTGGCCAGTGATTTAGTAGATCCAAAACGGGATTAGCTTCCACCAATTCCCTCTTGGGTTTACGTTCCTCTCTTTCATTCAAAAATATAAAAAAGGTAAAGAAAGAAAGTTAAATTTAATGAAAACTATTGTTATTTAGCCTTCACCATGTAGCGTGCAGACGTTGCCTTCTAAAAAGAATGCTTAAAGATTCAAACTAATCGCAGTGACAAGTTACGTCAATTTTAGCTGTCTCACTGTGATTTGTCCAGCTGGACTGCCGCAACGCAAGGCGCCGGATAAGTGGAAACACTCCTTAAGCTGTTTACAGTAAGAGTTTACCCGAAAATAATTTCTTACTAAATCATTGCTTTTTGCTGTCGAAAATATAAATTTGATTTTTCGTTCAGTTATTAAAAAAATGAAAGCATGCATTTTTGAAACCGATTAAAAGCATTTTATTAACCTGAAAATAGGCTACACTGAACCAATA
The DNA here is from genome assembly GCA_963680715.1 of Tetragnatha montana. Lineage (NCBI taxonomy): Eukaryota > Metazoa > Arthropoda > Arachnida > Araneae > Tetragnathidae > Tetragnatha > Tetragnatha montana. The sequence continues at coordinate 16,399,021 of OY796676.1, read as the reverse complement.
AAAACCTACAACGGTTTTACTTAAAATCTAATACAAATTGGGTTTGAGAAAACGAAAGTTTTTCTCCTTCAAATAACTGAAGTTTTAGGAATATACATTTCAAAAAATAATTTTGACGATAAATAGACCAGTTAATTTCAATGTATTTTTTGTTTCAGATACTTTGATTGTCTTTTTTTCTGAATATTGCGATGTTTAATACTTAGCTCAGAAGGCACTTTTTAATCACAAGTAGAATCTGGTAAATTCTCGAAAATGGAAAGCATACAAGTAACAAGCACACATACAATGCAAACATGAACAATAATGTGAAATATATGCGTCATAAAGCTATAACTAGGTGTTCTATATACATATGTGCACATGAATGAAATGTATACATAAAATTAGATATGAGTATTTGTTCGCATATATACAATAACTGACTGACATCTGAGCACCATGTAATGATGGTATATAATGTACATTCTTCAATCCAAAGGCATTGATTTATTCTTTGGTAATACATATTTAGCATTCACATTTCTGTATCTGTGTATTGCTAGACACATTATGTTAACTTACTTAAAGAAAACAGATAAAACTATAGAATCAACAGATAATCTTGTACTTTTACAATTATTTAATTTCATTGCAAAAACTTTTGAGCTTTATAAGGCACCGTTTTCAACTCTATACCATGTATTGGTAAGAATGTGTACTGTACCCACATAGTAAATGACAAATACGGACGATTGAATTTTCGAAATTTTTGAGCCATCTAAGTAGGACATCTTAAAGCTCTATGTTATGCTTTGTAAACAAGAATATATGTAGGAAGTTTAAACATTTTTATAAGTAAACATCAACAAGTTTGATTGTGCTCCTATTATTAAAAATTGTAAGGAGCAGTGGTTGATTGTGACCAAGAGAAAAAAAAATACTAGAAAATCACTTTGCAAATATTGTAAAAACTCGGAAAATTACTGGAAAATATAAGATCTATTCAAAATGGGAGTATGTTAAATGTAAATGCATACATTCGTAACAGTTGAAGCCCAATAAAATGCAGAATGTCGACCAATATTAATGAGAACAAAAGTATCGATACTTTAAAGAGGAAATTTTACCCCAGAACACACCCACTGAAAGAAAAAAAATTAAGAGCACTTTAATTCTTTTTAAACTTAATTGATATAATTACAACAAGAAATGCAATTTATAACAAATCGTCCGAGTAAAAATATCCATCAGATCTTAAAAAAGTATGTCTTTCTAGATAGGGCCCGATTTAGAAAATTAGGTATGGTAGGTACAACACACAGGAAGGGTCTCCCAAGATATAAGTATCATAAAAACTATAATTTTATAACACAGTGATTGGTACTGTGGGGATGTGAAGTTGATTTATGTTCCCCTCTAGAGGAAATGATAGTTTGTTATGGTGAAAATGCTATCCCCCTTTTTTTTGGGGGGGGGAGGGGGGGGATTCACCTCAGTATATTCGAGTTTCAAAAATATCACCAAAAAGTGTTCCAAAATAGTTTTGTTTTGATTTTTTTTATTTTTAAATTAAAATACATTTTGAAACATACAAAATATTTTTGTTTTAAATTTCTAGATACTTTTGAAACTTAGGGGGACCCCGAACCTGTGCCTTGAAAGCCTAAAATTATAAATTGGGTCCTAATTCTAGACATGTCTACCACTTAAAAGGTAAAGTTTCTTTAAGGTAGAAAATTCTTTAAAAATACACCTAAAAATTGGTACAATAAGTAATTAAACTAGAAATATTTTTTTTAAAATTGAATTTTATCAATTAGCTCTGTTCTCACTCAACAATTTCTTTAATGACTTAAAATCAACACCTATAAAACTCTTTAACACATGCATAACATACAGTATGTTCTTGCAGGCAAGGGCAGGGGCGTAGCCAAGGAAGGGGAAACATTCGGGATAAATTATCCACCTTTATCCTCAGAATTCGAATATATCCCTCCCAAATACTTCTTGCTACACCGCTGTTTACAGGAATTTTCGTTTTTCAACCCTATAACATTGGAAGTTTTTAAATACACGTTTTGACTCAGTAAGGCACTTGGGAACAACTTGGAATTTCCCACATCGAAAAACTATCGCCTTGGACTAGTTTTCCCAACAAGTTCATACAGGGGAAAGTCACTTACTTCACTTGGACGACAAACAGATGAAAAAAAAGTCACATGGTAGAGTCCCATAAAACGAATTTCACTGGTTCCGTAAGAAGACGTGGACATTTCTCACGTCTGACTAGTTAGTTCCGTTTCAGAAAATGACGTCGCGCAACAAAGTTCGGAATTATGCCCAATTTACACGATACCAGTATAGTTAGGATACCAATGGTGAGTTAACTGGAAATCAAGTCACGTGGATGCTGGTTCACATGGACGTCGGGAATTTATCAACCTCAAACGCATTAAATATGCAACTTTGTGCAAACTGGATATTAAGAAAAACTACGTGTGTAGTGTAAAACACAAATGCAGAATTTAAAAAAGTAGACAGCAGTTTCAGTGATTCCTGAATCCTCTTAAGCCAGTGAGAGAATAGAAAACAAATAAGGAAGGACTGGCTCAAGCAGAAATGCTGAAACAGCTATGCTTGTTTTCCTATTTTACACTTGCAGTTTACCATACGTTGTTTTGCTTAATATTCTTAGGCACATTAACCTTTATATTAAAACTAAACTTAACTCATTCGCCCAAAAGCCCTTGTGGGCCAAGGCCTACGATGTCCATATTCGTTTTCGTGACCGAGGGCCCTGGGGTACAAGGTGAAAAGAATATGTCCCAGGTAGGTGGTCATGGTAGCGTGAAACCCCAGAACTTCTATTTTAAAAGTTTTGAGTTTAAAAAAAAACATGCCTAAAAATATAAACATCAAAAGAAAAAATTAATAGCTTAACAGGTTACAAAAAAAAGTATTAAAATTTGTAAGCGTAAAATTAAAATTTTGAATACTCTCGTGTTTCCCCGATTAATTTTTTGAAATAAAATTGCCCGACTTTCAAGGTTATCCAGTTAAAATTCAAATAACCGTCAAGTCTTAACTTAAAATGTGGATAGTTAATACTAACTATCCATAATTTTCCCAAAATTTCGTGTAGTTCTTGCTTAACAAGAACCCATATTTAAACAAAAAAGAAAATGCTTGTTTCAGATCCAAAATTAGACACTGACGTCAATATTTGCCCCCAGTAATTTGTACGAGTTTCACAGGTTTTAGAAAAAAAAATTTACCCCTGCCTCCCTTTTTTTGTTAAATTGAAATTCCCCGACAATGACAATCCATCATCCAGTAAATATAAACACACAACAGTAGCTGGAAGGAAGGATTCCCGCTCCATCAGTTAAGCCAGCATGCCTGTGACCGCGGTGTAAACGGGGGGGGGCCTCTGATACGCAATAAATACTACAGTCGGCGAAGACCGGCTTCACTCCTCCGTCTTGATGTCTGGTTTGAGGTCCACCATGGCGTGAAGCTCCTCGGGAGCGTAGCCCAGCAAGTTCTGGAGGTCGCAGACGAACCTGTAGACGTAGCGCTTGCCGGCCGTCTTGTGGATGATGTTCTTGTCGTAGTAGTACCTGAGTCCCCGGCTGAGCTTCTCGTAGTTCATCTTGGGCTTGTTCTTGCGGATGCCCCACCGCCGAGCCACCTCGTCGGGGTCGGTGAGCTTGAACTCCCAGCCGTCCCCTGTCCAGCTGATGAAGTTTTGGCACGTCTTGTCCGTCAGCAGCTCCAGCAGGAACTGCCACAGCTGGATGGGGCCGCTTCCTGGAGGAAAGAAAAAGGATGTCAATGGGACTGAACAACAACTGAGCATTGCATGAGATAATGGTCATTAAATACGGTTATTTCTAGACAGCAAAAAAAACCTTTTTTTTGGAAAAATCTCACCAAGGGGGGAGGGGGGGGGGTCGATTAAAATCTCACGTCAACTTTTTAAGTAGAAATTATACGATTTTCTTTGTTTTTTAAGTATGAGAAAGGAAAATCATTTTTAAAAAGTTGTAGGTAAATCTCACTTGGGGGGAGGGGGGGTCCAGATTTTGGAAAAAACACCTCACGTAATTTATGGATGTCCCCTTATAAGGAGTAGACAACAAGCCGTTTTAATATGACAGAGAATGGTTAATTACAGGTTATAATAAAGTGCGGTTAATTTACAGGTGGAGTAAGCTGGCCAAATAGCGAAATTAAAGCTAATGACCTCAAGTCTTAAGCTGGATAACTGGAATTAATATCTAATTTACATTTTTCTAGTTTGCTTTAATAAGTTGAAACAGCAAGGCGAACCTTTAATTGTTTCCCACACTGCAATCAAGAGTATTTTTTAACATTTTAGAGAAATTAATCCTTTTTTGGTTAAGACATGAATGATAATGGGAAATACATAACTCGATAAAGAAAAAAAGCTACGATAGCTTTCCACTCAAAACACATAATTAACTTATGTCGTCTCGTTACTTTAATTAGGTTTAGGTCTTATAATCTTTAATTCACCGTAGAAGAAAGAATCTAATAAAACTAACTAAATAAAACATTATAATTTACATGAAAGATTACATGAGGTAAGAAAGAACCCATAACCACAAAGTTCAATACCAAGACCAGTCTTATCGCCCCATTCCTTTACAAAATTCGAAATATTCTCTTCCGTGTTCTTAATTATGACGAAGGAATCATTATGTCACCCAAAGAGACAAGTTCTCTTTCTTCTTTGACACACAGGAAACAGTCGAGATCGTTTCGAAGAAAAATACATTTCAATGAGGCAAGAAAAGGTTCGGTTATACAACTGAACATGGGTTGTTTTCTACAAAATCGATATATGTATACGTCAGCGGTCTGCAAGTGATCGGATGGGAATTTGCGAAAACATATAAATTGGGGTGAAAGGTTTCTCTTCAAAGGGATGAGGAAGGTATCAAGATCAAGAAAATAAAAGGCTTATAATACGTATGAGAAATTAAAGAGTTCTGATTTGCTATCATCAATCAGTGATAGATAGTCCAGCTAAGACTCTTTAAAAATTTACAAATAACGTTTTTATTTCCTTTTAACGTTAATGTGTTAGATTTCAGTCACTAGACAACAAACTAACGTTTAAATGAGACAAATTTGCAAATTTTTAAAGTATTAAAAAGCAGGTCAAACGATGACATTATCGGATAGATAAGTACTGTACTATAACATAAAAATTAATTCGTTTACCTACATCTAATAAAATTATCAATCAGAAGTCACCTACATCGTTCTTTTTATTTAACCTTAAACTTAATACGTCCTTCCATGTTGATTTCAATTTAAGTACAGCCAGGCACTTTTCACCCTCAACCAATAGGAATACCAGTTCCACAAAGCAATCATGACGTCAGTGCTTTTCAAAGGCTGTTAAAACTCCATTAACTCTGTCTTTTTCTACCCTCATCTCCCAAAAGAAAATTGAGTCTTTCCAGAACCTTTTTTCGATCCATCGAAGCAACATAAGTAGATCCAGAGGGTGGGGATTCCCCCTAAAGAGGTAAAAATCATGCACCACGGAATAAAAGACCTTTTAAATAGTTTTTCTTTGGACTAAAGCTTCATAAAATAGTAAAAAAGAAGTAAAGAAATAGCTTATTTCCCAGTTAAAAGTTAAGGTAGTTTCTCTACTTTTATTCATAAAAATCAGAAATATAATTTGTTTAATTTAATCTTTTATAACGTACAAGTATCAAAGCTTGAATAGCTTGTAAGATAGATCTATCAAATCAAACTCCCTGGTAACATACCAGTTATAACTGTATCCTCCTTTGCATTGAAGGCTTATATAAGCTTGAATTACTGCTTAACATAAAAAAAACTAAATCCGTTATGGAAAATAATTAGTCAGTGAAGGTGGTAGCCAAATGTGATGTGTATTTAATTTATGGTAAAACACTAGGTTTCAAAAATTGCATCCAATCGCATTCAATCTGGAATCTGTTTAATCTGTCGCGCAAGTCGCTGCGATTTTCCGTACCGCATCCGGTGGAAAGACGAAAATTCACCCCGTCGTTGTCACTTCATCTGGCGATCGGTAAATCTTCCCACCGGATGAAGATGCGCTGCTGACCAGTTTCCCGCTTCTCGGCTGACTGTGGGAATGTTGATTTAGATGGGGAAGGCGGACCATCGCGAATACCCTTTCGATGTGAATGCACCTTGAAAGACGGAACTTCCGCTATACCCCACTAGTCCGCATATCCATAGCATGAGGACTTATTTATAGAATCGTAACGTTCTAATGCTATGAAAAGCTAATGTTACAGATTATAACTATTTTGATGAATTATAAACTATCTACTTCTTCCCCCCTTAATTTTGTTGGCATGTGCGTTTCTAAGCACCCAAACAAAGCTGCTTTAAACTGAAAAAAAAAAATGGACTCTCTACATAAAAATGATATTCACGAAGTAAAAAAAATCTCTTTTAAGTTATGAACATCATTATGAATATAACATCCAGTAGTGTAGTTTTGTAAACAAACATTTATAATAGAAACGACAGGCGTTCTATAAAAAATAATGAAATAACCACGGGTAATATGCATAAAAAGCAATTAATAATAAGAATAAGGTTTCTCGTTATTGTATCATTAGAAAAAATAGCGGGTCAGACAAAAGCCTTCAAAGGCCCGAATCCGCCTTGCAGTTAAGAGGGACCGCGGTTACAAACAGATGATTTCGGAACAAACCGAGCAGCTGGTTTGTAATTCAATCTAAAAAGTCGTACATTTAGCCAGGCCAGCGGAGTTTTTTTTCCCCTGTCTGAGCTCAACTGCGGCAGCAATGCATTAAAACTACGTACTATCCTGTGACATCTTCAGACCCTCGCGCCTGAAACGTGAGACCGTGGCATGTGCCGTTTCCGGCCTCCCCCTCTCCGACCTTGTTTTCGAGAATCGAGGTAAACAGATGATGAGGCAGGTCAGTTTGTTGACTTCTTTTAAAGGAATGATGATCAATGAAGGAACGATTCATTTCACTCATTGTTAAAAAGTCGAGATTAAGGCAAATGCTGAGAAAGGGTTATTTGATTCAGTGAAGTAGCCAGAATTTTTTTTTTGGAGGGCGATATAATTTTAAATATTATAATGGTAAAAACCAGGGATGCAGAGTGTTTTAACTTCCAAGATTTCCCCCAATCCATACAAAAATTTCGTACCTCGTAAAACCTCGTACAAATTATTGAGCCAAAAGTGACTTAGTGCCTTTCTTCTGTGAGACAATAATATAGTACCCAAGAATATACGATGAAAAAAAAACGTTTCTTACGTACTATCCCGTCGACCGTCACTCAGCGGCAGTCTGTGAGATTTGGTAATGCTCTTCGGATTCAGTGGCACGGTCGACGGGCTAATACGTAAGTACCAAAAAAACCTTTGAAATCGTAGCTCACCTGAATATCCAGCCAGCACGGCCGCTTGGATGACGGGCTTGCTGTCTTGGCCGGCCAGAGAGACGGGACTGTGCATGCCCATCATGCTCTGCAGGTTTCCGTTGAGGGAGACGTCTCGGGGGCCGTAGCCCTGGTGCCCCATGTCCCAGTGCCCCCCGTTGCCCCCTTGCAACGACCCGGGCACCGTCTGGAAGGGTTGCTCGTAGTGGTGGGGGCTGTAGCTCTCGGAATAGTTCATTTCGTGGTGGGGGTACCGCCCTGCAAAGAAGGACCACATGTTGAAAAGGAGTCAATACTACAATCCTCAGATTGGCTTCAATAAATCCATGGCATTGCAGAATTCATATAATGCCATATCAAACAAATGAAATAAATAATTTTTTTTTGGCAGAAAGGCCACTGGCTCAAACATGAAGTTCAGATCTGGCTTCACATAAACATGCACTAAGAATATACAGGGTGATTCAAAACCAAAGGAAAAAAATGGTTGGAGGGGTAGGATCACTGGCGGATCCAGGGGGGGGCTAGGGGGCTTGAGCCCCCCCCAAAATGAAAAATTTTACACTGTATAATATGGAATTTTATGCACCAAAATGAGTTAAAACCATGTTATTTTAAGGTCAAATTTTCAAAAATTTTCTGGGGGAGGACCCCCAGACCCCCTTGGTACTTGTAACTCTATTATTACAACTCTATATAAAGCTTGTCAAAAAGCAAAAATTCTACCATAAAATCCATGTCCGAAATTCGGATGAGGCGTACCAAAACGAGTTGAAAAAGTTTTTTTTTTTTACATAAATTTTGAAAAGTTTCTAGGGGAGTACCCCCAGACCCCCTTAGTACTTGTAAATCTATTATTACAACTCTATTTTTTATTAAATTTGTTAAAACGCAAAAATTCTACCATAAAATCTATATTCGAAATTCGTATGAGGTGTACCACAACAAGTAGAAAAAGTGGGTTTTTTTACTTAAATTTTCAGAAATTTTCTAGGGGAGTACCCCTAGAGCCCCTTAGTACTTGTAACTCTATTATTACAACTTTGTTTTACATTAAGTTTGTAAAAACACAAAAATTCTGCCATGAAATCTATATCCGAAATCGGATGAGGCGTACCAAAACAAAACGAAAAGTGGGTTTTTTTTACTTAAATTTCAAAAAAATTTCTGGGGGAGAACCCCCAGACCCCCCCTTTTAGTGGTTGGAGCTGGATAATTCACTACCTTTTCCATATTAAGATAATCAAGAAGATATAATTGGGTTCTTATGGAGAAACCCAATTGAAAATTCTTAGCCCCCCCCAAAACCTAATCCTGGATCCGCCACTGGGTAGGATGAACCTAGACGACTCGGAACCACATAGCAATATGGGGGAGGGTCAAAAGCACTCCTAACGAGATGGTTAGGAGGGTATGGGCGGCTGAATAATCCTAAATGGAAATTGACACTTAACCCTTTAATATAACTATAATATATTAAAACCAGCAAAATCGTTTGATTCAGGAATTTATTACATACTAAAACTAATGGGAGAGCTGAAACTACAGTTAATTTTTACCTTACCCAAACGTAATTTTTCAGTCTCAAGGTTCAAAATAAGTCATGTTTTATTATAAATCTTTAAGATTGAGAAATTTCAATTGGGTGGGTTACACATTTACGAAAAAGCTTTAGCTCTTCAATGTAACAAATGTCGGAATCTAACAATTTTGCAGGTTTTAAGTTCGATATTAAGGGGTTAAATGTCAAATTTCGCTCTTTCTTACTCAACTTCTCCCCTAACCCCCCCCCCCCCAAGTCGTTAGGAGTGCATTCCGACTCCCCATTGGCTACCATGTGATTCCGAGACGTCTGGATGGGATGACCTTTTCCAGCATTTTGTCTCTTAGTTTTGAATCAACCTGCAGAAGTCATTTTGAGATGGATGATTATGGCCTTATTCAATGCTACCTGATCATCGGTTAACCAACCAGTGGTCAAAAAGGACTCCACCAATCAGAATAATCGAAAAGCTCATGTCCATTCTTTAGCTACTGGTTAATCGCTGGTCAGGCATGAGTGAATAAGGCAGTTAATGGTCCCACCTCACACCTTTGAACTTAAAAACCAAAAGCAAGAACAATGCTTAAAAATTTAAGTCAGACCCTGGAATAACTAAAACCCTCCACAAAATCTTATTGAAAGCAGTCTAGTTACCCCTGTAATGCCTATTGACGTAAGGTGGCTGGTACTTGACGTCCTGGGTCATGACGACCCCAGGGGGCGAGTAGAACTCGGGGCTCCCTTCCAGGTACGTGGGGTGGTTGGGGATGGACTCGAGGGCGTACTCATTGCTGTCTTCGAGCTGTGTCGTCGACACCCCCATGTCGTCAGGGGTGATCTCGTGCAGGGTGTGCATGGTTTCGGAGATTTGACCGTAGCCTCCTGCGAGAAAGAGAGATGTGGCATGTTATTAGAGAGCATCTTTTGATAGCCTCGTTTATTTTTAAGGGATAAATAGAAAGTGAGAAAAATTAAGCAAAGATAAACTAGGTACTTCCAGTTGCTCTATCATGAAGATCACATGTATATTTCTATGGACATAAATGAATATTTATGGAAATAATGATGTAGGTACTTCCTATGTTAATGATGTTGATTCTAATGTTGTATTAAAGTAGACGATCCCTTTTGGGTTTTCCTGGGCAAAGATAACAGTGAATTGGTTTGAAAAGAGTGACATGGAATATCAAATCCTTGAATCATTTCGAATAGAATACTTTTAAATTCAGTCATGCAGGCAGACAGTGACTTTTCTGTTTTTGGAGATAAAATAGTGTAAAACGTTTTTATCGCATTTCATAAAAGATTTATTATAAAACCCAAACTTTTTCTATTAGATTTATTGAATTAACTGTTACAGTTTTTCAATCATCAATTTCTTATGTACTACCAACAAATTAGTTCTATTTTAAAAAATACTACCACCGCAAGAATCACATATTGATATTTTCTGCCTTGAATGAGAATGAAAATTGCTTTGCATTAAAACCATTTTTTACACTAATGTTACAAAATTTTTTTCTAAAGGTACTTTATTTTTTTTACCACCGTTCCAGTTCAACTAATATAACAGTAAAGTTGCTCTGACTATATATCATAAAAATTTCATACAAAAAACTTTATTGAAATGTTCCATAATTATATCTTTCTTAACAATTGATATTACACGAGTAAATTCCATGTTAAGTTTATTTTTAATGCATGCCAGTAAATAAATCAAAATGAGTCAATAAAAGTAACATAACAGATATAACATAAATAGAAAAGGTGGAACTCTGAAATGAAACTCTCAAAGCATGAAAAATATTCTTTGATGCTTAATTTTCCAACTCATTGAAACATTTACAAAAGTAGCGTGAACCAAACACAAGGTAAAAACTGAATAAATGAAAAAAAAAATCAATAAGTGTCTATATTATATTCAATGACAGCCTACGCATTTGAAATCGAACCGCGAATCAAAATATTTGACGAGCAAACCCATATTAGCATCACTATAGAAATCAAAGCTCACTCTTATCATGACAGCCAACAAGAAGAAAAATATTTATATTCATTTTCCCATTATCTCCACTCAGCAGGTATCAACGCGAGTCAATACCTTTGGGGCGTCACTCCTCCAACAGATATCAATGCACACTTATAACAGTCTCTGCCCAAGGGCAAGGAATTAAAAAAAAAAAAAGTGCTTATATAGTATATAACAGCAGACCCCAATTGAATGTCCGAGCAAAAATTACGCGCTCATCGAAGCATGACACTTTTGCAGGAACCATCATAAAAACATCCCAATTAACCTTGGTCCTTTCAAAGCAGAATGGGCGCTCGGGTTTTGGTTTAGAAACTGCGATACATGTACGAATGATTTTTAAATGCGCAAACAGCAAGCAGGTGAGTTGGGTAACATAACAAGAGAAATGTATTCAGGGAGAAGGATGGGTCTTTGTGTTGGTTGAAGATTCCAGAGAAAAAGGTAATGGGTTTGAGAGAAGGAAAGTTGTTATTTTTGGGGTAAATAAAGGATTGTTTGGGTCTGTGGTTATGTTGCATGTGGATTGCGAGAGAACATTTTGTAGAAGTTTCAAAATGTACGAAGATTTGAAAAGTTTACGAATCAAGTTTTATGAAAAGATACTTTTATTTTAAGATAAAAGTTTAGTTAGATCATTTATGATGGTAAATGAATCAACTAATTTAGCTAAGGAATCTTGTGTAGCATTTAATTGCTACCATAAAAGTACGCATATTTTTTTATAAATTAAATAAAATATGATGAATGACTGACGTTGGAAAATAAATATGTAGTCGATAAATTCTTTCAATAAAACCTGTCATTCCGAATTTTTAGTTCTACACTAGCCAAAAGTTTAACATTTTTGCATTGAACTTATCTGCTGCTTCCAATAAAATTAAATTTTAATTCCGTTCATGTTAAAAATGATCACAACAGTTTAACTTATGATTGAATATAAAACGCTACTATAAATTCAGAAAATCATAGTTTCGTCTTCGAAGTAAAAGAAGATTTTTAAAAGATGAATTTCACATAACTTTCTTTTGAATAAAGGCAGATATATGATTAATTTGTGCCCAAAAGTTTTGAATAAATCAATAAAGGGAAAATTTTAAGTTATCACCCAGAACAACCCAATTCATAACAAACTTTAAAACACTTAGAGTTCAGTAAATAAAAGCTAATAGCTTTATTATCTAAATATTTTCCCGATGCTCGATGAAATTGAAAATTATGATCCTGATGATACTATTTTCGATTAATAAATAATTTAACATAGAATATTAATGTGGATTCATATTGATTAATTTTATTAATTTCTTTTCCAAAAGTGAAAAGGTAGAGTAAGTATGAGTCATGCTCATGAGTAACTGAGGAGAGTCACAGATTAAAGATAAAATTATAGTCAAGAAACGATACAAAACTATAGTCTTTCACATTCATACAACAATCAACCCAGTTCACAAGACATATAATAGGCAACTAATAGGGAGACAAACTATCTGTTCAGGTTTCAGTAGTAGACTTGTAGAAAAGTCTCTGAAATGAGATTTAAAAAATGTGACCAAAATGACCGCATTTTATGCATCCCTTTATTTCATTAAATTGTTAATACATAGTGCAGTAATACATCAAAATCTCATTAATGCTTCCAAAAACTGCTTCTTGTGTTAGTATTAGTGTGGTTAGTTTTTAATGATTTTAGTACCTAAGCTTTGTACACAGGAAATGTACATATACAAATATTACTCTCCAGGCCATTAAGGAGGCAAAGCTTCGGTTTAATATTAGAGTTGTGATGAATATTGGATAAATAAGTCTCAGAAAGTGTTCGTAAGATTGAGACTACGCAGAATACCATAATCTTACTCTGCTTACTGATTTATATGAAATTATTAATATGTTAAGTAAGTTTGTTCATCTTAATCACATTTAAATACACAGGACGCACTTCACAAGCAACGCAACTAAAGATTGAGAGGCGATTTATCCCTTCACTGATACCATTGCTTCTACAAATCCTTTGGATATGATTTGCATGAGTAGTATGAGAAAGTCAGTTCCTAAAACACATGCCAATTCTCAGGACGTGTAAGGGGTAACATACACCACATGCAACCAAGCAGTTACACCTTTGGACGGATGATACGAAATTTGGAAATGCGACCAAGGCGATGCATCATTGATTACATCCGGTTCATTTGAATACACATACACAGACGTGAAATCACATTTTAGACGTGAAATGAACCTGACATGCAACTACGGAGTTACACCTTTGGTTAACAGATGGATGATTACAAAACTCTAGATAAAAAGACGGAGGCAAGACACATAAAAAAGGACTCGCCCCACACCGTTCAATCTAAATCCCAAAACCATATCTCCCTAAGAGACTCACCCGCGATGCAGATATCCCATCTGGCTTTTAATAATCCATGGAGCTCGGACTGTTGCGTCTTGAGGAGTCAGGTATGGGAAGAGCGACTGGCGGAAGGGAAGGAAGGAGAGAGAGAGTGGGAGGCAGGCTCGTGACGCAGCGACCCATTCTCTTCTTGCGGCGGGTCACTCTCATTCACTGGCGGCGAGTGAGAGAGGGCAGGAGGAGGGACCATTGACTAACTTCATCTTCCTTCTTGGGGTTTCTTCGGCGGGTGGGATACTACTTCTCCGCCTCGGAAAAGCGGTGGAGATTGCTGGGGAAACTAGTGTTTGTTGTTTTCCAGGCTTCCCCGAAGGATTTTAAATTAAAATAGGCGGTTGTCCGTCCTTAAAAACTCACTGAATCATCGACTCTTTAGCAAGTTTAATGAATTAAGTCCGTATTACAGTCCGTCGAAAGGTTCGGTATTTACGTATTATCCCGTCGACCGTGACGCTTAATCCGAAAACGTTATCAAATCCCATTGACTTTACTATAACTGTGCCGCTGAATTAGAAGGCCGCTGAACGGTCGACGAGATAACACGCAAGTACCCGTCAAAAATTAAATAAAATCAAATAGGGTAATTCTCAGAGGAGAGAGGGGTTATAGCTAGAACTAAGTGAAATATAATTTACAGCATAGGGAACACAGAGGAAATATCCTTGGATATACAAATTGGACTGCAGAAATCAACTCTGGAGCCAAGTACACAGAGATCATTGGTAGGAATCCAAGTATTAACATATAGATTTTGATAAAGAAAAATAAATGTAGTTAATAAGACATGATAAGGATAGAGAAAGATGGATGGATAGATGAATAGTTCACATTTAGTGTCAGTAGCGTAGCTAGAAAAAATTCGGAGGGAGAGAGGGAGATGGGGGATTTCGAGTAAATTCTTTTTCCTAAGGTCCAGAAAGGAAACATTTTTGACTTTCGTAAGAGATATATTTTGAAATTCCCCTCTTGATTACGCACGAAGTTTAGTATGCTAAGAATAAAATCGGACAAAAAGACCTAAAAATTAATTTTAATTTAATTTTTCAAACTTATTAGAATATTCAAACTTAAATAAACGGCTGGATACACCACTGCATCGAGATTCTTATACAAAAAATCGCCCCAATCTAACCTAAATCGATTGATATCAGTCCTGAACACTCCTATTTTTAAAAAAAGAATCCGATGATGTTGAAGGGTCTCAGAAGGCGGCTACTGTTCCATGAGCTAATTTATGAAAGGGATGAGTTTAATGTGCCTGCCTTCTGCCGCGTGGCGGAAAATTATTGGACACATGTCTCGGAACATTCTTGACAGTATTTTTCTTTGCGGTTTTCTGAGAATCCGTTCATGATACCATCGATATTGCTCAGCTGAACGGGAATGGAGGTCAGAATGACAGAAACGTGTACTTCGACACTGGGCATAAAACATGGATTACACTAGTTCGCATCGCAACATTGATTTGGATTGGGAAGAAATACCTTCCGCAAAGCACCTATAGGAGGTTTGTTAATTCGTATAGTTTACATACAGAATCAAAAAAATAAAGTTTCCATTATCTTACCTTCCATCATTAGCAACTCTTGATCTTTACTTAAAAGAGAATAGGAAAAAAGAGAAGAAAGGTAGGCAAATATCATACGAAAGGTCCTTCCAGTCCAGTTAAATCAAAATGACTGAATTGCGTCATTATTTGGTATATTGAATAAGTCCAAGTTCAATAGTACTTAAGTTAAAATTATAATAAATTTACGCGACATTCAACATTCAAATTTTGAATTAGGCTGATGTTATTTTACAGGAAGGCAAAATTATCATAATAGAAATAAAACATTGTTTGTATACAATCATAGCAAGAAAAAATTCACACAGAACATTTTAATAAATAAATAGCGCTGAGTGCAAGACTAGGCATGTCCCGACAGTATGAAAATTAAAATATATATAAATAAAAATTATTTTTACTGTAGATATTTTAAAACAAATTGCGCGGAAACATAGAATCTTACCGTAAACAGATATTCTAAGAAAATCCACTGATTTTATCTTAGGAATTTTGAATATTCTTAAAATATAAAAAATAGTACCAAAACTGTAGCCCACTTCGGCTTGGTTGAAATATTTTTCAAATTTGACAACATTTTCAAATTGTGGTCATAAAAACATATTTTCCTCTATTATTTGTCTTTTCCGATTGGAAGACTGAATAAAAACACGCGTTTGTTGAAAATTGGATACATTTATGCTACATTCGAAAATTTACACGAATTAATAATTAATTTCTACAAATTTACAACTGATACACTATTCTACATTCCCCAATAAGATCTAAAACAAAATTTCAACATATAATAAGCTGGCACTACAATTCCATCACAAGTTATTTAGAGAACTTATTTTAAATAATTTTAATTTACCTTGTTGAGACCGGCGAATTCGACGATTAGCATTATAAACCTGGGAGTGCTGGGAATTTTGAGCGTACTGCCACTGACCATTTTGTTGGGCAACTCTGTACTGATGGTACTGATACCAAGGCCACGGCGACCAAGCCATGATGGCGGCGGTTAAGAAGATGATGCGAGAGAACTACGCGAAAACGTGGATTGAGAGTGAGAATATATAGTTTACCCTAAAGAAAACAAACTCTCGATGCTTCCAATAGGGGCTCATCTAGAGTTTTCGTGGCAGCCCATTTGCCCAGGTATGCACGCCTTTTAGCTGATTTGGTGGGGGGGGATACACAAACACCTGTTGAAGTTTGGGGGGGGTTGAATTTTGTTCTTCATCGACCCCCGGCAGCGTGGGAGTGTGGTCAATAAGTCGGGTTAAGCTTCAACACTGAATAAAAGGATTATATTAATATTTCCATCAAAGGTGAGGGATAAGTTTATTAAACCTCTCTTTTACAGTTTGCAATTGTCAAGTTTAAAAAAAAATAATATTAAATCGAATTTTTAACTTCTTTAAAACATTTTTTGTTAAGGATATAACTTTTATTTTCTTATTATGTTCTTAATTTATTTATTTAATGGACTAGAACCTTTAGTTTTATTTTTAGTCATGAAAATTCTTTTTTTTTATTATTTATACAGGGTGTTTCAGATGTGTTTCATAACTTCTAGGGGAGGTAGGGTGCATCAAGACGAACAAGAATTGGTGTAGGTTAGGGGGTCGCAAGTGGTGTTTAAGGGGTGAAAATTAGCAAAAAACCCTCGCATATCTGGGCAGAACAATGGTACGATTCCGGCACGAATCTTTTGCTGTGTAAAGCTAACTTACTGCGAAATTTTGGGTTAAAGTTACAATTATTGTCCCTTGGTAAGACTCGAGTATTAAGATTTTTTCGTCGTAACATTTTTTATTTCAGTCTATCTGCCTACAACGCATGCCTGAATGCCGGAATTGGTCGTAGTTGGCTGTAGTTGGTCATTAATATTTGTATTTACATACTTCAACAATTTTTTAAATTAAAGCCATTTTTCATTTCACTACATCCTAGTATTTTCTACCATTCTCTGTGTTTCACTCTCATAACGGAAAATTTCAAAGCTCAAATACGAACACATTTCAAAACGAATCACTTAAAAAGTTTTTTTAACTGACGTAGTTAATAATTTATAGATTCTTTGTTGATGAGTTATCGTATTGTCATTTTAATGTAAAAAGTTGAAGACTAATAAGAGTTAAGTTAAATGAAATTAATTCAAAATTAGGATACAAAAATTAAAATCCCTTTGATTCACGTATCCTTTTGATGATTAATTATCGAAAAATTAAGTTATTCTATGAAATATTATGCATCAAAAATAATTGGAATCTTTGTAAGATTTAAAAATGGGGGTATTTATATGGACAAAACTATTGATAATTAAAAGTAAATTGTTTAATTACCTAATATTGTTAAAGTTATAAATTAGCTTAATCCGATCCAAGGAAGAATTTAAGTATGTTCTCTTTTTAAAAAGAAAATATGTGGAGGATAAACTTGACAATAAACGTTTCTTTGCCCATACTTGAATTCTAACATAAGGGCGCTCAAAGCCCAAGTAAAACACAACGAGATAAAAAGAAGGTTATTACAATACAAATTAGATAAAACTCGTAGCATAAAATAAAATCACGGCACAGAAAAAAAAATTAGTGAACAGCAACCCAGCTCATATTAACAAGTCGGTAAGTTTCAAAAGTACTGACAAGAATGAAAAATATTAAAATATTATAACTATATTTGTAATTTTAGAAACTCATTAAGAACCACATTTTTTCAAGGCACATGGAAATCTAGTTAAAAATATGAATTGGATTTCAACTACTAGCATGCCCTTATTTGTAGTGGCCAAGGTCAAGATAAAAGGTCAACAACCTAGCAGGGTTCCAGTCCCCGATTGGTCAGGGAGGGTCCAGGTGTTTTACTGATAAGATAAGATAACAAATTTGTGCGGTTGTACTACTATTTATAGAGCCATATATTTTGGATCTTTTCTGTGTATATATTCGTTTTATTTATGTACTAAATTTCATTTTCATTTATAAATGAAAAAAGTTTATTCAAAAAGTTTTTGATTTTTACCTTTTTACACTTTTTTAGAAAGGAAGAATCATTTTCAGAAACATCACTGGAAACAAACTTGATCAGAAATATGTATGAAGAAACAAGTGCAACGTTTGTCTCTAACCTTTTGAAATACTTTGAGTAAAATTCCTAATCTTGGTTGATTTTCACCTTTTAAAGTTTTAAACCGTTTAACCGTTTTGAAAAATGCAGAGGGATGAGAAAATTTCTACCCATTTTTTTTTGTTTTTCATATAAACTTAAATGTACGGCAATATTTATTAATGAAAAGTAAAAAGGCGTGTTTAAGGGACTTACGCTAAACATTAAAGCTATCCTAATAATCGTCTTTTTTACATTTTTGTACATTGTATTTTTGTTCTAAATGTAACATTCTAACGACACATTGAAAATGAAATAAAGAGAATTAAAATCAAATGTGTAAAGAATTTTTCCTAAGAATCGATGATCAACCAATAATAACAGCAAACAGTTTCTAATATCATGCATCTGGAGAAATTTCCTATATGAATTTTATTTCTCTAGTATAAGAGGATCCTCACAAAAGGCTAAAATCAACACGACACAGCACGAATGAATACATGCCCACTGTTCTCCTCCTGATTTGGAGATTTACCCCCTGCCTTGACCCCCCTATTAATATGCCTTGGTCCAGGGCCGTCTCGAGAGTTCACGCGCTGCGTTCTCTAGTGTGATCCGGGCCTGCTACATGACGTCACGCTAGACATCCCACTGAAAACGAAACTTCGTCGGCAACCGGAGCTCCGCTGCTACGCGCAATAAATCTGGACTGTCTTTATTTTTTAATGGTCATACATCGAGTTTGGGGTTTTTCTAGGGGTTAATACTCAACCCAAACTTATTTTATTTAAAAAAAAGGATGTTTCAAATTGATATTTAATCATCTATTCAGAAATCGTTTGTGTAGATTGCATATTTGTATGAAAACGTACTGTAATGCATCTCTGATAGCTTGATCATCTCTTATTCTGATTTAAATATTGGCCCTTCTGGCCTAAATATTACTTCATTTTAAAAAATTCGAATTATTAGAGTTGCATTTCTATCTAATAAAACTACTTAATAATTTCACCAGGATTGGTCAATTTTTGAAATAAAATAATTTTAAGCTTCTAAAATCATTAGGACTAAGATTACATTCCCCCTGTTGCCGAATTTAAGCCAATATTAGAATATTAGTATTACATCATTACTCTAAAAAAGTTATTTTCTGTGGTTCGATTATTCTTAACTTATTCAATTAAGTAGACATAGTTTATAAACAATTTCATAATATTTAAAGTTATATAGTTTCATTCAACATGCGAATAAATTATCTGGTTTTTGAATATTTTAAATCTGAAATACGATCTACATGGTTCTCACTCAATTATGGAAATAAAATTTAAACTTTTCAAGGTTAATTTTAAAAATTTTCCAGGGAAAAACCAAGAAATCCACTGCTTCCCCAAAGGTAATTCTTGTGTTTTTTTTACATACATTTGTCCTTTCCAGAGCCAAAAATGAGACACAGACATTTAAATTTGATCATTTTCCAGGTATTCTGTATGATGTTACAGATATAAGGCAAAAGTAGTTAATTTTCCCTGCCAATTGTGGTTAAATTTCAATTTCCTGATCCACAATTAAGCTATTTTTAACTTAAATGAATAAATAATTATATAAAGTTGAATAAACAGGAAATAATTGAGAACATAGTATTTTATTAGATTATAAAAGCAGACAAACTTTACATAAATGTACAAAATTCACTCAATTTAAGGACAAAATGGCAACTACCGTCCGCGATGTTTGACACAAGCCTCTCTTGTTTTATACAAATTCTCGAAGTAGAAATCCAAAATTTTATTCTATATTCATTAACTTACGTTCAAACTAACGTTCAAAATGTTCCTTTAGAGCAAATACATTAAAATTTAATACCAATAGACCAAAAAAACAGCCACAGCACACACTACACTGATTCAGTTAACATAAGAAAGGCTCTTGTTGACGGATTTATGCTGTGACGTCACAGCAGTGCGTTGAGTTGTAGTAGCAGGCCCGGAACACACTAGAGAACGCAGCGCGTGAACTCTCGAGACGGCCCTGCTTGGTCCCCATATATAGAGTATTCTACTTCATCCAAAGAACAGTGATATGATAAGACAGAGTTTCACAAAAGAGGGTATTCAAAAATAAGGGATCGTTCTATATGAGGTTGAGTGAGCCCCTTCCGTGCGGCACCTGCCGAAAGAGTGCGTCTGGGCTTCCCCCGTACACCTACCTGTCTCTTCCGGCGGCCACCCCCGTCCCACCCACGTGGCTCGCAATTGTTGACACAGCAACCAGGCACTCCCAGCGAAAAAAAAAAAATTCCCTCACAAAACGTTGCGTCAGCAGTTGTTATCACCTCACTTACAGAGCTCTTCGAATTCAGTGCATTGTATTGTATAAAATACAGAGGGGCATGTAAATTTATGTTTAGTAGCGCTGTGTGCCAGCTACGGTCAGAATCTAAAATATCATAGAACAGAATTTAATACTTAAATTCAGGAGCGCGTACATGGGGGCTTAGAGCCCCCTCCCCCGAAATGTGAAACAGGTGTACGCAAACTAGTTAAAATCCTGTTTTTTTAAGTGTCAAATTTCCAAAAATTCTCTAGGGGGAGGACCTTTATACCAAGGCCTCGAAGAGAACCTCGAAATCATGAGGGACGTTCTGCCTACTATTTCGTGTCATCATCGCTTTTTTGGACTACAGCGCAACTGCAGTCTGAAGAGAGCGTGCAAGATTCCAGACTGTGGAGTTGCGCTGTAGTCCAAAAAAGCGATGATGACGCGAAATAGGAGGCAGAACTCACTCACTTATTAGAGCTTCTCTGGCGTTATGAATCTAGATGGCCATGCTTAGACCACCTTTTTTGTACAAAGCTATACTAAACCGTAGGGAGGGTATTCATTCAGGGTTCTTAACTTCAAAGACCTGCAGGCCTGACTATTTATTTTACTACATTTCTTTGTAAGATTTTGTAAGGGCCCCCCCGAAATAATTAAATTAGAACCAAGAACCATTGATTTTGTCCATCAGTAATGGTTTATGATATCAGCTTAACCCAGGTGTGGTACAAACAACGATATCTGTTTAATTTCCCAGCGCATCATATCAGCTCTCCCCGATGTTTACAAATAAACAACAGCTGCTACTCCTATCTGATAAGGTAGGAATTTCAGGCGCTAAATTCAAAAAGATATAATCATGTCCTGAGAAATTTAATACGGAATATTTCGATTTTCGATGCCTCAAAAAAAATTGTGATTAAAAACCCATTTTTCCATTGATTTACGATTATTGATATCTCGAATATTGGGTTTACATATTTCTGCTTCAGGATAGTAATTACATTTTTGTTGTCCTGTAATTTTTTGTAAATGACCATCACAAAGAAAGATGGTTTTGTGCATGTATCATCTGAAAGAATTGGAAGACATTCGAATAATACTTCCAAATTTACCGATCCACTAAACCTAATGAAAGAGTAATGCAATGAAATTCTTATTTTTGAGTTTTAGCTAAACAATTTAAGGACGGATTGTGAAATGAAGCATCTATCATCCAAAAAAGAATTAAATATAGTACCTATAGCAACATAAAAAATGATGTTGACACAAAATTTGCATTAAAAAGGTCCAGCGACAGGGGAAGATATAGTATTTTTTATCATGCAAAACAAGGGCACAAAAAACCACCCATCAAACTTCACACTCACACAAAGACTACGATTAACTTTCGCAAAAAAATTTCTGCATCAGCGAAGAATATGTCATTCTGTCGAAATCCCCACACTAAATGTCTCACTTCGTCACAGCGCATGGCAAGACTATAATAAAGACCGCAAGAGGAGAGACGGGACCCGCAATAACACATACGCCCGCATCTATCAAAAGAGAATTCGTGCTGCTTATGGTCATGTCTGAAAATCCTTGCGTCATTGCCATGGTTTGCGTGTCTGGGTGGGAAGGTCATCCAGGGAAGCCACTGAAATATATGGGCTTCGACGGACTGTTACGATGAGCATCAATCAACAGTACAGTCTGTACTGTCGTACCGCGAGGAGAAGAGCTTTTGACGTCATACGATGATGCTGCGGTTGGTATAGAAACGGATTATTCCACTGAATTTTGGGGGTGGTGGTAATTCACTTGGCGCTAAAATAAATGTTCCGAGCCAAATCTGAGTGGGTATCTTTCAGCTGTGTACTTCTTTCGATTCTAGAGTAACGAATTTTGGAATTTCCTTTCGCATTACATCTGATTTGATTAAATATTTCTAATCTGTCCTCTTTCAACTGATCTGATCTATTTTAACTGATTTGATCTATTTTAACTGATCTGATCTATTTTAACTGATCTGATCTATTTTAACTGATCTGATCTTTTTCAACTGATCTTAAATGTTTCACCGAATCTGATCTATTTTAATTTGATATAATGTTATGCGATTTACATCAATTTATCTGATTTTATTTTGGATATTTTATAATTTTTACCATGTTCATTAATCCTTCTTTTTGAACTCTCAAGTCGCTTATCATTTATCCTATCAAGTAGTTACCTTTAATTTTATTGGATCTGATCATACCTTCTTTTAAAGTAGATGTTAATTCATGAAAATTAGCGTTTAAATTATCTTTCATCTTTTTAACCCCATCCGATCGTTCACAATCGTCTCTGTAACTTTTTTTTTTATTCGCCCGACTGTACAAAATATAAGAAGCGATTATTGGAAAAAGATGGGTTGATCGAAGATATTATAGACAAATTAGTGATTAATTTGTCGGAGAGCGATTCGAATCTTTGTCAAACACTGACAGTGACTGCAGTTCTAGTGACAATGAATTGCATTAGATTGTATTTAAATGTTATAAAATATTTTTAAAAAATTAATAAATATTTCTATATTTTGTCTCTTTACAAGTTTCTAAAGCTTCATTTAAATTTCGAGTATGGTGATTAAATTATGAAATTATTAATTTAAGTGATATGAGCTATTTTATATAAAACTAAATATAACTAATTCACTCAAAATAGCAATATTAAAGCATACTAAAAGTACAAAAATGTTTCATGCCTAAAGGTATTTTCGATTACGAGAAATTTCAAAGATAATCTATATTTCAATGCAGTTTAATAAAATATGATTATCTTATTTTAATTCGCGAAACGGGTTTTCTCATTCGCCAAATGTACGCTTAAAAAGCCAAATACTGCCGTTCAATTCATACCAGCTTCCCTCTTCTTTTAAACTCGTCTACTCACGGCAACCCTGTTCAAAGCTCTTCTCCTCGCGGTACGACAGTATGAATTCCGTGGACTGTGTGGGGCTACCTGTTGTTTACAATTCGGGAATGAATCCAGTTCAGTGAAACACTGTGTGGTCTATCCTAAAGAACTAGTTATTATGCAGGGTGTTTCAACAAGTCCCCCCAGCTATCAGTACTACAGCCAGATTCCTTGAATGGAGTAGAGAATGTCCGAAGAACCCCCCCATCTACGACCCATAGTTTTCGAGAAAATAGTGACAGAAAAAGGTGTAACGTAATAATAAGGTTTACTGTTAAAAATATTTATAGAAAACCACGCAGTTATTTAGATTTAGAAGAATATGCTGAGTAAGAAACCCACAAAAATTGTGCTATGGTTTTGCTAAAAACACATTTTAAACAACATCTATTCTAAACATAAACTTCATTAAATGAAAAATTTTGCGAGAGTAACACTCACAGCAAAGACACCCTTATATTAAAAAAACGTTGAGTCATTGATTCATTCTTTCAATTCACAAAAGGGCTCAACAAAAGTACAAACAACTCAAAGAAAATTTCAAAAGGTGAGCATTCACGTGAAAAGAAAAAATACAAAACAACTTATCTCCTTCCCCAAACCAACCCCCATATGATTCTTCCCAATCTTGACAAACACAGGAAAGACAACTCGCGCACGAGAACAAATCTCCCCCATGCAGGGGTAAATCCCAAAGGAGGGGAAGGGGATAATGGGATTGCAGCCCCCTTTTATATTATTTCTTTATTTTGAGATGAAAATATCTTTTTCAATTTGACTTCAATCACTATATCTTTAAGGAAAAAATAGCAAGAAATTTTTGATGATCCCTAATTATTAAAAATACGGAGTGTCTATTTGGACGGCCAAAACGGCTGTTGGCCCATGCGCCGTAGGTCTCGCGGTTACGTGGCAGTCCCGGCGCTTAGTGATGAGTTCGCCGTGACCGTGGAAATAAGAGTAGAGATTAGTTGTATATTGGCCGTCCAAATGTCCAAATATATATATATATATATTAGGGTGGTCCTAATTTTTCAAACTCGGAATTTCTTTGGTCGCAACCCCTAACTTTTTTCCTTTAGGTATGAAATGAAAGTATACCAAATATTTTCCCGAAATTTTAATATTAACACGTGCCGCATCGCGATTGAAATTATACTACGATAAAGGCGCAAGACTCCGTAACACTCAAAGAGGAAAGCCGGTTCCTCTCGCTTTTTTTCCGCATGACAGTAGACCTTACGGACGGTGCTCGGGCGTTTTAAAAAAGAGACTTTTAAAGGCCGAATCTTCATGGATTTTATAATAAACTTGAATGCATCCTACATTATGGTTATTTAGAGTAAGAAAAAGTAAATAAAGTGCAATTAATTATTATAAGTGGACTCCAATGGAGGATTTAGGTAAAGTGGAGGATCTTCCAAATAGGGTTGTGAGAAGACATTGCAGCAGCTATTTATGGTTTACGCGTTGATTATGACATATTGGACACAATCAAAGTCTTGTTCTGTGACACCAGTCCATCCAGTACGGGAATTAAGAACGGTGCATGTGTTCTGCTGAAACGAAAACTGAAGAAATATTTGTTCTATCTTCCTTGCAGACATTTAAGAATTAGTGCTAAAATCTGCCTTTGAAGCTTGCGTGTTTGTATTCCCTGGACCTGATGTACTTTATTTAAGCTTTTTCAAAAATCTTGGGATGTTATCGATAAACTAAAGTACTCATCCGGTATTAAAGATGAAGTTGTAAAAAATCACCATTGGAAGAGACAACGAAGAAATTCTTAAATTTGCTAAAAAAAAAAAAAAATTGAAGAACACCAACCGAGAGCTCCGACAGTTGACAGTAGCATTTTTAGATGATCAAGAAGTAAAACTGATTAGACAACCTATTGCTTTCCGTCATGCGAGGTGGAAGTGTAAAACAATTTATTGCTTGAAGATGTTTATTTTTAGAAAATAGTTTAATTTGGATATTCAAAAACTGCAAGGATTAAAATATATGAGTAAATTTACTGTTAAGTTATACATTAGGGCTTGGTTTGATGATCAAATTGGCTCACAATACCCCCTTTCAAGATTTGAAATTCTTGAGGGACCGGTTTTCTACAGAGAAATAAATAAAAAAATTTCTCTTGTAATAACAAAGAAAATGATTAGTCATGGATGGTATCTTACCGAGGAGACAGTTTCCTTAGCCTTTTTTGATGAGACTGTCCCCACACAGCAAAGAGCTTTGATGGCCAAAGAGTTTAAAGAGAAAGAATCCACCAATGTATCATAGCGGTTGCAAATTAGGTTTGAAGAACTGGGTAGAATTCTCAAAGAAACATTTAACCGATTTTGTGTCATAACGAGCCTCAAACTATTTTTAAAGGTTTAAGTTATTTACAAAGTTTATTTTTAGGGATCCTTTAATGTGGAATTCGTGTGAAGATTCAGGAAGGGTTTATAAAGTCGTCAGTAATGATGCTGCAGAGAGGGGAATCAAGCTCATTGAAGAATATAACAACGTTTTAACGCAAAATGATGAGCAAAAGCAATAACTTTTAAAAATTTTCAAAGACTAAATAGGCCATTATTCTTCATGTTCGTAGCATTCTCCGTCAAAAAAGCATTAAAATATATTTTTAAAATAAATTTTGTGATTTTTCAAAGTTTTGAGAATTTTGCTGTTTTTTCAGATTTTTACCCCTTTTGCGGCACGTGTTAATATTTATCGATTCAGATAAAATTTTTACCAGTTATTTACTACCCCATAAGGAAAAAAGTTAGGGGGTGCGACTTAAAAAATTCCGAAAAAAAATTTTTACCATTATGCTTAGGACCACCCTAATCTATACTAATAAAATAGAAACCCGCTGTTTGTCTGTTTATTTATTTGTCCGCGCTGTGCTTACAGCGTATTTGATTGGTCCAAACTCTCTTTCTCCTACCCTCGGAGTGGTTAGGATTCGTCCTGTCAAATATCCTAATGCTAAGAATCATCGTGATCTAGGTGCAGCCATTTTCTCTTTGAAACCTGGCAACAGCCAAGGGGCACACAACAAATTCTCATTCTTCGGTCTGTTTACATAATTTGGTGAAAAGAAAAGGGTGAAAAGTATCGGTTTATATCCAGAAACTGATTTGCCTTTACTTCTTTTGGCTTTTAATAGCATTCTGTTGTGGGGATTGCATAAAGCTTTTTCAGTTATTGCTTTTCATTTTCGAACGCCGATTGTTAAGCAACATGGCTTTGGCTGTTTACATCCGATTTACTTCGCTGAGAGGCCGCGAAGGGTGAACGGTGTTTTTTTCCTCTTCATTTAGTGAGTGCTTCTTACTATTCTGATTTATTACTTTTCTTCCGTTTTCCGTACATACATTTCCTTTTTATTCTATTTAACGCTGTATTTTTTGTTATGTTTGGCTCTTATGATGTTCGTCGTTAATTCATTAAGTGCTTTTTGTACTATCCTGAAACTGATTTTCATTTCATTCTTTGAATCTTACTTAGTACTTTAGGCTTACTTTTCTGTGTGCATTTTTAACTCTAAGAAAATCCATGTAGCAGTTTACTTCACTTTGATAACAGTTGTGCATTTCTTCCACACTTTCAAATTCACCATATTCACTTTGGTTTTTAAAGTAGTTCAGTCTTATTTTTGTGTGGGAATTGTTTGTGTTTAGTCACATAATTTAAGTTATTAAAATATTACATTAGTGGCATTTTATACACTTTTTCTTAATCATTATAGCTACTAAACAGCTTGGCGATATTCATCGGGACAGATAACAATTGAACGGTTTTGGTTTTGAGGCACAGATCAGGCTTCCTTTTCTTTGAGGTTGTTCGTACATTTGTTACACATAATTTAAATTGCCACGGCTTCGATAAGTCCTCAAGCCGCCATATTTATCCACAAGCAATATGCTTATGTGTTGTCATCATTTGAGCTTATGGCTAAACATGGCAGCTGAAGGACTCTTATCAAAGCTGTGCCTTTAAATTACTCTGGCTTTTTATACATTTACTGATTTTTGTTTAATTCTTCGAATAGATTCATTTAACTGTTTTAATCCATTTTTATGGACGGTAATGCAGCGGGCCTCTTTGTGGTGCAGTCTGGGAAATGTTAAATCTATTGCACCTTAAGTTTAAATATTTTTTAACAAATATGACTTCCCAACTATTACAAAGTGTATGAGATTCTGTCAAAGGAACTTAGTACGGGCGCAGCCCGTCAATAATGTCCGAGCAACGCTGGGATAGCGCGTTCGCCATAGGTATAAATATAAAGTTTTACTGGGCCCGGGCAACGCCGGGTCTAGCGCTGAAAGCGCTAGTATATATATATAGACAATGCCTTAAAAATAACAATTTCTTTAAACACTTAAAAAGTCGTGGTGTAACAAACTTTTTCGGACCATAGCCCTTTCCTAGAGAAAAATCCTAGATTCCCCAGCCCAAAAACCTGAAGGACACGCTGGATAATGACATCACAACATACAAACTCCAAGTACACAGATCCATCATCAAGAGGATTGGCACATAGGAAATCACTAACTCAAATATCTCCCCCACTTCCACAGGTCCCAGAAAACTTACATCACAAACAAACACAAATACTAATAAATGAACTACGCAACAACATCAAAAAACTTCACGCGTCAGAGTACGGAGAGCGCGTCGCGGGCTTACCGGTCGTCCAGGGTCCTTGGATCGGCATGGCGAGCGTCTCTCACGGCGGCAGCGACAGGAAGCGCAGTCGTCGGAGCGTTGGACAGGTGCTCCCTCGCACCCCTGGCCCACATCCCCGCGGCAAACGGGGTCACGGGTCACGCTACATAGGGTAGGTGGGGGTGCTGTTTGCTGTGATGGGTGCTTTTGGGAGAACACGGCGGGAAACTGATTTTGTGGGGACAGCAGATTTTTGGAGTTATATTCCATTTTAAATTCGATTTCTATGGGTTTTTTTCCGAGATAAAATTAAGGGGAGTAAGATTCTACTTCCATGGATTCTACAAAATGTCTCTGATTCCAATGAAACGTTAAAACAAGCGTTCTGTGGACCAAAGTTTAGTGTAACAATACTTAAATAGCGTGGAAATTCGTTGAATCTGACGAGTTTAAGCCATAGGGGTGTCCAAAGTTTGCTCAAGGGCTATACTTAAACTCACTTTCGAAATTCGAAGGGAAAATGCTTAATTACTTGATAATGCTTAATAATAAAATGAAGTAACTTTTGTTAGGAGCTTTTTATGTTCTTTACTTTACTTAAATAAATTTAAATTTAAAACCATCTAAATTGAGAAGAATATTCCAACCTTTCCACTCGTAAAATATCTGGACTTAGCCTTTAAATCAAGGGCGGATCCAGACCAGATTTTCGGGGGGGGGGGGCCATGTCAGAGTCTGAGGGTATTACATTCGAAATTTTCAGAGCCTCAGAATTTTTTTTGAAGAGTGCTTGCTTTTAAGCAGCTTTTTAGGGGTTTATAGTAACTTAGAGGATATCCAGGGCCCGTGCCATTGTTTTAGAAAGTGGGAGGGGATGAAACCTTTTTGTAGGGGCATAACAATACTTCAGTTTCGCGAGGTGTTTGGCTCCCAATTTTCCGAGTATAACATAAATAAAATGCGAAACTTTGTTAAAGTTAAAAAGATTTCATCAGGTAATACTAGCTCGAAAGCAAAAGGGGGGTCTGGGGGTCCTCCCCCAGAAAATTTTTGAAATTTGGCTACAAATAGTAAGTTTTTTTACTCAATTTTTGTACATTTGGTACCCATTGGATAACACCTAAAGAGGGCAACTTTCTTGTACTCCTAAAAGGAGAGGAGAGAAATAAGTTCAAGGAGAAAACAGTAAATAAGTAACCATGAGAAATTGATAGAGGGTCTGGGGGGTAACCCCCGAGAAAAATTTTGAAACTTTTCCTCCAAGAATTTTCAAGAGAGAAAGAAGAATGAAGAGAGCATTTGAGAAATTTCAAGGAAAAAACACTCTAAAACAGATGTCACATGTCAAAATATTAAAGGGGGGATTGGGGGTTCTCCCCCAGAAAATTTTTGAATTTTAGCATTAAGAAAGTGTTTTTTAAGCTATTTGTTAGGGTTTCTCGGGGGGGGCCATGGCCCCCAGGGCCCCCCCTCTGGATCCGCCACTGCTTTAAATTGATTCACATTGCACACATTACATTTCAAAAAGTGAGCATTCACGCGAAAAGTAATACAAAACACTTATCTCCTCCCCAAAGCAACCCCCATTTATTCTTTTACACATTACATTGATTCACAAATTTTTCTACATCATTTAATTCTAATGAGAAGTTAGACTCTATATTTAAAAAGGGAATAAATGGGAATTACGTTTTGTGCGGGCGAAAAAGATGAGAAGGTAATCAGTATTTTAATGCAGAATCTAATAGTAAAATAAAATGTTATTTGCTTTTTGTGATTTTTAAGATGCATAGACAAAACTTAATAATTAATTTACTTAGGATTGAATATATTTTTGGTTTAGATGAGAATACAGAAAACATTATTTTCCACGACTTTCCCTAGAAAGTGCTCATAATGTAAGAAAGATAAATTCATTTTTTGCACTTTTAAAATATAGTTTCATAAGACCATAAGAGAAAGTAACTTTCCATGTAAATGAAGAGAGTGGTGTAATCCCAAACAGTATTCAGATTGTTTTCCCTACTTGTTTTGTACACAATTTAAAAAATGCAAAATTAATTTAATAATAAAACTAATTCATGCAAGAAGGCATCCTTTCTTTGTATCGAAAAAAATATCCCGATTATTAAATTTACCAACAGCTTGAAAGACAGGAAGTCCACCCTATAAAACATCACGAAAACGCCCTGCAACAAGTCAATCAAACACAGATATGAATTCAACAACAAATAACATGCACTTACGCACGAAACGTAACTCTCAGAAATAAACGAAAAGTGATTCTACAACAGTACAAAACAGGGCTGTTCTCCCAGAGGGGGATCACTCAACATAGAACCTCCCGTGGAGATTTCACGATCGCTTTTCACTCCGTCTAATTAGAAAAGATCCTAATGGTCACAGCGCATCAACAACACAGCAAGTGTTTTATTGTTAGATTAGAGGTCACGGCGAATCTGCATAACCCCGCAGAATGCAATAACTTAGGCCGTTTCCTTTCCATTTTGCATCCGAGAGGAGATATTTGCACGCAAATAGGACGGGATAGTCGCGCATAAATATGAAAACCTGTTCGTTACATATACCGTTTGAGGGTTGAAGATTATTTTAAATGCTTTTGAAATGGCTTGTAGTAAATGCTTAGATTCAGTGAGGAGGTAATTATGGAATTTGTGGGCGAGGTGAATCATCCAATAGGCAGGCAGATAAGGTTTGAACCTTTTTCATGGGCAATTAGAAACACCCTTTTTACTCTAAAAATATTTCTTATTTTTAACCTGTTAAATTCTTATCTCTAAAAATACACCGGGTGTTGCTTATTCTAATGCTGAAGCTATAAATTCTATCTTAGATAACTTAAATAGGAGACCATAAGAAATCTTTGAACTATCCGCAATTCCGGATTAAAAACTTCGAATTATCCGAGTTGCACTCATGGAGCTTGGACTATTGAAATAACACTACTATACGTACTGATTTGTATTTTCAGTGTTTTATTATCCTTATCTGAATAATTACATAAAAATATTCTTTTATACGGGCGAAAATTGTGGATTTGTAAATGCTATAATAAGCTATTATTTTCAAGATTAGTGCATAATTTGAACTTTGAGGTGTTTCTCCTCCTTTTTATAATTTTTAGGTGTTTCTCCGACATTTATTTAAGAAGGAGAACTCCATTAGGATAGAGATGTGACGAGTCCTAATCACAATTTTGAAGATAGTTAATTAATCAGCTTTAACTAATTTTCGGTAATTTAAGAATTTAACCCCCTCAAAAAAATTGTGAGATCTGAAGTTTGGAATAAGAATTCATATATCATATCATGAGTGCAACACATTAGAGAAAACAGATTTTGGAGCTAGTTGTTTTAATAGTTTTCAGTAGGAAATGTACTTTTCTGAACCATTTCTGAATATTAAAGATATATTTATTTTATCAGGGGATAACTCTACCTTCTGTTTAAAAGAATAGGTAGGTAATAATAAAAAAATCAGTACATAAGTTTTTCCTAGAGCTTTTTAACTTAAAGTTTCGCCATAATTCCTATAAAGAGAGAACAGTACAGTACACCGAGTTCGCTGTTTGTAGTCATCAACTAACTATCCATCAAGGCAAATTCAACATGCAAAGTCAGGTTAAGAAAGCAACATGATAAATGAGATTTTTCAGTGATCCATCACGTTTCTCAACGTTGCGAACCAAGAAACAACTGTTGTCACATTCACACGTCTCACTCTGAAATTTTCCTGATTGCATGGAACAAATGTTACTTATTATTTTTTCTTCGAGAACAATGGATATGGCATGCTTGCAGGTCCTGTTCGAACACTGAAATTTTATCTTTTTTATATTGATCTCATCAACCGTTCGCTGTGTTTGACCTTGTGTCGAGTCTCATAGATTTAAAAGAACTTATAGGGTTGAATAATAGTATTTCAATGCTATGACATTTTGTTTTGTAATTTAACACACTACAGGTTTTCAATTAGTCACAAAAGAATAGACGGAATTTATAATGGTTATTATCATAAAAGAAATTCATGTGTTAAAAATTATTTCATGTCGATAATACTATGATTCAAATCGTAATAAATAATAATAATAATAATGTCATGTTCTTGGAAAATAAATGTCATAAATTAAATTTTAATGAGAACCAAGCTCTTATTTTGAAAGTTTAAAGAGAAGAATAGAATATAAAACTAAAGAATATATGTCAGAGAAAGATTGCAATTTAAAGTTGTGTTTCATTCGAAATTTAATATCCCTTACTTTAAATTAAATATAAATTATTTTAAAAAATGAAAGATAATAGGGTTTTTTTCATATTTTTGGAGCATCAAATGTAAAATAAATTATGAAATGGAACAACATTTTTTAATAAAAGTATCCAAAATGAAATATAGTGAATAAACACAGTGAAATGAGTGAATAAACACAAAAACTTTTAAAAAGAAAAAACACTAATACATAAACAATTGAAAAAAAAACCCTTGAATTTTGTAGAAAAGAGAGAAAAATCGGAATATTAATTCTCCTCACAACAAAAAAGCTATTAAGCTACCGATGCCAAACCGTCCAATCAAATAACACACAAAAACCAGCAAATACCAATTTCCAGAAACAAAGAACCGGGAACCCAACCGAAATCCAAGAAGAAAACAACAAAAGCGGAGAAGAACACTCACCCAAGAGATCACAGCATCCGATAAAAACCCCCAAATTATGATCAACACTTTATTCCAAATCACGCCACACCATCGCACGGAAACAACAGAGGAAGACTCCGGCGCGCGCTCTCCGCTGAGTGGCTGCCGAACTTTTTGTGGGAAATCGGCTGCATGCGGCAAAAGAGAATTTCCTGAAAGAGTGTTTCCGGAGTAGGTGGACTCGCGCACCTTTCCGCCGTTCACTCCTTTCCCGACCCCCCTCGCTTCCGGTTATTGCCTTTGTGGCAGGTGATAGCTCCGCCGGAAGCTTTACCCACCCACGACCTCCTACGTTTTGTTTGTTAGGGGGGAAGAAGGATTTTTTTTTTATACGCTGTGCTGGTGGAACTTTATGAATGGGACTTTCGTATTGGGTGTCATGAATGGACGGGGAGTACTACTACAGACGAGTACAGGAAGAACGTGTGTATGGGAGGCCCGGGATCAGGGGGATAGTTTTGATGAGGGATGAGCGATTTTGTGGCGAGCGCGTGATTGATTAGCGCATTGTGTGTGTGCGCGAGGGTCCTTGCACTGTGGTTGCCGGTTGTGCGCAAAGTCACCCAAAGGAAAGTGACTTTTGAGGAAAGGAAATGAAATCTCGTTCGCACTTTCTTTTCGATATAGAGTAGCATGGAGTTTTAGTTTTACTATCACATCCAATATGTTGGTTGACCAAGAAAGACCAATGAGGGCACCTTGATCCCTCATTGATTGAGGACACAATGATGTCTTTAGTAAACAATCTATGTTATTTAATTGTTACTCTATAGGTAGTCAATAACTTTTATCGATAATTATACAGAAAAAAGATAAAATAGTCATTGATTTCAGAACAATAAAACTTCAAGAGAGTAACAAAAAGAATTTTCTCCACTTTTTCTTGTTTAAAATTTATCAAATGCTTTATTTAAAAATCTAATGGATGCCATACTTATATGTATACGCATTTGAGACTCGAGAGGAATCTTTCTAAGGATTCTACATGCTATTTACGCATGATATCAAGAACTTAACCCCACCGTTTTCATACTTATCCAAGACTTTCTTTCTCACCCAATATGAAGGCTGAAAGGGTATAGTTTCAATAAATATAAATCTTCAGTCTAAATACAGGGCATTTCAACCAGTCCGCCTAAACTCCGCACAGAAAGATTCCTTAAGTATATACATAAAAAATACTAAAGAACTATTACTTCTACGTTCATTTTATTTTTCAAAAAATATGTGATGTCATGTTCGATAAAAAAAACTTATTACATTTCACGGATATTAATGGATATTTTTAACATCTTAGCTTGCAAACATATCCAAATAACTATACTATATTCACGTTTTCTATAGACCTATTGTAGTGTAAACCGGATATGACCTCATACCTTTTCAGTTGCAATTTTCCCAAAAACTATGAAGTGTAGTGTAGAGGTATAGTTTTCTGGGCGTTTTTATGTACACCACGCAAAGAATCTCGCTGTACTGCGTTTGGGCGGACTTGCTGAAACACTTTGTATATGTAAGAAATATTTTTTAAACGATATTCTGCAAAATCATCATTACATTCTAAGTCACTCAATACTCCTTTAGATCACTCTTAGAAGGGCTACCATCGAATTACTCAAAAAGGCACATCATGAAACCAATTTTGGTTCTATCGTCGTTTGAAATTGGTAAATTTATGTTGCTTCTCTTCTTCAGACCATAGCAACCTGAAAAGCCCAAACACAAGAACAGACAGTAGAACTAGAACTTACCATCCATGTACGGTGGTTGGCTTCCAGGTATCGGTGTCGTTGCACTTGTCCCGTTCATTAGAGGTGTCACCGGGTTTGAGCAATTCATCACAGGTGTCACTTTAGGGTCTCGAAGAGGAGCGTAGCCGTATTCCTGGACGAAGAACTCCTCCATTTCTTGAAGCCCTTCATAAGCATTGGTGGACAGCAACTCCAGATTCGTTTCAGGTCGACCCTGTTCGATGTCTGCAAGTCAAGCAATATTTTCAATCCATTAGAAGTAAAATGGTATCAGATTGGTCCGTAATGTCTGGACTAGAGACTAAGAAAGTTATTTTCGTTAATGATAAATGTGTGTTAATGTTTAGAAGTATCAATGACTCCGAAAACAGATACTTTCGAAATAACATTAAACATATAATATTAAACATATTCGAATAAACATAACATCAACAGGAGAATGGAAGAGGTTTAAGCACGATATTTGTGTAACCAAATTAATAATATCCACAGTGGTTTAATTCCTATAGACTTAACATTGTAGGAAATAAAGCGGATCTTGAAAGCAATAGAGAATCGATTTTAAGGAAACCAGTTCCAATTATAACCCCTATGGTATTGTATAAAATTTTTTTTTCTTTCTATGAACGTTTACTGTGCATTGGAAACACTATAGCGTATTCTTAATAGTTAATAGGTGTATATTATTTTCTTGTGAATCGGTTTTATTAATCGGTTATTTATCGGTTTTATTTATCGGTTTACTATTTTTTTAAAGAATTTATAATGGATGTTTGTTCAATCAATATCCATTTCAAGTGCAGGAGTGAGCCAAGCAATGCTTTTAGCATTTTAGGCCAACAACAATTGTAGTAAGTGAAAATATGATTGTGAAATGTAAAGAAGCCCATAAATATATCAAGAAACTGTGTCAATCTTAAACTTCCCAATTTAAACAATTCTCAACTGTAGAACTTGATGCAACGTTAAATACGCGTGCTCCAGGTTGTCTTAAGCAACGCATTTTTTTTTATTGTCGAATCTCTCTTTATAAAAGCTCAAGTCCTTTCTCTAAATTTCCCCACCACCAAGAATAAATAAGAAAGGACAAGCAAATAAAAAAAAGACGACCCAGCTCTCCTTTTAAATACAGAACAGAGGAAGATTGTGGGTCACTGACTCGGCAACAGTCGTCAAACGCTCTCCCAATTGAATCCCAAAAAAGAAGAAAACGTGCCAACTTAAACTCCAGTCTCTCACCATTATAAACGTCAAGAGGACAGTGAGCAAGCCGCCGTTGCGGGTGTTATCAACCACCACCATTCCACTGCGAGAAATGATGATTAAGAATGAGTAATCTGGCGTAGAGGTAGGGGAATCTACTGAATGGGGTAACGCAACAATCGTTTGCGACACCGGGCGACAAACAATAATTATTGTGTTCCCTTGGAGAAGGCCGAACATCGCGATTGTCATCTCTCGACTTTAATAAAACAAGAAGGCAGCTTGAAACGCTTACTGCCCTCCTGTTGCATTCCTGGACATCGATGGTGGAAGAACAAAGGCAGTCGCCACTTGTTTTAATTTGTTTCTTGCCTTTGGCTTTTATTGTTGTCGATAATTCGTTTCGTGAGCTGCCTTTGATGTCGTGTGTAAGGCACGTGCTGGTAGACAAAGGGGTGTGATAAGGGATGGAGGGAATTTCTTTGATGAGGAGATTAGATGTGTTTGTCCATTTAAGTGAAAGGCTCACGAGCATATTAATTCTATTAATGTTGTGTACTTGAGAGTTTTCACTTTCAGTGTCTTCAAATTTAGAAAATGATGGTTTAACGCATGAGAAAAATCGCCTATCGAAGTAGTTTTAATCCAAGAGAACCATTTTGGGATGTAAAATTGAAAACCTAGCTATTTTATTTCAGTGTTTTTCACTTTATTACCAAACAAGTTGGCAAAATAGCAAATGAGAAATTGTTTTGCAAATTTGATTGGATCATATTGTCAATCTGAATCTATTTTGAATTTAAGAATTCTGACTTTTTTTAATTGAGAAATAAATTACTATTAATAGACAGCAGCAATTCAATGAGCAATTAGCACACAATTTTTGATAAAACTTTTAATACAAATTCACGAAGGGAATAATTAACTAAATGATCTTTTTTTAGTAAAAACATGAGTTGTGAAATAAAAGAACTAAACGGAAAAACTTTTATAAACAATAATAAAAATTTACTTAAAAAAGTGCCAAAAGTGTAATTTTAGTACACAAGACAATTTTCCGACGGAACATCTGTGTGATATTCAAAAATTGGATTACGGAATTGCTCTCAGAAAAGTAGCAGAGTCCACGCATCATCTCATGTCTCACTACTAATTTACCTAAGTGAGTGAACTAATTTAAACATTTCTGAATGTCTCACCTCTAAGAAGCCTGTCAAGGTGTTCCCATAGAATCTCTCCAACAAAATGCGGCGCTAATGTGAGAAACACGTCTTTCCCCAGACAGCACATGTCTTTTCCCTTCATCCTGAAGTTCTCTATGTTGATGCCTTCCAGGCTGAACTCTCGTATGGACCAGTACAGCCACTGAGTTACGTCGTCTTCACTCCACGTTCGGGGGTCTGAAATAAGAAACAAAGAACTTAGATACCAAAAGACTGCATTACTGTGAACACATTCATGTAAAAAAATACTACATTAGTCTCAATGACTGTATCAAACTTTTAAGTTCCAGATGTAAGTAGCAGTAATTCTTCACCTGAATTTCATCCAGTATTTAACACACTGTATGACTTTAATCGAAATTTAAGGACTGAAAATAATGGAAGTTGCATGTGTAGATATGAAATTCCTTGAAATTGGTCTTATTAACCAGACACAGTAAATTCAATACAATATTCAAAATAATAATTATGATATGTTTTCACAAATTTTATAGGACACTTAACTTGTTTTACATTTATGAATCCCTCCTCAAACTTAAGAAGCAATTTTGGAAAGAGATTTTTATTATGGGGGGGGGGGTGGTCCATGGAATAATTACTATAAAATTTACATCTAATGAAAAAAAGTATTTAGTTTTACGCTCAGAAGAATTTCGAGTTTTATATTTATTACTCTTTAAAACTAAATGATAAATAATAATTTCATCTCGGTACAATTTGGTTATTCATGTAAACTAGGGTGTCCCGAAAAAACCGAAATTTCTCTGATCGCTTAGCGGTAGTGCGGAAAAGTTGTGAACTACCATCACTATGAAAGGTGTGAAATCTTAAAACTATGGGTTCATATCTTCTGTTGCCCCAAACGGCCTAAATTTCTGAAAATTGGACTAAATATGACCAAACTTCAACAATTAATAAAAAATCCCCGATTTCAGTAATGATTCTGGGGTTAGGCTTAAAAGTTACTATTAATATACAACTACATCTGGAAATAGTTTTAAACTCATAGGCCAATATCTTCTCCCTCCTTATTAACTTTAAAATTTGGAAAATTGACAAAACTTAAAAAAAAAAAAAATACAAAACAATTACCTCATTTTGATGGAAGAGAAAACTTTATTTTTCAGAGAGACAGAGAAATAACATCAACATTATTGCTTGTAATGATTTTTGGTATTAAATTTTAACACTTGCTTTCTTAATTTTAGTGTCGTTGTAACAAAGGAATCCCTGTTCTGTGGGCCAACCGTTTGTCCGGAGGCTGCTGTGATTAATTTCACGATACGCTCAACAACTTGTGTATGCGATGGTAATTTAATAAATTCCCAGCATTCTGTAGGCATACCGTCCTGAATCATCTTCATAAGTTCTTGAGAACTAACCTCTCTGAGAACTGGAGGGGATGTCACATAACAAGATGCCCAGTCAATGAGATCTACATAGTCTTTGGCTTCAAAGTTAAGTACAGGAACGACAAAATGAGCAAACACCTTCCCCATATCTCTGGTGCCTTCTCTAACCTTGATAATAGGCCGAGCCGCAAGGGTCCTAATGTGACATCTATCATCAGTTAACATGGCCAGAAGCATGTTTTCTGGAGCAGCAAAGTAGGCGTTTCGAGAAATAACTGGATCGATTACGTCACGATACCTTTTAGGCAAGTACCGGGATGAATTGATGAAGTGCCACAGATTCCAAGCAGTGGCGGATCTATGGGGGGGGGGGGCTATAGGGGCTATAGCCCCCCCCTTGGGACTTAAGTTTACACTACATAAAATTGAACTTTTTCAAAAAAAAATTTTTAGAAAATTTTGTTTAAATTTTCAAAATTTTAAACTTTTTTTCAGTTTTTTGTAGCCTTTTTCACAATTCAAAGGGTCTACAAAGCATTAAGCCCCTTCCAAGATCTTTAGACCCCTGCATTTTTATAAACTCCATTCACTATTTAAGGATTTCTAGAGGTTTTAGCCCTTACAAATTATTAGCCCCCTGCATGTTTGAAGGTTTGATTCGTAATTTAAAGGGTCTATCCAATGAGCTTAGCCCCTAAAAGCATTAGCCTCCTTGCGTTTTTATGTTTGTTACACAAATTTCCCTATCTTTAGCCCTATGAAACATTAGCCCCCTCCATGCTCTTTAATAGCCTTTACAAAGCTTTTAGCCCTCTTGCGTTTTTAAATATATTTGGTTCACTATTTAATGAGCTTTATCCTTCCATGATCTTTAGCTCCTAGATAGATAGATAGATTCAATTCACAATTTAAAGGGGCCAATGAGTTTTAGCCCCCATAAAGAATTAGCCTCCTTGCGATGTTTTATAGTATTTAGTTCGCAATTTAATGAGCTTCACTTTAATATAAATGCGATTCAGAACTTGTAGATTCCAATGAGCTTTCTAAGCCTTACAAAGCATAACCTCCAAAATACTTAGCCCCTTACATTTTTATAGATTTGTTTCACATCTTAAAGGTTATGAGCTTTAGCCCCTCTGCAAGATCTTTAACTCCCTGGTTTTTATAAGATTCACTTTTTAAAAGGGACTAATGCGCTAAGTCTCTTACAAAACATTTACTCTGTTAAAATAGAGACGGGGTTAGGGGGTTCAAACCACCCCCATGAAATTCTTATATATTACAGTTTTTTCCTTTGAAAACGAGTACAAGAAATCATCTTTTTCGTGTGACACTCAAAGAGTCCCAAATGACCAAAAATGAGTCAAAACACAACTTTTTAGGGTCAAATTTTCAAAAAAATTCTTGGGGGAGGTTCCCCCAAACCCCCCTTATGCCTCGGGATGGATGTATTATTCCCTAAACATTGAAATTAAGTGCACGAAAATTCACATTTGATCTATATTCTTGGAAAAAAAAATATTTGACTCAGATCATCGTTAAAAAACACCTCCCGATTGACACACCCTTATTATTTTGATGCATTTAATGATTAACTAATTTAATTACTAATTAATTAGTTATATTTAACAATACTAGTCATTTACAATCAACACTGACCTCAATATTTAAGACATTAATGAATGTTGTAAAAAGCACGGCTTTTTACTTCATTATCATCCTCAATCAGATTAAGTTAGCCCCCCCCTTGCTCATGTTCTAGATCCGCCACTGATTCCAAGCACCGTCTTTTATGGACTGATGAATCTTTATACGGAACCATGAGGGTGCGTAGACTCGTAAAATAAATCCAACTAAAGTAACCAGCTTGTGTGATGGTTCTGAGGCAGATATGTAAAACCTGAGAATTATATTGGCAGTTGTTAACCAACGATTGGAAGCTTTTCACATCCTTTGAGCTTTCGTCCGATTTCACCTGTGTAAGACGTGGGGCCATCAGATGATTTGCCGTCAATGGACTCAAACAGGTGTCGTAAAGGTAACTCATTGAAATGTGGCTTTGAACTTGGCCCGTTGGTTACAACTGCCAATAGGATTCTGAGGTTTTACATATCTGCACATATCATATTAAAAACCTTGCGGCTCGGCCTATTATCAAGGTTAGAGAAGGCACCAGAGATATGGGGAAGGTGTTTGCTCATTTTGTCGTTCCTGTACTTAACTTTGAAGCCAAAGACTATGTAGATCTCATTGACTGGGCATCTTGTTATGTGACATCCCCTCCAGTTCTCAAGAACTTATGAAGATGATTCAGGACGGTATGCCTACAGAATGCTGGGAATTTATTAAATTACCATCGCATACACAAGCTGTTGAGCGTATCGTGAAATTAATCACAGCAGCCTCCGGACAAACGGTTGGCCCACAGAACAGGGATTCCTTTGTTACAGCGACACTAAAATTAAGAAAGCAAATGTTAAAATTTAATACCAAAAATCATTACAAGCAATAATGTTGATGTTATTTCTCTGTCTCTCTGAAAAATGTCTGTCTTCCATCAAAATGAGGTAATTGTTTTGTATTTTTTTTTTTAAGTTTTGTCAATTTTCCAAATTTTAAAGTTAATAAGGAGGGATAAGATATTGGCGTATGATTTTAAAACTATTTGCAGATGTAGTTGTATATTAATAGTAACTTTTAAGCCTAACGCCAGAATCATGACTGAAATCTGGGATTTTCTATTAATTTTTGAAGTTTGGTCATTTTTAGTCCAATTTTCAGAAATTTAGGCCCCGTGAGGAAACAGAAGATATTAACCTATAAGTTTAAAACTTTTTGCAGATGTAGTTGTATGTCAATAGTAACTTTTAAGCATAACCCCAGAATCATGACTGAAATTTGGAATTTTCTGTTAATTTTTGAAGTTTGGTCATTTTTAGGCCAATTTTCAGAACTTTAGGCCGTTTGGGGCAACAGAAGATATCAACCCAGAGTTTTAAGATTTCACACCTTTCATAGTGATGGTAGTTCACAACTTTTCCGCACTACCGCTAAGCGATCAGAGAAATTTCGGTTTTTTCGGGACACCCTAATGTAAACATAACTCATATACTATTAAACATTTTAATCACGTTGTAAAATATGGTAAAGCATTCGTAATGGTTGAAGTGTTAAACTATGTATCAGTTAATTTCATCTACCTTAGCCTTAATAACGGCCTTCAGAATCAAATATTAGGATCGTATTTAATTCAATTTTCAAAGGTATTAACCCAAAAACCTAGTACTTAAATCTTTATCATGACCCAGGGCCAATCACAATGATATAACCGTTCACTTTCATTTTGTTGAGATGAAACTAGTGAGTATATTCCAAATTCGATAACATTCAGAGCAGCTTAAGTCATTTAACCTCAAAGCATCAATGAATGATCTTCCTGTTTCATGACCAGTTTGGGATCAAATCAGGGTCTAACCCACAACCTTTTGCATGTACACCAGTGGAAATGGAATGTGAAATGCTCAATGGCGTCAGTGATTCGGTGACATTGCATTGTTATGGGTTCCCCAGGGTTTCGAATACTTATCTGGTCGCTTTTGTGTAGGCTTTGCTTGTCATTAAGCACAAACCAATCGTTTTGGCTCGGCCTTCACGATTTCCGCTATATTAATGGACGAAGTGTGAATGACAATTGGAGAATGGAGTGATAGTGTTGCGTGAATGGTGACAGTTTGTATCTTGACCACTTTTGAAAACGGTGGGATATATTCAAAACTTACCATGGGAGAAAACTTATCTGGTTGTAATTACAAACTTATAAAACAATGTAAAATGATTTTTAAACGAGAATAAAAACAGTTTTATTAAAGTGGGCTTATTAAGGTTTTATGCCCAAAGGACAAATTAAGGTCATGTTAAGCCAAGCAAATACATATTAAAGATAATCTGTTTGAAAGTTAACGTTGATTTAAAGCTATTTAAAAGTATTTTGGTACTTACGTATTAACGCCACCGAAGCTATTTTGAAAGTGTTTTGGTTTTAAATAAAGTGTTTTATTTTACAGATGAAGTGTTGTTTAGATAAAATAGTTATTTTACCGAAAAAATTTTAAATAAAGTGTTTTATTTAAAATCAAAACACTTTCAAATAGCTACGGTGGCGTTAATACGCAAGTACCACTATTTTTAATAGTTAAACAAAGGAATTTATTGAAAATTAACAAAGGAATAAGCTGAAACAGCAAAGTAATTTTGGGGTAAAAAAGTTCAAATTAGTGAACAAGTACATATTTTTCCTCATGGACAAGAATTTTTAATAACTAAATTTGTGAATTAGTTAAATAAAATAGAATGAGGTACGTATAATTGTCATTGAATTTTATTTTGGTATTCAAATGCACAGTTTGCTGCATCTTTGAGTGGTATAGTAGGAGAAACACAAACATTTCCAATAGTTCCAGTAAATACAGTCTCTAATTGTATCAAGATAGAAAAAGTAGAGATTAAAATTTTATACTCTTCAAAAACAGCACCTATAATAAACATTTAGTATTTTTTAAGATCAATAAATAGTTTTCCAGCATAAGAGATCTCTATCATACTTCTTCCAGAAATTTGAAATAGAATAATTATTCAATTAAATTATAATTTTCCCATCACGGTATTAGTAACCATTAATACCAACTTTTCGAAATTGACCTTTGCCATGCTACTGTTCACACCAATATCCTCATTAATATTGACAAGACAGTACCTCATGCATTAGGCATGCATTGCCCTCGACAATCACAGCGATGACTGATTACTGGAAGGGGAAGTCATCAAAGTCGAGTAGATGTAAGGGAAAAGGCGGTCAAATACCCAGAAGGCCTTTGCATGTTGCAGCTGGCCCGTTTCAGCTGCGGATCGCTCAGGAATCTTTTTCGTAGGCCATTGTTTGAAATATAACTGGATGTCTCTGGTGGAGGGTCATTGGAGGTGACGTCAGCACAGAAAGATGGCGGCCTCTTTGTTCCAGAATGGAACGTTTATCAATAACGGGAGAGGAGCCGAAGAAGAAGAAGAATGCCACTATTGCTGACCAAGACAAAGAGAAGATTGATATTCGTCTCGAAGATCGTGCAGACCGAATGGGCCGACTTCTTTTAAAGTTCACCCTTTGGTGGGATAATAGGATGTTGGATTGGAGACAACAGATTTTCTGACTTTTTTTTTAATTTAAAAAAAAATTCGGAAAAACCCTAGACCCTCTATTTAAGAAAGGATTGTACACTCCATTCAAAACAGTTTGACACACTTCTCAGAGGGCTACAAGGATTTTGATCGTGATCATAAGTTATACCAATATTGTTTCATTGAAAAACTTTTCATGCAACAGAGGTGGCAAAACGAGGTATTTTAAGGGAAGAAAAAGTAGAGAAGAAGTGACCTGCAAATGTTTCACACTCTTTAGGAAAGACCGGGCTGACATATTCGGTAACATTAAAGGGATAGAAAATAGGGCATTCGCACATGACGTCACACTTGACGACGTGGAAGACAAAAACAACGTTGCTAAGTCTGTTGTTAGGTACGGGAAATAGAAGCATCCAATAGAAGCATTCGCACATAACGCCACTGGAGGACAAAAACAACGTTGCTAAGGCCGTTGTTAAATCCGAGTCATGTGATTGAAAATGCTCTATTCTTTCAAATTTTAAAAAATATACCGTATCTAGAATTTTTTTCGGTACTCTATAAATAATTTAATTCCCTTGCAGAATGGAAATTCCCTTACGAAAATAACTCGTATTTTACTCTAAGGTTATTTTTCATAAAAATTATTCACTACTTTGTTTACCTTTTACTTCAACTTCATTTAAACCACGCCTACGTTGT
This sequence comes from Tetragnatha montana, assembly GCA_963680715.1. Taxonomy (NCBI): domain Eukaryota; kingdom Metazoa; phylum Arthropoda; class Arachnida; order Araneae; family Tetragnathidae; genus Tetragnatha; species Tetragnatha montana. The sequence continues at coordinate 16,354,890 of OY796676.1, read as the reverse complement.
TAAATGTGCCACAGTACAAAAGTAAAAGAGTTTGAAACATTCTAAAACCAAGTCTATACGAGACTCCCCCTCGCCTCGTCGGAAAACATTCCGACGGATCTCAAAAAACTCTCTCTGGCGCAACTCCGCACCATCTGCCGCACTTGCCTCCGCAGCTGTGGCAAGTGAGGAGTCCATTCGCTCCTTTGATTAATGAACGCAGCAGCACGCGCACGGTCGTTCCTTGTCTGGATTTACGACGCCCTCAGGGGCCTGCGGCACGCGCCGACGTCTTTTTAACATGCAAATGACGCCGTTCGAATATAAGGCGGAGGGATTTTGATTATCCTCATTGTATTTCTATACTTTTATCGATATTAAAATAGGTTGATGGGTATTTGATTTTTTTTCTTTTCTCCTCTTCGTTTTTTTCTCCATCCCCCCTTGTGTGCATTTCATTTCACACTGTATTTATTGTTTTGCCTCATTATTGTCGTTAATGCTTTCTCTCATTTTCTACATCATCATTTCTTCTTGTATTTGTCTGCATCATACTCTTACTCTCTCATTACGTTCAAAAAGAGAAATCTCTCTTCCCTAATACCCTTTCTCCCATTTTTCTACATAATCATTATCCTTTGTATTACCTATTTTTATTTTCTTTCTATTTTATGTCTACTAACTTCTCTTGTCCTTTTCCAACTCTCTCATTTTTCTTTAGTTCATTTTCTTATTCTCTATCATTCTTCATCTTAAACTATCTCTTCTTTCATTAATTCCCATCTTTTACATCCTAAAGTATGATGGAAAGTAGAAAAAAAAAGAGAAGGTTAGGGATTAACTTAATATTCCTTTCTCCACAATGCATACTGACAGTCTATCACAAGATGAGTTCTCGTTTACATTTCTGTTGCCAAGGCAACAGGACTCTCCTCATTTCCAACGGGGGAAAATGTTGCATTGAATCACTAGTCCTGTTTGTTTACTATTTTAACAGTTCACTAATCCCAGCCTTTCACATATATGCGTGCAACTGCATCAATTCCGAGAAGGAAGACCGTGCTTGTGATCGCCAAAAATTCTGCCAATAATTCTCCGTTGGTTTTAATTCCAGCCAAACCATAATACCGTTTATCCCTATTTAAAATGAATCGATCTTGTTTCTATAGCAACCGCCACAACTAGTCCAGAGATCATCTTGTGATAGACACACAGTACCTGTGTGTAACCTCAATGAACCATCTGAACCTTGTATTATCTTTCCAGAAGATATCTTTTTATAACAAAACCACTGCATGGATGGGAGGAGTAAAAAGATACTTAAGACTTAGGTAATGGATATATAGGAAAGAGGAAAAAAGAGAAAGAGTCATTGATTTAATTATAAAAAAGTTCACTCACGCAACTTAACTTGAATTTCGTGATTGCATTGTCGGGTAAAATTGAAAAAAAAAAAAGTATTTAGTCATCGTTTTTTATCAACACGCACCAGTCATTCTTTGAAGCAGCTGAAGATGATACTCACAGTTCATTCATGCAAATCATTTCGCAGATACGCCTCAGATATTACAATTACTTGAAAGAGAATATTCACCTTTGGCTTATTATAATTTCAAGTATGATTGATTTTTTCTTCACTTTATATTTTGCTAGAATTGCTATCAACTATTATTATGATGATGTCCGCGGTTTACAGATGAAGATGTTGAAAACGCGTTTTCATCGCATCTGTCATTTCTTTTGTTTTAAGATTCGTTTTTCTTCTAGAAATTGTTCTATCTTTATAGTGAGATTAATGCTTATTTTGATTCTAGATTAATTTTTTTTTAGCTTTTCGATTTCAGTAGACGAAATAAGTACCCTAAGGAGACTTTGAAGTTTTTAAAAAGTGAATAAAAATAATATTTATTTCAATTGATTCTTTATCAACTTTTTTTATTCTTCGTTACCTTTGAAAGAATATACACATACCAACATTGAAGTATTTTTAACTCGGACTACCACACTGAAATTTCTTTAATGTTATTTTCTGCATGTTGTAATAGTATTTATGTCATAAACACAAAAAAACTTTAAAAAGCTAACGCAGAAATTTTAGATTTTAAACTATTTTAGCGTTAAAAACTTTTAAGAGCATAATAGTAATATGTTTTTTTTAAAACTTCTGTCATTAAAAGTCTGGGATTTTTGTGAGTCTCCAGACGAGGTACTTTGAAACAAGGTTTAAATGGACAGTTATGCCTAAATAAAATTTGGTGAAGTACTCATATTACGATGTAAAGAAAGAAAAATATGATCACTAACTGTCTTTGACTGTAACCATAATAAAAGTCAAAATAAAAAAAAACTATCATTAATTTACTTATAAAATAATACACAGTTCTCGAAGTAATAACCTAACCTTAACACTAATGGCACTAACCTGCTAATAAAACCTGCACAAGCAATTCGCCATCATCAACCATCTCATTACAGGCGTCTGCTCGAGTGCTCGCCGCAAAACACATAGCCTAACCCCCCACGCGCGTCAAATGAGTATTTTCTTCGTAAAAAAAATGGTGCCCTCTGAATGTCCCATTATTCTAATACCAATCGGGGAAAAAAGCAAAAGTGAGGCAGCTGAGGGGAAAACAGACGCAAACGATCTCGCTACAAATCTCTTTAATAATAATATTCCTCGCCAGAGAGCTAGGTGGAATAATAAGATATTCTTCGGAACCAGGTGGTGTTTTCTGCGTGGACACGGTCTGACTGGTGTTTTTCTCGCGAAAATAATGATTTCCCTTCGTATCCACAATGAAACCGTTACTCTCAGGGGCTCTGGTCACGCGAAGGAAAGCACACACCGAGTCTTGGAGGAGTGGAAACTTATTAATTTTGGAAGGGCAGAGGACACTGAGGAGTTGTTGCTAACGTGAGCCCCGAAAATTAACCTCGAATTCGGGACTTGGAGAGAAGATATTTGCTTCTATGTAGGGCAACTTCTAGTTTTTGAGGAAGAAAAGTCATTGAATACTAAGCAACATTACAAAGCAGTTAAGCTGCGGTGAGCTATGGAATGCCTATTCTAATTACTAAGTTACTTAAATTAAATTGTTAGTCACGAGGAAATTTTGTACAAATAACATGTAAGGATTTTAATTTAAGAATAAAGAAAATTCTTAGTAAAATAATTATTAGAATTAATCTAAATATTGCATAAAATAAATAATGAAAGACACAAATTAGCCGGGACTCTGTTATCACATAAAATTACTTTCTTCTACTACTCAACCCATATTCTAATTCCTTTTAGCCATATAAGAAAAAGGAAAGAAAACACACATGTGTCCTAAAAATATCAAAAGCTCCCAAATAAACATGGCATGATTTTTAAAAAATTCAAATGGGGAATTATAGGCTGAATTACGTTGGAAAATAACGACTTTCTAACTAAATAAAAAAAACAACGGATTTCTTTATTTTAGGACTCTACAATTAATTGCATGAATAAAGTTTTCCTTTTCAAAACTTAAAACAAAATTTTTTTAAATGCTTCTTTACACATTGAGTTCGAATTAACACAAGAGGTTCAGAAACATAAGAGTTGGTTTCTTTAAGGTTAATCTTCTAATGTTTTAGAGTAACAGTAAGATTAACTTGAATCATAAAATAAATCCAATTTTTTCTTAAGCTGTATATATACCCTAAAGAAAATAACATCATCCCCTATCTGACCAAAATACGAAATAAATCCCCTTTATTATCGTTTGAAATAAATGAACATCGAACGACAACCGCACAAAAGAATGCGTCAAAGATTCCAAATCTCCTACAAGAAGCCTTCGAATCAAATAAATAACTCTTGGGTCGTCGCCCTTGCACCAGCAAACGTGAGCAACCAACATCATGGTTTTCTTACATGCGGAATAATTTAGTGCTCCCGTTTCTCATCCTGACCTTAAAGACTCGACAGAACTGGCCGTCCTCCTGATGGCAGGTTCCAACCAGACTAGGACGGTCGCTGAGGACTTTTTTTTATTTCTTTTAGAAAACTAACACGAGTGTGATTTGTTGAGTGCTGATGATGACGAATCTGGAGAGAACGTCCAGTGTTCGAATCAATCTCCAGATTCATGGCGAATCAAGAATAGAGTAAAAAGAAATGGAGTGACCGTCAAACCTCTTTCTCCATTGAAACGGTAGTGTCAACAACATCTTCTGTCATCCAAGAGAGCAATTTAACAAATTTTTAAGTTGTTTAAAGATTTTTTTTTTTTTTTTTAGTAGAATACTTAAGGAGTGTTATTAATATTTGGAAGAGTCCAAAGAGGATATATTGTCTACGGGCTCGAATAGATTCCAATTACTTGAGATCATTTAGAACTTATCTTTTATTTGTGTCACACATTTAAAACTATAATTTGTCATACCTTGAAGTAGGAGAAAGTTCTGACTTCTAAGGAGTGTGAGAACACTATCCTGAACTGACTTATCAAAGAACTGACAATATTAATAGAAGCACTTATGATTAACTTCTTAAAAGAGAAATTTATTCTTAGTACTGATATTTATCTATAATTAAATATATAGAAGAGCCCATAAAATTAAAAGTGTTCATATTATTACATTTTTAATTATGTAATAAAAAGCCATTTATTAAAATAATTGTAGAGATGTGTTCTGAGAATTGCCGGTTTTATTCCCTATTTTTTTTACTAAAAAACTGGAAAAATAATTTTTCATACCTAACTCAAAGGACAAAGGAAAATATCATTTGTATAGAGAAAAATCTCCCTTCCTCTTGTATGTATTGTGATCCACCCCCCTAAAATTGCACATTTTTATATTTTAGTACCAATTCTTTCACTAATTAAAATTTGATACATTTATTTTCCTTAAGAAAAAATGTATGAATGAAGAATTTATGGAGTTACTTAAAAAAAAAACTTCGTTAAACATTTGAAAACAATATAAACGTGTTGGACCCTCAGCCCGCCCCTAGTCAAAAATCCTGGATTCGCCACTGATCTTGAATCTCTGAAAGAGTTAATTTTCTGTACTAAAATCCTTCCTGCTATGAGACCCTTGCTAATGTTCCAGATTTCTTTTTCACATTTTATATGTTGGCCACGCAGGGTTAAAACCAACGTGTGGTCTATTTGATTCCATCTCTACGGGGACCTAACTTCCTCAATGGCAGTTTACGCGCTGCACATACAACAGAAGTAGGGGGGGGTGAGTGCGGAGATGTATGGCACGAGACGATGTTCGCGATCACAGGGGTTTTATCTGACAGCACACTGTTATCGAGAATGTAAGTAAGATAGATATCCATAAATTACAGCGTCATTCTGAAGTCTTCAATTACGAAGAGAGCACTTGGAGACAGTTATGGCGGGGTTGTGGGCAATTTTAATAGGTTATATCTAGACCCAAATTTGTATACAATGATTAAAAGGAAACCAGCCTTTATGACAAGTTATCTATCAGTCGGCTATACTATGGCTATATATATGGACTATATATATATATATATGGACTATATATATGGCTATATATATGGACTTTTACATAAAAATTACCTAGAAAAAAAGTACAAAACCTAAAAATATGTACACTAATATTTAAAAAAAGTGACAAACAAGGTTGGTCCCTTTATCCTCAACTTCTCGATTCTCAGTAAATGTCAATGTTTTTTTTTTCACTTACTCCTGTAGAATTTACAATTACATATTTCTGGAAATGTATTTCATCTATACACTACCCAAAAATATAAAAAATAATACTATTTATGAACTCCCGATTGAAATTGAGAATTGATGAAAAATTTCGTAATGGGGGGAAGAATAGGGGACTGTTTAGTCATCTTTATGGAGTCAATTTGGAAAAGGAGGGGGATATACTCTCCTGGCCAAGCCCCACCCCGAAAAAGAATGGAAAAGACTAGGTTTTACATTAAACGATCTTTCATTTTTCTTACATATAAACTTGCAAATTGTGTTCTTAGAAATACTGCGGGATTACAGAATTGATATCCTCATTTCTATTCCTTTAAATATACTTAAACCATAAAGTAATGAGGTTACCTTCTGCAATGCTGTACTGTTCCCGCTCCTTCTCCCAACTGCTGAAACTCGCCGATATCGCTTGAGCCATTTTCTGATTAGTTCCAGGGGTGAGCGGAGGCACTTGACTAGGAAGATCTGAAGGAGAGAAAATTAAAAATGTAAGGATAGATGACTACAAAGGAGACAAAATTTCATTACACTGCAACTTGGATAATTTGAAATTGAAGAAACCACTGAAAAACTTGGCATTATCCAAGAGATTTAGAATTAATTAAGTATTCCAGATTCAGTGAATGATTGAAACGATTATTTTCTTTCAAGCTATTAGTAACAGGAATCGTTAAATTCTTATTCTGAACGCGTGGTTTACTATATACATGGGAAATGTTCATTCTGGATATGATCTTGGCGTTCCTTTTGTCATAATTTTGGGAGAAAAACTCTTTCACTCCACACCACTTTCTTTATCCTCGACTTCGAATTAAAGACGTTCTGGTTATCCAGGTTGCGCTGTATTTTAGTGCTTGAAATTTTTACAAGCACTTTAAGTGCTGTAAACTCTTTGAGTGCAAATTTGTTTAAAAGTGTTACTTTCAATTTCTTAACGGAAACTTAATACTGCTAACACATTTTTGAGGAATTGTTAAGATCAGGTAACCAATTAGGCGGCAAAAGCTTTTGAAATTATTGTAAGCCTCATAAAATCAGTTTTCTGCAATTATTGATAAAAGAAGCTTACAGCGTAATTTAAATCAATTTGAGAGATTTGAAAACATAATCTAATCATGCTTAAATGAATTATCAAAACGTTTTAAACTTAAATTTTTGATTAATTTGCTTTTTTAACAAATGAATGTTTAATTTTAAAAATTTACATTTAATGTTATCTAAAAAAAAAGCTTTTTTCTTTTAATACTTCGAACAATGTCAACAATATCCAACGCATGAGTAAAGTTTACTTTCCCACTACTGCCCACTACTGTTATAGTTGCCAGGAATTATGAAAAATGATTTAATGAATAAAGAAAAAAAGTTTATACATTATGTAATGTAAAACTTTGCTGTAGGTCACGGTAAAAATAATCAAAGACATCAATAAATCCCGTCTAATGATTGTAATATTATTTCTTCTGAAAGATAATATTTTATTAATATGTAATTATGTTTAAAGTTTTGCCTCAGAAGTGACGCTAAACTTAGTCAGACTCAAACCCTAATGTATAAATCTTTTCTATATACTCAGACCTCAATTCAAATCAAGATAATGCTTTGAACTAACATCTTAAAAACTTCTATTCCAGCAACAACAAAAAAAAAACCCACTTATAAAAGACCACTCTAATTACCCATATTCGAATTCTATATTAAGAAAACGACTACATCTTTATAAACAAGCTTAAGAAGTTATTTCCAAACAAAAACCCAACCATCCCAATTGCGAAGTCTTTTTCATCAGCCAACTACTCCTGATGGCCGCCATGACGAAACATGACGCAAAACTAATCCGCAGCGTCACCATATAGATGCGTTTACATTAAAGCGGCATTGTGTCGGATGAGTGCGTCGCGATGTTTACAAAGAGGGACATTCTGACCCACAAATCGAAGACAAAAGAGTGGACAAAAGCGTTTCGAAAATGGTCCGGGTTGCCCAAGACCTCCTCTCCCCCGCAAGCGAAAACAAAGGGGCGGGGTCAGGAGTGACCCTGTCCAGCGTTTGACCTCATGCCGCCGTTTGACACCGGTGTCAATTGTTGTCCAATGTCGAAATGGTCAGTATTGTTCTTTCATCTGTCGCCCGTGCGTTTTAAATCTCTTTTAACTATTGCTAAGATGTGTTGTATTGTTCGTCGATTATTCCTGATTTATGTAGGAAAGATTTGTGGCGTTTAGAATAAATGGTTGATTTGTAAAAGTGCGCAAGATATTTGTAGTTTTTTAAATCTGATTTATATGCAGTAATTATTTTGACCTTCGATCAATTTGAACGTTGGTTGCCCTGCTGCATGAATTTCAAGCAAGCATACATAAATGAGTGATAAAGTATGAAAATGATGGGTAACAACTAAAGAACACTTAAAAGCTTTTAGAAAATTTTAGACAGTAAAATGAACTAAAAAAAAAATCTAAACCGTAAATTTTTCTTTCAGTTTTAAAATGTAATACAAAATAAGTGATAAGTTGAACAAAGCAACAAAATAAAGTATAAAGTTGATTATTCACTAAAAATGTATACTTAACTACATAATTTGTAAGAAACTTTAAATTTTAAAAAGATTTATGTACTGCGCTTTTAAGTTTTAGTCAGAAAACATTTGATTTAAAACGCTCAAATAATAAATTTTGTAAAAATAAGTGTTTTTTTTTTTTCAAATACTTTGCTAAAAATATTAACTCGGCGTAAAAAGATCAATACCTTTAAGAAAATATTGTACAAATGTTATGTTAGTACTTCAAAATTATTTTTAAACACCTTTCAGCACTTGATAATAAGACCATGTAGTGATCTGTACTAGAGAGTATGGCTAAGAAACAAACATACAAAAAAAATCTGTAAATGTTGCTTTACCTACAGGGTATACTTGCAGCAGGAAAGCCACAATCGGAAATTCGACATTTTGATGACCAGGTCAATAATAATTAATGGATTATAGATAAAGAAAAACTAATAAACTAATTGTGTTTTTTCTTTTAATACACAGATGGACAGGAAAACAGGAAACTTTTTTGAATAATAGCTTTATTAAGAAATCGGTCAAAATAAGTACTACTTACATACTAATAAAATACGTAGTATGCTTATGCTTATACGATATTTTTTAATAGGAATTAATGATCCAGTTTAATTTAGAGTAAAAATAATGTTTATATTTAAAAATGCAATAGGTATTTCAAAAAGTTTTCATAGAACTAAAACATAAAAAATAAGGGTAAAATTTTGCGCATTTATTGATATCATGTGACAAAAAAGGATGCTGATGGTGACCACAACTCAACTATAAATAAAAAAAAACCCAGAAGGGTAATACCAGGAAACAAGTTGTTTATTCATGTCCAATCACATGGAAATCCAATAACATGAGTCTTTCTTTTAAAAATTTTCCAGTTTCATACATCTTGCGGTTTTTTTGAAAGAGTATTGTGAATTGTGAGTAAGTTAAAATTATATAAATATAAATACATTTTAGATTAACTGAATTTGCGCAAGAAACGTATTAACCATCAAGTAATTCTTCTGATAGAGATTTTATTAAAATACAATTTATAGTATAAAAAAAGGTTTTAATATTTAAGTCAGAATGCGTAAATAATATAAAGTACCGAAATCACACATTCAATACCTTCTATTAAGTTTTTTTACACTTTCTTTCATGCTTAGAAAGCATATAATAATCTGTTACTATTTCTGCCCGTATAAAATACGAATTTTAATAGAATATAAAATTGGTGCTTCTTAATTTTTGTAAATGAAAAAAAAAAGTAAATTATTTGGTTTGCAACGAATAAATATTTTTTCTAAAATGTCTTTCTTATTTGAATCGCAGGATACTTACACTGCTTCTCGGACTAATATGAATGTAAATAATACGTAGAAACAAATAATAACAGAAAAAAACTTGGACTTTAATCAATTGCTAAAACTTAAAATTAGAACTTATAGAATTTGATTGATTAACGCTTCTTCAGGTGGGTAGGACCAAAAAGTTTGAGAACAGAGTTTTGAGGTCTTTGATTTATGAATGGAAAAAGCTCCATAATTAAGTATAGTACTTATCCAGAGGAAAATTTTAAACATTGCATTTTTATTGATAAATTAAAACAACTTTTCTGTTAAATATTTTTATATATTTTTTTCTATGAAGAAGAAACTAAAAAATCAAATTTTTGCAAAGTCACGTAATTTTTAAAATGGATATTTTTTAATTCATGTTACAAATACAGCATAGTTTAACGAAATGAGATTTAAAACTTGATAATTAAAATCGAAGCAAAGCTAATGGAAAAAGTACTCTTACACTTATAATGATGTTTTTTAAGGTTAACAAGGATATAATTGTTTTCTAAAATCCGTTTATTAAATGATGCAAGTATATCAATAAGAATATATATAACAGCTTTAATATATTTGTTGATGTAATGAGGTAAATATAAACATCAAACATTGGCCATAAAATGTATTCCAAGTTGCTTTTAAATAAAAATAAGGTCATGAAATATAATGAATAGATATTCCCGTAACATTTTATAGGGAAAGTTCATAAGGATGCCTCAAAGAATTGCAATGACTATAAGGTCGAAAACTCTTATTAAGATATGTTTATTTTATAACACATAGAAATTGGTGATTATTTTTCTCCATTTACTGTAATTTATTGACTCACAACAAGGAATTCTATAATACTATTATATTCTTATCACTAAAAGTAATCCATTCTTAAAAATTAAATGTGTAATGATTTTGACACGCTGTCCTCCAAAATTATCCTACTGCCCCTGAAAATATTTTCTTCTTAATTTCAATTTTAAAACACCAACCCGGGATTTGAACACACGAAGGAAACTCACACTCATCAATTACACAACATCACCGGAAAGTAAAGAGGCTAATGAAAAAGTCGTTACTACTAATTTCCCCCCACCTCTGGAAAGGTCCCCGGGGCGTCGCAACGAATACACCACCACCAGGTCCCACTTGTCTTCCCTTCACTTCCGACCGGAAGCACGCAACGTCGGCCAAGGCAATATACGAAATCAAGGCGCGGGAGTAGGTGGAATGAACAAATAAAAACGGACCATTTTCGATTTCCGGACTCACGAGGCCGGATATTTACCCGCTCCTGGACACGAGACATCGCGAAAGGATTGTTGCTCAAGATGGTGGACTGTCAATCCATTGAGCGGCCTGGCACACTACGTTTGTAGAGGAATTTAACTAGTAGTTAAAAAAGTTTATTATTTTTGACGGGGTCTATCGAAACTCGGGAAGGGGTTTGTAAACAACTAATGCTAACATGTATCAAAATAAAACCTACAAAACATGAATGTGTTATGACGGGAGGGAAAAAGTTCCTCCGAAGAGTTTCGTAGTAAATCAAGGATTTCTGTGTACTAGGAGGAGTTGAGGCACAAAAAAGTTAGCATGGCAGAGACACAGCAGCGCATCTAAGATTTTGTCTAGAATCTATGATTACAAAAATGCTTGTATTAACGTAGATTAGAAATTTTTAATAAAAGGGTGAATGAAGTTGAAATCATCAATTTTGACCATAAATCCGTTTTATTACCATTTTTTTCAAGGAAATGAATGTGAATAGTAATTATTTAAATGTAAAGGATTGTACGGTGAGAACTTTTATGCATTTGAGCAACTTAATTACTTTAAAATTAAAGATTACTACCAAAATTATCGTTTAACTTGATTTATTTTGTATATATTTTTCTTTCATTTCCACAACATCTGGAGAAGCTTATCTTATTGCCTTTTTTCTCACATTGCAAATCGTACACAACAAGCACACTTCTTTGCAGAATTTCAATGCACTACCTGGAAGCAATTAAAAATTTTAATAGCAATTAAAATCCTAGATATTTCATGATATAAAATTTCCTCTAGTAATAGATTTTTTCCAAATCCTTTTTATTAGCATCCCTCGTAAAGGTAGAGAGAAACATCAACGGAATTAAATTAAGTAAATAAAAAATACTTAACCTGAACTAACTGTTGGATAAAAGTAACTGTTAAAGTTACTAATTATGATCATCATTGAATCATTGTGTAACAAATTACAGCAAGCATATATGTATAGAAGAAGGGTTAAAATCTACAGTTTATTTTTTACTTACAACTAAATTTTTGCAAACTTTGCATTCGCTATGAAACGCATCGTAAAATGTATCCCATTCTCTCTGTATACCTCATCCCAAATTTTTATACTACAAAAAATATATCATTAGGAAAATCCACCCCCAAAAATGTTTTAATATGTTATTGAAAAAAATGTTTTAATCATTGTTTCCTTTTGTAACGATTTGTGAGTGATCACTAACTTACGAGCATGAAAAATAATTTGTACCTATTTTGTTTATTAATACATTTTTGCATTATATTTCTCATTTACATCTATGTTGTTATTTTTAATTTGTAACTAATATATTTTGTACATGATGTTGAATTTGTAAATACTGTACTACAGTACATGTTTATATGTGTTATGTTCAATTTGGCGTATGACCCAGTGTCCTTTTTGCCAATTTATTTATTTGTTTGTAACAAATTAATCTGAATTGACTTTCGTATCGCAATAATTATCTAAGTGGGTATAGGAGATTCTATGAATCAAAACCTTTAGTTACATAAATTTAAAATTCTACAGATTTTAATATAATAATCTTTGAATAATCCCCGAAGTTATCTTTATTTATTTACAATCTTGACATAACATGTTTCAAATTGATACTTTGAAAACAACATTCTTCACAATATTGAATGGTAAAACTTAAGTACAATAGTTAGGTAAAACTTAATTCATTGAATGTTTCTATCTTGTGTTTAATAATTTACAAATGTTAGACCCTTTTTGATGAAATAAGAAAATAGGAATGCTTGGATAAGAAATTGTTTAAAGTGCTAATGTTATTAAAAATTCGATAACATTGGACCAATTTTGAAATTTTTTAAACTCATCAATGAAACAGAAAAAATTTATAAATTATATCCGAATAATAAATTTAATCAAGTCATTGATCAATCAATGATTAATGGAAAGTGATTAAATAAGTTTAAAATGAAAAACAATTAACTTGTTTATCTTTCTCTAACAATTTAGAAGAATTGGCCAACAGTTTCAATAATCAATTCTTACTGGTTTTTAACACATGTAGTGCTGGATAGCAGCCCTGGTTTTGAAAATCCAAACAGTACCATCTAATATCAAAAGCATATTTTTTGAATCAGATACTGATATTGAAATATCAATATTATTAGATTAACTGGAGGAGAAAAATTTAAGTATATTTTTAAAAACTATTGAAAAAATAACACATATCCGTCTAAGTTTTTAGATAAGCGTCATACTAGTATAATAGCTGATAACCAATGCGGTTTTAGATGAGTTTTAGTGTTTATTAAGTTTACTATAATTAGTATCTACTCTAATGAAACAAATAAGATACTAAGTCTGCTGCTGGGTTTTTTATACTATGCTATAAGAAAGACTTTGATGCTGTTAACCATTAACTGCTTTGAAATAAATTTACTTTACTTGAAAAGAAAAACACAAATTGTTTAAGTTAATGATATTTGAAGTTGTGAGCTATCAATTAATGGTGAGGTTCCTCAGGGATCTATTATTGATTAAGGGATATTATTATTAAGGGACCCTTATTGCTTTTAATTTTATTAATTATTTTTATCAATTAAATTTAAATTGTGACATTCTTACTTTTGCTGATGATACTGAATACTGATGATGAATAGTACTTAGATAAATAATGATATTTTAATTTTAATTCGTTGGAAAGAAAACTCTTTTAAAAAGTTCGTATATATCCTTGGACTTGCTTATCGTACTAATGTCTCAGAATTTCAAACATACTTATTAAAAGTACAAAATCAAATTACAAACTAAAGTAAAAAATATTTTAATAAAAGTAAATTAGAAAATTGTAGAACATGCAAACAAACATGGAATCTTGTAAATAAGCTTTGTCAACAAGAAAACTTTTGATTTTACTTCTAAGTGATTCAGATTCGGCACTACAATTTAGTTCTCAATTTAATAATTGCACCCCCAATTCCTCAAATATCAATAAAAACCGTTGTATTCATTAGATCTCACCAAGTTTAAATTAATTTTTTACCTCTCATTATACGATTATGATGTTATCAGTATTATTAGTGCATTTTCAAATATGGACTCAGTGGATTTTGATGGATGGTATCAATATAAAACTTCTTTAAAAAGTTTTCAGTCAGTTTTATTACTAATTTCATAAATCAGTCAATCAATTCCTCTGAATTTCCCGACTCTCTCAAAAAAGCTACTAATGCCCCTATATTCAAATCTGGTGATAAAGTATACTGTCAAATTATCGTCTCATATCTAAATTGCTCACTTTCTCTAAAACTAGTATGGGTTTATTAAGGGCAGAAACACGAAAACAACGCTTTTTATAATTTAACAAGTCCATCTATGGCAGTATCGATGATAATAAGATACTAGCAAATTTTCTTGGTATATCTAAAGCCATTATTACACAATGTAAACCATTCTTTATTAATTTTTAAATTGGATAATATAAAATTTAGTGGTAATATAATAAACTGTTTTGAATCTTTATCTTTCCAATAGAAAACAACTAGCAACAATTTGCAATACTTTAAGTGAATTTACTACATCGAATCGCGTAGTGCTAAAGGGAACAGTTTTAGATCCTTTGTTATTTTTAATTGTCATTAAAGATTTATGCAAATTATTTTTTTTGGTAAAATGATAACCAATGCATATGATTCTGTTTACTCTATTCTTGTAATGACCTTCTCGAAATAAAATCACAAATCGAAACTGGTTTGGTTGATGTTGGAAAATGGGGTTTGCTATTAATGATTTAACTTTAAATTTAAACAAAACTGAATACAAGTATTTTAACCTTAAACAAACAATAGCTCATATAAATATTAAATTTTATTCCTATTTTTGCAATAATAATTTTAATTAAAACTGCCATACATTAGAGCTAGTATCGAATACATCGACTCTAACCTGAAATGGAAAACTCATATTAATGAATAATGAAAAAGATTCGCTTTATTTTAATAAAGTTTCACCACCTTAAAAACTAAGTTCCCCAGTCCTTTTTAAAAACACTGTACTTTTCTTGGTTTTTCCTCTTTAAATAACTAAGGAATCATAATTTCGGGTGGCGACTATAAAATTAACTTACTGCTTTTAATTAAGATTCAAAATAATTTTTTTTAAAATTTTAATTTCTATAGAGTTGACTTAAAAAACTTAAATTTACTTCCTTTACGTCATGTTGCTCTTTATCGAATTTTACTGCTATTATACCGTCATAGCAATATTTGTAACTTAAAAAGTTAGATTAGTGAAAATCGAGTTAATGAAATCGATCAAATTTCAGGCTTTCATCATAAAGAGATTTTTCGAAAGCATTTCTTTTATCTTGCAACAAAACTTTTATTTGTTCTGCAATCGTTTCATTGTGTTTCTGCGAATCAAACGCCTCAACTAGAAATTTCGATAAAAATAGCATTTAGCATTAACATTTTCTTGGTAAAATTAACATGCGATTCAAATAAACACATTGACAAAATCCCATCTGGTACTTAAACACCTTGAATAAATTTTTAATGGCGTTAAACTACACATTTTCCAACAATAACCATAAAGAGTTAAAAAAGAAAATTAAATTAAGATAAATCAAATTAACCAAACAATAAATCAAACAAGTGAAGATCATATCACTTGTGTAAGGGGAATCTTTTGGTAAATTTACTAATAACTATGTTTTGTCTTAAGTTGCTATGTTACATAGCAACATAGCAAACATAGTTACTAATAACTATGTTTTGTCTTGCTCCGTGTATCAACTTGCTCTATTGTACTACCTATTAGTAACTCTTAAAAGTTTAGCTTATTGTAAAAAAGTTTTTAATTTGAAATTAGCAAGTATATATACGATTAAGAGAAATAAAAAGATAAACTGTAGAAATTTATCATGAGTCATTAAATTTGTTTACTTTTTAAAGTTTTATTATTACTTTTTTATAAAACTTTAAATTCAAGTATACTGATCATAATAAATAATTATCGAGTACACAACTAACAACTTTTTTTTGTTGGAAAGTCTAAATTTTCTTCTACCGATATTATGCTTTATCATTCCCTTAATTTGCAAATAACATTATGTCTAATATAAATAAGATTGGTTTAGATACATGTGACATTTTAAAATGTTTTTATCATATTATAGAATCTGTAACACTTTATATTATTTTAGATAAAAACCTTTTTCTTGCTAATGTAAAGATAACATTCTCATTATTGGATACATCTTTCAAATTTATAAATATTTATATCATTTAGGGTGTATGGTCTTGATCATGTTGCGGATGTGTACTACATGTATCGGAATTTACAAAATTACATAAATACAGTGTAAAATTCCCCGTATAAAAATATCAAGAACGCTATCACTAAAAATTATTGACAAAAAGTTATAAACCTTAAAACTATTCACATCTAAGACATAAAATCAGAATGTTAAAATAATCCACACTAAGTTTATGTTCAGATAAGGGGAAACGGGACGATTTGATACCACATGGGGCACATTGATACACTTTTAATATCTCAAAAAATATCAAGATTATTTAGGTTGCATTTTTACTAAAAGTTGCCTTTACATGCATAAACATTTCGTACGAAACCGTTAAGCTTTTCAGTAAGTCTATAAATTTTAATGAAAGAAATTATATTATTTTTTCGTTCATTTCTAGAAGCAATTTTGATGCTATTCTTTTTTGAATACAGAGATCTGTATATACCAAAAGAAAGTTCATTCTAGTTAACAATGGGATATATTCAATTTTTAATCATTGTCCATTTTGTAAATAAAGGTTTAAAGATAGCTGATGAGACACTTTGATTAGGGGTACTTTGATATACTAGTGGGGCAAATTGATACATATCAAGGTAACCATACTCTACGTAAGCAGGAGAACATCTCAACAGTATATTTTAAAAAATTAGTTGGAGGTAAGTAAGAGTTCGTAATTTTTCAGAAGTTTATATCTTAGCTGCAGTTATTCTTAACTTTCATAAAAAAAGTCAGAAATTTCAAACTAAAAAGAATAGATATTCATAAAGATAAAGTTAATTTTTTAATAAATGAACAAATTTCAAAGCGATTATCAATACTTAAAACAGTAGACAAACATAAACACAAGATCAAATCAGGAACTTTGAAACATTACCTCGAGAAGTACTAAGCACTTTTATAAGTTGCAAATAACTGTATTTTTGAAAACTATTAATTGAAAACTAGTAGCAAATTAGTACAACAAATCGTCCAAAATAAACACTTAATTAGTAACGGAATTTAAAAAAAAATGAATGATTTTAGAGAAAGATACCTTTGAATTTTACTTAATTAATTCAGAGGGCATTTATCTCTTTAAAACCTACATTTTATTTCCTTAATTAGAGATTTGAATTACCAATGGTTGAATTCTACGGGTTTTTTTAATTCCTGAAAGTTTGATGGTAAAATTATGATATGTATTCAAAAAAGTAATGTAAAACTACTGATGATCTCTCTTAATAAAAAAAAACTTTCATTATTGTTTAATTTTTCAATTACTGTATTTGAACAAATTATTCCCTGTATCAATGAGACCAAAGCAATGCATCACATCACTGCGCTCCGCATTTGGGGCACATTGATACAAAAGTGATTTAAAAAAAAAAGTCGTTATATTTTAATTTTTGTCAAACGTTTTTACAATTGGTCATCTTTTTTTCTAACTGGTCATTTTTGGATGTTTTTAGAAATAATTACCTGAATAAGTCCTAAGGAATTTTTACGCAAAAAATGGGTTTGAGTTTTCATGTAACAAATTGGACAATTTCCCCCTACTTGTCTTTTGTTAAATAATAGTAGGTTACTTAAGTACATTTTTAAATCAAAAGTTACAGGAAAAAAAGAGAAGCTTTATTTTAAATAGTCTGAAGAAAGTTTGTGGGGTAAGAATCTAAATTTGAATGAAATATGAATCAGTATTTGAATAAAAACAAAATTAAAATAATAAAATAATATTTTCTTTATCTAAAACATCTTCTCGGAGATTAAAGAGACTATTTTATGCAATAGAAATAAAAATAAAGGGAAGAAATTGGATTTCTAAAGCGAATGTTTCTTTGGGAAAAGCCGCGGTACGGAAGACAAAGAGTGATAAAAGCAATAATACAACCCCTTCAATTCCTCGTATAGGACCATAATAGAGGAGAAAATTTTATTAAAATGTATCACTATACAGATTAGTAGCCTAATTTTGTAAATTATTACTGTCAAGTTTTAAATGAAATAATATATTGGCAATATTTACCTGTGTATGAAAAGAAGCAAAACGTGAATAATGTGAATAATTTAAAACACAAAAATCAACGATATAATGACGTAAACGTATTTTATATAAGTTTTAGTAATTTATGGATTTTTAAATTTTAAAAAATTAAGGTTTCTATAACTGTGACTTTATTTCTATTCATTTTCCCTCATTTTATTAGTTTTTAAAAGTAAATTTATCCGAGTTTGAAAAATATAACGCTTTTTCTATAAATACTAATGCCAATTACCTCTAATAATTTAACTTTAGAGAGTAACTAGGATGTGGATTAAATAATAAATCTTAAATCATCTTTAACAATTGATTTTAAAGAAGATCAATATTTTTGTTACTGGGAAAAATGGATTCGATATCGAACAATCCTAATTGATTTTGAGAGTGAAGAGTTAAGAAAGGGGGAAATCCAACAATGTTAAAGATTTATAATGAAAATTTTAACACTAAAGTGAAGCACACTTAAAGAGTTTCTCAAAAATTTTTAGGATGTTTTAAGAAGCTTATAACATTTAAAAGAAGACAAAGAAGAAGGTCTCAAACATTTTTCGATAATGAATAAATTTAGTAGCGATTGCTTTAGAAATCATTAGTTCTTTGATATATAGTATTACACGAATTTCTGCTTTTTAGGAATTCATATTGCATGTTTAAAAGTGGATAATTTTAACAAGACAGTTACGAGGTTTCAATGTTCAATCTACTGTTTTTTTAAACAGTAGGTTGTAAAAATAAATGATAAATTTTTTGAGCGAACTAAATTTCCTTTTGAGGACTTGGGAAGTTTTTAAGGAGGGTATCAACTCTGATAGAGTTATACAAAGAACAGAAATAAACTTTTTTACGTAACTAATCCATCAACACCCCCATTTCCTCTTACAAATCTTAGAAAAACATTCTCCAACTAATAATTTATTTTCTAACAACAAACACACCAATGAAAGCCTCCAAAACGATATCCCAACCGTTGCCACCCCACAAACCCCAACAACTTCAAAAAACCTACCTCTGCCGGGATAAAACCGCACCCCCGTCAACAGTCCCATATTCGTCGGTCCACCCGACGAGTCACACCGACAAAAACACTAGTCCACAAATTTTTATATCAACAATAATCCACTAGTCCGCCACCACACCGGCTCAGTCATCCACACACGTGCTGCTTCCACCAACCGACTGGCTCTCGGCTCGCCGGGTTCCCTCGTCCCTCTCTTTCGCTTCTAATTAACCAGTTCTCCCTCTTCTCTCTCTTCGCGGCTCGGCGTAAACAAAGAGACAAGACCGGGGCCGTGACACCTGGTGGGTAGGGTTGTCCGAGCGTGCACTGTGACGCACCTGTTGAGCCGAGCGCTAATGCAGGCGTTTAGGGGGTGTTGCGTCACCGATGGACGGGCTGATTGGTCTTTTTTGGGAGGATCCGAGGTCTGCTTCAAGTGGAGGGACCATTAGGAGAAGATGAGGATTGTTGGGATATTCCACAAGTTTTTATCCTGTTTGGGAGACTTATTCTTCAATGTAATTCCCTTTTTAAATACTACTTTTTGAACAATCTTTAAGGGTTTGAAAGGAGTATTTCCCATCCCAAGGTCTAATACTTAAGTCTTCTGCACTTAAAAAAATAGTAGGTTTTTTTATAGATATTTTTATTCCTTTAAGTTTTGAGAATAATATTTTCTACCCTCTTTGAGAACAGCCGAGAGAAATACATCATGTGTTCATAAATTTCGTACTACTAAGAAATGCATATTTGCAAGTGCTACTTGGAAAATTCAGAGATGAAAAGACCACCAATTAAGTGCAAATTATTAAAAACTCTAATAAAATAGTATAATTCTTTTAGTAGGAATTATCCATGACATTGAATTAAAGACGTTCGAGTTATCCATGATGCACTACATTGATATTTTGGAAAAGTTGATTCTATTAGACATCTTAAAGATTTGAGAAAGGGTATATTCTGACTTTCATTGGTAAAATCTTGCCAACTCTGTACACCCCTTTTTTAAAGAATTTTAATTGTTTAGTTTTAGTTTTAATTTCTACTGAATAAATATCTCTCCAAATTTGGATCTTAATAGGCAGTTTTAGTTTTCCTAAATTCTTAACAGAAAGTAATCATATCTTAAGAAAAAGCAGGTTAAAGAATTTAAGTTAATTAATATTTAAAATTTAAATGGATTATGTTTGTATTTGCTATAAAAGACAAAATTAGATTTATAAATAAACATTCACACAACATTTAAAACATTGCAATTATTTAAATAAAGTTTCTTTAGTAGTAGGTATTCTTTGCAAGTTTTAAGTAGGATAATTAATGAAAAATATCTCACATCCCTAAATAAACTGTATAATGATAGTCACAATCAGCAATAAGATTGGACATAAAGCATAATATATGAAAAATTCGCATCTATAAGAAATTATCAATCGACAATCTCATTTGATAATCATATAATCAGAACAATTTTTATGGCTATTTTGAATAGGGGTGCCTTACCTGATAGTTTGAATTTCATGCATGTATTAGAACTAAGAAAAAACCTACGATACGACCTGCCGCAACATATTCAAACGATCTTTCGGAGTGGACAATGGGTATAGTATTATAACCACTCTCGGACACGCTAGAAAAAGGAATGCTGTTAATTAGCTTAACATCATCGCCAGATAGAAATTTCCATCAATAATTTCTTTTGTATTATTGTTAAATATGTACTCAACTCAACGGTATTTTCTCCATCAACTTTCACTTGCATTACCATCGTCTCATGTCTTATCTAGGTATAGATGTTAACCTACTGTTAAAAATGTTTTTGTATAAATCCGAGAAAAAATTTAGGTTTGGTCAAAATTTTGAGTTAGTAAAAGTCTTAGAACGGAAGGGATAACTTCACAATAGATTGCTTCAAAAATGCTAATACTTCTTACAGTTTTAAATGAGTTATACAATGTCAATGAGAACTTTTAAACATCCAAATAACCTAATTAGTTTTTTATAAATAATAACTGATGCTTATCATAACTATGTTTTACACTTGTTTTGTAAATTTGTACATTTTATTTCTTAGTAATTCTTCAGTAAATTTGTTCAGTTTTCACTTCTTAGCAACTTTTGAAGAACCCTTTTTTCCTGCATTACAAATTCAAAGCGGCAAGCAGACTTCTCCGCATGCTTTCAGCCTGAAAAAAAATTGATTAAACTTCTCTTTAGCTTTTAAAAAAATTTCCTAAATGTTTTAGAGAATATGATTCCATCGTGTTATAAAATTTATACCAAATCCGTTTTAGCATATTAGTGTTATTCTATCGATCAACTTCCCTGTATAAAAATAACAGGAAATTTATTCCAAGGTTAGCTCAGGACCATTGAGCAGACCAATGTTGACCAACATCGTAAATATCGATAAATTGGATATTTTATGGAAATTTTAATTATCATTAAATACAAGGTCAAAATCGTTACTTTTTTGCCCCTCTTATGTTAATATTGGGAAGACGATACGGACAGAAAAAGTCTTTACTGGGCAATATCGTCGATATGGGTTGATATTTGAGAGGGTGTCGTTTTGACAAAGGCCAATATTGACAGAAAGTTGATGGCCTAGGTTTTTGTGGTACTGGGCTGAGTACTAAAATAGTCTCTATACTTGGTTGCAACGTTTCTTGAACCCAGTACGTCACAAATGCGGAAGGAGAAATCGGTAAACACGAAGCCTGTTGGGTTGATAGGAGGAGTTTCGGTACGCAAATCGTGATTGAAAAGCACTATATATACCTGGGTTTAACAAAATAATCATATTTTTAAATTGACGTTCTTGATTTCACTCAAAATTCAGACACCACGATGGGAACTACTTTGTTTGTTAGTGACGTCGTAGGATCAACTTAAGTTGCTGTCTAGTATAGGTGTTGGTGGTACCTGGGTTGAGTACTAAAAGAGTCTCCAGATATTATTAGCTTGATCCCATCTTTCACCTGTATGAAAACTTCTAAATATTAGCGGAACCTCCATCCTAAAGGATATCCTTTACTGCTATGGCATACAATACAATCTTAAGTAGACCTTCACATTTCTGAGGACTTCATTCGAATGAACTTTGAAATTGAGAGTTTCCTTGCAAAATGCAACAACTGGAGAGAAGTTACAAACCCAAACTATGTTTTTAAATATTTAAACCAGTCCATTTGAAGTCCCCCAGAGTGGTTTTCCACACTTCCCCACGGTGTTTGCTAAGAGGCGTTTCAGGTTACTGCCCCGTTCTTTATGGGGCCGGAGTGTTTGTTTGATGTTTGCCGCCACACGCGGCGATCGCACCTATGCCGGAGCACGCTCGGGGGCGGGGCTTGCTGGGTGCTTCCCATTACGACGCGATTTAAGGCCGACAATGCAAACTCAACCCATTTTTTACCTGCTGCGAGGTGGCAACACTTAGATGGGAGGAGCGTTTCTCGGAGAAGTTTTTTTTTTCATGGAAGAGGTTGCTTGCTTTCTTTTTTAGGTCTTCCAATGATGAGTAAATTGAGTAGAGGTAGTATTGGGTTTTCCTGATTTTTTAGGTTAATTTCTCAATAGGAAAGCAGAGAAAAGGGAACATGAATGTCTGTGTCATATGTTGCTTTTGTTGCTTTCTCAGAAGATTATCATGACAGTTTAAAACAATAAAGCAGCTTTGTAAATAAGTCTCCTTTTTTGGAAAGAGAGTTGACCAAACATATATATATATATATATATATATATATTAATAAATACTTAAAATGAGGAAATATTTCATTCATTTTAAAATTTACTTTAATATATTTCCAGAAATTTAACTAACATTGTTTTTCAAGTGTACTCTCAACCTAAAAAGCTGGAGTAAAAGGCATTAATAAGTGAAATATATCAAATGTTTTGTAGCTTCATTTTCTTTTTGGAAATACTAAATAGGATTAAGTTTCATTAATAAATATTAAAGTTTAAAAATTTGGAATTTTTAAATGCTTTACTTTATAAACATTTCCATCACTTTTTACAAATAAAATAAATATCTTTAACTTCACCATGCTTTAATATTGATTCATTCTTTCCTACCTTATCCCTATACTAGTATTAACCCAAGACATTTCTAATAACTTCTTTTTCATATTATTTTACATTAAAATATATGAAATATGTCGTTTCAATGAAGATTATCAGGATTTTCGCTATTCAAACTCGGTACATTTCTTGTGAAACAAATACTACAAGTAAGAATTTTTCTTTTTAATAAACGTGATACTATACCCTAATGAACTATAATAATTTATTTATAGATCGCATCTGACCACTGACATAAAACTTCAAATAATATACAAGTTAAGTGTGTAGAATATTCCTTTTACCTTATCCCCAAACAAGTACACTTTCAAGTTTCACCATTCATAAAAAAAATATACGAAAACCAAATTTTCAAACTCAACCTTCACTCCATAAATCCCCAACATCCAAAATAAAGGTCAAATTTCACCCATCAACCCAGCCAAAAACAGAAGCAAACCGAGCAATTGGTCCTGAACAGAGGCGTTTCGTCAGCCCCCCCCCCCTCCAAAACGCTCTCGGGTGGCACAAATTGCATAAACGCACCCCTCCTCCCAACCAGCGAACAATGCCGATCTAGATTATTTAATAACCTCTTTATCAATCGACGTTCAACTTGACAGGTCCGACATCATGTGAAATGTGACTCACGGCCACACAGACGGCCATCATATAATTTTGCGATATTAGTGCTGGGAAAGATAAGCACACTTTCATATGACCCTGAATTTGGGCTAAGGGGAAACGTATTTACGTCATTCGAGAAGTCCCGTTTAAAAGAAGAGAGATGGTTCGGCTGCTGATAGGTCGTATAAATTGTGCCATATGGACTTAAATTAGGTTTATTGTTCCATAAAATAACAGTTTTGTTAAATAAATAGGATATTTTTTAGAAAAAATCTTCACGTTACCTCTCGAAATAGTTTAGAAACGTCTAGATATAAGGAGTAATTATCTAGAATATTAAAGTTTGTGTTTGACTCCAAACACTGCTTTAGATACTCAATCAATAATAATTAAAAGTTTATTTGATGGCTTTATTTATACGACCTTATTTAAAAATATTATATCTTAATTATTCGATACATTAAAGTGCCAGTTTTAGTCACCTTTTTTTACAGAAAACGTAACTCTTAATTTTGTTCAAAATTTTATGATAGAAATGAAGAAGTTTAGGAGCATTTAGTTGAAGATTGGAATAAGCTCGTTATTACTTCAAGCGCCTTAGTTCTTATAAGAACTTATAGCACTCTTACTTGTGTGTTAGAGTACAAATATAAAAAAAAATAGAATCTGTTATTAAAAATCTATACTGCATTAGAGACCCTTGTATGTTAATGTGCTTGATAATTTACCCGTATTAATTTATTTACCAACACGACAGAATCATTATCATTAAAATTTCATTCTACTTATAACACCCTTCGCATCTATTTTATAAGTTCCAGTGAAGATTTATTGTAATATAGAATCCGTATTAATAGTTAAAGAATACATTAAATAGTGTTTAATTCACATTTCCAGGAATGATATCCATATTGCTGAATTATTGTGGACTGTTCTCATATAGGTTTCACTTCATGGTTGTAACAACCACATCCCGTCTTGATTTGAAATTATAACGCAGAATTCGAATAAAAAACTATTTTTTAAAACTGAAACAATATTAATTTTGAGAGAAAGGTTAAATTACACGGCAAAGAGAAAAAAGAATGCAATCACTAACATCAAAGTCGGTCAATTATTTCCTCGGATTTGTGTATCTCTTCACTTCAGATTAAATGAGAATTCCGAAAATTGGAACGCAATTAAAAAACACGTTAAAATAAGCCGATGGAGGTTGGCAACAGCAGCAGCAGCTGTTCGTCGCCTCGCAAAAATAAAACCGAATCGGGTCTTGTGGTTAGAGGAGATATTGTGAAGCAGGTGCTAGGGCGAGAGTAGCCTCCCAGCTGCTATACACTACTTACATGCAAGCAACAGGGCCGCGGGGCGGGGAGACGATTTAAGGCGAATTCCAACGCACTTAGGTCGGAAAAACAAGTTTTATAGGCATTATTCCAAATTAGCCTTCTGTGTACCAATTTGACCACCAAATTGGGAATGGAAAATCATTACTAACAATCAACTCATAGAAATTATGCAAGGAAACTGATGATTAGAAGTTATTTTGAAGTCACACTGCAGGGATACAATTATACTTTATTTAACTATAATACAAAAATTAAATAAAATGTTTGATTTATATGTAAGAGAATATAAAAATAGTGATTTGATCTATCAGAAAATAAAAAGTTAACTGGAAAGATAAATTTTTATTTGCGTGTTTTGTTTTGTTTAAAAATTTCAAACACATAATAAGGTTACTTTCTTGTTCGTCGGTTCGTTAAACAAAAATTCTAAGTTGTTTGAAAACGTAAGATATTAAGTGAAACACTCAAGAGAAAGAAATATTTAGTACATATTTTAATATCAGGTATTACTTAATGAAGATTTGACATCAACATTCAAATTTGAATGACTAAATAGAGAATATCCTATCATTTTAATGATTCTATGATATGCTAGCCTCTCACAGGATCACATTTCAACAATTATAAGCATTAATTACCAATGAAGCAATCTTAACAATAATCCATACATTCTTGAGTATTCTTTTACAGTACTGCTAATCAAAAATACATATAATTCATTGTAGTATTTTTTCTACCATTATTCTTTTATTAGACTTAGAGTGCGACCTTAAGACATATCTGGTGGTGATGGGACTTATCCCACCTGGTGTAGGAATGCCTACACCAGGTCCATGACACCATGCTGCTGCAACAGACTAAAAACCCTTTCCTGCTCATCCAACAATTGGTCCAGAGTGGCACCAATACAATCAAGAAGGTGAGCAGGGGTAGCAGACATATCTAAATGACAGAATTAAGAAAGACAACCAAGGGGTATTTATCAATTCAGCTTCATTTACTTCAAGAGTCTGCATCAGTTTTCTTACCCACCATGACCCAGGCGCGGATCCAAGGGGGGGGGCACTTTTCCAGACCATCACCTTTACCGCTTTTCCTTTTGAGAAAAATGTCAAAATGTTGGGGATTTTCAAATAAGTATCACTCAATATCCCTTTTGGGTACCTCTGGGAGGGTATGGGGGTCCTCTCCCAGAAAAAATTGGAAATTTGACATGGAAAAGTAGGGTTTTAACTCATTTTAAACTTTACTACTATTTTTACGAGTACTTTACTACTACGAGTACTTTTTTGAGGTCCAAGGGGGGGGGGCATTGTCTATAGTGCCCCCGCGCCTGCCATGACCACCCATACTATAGAAAAAAAAACCTTCTCCATATCACAAAGGTACTACAAGAAGGAACATCTTCAACACACAGCCACACTTCCTCATAAAAAACCCGACCCGCGTCTGGGGCAAATCCGTGCCAAGATGTTGCTCGACGAGTGGCGGCACACGACCAACACGCGATCGGCACACTCCCCTCTCTTACCTGCCTCTCACCTTTGTCCTCCCCCCCCTCCATTTGGCCCTCCAGGTAAACAGCACCGCCACAGAAGAGAAAGACCGTTGAATGAAGAAGTGGTCGGGAGACTTCCGCAGGTCCGCTTTTTTCTCTTCCAACTAGAAGAAGCCGCAATCAAGGGTAATTTGCAGCAGGGTCCGTCCGTTGGACACCTGTTGTCGGTCGTGTGCCGGGGATGGACGGAAGGGTAGGTCATTGGCAATAAAGTTGTCAGGGATGTGACGAACTAATTTGGTTTTGTGTCTTTTCGAGGATGGGTAAATTGGATTAGTGAAGAGGGAAGGATGGGTTTTTGCTTTGTCAGATTTGGCTTTGGGATGGGTGTTTAACGACATATGGGTTATTATAAGAGCAGTGGTTAATTATTTGCATCGAAAATTGTTCAATTTTTTCTTAGTGATCACCCAGATGTCTCCTAACTATAGAAATAAGAAAAGTTCATGTGGAAAGTAAAAAAGCGGGCTGCCAGCTTAGTGGTTACATACATTTTAACCAGTAGAATTTTATAATTATGTAAATACTTCCTTCAAGTATATTTTTTAAAATTGTTTGACTTAATTACATTTTCCCACACCATTGTATAATTGTCTTTTCACTCATTAAATTCATCAATTAGGCTTCCTGTTGTAAATATCAAGGTTTATGTTTATAGACTAGGTAAAAGTTCTCTTGAAGTGACATAAATTGTATAAATTTACTCTTTAATGTTTTCTAATTAGAGAAAAAATTATTTTTTTTTAGAAATAATTTCAAACAGCACATTTTTTTTTCTTTTAACTTGTTTTAAAGAAGATGAATTGAGAAATGAATTGATGGGTTGGGGAGAAATTAATTTAGAAAATGACAGTTTAAATTAACAAAAAAAAAATAACCCTTGAATTTCAAATCTTCCATCTTATTTCCCACCATTGCACCATTCTTATTCAATCAAAACAAAAAAAAAACATCATGAAAACAGTTTAAAAAGTTGGTCATACCTTCTCAAAGAAATTTTTAGCATTTCAAAACCTTTTCTTTTATCTTATTATATCAGGCAGAGCAAAAGCATCAAACTCAGAAAATTAAACAAATCCTTACATCAGTTAATTCAAATTTCGCAAAAATTATTCCCAATCCAACTTCCCTAAGCAACCAACTGCTCCTCTTCAAGGAGAAATGTCTAACAAAGAGCAACAACAAGGGCCGAAAGAAACCGTCTGGAAGTTCCAGCATTGCGACACCTTGGAAAGCAGAGCACCTGCAGCCTTACGTAGAAAATGACCACTTGTTCAAAACCACAAAACTTCATAATACTCCTCATGTCCAATTGGAATAGATGGAGTCTAGCAGAAAACCGATCTTACGATTGTGTGACTCCTCCTAGAGGCAGATTTTCGCTGAATAATTATTCAAATTTCTGCATTTTTCCTGCACTGTGTGCTTGATTTTATAGCTTTTGGATCAGCTGGTCGCAGTTTCAAGTTCTCATTTCCATATGGTTGCATCTATTACTTTACTTTAAGCACTTCGATGTGTAATCACACTTAAATAGATATTTTCTTATTTGTTCTTGTTTTATGACTAGAGATTTCGCATTTTATCGTCGGATTTACTTCTTCTGAATTGTGTCTTATGTAATATTAACAGTTAAGAATAAAAATATTAGGTAATGGAATTTCAATGTATTAAATAAAAAATTTGTACATTAAGAAACAAAAAATATTCTTAAAGTAGTACTTTAAATAAGAAGAAATAAAAAATGCAATTTGATGTTCGGCAATTTCCATATATTATCATTTATTAGTTTTATCTAAAACCCTAAAATGAAGAAGATACACGAAATTTTAATAAAGTAATTTTCTTAGAGTTTCCGTTACACAACGGAGATAAATACAAGAAGATAGCTGAAAAAGCACTAAAAGGTTTTTTGGATTCATTTCATTGCAATTAATAAATATTACTATTTTTTCATTATCCATAATGTTATTATTATTACTATTATTATTATCATCGTCTTCACTATATATATTTTTCTTTTTAACTTAACAATAAATGAACGTTTGAACACTATGAGAGTATGTGCATAGCCATCAGGACTCCATATGGCGAGGTATTCCCTATTTGTACTCCCCTTTTAATGAGTTTTTTTTTAAAAATGTAACATTGTGTTCTTTTAAAATCCTTCTCGAATGGTAAAAAACTAATACAATGTGATATTTAAAAGTATTTAAACAAAATTTATTTCAATATAGGGAGCTTAAAACGTTTTGATCAAAGGAAATTTCACTTTCCATGCCCCCCCCCCGGCTATGCATTAGGGTGGAGCGAAAAAAACTTTTTTTCGAAATTCAAAAAGATACCTATGGCAAAAGTGGTCTTATGTAATAAGATGAAAAACCGCGCAAAAATTTTTGAAATCGGTTAATATCTCAGTTCGCGCATCGAGCTCAAAGTTTATAAAAATGCTTAAAAATGAAAATTTTCCGAAATTTTTAAGATAATATTTAAATAAAATTTATAGAAATATTCTCGCTTGTAACCTCTTTATAAAAGCTCAAAAAAGTAAAAAAAGAAAATTTAATGTTTATTTTTAAAATATTTGGGTGCGCAATTTTGCTTGAAAAATGCGAAATTTTCGAATAACACTATGCGACATAAAAAAATGGGTCAAAATGCCACAGAAACTTTGAAAGCAGATTCTTATGTAAAATGACCCCCTGAATCCGAATCCGACCCCCGTTTTTCTCCATAAGCCTCAGATTTTCGGGGAACAGCCCCTCCCACTTTTTACGTTTTTCGACGACTTTATAACTTTGAACTCAATTTTCAGGGTCAAAGAGCATTGCTTTAGTCTTCAAATTGCCCCCCAGGAGACAAGAAAGGTCCAAATTAATTAAATATGAAAATTTGTAACAAATGGCTAGGTTTAAGGGGTAATTAACCCCCTAAAATCGTAAAAAAATCGCTAAAAATAGTAGGATTTTTACCCCATTATTTCATACCCCATTTATTTCACTTATTTTTGAAGCAATTCATTTTTAAAGAGTCCTAACCGTTCCCCAAGGACCCAAATTTATTAATGATATGCAGCAATGATTTTTAGGAAAAGCGGTTGAGGAGTTACCACCCCCGAAGCACCCGCGGAAGGGTTCGGAAGACTCTCTGAATCGCGCTGGCGCACGCGTGCTCAAGAAATTATATTCAAGGTTTGAAAATTTTAAAAATGACATTTTTCGTATATTATAAGTTTTTCCTAAGTAGAAATTCTTTGGTTCGATAATAACTGGCTGGTTTTATGGAGGTGTTCCATATTTCTTGAGTGCGCGTGCGCCAGCGCGATACAGAAAGTCTTCCGAACCCTTCCGCGGGTGCTTCGGGGTGATAACTCCTCAACCGCTTTTCCTAAAAATCATTGCTGCATATCATTAATAAATTTGGGTCCTTGGGGAACGGTTAGGACTCTTTAAAAATGAATTGCTTCAAAAATAAGTGAAATAAATGGGGTATGAAATAATGGGGTAAAAATCCTACTATTTTTAGCGATTTTTTTTACGATTTTAGGGGGTTAATTACCCCTTAAACCTAGCCATTTGTTACAAATTTTCATATTTAATTAATTTGGACCTTTCTTGTCTCCTGGGGGGCAATTTGAAGACTAAAGCAATGCTCTTTGACCCTGAAAATTGAGTTCAAAGTTATAAAGTCGTCGAAAAACGTAAAAAGTGGGAGGGGCTGTTCCCCGAAAATCTGAGGCTGATGGAGAAAAACGGGGGTCGGATTCGGATTCAGGGGGTCATTTTACATAAGAATCTGCTTTCAAAGTTTCTGTGGCATTTTGACCCATTTTTTTATGTCGCATAGTGTTATTCTAAAATTTCGCATTTTTCAAGCAAAATTGCGCACCCAAATATTTTAAAAATAAACATTAAATTTTCTTTTTTTACTTTTTTGAGCTTTTATAAAGAGGTTACAAGCGAGAATATTTCTATAAATTTTATTTAAATATTATCTTAAAAATTTCGGAAAATTTTCATTTTTAAGCATTTTTATAAACTTTGAGCTCGATGCGCGAACTGAGATATTAACCGATTTCAAAAATTTTTGCGCGGTTTTTCATCTTATTACATAAGACCACTTTTGCCATAGGTATCTTTTTGAATTTCGAAAAAAAGTTTTTTTCGCTCCACCCTACTATGCATACCATGCATAAGTGAGCCATCTCACTTTGATGTAATGTAGGATTGGTATTATAAACCTTAAACATACTTTTACTACTTTCGACATTCTCATTTAATTTAAAATAATAATTTTTAATAATATTTTTTTTGCACCAAAATGCTGTAAACTCAACTGTCTATTATGTAAGAAAGAAGTGAACAATATGGACTGCCCTAGTCATTTGAAATCATTAGTCAATTGACATTTTGAAACGATTCCAATTCTTTACAGCTCTTAAGGTTTTTTTCAACATGTGATGCTCACAAAATAGTTCACTGAAAAAAAAATCCCTGACATCTCTACAGAAAAAAACCCCAAGCAGTCCCAATCACCCCAAACGGCCTCATCATCTTAAAGTCTTCAAGTGATTCCAGCACATCTCGCCCAATTGTCCCTTAAAACAAGGACCCGCTAATGAAAACCTTCAATTGCCTCGCGCCTTCAACGTCTTCCAGCACCTCCGTTCTGTCACGGGTTGTTGTTTTATTTTTTTTTTGGACCCGCTACTTAAGTGTCCGCATCGAAAGGGAATGAAGAAGAGACGGCAGATGGAGCGGCCGTTGGAAAAGCTGCCGCGCGCGCGACGCGAGGTGACGGCAACAAAGAAAGGGGAAGAGTTGGAGTGGTACGTTCTCCATGGAGACAAGGGTTATTGAATTTTGACGAATTTCCGTCGTTTTGAGATCTGAGCATGAATGAGACCATGGGCGTAGCCAGGGGGGTGCAGGGAGGGGCAGCTGCCCCCCCCCTAAATTCTCAGTTTGTTAAATTTTTTTTGAAAAACTTTATTAAAGCAATAGTACATAATTATCCTTGAAAACTGTGTGGCTTACAAGAAGCGGTTCTGTTCGGCCAAAGAGTCAAAATGAGCTAAAACACTACTTAGAGGGGCAAATTTTAAAAAAAATTCTGGGGGAGGACCCCCAGACCCCCCATTTTTAAGCTCACATTCATTACCCATATTTTTACGTTAGGTGGGCAAAAGTTCAAATCAAAAATTCAAAAAGTTAAAAGTTCAAGTATAAGTACCAGGGTTGGCCGATATATATCACTCAATATATATCATGATATTTATCCAATAACAATATTAACAGTTTTCAAGCTAAAACCTCCCAAAATTCATTTTTGAGAACTTTGTAAACATGTTAATTAAGTTATAAAAATTTTAACCTTGAAATTTCAATTTAATACCTATAAAATTCTGAAATCATCAAGTTAAAATTTCATATTTTATGAAACCTGATCAGATCTTAGCAACATACACAAGTTAGCATAAAGTAATGTATTTTAAAAGCAGAGGTGTTTAGTTTTTTCTTCGGCACATTGCATTAAACAATGCTTACATGTTTTTATTTTCAAATCTTTTTGTTTTTATCCAATTATATTAAAATTAAATTGCCGCAATTTTTTTTTATCTGTTTTGTAATAATTACTACAACTATTTAAATACAATATTAAAGATAATTAAATTAAATATCGATAGCTTTCAAATCATGAATAAATAAATTGTTCTTTAATTCATTAATTACAGTGTTGCTAAACTTATTAAATAAATAAGTAAATATTTTTTTTTGAAGCAGAAATTAAATTATAATATAGTACATGCTTAAAGTTATTGGTACATTGTTATTGTCTCGTAATTATTAGCAAATATGCTGTGAGTAATTAAGATTTAATTAAAAATGCTCTTTAGTAGCAATATTTTGGTTTATACTACCATTCACTTCTAATGAACAGTATTTTTCTACTTAAATCTGAAAATATCGGATATATATCAAAATCTTGATATATATCCGATATATATCAAAAATATCCGATATTTTGATATTTATATAAATATCATGATATTTGCCAACCCTGATAAGTACCCTAAAATGTAGGGTATAAAAGTACTCGCCATGGGGTATGGGGGGGCCTTGGAAATATTGAGCCAACCCCTAGTCACTAGTATTCGCAATCGCAACATCAAGAGCACAGGTAAGAATCCTTGCCCCCCCCTAACATGAAACCTGGCTACGCCCATGAATGAGACTGAAAGGATAAAAATTTTTAAGCAGTTTACCTGGAGATATTTGAGGTTCTGAGGGGAAAGGTGGTCTACCTCATTAAAAAAATTTTGGGGAATTAATGTTTTGTGAACGAGGTTTGAGAAACCAACGTGAAAACAGCTGATTGCAAAAAAAAAGGATTATTAAAAAAAGTCTGTTTTAAAATCTTTTTCTTTTTGCTTCAATATTAAAAACCAATTACCAAGAGAAAAAAAAACTGCGCCTCGTACTTCTATTTTGAGTTTTTTTTTGAAGTTTTGGAAATTTTTGTGTAACTTTTATTATTACAATAAAGTGCAATAAATACCATGTCCATAAAAAAATGGAGCAATTTAAAGTAGGATGCACAAGTTCTACAACCTATCTTAAATTGATTTTTAATTTAAAACTAGAAAAATAATGAAAACTAGTTATTGAAATAACCGGTAACTTTGAACGGTTAAAAACCAAAGAACTAAAACTATAGATAAACAATGAACAAGCACCGCGTTCAAATATTGGCAAAAATAAATAACTCGACATTGGTTATGTTTCCCCGATGTTTTTATCGAGCTTCAACACAATTCAGTAGCTAATAATATTAATTCGATACTTAGTTTCTAATTTGTTACCTTTCTGTTGCTGGGATACTAACAAGGGGACGGCAAGACCTCGAAAACGGACTTCGGGTTGAAACTTGGCAGGTTTGTAGTACACCCCAAGGGTATCCTACCCTGAAAGTATTACGACGCACTAGCCAGTAGAACCCGAGAAAACGCCCCCTAAAGTTTCGCCCAATTAACTCATAAGCATTATTATTTAAATTGCATTGTTGCAACAAGAGCCGAATTGCCCAGTCGGTAGCGTACTCTCCTTGCAACTGACCGACCTGGGTTCGGTCCTACCTTCGGAAATTTTTTTTTTGCTATTCAAAAATTATTTTTAAAGTTTAAATAAAATATAACCTACAAATATAGTAAATTACCTTATATTTTTTATTAACCATTACAGTATTTTTTTACTCCGGTTTGAATTAATGTTTTACTTAAAAATGATGAATTAAATAACATTAATTCATTATTTAACGTATTAATTCATTATTTAACGTATTAAATATTGAATTTGTTTTAAAATTAATGAATTAAATATCAAACAAATAACA
Source organism: Tetragnatha montana (assembly GCA_963680715.1). NCBI lineage: Eukaryota > Metazoa > Arthropoda > Arachnida > Araneae > Tetragnathidae > Tetragnatha > Tetragnatha montana. The sequence goes on along the minus strand of OY796676.1, from coordinate 16,320,741 downwards.
CGTTTTATGGTACAATTTTGGATAGTTAATTTTACAAATATAACTTATTTACAATTATAAAAAAATGTTTCTTATTTTACACACAAGATCCAGAATGATAATTGTCATAAAAACATTCAAAACAAAAAGTAATTTGGCATCTTGCACAATTAATAAAACACGATTTTTTACATGAACAAGGATTTTTTTAAATCTCTGTAGAAAAACACACTTCATTGATATTCATAAAGACTTCTCTTTCATTAGACAGCTTGGAAGCATACCACGCATATTTGATCATTTTTTGGAAAATTTCGGATGATATATGATGATTTTCAGATGATGGGGAGTATTTGTATGTTTGCAAGAGGCAAAAACACATTTGGACCAAGAGTTCAAAAATCATTCTGGATCTTGTGTGTAAAATAGGAAACATTTTTTTATAATTGTAAATAAGTTATATTTGTAAAATTAACTATCCAAAATTGTACCATAAAACGTGTTATTTGTTTGATATTTAATTCATTAATTTTAAAACAAAATTCAATATTTAATACGTTAAATGGTTAAATAATGAATTAATATGTTATTTAATTCGTTAATTCATCATTTTTAAGTAAAACATTAATTCAAACCGAAGTAAAAAAATACTGTAATGGTTAATAAAAAAAATAAGGTAATTTACTATATTTGTAGGTTAATTTTATTTAAACTTTAAAAATAATTTTTGAATAGCAAAAAAAAAAAAAAAAATTCCGAAGGTAGGACCGAACCCAGGTCGGTCAGTTGCGAGGAGAGTACGCTACCGACTGGGCAATTCGGCTCTTGTTACAACAATGCAATTTAAATAATAATGCTTATGAGTTAATTGGGCGAAACTTTAGGGGGCGTTTTCTCGGGTTCTACTGGCTAGTGCGTCGTAATACTTTCAGGGTAGGATACCCTTGGGGTGTACTACAAACCTGCCAAGTTTCAACCCGAAGTCCGTTTTCGAGGTCTTGCCGTCCCCTTGTAAGCTTTCAAAGTTTTCAGTATAAAACAAAGAAATAGAGCTACTCTAAAAGGTAATAAACACTCACGAGCTATGTCTGTATCCCAAAATACCTTAACGTGACAAAGTGCAAGCAACTAACCACTGGCAACTCAATCGAAGGTAACAAAGACCGACATATATCGATTCTATACTAATACATAAAGAACAATTTAAGAATGACACACTTTTTAAGTCATACAATTCAGTATTCATAATTAAACGATTCAGGTAGGGATTTGAAATGAACTTAACATATTTTCCAAAAATAATACTATGGCTGATTGTCATGCAATGGCATCATTACTGGAAATCTTAAATTTTAATATTAGGGGTACCTAGGGTAATTTAGAACTATGCTTTCAATTTAGTTATTGATATGACTTGATTTGTTGGATTTAGTGTTTTTTAAAAAGCGAAAAAGAGGGAGGAGAAATGTATAAAAGAGAAAAAAAATGGGAAAGGAAAAGAGAGAGAGAGAGGAGTGGGGAAGAGAGAAAAAAGAGATGAAAAACAGGAGGTCAAATAAATAGAGCATTGAAAGAAATGAAGAGAGCAATAGAGAGAGAGAGAAAGAGAGTGACTGATAAATGAGAGATAGACGAAAAAAGTGAAAGTCTCTCTACTTTCACTTTCTTTCTTTCATATCACACTCTATTACGTTATTTCTCATTCGTTCTCTTTCTTTCAAGGCTATTTATTTCTTCTCTTTCCCTCTCTTTTTCTTTCTCACTCTTCCCCATTTTCTCTATTTCTTTCTCTTAACAAACACTAAATTCAACAAATCAATAAATTCACCTCAATGTTTCAATTGAAACCATAGCTCTAAAATTCTCGTCGTATCCTTATACTGATAGTGAAGGGTTTTTGAGTTGCGACGTTGTTGTACGAAACAGTGATATTTAGTTTTCCCAGACTACAATAACTTACTATTAAATTATATTTTTAAATAATTTGCATTCTACGTTTAAGTAATTTCAAACATTTTATAAATTTATTATGAAAAAAAGTTTCACATCTAATCATTTTTATCTACCGTCTTAAGCTTTGTAAGATGTATTCCTCACAGTTCTCTGACTTGTGATTGGAGAATGTCCTTTTTTTTTAAATGCTCCTCTGCTTTAACATGTGATTCTTTTAACTAAAAGAAGAATTCTCATCCTTTCATTGATATCTTCCCGAAATCAGAATTTTTTTATAACTAGTTTTCTTATACTATTATTAAGAAAAACTAAATAACAAAATGTTTTAATACAATAGCTTTTTTATTTAATAATAATGTGATTTATTATTCCATAGTATCTACACTGTAAGAATTTCAAAATGCAGAACAAATTCCAATTTATCTGTAATTCAAGAACACCACATGATATTGATTTTAAATTATTCAAAGGACAGAACTTTTATTCTGTATGAAAAAAATAGCCTCGGAGAACGTCTTTTTGCAGTTAAAATGACTAAATTCTGCAATTCTAAAATTCGTCGTGCAACCTTTTTTTTTTTACTTCGGACATATACGAACAAAGCGAACCGAAGAATAACTAGAATGGGACGTCATAAAAAAAGCAACCTTGAATTTTTGAATCGAAATGGGCATCATTCAGGTAGGCGAAAAAATAGTGCGAACAAGAAAAGAATGAAAGCAGCGTGAGAATCTGCCGAAAAAGAATGGAAGCAAAAAAGAAAGATAAGACGACTTTTTTTACGTTCAGGGCAAGAGTCACCCATTGACAAAACTCTGCAGGAGGATCATGAATGAAACAGCGAGGGTTTATTTTGAGCCTTCACCTGGTTTCACTCACGAGTGTTTATTCACGGTTTCGGTTGAAGTTACACCAAAACTCCACTGACGTTTTGGAACAAGTCCGGGAGAAGCGATGGCAGCGAGAAATATGAACATTTAATTTTAGAATTTAAAGTAGAGTTAAAATATGGCGCAGATGAGCGATATGACAGGCTCCATCAACTCAGAGCAGATGTGTTCCTTGTGCTTGACAACATTCAACCGTTTTTTTTGTGTTGTAGACAAAGTTGTGAGGAATAACACGAGGGAGAACAGCCCTTGCCAAAGTAATTAAACTACTTTATACGCGCATACTAAAAAGGAGGTGAAACAAGTCGGGAAAATATATAGTGTTACCTTATTCCAAAGATTATTTGAGTAAAACCGTCCATGAAAAGGGCATAAATATGACGTGTTGGAAATTACAAGGAACAAAAGGATTCTATATTGCGTTTCCACTAACCATAAATGTAAGTTCTATTTATTTTTAAATATTAATGATAATGATCATTGATAAACATGTAACTTGATTGGATACAGATTTTCCCTTTTTTCTGTTTCACCGTTTAATTTTGAGAAATTTAGTTTAGTTAAATAACATAATAAAATAACATAAAAAAATCACGAGAAATTTTAAAACGTTAAAAACTATAAGAAGAATAAGAAATAAGATGTGAAATTGATGTTTTAATACATAATATACAATAAAAAGAATCTGTATTAAATTGAGTACATAGTATATGTGAATTCCTTTATTTTTGTATTAAAATTGTAATTACAGAAAAACTAAAATGCAATAAGTATGCACTTAGGATAAATTAGTTACGTTAACTATAAATGGAGTTCTATAGAGTGTTTTCAGGTGACGTCACGACCAGCTAATTTCTTTTAACTGTTAACCTTTGTAGGGCTTTTAACTGTTGCTAAGGCGGTTGCTAGGTAACGAGGTATATGTTGCTAAGGCGGTTTTTAAGTATAGGGTCACGTGATTGCAAATACTCCAATAGAGCATTTTCAATCACGTGTCTCCGATCACGTGATCAAGCTGGCTTGGAGGACAGACAACTTTTCTTTAACATTAGGCTCCCATAGAGAATACGCGCTGCATTTAGTTTTTATAAAAAAAGTTCATTTAAAAAGATTCTTTAGGCTCGGTTAAAGACCGGAACGAAAGAATAATAGTTATTGAAGGTAAGTGCATATGTTTTTGTGTTTTAATGGTAAGCTAAATTTAGAAAAAGACTTATTACGAGGTGACATGTTTTTGTTTACATTTGTTAGAACAATATGCGAGTCCGATACATCTGTAAAATACTTATAATATGCTACTGAAACTAAATATTGAATAATTAATAACTAATTAAGAATTTTAAAATATGTTAGTAGCATTGCGAATGGTACTTTCAATTAGAACACTGGCAGAAATGGTTTCAGCAATTAGAACACTGCTAAATATAAAATGTAGTATTATTGAATGACTTATAATATGCAGAGATGCCATTTTAGAGTAAATAAAGGTTACTTTAAAGTAAACTTTGGAGAAAAACATAAAACATCCTTATTTTTCAAAATTTACATCAAAAGTAAACAAATAAACGATGTGCATCCTATAGTTTTCCATCATACTGTCTGTCATCCAAGCCTCTGACGTCACAAGCCTGTGACGTCATGTGCGAATGCTCTATAGAAGAATTCCACGGCCAGTCATTTTCTGTAACTGTTAACCTCTGTAGGGCAAAAAACTGTAACATTTCTGTTGCTAAGACCGTTGTTAGGTCCGAGCCATGTGATTGAAAATGCTCTATAAACTTTTACAAAATAATCTATTAGGAGGAAGGTATAACTGATTCTGAAGGATTAGATGAGTGATGAATTTAATGTGTAAATCATGAAATTGAAAATATCATTCAAGTAAGCATTCTAAATTTGATGTTTAAAGAATAATGGGTATTTCCAACTAAAATGCCTTTGAAGCTCTATGATTTCCGTTCTCTTTAAATAGAAATGTATCACAAAGCCAGACCTTTAAGTAAACTTTCTCCTCCCACCTACTTTAAGAAACAAATAAACTAATCTAGCCAAAACATTCTGCAAAAGAGGCTCCAGCCGCAAGTCAAGTGAGAGCAAATTCGTGTTCCGAAAACTCCTCGAAAAAAGAGGAGGGTGGCCACGCGACACAGACCCAGAAAACAACGCTCGGCAAAAAAACATCCGCCATTCCCAAACAATAAATACTGCAACAAAAAAAAGATATTATTGATTCAGCTGGCAATAGTAAACGCAAACGATAACAGAGGATTTCACAAGGCGATGACAAGGGCGCTCGCTTATTGGCTGAGGAACACCTCGTTCTTCTATTTGCGTGTGGGTGGTGTGTCAATCGAGCTTATCAAGCACGTCGGCTCTCTTTGAGTCCCGTGCTGTAGTTCTCACCCCAAATCTCTCCGTGAAGCGAAGACAGAGTAAATGTTTCTTAAGTACCGTGCATTTGTTATTGGCTGATAAGCAAGTTGTAAGAGTACTTAAGCGTTCAAGATCTGCTTGCTTGGTGGGTAATTATTATTATTTTGGAGATTTTGTTGAAGTAGATTTGATGAGGGCTATTGGAGAGAGTTTAGGGGGAGTGGAATTTCCAGATGTAGGAAAGGGTACATAAATTGAGACTTCATAAGAAAATCACCTAAATATTATTGGGTAATTTGTATTCGTTCAATGGAATTGGTAACTTGGGTGAGTAATATTTATTCGTTAGAACTTAAAAATATTGATTCAGTTGGTTCTGAACAACGCAGTATCATAAAATTGTATCAATACCAAAGAAAGGGAATGAGAATAAGACAAAGAGGAAGGATAAAAAGATAGGAAAGAAAAGGGAGGGCAAATTGGGGAAGGAAAATGAAAAGAAGACAGAGGGAGAATGGGAGAAGATTATAAGGGAGAGGGGATGAGAGAGAAGAGAGAGAGAGAGAGAAAAGAGCCATAAATAATTCGGAGAGAGAAGAGGGTTAAATGGGTGAGATTCAAGAGAGAGTGGACGATAGAGAGAAAGAAGGAGAAAAGAGAAACTTGATAGATAGAAAGAGAGAAAATAAGAATCGGGAAAGAGAAGAAGAAGAGTGTAGAAGACAGAACTAAGAGACAGAAGAAGAAAAGGAATTAAGAGAAAGAAGGAGAGAATAGAGTGGGTAAGAGAGAATTAAGATAGTTGAATAAGGAGAAAGTAACGGATAGAATATGAAAGAGTGATAGAAGATGGTTAAATAAAGAATTAAGAGAGAGAGGGAGAGGGAAAAGAAGATATAATAGAGAGAAAAAGAAGACAATAATGAGAGAGGAGGAGAAGAACAGAGATAATACGAAGAATTTGTAAGAAAATAAGATAGAATCACAAACATTTTCTGGAACACCGTTCCTGTGCGCGTTCCCATCCCAACCAAACCACTCTCCCATATTTTGGCGAACACGTATAGACACATTTGACATTGAAAGTCTCCGCAGACACGATCCCAGTAGCTAAATCAATCCTATCCCCACCCTGCGATACCAGCTAATCCCGTCCAACTCCCGAAGCTCTTTATCTGGCCGTTTCATTAAAACCAACCTTCCGAGAAGTGAACAGGATAGGCCGGCACGCGCTGGACACACGAGGTTATTTTCAATAGCGTTAATCGAAGAATAAACGGCGATAGCCATCAACAGAGAGGACAATAGCGGTATGACCAGTTCCCAGGGCAGTGGACGTGGTATCATTTTGATATCGCGTGATGGGAGGATAAGACCTATGGGGGTTTGATATACTCCGGGAGGTAATTGTTACATGATGGTGATGTAGATCTGTGGTGTGATATGCATAAGGGGGGAGTGAATCATAGGCTGCTATACAGCAAAATCAGAGTTGTATTGGTAGTGGCACTTTTGTAGAAAAAAAGAAAGAAGAGAATATGTAGGGTGTTTCAAACCAAGAACGAAGAAAGGTGTTTAGAACCAACGTCTCTTACGGTCATGGAAGTAACGTGTACCCCTAGGTGCTAATTCCATTGAGACACGCCTTACTAGATTCGCCCCTAGAGGCGAAATAAGAAAGTTAAAAAATTAATTAAAAAACTAAAGGAGATAGAACGAAACCTTCAGTATACGAAAATTGTTTGCAATATCATAACAAACGCACAGAAAAGAGTTTCATTGTCTTTAATATTCAAGGAGATATTAGTATGTAAAAATAGCACTTTTTCAGGCTTCAAAAAAAAAAAAAAGTTAGCAAATTTGTAAGTTTATTTGACTTTTAAGTTAAAATTTGTTTTTATTCAATTAAAAAAACTTTCACCTACATAATACCACTATAAAAAACTTAAATACACCGAGAATATTGATATTTTACGTAATAGAACTATGAAATGGTTTGAACTTATTTGTGTTTTTATAGTGAGTACTATGCTTTGAAAGATAATAGGTGCAACTCAAAAGAAACATTTAGTAATGTGATAAAGGAATTTTTAAAGTTTAAGTTGAAAGTTTTAGACATTTTAAGGCTAACAAGATCTTTATATGATTTTATATAAAACGTTTGTTTGGGATTTATGTTACTGAAGAATACATATTGGAAATAAATGTAATGCATTTATTAATTTTTTAAAACAAACCATTTACAAAGATTGATTTTCATGCTTATTTTTTTTACTGCATTAAAAGCTAATATTAAGTTTCAGTCAAATACGAATTTTATAATTTTTATTTATGTTATTAATTTCTTTTTCTTTGAAGTCATAAATTTTAAAAGATATACAAGTTAAAAAAAGGGTAAAATGTCCTTTGTTTTGTATAGCATCATGTATTTTTAAGCTATCTATCAAAAACCTAAACCAGTTCTATCTCTCGGCAGATGTTTAACTACCTCTACTTAAATTCTAGCTGCAGGTGAAAAGATAACAGTAAACAAACCCCAATAATAGTGTAAGTTAACAGTCACGTATATTTTTAATGAGGAGGACGGAATTTTTGCCTTAATTATTCAAACGAACTTGTACATGACTTGTACACATCTATGATGAAAAGTCAGTTTGAATTGAATTATTCTAGAAGTATGTAGATAGCCTTTTCAATTTAAGATCAGATATTTTTTTTAAACTTAAATTGGTAGGTAAGATTATTAATTCCTTTTTTTTAATGTTTGGCTTGCGAAATCTATCTAAGAGGTCTAAGAAGGCTATCCCCAAAAATCCAAAAATATACTACTTTAGAACTGCACAGTGGTTGTTTTGATGTATACCATCTTAAGTCACAAATCAAAATAATTTAAACTGATAAGTAGAGAATAAGGCATGAATATATATTTTAGAAAAATTTCATTTTTACTTAGGCTTACTCTTACTCGCTTTGTTTCAAAATACTTCGAACACATAACAAATCGGATATATATATCGACAATATTTTATCCAAAAATTTGCAGTAAAAAAAGATATATATAAATACAGTTAGGTAGCAAAAGCAACTTGCCCCCCTCTAAAGAAGGGTTACTTTTGCAAATTAACAAACATTTTAAAATAAAAATTAAGTGTATATGTTAAGGACATGTGATAAATGCGGGCATTATATATTTATAATGCCGGTGGATTTCATGCAAAGTTATAAATAAAAATTGATAAATTGAAAATTGATAAATTTCATTGAATTTATCACATTGCCCGTTTCGGGCAATATTTATAATGCTCGATTTATCACTTTGCCCATAACATATATACAGTTAAATCGAAAAGTTAAGGAACCCCTCAAATTAAAAAACTATGTTCCTTCAATTTCGGGAAATTTCCATTATTTTTTATTTAAAATATCACAGAAATTTAACTATTAAAAAAAAACGAAATAAAGTAATGGAACTTGTGAAAATTACTCAAATACTTAGCTATCACTTTCCGTGAAAACACTTCTTCAAAAAATTAGTGGGTTATAAATATAAAATTTCAGAAGAATCAATCAGTACAAATTTTATCGAGTTGAAAAATCTTGTTTTCTATAAAACAATTTAAGCGAAGCTAAAATTAAAAAAGCTTGCAAAGAATCATTCATACATGAGATCAGTCAGTTTCAGAAGAAAACGGTAAGAAATTTAGATCCTAACTTGATTGAAATTTGGAGTAAATGTTTTTATATTGCTCAATAGAGCATTCGCACATGACGTCACTTGGAGGACAAAATCAACGTTGCTAAGGCTGTTGTTAGGGGCGGGACATAGAAGTATCCAATAGCAGCATTCGCACATGATGTCACTGGAGGAATAAAACAACGTTGCTAAGGCCGTTGTTAGGCAGAGTCATGTGATTGAAAATGCTCTATTGACAAAGTCCTAAGTAAATAGCAATGAAATAATTTACTGTAAAATTGTAATCTTAATCTACTTCAGAACTAGTGAATCGGAAAGAGAGAAAACTGGTTGAGATTGAACGCGAGGAGATGAACACGATCTCAACAAGGAGCATCTCCAACGAAGTCGGATCGCATACTATATCCTCTGGTGCAAAGTGAATTCCTCCGGAATCATGTTAATTTTTTTGTCGCAAGAATCCTACTGGCGCTTACCTTTTATCATATCCTGTGTCCGGTCTATGTGGAATGATGTCCGTTTTGTCAATGTCCGGCAATCAGCTGATCAGGAAATCAGCCTGTTCCCTTTCCTCCAGAACTCTTATTAAACTATTCACTGTCCTCAGAGTTGCCGAAGAAGAAGTCATGTATGTCACCAGAGCAGAAGAAGTGAGGGGATTGGACGCAAAAAAGGAACTATATACGGAATTCTAAGTGGAGGAGACCAGGAGCATATTCAAATGAATTCTCGGCAAGCAGACACGAGGTGGGTGTTTACTTTTGGCTACTTATCGCTCTCGGAGACCAACCAGTTAACGTGGACTCCAATTACCAATGTCAACCAATGACGATACAGAATCCGATTGGGGGATTTTCTTACTCGTAAAGAGATCAGTCTGATTAAAATTTTAAGTTAATTGTAGTAAAATTTCATGAATTAGTCAAAAGTTATCTTGTAGAGATCACAGTTGAAAATGGAATTTAAGCGTTAAGTTGATGTATAAATATATAGGATGAGTTTCTGAAGTGATACCAATTTTGAAAAGATAAATTTGCTTTTTTTTAAACAGCTATAAAATTTAATTTAATATATTTTTATTAAATACAGTAGATGTAATATCTCTTTGGAAGGGCATCGATTCTAATATCTCCAATAATGTTTAAGAAAAAAATAACATCTCCTTTATAATTTCCTAATTTTTTTAACTTTTGAGGAATGTCCTGGCAGTTAGTCCTCAATTTTTATATGGTGAAGACACCATAATTGAATTTAAATGATAGATTCTTCTTTACTAGCCATAAAGGAATTTAATGATTTCATCAAAAAGATTCACCTTAAGTTTGAAAATTTTATTTGTAGAGTAGTGCTCAAATTACAATATTTTTACACTACTACACTTCTTTTTGGATAATTTGTTTAAGAAAGATATTTATGGTTGAAGCTGTCAATATTTATTCCATTTAAAATAAGACTTTAGAAATGCTATGGAATGGAAATCATAAATGGCGTCATTGAAAGACTTGTGGAATTTAAGGTTTTATTTCTAACTAAACGAAGAGAATGATAGTGTCAGAAAATTTTTGATTACAGAAAAAAATATACACTAATTTAATTTTTCCTAATATTAAGGGCAAGAATGAATTATACTTTTTTTGATTTAAAAGTCAATTTTGAGAGTACCAAAACAATTTCTTACAAAGCGATTGTGGAGATTGGATATTCCAAGTGGCATAAGAAACAACAACACAACAACAGATGCAAAATGGAAATAAGTACTAAGGGGGCATCCATAAATTACGTGAGGTCAAAAGGGGGAGGGAGGGTCCAGGAAAATCTCGCCAAATCTCACCAGGGGGGAGGGGGGAGTCAATTAAAATCTCACGACAACTTTTAGTTGAGAAAATATACGTTTTTTCTTTAATATTTTTCAGCACAAGTTTAGAAAAAATGCTCATATTTGTCAAAATCATTAGCTAGTCAGTCGTGATAATTACAAGTTAAAATCATGTTTTCAATTTCAACGTGTTTTTGTATCAAAATTTTGCAATCTGGATGGTAATTTTAATGCCGATAAAACAAAACTAGTGGTTGAGAAAATCTCACTTGGGGAGGAGGGGAGTCCAGCTAAATCTCACTAAATCTCACCAAGGGGGAGGGAGGGGTCCAAAATTTGGAAAAAACACCTCACGTAATTTATGGATGTCCCCTAACGGCAGATACTGGAAAGGGTGATTCAATCGGCATCTTTCCAATGACGGCCATTATTTATAAAACAAATTTTCTGAACACTAATTTCTAAAGTTGTTTTAAAATGTCTCTAATTTTCAACCAGAGTTAAGCCCTTCACAAACCAGAACATGCCTACAATTTAACATTAAGTCACACACACAATGTAATTAATTAACTTGGCGCACAATATTGGCTTCCATCAATGACAGTGTTGACAGGCAGAATTCTCGTGCTTTGGTAACCCCGGGCCTGTACCTTATCTCCCGATTTTCAGCAACACTGCCGGAAGGAAACGGGCGCGGGCTTCTAGGCTGCTACCAGCTGATAAAAACCTGCGATTACTATAAAACACAGCAAAAGGTTTTTCCAACAGAGCCCAGATAGTCAGGACCAAATTTATCGGCGCGAGCCAAACAGTGGTGGACGGACTCTCTCGAGTCGCGACACGAGCCATTTTGGGATCGTCTGGGGGTCACCCACCCCCGAGGGGCCGTGTTTGTTGTTCTTTTCGATGGTGAAGGGTGGGTTTTATGTCTGGGGAAACATTGGTTTTGTTTTGGTTTGTCTGGACTGTTAACTTGGACAGTGAGATGCCAATAACATTATCTTGAGCTTACAGAAGTAAATAGGATACTTTGGTCGCCATGGAATGGCCGTGAGAGAGATGGGAGACGGGTTCTCGGAAACATGCAAACAAACACAGGGTGCTGTTATCGTCTGTTCAAAGTTTGGGTGGGACAAATATAACTAAAAATAAAGTAACATGTATTCTTTTGACTCTATTTTCAACTTATTTAGATATATTCCTTCCTTCCACAATTTCTTGGTAGATATCCCCGATTCCAAAACTCGAAAAAAAATATCATTGTGAATAGGGAGAAAATAATAAAATTCCTATTGAATTCACATAATTAGTGCTGTGCAAAATTTTAACTGGTTTTCATTAGCATCTAATATGATGTAATAACAAACTTAGTATAACACTTCTTTCACTGAATGCCTATATTTTATTTTTCACACTAAGTTTTAAACTTTAAACTGTATTTCACAGGGGGGATTTTATTCGTTGAATATAATTTTTCCTGGTTTTATTCGAAAAATTTTGGAAGCCCGAAAAAAAAACACGTTTTTGTTTTAAATTTTTTTTTCTACAACAAATTTAGTAACAAGTACGATTTGGAATACATTTTGGAAGAGAAGAACTGCTTTTACACACACTGGTAGTAAATCCATTCACGAATATGCTAGTTTTTCTCTAACGAAGCTTTTAAAGCCTTGTTCTAAAATTAAATTTTCGATTACAATTTCTCCATGTATGAAATTTCACACTGATGGGAACAGGAAGACCCAGTTTTATGCGGGAAATACAGAGTAAAGATCAAAATAAAATTTAAGTTCATTGTCATCCTTTGTTTTCAGAAGCCCGTGTAATGAAAGAAACCGGTAAAACAACGAATTCTAGCTTAAGCAGATTCACGACAACCGGAAGCAAGAAGCATTTGATATTGACCTCCTTTCCGGTCCAGTTATTTTGCTTAAGTGTCCAGAAAATGGAATCTCAAGTAAGTTTATCTGGAAAAGTAACCAATACATCCCAACAAAAAAAAACTATTGAATTTTAAGTTTTGCTAAAATAAAATTAACTTCTATAAAATTCATTGATGGTATTGTACAGTTAAGAAATCAAAGAGTTTTCCCTATACAAACAAGTTGTTCACATTTTGGCAATATGAACACAAGATTTTTTTTTTAATTCTAGGGGTTTTATTATGTTTGGAGTGTTTTAGTAAGATCTTTTGACAAAATACTGAAAAATATAACATTAAAGGAAAAAAATTAATAGTAGGGAGTATAGGAAGGTAGGTATAAAATTATTTAAGGGTATTTCTGAAAGAGGTTTTAAAGAGTGCATCATGTTTATGATGTATTTTAGGAAACATTATCTTGAGTGAAAAATACCATCATTTTGAATATACTAATAGAAATAAAAAATTGCTAAAGTTTTCTTATGGATAAAAATTCATAGCAGTCAGCATAAGAAAACCTACTGTACTATTTAAAAGAGCCTAAAAGGATTTGTTGAGTAATTTTTAAAAGCAACATTGAACAAACGCAATCAGTAAAACTGAAACAAAGCCGCTATCATAAATGTATTAAAGAATGTATCAAAGTTGTTTACACAATAGTTGGGCTGAATTTAAACATTCAATACATTCAGAAAAAGTATAAAAATTTTTTACACGAATACAAATATTGTTTTAGGTGCATATTTTACAAATATTTGCTTTTTCTTGTTCTATTGCTTTGTTTCTTTCTGATAAATGTTTTACGCTTAATTTGTTTTGTTTTTTTAATTTCATCATTTATTCCTCAGAATAATCTACAATTGATCTGTCAGATGATACTTACATATTTTGATTTTAGTGTTCATCTGTGTAAATCATTATATATTAACAATATGATCTTTGTTGATATCATTTCACTAATATTTCGTTCAATTTTCATCAATAAATTATATATTTTCTGACATTAATTTAATAATGCAGAAAAAATCATGAAAAATCATATAAAAAATCTGATTAGAAGTAAAAAGAATGTAACTTTTTTAGATAAAACCAAATTTATATTATTCATTTAAGTGATAAAAAGCAAAACTATTTTTATACAAACCTTAAAGAAATTTACATTACATAGTGCCCCCCCTGTTCCAACGTTTTTTAAAAACAAATAAGATATTTTAAATTTACCTAATAATTTAAAATTAAAATCCAGGATAAAAATAAATTTTAAATGTGGTTTAACAAATTTAATACAGTTTCGAGACAACAATATATAATTTATACCGGAATGATGATTCAATGATAAATGCATATAAATCAGGAAATTACGAAGGTTAGAGAACGGAAAAGGAAGCTAAAGGGGAAGGAAAATCTTTTAATCTAAAAAAAATTCAGTGCAATAGTTATCAGATATTCACTAAAAATTAATCAGATACATTAAAAGTACGCTATAGAGCATTTTCAATCACATGACTCAGACCTAACAACGGCCTTAGCAACATACTCTTTGTCCTGCAGAAGGTTAACAGTTACAGAAAATAACTGGTTGTGGAGTTCTATTGGAGCATTTGCAATCACGTGACCCCACACCTAACAACCGCCATAGCAACAGATACCACCGCTCATAGCAACAGCCCTAACAACAGACGCATTGTAATCAATAACTGGTCGTGACGTCACTTAAAAACACTCTATTTTATTGTGTAAAAACAGTAACAATAGAGCATTTTCAATCACATGACTCGGCCTAACAACGGCCTTAGCAACGTTGTTTTTGCCCGCCAGTGACATCATGTGCGTATGCTTCTATTGGATGCTTCTAGTTCCCGCCCCTAACAACAGCCTGTTGTGTTTATTGCAAAAAAGGATTCTATTTAGTCTGTATGATTGTTCTATTTTGTCTGTGTGATTGTGTAGTGTGAATTGGCAACAAGAATGAATGACGTCACATTTGCTTTGTATATAAAAGTAATCACTCATGTATGAAAGAGTTTAATAAAATAGTGTTCGAACGTTACGACTCTGTTTCCAATCATAAAAACACAAAAGTGGCGACGGGGATGGGATAAACTCATGTATGAAAGAGTTTAATAAAATAGTGTTCGAACGTTACGACTCTGTTTCCAATCATAAAAACACAAAAGTGGCGACGGTGATTTAAGAATTTGTCAACATGGAAGAGCTAACGAAAAGCCTAAATGAACTTGTCCGGAAATTGAACGAAAAAGCGCACAGTACGACGAGTACAACTTCCCGCGCTCAGCTGGCCTTAAGCTTTGATCCTTATGAAGAGAATGAAGATTTTGAAGAGTATATAGAACGCCTAGAGAACTACTTTGCATTGAAGGGAATTAACGACAGCTCAACTGAATCTGCAGAAGTAAAACGAAGATGCCTGATAAACTGCCTGGGATCAAAATTGTATCATCTATTGACGAGCCTAACCTCACCTGAATCACCATCAGATAAGACTTACGAAGAAATCTTGACGTTATTAAAGGGTAATTTGTCTAAAAAATTCAACAAGCTGACACAGCAGCACAAGTTTCTTTCAAGAACGCAACAACAAGGTGAGTCTATAACTGATTACGTCACTTCTCTGAAGGAACTATTAAGAAATGCCAAGTTTGATTGTGCTTGTAAAACACCAGATTGCTTAAACCATGTGTTGAATCAAATATTACGTGTGCAATTTATACGGGGTTTAAGTGATCCAGATATTAGAGAAAAGATCCTACAACAATCTCATTTGACCTTTGATGAAACCTTAAACACTGCCTTAGCCATAGAAGCTTCTAAAATTGAAAATCGTGAACAGTATAGAAGTCAGAACATCAATAAAGTTACCTCAGATAAGAATTACTCTAGAAGTAATAAGAAAGCACCAAGGAATAAAAATCCAAAATCTTGGAATTTAAAACAACTCGGATTAGATAATGTGTGTTTACACTGTGGAAATTTTAACCATGAATCCCAAGATTGCCGTATTAAATCCAAGTTGAGGTGTGGGGTGTGTGATAAAGGGGGTCATGTGGCCAAAGTTTGTATTTCTTCAAAAATTGCTGCAAAAAGAAACCTTCCACCAGTCCGAAACAGATCAAAAGTGAGGTTCGTCGAAACGGACACTAATGATTTTCAACTAAATCAAATCAATGCTGTAAACGTAAATCAAGTTGGAAGCAGCGACAAAATGATCACGTACGTAAAAATGAATGGACAAGAGGTTAAATTCGAATGTGACACAGGAAGTCGCGTCAGTATAATGAACATCGATAACTTCAATCGCCTAAAAGTAAACAACCCAATCTTGGAAACAAGAACTGTTTTTAAAACCTTTACTGGAGATCCTTTTCAACCAGTAGGCTATGTAAGTCTGGAAGTTTCTTACGGTAATCGATCTTCCTTCCTTGACCTATATTTGGTTAAACTTCAAACAAATAGTATTTTGGGAAGAGAGTGGATCAAGAAACTACAAATAGATTTAAACGATTTATTCTATGCAACTGTGGGGAAAATTTCAACTTTAAGTATTAAAAGTTCTATTTCTACTATTTTTCAAAAGTATAGAGATGTATTTGATGAGACTGTGGGGAAAGTTCCAAATTTCAAATGTTCTCTTCAATTACGGGCCGACGCAAAACCCATTTACGTAAAGCCTAGAACAGTACCATATGCTCTAAAAGAAAAGGTAGATAAAGAATTAGAGTTGCTAGAAGCTAAAGGTATCATTGAAAAAGTCGAAAACTCCGAATGGGGTACGCCTTTGGTAATTGTGCCAAAATCAAACGGATCGGTAAGGATTTGTGCAGATTACAAGGTGACAGTCAACAGCCAACTGCACGAGTCAAGGTACCCAATACCAAAGATCGAAGAAATTTTCAATAGACTTCGAGGCGGATCCTATTTTTGCACGTTGGACATCCATAAAGCTTACCTACACTTGGAAGTCGACGAAGAAAGTGCGAAAATTCAAGCCATCTCCACCCATAAAGGGGCTTACGTAGCGAAGAGGTTATTTTTTGGCATAAAAACTGCTCCAAATATTTTTCATTGTTTCATTGACCAATTTATTCAAGATTTAGAAGGGGTTGCAGCCTACTTTGACGATTTAATTGTTCAAGGGTCAACCCTGGAGGAATGCATGACTAGGGTAGAAAAAGTTTTAATCAAATTAAGAAAATTTAACTTGCATTTAACTGTACAGAAATGCAAATTCTTCGAAAGGAAGGTAGAGTATTTGGGACATGTGATTAGTTCTGAAGGTCTCAGCAAGTCACCAGAAAAAGTAAAAGCAATTCAGGGTGCAAAAAGACCTGGAAATGTTGACGAAGTCAGACAGTTTTTAGGATTAGTAATGTACTATTCCAAGTTCATAAAAGATGCTTCGAAATTGCTCTACCCATTAAACCAACTACTCAGGAAAAATACTCCTTTCCGATGGACAGCTTCCTGTGAAGAAGCCTGGAAGAAAGCAAAAGCCGAGATTGCGGGCGACCAAGTTTTAGTACCTTTTACGCCAGAACTCCCTGTGACTTTAGCCACGGATGCCAGCCCTTTTGGTCTCTCAGGTATACTGTCACATGTAATGCCTGACGGGAGTGAACGACCCGTTGCTTTTGCCTCAAGGTCTCTTACGGTTGCCGAGAGAAACTACAGTCAGTTGGATAAAGAAGCAACCGCTGTGTATTGGGCCTGTAAAAAGTTCTTTGATTTTCTTTTAGGTCGGAAATTTACGCTCATAGTTGATAACAAGCCTATGATGACAATTTTACACCCTGACAAGAAACTCCCAATTCTAACAGCTACCAGAATGTTACGTTATGCTCTATATTTATCAAATTTTGATTACGACATTATACATCGTAAATCATCTGAACATGGTAATGCTGATTACTTTTCGAGAAATTCAATTCCATTATCCGGAACTGAAGTTCAAGTTGTTGACGACGAATTTGTGTATCAAGAACAAATTATTCGACAAATTTCAAACGGGACAGTTACATCTAAACAAATACGCGAGGAAACATCTCGAGATGAAAATCTTTCGAAAGTGAAAGAAAATGTTCTTCTGGGAATCACCCGTGACCCAGAATTAACTCTACAAGAAGGAATCCTGATGAGAGGAAACAGAGTTATTATCCCTAAGGTCCTACAACCCTACGTTTTGAAGGAGCTCCACTCAACACATGTTGGAATTGTAAAAATGAAGGCCTTGGCAAGAAATTACTGTTATTGGAAAAACATCGACCAAGACATCGAAAATATCGTAAAAAGTTGCAAGAATTGCCAAGATGTCAGAAATAACCCTTCGAAAGCTCCTCTCCATTATTGGGAAACACCAACTAGTTGTTGGCAACGTCTACACATCGATTACGCCGGACCTTTTATGGGACACTTCTTCTTTATTGTTGTCGATGCGAAATCGAAATGGCCGGAAATTATTCCAATTCAAAGAGATCCAACTTCAACTAAAACCATCAAGTTGCTCCAAGAAATGTTCAGCAGACATGGACTACCTGAAATTCTCGTTAGCGATAACGCTACAATATTCAAGTCTAAGGAATTTTTAGACTTCTGCGAAAGAAACGGAATAAAACAAAAGTTCATCGCACCTGGACATCCTGCCACGAACGGCCAAGCCGAAAGATTTTGCCAAACATTGAAGAACAAACTGAAATCAATGAAGTTTCAACCAGGAACCATTCAGGATAAAACATTGGAAATGCTTTTCAGGTACAGAGTTACTCCTCTCTCAGATGGGAAATCTCCAGCAGAACGCTTATTTGGCCGAAATCTGAGAAGCAAGTTGGACCTGCTAAAGCCAGAGAAGAAAGAAGATCGAATACGTATACGTCAACCCGATGTCAGAAGATTCAAATTAGGTGATGGAGTTCAAACCAGAAACTATGGAACCGAAGCAAAATGGAAGTACGGAAGAGTAATCAAAGTCCTAGGTCGACTACACTATCTAGTAAAACTGGAAAATGGCTACGTTATTAAACGTCATCACGATCAACTCCGGCCCAATTCTCACCCAGCTCCCAGTCATCCTGAGTATCGTCATTCTCCAGTTCCCAGCTTTCAACCAGGCCCCAGTAGGTCTCCAAACTCCGAATCCCGCCTTTCCCTTAGGATACCCCAGCCTACTCCCAGCGGCGAAGAGCCTGATCCACCTCCCGCCTATGATGTTTCCATCTCCAAGCCTGATGTCTATCCTGCCACCGGTGCGGCGCCTCCTGCCTCTGAGCCCCCTCCCGCCAAGCCTGATGTCCATCCTGCCACCGGTGCAGCGTCTCCTGCCTCTGAGCCCCCTCCCGCCAAGCCTGATCCCTCTTCTGGCTCCGGTGATCCCTCTCCTGCCGCTAGTGATCCCTCTTCTGGCTCCGGTGATCCCTCTCCTGCCGCTAGTGATCCCTCTTCTGGCTCCGGTGATCCCTCTCCTGCCGCTAGTGATCCCTCTTCTGGCTCCGGTGATCCCTCTCCTGCCGCTAGTGATCCCTCTCCTGGCTCCGGTGATCCTTCTGCCTGTAGAATGTCAAAAAGGATCAGGAAGCCCCCAGATCGATATCAGTCCTAATTTAACCGTACTAGGGGCGGAGAACTGTTGTGTTTATTGCAAAAAAGGATTCTATTTAGTCTGTATGATTGTTCTATTTTGTCTGTGTGATTGTGTAGTGTGAATTGGCAACAAGAATGAATGACGTCACATTTGCTTTGTATATAAAAGTAATCACTCATGTATGAAAGAGTTTAATAAAATAGTGTTCGAACGTTACGACTCTGTTTCCAATCATAAAAACACAAAACAGCCTTAGCAACGTTGTTTTTGTCCTCCAAGTGACGTCATGTGCGAATGCTCTATCGTTTAACAAAAGGATGCTTCAATTACTATTAAAATAATTTAATATTGATTAATGATATAATAATAAGTTTTTATTAATTAAAGAAGATTTAAAAATTGCGTACTATAATGAAATTATATAGCAATTTTAAGATTAGGTCATGGTAATGCAGAATATTAAGTTTATAATTATAAAATCTAATATTATGTGGGTAGATCTTACATTTTTTATGACAATATTGGCGTCTAATTTAAAATAACTATATTAATCTTTATGCATGGGATAGTTGATAATTTCTTTCAATGCAATGTCGTTGCATAAATAAATTTGAAATCATGTGCTGGAAGTTATCAATAACAAAAATTAGAATTATTTTACATTTAACTTTGATGCTCTTTTTCTTATTTTTCCCTTTCATAGTTTAAAATAATCTTACGTATATCTCTTAAATACTACCGTGTACTTTTTATAAGTGTAATGTCTGATTAAAAATTTATTTTGATGAAATGTTTAATCCATTCATTGAAGTTAGTTTTATTTCCGTTTTAAATAAGTTTTTCATTAGAAATCAAGTTGATTTTATTTAATTTTCTTACAAATTAAGCTTGAAATGAATTTGGTATATGTTGTTAATATTATTATTGATAGCTGATTTGGCAGCATTAGCTAAAACTAACTGAACGTATTTGTTTTTTAGGTCTGTGTCAAAGTAACCCTAATTAGAAGTAACATTGGCCCGAAATCTCAAAAATATTTTTAAAACATGCAAAACCTGAATTCACACATTTTAAAAATAATATTACCACTGACCAGGTCAAATTTTGTTTGGTTATTAAATTTTACCTGTTTTTAATGGGAAATAAACCCTCATTTGGGCTAAGTCGGTATTTGACCGGTCTATTTGACGGTACTTCTGAGAGTTGTAAAGCTAAAATGTAAAAATAAATATATATATAAAAACAATTTCTTATCTAAGTTTAAATCCCAACTGACAACAAAACAACCATAAAAATGCCTTGTGACTCCAAACTGAGTAATTGGCATTTTTTTACACAAAAGATGAAAACCTAAAAATGGCCGAGAAAGGTCATGTTTTTGCGTGCGATTTCATTTTCATTACCATGGTTGGTGGCGGTGCACAATGAAGGTAGTCGAACATGAAAGTCCCAGGGACACTCTCGTAACTGTGACGTTCCGAGATTGCGTGAACGTTACGAGAGGCTTTTTAACTTGAGTAACACGCCTACACACTTGCTAGTAGACACAGACAATGCATTTTTCACCCAGTGAAACCTTTCAGTAACTAACTGGTGACTAGAGAGCGTAAAATATTTCATCTAAAGAATTCTGAAATAATTTCGTATGATTTTGCATCGTTATTTTTTTGGAGGTTGGAAATGTTGATGGTAGGATAAAATAAAGAAGGGATGTTAAAACTAAGGATGTGAATTTACTAAAATAAGACTTCAATATGTATAAAAATAACTAAATAAAACAATCTAGCGGATTTTTAATGAGCTTTTAAACTATTAGTATTTTTTATTTGTTTTAAAGAAAAATTCGTTAATTGAAAGCAATAAAATTTTTAAATTATTTACTTGTGGGTCCTATCATCAGTCAATTTTGATATACATACTAATAAACTATTGCCGTTTTATATTTTTTTTATACAAGCATGGCGAAAATAATGAAAAATTTTCAGATTTATTGATAAAAGTGTTTACTCTCCTCAGTTTTAATGCACGAAATAAACAGATAAAAAGTAATTGAAAGAATATCATGTAAAGTTTTGAAATTTTTACTTTTTAGTAAGTTTAATTCCTTTCCTAGTATCCATCTGGATTTGAAAGAATTCCATTCAAGTCCAATATATTCAATAGGGAAGTTTATAGGAGAAAATTTTAAAACGCGAAGGACTAAACCGTTGAAACCATATAAGTCCCCCCTTCGACATCGAGGTAAAATATTTTCATCTTAGTAGTATGTAATGTAATTTTTGTGAGAAAATTTTTTTCACATCTTTTTCAATACCAAACTCTTAATTTTCAAACAAAGAAAGGAGAAAAGGACATACTAGAACTCACGTCTGCAACAACAACACAATTGTGTGCAACAACTCACAACAATAATTGAAAGATACCACCAATTCAAAAGCCTCTAATCAATTCTCCGCAAAAAAAAAGTGTGTTAAATACATTAAACACATTTCCACGCTTGTCACAACCTCCATGCTTTCAAATAATACCCGTGCACGCTCACGTTCGAAGAAAAACAAAAGATCTCCACAGTGGATGCTCCCTGCCAAATTCGGGTATTTAGTAATAGTTCACGGCATCCCACCAAAAAAGGATTACCATCAAAGAAAAACGGATTAACCGCCTATGAGACATATGTGAAGAAGAAAGGGACCATTTCTTGAGACCGAAACGGGTCAGAGGGTTTCCTTTGTGGCAATTATCAAGCGAAAGGAGTTGCTCAATGGAGACGCCTGGTTGACCAACTCATCTTCACCATTTCTCTCTCTCTTTTTCAGAAAGCAAAACTCACTCAAGTCCGAGATTAGGGTCTGTAGTAAGTAAGTAGTGTGCTGAGATTAAACGAGGCAGTGCTCGGTTTATACTCCTGGCTTGACGTGACTCGTGACATAGTTAAAAGACAGATTCGGACGTCTTTTCTTTCCTGTCTCGTTCTTTTTGAGATGACTAATTAAGTTTTAATTGTTGCCTTTGTGAAAGTTGTTTGCATAATTCAAAGACATGAAGTTTTCTAAAAGGATAGTTAATGTTAAGAGAAGTATGTTACTAGGTGTATGAGAGTAGTCTGAGGTGCAATTTTTATCCACTATTTTGAAAATTCCCAAAAATCTAAAAGTAATAAATATTAGGATATTATTTTTTCTTAATATGAATGGGAAATATTAGAACCTCGATAGAGAGGGAAGAATGTAATTAAAGGGTCGTTGAAAAGGGGGTCTACTTAGTTCAAATCAATGTATTAGATATTTGTAGGTATCAATTATTTTATGAGCCATTAATGAAGATTTTAAAAAATAATAAGTTTTTTGTTTGAAGTATTAAATGTTATGTTTTTTGTACTTTTGTATTTCTTTAATCAGGTCATGTAAGTAAAAATAGAAACAAAAGGAATATTATAGATTTTCCCATGAATAAATAATACTGAGGTACTTTTTAAGTTATAATTTTTGCCAATATAAATTTGGGACATAAAAGTATTCATAAATAAAATATTACAATTAAATCAACAATATTGTTGCATCTTAATTACATGTATACCCATTAGGGTGGAGCGAAAAAAACTTTTTTTTGAAATTCAAAAACATACCTATGGCAAAAGTGGTCTTATGTAATAAGATGAAAAACCGCGCAAAAATTTTTGAAATCGGTTAATATCTCAGTTCGCGCATCGAGCTCAAAGTTTATAAAAATGCTTAAAAATGAACATTTTCCGAAATTTTTAAGATAATATTTAAATAAAATTTATAGAAATATTCTCGCTTGTAACCTCTTTATGAAAGCTCAAAAAAGTAAAAAAAGAAAATTTAATTTTTATTTTTAAAATATTTGGGTGCGCAATTTTGCTTGAAAAATGCGAAATTTTCGAATAACACTATGCGACAAATAAAAAATGGGTCAAAATGCCACAGAAACTTTGAAAGCAGATTCTTATGTAAAATGACCCCCTAAATCCGAATCCGACCCCTGTTTTTCTCCATCAGCCTCAGATTTTCGGGGAACAGCCCCCACACTTGTTACGTTCTTCGACGACTTTATAACTTTGAACTCGATTTTCAGGGACAAAAAGCATTGCTTTTGTCTTCAAATTGCCTCCCAGGAGACAAGAAAGGTTCAAATTAATAAAATATGAAAATTTGTATTAAATGGATAGGTTTAAGGGGTAATTAACCCCCTAAAAACGTAAAAAAAATCGCTAAAAATAGTAGGATTTGTTATACCCCATTTATTTCACTTATTTTTGAAGCAATTAATTTTTAAAGGGTCTTAACCGTTCCCCAAGGACCCAAATTTAATAATGATATGCAGCAATGATTTTTAGGAAAAGCGGTTGAGGAGTTATCACCCCCGAAGCACTCGCGGAAGGGTTCGGAAGACTCTCTGAATCGCGCTGGCGTACGCGCGCTAAGAAACATGGAAAACCGGCCAGTTACTATCGAACCAAAGAATTTCTACTTAGGAAAGACTTATAATATACGAAAAATGTCATTTTTAAAATTTTCAAAGCATGAATATAATTTCTTGAGCACGCGTGCGCCAGCGCGATTCAGAGAGTCTTCCGAACCCTTCCGCGGGTGCTTCGGGGACGATAACCCCTCAACAGCTTTTCCTAAAAATCATTGCTGCATATCATTATTAAATTTGGGTCCTTGGGGAATGGTTAGGACCCTTTAAAAATTAATTGCTTCAAAAATAAGTGAAATAAATGGGGTATAACAAATCCTACTATTTTTAGCGATTTTTTTACGTTTTTAGGGGGTTAATTACCCCTTAAACCTATCCATTTAATACAAATTTTCATA
Organism: Tetragnatha montana; assembly: GCA_963680715.1. Lineage (NCBI taxonomy): Eukaryota > Metazoa > Arthropoda > Arachnida > Araneae > Tetragnathidae > Tetragnatha > Tetragnatha montana. The sequence continues at coordinate 16,296,685 of OY796676.1, read as the reverse complement.
TTTTATTAATTTGAACCTTTCTTGTCTCCTGGGCGGCAATTTGAAGACAAAAGCAATGCTTTTTGACCCTGAAAATCGAGTTCAAAGTTATAAAGTCGTCGAAGAACGTAACAAGTGTGGGGGGCTGTTCCCCGAAAATCTGAGGCTGATGAAGAAAAACAGGGGTCGGATTCGGATTTAGGGGGTCATTTTACATAAGAATCTGCTTTCAAAGTTTCTGTGGCATTTTGACCCATTTTTTATTTGTCGCATAGTGTTATTCGAAAATTTCGCATTTTTCAAGCAAAATTGCGCACCCAAATATTTTAAAAATAAACATTAAATTTTCTTTTTTTACTTTTTTGAGCTTTCATAAAGAGGTTACAAGTGGGAATATTTCTATAAATTTTATTTAAATATTATCTTAAAAATTTCGGAAAATGTTCGTTTTTAAGCATTTTTATAAACTTTGAGCTCGATGCGCGAACTGAGATATTAACCGATTTCAAAAATTTTTGCGCGGTTTTTCATATTATTACATAAGACCACTTTTGCCATAGGTATGTTTTTGAATTTCGAAAAAAAGTTTTTTTCGCTCCACCCTAATACCCATAGTTCATTAAACTGTTATCAAATTAAAAACCCTAGAAATCCAATGCTCATAAAGTATTCGAGAAGTTTTTTTAGAGGTTTAACAACTGTTTGATGTGAAATAGCTCAATTAACATAACATAAATAATAACATTCGATTAGAGATCAATTGAATCGTTTATTTCAGAAACAAGTTAGAGCCCATTGGATTAACACAGAGTTTAACTTGTTTCTGAAATAAACGATTCAATTAATCGAAGGCATAGTATTAAGTTAGTTCTATCTTTTCGGTAAAATTAGAGCATTTATAAGTTTTTAATTTTCTAATCACCTACAACGGCCAAAATCATAAAACATTTTAATAATTCCCCTATAACTGTGTCATGTGAATGAAAAAATTTTTATATAAATAAACATTCCTTCATTTTATAAAAAGAGCATTTTCAAATTTATGTTCAATTGTTTCAATAAGGTCAGACCATTGTAAAGCTAATAAACCATTTGGAAATATTTCACAATTTTTCCATTATTCAATTCTGTACGATTACGTTACACAGTCCTTTTGGAGTCTTAGTTAAAAAATTATTTAATGATTGTAGGTTTTGTATGTCCCGAGGCCAGTAATGAGTATATCCTAACCACACATTCCTGGTATGGGCAAGGCCTAGAAAAGCAGAATTTTCAGACAAAAACCCCTTTTCTACTTGATTAAAATTTTACTTTTATTTTAAAAATCGATTTTTCTTTAAAAATTCAGAAACTTAACCCAAACTAAAATATCTCAAGTAAGTATGATTTTACAGAGAGTAAAAGACCCATAACTCTCTAATTGTTAATATTAGGTATATAATATTTAATTAATTATGAATATTTAATTAGTTAAACTGAACACTTTAAAGACATTGTGCAATTAACAAGACATTTGATTGACAACAATTTATGCATATTCATAGCATATGTTAATAGATGAATGGTTTTTTTTACTGTCCAGGAATATTTTTATTTACTTAAATGTAAAATCCTTTTAAATTTTTTAATTATATTAAAAATTATAATAATAACTGCAGTTATGCTTTTATACTAGCATTTATTAAAAATGCCTTAGTTAACTCTTTCCCCTATATACTATTACAAAATTTTTTTTATAGTTTTTACAAAACGTTTAACATTAAAATTAAATGGGAGGTCGATCTAGTATTTAAGTGTTCTTATAAGTGTTATTTTTTAGAAGTTATTCCAAGAATTTTAATGAGTAAGGCGTGAATCTGACCTGAACTTATAAAACCCAAAACTATAATAGACCACCACTTATGAATCAAACCAAGCAAAAATAAACAATTAATTCATGATTGAGTAATTGAGTCCCCTTAAAGGGTATATTTACTCACATTTTTAAAGGATAAGAAAATAAAAGGTTTCAACCACTTTTTGATACCATAGAAACTCATTATTTCACACAACGAGACCACTAATTCAAAATTATTATACATTTTAAATATTTATAAGGTTTACAGTCTGCATCACAGAGCTATTTGCTGAGTATAAGTTTAACGTTTAACAGTAATGTATAATTTGTTTCAGTAGGCATAATATTTGTAACACTAATAAGTTTAAAAATGGAAGCTATAGCAAAAACTATGTAAAAGAGTAGGACATACAATAGAAGAGTTTTAAAAATACTTTAAAACCGAAATCCAGATTTAACAATTTTTAAGAGGTATTTAAAAGGCGCATGCCACAAAACCCTCCCTTTAACAACGAATTAATAATTTTTATTACACCTAGAACATTTATAAAAAAAAAAGCCACAAACAAGTTAACGTGACACATAGCTTTAAAAATTAAACCTACCAACCACCAGTCATTTAAAATTAATAATAATGTTCCCCTTTGAAAGAAAAACATGTAATGGATTTCTTTCGTGCCTTAACTTGACCAGTGGGACAATCGCGAGAGAGAAGCAACAGTGATCCTGTGACCGATATGGAGGCAGACGGACCGCAACGCCCTTCGAACCACCTGACTGACCCCGAGAGGGACACTCGGGAGAACTCTCTTCTCTTCGCTTCATTTCTTTTGAAAGGGAAAACACCGAATGAATAAATGACTCGAGAGCACGAAGATGGAGAGAGATTTAGAGATGGGTGTGATTTAGAAGTACTTAGATGTATGGAATAATGGAATTTATGTTACGGACAATGAGATAAATCCGGGCATTATTAATAATGTCCTCCTATTTCGGGCAATGTGATATATACTTATTGATAAATGCCATTGAATTTATCACATTGCCCGCCTCCACTTCGGGCATTATTAATAATGCCTGGTTTATCACTTCGCCCATAATATTTATATCCATAAGCGAATGTTCTTTCCGTTAAAGTACAAAAAGAGAATTAATAAAAAAAAGACAACTTTAACCGTAAAAATAATATTTTATGATTTGAATTTCGTTGAATGGAGTGTTTTAAATAGTGTTATTGTTTATGGTTAGTGTTTAAAATAAAATAACCTTAGAAGAAAAACATATTTTCCCCTTAGCTTTTAAGGTACATAATTCTACTTGATTCAAAGTGTTAGTAACTAGAAAAATGTAACTTTTTTTTTATATAGCTTCTCTAACGTTTAACCCAATGTCTCTCAAATCAATGTCAAATATGTTTAGAGTGTAAGGTCTTCTATAGAAGTGAAGATGGAGAGACACCAATTAGCCCCCTCCGAATATTCGACCGATAGTGATAACTAAAGGGGGCATCCGATAATTTTTTTTCAAGAAGATTCCCAATCAATTTATTTCAAGAATTTTTTTTTTGCAAAAAAACATTCCTTAAATCAAAAAGTTTTCACAATTTTCTAGGTTTATATGCCAATTTTAACACTTTTTGCAGATCAAAATGCTATGGCCCTTACGTAGCCTGTTCCAGCCTTGTCTGTTTTTTGTATTGGGCAAAAACCGAAGTAACCTTTGGAAGATTTAAACGTTCTTGATTTTCCCACAATTCAACCAAATGGTAAGGAGAAGCTAACTTTACGAGCCGAATCCGTAAAGTCGGCATCTTGTGTGTGTTGTATGGAGGAAAAACCAACTTGCATTTATTGGGAGATACATGTTCTCAACTTCTTTTGAAGTTTAGTTTGCATTAATGACTCAAATAAAAACTAAATTAAGTTTAATTCAAAAAGAGTATTCGTTTGCTTCATATAATAAGTATAAGTAAAGTAATAACGTCTATAAATTGATTGTTTTTAATGTTAATTTATCCAGTTATATTATTAAAAATATTTTTAAAAAAACTTTAAAATAACAAAATACGGGAAGGAAAGTTTTGAATTATGGCTTCTTTGAAATGAAAAAATAAGAAAAAAATTGAATTTAAACCTTAAGTATAAGTATAACGTACTATAAGTAATTTATTTTTCAAAAATGAGATCTTTAAAAGGATGCTTAGTAACAATTTTCTTTATAAAAAAAACTAGAATTTTCTTTTGCAAGGTAGTCTTTACACAAATGGGATATTTAAATTTTACTTCTAAAGGAATATTTTAACTTTTTTAAGTTACATTTCTGGATAATCTAATACTTTTTGAGCTTTTAGCCTTAAAAATAAACTACCATTGTATTTTATATACATTACTTTATCAATTAAAAATATCCAAATTTTGTTTTTTAAAGTTAATAAAAAAAATAAGTGTGTAACTTTAATTTTTCACATTTTTTTTACAAAATAATTTTTTAAGCAAAAATGGTCACCCTCAAAAAAACGTGTATCGACCCCTGTACTATCCTGAAATTTGTGGTAAACTTTTGAAGTTTATAATTTTGCTTAATTCTTATTTCCTATTCTATATATTTGGGATACACTGCTTAAAAACGCTGTTTTAGATGTATCTTGTACCTATCTAAATTTAAAAAACGGACTAACTCCAACCAGCAATACGAGGAGACGGAATGTTCCGCTGTGTCTGGTGGTGGGAAGACCCAAAATCATCTCAGTCAGATCGTTGGATAATTTTTATGAATGAAACCCGAAAGCGTCGGGCATCCCATTCACTTGCGGTCTCCGATAGTAAGAGAGAGATCGAAAGGAAACCGCAAAATGGGTCTCTTCCATAACATGACAGCGAATGGTTTCCTGCAGGACGAAGCCAGAGATGCAATCGCAGTTTAAGGCAGCGTGAAGTTTCTTCCGAGATCACTCAATATCTCTTGGGCTTTTTTAATGAATGGACATCATTGGATGAGTGAACAAATTCGACACTTATTACATACTGTGTATTCTAGATTATGACATTTTGATGCATCATAAATTGTATTATGACGTAAAAAATTACATCTCACTAATTTGCCAATTTATTTTTAAAGCGTCTTTAACCTTTTCAGAAGTAGCCATCCCATATTTTCCACAGGATCCAATAGTAATTTCGGGCGCCTTAGGATTTAAAGGGTCTAAGCAACATTGTGACTTCCATATTTACAGCCAGATTCCAGCAGCTAAAGAAAGAAAAATTAGCTTTTCGCTGACTCTGATTGGTGGAATCTTTCTTTGACCAAGGAGTCAACTCCTGTCAACTGACGCTGATGACTGTGAATATAGCTGTTAGAGTTAGTTATAAAGAGTTAACAGCCTTATGTTGAGGTCAATGTGATGAAATATGAAATTTATAAATATTATGAAGGATATTAATATATAATTTCGTCTTTATTCATTAATAATACGTATTATCTCTTCAGGATAAATAAAGAATAAAGATCACGTCACTTTTCCAGGCCATTATTCAATGTATTTCTGTAGCTGAATACAATGTAGTTGCTTGGTTAATGGGTGTAGAGAAAAAGTAAATTAATTTAAGTTTAAATTTTACTAACTTTATAATCCCCATTTTAAGGAGAAAAGAAACCAAGTTTATAGTTAGCAGGGATGTTTATGATGGATCTGGTGGGGTGGGGCATATCTTCTAATAAAATATACCTAATGAATAAATAACTCTAAGTAGTTTTTCCAACCTCTGGTAAATTCCATACAAACCCTTGCAGAAAAAACCCCTTTAGGACGCTGAGTAACAGTAGTTGCAAGAATTGACTTAAGGTTTTGGTTATTTGATACGATACGTTGTAATGGAATATCTAGAAATAACTGTTTGTAAGAGAAATAAGGCTTATTAGAAACAAAATAAAATGTTATATATAATTTTAGAAACTAATTTCGGAAAAATATATTACATAGCAACGGCAGTCATTTTTTCCATTCACTGGCAAATATCGAATTTGGACTATATTTTATTCATTATTTTCTACCAAATATTTTCAGTCATTGTAATTTGTCACATATTATTTTTAAACATGAAGTTAAATAAATAAAAAAATAGTTAGTGTGAAAAAATAATTATAAGTAATGGACTTGGGGCAAAAAATATGAAAAATCTCAACACAAATGCAACTTTAACCCTTTCGAATCCAGATACATTTTGTGAATGAGCCCTTGAAAGAGCTCTTGAGTGTTTTCCCAGCTCACAACAATCGTAGTATTAAAACAATGGACGCTCCGGCTCAACCAAACAAACATCGCGCCATTTTTTTTCAGCGTTCGAAAAGCTACGCCCACCACGGTTACCGCTGCCCACGCCACCAGAAACGCGATCTCATGAATGGATGTTGGATTTCAAGCAGCTGCGGAGACCTTGACTCCATCTTGGAGCTTTTTTACTCCTGCCCCATCCTTTATTTCGGTCCCGGAGTAACTTTCTTTTTTTATTGTTCGTGGAAACATTGTCTCTACGGCTTTCTCCTTTTTGCTGTAAAAAAATAACGTTCTTATTTTTTCGGGATTGAACAACTGCTTCCGTAAATGAGAAAAAGATGAATTCTCGAATGGTACATTGTTGAAGAATAAATACATTTTGGTGGTTTGGAACCCCAAAAGTACAAGTGACATTGCATATTATTAGATCTTGTGCTATTTTAAAATCCTTGTGTTACTTAAATTATTCTCCAGTGGCGTACATAGGAATTTATTTCGGGAAGGGCCTAAAATTACTCCCCAGCCCCTCCCCCACATATTTAATAGGTCCAATGTAGTTTTTTAGGAGAAAACTTACGTTCTAAAAACTTAATATAGGAAAAGTTGTAAGTAATAAAAGTACGGGGGTCTGGGGGTCCTCCCCCAGAAAATTTTTGGAAGTTTGACTAAAAAAACCAAAGGTGTTTTTAACTAGTTTTGGTACACTAACATAAGTCCGAATTTTGGATTTACATTTTTATGAATTTAATATTTAAAAAGTTATTAAAATAGAGTTCCAAGTACAAAAGGGGATCTGGGGTCCTTCCCCAGAAAATTTTTGGAACTTTACCCCTAAAAACAGGGTTTTATCTTGTTTTTGGAACACTTATTCCGAATTTTGGACATATATTTTTTGGTAGGATTTGGATTTTGATGAACTTATTATAATAAAGTTGTTAATAATAAAATTCCAAGTACAAAAGGGGGGCTTGGGGGTCCTCCCCCAGAAAATTTTTTGAAATTTGACCCTAAAATACAGTGTTTTAACTTGTTTTGGTACACCTAGGGCGAATTTCGGGGGAGCCAGGGCCCCCTCGCCCCCCCCTATATACGCCACTGTTATTCTCTATTAATTAATAGAAAAGATGTATAAAAACCATGAATAAATTTTAACAAAAAGATAATAAGTATTTCTGAGCTTGAAATAGAATTACGGAAACAATGAAATTTTAAAGAGATGGCAACAAAGAGTTGCCTTAAAACTGCCAACCCCTTAGGTGGTGGAGTGAGCAATGGTAACCCTAAAGAATAGAGTTAGTAGTCCAGAAAAACCGAAGAAAACCGTCATCACGTGACCACCGTCAAGTGATGGCGTTTTTATTGGAAATTGTTTTCACTGCCGAATTCATATGTCACGTAGTGTTGTTAATGAATGCGTGAATTCTTAAAAGTCTCGTTTTGTCGCTAAGCTTTAGCGCATGCCTAAGGAGACGTCCATAAATTATATGAGGTGAAAAAGGGGTGTGGAGGTCCAACGAAACCTCACCAAATCCCACCAGAGAAGAGGGTGAATCGATTAAAATTTCACGTCAACTTTTAGTTTAGAGAATATACAAATACATTTTTTCTTTTACCTTTCTTTTAGCACCACTTAAGGGAAAATGTGCACATTAGTCAGAACAGGGAATCATTAATCATTCCGTGATAATTACAACGTATAAGACAATGTTTTTGATTTGTATCGAAATTTTTACAATGTAATATGTTAAGCATCATGCTGACAAGACGAAACAAATACTATAAAGAAAATATCACACATAAAAAGACACATTATAAAGAAAATATCACGTGAAAATTTGGAGGGGAAGGGGGTTTAGCAAAATCTCACCTAAGGGGAGGGAGGGGTCTAAAATTTGGGAAAAACACCTCATGTACTTTATGTAGGTCCCCTAAAAGTTTTCACTGATTCTAAAATTGTAAATTCCCCTCCTAGTTTTAATTTAACAATAAGAGTTACTAATCTTCAACCATCAAAAATAAAGTGAATTAAAGATTTTTGCATTAAATTTAGGTTTAGTAGTAAGTACAACTTCTTACTTATAAAGTTGTAAGTAAACAGGGGAGGAGAGTTATAAAAAAAAGGTGATAACTTGTAACCGAGGGCGCAAAACCCCCGTATGTTGTGTGAAGTAATTGTGAGGGGTCCTTAAATAGGAAAAAAAAAAGAGTTAAAAGGTAGAGCGTCTAAGAAAGATGACCCAATAAAAAAAAACGGAATTGTTTTAGTGAAATAAGAAATAGAAAATCGACCGGTAAATGAATACATTTTGAATAATGATCAAGTCTGGCCCACGGACCGTAGTTTGGAGACGAAGTTTTGGCGAGTTTTTCACTAGGCGAAGATGTATCGCAGGTGAACTCAAAGGTAGACAGTTTGCCACCAAATTTGTTTTGTAAAACGGGTTTTTTCCATTCCTCTTTCTCACCTGCATTTGACCATCTGTCCTTAAAATAACATCTGCCTTAAAAAACTGTTTTCAAGTTTATCTATCTCTATTTACTCAGCCCTTTTAAAAAAATCGGCTTTGGCTAAAATTCTATAACTCGTGCACAGCGGTGAAAATAACTTTGGTTGGATTGTATGTGAAAATACTTAAACCATCAATCAAACAATTAAATAATTCAGCAAGTTTTGTCAGTTTTTCAAAGTTTTTAAAAAATTGTTTTCAAGAATTTCAGAGTTTATTACTTCCTTTTAAATACTGAAATCAAATCAATGCATTTTTCTTTCTAGAAAAAGATTTATGTGTTGAGAAAAAGATAGAAAGAAGGAAAAGATTTTATTGTTTGAAAAAAGTGTTAGTCTCGAAAGAAGGGAAAAAATGGAATCTACTTTAAAGAACGGTTGAAATAGTTTTTATGTGAGTGAATACACGTTATTGGGTATAAGGCGTTAACTAGAGGGGCACAATACCTATTATCACGAAACTCATAAATATGTGAAAGTGATATTCCGTACTTAAGTAATAATTTCTCAATAAAAACTTAAGATCTAATAACGTCTAAAGGTTTATGTTTAAAATGTTTATGTTTTATGTTTAATATGTCCAGAGAGTAAACTTGGGCAACCACCACAAAAGAAAAATTCGTTCCTATGATTTCATAACTTAAAAAAAAAGAACTGGTTCCTGTTCTTCTTTAAAATATAAAATTGTAAGACAATTATCTCTAAAGAATTTATAGCAGGGAATATCCTATATGTTCCGAGGAGGAGCCATCAATACACCCTGAGCGTAATTGCTAATTTACAACAACATTCCTGTAGCCTCATTCAAAACTTAAACGCATAATTACCCAGCAGTTACACAGCGTAGCGAAGGTTAAGAGCCATCAAGGTCATTCTTTCACTCCAATCTTCACCACAGTAATCATCTCCCACTTACCCAAATGAAAAAGATACAACGTTTAAGTCGTTAACCAGCCTCCAACTTACGGTTTCCATCTCTCCGTCCAGTGATACTCTACCTCCCTACTAGGCAATTATGAAAAGTTAATAGAGAATTTTTCTGCTGAAAACGCTTAGTCGAATCCTAGGTTTACTTTTTAAGTGTGTCTTACTTTTGTTTCTATATTAGCGCTGAAATATCCTCATTATATTTTCACTTAACTTTACGAAGAAAAGAGAAGGAATGAGAGAATGAATGAAAAGAGAGATGGGGATGGGAAAACCGAGAGAATGAGAGGGAAATAATGATGCAGAGAATGAGAAAAAGGGATTTTAAAAAGGGGATGGAGATAGAGTATAGAGAACAAGGGTGCGAAAGAGGTAGAGAATTAAAGAGATTAAGGGAAGAGAAAAGAATAAAAGATGAACTGAAAAAATGGAATAAAAGGGATAGATGGAGAGAGTTGAACTGAGAAAGAAAGAAATAAGAAATAGATGGTAAGGGAGAGTGAACAAAAGAGGAATTTTGAATTAATGATACCCCATTCATAAGTTCAAAAGCCATAAAAATTATTACATATAATGGGTTTGGGAAAGAACAATACTATATTTTTAAAAGTTGCTATTATCAGAAACAGCATTTGTTACACAATCACTACAATCCCCCCCCCCCCGGAAACAGCAAATTCACCACCCTTAGATGCATATATCTGCAGATAGATGATTTATGATGATGTAGATTTATTTGTGTGTAGTATTTTTCACCTACATTTTTTCATTAAGAACCATTAACCGTAAATTTTACGTTAGCACGATTTGTATTAAATGCACTGTCTTTTTCAACCCTTTCTCATCATACGTATAAAAACATTTGTCACTACGTGCGACAGGGATACCGCAATTAATTACCATTCTCTTATTGATGACACGACTTGGAGAAAGTTGGGAACTCCTGGAGTAACCCAAATACCTCCCCAAACGTCACATTCGATACACAGGACACCAACCCCAAGTCGCACGGCATATTCCAGCTGCTGCCATAGCCCACCTCTCCCCAATCATCATCCTTATTAAAAGCGAGGGGTCGTTAATAAGAAATCACACTTCAAACACCTCCAACAACCTGTCAAATAAGAAGCCTGCGCTTGATGCAAACAGGTGGCACGGAGGAGGACAGACAGGATCTCCACTTGGCCACTTGAGCACAAAAAGCCGAGCGATGTGTGACCCGTCGTTAAGAGCCACCCTATGGCCGCTATCCACAATTAAGCAGGGGGCAAATAACGCGTGCACCGATCATGCATGCTGCAGATAGACATCTGGGATCGAGTAAATTACGGTGGCTAATCCCGGGGTCAGGTGCTGCTTGGCTGCAACAGGATGGAGCCCTGACCGACAGGTATATAAATGTTATCTCCAGCAATGGAAACGCTTCATAGCGCTCTTGTAATTGTGTCGTAATTCCATTGATATGGAAATTTTTATTATGCCTCCCCTCCAAATGAACGGATTAACGACTGGCCTTAAGTAGACTTGGTGTCGGTGTTATACCTACAAGTGAAGAATTGATAAGCAAGAGAGAGGCATTGGCACGTCTTTCGTTGGATCCCTGATGCATTGCAGCATTGTAACGAAATGTGTGACCCATCGCCACTTTTCCAGATAGCACATTTGCTTGTTGAAACAAGTTTGCATGCATCAAGTTTTCTGGCATTGGCTAAGCTCAATGCTACGAGTGAAATGCAATTAGGGCGTAGTTTAGTTATTCGAGGATGTACTGTATAACAGAGGTCTGTGAAATATTGTAAAATATAGGTATTCGTACATTGAAAAAATCTAGGTTCTCAATATCGTTTAGGCTGATCTTTTCTACGTGGTGTAAGAGGATGGTACCATTGCATCTTAACAACATTTAAATGCAATGTATACCCCAATTGTCCCACTGCCACTTTCCCAGATAGCACGGTTACAACTTGTAGCAATTTTTGTCCGCGCTCTAGCGCCTTGGGATTGCTTTGCGAACCCCCAAATCCAAGGTGATTCTAAATTGTCTTTGGGTACACTACGGTCTGTCTATCACAAGATGAGCTCTGGACTAGTTGCCTGGTTGTGGCGGTCAGTGGCGTAACTAGAGTTGACTCATGGGGGTGTTACTCCGACCAGTCAACCCCTCCAACATATTACTCCCTTTTAAAAATGTCTCATAATATAGGTATATTTTTATTTTGCAAAACTTCCGAAGGGAAAACATCTAAGAGGCTTAACTTTCAAGAGGAAAACACAGTATAACATACGTAAAAATTTTAGAGGGGGTTTGGGGGTTCTCCCCCAGAAATTTTTAAAAATTAGTCTCTAAATGAAGTGTTTAAATTCATTTTGAGGCCCTTTGGGTTACGTCCTAAACGAACAGTTCCTTGTGAACCGCCTTCCGTGTAAAGGGAAATTTTTTCAGTTTTTCATGTTTTAGAAACCGTCGATGTAATGAGGGGGGGGGGGTTACAACCCCAATAACCCCCTCCCTCGTTACGCCTATAGTGGCGGTTGCTATAGAAACAATATACTAAACGAATGGATGTAAGAAATGTAAAGCTGTAGTTTAAGGATTACTTAATTTAGATAAACAGTTCATAGGTACAAGAAGAAAAATGATTTCATATGTCAGCTATGTCACCTATCGTACCATTTTCCATGTCATGACACCGGAAACTGAGCATTCTACGGTCAAACGCAACACTTCCTCCAGACAAAACTGATAATTAACTGAGCAAGCCATTTACAGATAAATGATGATATCTAATTTTTCGGAAATCGGATGTTCTTTTTGAATGACGAGTAAAATAAGAGCGAGGTTAAACTGAGGTACTGCGTCTTCAAAACTTATTCTTTGGTAAAGGTTTTCTGACAAACAATGAGTATAAAAAAATCTCTGGATTTGTTACTGTAAAAAATTTGAAATATTTATAAATGACTAAACAGTAGGGGAGAGTGAGGATAGTTAAGCCACCCCTTTTTTCTCTATTGTATGATAGTTTTTCGTTCTGAAACTGATGACATCTGTTTATATTTGTAATATGTATACTTATAATTTTGTACATGTGATAACAAAAATCACATTATCTCGATACCGTTTCGAAAGTATAGTGATCGATAGTTGCAATTTTCCTATCTGAAGTAAATATTCAGAAGAGCGCTTTTACATTTTTTTTAAAAATCAAAGTTTTGTTTTAAGCTGCAACAGTATAGATAGATTTAGGTAATTATTATTAATAATTCCATGTTTTTTGAAAATTTGCTTTAGTAGATGTATGTGTTGGCTCAAGCATCCCTTTATTATTGCTCATGTATCTCCTTAGAGGATACTTGATGTGCCACAGTGTAAAAGAAAATGTAAATAGTCCAGGAAAAGGGTCCACATGAAAATATTACCAGTTAAATTTATAAAAAAAAATCAAACTTTCAAGCAAGATATGTTTTTCTTCTGTAAAAAGTTTAAAAGAATTAAACTGTAAAAAGTGGCTCAACTATCCTCATTCTCCCTTCAAAAGGTTTAAGTACAATTATGATTAACCAGAATATCAGAAAGTACACAGAAAGTACTTACAATCCTAATTTATAAAAATAACGAAAATAAGTTAGCAAATCGGGGGGAAATTTATAACGTTAATCGCATTTCTTAAAAATGGGAGATTATATAAGAAACCATTTTATATCCATGTTATGTTAAGGGTCGTAGAGAGTTTATGAATCATATAGGGTAATTAAGTAAAATTATTAATCATATTAAATTGGAGATACATAATATTTTCAGGCAATATAAACCAAATTTATGAAAATATCTGCTAAGTTTTATTATTTATGAAGAGAAGCTAACACTTTTATTTGCAATCAATATTTACCTAAATTGAACCTAACCTTCTTAAGTGAAAAGTTTTGGTAAAAAGTATTTTCAGAAATAAAATCATACGGACTTTGGATCGGATTACGAACATACGGAGTTATCCCTTACCAAAACCTGCTTAAAATACAGACCACCTTCGACGCTTGATCTGACAGCTGGCGTGAAACCAGGACAACTCCCAATTGTGTAAGAATACTAGCACCAAAGGAGTGTTCTTCAAATAGAAGTGTGAACTTTTTTTTTATCAACGAAAGGATTCTAAGACAACTCACAATAAAGCGAATTGTTAACACCTATTTACTCATCCTATTTAATTGCCTCATAAGTTTATAAGTTTGATGTTTTATAGTTCGTAATAATAAAGAAAATTCAATTTCCACTGATAATTTTCAAAAGTTTTCTTTTATTTATATGGAAGAAAATATGATCTTGGGAAAAAAATAACCTTTAGCAGTTAAAAAGATTATGAAATATGTATAAGATAAGCAACCTTTCAATTACTTGTTATAACCAGAAAACTTATGTAATAATGATTTTTTTTTATCGGAGTAAACTCTACTTCATATTTTGATTGGTCGCATATCAACGCTTGGCAATTATAGTAACCCTATTGATAAGAAAATTATAAATTGTAGTAGCTTATACTTTTAAAAACATAAAAATAGTTTTTTTTTTCGTGTCCATGGACAAATATACATAGAGAAAAAATAGTAAAAACGAAGTAAACAATAAAATATCAAATTACATAGTAAGTAAATCCCTTGATGCTTTCAACTGCAATTAATAAAAATAATCTTTCAACAGCGGTCACAATAAATGGTTCATATGATCAAGGAGTATTACCTACCATTCCTAGTACAAAAATATATACTTGAGCAAAGCAAGACAGTGGCAAAAAAATTAAGAGACCAAGTGGATTATACGGGTGTTGAACAAATTGTTAAAGGCTATAAGTTACGCACCTTAACCAGGCATGGGGTTCATTTTGACTGGGGATTCCACAAAAATACATAAACCAATAAAAATTCAGAAGGCCAATTTAAGTACTCTTATAAGCGGCTTTTTCAATTATATACGGTCCATAACGTCTGATAAATTGTGTCAAACGGCGTGCATATGCAATGATAGATGGTACAAAAACGATGGTATAGCCCAGGGTTCTTCAAACTTTTCAGCCCGAGGGCCGCATTAACTATTAAATAGCAATTTGGGGGCCAACTACATACTCGAGGTCCAAATGAAAAAATAATTAAAATCAGCGGCGGCTCGTGGGTAGTTCAAATAGGGGTTCTCAATTATGTTTTGAAAGAACAATTAAGTAACAACTTTTCAATTAAATCACAATTATTATTACTTACAAAAGAGAAAACGAAACTTTTTAATTTAAAATATGCACATGTATATATAGTTTTTTAACATCTTGGATCTCAATGGAATGAATAGAAATTTATTTCGGGAGGGCCCAAATATCCTTCTAAGAAAATTAAGTAGTTATCAGGCCCAAAGCTAGATTTTTGAACCTGGGAGGAAACCTAAAATGATCCCTAAGCCCCTCTTATGCATATGCGATAGGTTTAATGTATTGTAATGCACAGTATGATTCTCATTTTGCTGAAATTAACATGAAACTTAATGTGATTAATTGAGTTGATACAAAAAGGGGGTCTGTGTGGGGGTCTGTCTTAACCCTACTCTTACTACCTAGATAACTAAAAAACCAGGGTTTTAACTCATTTTGGTACCCTTAGTCCAAATTTCGGAAGGATATCCGCGGGCCGGTAAAAAGGATAGTTCACTGCTGGGCCATAGAGAGGGCCTCGCGGGCCGTAGTTTGGAGACCCCTGGTATAGACTAAAAAATGTTTGTATGGTAAACAAAAAAAACTCACCCAATGAGTTCTCTTCGGAGAGGTCGCTGAGAGAGGGTACCTTCTGGATGGAGGTGAGCAGGTCCTGAGAAGTGTCCTCGAGTACTTCTTTCTTGATGGACTCCAACGGAATCATCACGTGGTGCGGGGCTAGAAGCCTCGGGGAGAGGTCCATCTTGTGCCTATCCTGGAAAAGAATCAAAAAGTACAGTCAAACCAAGTTAGAATATGATTATGAAAATACAAATTTCATATTGAATGTGAAGTATCAAAGATATCTTAAATGTTTGGATACTGTTCTTACAGAGAAACAGTACCTGTGCTGATGGGAGTATCGGAGTAAGGTTTTTGTGAGATATCCAGACTTTTAATAGTTCAATAATTTTGGCAATGCGAAAATTTTTTTTCCCATGACATTTTATGTTACGGTTTTGAGATTTTCTCTCTCGAAAACATAAGAAAAACTTTTGAGATATCGATATTATAGGCACATCGTATTTCGTAGCAAGATTGTAGGTATTATTTATATTTAAAAATTTTCCATGTTGGGAAATTCTTTTCTTTTATGATCCAAAAGGCGCTAGTTTCTGTACATTTCTTGTTTTATATACGCAATACAATAATAGAACTAAAATCTTTACAAGGAAGAAAACCGAGGGATGAGGGTAAGCCGTCGACCGTGCCACTGAAAACGAAAATGCGAAACTGTGCCGCTAAAACTGTGGGTCGACGTGATAAAACACAAGAACCGACGTATAATTATAACCTCTTTTAAAATTAGGCATTTTTAGAGCAGTAGCCAATTCAATATCTCATTCATTTATAAAACGAGTAGTTTTGATTTGATGTTTCACCTACAGTGGGTTGCTAGCAATTACGTTATTTTGACACAATTAGCTTTAGAAAAGATAAAACATTTACCAAACCATGGCGAACTAAGCAATCTATTTCTCAAAATACTAGTAACTATATTCAAACTTTGATTGTTAAGTTGTAAAATGATTGTATGGGCAATTTTTGGAATGAAAGTAGGAATAGTATATAAATCTTTTGGCGGTAACTTTTCTTATTGCTAAATTGATTGGCGCCATGGGAAAAAGTTCCAGACTTGCATTTAAGATTGTGATATCGTGTTGATTTTATGTACCTTATATTATTTTTCCCATGAAAAGCATTCCCCCCCCCATATAATAACGTTTGTTTAGCTTATTTAGATTCTTTTATTGGTCGAAAACAGAAACCGAAAGCTAAATTTTAACACTTTTGTGGTAAGATTGATTTGTTAACCCTAGCACCAAAACAGAATTTGGCATATAATAGCCTAATCTAGCCCCTTGTGCCATAAATATCTAAACAACCAACCAACCGAAATAAAATTTAGACAGGGGAAAATTTATTACACATATGTAAGATCTAAAAACCTCCCGTTTCAGTGACTTATCGAATTTTCCAAAAAAAATTACAACCTCCCCTCGTCAGTGAACTATCCTGATTTTTGGATCGAAAAAAAACCTGGTCAAATTACGTAATAGAATATACCCTCAATCACGAAAAGCTAAGTTCTTTGGGCTTATGCAACTGTCATCATGAAGAAGTCACATGTACCTACTGCCTGTCTACCACAAGCTGAGCTCTCGCCTAGTAGTTTGGTTGTGGCAGTTGCTAAAGAAACAAGACCGGTTTATTTTAAGTAGGGATAAACCGTATTATGATTTGGGTCAATTTGTCATAGGGTCAACTTAAGCTGTGTAGAGCAACGTTAGTTGACACTATGACGTCACTAAGAAAAAAAGTAGTTCCCATCGCGGTGTCTGAATTTTCAGTGAAATGATCGTCAATTTTAAAATATGATTATTATGTTAAGGGGCCATTCATTAATTACGTAAGGATGATTTTGGGCAGTTTTTGACCCCTCCTACCCCCATGTAAGGGTACGTAAGATTTTTCAAACCCCTCCCCCCTATTCTTACGTAAGATTCCATTTCGTTTTCAAAATAATAAAATGTTAGATTTAAAAAATATAAATCAAAAATCATTTTTAAAAAATATTATAGCTTCGATAATATACCGAGGCGTCAGCATTTTAAAGTTTTTTTCTGGGGTTATTCATTAGTAATTTGATTAGAATAATTGGAATTTGCTTACTTGGAATATCTTACGTAAGAATGGGTTTGACCCCCACCCCCAAGTAAGGGTATGTAGAGATTTCTCCAACCCCCCCTCCCCCTCGGGACCCTTACGTAATTAATGAATGACCCCTAAACCCTTATTAATATAGTGTCTTTTTTATCACAAATTGCGTTCCGAAACGCCTCCTAGCAACCCAACAAGTTATGTGTTTACACATTTTCTCCTTCCGCTTAGTGAAGTACTGGGTTCAGGAAACGTTGCTGTCGAGTATAGTGATTCAATGCAACAATTTCCCCCGATGAAAATGAGGAGAATCCCATCGCCTTGGCAACAGAAATATAAATGAGAGCTCAACTTGCGATAGACAGACAGTACCACTATGCGCATAATCAGTTTCAAATCACCATCACGTCCATCCCACCAGAGGAAAGATTTCGGAGGTAGTTAAGGGGTTTCCCTCCATAAGACCGCTTTGCGACACCACCTCAATTAATTCCAAAAGAAACAACCTCCAATCCACACGCGACACACTATAAAGTGTGAAAGGCATATCGCTTCAAAATGAAGCCGTTACAGCGACGTTTAATTGGGAACTCTGTGTCAAGATGAGCGGAACACCAAAGATTGTTTTTCGGTGTGTGTGGAAAACTGAGTGCGCAGTTGCATCACTCTCGCTGAAGCCAAGGTCAAGGCTGGGCTGCGGCGCTCACAGAAACTATTATCGGATACCAGAATCTTATTACTTTTGACTGGAACAATAGAGAACGGTTAAGGTGACCCACCCTTGATGGAAAAATAAGCATAGAGTGACGCTGCTTTGCAGAGAAGTGGATAGTTAAGGTTTGGTTTTTTTAAGACAACTTCTCAACTTGCTACCTTGCGACGAATGATTAAGGAATATCATCGGGGGGTATGATGATTCTGGGTGATGTAGGCTGTGAAAAGCTTTTTCTTGGGTGAAAATAACTTTTTACTTTTAGAGGTCTGCATACTAGAACCCAAGTAGTCGGAAAAAGACGATAAAAATTATTTGACCAAAATGTAATAATATGAAAAAGATAGTAAATGACATATATATCGATACTATATTTGACCCTTCATGTTATCATCATTCATTCAATTCATAAAAAAAGCGAGTTTTTACGGACTACTGTAATGTATCATTTTAGGCAGGTTTAAAACACTGTGACTGTTTTCTAATTAGCATGTAATATAAAAGTTTTTACTTTTTTATTCAATAAAAGAAGAAATAGGTATATTTTACAGCGAAAAATTGGAGAAAAAATAAATGTATAGGTACACTTTAACCAGAGATTTTGATCTTAAGTAATTATTTAATGCACCAAAGCATTATTAAATGGTGTCTATACATTATCAGCAGACACATTTTCAAAAAATATATCTCAAAGTGTAATTTATAAGATTAAATACAGAATTACAATTTTTACAATGCATTATTAAGAAATATGTTCCTGTTCATCTGTTATTGTTTAAAGCTCTACAATAAACATTAAATAATCAATTTTTTAACTTTTCGATCCGATTTTATGTGCTAATAAGGGTTATTATTTAAAATTCAAAGCCAGTATATGAGCTGAATTGACAAACAACCTTAGTAGATGAGAGTTTGCTTCACTGCATACAAACGCACGTGGCAGAAAAACTGGTTTGCGGTTAACGGACTGGCGAACAGAGAGGGGGGGGGGGAAATCGACGTTTAAGTCATTTTTAATATTTTCGTTTATTTCATTAATTATATCTTGAAACAAACCAGAAGAAATATTTTGTGATTCTTCAAATAATTTTCAAGTCATTACTATAATTCCCATTTTGAGGCCGTTAAAGTTAAAAACTAGAGGAGGAGATTTTTAACTATATTTAAAATACAGGAATTAAGAACCGGAATATTCAGATAAATGGAGGAACATATTCAAAAAGAAAATTACTTCGTTAACTAAACAAAAATCTTACCTAGTTACTAACATAATTATTTTAAATTAATGATCTCAATTAAATCTGAATAAAATCTTTTTAATTTCCATTAATAATGTTCATAGCGAAACTTGGTCAATTAAATATAATTAAATGGTTAAAAAAGCAAAGTTTTCTGCAAAAAGAAGGTACCTAACTTTCAATTTTAGATGAACCAGTGGCTGCTCGTGGGTAAGCTCAAATGGGGGTTCACAATCAAATTTTGAAAATACAATTAAGTAAAAATATCACAATTAGAACAGAAGAGGGGGTGGAAGCTCATCCTGAATAAGGAACAAGTTGAAATAGACTTTCATTAGAGTTTTTCCTTTATGTTATTATTGACTTCTTATTTCGGTTTATTTAATTTTCATTGGGGGTTCACGTGCTCATGCGCTTCTATGGACGAGCCGCCACAGGATGATCCCCAAAAACCCTAACGCTGTCTTCCAACCCACGGATGAGAAAGGAAGTTCAATTTTAAGGAAAATAGAGAACTTGTGAATGAGAAACACGGATAAAAACAACTTTTCTTTCCAACAAGTTGGTAAATAGTAACGCCAAATTACCACAAGATGAAGTTATCTAAATTTTTTTGTTGTTGATGAGTTTTTTTCCAAAACTATCTACCCTGACCCTCGACCACGCTCGACCCATCGATAAATAATCGAAAGCAAACGATTTTTTCGAGCACGAAGACAGAGCCAATCGTAAAATCCCGAACAAACGTTCTTGTTCTGCCATTGTTCCAGCACCAGCGGCCTCACCGACAAAAGGGCTATGAATAATACAAGTCCGAGCAAG
Organism: Tetragnatha montana; assembly: GCA_963680715.1. NCBI lineage: Eukaryota > Metazoa > Arthropoda > Arachnida > Araneae > Tetragnathidae > Tetragnatha > Tetragnatha montana. Next base: position 16,276,502 of record OY796676.1, on the reverse strand, counting down.
CGTGACAAGACACCCATCCATTAGGTGAGAGTCACACTGTAAACGCCAAGTAATGAATCGGCCGTAAATAGACGGCTATTGGTTTCAGGGAATTATTGTTTTAGTGGTCCATTGTACATTCTGGACTACCAGGAGTTCGATTACAAAGGAGGATGGGAGAACCTTGTCGATTTTTATTTTGGCTGTATATAAATAAAGATGCTTGTCGGATTCGATTACTAGGGGGGATTTATTGACGAAGAATGTTCCTTTAATTGGTTGGTATTGTTTAGGAGATTAGGGTGTAAAGTTAAGGACGATTACGAAAGACAAACTGTTTAAAGCAATAAATTACTTCGGGAATAAATTCCTGATGATGGTTTCAGGTATCTTTAATAATGAAATGATATTTTTACGAAGTGGTGAGCCTAAAATGGGTATTGATATGAAATTTTGAAAGACGTTTTAAAAGGAGATATGGAATTTCAAAATAGCGCGAGCTAAAGTAACTGGACATGAAGGTATTATTCAAGAAGAAAAACTGACTGATAAAACGTTTTGGAATATTGTTGTGTTAATGTTTCCCGATTACAATATTATGCGAGAATTTTGACGGTAAACTCCTACTTGATCTGAATCACTGTGATAAATCTTTTTGAGATGCTGTTATATTTGTGGAATCTGAATTTAGCAACTTTAAGAGATCAGAGAGTACAGTGGCTGTTGAAATAATTATTATGTGATGGAATATCACAGTGACTTATATCTTGAGAAGATATTGTAATTTTAATTTGTTTTCCTCGTTTTGATAAATAAAGAAGACGTTTCATTTCAGGAGTACTTATTAAGAGTGATTTTATATTGAAAAAAAGTTTTTCGTTACACATTTAATCAATTTATATTGAGATCTTAAAAATTCGTAGTCTACATTCAGCAGACAAGATAATGGGGGAACTTTGCTTTCTTTTTTAATCTCTTTAAAGCTTCCTGTTGAAAAAGAGATAGAATGAAAAAGAGAAAGTTATAGATCAAAGAAAAGAAAGATCATAAAATTGTGAGAAACAAAAAGAGAATCAATGAGAGAACAAGAAGAAGAGAAACCGAATGAGAGTACAGTTCCAGTGATTTCCTATATATAAGTCCTAGGAGTACCTATCAAACACTATTCATCCTTTTCTATTGATATAAATACGATTCCAAGCAAACATAAAAAAAATCCTTTGTTACAACGCAAAGTAAATGAGTAAATCCTCATTCAAAAGCGCATCCGCAGCCGCAGCATCCATTCGAAAGCGGAGAAGACGACGGAGTTAATCGTCCCTGCCACCCACCCCACTAACACAGAGAGAGACCCGTGGGGAACGGAGCGAGACGGGAGGGTGTCTGTCATCTCCGATAAACAGCAAATGGAACGAAATGTCCGAAATTTCAACACCGCGGCGTCATCAGCGGTGTCCGAGCATGCGTGAAGGTCAGGACTCCAGTATGGTGATCCGCTCTTTTGAACTCGATTTCACTAACAAGAGCCAAGGCCGGTCGTCTTCGATCTCTCTCGTAGGTGACTTACTGGAGCATCCCGGCCCGCCTGCTCGACCGTTGACGATCCTTTAATCGAGACCGAACAATCTTTTACGCCACTTTCGGGGGAGGATACACCAGACGGGGTGGTCTGTCCGGTTCGGCATCCCCTGGTCAGACACGTTACGACATGTATTTTGATGGAGTTGTGTCATAAAAGACTGATTAGTATGGATGGGTGAAGATCAGGGTAATAAGAGATCAAAGGCCAATAACAGGCCTTCAGACCACTTGATGGCTAGAAGAAATATTCATTACTATGGTAGGTAGTGTGATTAATATAGTTTTGAATAGCTTTTGACTAGTGTGTACTACCAAATTAATATATTCTGTAACCACAGTTTCTAACTAGTCACTTCACTGCTAATGCTAAAGGCAAGGAAGTGAAAGATGAGGATGAGAGAGGTAAAGGGACCCTTTATCCCTCTCATATTCTTCATGCCTATCATCCATTATCCTGACCCTCTCACTTTCTCTCCATCTTTCTCATCCTCTTCATCCCTATAATCATCCCTTCACCTTCAAGAGATAAAGAAGATGTGGGGGTGAAGGGATGATTATAGGGATGAAGATGATGAGAAAGATGGAGAAAGTGAGAGGGTCAGGAGAATGGATGATAGGCATGAAGAAGACGAGAGGGGTATAGGATACGAGAGAGAGAAATACATGTGAGGATAAATTGGATGATAGAAATTAAGAGGATGAGAGTGTTTAAGAAGATGAGAGGGTCACGATAAAGGATGATAGACATGGAGAAGATGAGGAGGATAAGGGGAACAACAAGATGTGAGGAACAAGTATAGATGAGAGAGATGACGTATATGAGAGGATCAGGATGGAGGATGATAGGAATGAAGAGGATGAGAGAGATGGAGAGCGATTAAGAAAATGAGAGGGTCAGGATAAATGATGATGGACAGGGAGAGGATGAGGTGGATAAAAGGGTACAAAAGGGATAAACAATATGGGAGAAACAAGTGGATGATGAAGAAGATGAGAGGGTCAGGATGGAGTATGATAGGGATGAAGAGAATGATAGGGATAAAGGGTATGAGAAGGATAAAGAAGAAGAGATATTCAAATGTATGAGAGATGAAGAGGAGGAGAGAAGTGGAGAAAACCAAAGAATGAGAAGTATAAAGATGGTGAGAGGGATAAAGAGGATAAGAAAGTTAAAGAAAATGGAGAAGGGATTAAAAGAAATAGAAGATTAGGGGTTGAAAAGGTGGGTTTTTTTAGATAAAGGGTGTATTATTTTTTAATTTTCTATAAACAACAAATTTTTCATCGAGTGTGTGATGGAATATATCCCGCTATGCAGTGATTTAAGTGAGCTGGAAAGCACCGGAATAATGCATCGGAAAATAACTATATTAATTTCTTCGTCCCCCACCTCTCTGTCTCGTTCAAAGTAATGTCCATTGAAGTCAAGATATTATTAAAACCAAACTGACCAATTCATCCATTCTTAAAAAAAGAGGCCACAGGTGGAGTCAAAGAACACTCCGTTAAACCTTCACGTCCTCCATTGCACACCATATTCTATGGCCTTCCGAGGAGTTTAACCAATGTATTCAAATCAGCCCACAGCTGTGAGATTTATAGGCGTTGCGTTTCATTGCCAGAATCACGACACAACTCTCTAGAACAAAAAAAAAATTCGAAATCCACCTCTTAAAGGTAATAGCGAGAGACCTCACGAGGAGTTAGTTTAACGCAAAATTCAATACATTTGGAACAAAAACACTCAATGACCACAGCTGGCGGACAATGATCATCCTAAATACGAAATCCAATCCAATATCTCCCCATCAACGGCGCGCATATGCAGGGCGATCATTACTGAAAATCTCCCGTCCCCAGTCACACACATTAAAACTGTTCGCGCTCACACACTAATGGAGAGGCTTCGATGGATTGCACGTGCTGAATGTGACATCACGACAGCCTCCCCCATTGGCCGCGCTCGCAGCTGTGTCCCTTAATTGTTCTCTTCCTTATTACCCCTAATAGAATCACGTTACGGAGCTTCGTTCTATCGAAGGACTGTCCTCCTCCCCTTCGGAGCCGACGAACCCTCGTTCCCACCAACGGTTGCGCAGAATTACCCCAAGAGGGGTCACGTGGGTCCTAATTACTCGCCCATTAGGGTGGAGTGATTCTTTTCTTATTGTGAGGGGAGGGGAGTGAGTAAGACCGGGAGTGATGAGGGTGGTTGGAAGTATATACCTTAATGAGGGAGATTGCTCTGTTATGGAGCTGTCGACGATTGGGTTTTGGGAATTTATCCAAATTAACTAACGGTAGACCTATCTGTTTTCAACTTATTTAATAGGTGGCGTTGGCTTGTGTTGAATATATGGTTATGACAGTGTTTCTTAAACTTTCAATATTGGCGACCCAATTTTCAATCGTCCTTTTCATCGCGCCCCCAGAAGGTATGCAAAGCAATAATAGTATGTTTTGATGCTAAAGCTACACAATATGTAAAAAGTGTGCGTGATAAAGAGTTCCAAGTACGAAAGGGTGTCCCCCAGAATTTTTTGGAAATTTAACCATTAAGAACAGGGTTTTTGCTCATTTTTTTTTAAATTTAGGCGGCCCGGGCCTTGGATCCATTTAAGGGGAGCGCCCCACAGTATTAGAATCGCTGGGTTATGAAGATAATAATAAATTTCGTATTTTTTTGGGAAAAAAGGAAAAAATAACTTTTGAATCATCTAAAATTCTTCTGAAATATGGTATATTATCCACTTCTCTTAGTACCCCTAATTTTTATTAACGGCACCCACTTTGAGAACCCCTGTCTAAAGCAGTGTTTTAAATTTGACAGTTAATAACACCTTACCCTATTTCAACTTACTTAGGAATACAAGGAATGGTGGAGTAGCTTTGATTGTTTTCGTTTTGAAATATAGCCGATTGCAGCAACAACGGGATAACATTGGAGTTGGTTGATATTTTTGAAAGTGACTCACTTTAGTTAATAAAAGTAGAAATAGTCACATCAGTGTACCGACTGTTTGGTAGGATATCGGAAATTATGTTTTTGTCATAAACTTAGAACATAAGAAACAAAAAAAAATCTACACATTAATTTTCACCACAAAATTAACCACATTTATTTTTAATTGCTTAATATTTACGAACAATTGAATTAAATAATAAAAACAGTCCTTTATTTGACACATAAATATATTAGTAAATACAATTATTTGTCCTATGGATGACTGTTTGCTCTTTGAGCTTCACTGCCCAATCACAGGTAATGCAGTGAAAGTAGTTTTACATGCATCCTTTGCTTTAAGGAAAAAACAATATCAATTCTTGGGGAACTAGGAAGGTAATTTAAAATGGCATGAAAAAGTAATTGGTTTGCCTATATTTTAGTGGAAAATTCTACTTTAGCACGAATATAGCACAGTATAAAAAAATTTCCGAACATTTTTTTAAGTAAAAAATTTTTTCTTTAAATCATTTTTTTTTTGTATATTTTTAATGTACAAGCAAACGATAAATCATCATGATAGGTATTTCAATAGAGGAGAGATAGTGGGTATTTCAAAATAATTGGAAGCAAATTAATAAATTCCACCTCTGTCAAATGCCAAAATTAACGGTTGAAATAAAGTTACCAGAAATATTAGTTTATTTGTAAAACGTAATAGAAATTACGGTAATTTATTTGGCAATAAAAATAACGGTGTAATATATAACATTTAAGATGAATTATATAAGTGGAAGTGGTTTTGGGCTTTGTGACGTCACATAGGTGACGTCACATAGGACAAATTATTTTTATTTGTTTGAAAAAAAACATTTAAAACAATTTACGTACACTATAAATAGGATATAAATCATATTCAAATTAAACTCTATAAATAATAACTTCTTAACAATTTCATTCAGCGAAAATTATTCTATGGTTTTTCATATAAAACAGGTATATCTAACTGTACTTAATTTCAAACTTTTCGGTAAAGATTTCATAAAATCAATACGAAAAAACGCATCAGAGAAAAAATACAACTTTTAAAATTTGAACATCAAATTAAACAAAATTTAAATAACATTTAAAATGTATACCTATATGTTTCACCTACGGGTCATTATTATATTTCAATTAAACTAAAACTATATTAATAACTAAAGAAGTGTTAATTATTCTAGAAAGGGATCATAATCGAACTTATTACTTGTTCATTAGAATATAAATTATGTTTATAACAAAAAGTAATTTTGCATATAGGTAAACGTAAATCGAGAAAGCAATTAAAGAAGAGTGGGGCACCTTGAGACATGGCCCACATAATAAATAAGATAAAAGTAAAGAGTGAAAAAGTATTACTCAAAAAGGTAAAATTTTATGATATTTCCAAAAGAGTGTTTGTATAACATATGTTATTTAGTTTTGTTCCTTAAGTAAATAGTTATCGCACACAGTTTAACTTGTTTAACATAAAGTAATTTTGGATATAAACGTAATAAAAAAAGCGAGAAAGAAATTAGAAGAGAGTGGGGCACCTTGAGACATGGTCTACATAATAAATAATTAAGATATAATTGTGGTAAAAATTATCATAAAATTTTACCTTTTTCATTAGATAATACTTTTTTCATGTTTTTAATTGTCTTTTCTTTAAATATAATTTTACAATTACGAACTTGTGCTTTTAAGTTTTAATAAATGACTCTAAAATCTACTCTCCCAACGTGCTTTGGATTTTGAAACGTTTAGTTTTGGTGTGTCTAGATAATTATTTACACAAGTTTCCTTGTTTTAGGAAGTGGTTCGAACTTACTATCTCACCTGCAGTTTAAATAGCCTTTTTTAAGTAAAAGAAATGTATTTATGTTATTATAAACATGTTGAGATCAAAATACAAGTGTGTTTCAGTAAAGTAAAAATTTCTTGCTAAACCTAAAAGAGTAATTAAGTTTAATATATCCAAAATGTAAAAGGACACCTTGAGACACATTTAAAGATGCCCCATATCTGTCATAAGAAAAAATGACAGAAGTGAGGGTTTTTAAATGTAAAATTAATTTCATATGTCCAATTTAAGGTTATTAAATATAACCTTTTCATCAATTTACGTGCTATGATTTTTCAAAAAAACACACATTTTTATGGAATTATTGAAAAGGCGTCCCAAGGCGTCCGTGTGAACCTTTAAGAGTTTAAAGAGTTTTAAAATTAATTATTATGAATTTCCTAAAAGAGATAATTGGTCAAACATTATTTTTATTTGATATTAATATCTGAGTTGTGTTCAAAAAAATTGTAAGTAAAATTCGAAAAGTAATTCAATGAAAAATCTCCCAAGGTGCCCCACTCCCCAGCTATTTAAAAAAAATATAATTAACCTCTAATTTGAATCAAAGACTGTTAATATATTCTGCGTAATTTGTGTTTACATTATTTAATTAATTACATAAACTTTCTGTAAATGTGCGTACTTAATACCCGAAAACCTGTCCTTCCTGTACCACCTTGTAAACGGCACCCGCCCAGTGCAATAAATTTATGTCTATCTGAATAAAACACTTTGTCATGAACTTCATTTAAGTTAAACGACATTTAACAAAATTTAAAGAAATCAAAATACTTTCCACCAACAGTGCATTAATAAAAAGGAGTAGGGACACCTCTCTTAAATGGGGAAGCCCAACCGCGCAAAGATAAAAAAAAAAAAGTTTCTGAAGCTCTTCAGCTCTAAAAGGATGTAGACAATAGGAAGCGCATGCGATCTTTTAACACATTCGTCGGTCGCAATTTTTCCAACTCAAACTCTAGACTAGACACAGGAAAGGGGCCTCCAAAAGTTGAAATCTTGATAGTAGTACCTATGAACAAGCTTTTCCTATTCAGAGCTTCCTTTATTTTCGTTTCGGATGAGAAGAAACGGACATGATAGTGATGGCAGTGAAAATGGTTGGGATTTTTTATTACTAATTTTGTAAAAGATAATATTAGGTACAGTTGCTAATGTTTTTCACTTTAATGCATTCTCAATTATCTTTTAAAACGGAATCTCCCTAAAAATTACCCAATTGGTTAAAAAAAACCTATATTGTTTTTTTTTTAAATTCTTATCAAATATAAAAATATATTATTTAAAATTATCCAGTATCATTCATTAGATAAATTCATTATCATTTCAATAAACAATAATTTGTATATGCTTTTTATGAAATTAAATATTTAGATACAATCTAATAATATAATGTAAATAGCAATCAGAAAAAAAAATACCTACATAAGAAAGTTATTAAACAAAATACAAATAGCTGTACATAAGTTTGTGAAAAGAAAGTGGAATTTTTTGGTAATTAACACAAAACGTTTTTTTCTTCTCTAGAAAAGTTAGGTATATGGGGAAAACTTAAATTGCAGGAATAATTAAATATTAATGCATAAAATATAATTTAATTTACTTAATATAATTTAATTTACTTAATAAAAGGGTATTTTAAAAGCAAAAAGAAACAAAAAGTAGAAATTTTGAATATTTTTCATATCTTCAAAAATTTAAATAATGTACTACTTACAATAAAAATAATTAAGGTATTTAGCGTTTTATTTTAAATAACGTTTACTGGGGCATCTAGACTGAAGAGACTTATTTTGGTTTAAGGAATGTTAATTTATAATAGCGTCTTTTTATTCTCCGGATAATAAAAACTATATAACTTGTAAAGAAACTTATTCTATTAACTTTAAGTAAAAATGCATAGTTATTGTTAAAAAATTTCTAATGCAAATTTTTTAATTGTAGAAACAGTTATTTTAACGGTGACCGTGGTGTGGCGTTGCGATTCTTAACATTAATTAATTTTACTTATATAGAACATTTTTTTTAAGGGAAGTGGAAAGCCACAAATGCACTTTAAATAATTTTTCTGCTTAATAAAGATTCTTGATCATGTTTCTTAGAACTTGGGACTCTTTTGTTCTAACGTGTTTTGTGGATCTACAATTAACTGTCCTAACTTTAATTAATTTAATCTTGATTAGTTTTCAATACTTTTACAGTCAAGAAAGAAGCATTAAAATTTAGAGGTTAAATTGTGAAATACATCTGTTTTTAAATAATTTTTCTTTAATTTATATTTAGTTTTTTTTTTAGAAGTTTACTAGAATTTCCCCTTTAAACTTTTTATCCATCTTATTTTCTTTCTTTCTCTGTAACATTCTCTTTCACCTCTCTTTCTTCTGTATTATCCCTTTTTGTTTCTTTCCCTTTTATCTTCTTTTTCTTCTCTCTAATACCCTTTACTCTCCACGTTCTCTCTTTCTTTCTATGACCTTCCAGTGGCGGATCTAGAACATGAGCAAGGGGGGGGGGCTAACTTAATCTGATTGAGGATGATAATGAAGTAACAAGCCGTGCTTTTTGCAATATTCATTAATGTCTTAAATATTGAGGGCAGTGTTGATTATAAATGACTAGTATTGTTAAATATAACTAATTAATTAGTAATTAAATTAGTTAATCATTAAATATATCAAAATAATAAGGGTGTGTCAACCGGGAGGGTTTTTTTACGATGATTTGAATCAAATATTTTTTTCCAAGAATATAGATCAAATGTGAATTTTCGTGCACTTAATTTCAATGTTTAGTGAATAATACATCCATCCCGAGGCATAAGGGGGGTTTGGGGGAACCTCCCCCAAGAAAATTTTTGAAAATTTGACCCTAAAAAGTTGTGTTTTGACTCATTTTTGGTCATTTGGGACTCTGAGTGTCACACGAAAAAGATGATTTCTTGTACTCGTTTTCAAAGGAAAAAACTGTAAGATATAAGAATTTCATGGGGGTGGTTTGAACCCCCTAACCCTGTCTCTATTTTAACAGAGTAAATGTTTTGTAAGAGACATAGCACATTAGACCCTTTTAAAAGGTGAATCTTATAAAAACCGGGGAGTTAAAGATCTTGCAGAGGGGCTAAAGCTCATAACCTTTAAGATGTGAAACATATCTATAAAAATGTAAGGGGCTAAGTATTTTGGAGGTTATGCTTTGTAAGGCTTAGAAAGCTCATTGGAATCTACAAGTTCTGAATCGCATTTATATTAAAGTGCTGAAAGCTAAAGATCTTGGAGGGGGCTAACGCTTTTAGGCTAAAGCTCATTAAATTGCGAACTAAACACTATAAAACATCTCAAGGAGGCTAATTCTTTATGGGGGCTAAAACTCATTGGCCCCTTTAATTGTGAATTGAATCTACAAAAACTCAGGGCTAAAAGCCTTGTAGGAGCTAAAGATCATGGAAGGATTCATAAGGGTTAAAGCTCATTAAATAGTGAACCAAATATATTTAAAAACGCAAGAGGGCTAAAAGCTTTGTAAAGGCTATTAAAGAGCATGGATGGGGCTAATGTTTCATAGGGCTAAAGCTCATAAATTTGTGTAACAAACATAAAAACGCAAGGAGGCTAATGCTTTTAGGGGCTAAGCTCATTGGATAGACCCTTTAAATTACGAATCAAACCTTCAAACATGCAGGGGGCTAATAATTTGTAAGGGCTAAAACCTCTAGAAATCCTTAAATACTGAATGGAGTTTATTAAAATGCAGGGGGCTAAAGATCTTGGAAGGGGCTTAATGCTTTGTAGACCCTTTGAATTGTAAAAAAAGCTACAAAAAACTGAAATAAGTTTAAAATTTTGAAAATTTAAACAAAATTTTCTAAAAACTTAATTTTTTTTTTCGAAAAAGTTCAATTTTATGTAGTGTAAACTTAAGTCCCAAGGGGGGGCTATAGCCCCTATAGCCCCCCCCCATAGATCCGCCACTGTGACCTTCCCCAAAGTACTCCTGCCTTCTCGCCAAGTAAATTCCCTCTTAAAAATACTCTTGTTCCCTCCATAATAAGGTCAAAACTATCTAACCATCGATTTATAGATGTTCGAAACTATGAGAAAACTAAAAGCGTTAAATCATTAAAAGTATTCTGACAATCGATACCCCAATGATCGAGATCACAACTACCGGTTTTACCAATGATCTTAATATTTAAACTATCGATTTTTCTGAAGCACTAACACCAACTAATTAGTAATTTAACCAGCCTGTTTGAAATTAATTAAGTTTTTTTATAACCAACATGTTTTCCTCCATTTTTGTTACATTTTATATTAGTCATATTTTTAAGTAATAGGACGCAATTTGTAATTTAGTTAAGAGCCTGTAAGATTGATTATGATTTTTTCTAAAACAACTAGCAAGAAGTTTTTTAATCATTCATTGACCATTCTAATGTAATTTCGACGTTCTTCACGTGTTGAATCAAAATGACTCGCGTTTCTTAATTTTTAGCTTCATTTTATATACCGATTTTGCAAAAGTTGGTTCGTTCTTTTAAAAAAATCGAATAGATTTCTTAATTTAAAAGATTAAACTGCTTATATTTCCTTTAATTTTTTCAGTTGATGTTTATTACAAATAAACACTAAAATTTCCAGTCATAATCAAGATAAAAAAGCTAAAGCAACACATCATCTTGACAGATAATATTTACTTTAAATCCTGGTTTAAAGTGACCATAGCAAGTAAAAAGATTGACTTTTAATCAAGATCGATGATGGAAGAAATAATCATTAATGTAATTCAATCTCTGCAGTTCATTCAATACGAGAGGTCAAAACCAGAATCAGACATTAAAAGGTAATCGAGGTACACTATGATTAGAGTACAGAAAAATAATTCACCCTCCCTTTTATGATAGCTATTTCCTTTATAACTATTATCCACTATTGTCATTCAGCATTGTCTCGCCCAATTTTTCATAGTTAGGGAACCCTACTAATCACATCAACTGGCGAGGCGGAAAATAACCTATGGAACACTCGAAGGGAACCGACAGTAATTAATTGCAGCAATCAGTATTCTTCAAGCTCCATTGATTCCTCTGCTTTATAGAATTATATATGATGATTAAGAATGAGATATAAAGTAGTTATTATTTAAAAATTTTCGTTAATAATTTTATAATAATATAATAATTAGTATAAGTTGCTAATTTGTGTTATTTTTTTGCACTTTTTCCATTTAGTGAGGAAAAAATTCCCCCATAAAAAGATACCAAAAATCAAAATTTTTATCCTGACCAATAAAAGTTCCCTCTCCCTGATAGTTGCCTTAAGGAGAAATACATACTAAATTGGCAATCACTCCCGCTTGCCTTATTGTGTGAATAAAGAAGTGACCCCACAAACTTCAGGTCATGTAAGAAATAAATAGCTCTTCTAAAGTTGATATACTATTTATGTTTAGGATTAACTATATGATAGAAATTATTATTAAATCTTCGAAAATTTTCATTTTTTTAAACACAGCAGCTTGAACACAAATTATTATCAGCACGATTTTTTATAATTATTTATAGTAAAATGGTGAGTAAGTGAGTTGAGCGGAAGAACCACTAAAAAGATGTGATGAAAAATCTAGGTATTCTCTTTCTTTAACTGATTTTCTCTTTCGTTCACCTTTACACTAACTTTCCTTATTATCTCAATCGATTTTTTTTACAAATTAAATTAAACTAATCAATAATGTAAACAAAAAAAATACTGTTTTGTAATTGACTGTAACTATATGTTCCAGTATTCATAAGTTGAGGTACGATGGATGACTATGTAACGCTCAAATGTCTCTTTGTCTTCAAAAGAAGAAAATTTTCACAGCTATGCAGAAAATAGTTAAGTTAAAATTAGTGCTCAGATTAACCTTGATATCAAGAATATCTATAAGAAATAGCCTCTCCTTTGCAGGATTTTACCAGGATTTTTAAGGATAATGGATGAAAAAAAACCCTTTTCCTTCAAAAGATCTCTCTTTCCAAGAAATAGATCCCATGAATGATAAGTCAAATGCCCGTTTTGTAAGAGCAGAAATCACAAAGATCTTAATTCCAAACAAAGACTTGTCATTTCACCTGCTTTTTAAGTTCTTTTGAACTCGATTCTTCTAGGCTTTAAATAAATTTGCTAGTTAATGAAGTAAGATATGTTTTTTTTTTCAATCACTCACACAAGCAATTCAGTTGAAAGTTTCGTGAAATTGGGATGAATTTCTTGTTGAATTGTTGGAAATATATTGGGGGGGATTTTTAATATCACCTAAGACACTTTCACTATATTTCTATTTCTATTTTTATAAACATGACTTTGAAATGAAAATTAAACGTCAAGTGGATAGATTGGGATCCGAACAACCAAATAATTGTTTGGTTATTTAGAAATTCAGTATTTTTATAGGTAAGTGCCAAGGATAGAGAAAAACAACCCTTTTATAAATTAATCCAAAGATATTGATGTAGACTGAAATTAGTTACGCACTACCAAGATAAAATTAAACGTAGAAATTTTAATATTTTTTTTTTGTATTTGAATAAATTGGTAGTATCATTGGCGGGGGATTGTTATTTTTGGTAAATGCACTACTTTAATGGTAAGTTCCAATAGTCTTCGGAGGGGTTGAGACCAAGAGCTAGCCTCCCTAGAGGGTAGAAAAAGGGGGTGGGTGCTTTAAAATCCAATTGCAAATTTTTCTACTCATCTTATCCCACGATTTTGTTTTGGGGAAGTTTGAGGCTGATATCCTTCTGATGTTAATTCAGCTTAAAAATATCAAACAAAATATGTGTGTCTTTAATTTCATAGGTATAAAAATTGTGACCATAGAGAACTAATGATGAAAGGGGCCATAGGCCTAACTAGGGGGGTTATTGGGGATGTAACCCCCCCCATTACATCGACGGTTTCTAAAACATGAAATATTTTTCCTTTACAAGGAAGGCTGTTCACAAGGAACTGTTCTTTTAGGAACTAACCCAAAGGGCCTCAAAATAAATTTAAACACTACATTGAGAGTCAAATTAAAAAAAAAAATCTGGGGGAGAACCCCCCAAACCCCCCTCTAAGATTTTTACGTCTGTTATACTGTGTTTTTCCCTTGAAAGTTAAGCCTCTTGGAGATGAAGTTTCCCCTTCTGAAGTTTTGCAAAACAAAAATTTTTAAATTATACCTATATTATGAATTGTTTTTAAAAGGAGTATTATATGTTGGAGTGGTTGACTGGTCGGAGTAACACCCCCCCCCCTTGAGTCAACTCTAGTTACGCCACTGATAGGGGCCAAGAAATCCCCTTCTACCCCCTTACTAAAACTCTGGATTTTTACTATTCAAAACATGGTTAAATTGGTAACGTATCTGTTAAAGTGTGTAATCCAGACTGAATTTATTGGGAAACTTTTATAAAAGATGAAAGTTTTCCTTAAGTGGAAATTTTCTTGTTTTCATCAAGTGCTACTGTGTGTGGCATCCTCACGAAACAATATGTCACGCATGCATGAACTCGATCGCCAAAAAAATTAATAAAAAAATACTCACTCATGCTCATGCACTACCCGATCCCCGTAGAGTGAGGAAAGCCCGAGTAGCCTCAACCATTCTCCTTCTGGATGCGCTCGCGGAAGCCGACTTCGATTGAGAACAATGCGATCGCATGGCCGGCGCGAGGAGAAAAAATTAAGGAAGCGTTTTTTGAGCGAAAGCAAACGATATTTTCTGGAAAATAAATCACAACTCCAGTGCTCCAAAGCAAACGCATACAAGCAAGCCGGTTAATATAAGAAAAGATCGTGCTTCGCCCGTAATCAAATTGTGCATCGGAGTATGCCCCCTTCATTGGTCGAAAAGTAATGAATGAAATAGTGGGTGGTGGCGTATCGTGACGTCACGGAGTGGAATACTGTGGCCGTCGTCGTGAGAATCTTCCTTTCTTTACTAGGAGACGTCAACGTATTCATTCAAGGATTTCCAGCGGTTGTTCCGATTGACGGTTAGAACAACGCCGAGTGGGATGCTTTTCTCCGTCCGGTCGTGTTGAAAAGAGATCGTCCGCGTAAATTTTACAACTGCATCCGAAAAAAATTCTTGCGGGGTGCGCGTCTTTTCAGTTTTTTTGGGGGGTATAGTTTCAAAATTTACGTGATGAAGGTCATGTGTTAATATTGATGATTCATTTAAGTTAAAAATTAATTCATTTGTGTAATTATGTATCAATTAAAAACTAAAAAAATGTTTCAGAAAAATCATAGTTAATTAGTTCATACTAATTGATTTTAGAGCATTTTTTTTTATTTTTCTGAATAAGAAGGTCATTTTTACTATCCCTCTATTTCCTAAACAGGGTGTAAAGTATAAAGCTCGGGTCCTCGGTTTTCTCAAGTCTTTTTTCTTTCTGCCTTTTTTAGAAAGAGAAAAAGAACGTGGAATTTTAAATTAACATTATTATTAAAATTTTTAAGCCTAAACAAAGGGAAGTTCAGAGGGCAACTGTCTGAGAAATATTTGAATGTCCCACCCTTGAAAACGGATTTTTAATACATTGCCTTTTTTTGCCATTTTTAATACATCTTTGATATAAGGTTTAAATAATGTATTCAAAAATAATCTTTCAGTAATACAATTTAAATTTAATAATGTATACAAAATTATTTTAATTTGATTTCTTAAATTAAAATTGTGATATTAAAAATTCCTTATGAAACATTAGTTAGGTTAATTAAAAAAATATTAGAAAATCAAGGAATTAAGAGAAAAGCAAGTATTCTGCAAAATATGTACTTTTTTTTAAACAAAAATAAACTATTGTGAAGAATATTATGTATTAAAAAGTAATAAATAAAAATAATTAAAGAAAAGAGACTTATGATACATGTTTAAAGACAAATCTAATTTGTCTTTTAATTGTCTGTTTGTAAATTGTCTGGGAGAGGCTGAAAGTCCCTCAAAAAGCTATTCTTATCATTCATTATAAATTCTTTATTCATTATAATTTTTCATAAAAATTCGTATCATTTCCATTGATTACTTGGCGGTTTAAAAGTAGCTTGCACAAATTAAAACTTCTTAAATTAATTTACATTTAAGTGCTATGAGGTTTCGTTTCAGATTCCAATTGGTTTGAAAGTACTAATACTATTTGAACTTAATTGGGAAGAGAATTCATTTGTTGGATCGATTTGGAAGCTCTTGTTTTTTTAACTGAGCCTGAAAAAGTTTTACTCAAAGTGTATACCTTCAAACTGAATAAACTATTGAATGAGAATGAAATTGAAAATAGTTATACACAATTCAATAGCAATACACAATTGAAACTACAAAATTGTGAAGGAAAAAATTTGTATCAAAACTAAGATTTTTTAAAAGTTTAATACAATTTTTTTGAGATACAAATTAGAATTACCTCAAAATGACATTTCATTTGCTATTGGAGATATCAACCAAGCCCACCCAGGGTCTTCTTCCTAAATCTACCAATGCCATACTTTCTAAATTTTTAAAGGAATTCTTGAGTAAGTAATTAATTCATGCAACATTAAAAAAGTCATAGAACTTATATTTTTATCTTTTGCAAAATAAATGTTCAATGAGAAGTACTTATTGATAATTTAATTTTAGGTGCTTATTAATAATTAATTACAATACTTATCAATTTCATTTGAGGAATTTTTTGTACATTATATTCTATTATTCTGTAATTTTATTAAAATGTATTTACCAGAAAAAAAAAAACCTAGGCTATTCATGGAAAGTTAAATATTATTTTAGCATGTTGACTTTCTTTTAAACAGAAAAAAAAAACTAAAAGACCCCTGGAAAAATAACAGTGTTCCTTTCATGTGAAGATAAACTAAGATAAATCTCATACCATGATATGCCTTTACTTTAAGAAGCATATATGAATGAAATCCTTATTATTTTAATAACACACACATTACACAGGTGCTTTAAAATCTTAGAAATCAGTAACCAATACTTCTAGTGTGAAAGGAGCTCTGACTTACCCAAGGGTATGTTCTCAAATCAGGGCATCAGTAATCAAATCAGGGCACACTCCCAACCCTTACCAAACCTTAAACGACACATTTTTAGATTTTTGTGATAAACACTTTCAAAATTTTACATTTTAAATCAATGATCCACAAGGAACTGTTATAGTCAAATGGATTTAAAAGTTTGGCATGAGCTGTAATATTGAAGCTGAGTTAAGAAAGAATAACTGATTTGTTACCTGGAAATGTGAATCTACTCAAACAGCATCATATCCAACACAAAATTGTGGTTTAAAATGTTAATTTTTAAAGGTTATACTCACTCATTCTTTTTCATCATTCAGCACACTCATTCCCTCTCATTTCACTCATAGTTATGAAATAGAAACCCACTTTCCCAGAAAATGAATAGAAATCACTTTTCCCATTGATTATGAGGGGCAAAATTGTTTAAAGAATACATTCTTCAGTAAATAAAGAGCAATATTCACATAAACACCAGTAGTATTTTATTACAGAACCACATTATATATAATGAAGTATACTAAATTGCTATTACAAAATATTCCAGGTATTTGTCAGCAAAGATTGATAGTTAAAATTTATTTAATGCATAAAAAAAGGTAAATTCGACAAATTCAAGCATAGAAATAATTTAAATGCACAAGTCCAAGAGTTAACAGTTTTAAATATTTATACATATTTTTACACCACATAGCAAACAAAATTAATACTTTTTTTAATTATTCACACAAACACAAATATTGAACAAGTTTCTCTCATTAGGGTATCTGGGATAAAAAAAAATTCTTTATGTTGAAGATACTTAAAATAACTAAATAATTGATACAAAGAATGCACACTTCAGTCATATTTACAAAATGAAGGACACTGAAGATTGCCCAAGAACATATCACATGGTAACCTCCACACAGAAAGTATCACAAAAACATTCAATTCTAATATTTACTTGAAAACTGCATATACATAGGAAATATATAGCATATAGTACAAGCAGTCTTGATTAGATAAAATATAGAATTGTAGTTATGCCATCATAAATGTTTGATTTTAAATTGAAGTGTTTTGTTTAGATCAGGTAAAAAGCAGGGCAAACTCCTTAGTACAGATTAACTTAAAAGATAAAAATAAATGCTAATTTACAGTAAGTATAAGATCAAATAAAAGAATAGCCATATTCTATATTTACATTTAACTCTGTTCAACCACAAATATTCAAACAAAAATGTAACACTTATGAAGCATAAAAACTTCCGTCAAATTATAAAACACAGTTGTATACAAAAGATAAACTGAATGGATATTCAGAGTTATGCAATTTCTTAATTGACAATACTGATGAGGAATGAGGTAAAATACAAGAACTTCTAAACAACCATTTTAAAATTATTAATGCATACAGAAGAAAATAACAGTATTAAACAAGAAAAGAAAAAGGACGAGCTGATAACAAAAACTAATAATGTAAAAAATGCTCTTAAATACATTTGGAGACACAGATTTAAAACATTTGAGAAGGAGATTCAATTAGCATACCATTTTATGCACACAAGCAGGTTCAGTAGATGTTCAAGAAGTGAGATAAAACTAAGTGCATATCAACTAAAAATATGACACATATCTAACTTAATATTGCAATCTAGTCTGTTTAAAGTGTTCCCAAATTACAACACATTAAAGTGTTAGGTAATATAATTAATTTCAACCTGTGTCTTTCATAAAAATAGTTAACTTTTTTTCCTTCCACGTCTTTCTGAAGCTTTAGGCTATAACCAGAGGTTCATCATCTGAAAACCCTCGGATCATAGGGCACTCTTCTTCTTCATCTAAAGAGAAAAACAAAATTTGATCACAAAATGGAACACTGAGTTATTTTTTTTCTTGCTTTAGAAAGTGAGTTAATTTTAATTGTTTTAAATCCTTAAAAATCCTACTTATTAATTCAACTCTTTAACCCTTAACCTGTCCATATCTCCATAAAGTTCACAATAAAACTGGTTTGTGGTTTAACTGACAAATAACTTAATAGGAACAGGTATAATGTTATAAAACTTTTAAGTACAACAGCCTATTTCTGGCCAATGTAGCCTGTTAGTTTGAACCATCTTGATCAGTTTATTGCTGTTGTTTTCCATCCATTAATACCAATGTTTCTCAACAGTTTTTCTATAATGTCCATCCATCTTGTTATGAGTCTACCTCTTTTTCTCTTACCCTCTTGCTTTAAAAAAGTTATTTTCTTTTCAGGGTTATTTCAGTTATATCTGAATATATAGCCAAGACATCTTAGTTGTGGAGCTTTAAGTACTTTTAACTAAATTTTGTTCTCTGTACTTTGTTTGTAATTCAAAATTAAAATGAATTCTCCAGACTCCATTTTCTTTTACAGCTCCAAAATTTTTTCTCAATTACCTCTATGTTTTACAATGGAGTAAAATTTTTCCTGGGCCAAACTGATATACAGTATACACTCAATATGACAAAGTCGAAGGGACGGGTAAAAAATTTCGAGAAAAAGAGTTTTTGGCATAACAAGTTAAATTAGATTAATTCCTAACATCTAGAGCAGGGGTTCCCAACCGGTGGTACGCGTACCACTGGTGGTACGCGGGAACGTTTCAGGTGGTACGCGCAATTTCGCAATAAAGACTATAAAAGTATATTTTGTATGATGATTAATTTTTTGCTGAGTTTGTACTAATTTTTCATTTGTATGTTTTTAGACCTATGAGTATAATAAATAAAACTGTAAATTAATACCATTTTCATCTTTTTATTTCTCCTTTATTATAAGCATGTTATAAATAAACAAATATCTAACCATTAAATATGAAGTTTTCTCAGGAATTTAATTCAAAAAGCCTTTGAACACTTTTAGAAGAGTAAATATTATACGTTTATTAAAATATTTAGGTCTGGTGGTACGCCAAAATTTCTCAAAAAGTCAAGTGGTACGCAGGTGCAAAAAGGTTGGGAACCTCTGATCTAGAGGAAAAATTATTTTTTAGAAAAATTGAGGTCCTCAAAATGAAGTTTGCTTATTGAGAGTATACTATACTAGAAAAATCTGGAACCTTACAATCCAGTATAGTAATATTTCTAAAAGTTTATACAGAGTGTTTTAACAAGAGTGTCCAAACTCTGCACAGTCAGATACTTTGGGAAGAGTACATGTTTTCTGTTTCCAATAAACAGGTGTTAAGATATTTAGAGCAGACTAATAGATAACAAGACATGGGGGGTTTAAGTGGAGGAATTGGCATTTCCTCAAAAAATTGGTGGAGGGCATTACTCCCTCTCATAAATTCGCCCATGCAACAAGAGAGTTAGTTAGAGAGAGTTTCTAAGAATCAAACTCATTTTTGTAAACATACTTACCCAAATCTTCAGTAGTTGTAAAAGTAGCAGATCCTGATCTGGTATCATAATGGCTGTTTGCAAAGGACAAAAAGCTCCTCTGAAGTCGGCGATGTCGCACGACAAACACAATCAATGTGCTGATGAGAATGATGAAAACTACGATAACACCGACTACTACACCTACAAGACTAGTTTGAGGAATGTGAACTCCCTCTTGAGCTAAAAAAAAAGTTAAATGAGATAAATATAGTGTAGATACAGTAGAAAGTCAGAAGAACACAATTTCAAGGTAACAAAACTAGAAAACTATAACTCAACTCAAAACTTTTTACTCAACCACCTCAGGTTTCGGAGTTAAGAGGGATATTTATGTTTTATGTATCAATAGCTAAAACTTTAAATTCAGGATGTTGTTTGGTATACTGTAGTTGCTCAAAATTAGTTCACTTATTTTTGTTTTCTAAACTATTTTAGAATATTATTCCTTAAAAATATATGGCACACTACTTATTCTAAAAGGCTTTAAAATGAGTAACTTAAATAAATTAATAAAAAGGCTAAACTGTTTTGGTGCTCATTACTTAATTATGTCCAGGCAGCAGCTGTTCTGACTATCAGTTAATTGTTTAGATGTTACTGCAATGGACTGTTGGTAAATGAGAGCACCTTATCAAAACTTGTTTTGAAAACTTTAAAAAAAAGTTTGAGGTTTCCTAGTAATCACAAAAACTTTCTACTTCTTTTTTAAAGTACATGTCCCTTAAACTTCTTGAGGATATCAAAAGTATACTATGAGATAAAGAAAGTCATCATGCTTTATCATTTTAATATGAAAATAAATGCGATTTTGAGACACAACTTTATAAATAAAATTTAGAGTTACACACTGGAATATAAAGAGAAGTCTTACTTTCATCACTGCCCAGATCAGATAAATCAGAATAAGGGCCAGGATATCCATGTTCATCGATAACATTCACAGCGACATACAGATTACTGAATGAGAATGGATGAGATCGTAGGAAAAATGGTGGTTTTGAAATATTATACTGGGAAGCTCCAAGCAGATCCCTTTCACTGCCGAGCCATACACTGTACACAAAACTGAAAGAAGCATGGGAATTAATTTCTATATATATATTGAAATTTACACATACAAAAAACAAATCATTTAAGGAAATTAAAAGCAGACCTGACAGGAGGGCGGGGGGTATAGTGGGGTAATTTTTCTGGCACTCGGCCCAAAGGGGGCCTGGGGACTCTCGGATTTTTATATTGAATATTTTGGGGGATATCAATTTAACTATTTAGGACAGTGTGGTCCAATGTTTAGTTACTCAAGGGCCAATTAAACTTTTTAAAGGGAGTGGAGTGCCAGAGACAGTTAGAAAGCGAAAATTACTTATTTCTATTTTATATTGCACAGGCAAGTCAGGCTTATTTCAACACTGGAACATTTATTTTGACTATTATTAGATGAGTTTCACTTAAGGGTTTTCTCACTTTATTTAAATATATAAATTCAAAGTTTTCTCAATCTTTTGGAAAAGGCTATAAGTTTAAAAGAATCACTATTTATAGCGAAATAAATTCATATCAGTTATATTTAATTATTTATGCTCTTAATTTTGAATGATGGTAGCATTCACAAAGCACATAATGAATAAATAATTATAATGCAATTTACCGATGATTTTTCAGTTCTTCTGGCCACTTTACTTCTTCCCAAGTCACATAAATAGAACCATTTGCCTCTTTAAAAGCTTTGACTTGAGATACTTTTGGCAAGGGTGGAGCATCAAAGCGATATTCGGAAGTTAACTTTGAGTCTCGAATATCTGTTTGGACTTGAATAGAATATTTCCCACCGTAATGGGTCTCATGGGAAAATGAAATTTTGTGGTCACTACGAGGAGCTAGAGCCACCCAAGTGGGCTTGCGAAGAGTCAAATCATTGATGAGGACCTATAAATAGATTAATAGAATAGAAAAAAAGGAGTAAGAAAACTAGTGAAATCAGGCTAGTTACGAAAATTTCTGACTTTAAATTGATAAACCATTTTTTGAAAAACAACTGAATTTTTCTTTCTCTCTCTCAAAGCTGCTTTTACTTCTTGAAAATTTAGCTCATTTTAGCATAAAAAACAGAAAACTTCACATATAACTACCAAAACATGTTACCTAGCCATATAAGAATCATAATATGGTTTGTATTTAGGTAAAATACTTCCATAGCACCCCTTTTAAGCCCCTTGAAGAACCGGGTTACTGCCTAAAACCAACTTGTCAGATGGAAGTAAAAAATCTTCCACTGATAAGCTAGCAGCCACAAAATTTGAAACTGATTTCTGCTGTAATCAAACATTATATATGTTCTTGTTCATTTATTTAAAATTTCTACATTGAAAGTTTATTTATACCCAGAGTGTATGTATGCATGCTAATACTTTTGACTTTGTTTGTTTTCAATACTTTTTTTTAGAAAAAATGGGACATGTTAGAAAACAATTAAAAATATATAGAAAAATGTTTCTCCCAATTTTCTAGCTCCCCAATCTTTTTATTAATTTTCTTTTGATAAAATACGATGAAGTACTGGTAGTAATTAATTATCAATTTCTCAAAATTGTATTATTTGGTAGGTTTGTGAAGAATAAGGCAGAAGAAAGTTCATTTTACACTTTCCTGTAATTGCACAATATTGTGGTTTTCTATACCCATTTGGTGTTTTGGCTACACTATGGAGCCATCTCCCCACAAAAAATGATAAGTGCTAGCTTTTTAATAATCATTTTAAGATTTTTGATGCCATTAACTGTTTCCAAGCATTATTAACCCACAAAAATTATGTTTTTATGTACCACACATAGAAGACTGAAATAATTTCATGAAAATCTTAGAGATCTATACTTTTTTAAAAATATTTTTAAATTTAAAAGTTTATATTTAGTTAGATGATGTTACTTACCCGATATCCAACATCCATTTCCATCTGTATACATGAAGCATCCCAACTTATCTTCATGTTGCTAGTGGAGTCTTGAGCCACACTCAATAATTTTGGAGGGGCATATTTATCAAATTTAGTCATGGCATAGCCACCCTCTGCTGGGCCAACATTAAAGGGTTTGACAACTCGAATTTTGAAGACATATATGGTGCAAGCACTCAATCCAGACAGCACGTAACTGGTATCATTGGTAACACCTTTAAGTTCTAAAAAAAAATTAAAAGATATATGTTACCCATAACTGATTTGTAGATCACACAAGTTATAATCACTATTTTGAAGCTACAACTATTTAACACTTTGAGATATGCATTTAGATGTTAATGGTTTTATTCAAAAGAATAAAATCCCACTCTTAAACCTCAAAAGAAGAGTTTAGAAAGGAACTAAAGATTTTTTGAGAATTAAGGTTGGTCAATTATTTTATGCCTCCTTTTCAGTAAAAGCTATATAATTGTCTGATTTTTAATCCTTCTGCCGGCCAGCCTGAGAATAAATACTTTGCTTTCTCCCATGTTAAACCAATGACAAGTAAAAATGCTGGCTGCCAAGAGGGTTAATATTTGATCAAGATGTAAGAAAAAACAAGATTTTTACTTAGTCTGCAAATGTTCTAATATCCACTCAAATTCTAAGTTTAAAAAAAAAATTGCAGGAAAAAAAACTTAATCCTCAAAAATTGCACTAGTTCTCCACACAAAAATTTGTTTGATAATGCAAGACATCACTCAAAAGCTGCAGGTGACAGCTCTTTATTTCTATGAACCCATCAAAGATGGAAATGTGAGAGTAGATTACTTTCTTCTCATAAAATTTGCAGCCCTATGCAATAGCATTGAGCTAACTATGCTATTGCATCATGCCTTAACATGAATAATCGATTATGTGATAAAACTGCTTTATAGTAAATAGCAACATTGTTTAAGGAAAATAAATAGAAGAACAAAAATTCTTCAGTTAGGTTTATAATTACAAACACATGTTTCACTAAACTATCCAAATCTCAGTCAAAAAAGATAATGCAATGAGGAGTATATTACTTCCTAAATCTTTGAATCAATAGAAAAGATTTTAAACTTACCAAAACCATTTATTTCTGGTAAAAACAAGTAAACACCGTAGGTCCATTGAACTTGTCTTGAATCTTTAGGAGTAGTCCAGTTTAATTTCAAATAATTAATACCACATTCTGTATCCTTTTGAATGACTACCTTGGGCAATAAATCTCCTGTAAAGTGAAAGAAACATACGAGGTTTTATTTCTAAACCATCATTTTGGCATTTTACATATTATTGTGTGAAGGAATCAATGAAAATTACATAAAAATGTACAAAGACAAATGAAACTAATTTTACTTACCTGGAACAGTGACTTCAATTCTTTCGTCAGGCCCTTTAAAATTACCTGTGTACGGAAAAACTCGGAAAACGTACAAGGCTCCAGGAGCAAGATCTTTAACTGCAACACAAAGATAAAACTATATAGAATGAGCTCCACCAATACTCTAGTAATCTTGTTTAATTTTCAGTATAGTCCTTAATTTATTAGGGATAAAAGTTGAAGACACATAAGATTTTACATAAAATTTATGAAAGTGCATAAAACACCTTTACATCTGGTTCATAAATTTATTTTGTCTTTCAATAAATTTTAAGCTATTTTTTAGAGTGTTGGATCAAAAAGCAAATAGTTTCAATTAAAATTGTTTGATGCAGTATTTCATGTTATGTATATTTTTATATAAATTAGGAAAGAAATGTGATTTATTATGCATTTTAAAATAGTTCTTTTACCCCTATCATTATAATAAAAGATTTAGCAAATTTCTAAGAAAAGAAGTATTTATCATATCACCAGTTTTAAAGAAATCAAAGGAAATAAAATAAGGTTTAGCAAAAAAGAACATGAAATAATATTGAAACATTCTGTTAAATTTCTTAATTAAATGTATTTATCTGGATGACAGTAGCTGAATGCAAAATACATCTTTAAAATGTTTAACTTAGTATCCGTCTGTACTAATTAACTTTTAAAACTACTAATAATTTTAAATATTATTGAAAATCATACCTGTGATGGAGTTTTTAGTAGTGTTGACCATTGATGCAAAATTATCAGTAATATATGAAGGCATATATATGACACTGTAACCACTTCCCTTGTGTTTGGAGTGATCCCAAGCTATGGTTACCGTTCTTGAGGAAGCAGCCACTTTGTGAAGATTAGTCACTGGATCCAACACAGAATCTTTAGCAAACTCTATCACAACTGGCTCTGATTTAGCACTTTCCAAATTCCTGTTTAAAGATGTCATCTGAAAAGATAAAAGGAGGAAACATTTCAATTTTTCAAGACCATACTGGTTGGAACATCATTGCTTCCCTACTTTACAATTATAAAGCAAGTAAAAATTATTTTAAATCCTAGTAAAATGGTAATTTCATTTTATTTGAACCGAGTTTTTAAGTTTAAAAATTTTAACAGTTATATATTTTCAAACAGGTATTGCAATCTCAAAAATAATAGATAATTATTTCTCTTATAGCTCAGTATATACAGGGGTAGGAGCAACTATTTCACTAAATATAGGAAATAAAATTATGATGTTTTAACTTATTTATAAAAACTGTGTAAAGTTTTTAATCTTAAGAGATTGTCTTCAAGAAGAGACAATAACTTTCTTGCTTTGTTGTAGTTAAACTTTGAAGATAACCTCTTACGGACAAGAACTTTACATGGTAATTGTCACTGGAATTTTATTTTTCTACTATCAACCATTTGCCCACTTTTCCATTCCACCTATTTTTCATTACTTTTGTACACACTTTAGTTTAATGAATCAGGATTGCTTCAATTTCGGGTTTGAGATGAGAAATATAGGACATATAGGGCATTTGCAAAAATATAGGACAATATAGGACGTTTTTTTTTTAGTTTTTGGGGAAATATAGGACAACTCTGACCCCTGTATATAGTTGAAGCCTGATATTCATTATAAACAAACAATATGTTTTACCACTTACAGATATCATGATCAAATTCATAAAAAAATAAAGGCTTACCCAGAAAGAATAGTTTACACCAGGTTCAAAATCAAAGTTGACAGTCTCTGATATTTTTAGCTCCTTTACAGTCTCATAGTGAGCAGGGTAAGGAGGAGAGAAATAAATCTGTATGAAACAAAATTGTATTAATTTTTAACAATATGCTATTAATTCAATTACAGTACATCCAATCTTAGCTAATCTTACCCTATATGAATTTATTCCATTAATCTTTTTAGGAGGAGTCCATTTCAAAAGAATATGCTTGGCATGATATATACTGACAGAGATATTTGTAGGAGGGTCTGGAGCTGAAAATAATAAATTCTAGATGAATGACAACACTTAAATACTGAAAAATTGTTTTCTAAAAAACTTTAAATTAAGATTTTGATGATTGTTTAAACAACAAGTTTCAAAATTTATGCTATTTGTACATTCCTCCCAATATTTTAAGATCAGTGAAATTTTAATGCACAAATATTTAAGATTTTAGGAAGATAGTAAGCTATCTTTATAATACCTTCCCATTCTGTAGTGATTGTCAAGAATTCTGTAGGTGGTGCAACTTCTGAATGGTTTGTCAAGCGAGTATAGACAGTCACAATGAAATCTGTGCCTGAAGTCAGATTCTTAAATTCAAAGAAGGATTTTTTTATCCAAGTCATGTTCTTCCAATCAGAAGAAGTTGCCTCCCTAAAAAAAACCCCAAAGTACTTTAAAAAAAAACATCAAATAAGATAATATACCATACCTAAATATAGTTAATCTTCTAATAGTTTGATAAAAGACACCTCAAAAACCTTTAATAAAGAATACTTTTCCCCATTGTAACCCTTGTTTCCCATTGTGTTAATGTAAAATTTAACTTGCATTAAAAACCTTTTTAATACAATTCTATGTTAAAAGATTATTTTTTAAGTAAAAGTTGTGATTTAACTGAACCTTTTCAAAAATTTCAAGCAATACAAGATGCTATAAGCATTCTTCAAAAGAAAATACTTTAAAATAAAGTAAAATCAATGAATAGTTAAAATTGGAGGGAATTACCTGTATGCAGGCATGTACTCTAAATCTAAATGCGACTGTCCAACAGGAGCTTCCCATTGTATTTTAAATCCATCCAACCCAACTGAGTCCCTTGACACCATAAGATTATGTGCTTTAAATGCATATGCTGAAAAAAAATATGGCTCATAAATTTACTTTGTCATGATATGCTTATCACAAATCACAATAAATGAAAACTACAAAATAGATGTTAAATTATGAGCAGGGAACATTTCACTAATTCTATTTCAAAGATTCATAAGTAGCAATGAAGACAGTTTGCTTACCACTGTCACTGCACATTTTTTCATCATTTCCTAGAGGGCAATCATTTTTCTTATCACACAGTTTCCCTATGTCAATGCATTCACCAGTAACACACATAAACTGTTGAGAATTGCAGGTTAAAGGACTGACTGATCCTATAACAAGGTACACCAGTTATTAGAATTAAAAAATAAGACAAAAGCAGTTTATTCAAGTCTAAATTCTAAGGTTGCCACAGTTGAGGAAACAGTAGCATGGTGTTTAGTCTTATTTATAATTTCATGTTTTAAAGTGGTGATTTTAAACAGATGTTAGAATGAATGGGATTAAGCAATTAGTGCAAATAACCATAATAGTGCTTTTTTGGAGCCTTATCAAGGAAAAATTAATAATCTTGCAGTTTAAAAAGGGAAGAACTATCACAAAGAAAATGTAAGGTTAAATGAAAAATACTATCTGTAAGTTAAAAAAAAACCCTCTAACAAAGCAAACCCGCTTGCCTACTCCTTGATTAATTTTCCTTTCTAAAGAGTAAATTATTAGCTTGTTAGCTGAATTGAAATGAATTCTATGAAATTCCACATTCTGAGATTAAACCCCATTCATTAATAGCATTTACAAAATGAAAAAAGGGAACATACATTTTCAGTGGAGTAAGTAAATAGAAAAACTAATGTGACCAGGCGTCCTGATTTTGGCAGGACAGTCCCGCTTTTTGTTTCGCTGTTCCGCCAACCCAATGTCCCGCCTAAATGTCCTGCTTTTCTGTAAATGTCCCGCCAAAGTCCCGCTTTTCCATTAAAATTCATTCAAAATGAATTTTTCAACACTTATGCGAGTATTTATTTTCAAA
This sequence comes from Tetragnatha montana, assembly GCA_963680715.1. Lineage (NCBI taxonomy): Eukaryota > Metazoa > Arthropoda > Arachnida > Araneae > Tetragnathidae > Tetragnatha > Tetragnatha montana. The sequence continues at coordinate 16,248,488 of OY796676.1, read as the reverse complement.
AATCTAATTTCATGAAATTAATTTATTTACTTAAACATTACATTGGTTGATAATTTACTTTTTGGCTAATTTAAGATTCTGTAAAATAATTTAGTTGTTTTTCAAATTAAGTGTAATTATTGTCATTCTACTTAAATTGTAGAACAACAGTAGAATGTTTTAGTTTTCTTAGTTTTAAAATTATTTTGAAGTTAAAAAAATACCCTGATTTGATGAAATTATTACTTATTTTAGAATATTATTCCCGTAATATTTTATAATTAATAAAAAAATTCTACATTGGTTAATTTTATGTTTTTTGAAAGCAATAATTTTTTAAATGATAATTTAACTATGAAAATTGCTTCTAACAAGTATATAGATAGATGACGATGACAAGGTGAAACAAAATTTTGTAGTTGGATTTTTTAACAAACTAATAGAATTTATTTTTCAAAATGAGTTAAATATTTCCATCTTACCTGAACTCAATTATCACTTGAGCAGTTATTTAAACTTTTAAAATATTGTTTCTGATTTCATAGATATTTATATTACAGGAGGTATTTATGTAAAATTATTAGAATTCTTCCTTTTGGTGATGCGTCGAAAATTGTTTAAAAGCAATTTTTTTTGCACCCCCTCCCTCACGCATTGTGTCCTGATTTTTGGTTTGAAAAATCTGGTCACATTAAGAAAAACTAATATGAAAAGGTGATGTATTGAACCAAAATAAGAAAGGGGCAAATTACTTCCATTGAAATTAAACAGCTAAAGTAATGGAGACAAGGTTATTGTCATGCAATCTTACCATTCATTGGTTTGCATCCCCACTCATCACTGCCATCCCCACAATCATCTTTTCCATTGCAAATCAACTTATTGGATATGCAACCAGCACTGTGGACGCAACGGAAATTTTCGATATCACACATCTGGTCAGCTGGAAACAGAAAGTCAAGGTGCATGTTTTTTAATGACTAAACTAACACAAAGGTTAGAAACAGTTTTTAAAGTAAGAAGTTTTTAAAATCATTACTAACTAAGAAGTAAAATTTGACTGTTTGAAAACAATATTTACTTTTGCAGTTCTCTTCATCTTCTCCACCTGGGCAATCTTTCAGATGATCACACAACCAGGAACTCCATATACAAGTACCTAAAATATTCAATGAGTTCAGATGCATTCTAAAGATCGAATTGGAAGCATTTAGGTAAGTACTGTACTTTTCCCAATATAACCCCAGCTGTAAATAAATCAAAAGCTTGATTTTCCACTTAAAATTACACTAAATTCAAAACCCATACATAAGCAGAAATTATATTATCAGATCTTAAAAAAATTGCATTAGTAACAGTATTCTATTGCAAGGGATATTTTTAAATTTACTTTTTATACCTCCTAAATTATGGAAGTTGTACACATTTTTCTAAATGATTTTTTTTGCATTGGAAATGCGATTCCTTAACTTATTGATTGATTGCAATGCTCAGCCAACCAAAAGAAATAGCAACAACTTTTGTGAGATTGGCAGGTCCAAATATAAGCTGACCCCCTTTGTTAGTATTGGAAATATTTCTGAAAATTCTCAGCTTATACTTAGAAATATATGATAATTGTACTTGAAAGAATACTCCATTTTGTAATATCCTTCTCTTTTTAGTATAAGTATATTGATTCATAAAGAATTATGTCTCTCTCAGAAATGGGTGATAGAAGTGAAACAAAAATTGTATAGGACAAAGAACTGGGATTACACATCTTTATTAAAAGCTTTTCTTCCTATATTTTTTTTGTCTTGTTCTGTCATGAAGAAAATTCCTACATCTTTCCATCTGCAGATGAAAACCTTTCACCCATGCTCCCAGCTATTTTTTTTTTCTGCTTTTGACTAAAACTAATGCTGCATATTTAAAAACTGACCAAGAGGTAGGGAAATTAAAATCTTCACTGCAAAAAACAGTAACCTGAGTTGCATCTGAATCTGTTTTCACCACAGCTATCGGGAGTCTCAGATGGAGCAGGAGTTCTAGGTGTTGGAGTGGTAGATCCTTTCTTATCGGGTTCATCACCTGAAAAGTTAAACAGTAGAAAGTTAAGACATATGAAAATGACATTGATATTATAATCTGTTACCTCAAAAAATCTTACCACACATTTCTTCATCGGACATGTCTCCACAGTCATTGACACCGTCACAACGCCACCAAAACGGTACACAGGATCCGGTGTTGTTACACTTGAACATCCAATCTGAGCATTGCCCAGGTGCCAGAGTGGAGAAGGGGGCTATACTTGAAGATGGTGGACTGACAGATGACGATGTTGCTAATCATATGGAAAACAGATGTATTACAAACGATACAGAGATCTGGTATCAATGTTAAGCTAGCAAACAAAAAACTACAAAAAAGTTGAATAAAACCTGCTCTTAAATTACTTTTGCATGGAGAAATTCTTCAATTCAGAGTGAATCAACTGATTAATAAATTGAAGGTAAAAAACATTAAGACATATTTTGCATGGCTAAGAAAATCATAACTGATTAATTAGATACAAATGAAGTTCACAAATATCAACACATGAGGTGCTGAAAGGTAAAAGCGGTCTAACTCAGGATAACTTAAAATCAGAAATTTTGAGTTCGATCACCTTTTCTCTTAGGGGGTCACATAGCTTATAGTTATTAAATTCACAACAAGAGTAGACACTTAAATTTGAATAAAAGAAGAGGAATAATTACTGCAATTAAGCTCATCAGTGTTGTCTCCACAGTCGTCCTGAGAGTCACACTTCCATGAAATAAATACACAATGACCATTTCCACATTTGAATTGCCAGGACTGACACGAAATGTTATCACAGTTTTCTTCATCACTTCCGTCGTGGCAGTCTTTATCCCCATCACATTGCCAGGAGGTCGGCAAGCATTGGGAGGAATTCTTGCACGGAAACTGGTTTTCTTTACATGATTGAGCAGGACCTAAGAAGAAGATGGGAGTTTTAACATATTAACCCTGCATATGCAATTTTTCATGTTTTCAGCATTTAAATATATTTTAGAGGCATTGAATACTTGAATGTTGTGTTAAAGACCTTTTAAAAGTTTTTTAAAGGGTATTTAAGTACTTTACAAACAATAAATTATTAAGATGTTTATTACGGTTTTCAGTTGAGATTTTTACTTACTAGAACAGTTGAATTCATCTGATCCATCATGGCAATCGTCATCAAAATCACAAACATATTCTTCTCTGATACACCGCCCATTGTTACATTTGAACTGACCAGATGTGCATTGAGGGTACTCTGCAAAAAAAGAAAAGAATATTGAATACATTATATTATTTTATCTTCTAAAAAACAAAATGTATATTTATAATGTAAGGGCCATTTATTTCATTTTCACAAGGTTCTCGGATCCACAATTTTTTAAAAGTTTGTTTTCTTTCCATGCATTAACTTTTTATGACTTTTCATCTGTTACAACCTGCATTATAACCTAAAGGTCCTCTAAGATCCTTTATTATGACATGAAGATACTAATGCCCCCCTTGGTTAATGTTCTTCTGTAACTTGTACATTTAGATCATCCATAGTATTAATTGTTTTAGCAATCACCTTATTGCATTACAATTGAAGACTAGCAATAGAATCTTTAGAAAGATAAGTTGTTATGCATAAACTAACTTTTTTAAGTTAAAAAATCAAGTTATTTTAAACAAAATAAAATCCTTTACTATAGTATGTGAACAAAAAGTATTAATGTCTTTAAAATTTACGTGCTTTACATAAATTAAAATATTGCAGGAATTTTAAACGACAGCATAGCACTTTAGAATATAATTAATAAGAAAATCTATTAGCATTACTGCAGTTTTGTTCATCTGACATATCCCCACAGTCATCTTCAAAATCACAAACAAAAGTAGGGTGTATGCAATGATCATTTTTGCATCTGAACTTTCCACTGTCACAGGTAGAGTCTGAAAGAAAATTTTACTAACTGAAATGAAAACTTTCTAAGAAAAAGTGAAGTACATTAAATGATGAGATTTTCTAAAATTCAAAACATCTAATTTTAAGAAACATACCACACTGCCTCCCCTCATCGCTGTAATCATCACAATCATTGGTACCATCACAAACTTTAGACTTCTTAACACATTTATTATTCAAGCACTTGAATTCATCTTCTTTGCAAACAGATGGTGCTAAAAAGAAAAGTTTTAATAAATCTTTGAGTATGTAAAAAAAATTAACACAATAACTTCATAATATTTTCATTATGTCAAGATATTACTAACATTAAAGTATTTAGACCAACATATTTTTTTCAGAATTTTAAATAAGATTAAGTTATTTACTGAAATTGCATGTTAAAGAGGTAAATGGCAAAATTATTGTTCAAAATGGAAAAAAAAAACTCACCACCCTTATCAATGCAGGTGCCATTTGGAAGCATAACACTGCCATTTGCACAGGTACAAATCTCAGATCCATTGTTCAATTTTGTTTTCAGAGACCACTCCGGACATAGGCATACATGAGAACCGTCAGGATAAGGTACACAAATGTGAGAACAGTTGCCATTAGATGAGCCACTGCAGGGCCCAGAACCTGAAAAAGTACTAGTTAACCAAATGCAATCAGAAGATAATCATATGATAAAATTTGCAATGAAAACTTTTTGTACCCTTTTGAAGACCAGGTGCAAAAATTTTTATATCCATAGCCCTTCCTGATGTTGGAACCAAAGTGTTCATACCCGATCCAGTATGTTTATCAGCCATTAAAATAGCTTCCCTAAGCCAGTCGTCAAAGTAAATCCAACCCTGAAAGTTTTTAATAAAAAAATGTAGAGATTGTGATGATCATTTGAAACTATTGTGTTGGATGATGAAATATTAAACAGAGCAAACACAAGTAATTGAACCTCCTTAAGAATACAAGTAGTAAAACATTTTTGAAGTTCTGTAATTCAAATATGTTTAGATAGATTTCCTAAACCCAGGTATCTAGTTTTCTAAAAAGAGCCAGGTACTTAAATTATGTTGTAAACAGTTTTGCCAAAATCAAAATTAAAAAAGAAACTTTAGCCATAAACTGAACTATACAACATTACTACTCTTTAGAACACATTTGATACAGATAATGAAACATCAAACAAATTAATCCTACATGTAATGCATATACACCGGTTTCATTCAAGTGATAAGCTAAGAAGAATTTACCTTATACACAATGACAGCAAATGGATGAGGGGATGATGTCCGATCATGAACAATATATTTCATGTTTTTACCATCCAGTTCAGCAGAAGCAACATAATCCAATTTGGCGTCAGTCCAAAATATTCTATCCTCATTGAAATCTACAGTCACACCATTTGGCCATGAAACAACAGATGAACCAAACAGTACTTCAAAATGTGAGCCATCTAAGTACGATCTCGATAGAGAGGGTTTTGTCTCACTCCAATCAGCAATGAAAAGGTACCTGTAAAATACAATGTATAAATAAAACCAATTCCTTATGATTAAAACACTGCAGAAATTACTGGAACTGTTTTCAAAAACCCATTATTCATAACTCAACAAACTGAATTTGACACAGAAAACAAATGTAGAAAAAATTGGTTCAGGAAAGCAACAATGCTCCAGAAAATTAAAACTACATTAATTGTGTAATTATGTATTTTGTTAGCAAAACCACAATACATATATTTTTTAATACACACAGTAGAATACACAGGGGTCTGTATAGGTTTTTTAAGAGGTATTTTGTAAGTATTTTATTAAGTATATTTAGTATAGTAAGTATTTTATTAGGTATTTTGGTAAGAGAGATTTTGTGAATATTTAGGGCTAATTTGTGAAAATTTAGAAATTTTGTAAACATTTTTCTGTAAATTTGTGAAAATTTAAGTGCAAAATCAACACAAAAGCATGTACATAATTTTTGAACATTAAAAACAGAATAAAATTTAGTGTAGAATGGCTGAAAATTTAACCATTGAGATAATATAGCTTACTAAAGAACTTTCTTTCAAAAATGTATTTTGTGAAGGTACCTTTTTTCCTAAAACTAAATTTGTGAAAGTACCTATTTACCAAATGATGAATTTGTGAAGGTACCCAAAAACGGTAGTAAAATTGCCCTGGACAGACCACTGATACAGGCAACTTTTAATTCAATTACATTAGATTAACTCTCACACAACATATCATGCATGCAGGAAGAATGAAACTTTACCCCTTTAGCGGATGGACAGCAATGCCTCGAGGTTTGTCAATGTTCGTGTGGTTAAGGATTGTTCTCCTCAATTGTCCGACAGTGGAATCAGTCTTGACAACTTCCACGACTGATCTCTCCCTGTCAGAGAAGTATATATTGTTGCTGACCCAATCCAAAGCAAGGCCTTCAACTGATTTCATGTTTGACTCAGCAATGACTTCATTGCTCTTTTCAGGTTGAGTACAGTGTCTCTGCAAAAATTAGCATGTTAACATATATTCAAGATGCTTTCTTGTTATTTTAATTTCAATGGAATCAAATTCTTATTAAAAATAATGACAAGTATCAAACATTCGCACTAATGTTATGCTATAGAAAGTTATTACAAGCAAACCAAAGAAATAATACATTTGAAATTTAGTTTAATGTTATTCAGTTAGGACCTTTTATGCCAAGATGTAACATTCAAGAAAAGTGTTAGAACTTTTCTAGTTCTGTGACAGATTACCTAATTTTGCATAGATTAAAGAGTTCCCATATGGAAAGGATTTTTAAGATTGAAAAGTCTTAACAGAAATATTGACTATTCTAATAACAAATACTGAAAGTAAAAATTTTTAATAAGTACTTGAATGAGAACTTAACATTGAAGGTTTACAGTGAAAAAGCACCAAATAAAACTTACAAATATTTTCTCTTCAGTTGCATCTTGCCAGTATAAACAATGTTTGGCATAATGATAATCCAGTGCAACAACATTGTGGACATTTAACAATGGAATTTCAACCAGTTCAGCATTTTCCGAGTTTAGGTCCAAACGACTGATTTTATGCAACTCAGCAACAAGAATAAACTCAGCTCCATCTGAAAGAGAGTAAGTATTAAAACATTTCACTTGCAATTTTGAATGAAAAAAAAAGTTAAAACTGTCAACTAATATTAATAGTATGAGTACTATAAAAATCTACCTTCAACTGGACAAAGTTTTCTTTCAGGTTCATAATAGAAGTCATCACCCCCAATACAAGTGTCTCCAGGAACTTTTCGATAGCTAAAGAAGTAATACATTCATTATGGAATGGTATATCTCATTATAAACATAACATATAGATATAAGGATGTTATATAAAGAAAAGATTATTACCCTCTAGTTTTGTTGTAATAACTGTCAGGTTCACATGTTGAGGGAATTTTGTTGGGATCTGCTTCACTTTCATCATCCTTAATGCATATTTTTGATGGGTCTTCTTTGAAACCAAAATCACTAAAACATAAAGATATCATTATGTATCAGATTACCTTCATTTCTTGAATATTTAGTCTCAAATGATGTATATTAGTCTCAATATTTAGTCTCTCTTATGATTTACCATTCATAGTCTTCTCGTTCACAAGGGCAATTTTCAGTTTTTATTGGGCGTTCATAATTTTGACCATTATAACAGGAAGTGTGTGAAATCCGACGTTCATAGATTTCTTCTTGACCTAACAAACAAGTTCGATTGGGGGCATGTGGACTCCACATCTTGTAATCCTCAGCTTGGCAATCATGTTCTGTAATTAAACGAGACAGCGTAAAAACCACAAACTAGGAAGCCCACCATGCCATTGCTTCATATTAATTTACAATCTGAATTTACTTAAATTTATTAGTGTATAGTTATTAATTTTTTTTTCATTTAAAATGTATGTTTAAGAGATGGGATTTATTATTATTTTATTTGATTATGTATTTTTGAATTCTCAAATAGATAACACAGAATGAAGATAAAATTTCAAATGTTTTATACCCCTGAGGATTGCTTTCAATAAAGAAAAATTTAATTATCATACTGAATGACGATTTTGTAAAACAAAACATAAAGGGACCACAACAACTGTACAATTGAGTGCATTTTCAGCAACAAGCTAAATGCAATGCAAAGCTGTTGCTGGTAGTCTCTCACAATTCTGATTTCTCCTAAATGAAATCAAGGATAACACTTACTGAAGACATGACGTAGATCTAACTTAACAAGCAACCATTCATGGTGATCTTTATTTGAACCAAACAATGTAAAAGTTGTAGTTTTTTCTCCAGGTTCCGTCATTAGACCATACACTCTGAATGGTTTTTCTCCACTGGGAAGAAATTTAATGGTTTCCCAGTTTTCACCATCATCTGTAGAATACCTAAAAATATGTAAAATATCAGTAAGAAAGACTATAAACACAGTTTCCAATACAAAAATAATTGGTTTCAATGAAATAAAACTTTACAAGATTTCATCAGTTTCTTGATTGCTAAAAGATGAAACTGCCACAATTATTCCTCCAAAGTCGCCAACCATGTAAATGTAGCTACCATATAAAACCTAGAAAAAGGAAAGGTGCAGTATTAAATTAGCTTGGCTACAGACAGTAAAGTTAAGGCACACATGAGCACAAAACATATTTCTACAAGTCAATAAATTTTTTCATTCTGTCAAAAACCTTGAAACAAATAACACAGAAAAAGACTTCTCTAAAATAGTGAAATAATTAAGTTAATATAAAATGGGGGTTATTTTTAAAACAAGGGGACTTTTTAAACACAAGACCCACACTGCACTAATTTTTGAAAGAAAAAATTGAACCTATTTAATTAAAAATATAAAGACAAATGATAAGAATCCCCAAAATAATATTTTATATAATTTTAATACACTTTTGAATAAATGTCAAAAAATATAAAACTCTGAGCAGTAGATATTTCATTTAGTAACATCATAACAATCAATGTGTTACCTCTCGCCAAGTAACTCCTGCATCAGAGGACACAAATACACTAGGGTGGCCTTTCAGTGATTTACCAATGACACCTACAAAACATAGAAAATCAGTGAGATAAGATCTAAACACTGGAAACAAACCATAATCACAATAATCAAATCTAGTTAAAACTCTAAACAGATAGCATTACCTGATGCTACAATAAGTCCAACAGCTGATTCTTTGCTCAAAATTGGAACTGTTCGGAACCTCTGATACAACTGAGAAAACTTCTGGGTCAAATGGAGGGAGCATCCTTCACTCTACACACACATAAGGGAAATGAGTTTCTTTTTATGTTTGAAAGTAGCAGAAAACACATTCAAGTCTACCTACCATGCTGCACTTTAGGGGTTGCCCATTCCGGTCACTCACAGGTGGTTTTAGAAGACTCCATTCCCCACCTTTATCATAGGTTATCACTGAAATCAAATTTTCTGAAGAGTTTTGTGTTCCAAGTTTCAATTGAGTTGCAATATATACTCCACGTAAGCCTTGCACTTTGTGAATGTCAGCAAGTCTTTCTTCACTGAAAAAGGAACAAAACACTACATTAGCTAGTCAATCTACTATTGCGTGTCTTTTTTCGGGTAGCAGGGTTAATACAACCCTAAAATGTGCCTTCCACAATAAAAAATTAGGCAATACTCAGCTGCCTTCATAGGAAAGACAAGCTATATTATCACACACTTTCAAGTTGTTGATGTCACAAGTGGTTAAATTTAAGATCCTTTAGATGCATTTTAAAATGTGAATTCATTTGTTTAAGCTTATTTAAATAATTATGCAACACACTGTATGTTTCTGTATATAAGCTGAGAATTTTTCAAAATATCTCCAGTATTAAAGTGAGGAGCTTGGTTCATATCTACAATTCTAGCAAAAGTATCAGGTATTTTTCTGTTGACTAAGCATTAAAAAAGACAATAAGTTAATAAATATTTTTATGATGCAAAAGATAAAATCATTTACAAAAATGTGTTTAAAAAAACATAGATGAAAATGAAATTTTAAACACATCCATTCAGGGTAAAATACTATTATTGATGCAGCATTTTTTAAATGATCATCTATAACTGATCAGATAAATTATTATCAGCTTGTAAACAGTTTTAAATTTGAGGTAAATTTTTGAAAGAAACACTCTACTCTTGGCTTATATACAGATGGGATTCAGAAGTATTTCTGCCCCTTTTAACTGTAAATTCATGACTGACCTTATTTTCTCAAAAATTAGCTAGTTGAAGCTAATGAAAGGTAAAATACATAACAAATTACAAAGTAAATTTTTTAAGTTTTAATAAAAGTGAAATTTGAAATAATTCCATATAAAATCCAGGAAAGGTCTTAAAAAACCTAGCTACCCTAAAACACAATCACTCAGATAAAAATATGTCAATGATAATCATAAATGAAATAAGAAAGATAAACAACCTGGTAAAAGGTATGTCTGGACCTGAGTAACTAATGTAGAGAATGTTTTCCAACGATAGGGAAAACTTCATTCGTTGGACATCAGATATATACAAGTTGGTAGTTAGCTCATCATGCATCACACAAACAAAAACCTGGCCATCAGAGGCATCATATACAAAAATTTCCTATTGAAAAAGATAATAGTTTCAGTGAATTTAATAATAAACAGGGGGAAAAAGCAACAGTACATAAAACAATTTGATAAACCATTCACACACATAAAAAACTAACATTTTTATGCTTTTCCCATAGGAAGTTAAGACTTATAAGGGAAAAGGTGGTACCATTTCTTGGACTGAAAGTACTACAAAGAGTATCAACTCATAGAAAGTGAAAGAGTTGCCAATAGTTGACAAGATCTCAAATTTTTAGCTGTCCTGACATTGTACTGCATTAGATAATTCATGGTAATTTATATTAATACATATTGATAGGCAGCAGTTCTCTCTGTGCAAACTAAATGATCATGATCACAAAATAACCATTTTTCATAATCATTTACAAAAATTAAATATTCTCTAACAGTTTTTTTACATAAAACTAAGTAACTTTCAATTTTGTACTAAAACATTTGAAAATGTATAAGCAGCAGATAAAAACTTGAAGAAGTTCAGAATCGCACACCTTCCTTTCCAAATGAGTAGGAAATCTTGCCATCTTGAAACTTTCTCTATCAACTGAAACCCACAACTGAAGAACTCCATCAGGATGCTTAGAACCAATTAAATGCTGCAAAATTAAATTGTTTAATTAGTTTTGAGTCTAAAAGTAGCTTTAAGTAGCCATACTTAAAACAGATTTTATAGATTTTAAGACAAAATTTAATTGAATTATTGAACCTACTTGTCTGCGAGAAACAAATAAATACTTTTCCCACACTTCAAAGTCTTCGATGTGAGTCATTAACTCTTTTGTATTGTTTCTCGTTTTGAAGAAATCCGAAGATGACAACAAAGTGGTTGAATTTCTAGGCTCCATTCTTTCAACAAAAATGGTGTCTTCTGAATCAATACCAGTTACACCCCTGAAAATTAAAATCATAACTATCAGCACAGTTTAAAAAAATACCAGAGAAGGACTGAAAATTAAATATTTTGATCAAAATGTGATTCAATCAAGATTTATGTTTCTTGTGAATCTCAATTGCCTTATCAAACATATCAGTTTTCTATTAAAAAAAACCACTGGAGACTTACCAATAAAAGGCTTTTACTCGTATTTGTATTTCTTTCCAAGTAACACCAAAATCCTCAGACAACCATAACTGAAAAAAAACCCCACATTATGATATCCCATCTTAGACGTTACATGAGAATCAATGAATGAATTTACACAGAAGACTGGCTGCTTACATTTTTCTTAGGATCATTGGTATCCAAAGACAAAATAATTTCCGAGTTGGTAGGGTGCATAGCTACAATTGTAGGAACAAATGGGAGAGAATACTTCTGGAATGTTCTTCCAAAATCACGGGTAGTAAATATATAGGAATGGACAACATCAGTGAATACATACTGAAAGAAGTGTTATGTTAAAAAGCATTAACACAATTAAAACAAGCTTAAATGAAGTACTTAAATGAATTTAAATTTGAATTCATGATAAAAATAATAATTTTATATACCGTATATTTCTGTGTACATAAATAAGCCAATAGTGTTCAGAACTATTTTTTAAAATAATCTTAACTCTAATGCATACAGATTAAAGTGTAAATAAGTAGTGTGTGTTTATATAATTTAATACCAATTTTAATTAAGTTATAATCAATCTCTATTAAAGCATACTGTCTATAACTTTTGAAATTTAACAGCTGAAATTAAGACATCTTTATGTTCTAAGAAAAAACTAAAATTCTAAGTTACTTACATGGCTGTTAAGTACTGGACTTATGTAAAACATAGATATTATAGATGAAATGTTATCTGATATTTTCATAAATTTATCTTGCTTTTCAACAAATTTCTTGCCATAATCATACGATATGAAAACAGCAGATGTGGAATCATTATTTTGCTGACGATCTCTGGCCAAGCAAATGAGAACATCACTTCCTTTTCCAGCCCAGTGCACTGACAACCTTTCATGACTATCATTCAATCGAAACTGAAAGAGGTAACAAGGACTTCTTTAGAAGATATAATAATGCTAGAAAATATTATAGTGCTTAAATTGGGTCATTCAAAGAAACCGGGCCTGGTGCCAAATTCTGGCAACCCAGTTCCCATTTCTATAGAAGTTGAATTCTTTACTCTCTCTAATAAATGGCATTGGCCACACAAAAATTTGCCAAAAATGTAGCCCAGGCCTGGTTTCTTTGGATTTACCCATAAATTTTCTTTTTAAAATTATAAAATAACAGATACAAAGATAAAGTGTAATACTTATTTAAGGAAGGACAATCACTTAACATAATTTGAAGCAAGTTTGTCATTTCTGTTGAAATTATTCAACCAAAAATAATAGATAGACAAGCACATAGTATGCTAATATAATGTAAACAATATTTTAACATAAGTTCTACATTGAAAGCTAATAAATCTAATATAAAATGCAATGCGTGTAGTGTAGTGTATATTTATTTAAATGTGTGTTTGTCTTTGATACAAATCTATAGTTTTCTTCTGATATTCACCAATTATGATATATATGTTACGGGCAATGTGATAAATCGGGCATTATTAATAATGCCCGGGCAATATGATAAATTCAGTGGAATTTATGAATGAAATTTATCACTTTGCCCGCCTCCGGGCATTATTAATAATGCCCGATTAATCACTTTGCCCATAACATACACATATGTAAAAAAATTCAAGGAAAAACAAAAACATAGACTGTGTTTCGAAAATTTTAAATGGCCCTTTGACCCTTGTTTGACCATTTTTATGCTCATTTTGCTGAAATAACTTTATTTCTCCTGCAGGGGTGGAAAACCAAAAATTCACTTTTGGAGCAGCTTTAGAGCAGTTTTGGAGCAAGGCTAATCAATTTTTGGAGCAGTTTTGGAGCACCTATTAGTGTTTTTGTATCAGGGTATGATTTGCATTTTTGCAGCACCTTTTGGTGATTTCGTATCAAGCATTTTTGTAGCATTACACTTTCATGTTAATTCCCAGAGCAAAACGAAACTTTCGCAAAAGTCACGATTTTCCCACAATAACTCGCGATTTTTCTTGGAAATAGTCGGAAGGTAAAAAATAGTAGGGATTATCTGGAAAAATAATAATTAGTTTGCGGTCTGCAGGTTGTGCATCCCTATTTTAGATGGAGGCTCATATTTTGTAGAGAAAAAGAGGAAAATCGTGATTCCACGGATGGTAATCATGATGGCTGAAAATTGGCTCTTTCCCTGTTAGTAGGATTTTCAAAATTTGAATCAAATTGAACGGAAAATCATGTTTTTGGAGCAGTTTGGCGCAAAAATGTGAATTTTGCTGGTTTTGGAGCAGATTGGAGCAAGGCATCCATTTTGGAGCAGTTTGGCACAGTTGGAGCAGATTTTCCACCCCTGCTCCTGAAGTCTTTATTTCTCCCTTATTTTTCCATTCAAGTTGATGTGCTCAACCCATTGTTATAAAACAATACAAAATAAAAAGCATTCAAAAGAAAAACTAGATTAAAGTCTATTTAAAATTCATACTAAATACTTTTTAAATCTAAATCCCCAACCCCCTCTCAAAATTTTGGCATATTTCTAAACCCTGTTTATTTCTTGAAAATTCTGCAGCTTACATAGGGAGATGCACTCTGGGTGTAAATCATTGGGTTCCAAAAGAAGTTAAAACACTGCTTTATGTAAGGGTCAAACTTCAAAAAAATTTCTAGGGTAGGACCCCCAGACCCCCTAAAATAATCCTATGTTTAAATGTTCTAAAACTTAGTATAAAAGAAAGACTCTTAAGGGGAGTAATCCCTTATGCTGACACAAAAATCTGATTATGGCCCTGGTCTGAAAAGCTGCAAGAACCAACAATTATATGCACCACTTTTCTTACTGGGGAGAACCCCCAGGCCCCTCTAGCAAGACCAAAATTCTGAGAAGGAAGCAGAAATCCTCTTCAAATGTCACCCAAAAGGGTATTCAAATATCCAAAAAATTAGTTGAATTCAACTTTTTTGAGTGAAATTTCCAAACATTTTCTGGGGGAAAACCCCCTAGACCAGTGTTTCCCAACCTTTTTCGGTCCATGCCCCACCAAAGTCTTTCTAAATTTTTCAAGCCCCCCATGTCCTTTCAGAAATCCTTCTTGAAAAGTAAACAAAACCTGGTGGTCCATGCCCCACCTGGGAGGCAATTTGGTTGACAATTTTTAAATTGCCCCCCCCTAGAAATTCATATTACCCCCCGGTGGGGCGTGCGCCCCACGTTGGAAAACACTGTCCTAGACCCTCCCTCTTTGTTTGAGGGTTTGTATTATATGCTAACACTTGACACTATGCTCACATTTGCCCTTCAGTATACTTAAAATTGGGGGTCAAGAACCCTTCAGAAAACATGCCTAGTAACGCACCTAGTACTTGACATCCAATAGGTTTTTCCCCTTCCCTACTCAAAAAAGTTGGACCTACTATGGACATAAACATAGGAGGGGCAGTATCGTCCCCTCCTAAGAAGTCGCACTAATCCGTTCTTACTTTAGATTAGGCAACAATCTTCTTTAAACCCCTTTTTATAAAATAATTCCAAGTTTAATTATAGAATTATTCTCTCTTTTCCAAATTTTGCCGTTAAATTAAGTTAATTCAATCAAAACAAGATAGTAGATATAGATACTATTATTTACAAGACACATTCAAGATTTAGTTTTATAATTTAGGATATTTATTATCTTTAAAAACCTAAATGGATTCCAAAATATTTTACAAACGTAAAAGTACATTGTCTAAATCAGACACAATAACACATTATAATGACTCATAAGCACATAGTCATATCCGTGAAAACGCAAACTAATCTGGATAATAAAAACGAATTAAAATTGAATGTTGAACTTACAACTGATGAAAAGTTAGAGTTCAAAGATGCACCGAGAGTTGTTGCACTGCGTTTTACCCGAGTTTCAGGTGAGTTATGACTTTTGACTGAGAGATCTGCATACCGATCAAATGTATGCAATTGATTTGTAGCAGACGGAGTTCTAAACAAAGTTTTCGAACGTTGTCCAAACCTTTGACAATGAGACACATTCAGGAAAACATTTAAAACAAAGAGGACTGTAAAAATTCTATTCATTTCTATTTAAATACAAGACACTTTTATATAACTATCATTGTGCTTGCTAGGTACTTCTGCGTAATGTTTACGAAAATGTACGGTTTGTGTGTATTTTTTTTGGCGTTGCCAGATCATGTGCCGGAATTTTTTTACTAACACACAGAGGGAGAGAAAATACACCCAGAGCAAGGCCGAAATCGAACCGACGCGACGGACGACGACGACAGGAACAGTGCGTAGACCGTAGACCGATGGCGTAGACTACTAGCGTGGTGCAGGCGCGGATCCAGCCACTGGTCCGATCATGCTGTGCATACAATTGTGCCAACAGATGGGGAAAACTAAAAGAAGATGGAAATCTTTTCCGCGTAGACACAAACTTCGATAAGGTGTGATGCGGTTTCGGCACGCTCAGTTGTCACTCCAGTTTGTTTATAGCTCAGTGGATCCAGCACGGCTCCAAGGGGGGGGGCACTTTTTCAGATCATCACCTTTATCTTTTGAGAAAAATGTCAAATTTTTGGGAGTTTTCTAAAAAATATCACACAAGATCCCTTTTGGTACTGCTGGGGGTATGAGGATGCTCCCCCAGAAATGTTTTTGGAAAATGTACCTGTAAATGTAGGGTTTTAACTCAATTTGAGTACTTTTTGGGACTTTTTTTTTCGTACTTATGAGTGATTTTTTGGGTCCAAGGGGGGGCACTTTCCCCTGGATCCGCCACTGGCGTGGTGGGGGATTATTATTTATTATTTATTTTTGTCAGGGGGGAGGGGGGTTAAACCTGATTTGAGTAAAACGTTTTCTTCAAAAATTAACGTAGTTTTTACATAGAGCATTAGCACATGACGTCACGACCAGTTATAGAGTGTTCAGGTGACGTCACAACCGGTTACTTTTTTTTTAACTGTGTATCTTCTGTAGGGCTTTTAACTGTTGCTAAGGCCGTTGTTTATCTGTTGCTAAGGCGATTTTTAGGTAAGGGATGATCACGTGATTGCAAATTCTCCAATAGAAGAATTCCACGGCCAGTCATTTTCTGCAACTGTTAACCTCTGTAGGGCAAAAAACTGTAACAATTCTGTTGCTAAGGCAGTTGTTAGGTCCGAGTCATGTGATTGAAAATGCTCTATTTCCATGGTTATTTCCTTTTAACAGCTGGAGGCCGCACCAAGAGTGGATCCAGGCCAGAGAGGCAACTGGTCAATTGCCCCTCCCCCTTGGGCACGGACCAAAACGACCCTGTTTTGGGTTTGTAACAATATTATTTACTTCTTTTTATATTAAGCTCTTAAAAATTCAAATACTATCTAAAAATGTATTAAAAAGCTACATTGAACCTATTAGGGGCCGTCCATAAAAGATATCGCGCTCGGAGGTATTCAATTTGTGACAAGGGGGAGGAGGGCAAAAGTTAAACCCTTGCCCATCTAGGACAGAGATGACCGCTCATCTCTGGGATATCTTGCGGATGGGACATTAAATCCTGCCTTAAAATTCAAAAATGAGTCAAGAGACTACATTTTACGGTCTAATTTTAAAAAAAAAATTCTGGAGGAAGACCCCCTTCCTTCCCTGGGGCGTCATATGAGCTTCGTAAATGAAACTTAGATATTTTTACCCCCAAGGTTTGCATTTGATTTGAAAATTACTCGGGTGGAGAAACCGTAGGGAAAAAAGTTGGGAATCAAAACCCTTCTTAAAAAGCAAAAGTCTGGTTGTACGGCCCTGTAGGTGCGGTGCATGTAGACGACCTAAAATCGGTTATTAGGGTCTATTTTCAAAATTCTTGTGGGGAAGAACCGGGAAGAACCCCCAACTTTCTTCTTCTGGATCCGCCACTGGGCTGCGCACCTGTTGCTACGGTGCAGCGGTAGCTAGGTTAGGTGCGAGAGTCACGTGATTGCTAAAGCTCTACAAAACAAACAAAGTAGTTGCACGTGCCCCCCGCAAAGGACTAAAAAATACACAGCATAAAATGGCTCAAAGGGGCCAAATTTCAAAACTTTTCCTCGGGGCGAACTCCCAAACCCCCCTCCATAACTTCGACTTCTGTTAACAGTGTTTTTGTATTTATTGTTAAAGACTATCATTTTTCAAAATGAAATTTAAATCATTCATAGTGAAGAATAATAGTTTTTTGAGGATATCATGGCTTCCCAGTTAGGGCCGTAATTTTGACATAATTTTTATATTGTTTTTCTCTTGAAAAATCT
This sequence comes from Tetragnatha montana, assembly GCA_963680715.1. Lineage (NCBI taxonomy): Eukaryota > Metazoa > Arthropoda > Arachnida > Araneae > Tetragnathidae > Tetragnatha > Tetragnatha montana. The sequence continues at coordinate 16,230,571 of OY796676.1, read as the reverse complement.
GAATTTTTGGGGGAGGAACCCCATCCTCCCTAGAAATTTAGACGTCTATTAACTTTTTTTTCTTGATTTGTGGTTTACAAGGGGTTGTTCTCTTTCTATGTAACCCAAGGGTCTCAAAATGAGCTGAAATACTACTTTGAGGGACAAATTTTCAAAATTTTTCTGAGGTGGCCTCCAGAACCCCCATTTTTACTTGGAGCTCACATTATTATGTGAAACTTAATTCAATATACTACTTTTTAAGTGATCTAAAACTTAACGTATAAATGTACTTTAAGTCAACCCCCCCGATACAAGTCTGATTACAGCCTGTCACATGTAGGGCTAAGAATCTTAGTGGTGCCCCCCCATAAAGAAAATCCTGGATCCACTCCTGCCCTCGTAGTACATATAGCGTCTTTTTTTTTATCTCGATTTGCGTACCGAAACTCCTCTTAGCGACCCAACAGGCTTTCTGTTTACTCAGTTTTTCCTCCCGTCAGTGACGTCATAAGGTAAAGAAATATTGCAACCAAGTATAGCAGCAATGAGTAGCCCAAAACAAAGATTCTTTGTTTTGCTCTGATTAGTTGGTTGAAATTTCTCTAGAAAATATAACTTAATTGTGACTTTCTTGAAAAGAACACTCCTGATCTATTTTGTAATGCCAAGGCTAAACTGGATCTGTTAACGTGGTAACTGTGTTATATCACAGTTAACAGATCCAGTTTAGCCTTGGTAATGCAGAAACGGCACAATTTTCCTCTAGCGGCTAAATATTGAGTTAAAGGTATGACGATCACGATCTAGCAGGGTTATACTACTCTTTCAGGGCTTTCTGAAAACAGTCGTACAAAAAATCGGTGATTTTTGAGGTATGACGTTGTTGAAAGGAGTGAGCGATATCTAGTCACATAATTAATTTATCCATTGTTCCATAATTCATGTATTTATATGTAAAACTCAAAAATAAAAATGTTTTATATAAGCGGCCGCCATTTTGGAAAATACACCATATTAGCTAAAGGACACGTTGTAGATCGTTAGACTTTTCACCATCGTTTTCTACGGAAAATTTCCTATAAAAACCAACCATCAAACTTTCTTTTACAATTAGTTCTGAATCAAACCTTAATTTTTGGACTATTTGATTTCATGAAAGATATCAACTTCTATACTAGCACGTATAAAAGAAACATCCTTATGCAGAAGGAAGCACGGTTTATTCTCGAAATTTTTTGGTTCCTTCTCTTGTTGTTATTGAATTTTCACTCCGCTGTTTATTTAACAACACAATTGCATTGTCTCGATATTTCTCCGGTGGATGCGTACTTGTCGCAAAAAAGTCTCTTTTAGGTAAGATGAATTGAGAGTTAATATTAGTGTTATGTTGACTATAATATCTTACTATAATTAAAATAAAATAAATTGAAAAAATCGAAAGTAAAATGGAAATGTCATCTATATAAAACTACTTAATAATAATTAATCTTCAACGCTCCAAATTTTCACACTCTGAACCAAAACAACTTATTTTATGACATTCTCTTTCAAAGTTGGGCTATTTCCTTTATTTCACAAACTGAACGACGATAGGATGTCGCGACGATAGGATGTAGAGGAGGGATCGCGAATTGTACAAATAAGTTAATTACTTGCAGCTGAGGTGAATTTTTAACAAATTAAAAAATTTTCAGTATAGGCATGTGATACATTTCTATAGGCTATATTTTAGTGCTGTTTTACGAATATCAGGCCAAATTTTTTATAAAAGTTAGAATAAGAGTGGAAAAATTGAAGCATTTATCTTGAAGAAGAACCTTTATTATTTACACACAATATGCATACTTAAAACTAGAAACACAACAAGAAAAACAAATATATGAAAAAAAGGAAACATATGAGGGAAACATATGCCCAGGAGTCAGAAACCCATATGGGCAACCTATGGAATATTATAATAATTGAAGAAAATAAAAAAGGTGAAAAACCATACGTATATAAAATACATATGCATACAGATATACACATATACTACATACATATAAACACACATATATAGAAGTTTCAAGTGGAACCACAAAGCAAGCTTTAGTACAATTAGTAGTTAATAAAATGCAAAGAGCGTTTTTTTTAAAGTTCCTCAATATTTTATATTGTGAAAATAAAAAGTTTTAATCTTATATATTAAAATAATTTGGTTTTTCTTTCGGCCGGCCGCCAGGCCGCACTCCCGTTCCGATTTGGACAAACTCGGTCTTGATCGAAAGCTCTCCACCCCTAGATGAGCCAATAATATTTCACGTTCCTCCAAAACATTCCATTTTTAAATTATGCGGTTTTTTCGTTTTGTCCCCATGTTAACTCTATGGCGAGGTTCCGTTCGGCCGGCCGCCAGCCCGAACCCCTGAACCGATTTAGACAAACTCGGTCTTGATCGAAAGATTTCCAACCCTAGATGAGCCAATAATATGTCACGTTCCTTCACAACATTCCATTTTTAAATTATAAATTTATTTCAATTTGCCCATTGTTTTCAGTTAATATTTTTACCAACACAGGCAAAACGTCTTTTAAAGAGCGTGAAGAAAATCTACATTGAAATTATCAAACTTCAATTTTTTGACGTTTTACTAGATTTATCGCAACAGGATACCTACTAGGCATATTGGATTTATAAAAAAATTACTGGTACAGGTTTAATTAAAGTATTACTTATTTCTCTTCAGATGACGCATAAGAATAAATTGTTGTTAGAAAAACCTATAATTTGATTGAAAATATTTAACAGTTTAGCGCTGACGATTCAGCTTAAAAAACAGTAATTGTAAAAAATTTAACTGCGCTGCAAGCGTGAAATAGTAACGAGCGAAGCTCGCATCAGCGCCAAAGGCGCATATAGCTGGTAAGACGCGGCTTTGCCGGGTCAAACCAGCTAGTAATTTTTTAAACTTAAAAGGGGATTGTTCGGATTTTAGATTTTTGGGTAAAATATTGTAAAATTTAGGTGATAAATAATTGTAATTTTTTATGAAGAATTTCTTTTTTTGCTTGAGGTACTGAATATAATTTTTTCGAACGTAAATTAAAATTTCGTAGGTTAGAGCTGTTGTTTCGTTTAGTAAAATGAATTACTGCTTTAAAGAAAAAAAGGTGTCGAACTGGTAAAATGTTTAGTTTTTTATAGAGATCAATTATATTAAAGAGAACTGATTAATACTGCTGAGTAATTTAATTATTTTATTTTGAATTTTAAATATTGGATTACGTTAGTAACTGGCCGCTTTTATCGGGGTATTCCATGTTTCAAGGGCGGATAGCTATCCGCAAGGGCGAACAGCTAACGAACCGAAAAATTTCCATTTAGGAAAGACTTATAATGTAAGAAAAACATCATTTTTAAACTTTTCAAACCATGAAAATAATTTCTTGAGCGCACGTGCGCCAGAGAGTCTTCCGAACCCTTCCGCGGGTGCTTCGGGCGGGGACGCTAATACCTCAACCGCTTTTAGTAAAAATCATTGCTGCCTATTTTCATTCAATTTGGGTCCTTGGGGAAGGGCCTTTAAAGAGGAATGGTTTAAAAAATAGGAGAAAAAAATAGCGTAAAATAACCTCTATCATTTTTAACGTTTTTTTTACACTTTAGGGGGTAATTCCTACCCCTTAAACCTATCCATTTGCAACAAATTTTCAGATTTTAGAAACTTTAACCTTTCTTGTCCTCTCGGATGTAATATAAAGACTAAAGTAATATTTTTTGACCCTGAAAATCGAATTCAAAGTAATTTATTTTGCTTTTTATAGTGAAGAGTAGAAGACAGGTGTAGAGAAAAAACTTGACGTGGTAGAAGAAAACTAACAACAGTTTTGTAATCAGTGTGCCCATTGAACTCTAAAACAGCACAAAAATCGAAATTATTTTAAAAATTGTTCCCCAATGTTAGCAATCCCGTATCAACCCAGTGTCTCCGGGGCCTTTTTTATCCTGGTGTTCTCGGTGCCTTTTTTTCCGGATGTTCGCGGTGCCTTTTTCATCACGGTGTTCCCGGTGTCTTTTTCATCACGGTGTCCCGGTGCCTTTTTTACCACGGTATCCTTGTGCCTTTTTCATTATGGTGTATAGATATGGGGTTTTAGGCAAGCATATAATTTAATGGCCCTCAGTTTTATCACCCCGATCTCTTTGTGTGTTTCGGGGATTTCCCCTCACATTCTTTTGTTAGCTAATTGACCACACAAACACACCAGGGCCATAAACTGAAACCTGTAAAAGTCTATCCTCGCCCTCTTTCTCAATAGAGTATTCGCACATGACGTCACTTGGAGGACAAAATCAACGTTGCTAAGGCTGTTGTTAGGGGCGGGACATAGAAGTATCCAATAGAAGCATTCGTACATGATGTCACTGGAGGAATAAAACAACGTTGCTAAGGCCGTTGTTAGACAGAGTCATGTGATTGAAAATGCTCTATCAGTTGCCCTCAGTGGTTGCAGTAAGTTGGCCCGGCAAAAAGTATGACCAGACCATTAAGAAAAATAAAACTCCTGAAAAATTTCAACGATTTAGAAAAGGGGTTTTCAATCTCAACCCAACTCGAAGAAGTCCGTCACTTATGTTAGCCTAAAATTGGAACTTTTAGGGACCACCCCTCTCCCTTATAACTTAAAATCCTCTCTCTCTCTCTTTAATCTATATTAAAATAAAGTTACCGTACTGTTTCAGAAATTTTTATTTTTTATCTCTTTGACCGCTCACAACGAAAAAATACTATCTAGCTTACTATTTTGAGATCAAACGTTTTGAAGGTTTTTTTTTCATAAAAACCTGTTTAAAGTGTTGCTCTCCTATTGTGTTGTAATCCTATTATGAATAAAACGCAAAATTAATTTCAATATGTAAAAATCACACAAAAATTTTAAATTAATTTATAAAATGTTATTATACTATATACGATTTTTTAATTGAAATAATCATCAATTTCAATTCCTTATTAAAACATTAGAGCTTAAAGTTTCCCATAAAGCCTTGCGACCGCTGATTGGCTACTGGATCCGACGCTGTTGGGACAGCTTTCAAACGCTGCCTTCCTTACATGGGGAAATAATGAGATATAAACCAAGTCATATAATTTTTATATAAAAAAATTCAGATACGAGTATGTTTATTTTGAAGTCTATACAGTAAAAGAATGGAAAAGTAATAAAACTTACCAATTAATATTAAACTAATTTAATTTTACTAAGGCTCTCCCAGTATTAAAGAAACTTCGATCTAAAGAACTAAGGAAATAAATCAAATCAAGGGTGTTTTTCTATTTTGAAATCAAATAATTCTTATTTTAATAACTATATAGGAACATGACTTTCTATAGGAACATAAAAATAAATTTCTAAGCTCTTTTTTAAATACAAGAAAGGATTTAAGCCCTAAATTTAAATTGTACGACATTTTGGAACTTTGTATTTGTTTTCTTTTTTTTATTGGAACATGTGCCTTAAGATGACGTTTCTCCAGATCAAAGTTAGTACCTGATCTCAATCATTTTAGATTTGTTTAATCGTTTTAGATTACATTCTGCATAAACTATGGCGTTGTACACAGAACTTGAAAAGTTTGGATACCTATTTTATGCTGTCAGCCCAAACAAGACATCGTTCAAAACAATGGAAGAAGTTCCAGATTATTATTTAAAGGTAAAAGAGAAGTTTAAAACATTTTCCCTGGTATTTTATTTGTGACAGCTTGTACATATTTATTTGGCTTATAAATGCATTTTCCTTACGAGAGAGGTATTTTTACTTTTATCAGCTTTATTATGCTCACTCTCTATGGTGACACATCTGTTTTATCTTTTTTTGTAGGTTGTTCCTTACTTTGCACTGATATATTTTCTGGAAGCGTTTATCCTCAAAAGGCAGCACAAGACAGCCATCCGTCTTAATGATGCATTTGGTTCCATTGCTCAAGGAACGCTCTCAGAATTATCAAGGTGAGAAATTTGTCTCCATATGATAGCAGGAGTCCAATAGCACTCCGGTGGCAGGAGTTCTATCTAAACATTTAGCTAATTGGTCCAGTGTAAGATAATGTGGGTGTGGCTATTGTTAAAAAGCTGAGACGACCCTCCCTGTCTCAACAGATCAACCTATAATGGATTCCTTCCCATGTCGACCTGGAGAGTAATAAGATATAGCTCACTCCTTGGGAAAATGTGAGAGCTTTCTTTGGCTCATGGTTGTGAGTGGCGGGGTCTAACCTCGCTCACTTGCTTCTTCAGTGGGCATATTAGAACCAGAACCTGTTCTGATGAAGCTAATGAAGCCACGATATGCCGGACAAGTTTTGAGCACATTTTCTAGATGTTTGGTGCTTTGGGTAGATGTTTAAAATATTATAATTTTTTTAGCTGTTGTATGTTTCCCCTTTTTTCCAACTTTGCTTCCTTGTATTGTTCTCTCTGTTTTTTTTCCCCATTTTATGTTTTTACTAGGTCCACCCTTTTTACTGTTCTACGTTTCTCTCTCTATCTTTTCGTGTTTTTCTCTTTCTTCTTTTAACTCTTTTCATTTCCTCTTACATTTTTTTTTTAGTTTTCTGTCCTTTTCTTTCTGATCTTTCTCTTATATCTTTCTTTCTCATTATTTCACTTCTCGTGTTCTTTTATTTTTCTCTTAATCTTTTTTTCTCTCGTTTCCTTTCCTTTTTTCCAAGAGGGCCCGATGTTATCTCTCTTCCTCTTTATCAATCATTTTCCTCTTTTGAATTCCTACTTAATGTCTTCTTTATATCTTTTTATTATTCTTATACACGGTGAGTATTTTTACTTAGTATTACATTTATTTATTACAACTATCTTTATGATTTTTTTCTCATTCTCCCTCCTTTCTGTATTTTTGATATTTTAATTTTCATTCTCCTTTTTTCTTGGGTGTGCTTCATGTCAACGAAAACCATATTAAGCGACAGGACGTTACACCAACTTAATTTATAATTAAAATTTAATTTCATTTGTTCTTTTAAACTAATTATTATTACTATTTATCAACGAATGTTTTAAAATATTACCCATTTTAATTTATTTGAAAATCTTCCCCTAAATTTTTAGATCAACTTATTAATTAATTAGCCTAGTTTTTTTATAAAACATTTTGATTAATTTTTTGATAAATGCAATAGAGCATTCGCACATGACGTCACTTGGAGGACAAAAACAACGTTGCTAAGGCTGTTGTTAGGGGCGGGAACTAGAAGCATCCAATAGAAGCATTCGCACATGATGTCACTGGCGGGAAAAAACAACGGCCTTAGCAACAGAAGGGTTACAGTTTTTTGCCCTTCAGAGGTTAACAGTTACAGAAAATGACTGGCCGTGGAATTCTTCTATTGGAGCATTTGCAATCACGTGATCCCATACCTAAAAACCGCCTTAGCAACAGATAAACAACGGCCTTAGCATCAGTTAAAAGCCCTACAGATGGTACACAGTTAAAAGAAAATAACCGGTTGTGACGTCACCTGAAAACACTCTATAGCGTTATGAGCGTTTCACCAAATCATTGTTACCATACTATATTTTATTTTTTTAATGTATTCCATTCATAATAAAATAAATAATAATTAATTTAAAAATTTAATTAATCCTTAATGAAAAACGAAACTAAGAAAAAAAAAGAGAAAAATATAGATAGAAATTAGGAAAAGACAAAAAGCAGAAACTCAAAGAAGAAAATATTGAAAAAGAGGAAACGACCGAACATTGGAAATTGGAACAACTAGGAAAAGAACGAAAGGAAAAAGAGAGAAAAAGTTAAAGATAAATACATAAGTTCGTTCAAGTTATAAGGTTATTAAGAGATCACCCGCGGGAAGTAAAATGGAGAGATAAAAAAAAATAAGAAGCTAAAATATAAGATGAAGAAGATAAAGGATAATAATAAAGAAATAAGAGAAAGATCAGTTAGAAAAGGACAGAAAACTAAAAAAAAAAAAAAAATATAAGGGAAAATGAAAAGAGATAAAAGAAGAAAAAGAAAAACACGAAAAGATAAAGAGAGAAACGTAAAGTAAAAAGGGTGGACCTGGACCTAGTAAAAATATAAAATGAAAAAAATTTATCATTTCTTAAACATCTATCCATTATTAAGCATCAAACATCTAGAAAATGTTTATAAAACTTGTTCATTATATCGTGGCTAGGCTGCATTAGCTTTAGTTCAAAACGCATCGCATCTTTTCAAAGTGACCATTTTGGGTTGAGGTGAAAAACGGCCAGAACCCGAATTTCGCGTTGTGGTAATTTCGCAAATGCCACAACGCGTTGTGGTCGTTTTTTGGTCTTCGCGTTGTGGTCGCCCATATCTAATCCACGGCTTACCAGATACTATACAGGCTAGCCAAGTATACGGAAATCATTAAGAATCCAGATGGCAATACTTGACAAACTGGCAAAGCATATATCCAGTGTTGAAGGTGGTGGGTGATATAGGTAGGACTTGTGGCGATGGGAAAAGTTGTCAATTGTTCAAAACTCGGCTAGCCTGTATAGTATCTAGTAAGCCGTGTCTAATCTAACCCTGCTGGATTTTGGGGACTTGAACCAACGAACCCATTTGTCTCCTTTCTCAAAATATATTTGTTATAATACGTTGTTTTAAAGGTTTCAAATGGATTTGAAATTTATTTTTTTTATTTGGAAAAACAAAAGCTTCAGCGAAATACTCGCAAAAACTAAAAAATGGGTAGGTATTTAATTTTTATCAACTGATTCGTATCTTTCCCTTGTAGGATACTCTTTAAAGGTTGGAAATTAGGGTTGTATATTTATGTCTACAATAACTGGAGACTAACAACCTTACCCTGGGACTCTCTCTGGACTTGGTGCATAACTTTTATTGTAGTAGATTTCCTGTATTACTGGGGCCATCGAGCTAGCCACGGTAAGAAATCGGCAGATTTTAAATCAGAATTTAACACATTTTAATCTTTTAGTTTTTGCCTAATCCCTCTTCTTTTTACAGAAATTAATTTCTTATGGGCCTCTCATCAAGTTCACCATAGTTCTGAAGAATATAACATCTCTACAGGCCTAAGGCAGTCTATATTCCAAAATTATTTTCTATCGGTAAATCATTCGCGAAATTTAGCTAAGCTTCATAAAATTTATTACTATATATCATTTTACAAAAAATGTCTTTATTTTACAGTTTTTCTTTTTACCGATGGCTCTAGCTATCCCACCAAGTGTACATCTCGTGCATAGCTACTTCAATTTGCTATACCAGTTTTGGATACATACTGAGGTAAAAATTTGAGTACCCCAAATAACATACTTTTGAGTTAACCATTAGTTGATCTTTTTATAACCTGTCTAAATAAAAAGCCATCATAAAAACAGTTTTTTCAATCGACAATTTTTGAAAGATTATATTCATGTAAAATTTAATTGCTAAACCATCTTATTCTTGGTAAACAAATTATTTTTGGCGAATATGATAAAAAAAACCATTTTTATAAGTCTTGTAATTGCTTTCAAACTAAATATACATTCTTGTATCCTTTCTTTTTACAGGTCATTAAATCCCTCGGACCTTTGGAATACATACTCAATACCGCCAGTCATCACAGAGTGCATCATGGTTAGTTATCTGTTTCCAACTTCCAACTATCTTTCTAGGTTATTGTAAATATTTTAAATCATTTTAAATAATAATGGTAATATATTTTAAAAGTTTCTTTTTGAAAGAGCAATAAGTTTTACAAAATTTAATTGCAGGACGCAACAGATACTGCTTAGACAAAAACTATGCTGGCACTCTCATTATTTGGGACAGACTGTTTGGTACTTTCGAAGCTGAAAAGGAGAAGGTAGTATACGGTCTCACGCATCCCATAAATACATTTGAGTGCTTCTCCATACAGGTAATAAATACAGTCAAAATTTTCCCTGCATTGCAGTGTATTACGCAGCTAGTTCAGTATTCACAACACATTTTTCATGTGTTCAAATACTTTAGTATTTTAATGAATAACTTAATATATTCGTAAACAGCTGTGTCACTACATGCACATTTGGAGGACGTTTTGGGCAACTGAAGGTTTGAAAAATAAGTTGTCTGTCATATTCAAGGGTCCAGGTTGGTACCCTGGAGCACCATGGCATGGATACCTGGAAGATATTCCGGAAGTATGAAAATTCCCCTTTTTTTTAAATTAACAAATCATCAGACTAAATTTCTTGTTACGGTACTTTCTTTTTTTTTCTTAGAAAAAAGGTCGCTGTTCAAAGAGTATTTTTTCCTACCACAGTTAATCTAAATAAGTGGAATCACCGGGAATCGGAGTTATAATTTTACTTATTCAGGCATTATTCCACTTATCCAGTAGTCCATGTACAAAAAATATGAAAAGCTTATGAAATGAAACGAAATTCCAGGTGTGGAGGTAGCGTTCATCCATGTTCCATGTACAGAGGTATACTAGTTTAGGAAGAAGTTTTTAATTCCACTTTTTCAAACAAGTCCCGGAATTCCCCTTAAAGAGTACTTGGGTCCATTAGGGGTTGTGTTGTGACCGAAATTATTGTTTCCTTAATCGAGAAATTTCCCTTACAAAAGTTCGATTGTAGTTTACTTTTAAAAATAAAGTTAATACATTTAATTTTGCAGGTAAAAGCTCCAATCAAAAAGTACGATCCCCCTTTCCAGAAGTGGTGTCAGTTGTATGTGTGGGTCCACTCTGTGATACTGTTATTCTCATTAGTGGAACTGATGGCGGCTGATGCGGTAAAAGCATTTTTAAAATAGTTTCAAGTTGCATTGAGTTAAAATGGTTTGAACCTTGCAGGAACCTTTTTTTTGGCAACAGCAGGCTTTTGTTGTTGTTGACGAATAACTGTGCTCAAACTTCAAACTTGTATTTTACTTAAAATAAGTATTAAATTTCAAATATTATTTAATTTTATGAAAGAATAACGTGCAATTAGGCACAGGAAACTTTAAATAGTTAAAAAGTAGCTTCTAAAAGTCTGATAACATGTCTGACCCTGTCTGCAGCGTGTGTAATGAGGATATGAACCCTGACGTGATGTTAACTTGCACGGGGAAATGTAAAAACCTCTTTCACTATACATGTGGTGGACTCACTGTGGCTGCCTTCAACAATCTGTCTCAGAACAAAAGATCTAAATGGATCTGTGTCGCATGCAGTAACGTCAGTTCTGCTAAAGTCTCAACAAAAGGTGCCGCCAATGATGATTCTTCAGCTACGATGAAATCTCAATTTAGTGAGCTTAAAGATCTTATCACTACAAAATTTGCAGATCTCGAAAAATCAATAGAGTTCAACAATTCTTTAATAAACGATCTAAAGGCAGAAGTAAAAGCTCTACAACATACTAATAAAAACCTTCAAGCTAATAATGAAAGACTCTCAAAGGAAAACGCCGAAATCAAAAATGAAATCAAGAATCTTCAGTTTGACGTAATTGAACTAAAGCAGTATTCGAGAAGGACGAACCTGGAAATTTCTTGTCTTCCTGAATGTGAACACGAAGATCTAAACAAGGTCCTCTTAAAGCTAGAAGATATTTCGGATATGAAAATGATAAACAACGTGACAGCAGCTCACCGGGTACCCAGCTTTAACAAAGACAGACCCAAACCTATAGTGGTTCAATTCATCTCGAAAGAAGTTCGTGATTGTGCATTAAAATCCCTAAAAGCTTGCCATATATCAGCAAACAAAGTCAATGAAAGATTTAGTGATATGCCTATATTTTTCAACGAGCATCTAACCCCTGAACTCAAATTCCTATTCCACCAGGCCAGAAAAACTAAATCGGAAAACAGCTACAAGTTTTGTTGGGTTCGTAATGGGAAGATCTTCCTTAGAAAAGACGAGTCTTCCAAAATTTTAAGAATTAAATCCACTGATGACCTGAATCTTCAATTGTGAACAATCTTATCCTTTTCCTACTGTTGATGGTTGTATTTTATTAGAAGACTCTTCTGAACTAAAAAATTATCTCAAATCCGAACCAACTGGCTGTAAGTCAAATATTATTATCTTACATCTGAATATACGTAGCATTCGTGCAAATTTTGACAGTTTTATTTCCCATATCTCAAATTTTGTTGATTTTATTGATGTCATTATTTTGTCAGAAATCTGGATTTACAGTGATGAAATTGATTTTTATGCAATAGATAAATTTGAATCCTTTTTTTGTTGCCGTGAGATAAATCGCTCAGGTGGAATTGTTGTATACAGTAAAAAACATCTGAATCTGATCGCATTAGACATATGTTTTGAATCTGCTGAAAGTATATTATTATACAGTAATTTTTATAATCTGGCAATCTTATCAATATATCGATCACACGCCTTTAAAATTGATCATTTTACTAATGAATTAAAAAATATATTATGTACTCTAAACCAACCTAATATTATAATAATGGGTGATCTCAATATAAATATACTAAACAATGACAATGATACTAATGAATACCTAAACTCCTTATCAGCTAAGGGATATCAAAGCTACATTAACAAACCCACTCGTGTCAATATTTCTTCAACATGTATTGATCATGTATTTGTAAAATCCAAAATTTTTACAGTTTCTACTGCAATTTATATTACTGACATAAGTGATCATTTTATGACTATCTGCAATTTAAACAATTCTATTTTATCAACTTTAGACAAAAGTAACTCTGATACAAACAAGCAAACTTATATTAACTATAAGCTAGTCTATGATTATCTACTTGGTTATAGTTTTAAATGGAATTTTTCTGATGATCTTGATCTTCAATATCAAAATTTAATTTTTAGATTTCAAAATATAAGAAATAATTTTAAGTTCCCTAAAAGAGCCTCTAAAAACCATAAAAATGATTGGATCACAGAGCATATTTTGAACTTAATTCATAGAAAAAGTAAGCTTTTTAAAAAAACGAGGAAACATCCTTGGGACATAGTTTATAAAACTGCCTATAGAACAACTGTTGCCGAGTTAAAGAGTAATATCAAAGCTGCAAAATCAGAATTTTTCAATAATAAGTTTAAAAATTGTAAAAATATGAAAGACAAATGGAAACTTGTAAATGGAATTTGTAACATAACTAAACCTTCTAATCTACCTCAACTGGTAAACGACTCTGATACAGCATCTAAATTCAATGAATATTTTTCTAATTTAACTCTGAATTCATATCTACCACAAAATGACTACATCTCCTATATCCTACCAAGTTTAAATTCATTTGTATTTCTTCCTGTGTGTGACTACGATGTTATTAGTGTAATTAATTCTTTTTCAAATATAAACTCTACTGATTATGATGGTGTCAGCATAAAGCTGGTAAAGATGTTTTCTGTAAAAAATATTGGTTTTATAACAAATTTTATTAACTTATCAATTAGTTTATCCTATTTCCCAAATTCATTAAAAATAGCTACTGTTACTCCAATCTTTAAATCCGGTAACAAAAACCTATTAACAAATTATCGTCCTATTTCTATTCTCCCTACTTTTTCTAAAATTATCGAAAAAGCATTATCTAATAAAATGTATAATTTTTTATTTCATACTAATTTCTTTGCTGAAAATCAGTATGGTTTTATTAAAGGTCGCAATACGGAAATCGCTCTCATAAAATTCACTAAATTTATATACAACAGTATCGATAAAAATAAGAAAACAGTGGCTATTTTTCTTGATATATCTAAGGCTTTTGACAGTGTGAATCATTATATATTAATAGATAAATTGCAATATGCCGGTTTTAGAGGAAACATTTTAGAATGGTTCATCTCATATCTCTCAAATAGGAAACAAAGAGTAAAAATAAAAGATTCCTACAGTGACTTTTCCACAACAAATCGTGGCGTTCCACAGGGCTCAATATTAGGACCATTATTATTTATAATTTTTATAAATGATTTTTGTAAATTAAATCTTTTTGGTGAAATGATAACTTATGCAGATGACTCAGTTCTATTATATTCTTGTCATGATTTAAATGAACTAAAAAGACAAATTGAATCTGATCTTATTTTAATTAGAAAATGGTTTTTGTCAAATGATTTAACTCTTAACTTAAATAAAACTAAATATATATATTTCACATTGCAGGAATGCTCTATTGACTTAAATTTCAAATTTCACAGTAACACCTGCAATGCTATTCAAAATTGTAACTGTTATTCCTTGCAACGCGTTAATACCATTAAATATTTGGGTATTCAAATAGATTTTAACTTGAAGTGGAAAACTCACATAGGTGATCTATGCAAAAAACTACGCTTTATTTTAATTAGATTTCATCACTTGAAGAATAAAGTGAATAAGTTGTTCTTAAATACATTATATTATTCTTGGTTTTATTCTCTATTAAACTACGGTATTATTGTCTGGGGAGGAGACTACAAAACTAACTTATCTCCATTAATCTCCCTTCAAAATAAATGCTTCAAAATTTTAAACTACAAACCTTCGACACCCAACCATTTAAAATCTATAAAACTTCTACCTATACGCTACATTGCTTTCTTTCTTATGATTTATTTTTTATATCGTAATAAAACAATATGTGAATATAAAAATCAAATTTCAGAACGGAGACCTAATGAAATATACCAAATACCGCGCTTCAATAAAGAAATCTTCCGCAAACATTTTTGTTATTTAGCACCTAAATTATTTAATGGATTAACTTTAGACCTACAAAACATCTCAAGTAATAAAAAATTTAAGAATTTGTTATTTGATTTCTTATTGGTCATTGATGATTTAGATGTCTTTTTTAAGTTATAGAAGCAACATGTAATTTTAATGCCTATGCTGTTTTGCCATTTATCTCTTTGTATTTGTCATTTAAATTGTGTTATTATTATTATTTTTTTTTTTTATGTACATATGTATTGTGTATTAGTTATATTTTAAGACACTTTTTTTTTTTCGATTTTATTTCCTCATCTGTACTAAATTTGCTTGTAATAATTTTTTGGTCAGCTAAATGGGCATGTGCCCCAGTCTGACTAATATGCCTTCCCCCTATTTTCGATTGTATCGCTTTGTACAAAAATGAAATAAATTATTATTATTATTAAAAAAAAAAAAAAAAGTTGTAAGATTTTTGTAAATTATATTTTATATTGACTTTTTATTTAACAATTATTTGAACCTTGCAGGAAGTTCCTAGATCTATTCTAAATGGAGCATTGACTTATGAAGCACTCTCTCTCTCAGTGCTAGGAATGCTAGTAGAAGGAAGGTATAGTTCATAACAACGAAAACAATTTTTATACAACTAGGGGTGCTTACTATCGCTCACCAACCCCCGTAATTGTTACTCTACCCGTGTTACGTTACCCGTAATTGTCTCTCTCTCTCAACAAAAAAAAACTATCGATCTATTAATAGATATTTATCTTTCTTAAAAAATTCTATGTGAATATTAGATGCGTTATGTTTATTTGTTTTAATATATATTGTAATGGAAGATAGTATGCAGCAGGATTTAAACTTTCTACTGTTTATGGAAGATTGGCACTCTTAAAATTTATGGATGTGCTCTTTATTAACCACTCTTCTTTTTTCAGGGCATATGCTCCCTGGTTGGAACTGGTTCGCTGCTTCGCTTACTTTGCTTTCGATTTCTACTTCATACCTTACACGAGACTTCTGCTACTTGATCCTTCCATCCAACTTGCAGTGAAGATACTTGTGCGTACAATCTTCTTCTCTTCGACGCTGTTTTGGATAATAAACTGTATTTCGAGCATTTCCGGAGCAATCTGGCTGATCTGTTCTCAGAGCTTCATCTCTTTTACTAAATTGGCCTCATATACAGTATATACAGTATTCAAGCAGAAAAAAGTGTAGACAGGTCTTTTATGGCACAATGGGCATCAATGTGACTTCTAATTGCGAAATAGAAGTGCTAGTGCTCAATAGCTTCATTAGCTTGAAACTTATTAATAAAATTATTATTTTTATCTCATCTACTCTTTTATTGCTCCATCTAATAGCATCAAAGAAAAGTTTTCTATCAAGTTTCGATAAAATGCCTTAAAAATATCAGATTTACTTATTTGAAAGTTGATTTTTTTATTTGTTATTCCACTGCTATCCTGTATGTTAGTATGTTTTTAAATAACTAGTTTAGAAAATACTGATTACAAAATAGTTCTTTTTTTTATATTCCTATTGTTTTCATTTTAAAAAATATATCTAACATAGTATTTTATTCACACAGAAAGTAATTTAATTTAATATTTTTTATAATTCTTTTATTTATTTGTGTTGGGGTCATTAGTTACCATAACTAATTACTTTTTTTAAGCCTATACTATATGATATACGTACTTCACTGAATCTGATTAAAAAAATGGTGTTTGATGTTCAAAATATTTTAAATTTTTTTCTTATTTTCATCAGTGATTTTTCAGGACAAAAATCTGTTTACCTTTGGTTCAATATGTCTCAAAGTACAGCTGAGGAAAAAAAAACGTTACAGTTATTTTTTAGGCTTGGCGATTTATCGATGATTTGGCGCTTCTTGCGTTTTTATTTTTCTTTACACGTTTTCAACACGAAAATTAGCTCAATTTACTCCCTCCGTCAAAGCGTGTATTTATTCACACGTAAAAAAATTAAATTACTAATAAACTAATATAAATAAAAAAATTAAAATAATTAACCATAATATTTACATGCTTATTAAAACTTAAAACAAAAAATCTTATCTCATGTTTCGATAATTAAAACTGAAATATTAATGAAAATCGGTTCACTAGTACTGGTAGGTTGACAGAAATTCTTACTTGGCGGTCGGATGTTGGCGACTAATTTAAGGCTTTGTATATGAATTTTTCATTTTTTGACGGTCTGTCAGGGCTATGTTTCATGACCAAATTAAATTAAACTCGGTTTTTAGGGTTAAATTAGGATGATCTTTCATAAAATCGAATAAAAATTGGGGGTCGCCATGAAAAAAGTTGCACTTTTTATTGCGTTGCGCAAGAAGACGACCTCTGAGAGAAAAATAGTCAATTAGTTTTTTCAAGCATACACTAAATCCTGAAAAATGACACCAACAGCATCTTTCTAACCCCCCCCCGTTCGCCCGCAAAGTCTACTGTAACGTTTTTTTTCCCTCAGCTGTGCCAAGATGTTTTAAACATATATGCATAGTTTATTTTTAAATTGCAGTTTACTTCAGAAATGTTTCAAAATTGAATTTTTATTAGATATTTTAACCAACATTTACCTAAGCAAAAATAATTTGATGCACGTATGGAGAAATAACAATATTTTAACCTTAAATAAAATATTTTTCAATGTTTGATTTAATTACACAAAAAGATTGAATGTTTGAATATCTTGCATCACAGGAAACTGGACACTTTCAAAATTGATAGCATATTTGTGCCATTCATTTTGAAATCGATATAAAAAAACCTCAAAAATTAATTTATCAGCTATTTTGGCTCATAATAACATGAATTAAAATAATCCATTGCATTTTTATGAAATATATTTTTTTAACATTAATTAAAATTTTATTTTAAAACTTTAATAAAATCATTTTTTTAAGTGGTAGTGTTCAATAGCAGTATTTTATGTTTTTAAGTAACCTATATCCCTTCTTAATAAACCGAACGAAATTTTATTTTAAAAGTTAAACAAAATAATTTTTTTAAGTGGTAGTGTTCAATAGCAGTTTTTTATGTTTAAGTAACCTATCCCTTTTTAACAAATCGAACGAAATTTTATTTTAAAAGTTTAACAAAATCATTTTTTCAAATTCAATAGTAGTATTTTTATGTTTAAGCTATCCCTTTTTAACACACCGAACGATCTTTTCAAAATAAATAAGAATCTAACTTAAGTTACAATGGTGATTTCTAAAAACAATGAAGAAAAGTGGGCAAGTGCAAGTAGAAGAAAAGGAAAAACAAAAGAATTTCAGATTTTCAATCTAGAAGAACTGGATAAAAATAATTTAACCCATTAAATGGATAACCGTTTCCCCATTCTGAGAGTTTTAATATAGAAGAAGTGTTCTGAAATATAAAATGAGGGGAATTTCTTTCTATGACCCTCGAAAATAATTCACTTACACTAAAAATAATCTCAGAAATATGAAAAGATGTGTGGAAAAATCATTGCATTATGTATTTATATTAATTGGTCATATTATGATTATATGCATTTGTTACGTAATTGTGAGTTTTTAATTAAAAGAATTAGTTCATTAGTTAAACCAATTACCCATTTCATTTAACATTTAACACTTGACTTATTGTATAAACCTACTTCCATTTTGATAACTTTCTTCTAACCGTCTTCCGATATTTAATTTTTTTTAAAATACCTTCTCTGATCTCATCCTATTCCAAATTTAATAAGAAAAAAATCTTCCATTTCAATAGGTTTTTGTGAAGTTGCGCTTGGGTATTGTCAAGCTACTCTTGGTTTCAATGAGATATTTGCATAGGTGAGGGATTTGCTTAATTTTACACTTTTTTGATACGTTATAGTTTAAAACTCTCACATATCTGATTTTTAAGTTTAAAAATATGTTTTTAAATAACTTAAAATTAAATTTTATTCTTGCCAAAACACTAGTAAAGTAATGTGATCAAAAAACAGGATTTGACGTCATATCACAGCGCCCTCGAAAGTAGGGAATTTTTAAAAATAAAAGAAATCAGACTTATCATAAAACCAAAACACGCATAAAACTCTTCTGTTTCTCTAGTGAACTTTGAATCCTAATATAATTCCAAAACCAATTAATATTTTTTGAAAAACAAAACGCCAATCTTTTTATGAAAAATATTTGTATGTGTCTTTAAAATATCATAGTTTTTTAGTTAAAACTTTTTGAAGAATAGCAGAATGAAGCAAGCTAAGCATACAATAACATGGCTGGTCCAAGTGGGTCCAAGCGCTGTGACGTCACACAGCAGCCATAACGAAATTACTGTTTTTCCCGCCAATACCGGAAGATGATTAAACAGCGATCTGGAGAAGCCTATGACCTTCAAAAACCAATTCTATTGAATAGTCCGTTGGAAATTTTATATAATATCGCTCTCTTCCTGATGCAAGTGTGGAAATAGTCTTAATTTCCTTTGTTTTTTTTTCCTTGAAGAAACAAAATTTCGATGTTGGCGCTTTTGAATATCAAAAGGTTATTTACAGTGGTGGATTCAGAACATGAGTAGTGGTAACTGATGCGCTTAGTAACGAAAAAAAAAACAATATTTAAATTTTGGAAATGGTAATTAATAACTTGGTAATTGAAACTATACGATTATTAAATTTAAGTTCCAATGGCAGAGCACAACACAAATTAAGGTTTTAATTTTTTAAAATTAAAATGGGAAGTTTCATTTTATAAAAAATAAACATTTTTTAATCTACAGAGCACAGAGGAAGGGGTGGGTCTGCTAAATGGAGAAACTCAAAATAATAATGGACACTATAACTTTATTCTCCACAAATTTCATTAATATTTTTACTTTTTTTAACTGTAAAAGTAGAAGTTAGAATGATAACAAATTAGCTATGTTACACTAGCTATGTTAGGATTTATAAAGACCCAGATGTCATAAAATACATAAAAATTAATAGAATGAATTAGGCAGCATACATCTTTAGAATGGATGACGATTCCCCGTTCAAAAAGATACTTCTTCATAAACCACTATCAAGCAGGAAAAGGGGTATACCCAGATTAAGATGGCTTCACTCTGTGGAGACGGACTTCCTTACCATCCATCAGGAGAAGAGGTGGCGTCAGGTGGTCAGAAATAGAACGCTGAGGAGGAAGATGATTCAAAAGAAGGCACCCTGGGCTGATATGTTGATAATGATGATTGTAAGGAAACACTAGCATTACATTATCGGGAACAAACTCGGAGGCATTAGTGCCTAGCTAGCATCCCTATTAGGGACGCTTTTCAAGGGTCCAAAACATTTTGGAATAATAAAATATTTTGGAAAAATAAAAAAATACCCCGACTGATTTAATGTATGAACATGAACAGTAATATATATCATGTCAGGATTGAAAAAAAAAATTAAAATAATTACGTGGATTTTTAAGCTTTTTCTTTTAAAAATGCACTTTTTAAAAAGTTTTCACTTTTTACTACAAAAAAAAAAAAAAAAAAAAAAAAAAAAAAAAAAAAAAAAAAATTAATTCTGTGTTTTTTTTTTAGTGTGTCCTTTATGTTTTATGAAGATCAGATATGCATCAATGCAAATTTTGATACAAAAGAACAAGATTTGTAGAAATAGGAGTGTTTATGAAAAATGTCCCATTTTAGGGACGCTATAGGTACTAGCGGGTAAAGTGCCTGTGGGGAAGAAAAGGTTAGGCAATACTGGTGGAATTGAAAGATTTTTGGTATCTAGAACGTTTAAATGAGAATTGAAGAGATACGTAAGGCGAAGAGTTAAAAAAATTTTTGGTCCATAGATTTAACATTGCCGATTTCGTCCTAAGATTGACGGGACGTCCGAGTGGTGAGGCCATAAATATAGAGGGTCTTGAACTTACCCTGTGGGCACTGGGGTACCCATAGATCAGAGTTTTGCTTCCCGCTTGACAGTTTGGAGTGAAAATAATCGAAGATCGTAGACTAAAAAATTTCTATCTTTTGCAATTTGATGTAATTAAAACATGTTATGCGATACCTCAAACTTTAAATATTTTATGATCAAGGAATTTTTTATAATTAATAAGTAACTCAAAATATTATACAAGTAATTATTGAATTTTTTGCTATGGTGTGTGTTTTCCTGAGTTTTTATAATGCTATCTGAGAATGATGCAGTCTGGATTAATCTGAACAAAACTTTACCTATTATGTGAGAATATGTTTATGACGATATACACAGAGGTCCTATTAAAATCTTTTAAGAATAGTTTTATTACATTCACGATCACATTCTTAAAACTTTTTACAATCTTGTACAAATAATACCGCGTTGTTCATTAACGTTCAAACGTCTGAAGCATTTGGTGAAGTTCTGAAAATAGTTTTCCAACAGGTCCCTCAGTAGATTGTCTTTGAAGCACAAGAGATCTTAGAGACATGAGATGATTGAAACAAAGGCGACATTTCTTGAATCTGGAAAAGAAAAAAAAAACTTAAAGCACTTTCCCCAACAACATTAAGAAGAAAATAAAAAATTTTGATCATCAACGATTTTGCTAGCGCGCACAGTGTTTCGTCTCTATTAGGCTAGGTGGACAAAAGTCACTTCTAAACTTCGATAAATGAGTAATGAAATAAGGTAACCAACATCTGGCAGAGTGAGAATGAGCTAGTTCCACATTTTTTTTTTATTTTTTTATTCTATTCAGCTTTGTGAAAAACCCCTAAATCCGAGATATTTTTTCATTCTGATAATTATTTATTTTTTTATTGCAACTCAAAGTTCGCGTTCTGAAAAGAGCGGGAAAAACGGCGCCTCGGGCGATTTCTGATTCGTGACGTCACCCGGCCCCGTTCGCCCGACCCGACTCGCTCTACTATAGTTTGCTTTGCTGTTGTTTATACTAGAGTGGTTTATACTACTGTGTAGTTTATACTCCGCTGATCGTTGATGTTTATGGTTTTCGATTATTTGCTTCTTTGATTATTATGGCGAACTATAAATTCGCGAATCTAGCGCCCGAACTACTAAAAGGAGTAGTAGGATTTGGAGATACTATGTAGTTTGGCATTATAAGGGGCGCTAATTTGAGATTATTTTATAATTGTTTCGTGTTTTTTTCTTCTTTTCAACGGTTTTGTATGTTTTCGAGGATGCTGAATCCGAATCTGAACTTTGCATACAAAATTTCGAATGGCATTTTGGTGAAAACTCGAAAAAAAAAAGCTAAAACTTCACCCCATTTTGTGGTTTTTTGCTTGTAGAACGGAAAGTATGGGTTTCTCATGAAAATGTTACGCACAAAAAATAAAGGAGATATAACAAGCTACAAAAATGTCAATTGCAACTTTTTTGTCAGACTAATAGTTTGGCCGCTAGAGTGCGTTGAAAAATAGCGAATTTTTTGGCCTTTCCGCAAAAAATTTAAAACGCGCGCTTCTACCCTCTACAAAGTGAACAATATTCACGTTATCAACAAAAAGGTTTGGAATTTCAAGGTTCGAAAGATGACTAATTGGAAAGCGCGCTCGATCGAGTACGCTAGCTATGTTTACATAACAATTTCAACATCCTCTAGCGGGGGATGTTATTAATTTTAAAAATATTTTGAAAGACGGATGTTATTAATGAGGGTATGTACTAAGTTGTTTGGTAAACTGTTAATCTCTCGGCATTTTTAATCATACTAAAAAACCGTGTTAAACTTGTATGAAAACTAAGAGTTATTTTTCTTTGTTTTACAACTTTAATGGAGAAAAAGTAGTATGTACCCTCATGTACCCAGGCTAAATTTTTCATAATATCATTCGTACACTATTCCTCTAACTTTTGATACCAATTATAGAGTGCACAATTGAATACAACTATTTTTAATTAATTTTTTACTAACGAGCTTCACTATATTTCTAAAATTGAGATTGGCTCAAACTCGAAAAGAACGTTTGTTTCAAACTCGAAAGAACAGTCTTTTTGCATTTATTTCATCTAAATTCAACTTAAATAATATTACTAAAGACTATGAAAAAGATTTAAAATGAAGTAGGCCGAATATTCTTCTAAAATCAGTATAAAATGGATTTCTGTGGGGGAGTCAAAGGAACGTTTTTTAACTAAAATTAAAACATAGTTCACAACACCAGGAAACGTTCCCACACAAACAGAGACCTCCTATCTATGTTAATTAAAACTTAGGACCCTCTCATCAATTAATAGCCTTCGAGAGGTTCCGAAAAAGAAAGCAGGAAGACTATGTCCAGAAGTTTTAGAGCTTCTTATAGCTCCTCCAATAGAGCCTCGACCTTTGTCTCAACTAAACCTCCAGCAAATTGAAGCAGATTCATCTAATGGTGAAGATTAGAGGAAAAATCGTTCATTTCTAAAAGTTTTACTTATTTAATATTCAGTGCTATTCAAATTAAAAATTTGAATTTTTCTTTTAATTACATTACGATAAAATCATATGGTATATAATTTTCTTTTATCATTCTATGTATGGCTATTTTAATTAACCTGGCTATTTTAACCTATATTAGTCCTTTTTAGTTTAGCTATTAGTAGTTAGTTTAGCTATTAGTCCTATATTTTAACCTTAAAATTTACTGGGTAAATATGGGATATTAAGCAATTTAAATATGGAATTTTGGTTCTTATAAGTACTGTTGTTTATTTTAT
This sequence comes from Tetragnatha montana, assembly GCA_963680715.1. NCBI lineage: Eukaryota > Metazoa > Arthropoda > Arachnida > Araneae > Tetragnathidae > Tetragnatha > Tetragnatha montana. The sequence continues at coordinate 16,207,232 of OY796676.1, read as the reverse complement.
ATTTTAAAATACTTAATTTAAAAGAAGTAGTTGGTATCGTGACTTTTTAAGTACTTCATAAAAATTTTATTTATTGTGTTTTAAAATATTCTACAATTGGAAATTTAATTTTTTCTTTTCTTTATTTTTCTATTATTTTCTATTCCTTATTATAATTTTTATATGCATATCTATAATTTTTAAATTCATGTTTTCTATGTTTAGTTAGTAGGGTTTTTCATTTGTTATTGAAAAATCTTTTGAAAATTTTTTCACTCTGAATATATTATCTTGTACAAAATAAAATAACATTTTTACTCTTAATGTTAATGCTTTAACTCTGTTTTCCCTCATAAAAGTAAACAAAATGAACCTTAAAATTGGTGTGGAAATTTAACACGCTAGTACACTTTTAGATCTATGATGGTTTCATAAACGAAATTCAATATTTAAAGACTTATTGACTGCATAATCTCTAAAATACTCTTTAAAGAAAACCGGACTTAAAGTTTTTCTCGCACATTAGAGTCTATGAGTAAATAAAATAACTTTTATTCATAACTTCAGTTGTAATATGAATTTTGCAATACGGTTTGTTTTAAAATAAGTAGAATTGTACGAAGTTTAATATATGTATTTTCAAAAAATTTGATAATTTTTAAGGTTTTACTGTCTTATTACCTTTTAATACAGGTACTAAGTAAAAAAAAGGCATTACTTTCTCATAAAATTATCAAAAAAGTCGATTTATCTTCAAAACCGGCGAAAAATAATTTTGTCCACCTAGCTTGTATTAGACGAAACACTGTGGCGCGGATAAAAAAAACAGCCATAAATGTTGCCTTCCTAGTTTAGGTATTGAAGTAATGCTTCAGAGAGCATTATTAATAGGAGTTGCCTAAATAATTCATTCAAAATACAGTATACACTTTCGTTTAAATCATGCAGTTCACTAAAAACTTTTTCTAGACTAGGTTCTAGATCCATTCCTCCTTGAATAAGCGTGCTTTTAAAGATCTTATTTCTGTATGTAATGGATGGGGTTTTTTTCGCTGCTCATATCGAGTAATTTATCAAATTGCTTTAAGAAAAAATAATCCCAAGTGTATACTAAGAATTGATAGAAGAAATAAAACTTCTCTTTCTGTCATCCACGAGCTTTCTGAGGGAGTAAACAACTTGGAGGATACTGAATATAATGCATGTATCATTCAAAGTAAATTAAGCACGGCAAAGTACTGAAATTGATGAAAAAACATAAAAGAGACTATTTTAAAAGGACAATTGATAATTCTTCAAAAGCTTTTAGTTTAACATGCGAGATTTTGATTTAACCATATACCCTTTTTTGTTCACATGATTAAAGGATGTCAATTTTACGTTGATATACTTCTCATCCATAAACATAAAAACTTAATTTATTGAAATTCATGAAGTTATTTTTTATATAAATTGAAATGCATTGTATCGACAAATTTTGGAAATCTTTACCTTTCTTCTCTTGAAATATCGATTCCTACTCCTTTTGGCGCAGATATGTTTATTTTTATCACATGAGCAAAGTTCTTCAATATTAGTTTTAAGGAAAGGCACCCAATGGTTATGTATCTGAAAATACGAATAATTTCAATATGACAACAATTCAAGATAAAAGTAATACTTAAAAGAGAGTAATACTTAAAATGTTCATGATAGATAATAGTGGTGAAATAAAAGGAAGGACACTTATTACAGTGCAACTTGGATGACTCGAAGTCTTTGATTCTAAATCATAAATAATTATCTTTGTGTCCCTCAAACTTTTTAATAAATCAATGTTTTATTTTATTCGATATTTTGGATGATTCTTTTCCGGATGATTCTTTTCTGGAACTTTTTCTCGAGCCTTTAGATTTGAATAAGTATCCAAGTTTCAAGGTAGAACATTTTTGTTCATAAAATGTATTGAAAAACAATAATTGAACTTTTAGTGAAAGGTAATTAGCTGACAATTATCAATCTTTTTCCAAAGAATAATTTTAAGTTGTAAGAAAAGTAATTTGCTCGTTAAACTTACGATTCGTATTTGCTTTTTAACAAATCACATATAACTGGCAGTAAAAGTTGGCAAAGGTCTAGATTCCAAGAGTTTCTGAAAAAAAAAATATTAACTATCAATATTTAAGATAAAAAAATAAATGGTTATATAAAATATGATATCTCTCATCGTTTAAAAAAATAATAACTTATGTATTAAAAGTGTAGAAAATAAATTTCCGACCTCATTTATCAAATTACCGACCTCATATAATAAATTACCGTCAGATTTCAATTTCACAGAAAGCAGGAACATGATCTTTGTTTAAAGATGATTGGATGTTTTGATTGGTCATTTATTTAACACTTTATTTTTGATAACGAATATGAAAGCCATAAATCTCAATTAGTAATAAAATGTAATGAGTGAAAAATTGTGTGAAAATTTGAGAAGGGTCCCTAAAAAAATCATTAAAAAATCAATAATTAAATTAAATTAATTCACTACACTTGATAAACTATGCTTTTTTCCAATGCACTAATAAATGATTTTTTCACACTATAAATTCTCATTTTTAAAAATATAAAATCATTTTCTTAATTAAAATATTTTCCCTCCATAAAGCATAATTAATTTACAATTAGCTGAGATTCAAATATATTCGGTGATCGGTTATACAATTTTTTTCCGAAAAAAAAATTGTTAAGTTGATTAACTAAAAGATGGAATTAACCCACTCATTTAATTATTCAGTATAATTACTTTTGAATGAAAGCAATTGAATATACGTCGAGAAATATGAATCGCTGTATTTTAGGTTTGGAGAACACTTCTTTCTAACTAATTAATAAACTGGATTTTCTTAAGCAATCACGCTCGATGAGATTTTGAGATCCTGGTTATTTTCATTTTTATCGAAAAATTCCTTGTTATGATTACGTTTACATAAAGAAGAATCAGGAGTAATAAAGGGAAGGAGTTTAAATTTTTTAAAAATGGAAAAACATAATTTAAAACATAATTGGATTTTGGCACTAGTAATCCTTACGGTTTTATGACTAGAAGAGTAAGAATATCCACTAAAATGGCGGAGTCGCTCATATGAATAGCAGCTGTAAGTCCAGCCTGAAAATGAATATAAATGGGTTAATAAAAACTGCTTTAATTACGAAGAATTTAAGTTGCGCTTGCACCAACAAAGAGCTGATTCCCAATGGTGTTAGCTCGTTGTTTCTGCAATTGCCTCAAAAGTTTTAATGAGTTAAAAATGTTAATGAGTTTAAGTTTACTCAATTTCGATAAAAACTTGTAAATTTTTATTTTCACTTTTGAAAAGAAACAAAGAATATTTAAATTTAATGAATATAGAACAGTGGATATGACAAATTTGGAACACATATTTTAGTTATTTATCCATAAAAACAGCGATAAAAGTACATTTATGCATAAAATTGTACAGAAAAATAAAAACTTGTCGTTTGAAACATTGTCCTTTCTTTAACAGTTATAAAAACCAGGGTAAAAATAAAAGACAATGAGACTATTTTACGCGAGGAGTTGGTTTAATCGTAACTATAAAAAGTTAGCTGTAGTAAAATGTAGATACCAGATTAAGCGAATTCCAGGAACCATGCTTTTTACTGCTGCAAGTTAACTTCTCTGAACAAAAAAAAAGGGTTAAGTCAAGTACCACTATGCCAATGTATAGAGAGTTAAAGCCGTGTTTACATCTATCGGAAAATTCAACGATTAATCTAAAAAATATTAGATGCGTGGGAAAAAAAGTAAGTAATTACATTATCACGTACCATAGTTCCCTCTGTTTTCCAAGTTCGAATTACAGATAGCAAATACTTCTTTCGATGAGAAAGTACTTTGATCATAGAGTCATGGCCTCGATAAATGGAGGATATGGCTTCGGCATCTGAGACTTCAAGAGAGTTGTATCCACTTCTAGCCGATTCAAGTAAACTTCTCTGGAAATATTCAAACAGAAAGAATTGGTGCAAGGAGTCAAAGTGTGTGAATATAATGTATTTATAAATCATAATATCGCACGAGAACATGGAAATGACATATAAAAAGAAGGTACAATCCATATGACAGTAAATTGATTTATGTAGTTTAGGTCTAAACGCACCCAGGAAAGTTTTAAGCAAATTTTTCTTTCCTCACTTTCTTCTCCCTCTTTCCTATTTTTCGCTTATTCTCTATTTTATCCTTTCTCTCATTTGAATCGGAATTTGTAAACTGGGCTTTTTGAGATTGGTTTCAAAATGCAATCGATTCCCACAGGGAATGGGAATTTAGATTTGGCTAAACGGAATTTTTTACCTAATGCTGAATGCAAAGTTATTTACATGTCTTTAGTAGTAAAATGGGCTTGAAAGCAATGCTACTTAAAAGTTTTGAATCGAAATACTTAGTGCATCGTAGAGTCCTTATTTCTATCAAATAGTGGATAGTTGTTGAAAAATAGGCTCTAATGATATTTATCATTTTTTCCGTCAAGGACATCATGAGGGGTGTATTAAACTGAGGCTTACCCGATAGGAAGGAAAACTCAACATCGGATATAAAAAGCTTTTTTTTTTCGTTATTCGAATCATACGCAGTTCATGATTCAAAGGTATTGATTGAGATTTCTCTTTTAACTACTGAGGATAAATTTATCGAGTTTCAACATCTCCACTTTCAAAAATTTTTTTTAGGAGAGCCAAAAAAGAAAACGTGATTATGAGCCGCGTAAGCTTTTAAAATCAAACCAACTCAATGGAAAATTCCTTTCCCCACCCCTCATTTTGACCCTTAATTTTAACTTTGAACTTTGTATCGTTAAACGTGACCCAGTTACCGAAAAAGTTATTTTGGAGATGTTGAGTTATGATGACTCAATCTCATGGAGATATTAAGTTTTGTTGAAATAAGAAAAACTTTAATATTTTTGGGAGCAGAAAAAGAAATCAGACAATTAAATAACACCCTGGTTAATCCAAAAATGTAAAATGAAAAATATCATTGATTTACGTGTCCAAAAATGTACTTTAAGAATGGCTTAGAATTGCGAATTAATTAAATAGAATTAAAAATGGAGTTAAATAATAATTAAATTTCATAAATTTAATTAATTTATCTTATAGCGTTATCAATAATATGAATAAGATGTTTTTATTGACCAATTTAAACTCCTCTAGAGAAAACGAGAAGAATTCATTGAAACATTTGACGCTTCCTCTACATCCTTGCCAAGTTGGGTTGTTAAGAGGATTGGCTTGACGAGAACTACCTATTCTTGTCAAAAATTGGACGAAATCTGAACGATTGTGATGTTTGGGGTAGTTTTAATCGACTCGTCTTCAACTTTTTAAACGAGTTTTTCCTCAAAACATTGTTTATTCAAATGGCCCCAACATCTCCAATTAATGACACAATTCAATTCCTCAACAATCTATTTATAACTCAATAATTTTCTTCTATCTTTTTAGCGATGGCTGTAGCCACTCTCACCGGCAAGAAGTCATCCAACTCAACTCCAAACGTCCTGTTCCTCAAATGAGAGGGCGATTCCACTTCACATTTCTGTCGAAGCTCTGGGAAGGACGGGGGCAGGGGCAAAGGCTCGTTCTGGAGAACGGGAAGGGCACTCTGTTCGACCGTGTCCTCATCCTCCGGTCTGTCGTCTTCGAAATTATAGGGGTGTGCCACTGCCATCGGTAGCGGCAGCAGGGTGGGCTTTCCGTGCAGGTTGGTGGTCAGGCGATAGGTGCAATTGAAGGAGTTCGTTTCGATTGGGATGGATTCTTCTAGAGGGGGGAGGAAGGTCGATAGGTCCACACCAAGAACGTGGGTTTTGCTCAGATCGATACCTGAAAAGAGGAATGGGTATTGGATAAAAGATAGGCAGGTACTTTTTGCAAACGGAGTAATAAGGAAAACAGCTTGTTTCCCCGATAAACATTATTTGTGCTTTATTTACGTTGCTTTTTTCTTGATATATTGATTGGGTTAGTTCATTTAGGAATTATCGTCTTTCTACAGGTGAACCAGGGGGTGAAGGATGTCAGGAAACCCGAGATAAAATTTCCCGTTAAGTTAAGGCACTGTCTATTTGGCCGGCAAATACACAACTAAACTCTACTCTTTTTTACCCGGTAACTGCCCGGCAACGGTTTTAATTGGAGCGCCGGAACTGCTACGTAACCACGAGACCTACGGCGCATGCGCCAACTGCCGTTTTTGCCGTCCAAATAGACACTTCCTTAAGTTAAAGCTCAAGTTGATAAAATGAAGGGGGAATAATACTGACTGAAGACTTATTAATAAAATTATGAGGTGTATTAAAATTGACAAAAGTTACAATTTTGCTTGTAAAATAAATGCAGAAGATTGTATATATTTTATTGAACTAACAAAGTAAAATACCGTGGGATTTTTTTGTTGATTTTGAGGTTAAAGTATAATCATATTTGAAATATGCAAACTGTTGATTTAAAAAAAAATATGTAATTAAGTTTGTAATTACCAACCCTACATGGATAACGTTCGGTTACACAGTAAATTAGATTTTACTCAGCAATTCACGAGAGTAAAACTTAAGTTCTCAAGGCCGCATTATTTAAAATGCTTGAAAATTAATTTTACCTTCACATTTTGCAACACCTTAATTAAATTCTAGACTTTTAACTCTTGTGGAAATAGCACAGTCTTAGTAAGGTTTTTTGATATTTAAACTAAGGGAAAAACGGACTTCGAATTCATTTTAATCTAGGACTTACTTTCTAGCTCTGGATGATAACTCCCCAAATATTCCACTCGTTCTAAGGCTTGAGAAGAGAGATCTTCAATGTCAACATCATCGAAAACGCTATCAGAAAATCAAACAGTGTTTTTGAGTGAGATCCTCTAACAACCTGTCAAATTTTAGATATTGCTAACATTTATCGGAGAAGTATCTAGTTTTATACATGCATAATGAATATTCTTCAACACCTTCAATAACAAAAGGAATCAGCTTGTGCTGTACAATAAAGGGTATGACATTTTTTATTCTCCCTTCCTAAAAGATTGTATTTCAGCAGCATAACGTTTACTTTTGTTTTAGTCCAAAGTTTACTTTTTATTAAAAGTATAAAGACTCTCAATGAAAATTAGGGCTGAAAATTTAAAATTTATAAGAATTTTAAGATGTTCTATTCTATGTTAAATCGATATATATATATCATGATTATTTTTATCGATGTCTTCCATTAGTTCAAAGTAACAAATAGCGCTAGAGTTGTGGAAATTTTATTTCAACATAGTGTGGTTTTATGTTATAACTCTAATTGCTAACTTGATTAGTTTAGTTAAAGCTTTATTCAAATGAAAAGTATTCTAAGCAGAAAGAAATTGTGGCGATATTTCAAATACATTGTAAGGAAGATATTTTCTTTTCACCAAGGTAACCTATCTAAAGTTCTCCCACTTTAAGCAAAAGCCTATACTATAACACTGAGGTAAATATTGATAAGGTTGGAGCCTTGACGACAGAGCGATATTGATTTATTGATAAACTCAGCCTTCAGCTGCAACAAATGAAAGCAGGCTCAATCATTGGCTCAGTGCTCAGAAGGATTGATTTTTGGCTAAATGTAGTTTTTGATTATTTTAAGGCCCCATAAGAGAAACATCTATAAGAATAAAGGGCTCCAAAAGATGATACAAAAACTTTTTTTTTTACTTTTAAATTGTTAAGTAATCAAATCATTATAATACTATACAGCAACTTATGTTGACCCTTTGACGTCACTAACAACAAAGTAGTTCCCATGGCGGTGCCTGAATTTTGAGTGAAATGAAGAACGTCAGTTTAAAAATATGATTATTTTGTTAAACACATGTAATATAGTGCTTTTCAATCATGATTTGCGTACCGAAACTCCTCCTAGCAACCCAACAGGCTTTGTGTTTACCGATTTCTCCTTCAGCATTTGTGACGTACTGGGTTCAAGAAACGTTGCTGTCGAGTATAACCCAATATTTTTCAACCAATACTAATTTAGTCAGTATTCTTCCTGACCTTCACTTGAAGTAATCTTGACCGTTTCAGAACTAGTATAAGGATTAATAATATTTTAGAACGATTAAATTATATTTTAAATTTGATTAAATGAAACTTTCTTAATAATCTTTTCGAAAAAAAAAAGGTATCTGACATACCACCCAAAAAGTTTAGAACGAACTGAAAATTTCATAAACAAAAGTATGAAGGGAAATTTAGAATAATCGAGGTTAATTTAGTTAATTTGCAATTGATAAACGAATCCCTTTCTAGCTTGATATGCGTTTCGCTGAAACCGAGATCCAAAAATCACGTCAGAAACGCTCTAATCGGGAAAACCATATGAAGTCTTTTTATTACGTCTATCCATCTGAATATCCCAATACTAGAACACGCCGAGAAACACTACACTAATGCTTTTACGGACCAACGGAATGATTTAGACGTTGCCATTCACTGGTGCTTAGTACCACAATGAATACCCAACTTGACGGCTAGAAGTACCTCGCTGGGGTGTAATTGGACGTTATCTTGGGGCAAAATGAGAATCCTTTCTGTGAAGTCGGTCTGATACTTTCCCAAGTGCGTCGACACTGCTCGTGACCAGCTCAGCGGGAAATGAAAATATCGACCAGGAAAAGATATTACTTTTGGTAAAATTAGACGAGTCTTCCCTAAATGAAAATATAGTGATTCAAAATTCTCCGAAGCACTTTGTAGTTCGTAATGTGAGGAACAAATACCGCATACAATAGTGGAATATTTATTTCAAAAAGTTTAAAAAAAAAGTCGTGTGGTTGTTTGTAAATGTAGGAGTAACAATAGATAGATTTTATTACGTCTAAATACCCTACTTTTTTAAAGATATAAATAGAACATTTTCTTTTAAAATTTTGTTGGTTTTATAATTTAATACTTAATTTTGATTCTTAAAACATTTTTTCAAAATAAATCCTGAATAGAACTAAAATTTTCTTATGTTTTTTTTTTATCAGTTCTCAATTAAAAAATACTGTCAGTAAAACATAAAAAATACTGTCAGTAAAAGTTAAAAAATACTGTCAGTAAAAATTAAAAAATACTGTCAGTAAAAGTTAAAAAACAAATTTCAATTTAGAACACAGAAATATGAAACTTTTATAAACGTTTTAAGAACGGAATAAATAATTTTAACTAAAAACACCATGAAAATCGTATTTATTAATTACTAAACTGACCTTATATTTTCTTCCAAGCCAACATATTGATAGATATAAAACTATACCTAGGTATATTAATATTTATATTAATGGAGTGAAACCAAAGAGAAGGTAATAACTGGTTAACACATAAAAGCACTAAGCTTTCAGCTCTAAAACCACACTCAATTTGTCTCTTGATTTTTATGTCCATACATTTAAAGAGAATTAATGACATAATTTTATTGCTCTTTACATGCGTTCATTAGAATTAGAACCACCTTAATTAACTTTTTTATTAATGAAATTAAGATTAATGAACTCCTACACATCTCAATAATAATGAGTTGAAATTACCTGTCACTCCCTGGAGTACGTATCAAAGATGATTGCTTAATCCATTCTTCTAGGGGCTGAATTTTTCTCAAGTCCATAATATATACGGATACATTAGTTAAATTAAAGGCACCAACGACCTAAATAAACAATAACTAGATATTAACAATTACACTAATTAAGAAAAAAATATTTTAAATTAACACCATTTCCATAAACACGCATAAGAAAGTATTGCGCATATCAAAACTAGAAGAGGGCATATCATCCTTAATTGAGTAAAACAATTTGAATTTCTAAAATTAGACAAAATAAGATGTCGGCGAATAGGTTGGAGATTAAGATAGCAGTGAAAAAGGGAAAATAAAAATAGAGAGAACTTACTAATTGACTCTCAGAAGAAGATATGTCTGAGACTTTCCCCCATCCCATGACAAGTGTGTCAAGGGTTCTCATAGGTTCCCAAGTGTATAACTTCAGAATGTCTTGAGCACCGCTGAACAAACATTCGCCGGTTGGACTGAAGTAAATTTTCCTGGAATGAATGAAGTTTCAATTGAACTTCGGTAAGAATATACCGAAGAATAAAGATAAGATCATGCCGGATAGGTTAGAGACATATTCAAGGGGTTATTTGAGTAGTTTTTCGATGAATAGAAGCTTGTGAGGTGTACGTAAATTATTTGTACCTATAGATTTTAATTTTTACAGCGTTCTTCCTTTGGAGAATATTCATGTAAATTTATGAACCTCTTAAACCTTTGGGAAAATGTGTTTCCCTTAAAAAACTGTGATATTCAAATTAAAGTAAACTACTACTATTTATATGCGTTAAATTTTATGAAATTTAACGCTTAGTTCATATCTTTCTAATTGAATATAGTAGATTTATACAAGGCAGTAACTATGTAACTATTTTCATACAAATAATATTCAGAAGTTTGAATCTTACTGAATTGGTCCGGAATCACCATCTGTAGTAGAAACTAGCCTGTGATTTTCTAAGTCCCAGAACTTTACATATCTGTCAAAAAGTAATATTTTAAATACTACTGTGATACACGAAATATCATAACAAAGAATAACGTTACATTATGTGTTTTCAATCGATATTACAATTCATTGCTTAGTCTATATAGAAAATTTTAGTTTTAAAGTAAAAGGAACATGTAGGTAATAGACGACATTAGTGTGACGTCACTTGCTTGTTTGGAAACGTTGATTCTATCCGTGATTGGTTCCGTGATAGGAAGTAAATCCGTACGGATCCGTACGGAACCAATCACGGATGGAATCAACGTTTCCAAACAAGCAAGTGACGTAATGACTAATGTCGTCTATTTAAACCATCGTTAAACGCGATTAACAAAACCAATTTTGAATTGATATCTTATGAACGATCTTTAGGTGAACAAAATTAAGTTTGAAACAATCAAAATACTTATGATTTTCAAATTTTGGAACCACTTTAAGAAGTGACCAAATGATGTTATGAGAGAAATTTTACAAAAATATCAAACGAGATCAAACTAAGAAAAACTAAGAAACATTGCTTTCTTAATTGCTTACCACTTTGACTAAGATATCACGCATTAAAAGAGGTACTTACTGATCTGAACTACAGGTGGCCAGAAGAAGCTCGTTTGGATGGAACTCAATATCACTCACTTCAGTAGAATGCCCTTTCAACTCAGTCCTCAGCTTTCCCGCAGGGAGGTCCCATAACTACAAAAGCCCAATGTTTAAGTTACACACCATAACTTCATCAAAAGGTTTGACGATGCATGCTTCATTCCCAGTAAGTAAACATCAGATTCGGGGAGTAAATGAACAGGATACGAATAAAGAAAAGGATCAAAGGCTTTAGCGGTTGATCCATTAGTCTTTCTGTTGCCTAATTCCACAGGATAAGCGATTAGTTTCGAATAGATCTCCGACAAATAGACCAGTGGGAATTGTTTTGCATCGATATATAATGAACTAAAGTAGTCATTGCCTTTATATTTTATACATCCCATGTGTTGAGATATATAAGCAGATTTCTTATTTGTTAAACACTTTCCAAACTGCTTGAGATTGTAAATGCTTTATTATAAATCTGGGACGGTAAGGACTGAATGAGTTAAAAAGTTATGATTCATCCCACAGAAATATCCTTCTGTTCATAAAAAAAACTCTTATATGTACTACTATTTAAAGGTTACACTCAAATGATTGTCTTCCCAAAAGAGTTAAGGTTTGAAAAATGAAAAAGAAAATTTGGAATTAGTGTCTTTTTTACTGGGGGGGGACGGAAATTCATGCAAACACATGCTAATGACCATAATAAGCTTCTTTGATTTGATGATGAATGAAATGATGCAAAACTTTAAAAAAATTTAAGAATGGAAATAAAAGAAACTTAGCATAATTAGTTTGTTTGTATCAATATTTCTATTTTTCTATTAACTAAAAAAAAGGATCAGCTTACTATTAGTTCAGTGAAGTATGTCTAGAAAGGCGTAATAGGGTTACAGGATCAGAAATGCAAGAAGGTAATTACGAGGAGGCTTTCAAGTTATTTTGTATCTAAATATTTAAAGTTATAAATTAACTAAATAATTTTATTTTACCAAATTTGAACACAAAACTAATTATATAGATATAGAATATCTAAAATAAAATACGAATAGAAAATAGTTAGGTAATGTAAAAAATGTAGGGAAAGTATATCCTGAGATATTTAATTAGTTGGAACGAGGAAGTTAAAAACTTCGAAAAGAAATCTACGATGCAGAATTTTGTGAAAGTCTTTTATAAGAATAGGGCAGAATACTTTTTTGTGCCATATAATATTGACTAAAAAGATGGCCAAATATAAATTTAAAAAAAGTTGAAAATTGAAAAAAAAATTAGGTTGTTGGTTGCCTGTATGGGGGTTTCTGACTCGTGGGCAACTCATATGTTTCTTTTTTTTATAAATGAATTCGTTCTTTCTTGTGTGTTCCTAGTTTTAAATGTGAATATTGTGTGTAAATTATATAAATGCTCTTCTTCTTCCTCTTCTGGTACACTTTTTAATTTTTTAAAAGAAATATTGGTCATGGAAAAATTTTTAGTGCTTTCCTGCATTAAATGTAATCGTTGTTGGAAAACAAAATTAACAAAATCCATTTGCCAATTTTATGTTTTAGTAATGCTTAGCTTGTTATACTGAATGAAGCAAATGATTATACTAAAATCTAAATGAAGCAAATGATTCTACTAAAATGAACCAAAATATGTTAATGTATTTGTGAATACTTTAAAAATGGTTAAATCTTTAACCCTTTCAGTCCTAGTCACTCCATTTTCTCTATAGGACTCAATGGCAATCTCGGACGGCTTAGGATTGAAATGGTTAAAACAGAGAGATATTCATAGCCTTATTTAAACCCGCCGTAATTCCATTGTTACATGAGTAGAATTAATTTGAAAAAAAAACCTCTAATCCCTAATTAAGTATTTACTGAGTAGAAGAGTGCACTCTAAATCCTATTAAGAGTGTTCTTAATTTCAAATAGATCAATTAGATAAATTAAATAATAAAAACAACTAAATATATGTTAACAGCATTTAGTAAACTTATTTTTTATCTTTTTTTATCTTAATTCTATGTTAACAAGTATAAAAATTTAATTATTCGAAAAACCATTTGTCACTTTTGAATTTTAAATCTCAATAGAAAATATGTAGGTAGTACCTAATTAAGATAATTGGGATTAAAAATTAGTGTTTGAAGTATCATTTGAGGTGTGGGATGGATGTAAATGTTAATTTTTCAATAACTTATAAATTTTTATTTAAAAAACTGCTTTGACTTGGTAAATATGTAGGATGCTAAATGGTGTAGGATAGAAATACACTTAAACTTTCTCTATCAAACTGTATCAACGCTCTGTGAATAAAACTTGAGTCTCGTAAATGTTCTACACCTATCTATAAACTACCTATATTTTCCGATAACAATTACTCGTAATCCAGGCAATTTTTGAAGGCCATGTTTCTGAAGATTAAATCTCTTTCTGCTGTCCCCCAAATTAGCTTCTGTTTTTTCCAGTCATTACAAGAAATGGGTCAAACAATGTTTCTAGTGGAGGGAGAGTTTCAACTGAGTTCTATTAAAGAATACTTAATCAATGGAAGGTTTAAAAGAGAATAAATTATTAAGATTAGTTTACGTAAATCCTACGACATAGAATGATATATTTTCTTTGTGTTGTTGAATTTAATAATGAATCTTTAAAACTCAATCAATGTATTCTAGATTTATTTTGATATCAGTTTATTACTTTTTAAACTGAGATTTAACGATTCATTGAGAAATTTGAAGTCAATAATTTGAAATAGTTTTTCCTTTACTTTACGCTTAAAAAAGGTGTTTATCTAATTTACCTACAGAGATAAATATAAGACTTTACACTATAGAAATATAGCATGTAGGTACCTACAGTAGAATATTTCAAATTTTTCAAATTTTTATAATTCTGTAATATAAATACTTTTAAAGACATTCAAAATTTTACTCCTTTTATTTGATAAGTTTTAGTTACATTTTCTCTCTGTTAAAATAAAAAAAAAGCATAAGATAATTATACTTTAACATTAGATTCCATTTTGGAACTTAAGAAGGTAGAGCATAAAATGCAAAAAACAATTTTCCCTTTAACTGAACTTATTAGTGTATTTTTCCTTAAAAATAATAAATGATTTATTAAAATACTGTTGTAATACAATTAGAAAATATTTCATTTACAAAAGCTTTAAAGTAATTACAAATTATAGGATATTTAATATTCTTTTATTAAAAAAAATCTTATTTTCTGGATAAATTTAAAAAAACAAAACAAACACCGATGTTAAAATTTCTGTTCATCTCCCATGCGGAAATATTAAGTTCTTACATTTTTAACTAAGCACTTTTGTTCGCATCGTTTTTCTCCATTGTGTATACCCTCACTTACAGTATCTAGCTAACAAATATCTATACCACATAGTTTTATAAGTTAAGGTTCTATAACTCTAAGGTTCAGCACTTTTAAAACTCACATAAGCATTTCTCCATTCTCTACCTCCAGCGCAAGAAATTAATATCAAATCCAACAACAACAACTGCTGAACAATAACCAGCACAAATTCCACGCACAAAATTCAAATTATTCTCAACACATGCCTCCCCATTCATCCCCACAAAAGCCTCTCCCATCCGACTACTGCGATATTCCCCTTCCTCATCAAAAAGAACCATTACGCGCCCAATAAAAGACAAAACCGCCCCCATCTAGCATTCACTGCTCCCGTTTCTTCCGCGTCAAAAAACCCGCTTCTTAATGCGAAATTGCTTTTTTGTAAAGACTCTCCTCTCGTCCCGAGACAAAAGACGGCAGAAATCGTAGAGTCGTTGACACAAAGAGAGAGCTTTGAACACTGGATTCCGTTGCAGAGAGAAAAAGCCGAACAGAGGGTCCAAAACGTTATTATTTTCAATTGCCATTTTATGGTAGAGGGCAGCTCTGCTGTGACGTGTTCATTCAATCTGTCACTTCGGAGGGGTATTAGAGGATTGAGATTCTTTTCTCCGCCTCTCGTGGCGTGATAAGAGAGGCGCGAGTTTCATGAGTAGTGGATGCGATTCCAATCCCTATCACACAAGGCATATACCCAATGTTTTTTCGATTTTCATTATCGCCTATGGCCATGGACTCTCTGTTCTGGCACTCTGTAGTCCTGATGTCACCATCTGTATCTCTTCCCCAACAACTTAACTTCACACTTAATTTTCCATACTCCATATATATTTACCAATCTTTCTCGGTAAGTTGTTAGTGATAGCTTTGATTGGTTTGCTGATGGAAGAATGCCATTTTTCTAAACAGGGCCAGTCGCTCTACAACCACTTTGATTGGCCCTTAAGAATTTTACCGTGAAGGATCGCTTAAAATGATGGAATATTAGGGATTTCAATGTGAAGTTGAGTTGTTGGAAAAGAGATATAGATCGCGAAGTCAAGATGTCTATCATACGTCATAATTTGGGGCTTCTCACTAACTAAGAAATTTATTCGTTTTGTTGGCCATGGCGGGATTTAGCGACATAGTTGCTCCATTAGCGTTTGAGATATTTACGCATCTAACTCATACATTCAAAACCATTTAGGAAATCAAAAAGCCAAATTCCAAAGGTCAAGAATGACAACTATCAACTTTGATCATAAAACAAGGATTTTCTTCTTAAATTTCGGTTTAAACGTTTTGAAAAAGGCTAATATTGAATTAGGAGGGTTTATATTACTTTCTTTCTCGGGTATAAATTAGCCAGTCCCTAATTTCTAGAAATGTAACGATGTTTCTACTCCGAAACCCACCCGTCTATGAGACACCCAAAGTTACGTAATTCTTTCTGGCACCCAATCATATTGGCATGTAGGGATACCAATCCAAGTCGCTCTCTTTTTATTATATCTCTATGCCAGAAATCAGATCCCACTCACCTTTATGATGCCGTCCTCAGAGCCGGAAGCTATCCATCGGCCGTCGGGGCTGAACTTGAGCGCGTTCACGGATTTATTGTGCCCCTGCAAGTGAGACAGAGGCAGTCAGTAAGCGAAGCAGTCATGAGTGAGCGAAGCAATAAGACGTTATGGGATGGTTTGAGTTTTCATTTAGGGAAACCCCGGGTTGTCATGTGGCACGGTTCTGTTTTCTTTCTACTGAATGGGGGTTTCCGAAACTTTTTGAATCGCGGGACACTTTTGGGAGAAAAAAACAGTCGCGGAGAATGTTTGGGACTGAAATTTGTGATAAAACACTTTTTTAGGAAAGATGTTAGTTTAGGGTTTAGGGGAACTTTTATGAAAAAAGAAATTTCACACAAAATTGCATTTGACATAAAAATATTTTATTTAAAAAATAAATCAACTAAGAATAGGATAACGATAGATTAATTAAAACAGTAAATAAAGTGAAGTAAATAAATTTCCCTATTTTAGCGTTAAGTCACTAACTACTCCACTTCAGTCAAAAGTTTCTTTATCCTAAATTTAATTACACTATTTTAAAAATACGTTTTGTATTTTTTACGCTTATATATTTTATACGTTTTATTATTTGTTCATACACTCTTTCATAAACAAATGTTGAAACTGAAACCTGTCATTAGTTAAAACTAATGCATCTTGTTTATAAAAGTATCCCAATATTATATTTAATAGAAAAACATAAATAAAAACTGATTGCGGCTATTTGTATTGTTTATTAAGTTAATAATTATTATATCGAGGCATCTTTTCCATACAAATAGAAGGGTTGCCTCAAATGCATTCGGGAGTAATGCTTACTTACATTTTTAGTGGGATAAATTGAAGTTTGTTTACGAAAAATTGTAATAAAGAATTCATACTCTAACTGTAAAGTGAATGCCCTTAGTATTAAATTTAAGAAAACTTGACTCTATTATAAAATATACAAGTTTGAAATTAAAAGAGAAATATAGAAATATAATTACTAACAATTAAAATTAAATATGACATAGTTTATTACTTAGAGTACTTTCAATTTAATAGTTTATCACTTTTTAAAATATGTTCTATAAATGTTTGAAATAAATACCATGATTTGCATAGGGAAACAAATACTATTAGTTTTTAATTATTTAAGTATTATTTTTGAAACATAATGGAAATATAACAAAAATTAATTTATTTTGTCAGAAATAAACTTGTAAATACTTACCTTGTATGTGAAAATACTTCCTTTTCTTCTTTTGTCCCAGAGCTATAAGAAAAAAAAATACTTGAAATTTTTACAGTTTCAATTCATCAATTATTTAGTAGGGTGTTTAAAAGAGTAAAATAAATATGCTGCAAAAATAAGTTATGCGTACAAATATTTTATGTGTTTTCTTCTTATCAAAAATTCAGTGTTCTTAAGCATATTGTTTGAACCGAATAGGTGTAAAATGGTTTTTAACTGTAAACGGCACAAGTGGACGTGCGACTTAAAGATTCTAATAAAGGATAGGAGTTTTATTATAACCTTAACATGCCTTTGAAATTAAAGGAAAGTAAACAAATTGCAAGAGGTTTTAGTATTTAGTACTCATCTTTGGAAATTGATTGATATTTATTTCAACCTCCCAAGTGCAATATAAAAAGTTTTATGATATCCTCCTTTTAAAAAATTCCAACAAGTTTACAGAATGCCTTTAGGAAACTTGGAATAGTAACTGAAAGTTATTTTTTATGCATAAAACTAAATAAGATAAATAAATTATTCCAGGTTCATACTGTTCTGAGATTGAAGGTCGTTGCTCAGAGGATAAACAACAAACGCTTTTTTCTCTTCTCCGTTGTTCCGGCAACGAAAAATAAGCATTTGGAAACTTGAATGTAATCAATAGTTTCTCAGAAAATCTTATTTATTATTTTATTTCAAACGGAGAATTTTTCATCAATCACAAAATAGTTTATTTTGCGTAGGAGTAATGCATAGGAATGTTTAGGGGGAAAAGCAGTTTTTACTCAAAATTACATTTGATTGCGACACTTTCTAAATACAAAAATATATTAGTTTTTTATAAATAATATTATTTGATAACTACGTATTGAACAACACTAAGATACTGTGCAATAAGCACCATTTTAAGATTTTATTGGATTAGTTTTAAACTGATTTTCAGGAAGAGCTGATTAAATTTATAAGTAGAAATTCAAACATGATTCAACTTTATTCACAGTGAAAGGTTGCAAGGTTGAAATTTTTTTATACATTTAAAACACAATTTCTTAAAATGTATATAATCAGAAAAATCTTTGTGTTATTATTACATAAGACATTTTTCTATTACAAAATGAATATAAATAAATAAATAAATTATAGTCAAAAAGTTACTTATAATATTTTTTAGAGGGATAGTAAGGTCAGTTAAATTAATGTTTTAAACATTTTTTTATTAAGGTTTCATTTGAGGGTTCAATACCCATAAAAATTACAAGAATCAATAGTTTCTTAAGAGATAGGTTCTTTCCATGCATAATTTATCTTAATTAGAGAAAAAATAAGAAAGCAAATCTCATAAAAAGTTTACTTACAATTGAAAAATTAATTAAAATGCAAATAACAAAAGTTTACATTTCATATTAATGATAAAAATAAACTCTTTCGACAGGACAAGTTCCAGCAAAGATATCCAGCAAAAAAAAAATCCTCCAGCGAAATTTTCTTGAATATTCAATGCATTTTAAAGCAAAGGAAATAAAAAAAAATTGCAGAACGCATATTCAACACGAATCTAGAAAGCTATTTTCCATATTTTAAAGGCTTAATTTTTACATCCTGAGCGCAATTTATTTTAGGAAAAAGTTCGATTTTTAATAATTTGATTTTAATAATGAAAATACCAATGAGGAAAGGTTTATTTTAAAAATGTAAAAAATAGTTTCTTACTTTAATGTTACTGTCGGAAGATCCTGAGGCTATAAAATCACCATAAGGATGAAAATCTACACACTTTACATTTCCTTTGTGGCCAAGGAGCGTTCTTATAACTAAAGAGAAATTATTTAAATTAAGAAATTTTACAAGGCAACTCTTCAATAAGCATGGCATACACGTAGAATGTAATTTCATACTACATAATTTGTTTTGCATAAAAGTATATTATAACTTTTTTAAGTGGAAGAAAGCCGAAATAAAATAGGCTGAAAATTAAATCTGTAGATACATGGTGTTTCATAAAATCTGTCTAAACTCTGCACAGCCAGATTCTTTGCTTGGAGTAAACAAAAATGCCCAAAGAGCTATACCTCTGCGACCCTAGGTTTAAAATAACATGAGAATAAAAACATGACGTCAAATCCAGTTGGTATTGGTATTGGTTACATATATTTTCCGGTCTGTGTGCTTGATCTCAAGGATCCGCTCACAACCAGTTTACAATAAAAGAATGTTTATGGATAACGTGAAAATTTTTATTCGGATATATTTACACACTAAGATGTTAAAAATATCCATTGCGCATGAATTCGCGCACTGAATTTTTCTTTTAAATAAAAGTCGCCGTAAAGGTATAGTTCTCTTGTGATTTTTTATATATACTCCACATGTAAAGAATCTCTCTGTGCAAAGTTTGGGCGGAATTGTTGAGTTATAGTATAGCGGTTATAATGTTACAATGGTTAAGTATAGATACCGTTATGGTGGACGTGTGACTGTGCAGCATTTTCTAAAGGCAACGTGACACTGAGGCTTTGCCCCAACAGCATTGTCCTTATTTTTTTTAGAAAGTAAAGTGAAAATTTTTATTTTTATTCACATTAGTAAAATTAAACAGGAATGGACTGGACTCCTCTTTAGTATAAAGGATAACCATAAAGGATACAAAGTTTTCCTAAATTACCCGAGGTGATACAAACATACTAAATTATTAGTATTTCTCCTAATAATAATATTATAAGTATTTCCCCTGTAAGCAATATGCTGATTATCGTTGTGAAATACTATTTTAATTAGTGGTATCAGTTGGTATGATGTATACTCCAAAGCTTGTATCTTTAAGATAGATAAGATTTTATAAAAAATATTTCTTTTTTTTTATATATATTTTTAATATTTCGAAAATTGTTATTCTATTATTTTGTATTCTTAGCCAAAAGTAACGTTAAAGATGAGAGATTTTACTCCATGCGATGTATGAGAGTCAATTTACTTTTTGCAGCTTCAAGATCCCATATCTTTATAGCTCCATTTGCTGATCCCGCACAAACTATGTCTTCGCACTGACCAAATTTCACGCACTCTATTGCTGACGTGTGTCCACTGAGACTCTAGAAAGATAAAATGCATCCTAAATGAGAAATAAATTAAAGGGATTACTGAATAAATACTCATTTTGAATTATTTTGAGATTGTCTTCTTAAATATCGTAAAATTTAGGATTGAAAGCATACAAAAATCAACTAAAAACCCAAGCAAATACCAGGATATTCACTAGGTTGGTCCTATTTTTTAAAAATTCAATTAGGGAAGCCCCCTGGTTTTGTGCCACTATAGAAAAAATAATGTATACAAAATTTAAACTCATTCGGGCAATAATAACACGTGCCGGAAGGCCCTGAAGTTTCAAAAAATGCTGATTTTTTAACAAAACAACCCCCCCCCGAATATTAAACCCTCGCATTTTGTTCATGACTTTTTATAAGGAACTAATATTATCATAGATAAAATTTTCCGGGTTTTATTATTTTATCACCCTTCATTTGGATATAATAATTTTTAAATGTCTAAGAACTTTTGTAAAATTGTTGTTCCTGCATTTTTAAACAGCTAATAATAACTATACAACTTAAAAACCTGAAATTAGTCACATTTTTGTTCGTAATATTCTACTCTTTTATTTGGTGTGGATCGTAACCACCTTTTTCAAAAACGTTTTTCATAATAAAATAAAAAATTAAAAAATCAACACTAATTGAATTCCAAAAAATAAATTACTATGCAGCAGATAAATTCTAAATTGGTATTCACTTTAAAAGCAATCCTTAGTTCTTTATTTACAAAAAAAATTTCAGATTCCTTCGCAGAAAAATTAAATGCTAACTCAAAGAAACCATATTTTACCTGATAAATAAAATGCAAAATGTAGGAAAATAGTAATGGCAGTCTTTTAACATAGCTTATGATACATGTGTCCATGTGATCCTACTTGCTCCCGCTTATACTGTTGTCAACAGGGGAAAAAACTACTGCGTACTTTTACCCGACTGCGCACTGTTACCCTCCTTTCCCCTAATACACAAGTAATACCCTAAAATATTATTTTACATGTTACACTCGATACTTTAAGGAATCAATATAAATAGAAATAGAAAACCGTTTATTACACTTCGAATTTATATAAAGAGGATTACGAGGATCCCATTCGGGAGAGTTATTTAATAGTTCTGGAAGTGCGTGTTATGTTTGGAACATTTTATCATACGAAAGTATAACATTTTAAATTCATAAAATATATTCCATGAATAAATGTTTTTTTTCTTTGATATATTTTCATGTTATTTAGGATCAAAAGCAGGATATTTTTAAGGATCAATTTTGAAAATGCATACATCAATGTTGAACAACTAAAATAAACCTCGAAGGAAATACATTCGAATTTGACAACCTATTGTTTGAATAGCAGGCTAAACCTGACTTATCAACCTAAGTAAATAAAATTCCCGAATTTAGATGCTTCAATATAAAATTGAAGTTACGAAACGGTATAAAGGAATAAGGTTTCAAAGATGTCCCAGAAAAATCCAATGGCAATAAAAAAAATTTCAAAATAAACAAGCGTACTAGATACAAAAATGAGGAGAAAAAAATATTTCTCCGAAATAACGCATCTCCAAAAGAAGAAATTTCGAATTCTTGAGGGATTTACAGGTGTCACAGGAAAAAGCGCATGAATAATTCTAGTCAATGGTGGTTCTGCAGTTTGAAATCTATTTTGCTTGAATAGATTGAGGTCAGAAAAATATCCAAGAAAGTTATCCAGCACAAGCTTCATTTATATGAAAGTATATAATACCGACATATAACTCCAATAGCTACGGAATGATTCTTTTCATTATCTATGATTGATAAAAATATTAAGAACTGAAATTACACGTTAGAAAAGAGTACGTTTAAGCATAGTTAATTTAAAAGGATAATCAAGGATTAATTAAAAATGTTTGGTTAAAGTTAAAATATATCTCGCTATTAAAAATTATTACTTTTAGTTCTATAACGCTTTTCAACTACTTAATGAACAAAGACTAGATGCAATATTATTTATAAAATATTTAAACAGTATTGGGAAATAAATTTATTTAAGTATTGAAATATCTTTTATTCGTGACGGATATACAGGGTGTTTCAAATAGAGTGTAAGAATAGACTATTTCCTAAAATATTTCCCCTGGACACACACTTCCAATCGCAAATTTTCATTTTAAGAGGTGAAAAATTAGATGAGATTAGTTTCAACTCCATGGGGGTCTACTAAAGAAAAACGAGAAAATAAATTTGTTGTTTAAAATTTCTAATTAGCCAAATTTTCTTTATCATTTTCTGAATAAAAAACACAAAAATTATATTTCAATATCTTCAAAACTCACTGAGGTATGCAAACGTGTTTAAATTTTTATGGGGTCGTCACAATTTAATTTTTTGAAGTTATTCCTATCACTGCATAAAAAATGGTTTAACTTAAATTTGTGTATGGATCCTATTTGCTCTCAAAAAAGGGTGTTTACCCGTGGTCTAAGTCACCAATTTTAAATTTTTAATAATCTCTGTATCGTGTGCTTCAAGCAATATAACCAACTGCCCCACAAGTAGGGCACATTGATACAAAAAGGATTTTTTTTTACAAAAGTTGGTATACTTTAATTTTGATCAGACTTGTATTTTTTTTAATTGATTTCATAAAATTGAGTCCTTTTCAGAAATTTTTAGAAAAAAGTATCCAAATCAGAATTTTTTTACTCGAAAAATTGGTTTTAATTTCGGTAGATATTAAAAATTTTTAAATCACAAAAAAACTATTTTTAAATGTAATGAATTAGCACTGATACTATTACAAAAAAAAGGTAAAAATGTGTACATTTTAAAATATATGGCACGCAGTTTCTTAAAATTTCTCATTTGCAACAATGAAGATATTTTTTCTGTTTGTTTCAAAGATAACAATGACATTAAAACAACAAAGAGAAAGGTTTAAAACAACAATGAGAAGTAAACGGCGGTTGATTCCCAACAGAGGTTACTATCAGTTGGACTCTAAACTTGCAAAAGTGAAACGTCAAAAAATGCTCTTCCCAGAAATCTCATAAATCACAGCAGAAATGTTTAGAATCAGAAATTGGAAGAAATTATTCAAGAAGATCGAGGTTGGAACGAATTCATGTAAGTGTACTTTCATAGTTGCATTTTTCCTTTAATGTATTGTTCAAACTTACTTACTTCTTTAACATCATAAAATATGATGGATATATGAAAATTTTCAGTTATCGTGCCTGTCAGTTATCGTTCAGTCCGCCTGAGGGGCTTTTCGGAGAGGAGACAAGACCATATCCCTAAAGTTGGACGTCCCTAACCCTAAATGTAAGTAGCACGACATTTCTTGTTATTTTTCTTTAATTTTTCCTCAGTGTCAATATCTCATGTGCTTTTTAATTCTTTCAGGGGGCTTTGAAGATGCTTGAGAAATTCGAGGATCTCTCTCAGGTTCAACGACTGGGACTTGTTCCTCGACTTACACATTTCTCAAGTCATTGGAAGGGGATTGTCCGCCTGAGGGGCTTTTCGAAGAGGAAACAAGACCATATCCCTGAAGTTGGACGTCCCTCCCCCTAAATGTAAGTAGCACGACATTTCTTGTTATTTTTCTTTAATTTTTCCTCAGTGTCAATATCTCATGTGCTTTTTAATTCTTTCAGGGGGCTTTGAAGATGCTTGAGAAATTCGAGGATCTCTCTCAGGTTCAACGACTGGGACTTGTTCCTCGACTTACACATTTCTCAAGTCATTGGAAGGGGATTGTCCGCCTGAGGGGCTTTTCGGAGAGGAGACAAGACCATATCCCTGAAGTTGGACGTCCCTCCCCCTAAATGTAAGTAGCACGACATTTCTTGTTATTTTTCTTTAATTTTTCCTCAGTGTCAATATCTCATGTGCTTTTTAATTCTTTCAGGGGGCTTTGAAGATGCTTGAGAAATTCGAGGATCTCTCTCAGGTTCAACGACTGGGACTTGTTCCTCGACTTACACATTTCTCAAGTCATTGGAAGGGGTTTGTCCGCCTGAAGGGCTTTTCGGAGAGGAGACAAGACCATATCCCTGAAGTTGGACGTCCCTCCCCCTAAATGTAAGTAGCACGACATTTCTTGTTATTTTTCTTTAATTTTTCCTCAGTGTCAATATCTCATGTGCTTTTTGATTCTTTCAGGGGGCTTTGAAGATGCTTGAGAAATTCGAGGATCTCTCTCAGGTTCAACGACTGGGACTTGTTCCTCGACTTACACATTTCTCAAGTCATTGGAAGGGGATTGTCCGCCTGAGGGGCTTTTCGGAGAGGAGACAAGACCATATCCCTAAAGTTGGACGTCCCTCCCCCTAAATGTAAGTAGCACGACATTTCTTGTTATTTTTCTTTAATTTTTCCCGTGTGTCAATATCTCATGTGCTTTTTAATTCTTTCAGGGGGCTTTGAAGATGCTTGAGAAATTCGAGGATCTCTCTCAGGTTCAACGACTGGGACTTGTTCCTCAACTTACACATTTCTCAAGTCATTGGAAGGGGATTGTCCGCCTGAGAGGCTTTTCGGAGAGGAGACAAGACCATATCCCTGAAGTTGGACGTCCCTCCCCCTAAATGTAAGTAGCACGACATTTCTTGTTATTTTTCTTTAATTTTTCCCGTGTGTCAATATCTCATGTGCTTTTTAATTCTTTCAGGGGGCTTTGAAGATGCTTGAGAAATTCGAGGATCTCTCTCAGGTTCAACGACTGGGACTTGTTCCTCGACTTACACATTTCTCAAGTCATTGGAAGGGGATTGTCCGCCTGAGGGGCTTTTCGGAGAGGAGACAAGACCATATCCCTGAAGTTGGACGTCCCTCCCCCTAAATGTAAGTAGCACGACATTTCTTGTTATTTTTCTTTAATTTTTCCTCAGTGTCAATATCTCATGTGCTTTTTAATTCTTTCAGGGGGCTTTGAAGATGCTTGAGAAATTCGAGGATCTCTCTCAGGTTCAACGACTGGGACTTGTTCCTCGACTTACACATTTCTCAAGTCATTGGAAGGGGATTGTCCGCCTGAGGGGCTTTTCGGAGAGGAGACAAGACCATATCCCTGAAGTTGGACGTCCCTCCCCCTAAATGTAAGTAGCACGACATTTCTTGTTATTTTTCTTTAATTTTTCCTCAGTGTCAATATCTCATGTGCTTTTTAATTCTTTCAGGGGGCTTTGAAGATGCTTGAGAAATTCGAGGATCTCTCTCAGGTTCAACGACTGGGACTTGTTCCTCAACTTACACATTTCTCAAGTCATTGGAAGGGGATTGTCCGCCTGAGAGGCTTTTCGGAGAGGAGACAAGACCATATCCCTGAAGTTGGACGTCCCTCCCCCTAAATGTAAGTAGCACGACATTTCTTGTTATTTTTCTTTAATTTTTCCCGTGTGTCAATATCTCATGTGCTTTTTAATTCTTTCAGGGGGCTTTGAAGATGCTTGAGAAATTCGAGGATCTCTCTCAGGTTCAACGACTGGGACTTGTTCCTCGACTTACACATTTCTCAAGTCATTGGAAGGGGATTGTCCGCCTGAGGGGCTTTTCGGAGAGGAGACAAGACCATATCCCTGAAGTTGGACGTCCCTCCCCCTAAATGTAAGTAGCACGACATTTCTTGTTATTTTTCTTTAATTTTTCCTCAGTGTCAATATCTCATGTGCTTTTTAATTCTTTCAGGGGGCTTTGAAGATGCTTGAGAAATTCGAGGATCTCTCTCAGGTTCAACGACTGGGACTTGTTCCTCGACTTACACATTTCTCAAGTCATTGGAAGGGGATTGTCCGCCTGAGGGGCTTTTCGGAGAGGAGACAAGACCATATCCCTGAAGTTGGACGTCCCTCCCCCTAAATGTAATTATTACGACATTTCTTGTTATTCTACTTTTAATTTGTCCAGAGTTTTGTGATTTGAAAATACTTTCTTTTCTTCTAGGGGGTTTGAACGGAATAAAATGAAAAAATGAAGGAATCAAGAATTTTCAGGATTTAGGATAAAATACCCTTGAGTGAGGGTATGAACTGAGGGATTGAGAAGAAAATTAAACTTAAAGTGTTGTTTTTAATTAAAAACTTTGTACCTCGCAAGAATAAACCAATTTACATTATTAAGTATATTTTGTTGTAATTTTTTCCACTATTCTGTAGTTAGAAAACAAATTTAATTGCACAGTCAAAAAAATTATTTCGACTTGTTAATTGAAAATTCTGCCATAATGTTAAAGTGTATAACTTAATCTATTTGCAGAATTATTTTTTAATAAGAAACTATTACGGAATAATTAATTTTTTAGAATAAGTGTGAAATCGCAGTTGAAAAAACTCAAAGTAGTTATATTTAGAATGTTTGTAACGAGTTTAAGTCCTTCTTTCATAATCTATGCATCAATAAATAATATATAAAGCACTTTAAAATTGAAAATTTATCCGTGTTGTGTTGTTAGGATCCGGTTTTAAAGCAATTAAGACTGATAAATAATCAATATTGACAGTATACGAGACATCATGTTCGATATTTCCTAAAACGGTTATAGAAGTGTTTAACTATATGACTTCACGAATCCCAAGTACACTTCCACTAATATAGTTTGAACAGCAAATACGATTCGTCTTCAATGTTATGAAATACACCGGGGTGCTCAAGAGAGGGATTCCTAGTCAATGTAACTTATTCTTAGAGTTGAACTCACCTATCTTGAAAGTAACAACTTTTATAATATATTTTTAAAACAGATAAATGAAAAAGGTTAACATTCACTGTTAAAATAAATTCGAAAAAAAAAAAATTCAGTTAAAATATTCTTGATTTTAAGTTTTGGCCACATTTTGGCTATTAAGGGTTTATAAATTATTTTCAGAGCTCATTGTAAACCAAGGAGGGAGAATGTTTTTTGTTTATTGCCTTAAAGGGGCTATTGGATTGTCACCTGCTGCTATTTAGAATCGGAAAAAAATAAAAGTAAATTCGATTTAATTTATATATTTATATTAAATTTCAAAAGTGTTAAAATTTTCGGCATTTTCAACCGAGTTGAACAAATCAATATGGTAATTAAGGTTTTCACCACAGCAGAAACTAATTTAAAATTATTTTTAAAAAAATTCATTAAAAGTTCTCCTTGATACACCTATAAGGTCCTGGATCATAGTATTTTAATATACCCTTAAAACAGAAATATGAATTTGCTTTCCTGCTTACCTCTCTGATATCTGTAAAACACGTTTTTCCTTGATAGACAATAGTATGCAGAAAAACAAACTTAAAAACTATTCGCTAAAACCCACAAAGGGGGAACAGTTATCCCTTCAAAAGAGGGGTATAACCAAGTACAAACTAAATATGCATTAAAATTTTTCTTATTATTCATAAACACGTTCGTAGGCAATATGATTTAATAAGGCTAAGGTGGCATTAAAAATGATAAAAAACACATAAAATTATTATACCCGAGATATTTATTAATGTTTCAATTTCAAATTTATAAGCTTTTAAAATAGTTTAAACTAGATTCATAGATAATTACAATCCAAAAGAGAATTTTCAATTGTTTTTTTTTATTTATAGAACTCAAATATTTCTATAATCACATTCCAGTAAAAAAAATAGTTTATATGAATAGGTAAATAGGTTTATCAAAATAGTTAACAAAACCCTCTTAAGAAAGAGAAATAAACTTACTAAGTTAAAGGGTGTTTTGAATGACCGTTTCACGGTTTTGGTTTTTAAACGCCGGCCGCTCTGTAGAGTCATGGTTGTAAGGTGTTCCTATTATAGTAAGGTGGTAGTATATATTTAAATGGCTTAAAGCGGTCCTAGACGAAAAATAAGAACCTTTAAAAATAAATTATAAAACTAAAGGTGATGGTACAGAAACTTAAGTATGAAAAATTTGTGCAATGTTATAACAAGAGCCCAAAATTAGTTTTAGGGAAAATATGCAGACATTAGGAGATAACGAAGATTAAATTTGTATTTTTTGGGCTTTTAAAAAGAAAAAGTTTTCAAATTTGCAAACATCTTTGATTTTTTTAAATTTGATATCATCCTCATTTACAACTAAAAAAAAAACTGCATGACAACACCAGAAAAACTTGTAACTTATAAAAGATCGTTTTTCAAGGCCCCCCAAAAATGCAGATTTCAGTCTTTAATATATCCTAGAATACTTCATGAAATGAAAAATATCCTCCCCAGACATTTTCACGAATCGCTTTTGTGCTTTTGTTACGATGATGAAAACATTTTCTAGTTCATGTTTTGGTCCCATATCTTTCTGTTTTTTATTTAATTTTGTAACCTTTCCAATTTTGACGCTTAAACACTGTTTGCCAACTCAATATATTCAATACGATCTCTTTACTAAAGAACACCTTACTTCCATGACTCTACAATACGGCGTTTAAAAACTAAAACCATGAAACGGTATTTCAAAACACCCTGTATGCACCAAAATTTGCTTAGTTTTTATCGTCTTACGTTCAGTATTGATTGACTCTGTCACAAAGATCTGAGAAATATTAATTCTCATATTTCAACCCCTTTGAACTGCATTGAAGGTTCTAAGAAGGTTCACTGCTCTTTCTTAAGAAGGTTTCTTGACTATCTTGATAAAAATACCTAAGGAAAACATTTTTTGATGAAAGGAGATTATTGTAGAAATATTTAAATCCTATAAATAAAAAAACAACAATTATAAAAATTCCCTTCTGGAGTGTAACTAGCTATGAATCTAATTTATACAGTTTTAAAAGCTTATAAATTTGAAATTGAAATTATGTGACGTAACATAGACTTTCGAAACACCCTGTATCAAATTCCCTGCACTGAAGTATCATATCGTGTTACAAGTTTCAATCCCAATCTTTGGGTGTACTTTCTCTCTCTTTGTGTCAGTAAAAATATATTCTGTCGTGTCTGTCTTACTTGACGAAGGTTTATAAGCGGATCCAAGAGATCAAGCACACAGACCGGAAAATGTATGTACCCACAATCCAATCCAACCAATCCCAATCTTCTTCTTTCAAGTGGGCAGACAAAAAAAAACCGATTCAATCATCAACGACGTGACAATGACTTTTCCCAGAAAAACTCCCAATTTCCCACGAATAACCCCCCCAGATAGCCACTGTCCATTCTCGCCAGGAAACGGTCACTGAACCTCCCCATGTTAAGGTCGAGGGAAAATATGGCTATTACCTTGGTTTCATCGATCGCTTGCTTTTCATTTGAGTGAGTAGCGCGATGACGTTTTGTTACCGCGAAGCCCAGTGTTTTACCGATGCGCCTTCTGTTGTTTTTACTAGCGTTAATGGAAATGGATTGGACTGGGTGGGAGCAATGCCATTTTATGGGGAATCGGGAGTCCATGACCCTGGCCGTGGGTTTCGCAGAAAAAGCGAAGGTTTTTCCTTTTTCTTTTTATCGAGGGAGGGTCTGAGGTGTTTCAGTTTTTTAAGCAGTAATGATGATTGGACGTTTAGAGGGGGGGGAGAACTAGACTCGGGTGTATGGTCTGATGAACTCAGTCACTGGGGGGGGGCTCAAATAGGTTGCTGTACATATCGTCTTGTTATTTTTACCATTCTGCAATTTTACAATGTCCCTGGGTATACGTGTTGAAATATTAATAAAATTTACTTAAATATTAACTAAAATTTAGCTCAACAGTTTCTTTTTAAAGCTAGGAATTTTGTTAATTTTTTAAAAAAAATCGTATAGAAATCTTAGGACTCTTAGGAAGAAATAATTTGCATTGGGATAAATTGAAGGAAAATTGCTTTCAAACCACTTAACTGATGAATTAATATTTTTATTACTTAACCCAGCTTGTTTAAAATCTCATATAATTAAATTAACGCAACTTAATTTTGTTTCAATTATAATATGCTCGGCAGTAATATTTTAAGGTTAGTTTTAAATGGATCAAACTTTACCCAATAGATGTAATGCTACATATTGCTTTATACTCTTCCTACACCAAGAAATTTTTGGGTTCGTTGTTTAACTTAAATTTAGCAAAATCCTTTTCTGAAGAAAGATAAACACGCTAAAAATCGCTAAGACTATCGACAACTTTCGTCAATGTTTCAGTTAATTGCTTTATATTATTTTTTAATTTTAAAATTTTAAAAGGACATACCATTATGCAGTTTGATTTTCCAACGGCCCATAAATTCACTTTTTTGTCTTCTCCGCCTGTAACCATAACTCTTCCAGATTTTTTGCCCAAAGCAAGACATGTCACACTTCCACCGTGTGCCACAAACTCTTCTGTAAAAAAGTATTAAGAATAGATTAAGAAATTTATCCAGATAGCTTTAAAACACTATCTTTATTTGTTAAATGTTTTTACCATCATGAAATTAAGTCATACGCTTTAATTATGATTTTTTAGCGTTTGTTACATGCATTACATGTTTGAATTGAATTCTGTTTGAATTAAATTTTAACCATACTTTAATTTTCACTCTTATTCACCATTTTTCTTAATTTTTAAACATTAAATCATGTTTAATAAATGAAAAATAGAATTGGTTTGCATACCGAGAAGAAAAATTAACAAAATATACTCTATTGCAAATTTTGAAAAAGGAAAACAAAATAAATTGATAAATAAATACTAAACAAGGAAGAAAAAAATTAAAATTGGTTCAAAATTGAACTTTTCTACTGAATGTTGATACCATCAATTTAGATGATTAACCATAAAAAGGAATGAGTTTATTCCAGTGAAATAAAATACTCATCCTCATCCAATACTTTTGAATACTTTCGACCATTCATACAACGAAATAGTTCACATCTTTTTATATAGTTTATAGATCACATAAAAGCGACAAATTGGTAAAACTAACAAAATATTTTCCCCAACATGCCAGTTTTGAACATAATACTACCAACAAATACAATAAAATAAAGGCTATTTCTTACTGGGAACAGTACAATAGAACACCATCAAGCCAGGGATCGAAATTAAATATGCTCTGCCGTATAGTACTTCCCAGAAATCGAGCTCAGTGTCTTCCGTGTCACATGCCGGAAATAAGAGAGTACTTCCCCTAACTCTCTTCAATCGATGAGAAATGGTTCCTTTCTTCACCTAATAACTTTTTTTTTCAACAGCTGATTGTCAGAAGAGAAGGGGGGAGAGACCTCGGGCACGCGATAGTTACTATCTTTTGGATAAAATTGGCCCTTGGTGTGTGCGATATATTTCTATTTTAAAAAGAAGACTCTTTTGAGAAGTCGGGAGACTTTGAAAAAGAGTTTTCGTGTTCTGCGTAGAAATTGACTTTTAAGTGAAGAAGAGAAGTGTAAGAGATATTGCTTTGGAGAAGTCGATGAAATTAGCTATTTCTGTGTTATATTCTTGAATTGTATTAGAAATTAAGGACAATAGGAATGACAGTTTGTCTCATGGAAGTCATTGGCGAAGTTTTCATTCATATTACCCATGCAATTAATTGTTAATGAGAAAAATTTTTAATTGTTTGAAAACAACATGTTATATTAGTGAAATTGCTTTTTTAAAGTTCATAAAACAGAAAAAACTGAGGTCTTAGTTTATCAAAAGGGAAGTATTCAATACATATCATAGTAGCAAAAATCAAGTGAAAATACGCTGAAGCATCATGAAGCGAGGTACGAATAAACAAGCAAACTTAAAGTTTGCTAAGTAAAGCTTCAAATCCCTTAAGGTAATATAGATTATTAATTTGGAGAATTACTATACATAGTTGATTGAATTTAATAGTATTTGATTAAGCTTCTCTATCAGTATGATTACTTGTCTAAATGTCTATCCTATTTTAGAAAATGAGCTAAATTATTACTAGTATTAATAAAGTATTCAGTTAATCTGAGTCAATTCATTTTAGTTAATGAGATAAGAATACTAATGGTAAGCTATTATTAGGGCGAATCATTCATCAGGATGAATTCTGTATAGATATGAGTATAAGTATACTTGTACTTAATGGCTACAACAAAATATTTTCATAAGTTGGTTACTTAAGAGAGGAGAGAGAGACTTTATTTGGCGTATAATGAAGAAATATAGTTACAGCAAACTCTCGTATTGCCAAATACACAAAACCAACTGGTGTAACATAAAAACGTTCATAGTTTACAAAGCTTAATGAAAACTTTAAAGTAATTAAAAATAGAGAATGTTAATGAAGGAAAATAGGTTATATTTATGTTATTCATAAAATTATTTTTGTTTATAAAGTAATACTATATTAATAGGACTTTTAACATTTGTTTATTTTATTTACTTGTGTTTTTGTTTGCTGAAAGAACCCACCCCCTGCTTGGTTCTTAAATGAGCTGCAGCATTCCAAATAAAAAAATCAGCACTGTGTCACAAAAGACTAAGTACTCAACGCAGCTAAAACAAATATCATAATATTATTAATAATATTTATTAATAATTTATTATTAATAATAATTATTATTAGCAAAGAATTAGAGTATGATGAAGCATCATTTTAGAAATATTACGAATAAAACGAATATTACGAATAGATATCTAGATACGAACATTTTCAATAGCAAATCATACTTATCATCCTCTAGGAAAAAATCTTTTTGCACAAAAATATGGTAGAATATCCTCATTTCTGATACATTTATCACACTTCAACCTAACCTCTCAAAATCAACACGGATTTATCGACATTATCAGAGAAAATCATTTTGAATCGAAGCATCACAAATCCCTTTTCAAAAAACACCTCAGTTCCAACTCGCACCGTTCCTAGTACACGTGGTAGAGGGTGACGTAACTCCAACAACACAAACACACAGAATTATGGTCCAAACCAACTTCTTCAAAATATACTAACCCCATCTGACGGAGTATGCTGCCTCCTTCCACTCAGGCGGTGTCCGGGTGTCCGGCCTTTTTTCCACGTAGAAGATGGAAGCCGCGGGCTGTCGGCGGGAAGGGGAAAGGCACCGCATCGTCCACTGACTGATTAGAATGCGCGTCTGCGTGCAGCGCTGTTGTCCGGCGGATACTTTTTTTTGTTGCCCCGGTGGTCGATGAATATAATTCTCGGCGGCCGATTGGAAGCTAGCCAGGCCCACCTACCGGCGATTCCTTTCTTGCGAAGATTTTCGCGCCCCGGATTTTATGGAACAATGTCAGGGCGACACGAATCGCGTGTCAGAACGTTTCTTTTTTATTAGTGTGTTAGTATTGGGGTTTGTTGTAATTTGGGTTACGCCCTGAGATTTCTTAGAGTGAGATTGGGCGATTGAATGTGTGGAATGGGGGTCAGGGTGGACGGGATGGTACAGTTTGTGTGTGACCTAAACATGTTAATGGTGCTAGAATGGTGCAGTCTTACAAGACTTATTCTTTTTGATAGGTGCCAACTTTAAGCTAAATTAATGTGATTTTTTGGAGTAAATGACAAAAATTAAAGGGTGTTCCAAATGAATAATTTGGAATATATTTTAGGAAACACATACAGAGATAAAAATTATATCATTTGAATAAAATGGACTAAACATTAGTTTTTGATGTTTTTAATTTAACATGATGATTCCGAATTCATGGTATAAACTGGGTGTATACTACCCAGAAACAATTCAGAACAACACAGGGAAAGAATGATCTCAGACGCAATTCTGAGTTATGCCATGAAAATAGGCTTAAACACTCTGTTTAGTGCAGTTTTTTTGCTGGTAAACAACCTACTGGAGGAGCTGATCTGACATATGATCGCAGATCTTTTGAGGATAAGTAACAGTAACAACAACAACAACCGAATAATACTTTGATGCCTGTTGAACTTAGGTTCCATACCCACACAAGTTAACATACACTTTGCCTAAATTTGAATCATGTACAGACCACATTTTGCAGAAGTTTTAATTTCTTATACCTTTCATATGAAAACTCATCGAAAATCAATTTAAAGAATTCAATAAATTTTAAAACCACATAGAGATAATTTCATATTTATTTTTGTAATAAATAGAATTTTATCTTACTGCATTATCTTTATGTTTAAGAACTAAAGTTAATTTAGAAACCGAACAAAATCCAATTTTATCCCACAGCACAAAAATTATTCTCAAATGATAAATATTTAGTTTATTCTATCTTGTAAAAAAGTTTAATAAAACCTCATTTATGTTCAAAACAAAATACTTTTACGAATAAATTAGAGATAAAAAAGGTTGTATACACCTACATAAGAGAAACAATGTTTCATAGCTATAAAATTGAAGCTTCGGAAAATTAATTTATGAACTCTGTATTCCCGCCACAAGAACGAGTTCGAATGTACATGATATTTCAATAACTTTTCCTGTTTTTGTGAGGTAAGAAAATAGAAATAGTAGTAAATAATAGCAGGAAACATTTTGAGTTTAATTTAAATTGTGGATCCGAAGAATATGATGATTCCTAATCCAGTATTAGAATAATTATTTAGATTTAAGTAAATTGAAGGAGACCTTGTTTTAAGCTTCAATAATATTAAATAGATTGAAAACTTCTAAATATAACTAAATAAACTTATCAAGTTGGCTAGCAATTACTTTTTTAACGCATTACTTTTATACATACTAAACTTACCGTGTTGTATTTCGAAAATTTGATGATGTTTGGGTTGTGAAATAAAATAGGTTCCTTAATTTTGAAGCTGATAATAATTTATGTAAGGATTTTTTTATTAACTTCTGAATCGTATTAAATATCATAAGACAAAATTTCTAAAATTTATGTGTACTATATCTACTTAACCTGTAATCCATGAGACCGTTTTCCACTTTTAATTTTTTATAATTCTTATTTTAATTTCATGTATTGTATTTGTTCATTTTTCATGTGTTTGTTCACTTATTCGTGTATTTGCTCATTATTGTGTAGCTATTTGTTCACCTATAAAATATTTTATAGATTTCCAAAAAGCCTTCGACTCAGTTAATAGGGAGATGCTGTGGAAAATTTTGAAGGTGTATGGTCTTCCTGAAAAGTTTATTAATATTATCAAGGAACTATACAGAGACTCAAAGAGCTGTGTGGGAGTGAACGGCAACCTGGCTAAACCCTTTAGTATTGAGAATGGGGTAAAGCAGGGCTGCGTGATGTCAGGATTATTATTCATACTTATAATTGATTGGGTGATGAGGAACACTATAAAAGAGGCAAAGAGAGGGATCAGATGGAATTTTAATACCTCTTTAGAAGACCTAGACTTCGCAGATGATATTGTTTTGTTTGCCAGCAGATTCGAAGACCTACAGCAAAAAACTACTACTTTTGAAAAATATGCGGAAGTGGTAGGTTTGAAAATTAATAATAACAAGACAAAAACAATGAGAATAAATGAAAAAACTAATCGAGAGATAAAACTGAAAAGTGGCCAAATAGAGGATGTTGAGAGGTTTACATACCTGGGATCCAGAATTGATAAGAAAGGAGGAACTGATGCTGAAATACGGATAAGAATTGCAAAGGCCCAAAATTCTGTTGGAAAGTTATATAAGGTTTGGAGATCAAGTTGTTTGAAGCAAAGGACTAAAATCAATATTTTCAATTCAATGGTCAAAAGTGTACTTTTATATGGAACAGAAACATGGAAAATAACTAAACAACAAAGTTAAATAGTTGGCAGAACAGATGTTTGAGAAAAATTTTGGGAATTTTCTGGCCACAGACCATTACTAACACATTATTATATGAAAGAACAAAACAGGAACCAATTACAACTAATATAAAAAGACGAAGGTGGAGATGGATCGGCCATATTTTGAGGATGCCCCCAGCCAGAATTCCATCGGTTGCCCTCACTTGGACACCTGAGGGCAAGAGGAGACGGGGGAGACCGGCCTTAACATGGAGGCGAATGGCCGAGGAGGAGAGAAGCCAGGCGGGATGGTCCAGCTGGTCCCAGGCAAGGGCTGCTGCGTCAGACCGGAGGGGGTGGCGGGTTAGGCTGAAGGCCTTATGTGCCACTTAGGCACGAGAAGATATATGTATGTATTTGTTCACCTACATGGATAGTCAAATAATCCCAGGTGATAAGGTTAACATAAAAAAATGCTAAAAACACCATTAAATTCAAAGAAAACACTTAATATATTTAAAAACTCTTTATTATTTTTCTTGTGGTCAGATCCACTGTTTATAATCAATCTATTTTTAACTTTTTAAATACCAACCTGAAATATTCTTTTCTCAAGATGCCTTCAATCTCTAAATTGATTTGATTCCAGTTTATTCTTTAGAAATAGTTTCAATAGGTTATCGGGTTATAAGTGCAAACATATTCTAGACTGAATTCAATTCAATACCATATATACTCACATTCAAAACTTTAGGTTTTTTTTTACTCATTTAAACTTTTGTTAAAAATAAGAACACTTTTTGTCTTATTGTGAGATTTACAGTTCCCATCAATCTTTAACTTCAATCCACAAAACGCTGACACGCAAAGCTCAAAAAGTCCGACCATTCATTCACAAGGTAATTATTCTTTTCAAGAAAGAAGGGTAATTTAGAATCAAAGTCATTCAAAGAAAGCTTGAAAACCAGATAAGTGTTCTCAAATCCTTTAAAGACTCTATCCTCTTTTTTTTAAAAATCCTTTTATAACTGAGTAAAACAATAAAAGAAATCAGCAAAAAATATTTTTTTCGCTGTTTTTATTTTCTAAATCCTGGAAAATGTTGACATTAGAAAAGGAGAATTATAAGAATGGCACTCAAAAGACCTGGGTTTTGTAGAGAAAAAGATGAACGATAGAAATAGTTCTTTTTTCAGATGGCAGCACGAGCTCATCAAGAAGAACTTGATAAGTACTTTCATGTTACTTGCATTTGATACAGTTTTTTTATTTTTTTGCTCTGTAACTACAAATTTAAAGAAAAACATGGATACATATTTTTAAATTTGTAGATCGACATAAGAGGAAATATTTTTCCGTAGAGGAAATTCCGTGAAATGTTTGTATTTATTAACCGGCTGTTACTTTTATTCAACTGAGTATGACTACCTGGATCGATTTAAATTAGTTCTTTGTTCCAAAGATTTAAAAACGACTGTAATAAGTAAAGACTGAATAAAATTTCAAAAAAATGCAAGAGAAAATAATCAATTATTTTATGTTAAAAGTAACACAATTTTAGATCAGCATATGAGTGTCTATTTTTAAAATATTTTTTGTTGATATTTTAATTAGGATTTACGAAATTCGTTCCTTTTATCCTTTACTATCCTTAATATTCTAATAATTGTATAGCCATACTGTCAAGAGAAAAACTTTGACAAAAAATACCCAAAACTCTGAAAAGAAGTAAAAGCTAAATGATAGCCACGCAGATTTCCCCCAAAACTTTGTTTATCGCTTGTGAATTACCGTCACCCCTGAAATTCAGTGAAAAAATTAACAATCGCAACAATACTGCAAGTCGTCAAAAGTTTTTCTTCTTGGCTGTATGACTATATATATGTAATAACTTATTAGACGGGAGTGGTATGTGAGTTAGTTTAATTCATTTATTCGTTTTTTAATTAAATATATATATTTTTTAATTTTATACGGTTCAAAACTTGAGTGTCAAAACTAGTATTGATTTTTATGTTTTTAAACTGTGATTTGACCAATTCAAAACCGTATTAGCTTTTTGCTCCTTTAAAACATAATATTGTGAATAAATTTAAATATGTATTATTTTACATTATTAATCAAAAACCTATTTCATAACAAAATACATGCATCTATTCTTGTCTTTTAACATCATTATAAATAAGAGAACTTTTCTAAAATGTTAATATATAACAACTGGGGAAAAACTACTTACATTCCCTGAGGCATGAAAAAAAAAACATTGGAATTCTTTAAACTGACGAGAGGATGAATATTTTTAAAAATATTTCTCAGTATACTTTTTTATGATTAGAAATACACTCCCAAAACCTTTATAATGAAGACAGTATTTCTTAACACTGATTAAATTGAAAATACATTATGTATTCAAAAAGAAATACTACTTGATTAGAATTCCTTATGGTATCTCTTTGTAGCGTATTGATCTCTTTCTCCTTCAACTATTCTCTGGATTATTTTTTTTTAAATAACCCTATTTTTCATAACATTTACTCCTATAATAAAATGTATTTATAAGGAGTCCTTTACTATATCGTAAGAAAGCAACATCATCCAAATATTCATTTATTTAAAAGTTTTCATAAGTTTTAAAAGTATAAAAATAGTTGTTTTGATGAGAAAACTGAAGCTTTCTGTTTTAAATTATCTTTTTCATTTATCTGAACTTATTATATAGTTTACGGGCAATGTAATAAATCCGGGCATTATTAATAATGCCCGCGTATTTCGGGCAAAGTGACAAATACTCATTGATAAATACTATTGAATTTATCACATTGCCCACCTCAAGTTCGAGCAATATTAATAATGCTCGGGACATCACTTTGCCCGTAACATATGCATGTTGATATTATTTGAGAAGGGGGCTTATTATATGCAATCTAAAACATTGAAAAGCCCGAAAATTTTTATTTAAATTTTATATTAACTCCACCGCTACCGTGGTATTCATTTTTCCCTTGTCTCTACAAGGTTTGATTATTGTTTCACTTTGCATAAAAAAGCATCAAAATTTAAGATTGAAAGTAAAAAGTTTTTAGAGGTTGAATTACCTTGTTAGAAATATTTCAGGTAGGAATTTAAACTTTTAGTGGAACATGAAGAAGTTTCAGTCGTTTTCTATATTCGAAAAAATTACAATTTCTTAATTGGGTATGATAATACTTTTTACACCCCTGCATAGTAACTTAGATATTAACTCCCTCGAACATCTTATAGATTAGATAGTGACTATGAAATCCTCCTGATAAATATATAACGACAGAAGCCGTATTACTAATAAGCGACTTGTCATCATACATATCAGGGATAAAACGGAAATCCCTAATGATTTGAAGACCAGTTAAATACATGAAATCATGAGAATGCTTATGATAATAGAGATCTTAACTCAGTAAAAGTCAAAATGTGTGGGTGTGCGTATTTGTTATTTCATACAAATCTATAGTTTTCTTCTGATCTGCACCAAACTAGGTATACATACGTACAAAAATCCAAGGAGAAGCATATGAAGAGAAATTCTAAAATGACCTTTTGACCCTCTTTTTCCCCATTTCTTGTCCTTTTACTGAATTAATTTGTTTCTAAACAAGAACATATTTTCTTACCCCATTGTTAGAAAAAAAGGAAATTCCATTGGAAAATACTAAGTTTTTAAAAGGAAAATTAAAGGATATTTAAATATTATTATTTATTTAAGTCAATGAAATAAACCTGAAGTAGAAATTCATTTCTAAATAATTTTCATTACATTCTTAGTTATTGTAAAAAACGCATAATAGAATATAAATTTTCACCATATCTGTTTTCAACTAAAAATAAGGAAATATACTGTTTGAGCTAGAGAATTAATTGAGAATACTGATCTAATAGAAGTAGCAAGTTATACAATATTGGTTTAAATTGTATTTAAAAAAAAACAAATGACTTTATTTCTCATATAAAATTAGTATTCATTAGATAACATATCATAACATAACAAGTTAATAAATACCTAAAAGTTGTTACAAAATATAGTTATTATCAGAAATATTCAGTTCCAAAGGTGAATTTTATAAGTACTCACCCTAAATAACTGTTAACAATATACTATCTCTAAATATTATAAATAAAATGAAGAAAAGTATGTTATGTCAGATCTTTGAAGTTTCAAAATTTACTCTACCATATTTAGCATTTTTAATGCGATTACAGCAGCACATTAATAAATTGAGCTTAGAACACAGTATGATGATAAAATGAGTAGAACATTCTTTGCACTCTTCTTTCTCTAGTAGTAGGAAAAGCTTTTAATGAGCTTTTATACTATCAAAGAATATTTTGGAGTAACTAAGCCATGCATTTGAATGGGAGGTAATTTTTTCTTACCCTTTCAAAACAGAGAATTCTTTTTAATAATCTTTATACGACAGAGTCTAAGTGTGTTTATTTTACGCTGAAATTAATAAGGAGAGAAAACATGTATACGATTTATGTTTTGCAGTATGTATCTATTTTAATATTATTAGTTTCTGAAATATATTTTCGTATTTTGGTTTCAGTGTAGGTATAATATGAGAATATTTACTTTCTTTCTATCAGTTCGAAAGAGGTAAAAGTGTATAAATAAAGCTTTTGAGAGATTTATTACTTAATAGGTTCTTCTGAAACACTTGTAGAAAACCCTAAACATATCTAACGAAGGGTTATAATAAAAAATATCTAAAGGGCAAATGACAATAATAAAATGACTGCCAAGAAATTTTATAATACAATTAATTTTATGATTAAGGGGAAAATTATTTATACACACATTTTTTCTACCAACTCATATCATTACTATCGTAATTTTGTAACGAAAAATAATCCAGGTTCATCCTTTGTATTAGTAATAAAAAAGCGAGTTTTTTTGTATTTTTCATTTTAAGCAAAACACACAAATAACACTTACTATAGTATATATAAAACTGAAAATACTTCACATGTTTCAAACCTATCTTTAAACATTTAATAACGGCTAAAGTATTCGCTAATTTAGTATGATAAATTTGATAGACCACCCATCCCAACCAACAAAATCGAATGTTAATTCAGTGTACCTAAAAAAAAAAAGGAAAATTATTCATCAGTAAAAAATAATTGTGGGATATTGGAAAAAAATAAGCACATAAAAGTTTACAAACATTTAGAATATGACACCACAAAATACCAAGGCATATTTTCTTTACACTTCATTGAACGTGTTTGTAAAAACTATCTCAAAATTATCGTATTTCGACACACACTTTAATAAGGAGATCAATTTCCCACTACTTATTAGTCTTATAGTTGGTTGTTTGACAATTTAATTAAGAACTTCA
The DNA here is from genome assembly GCA_963680715.1 of Tetragnatha montana. NCBI lineage: Eukaryota > Metazoa > Arthropoda > Arachnida > Araneae > Tetragnathidae > Tetragnatha > Tetragnatha montana. The sequence goes on along the minus strand of OY796676.1, from coordinate 16,165,885 downwards.
TTTTGTTCTCATTTTGTACGGTAATTGGTTCATTAAGGGGAAACAAATAAACAAATACGGTGCAGAGAGTATCGAATCTTAGCTTTTGGTTTTAATGAGTGATTTTGAAAGCCAATTTGTTAAGTATATCGAGCTGTGCCATACACTTTTTTGTTTCATCCAGGGAAGTTTGTTAATAATGTTATGAAAATTATTACTATGAATGCTAAAAAGAGGAATGGAATTATCTGAACTTACTATTGAACTTGAAACTTACTAAACCAATTTTCTTTAAAATATTTTGAGATTAAGAATTAGTATAAATTATTGTCATAGATTTATAGAACATAACTTTTTCAACGCATGAAATTGTATTTATTCGGTTGTAAATAACCTTTTGAAGTTTATTAAAAATAAAGGAGACAAGGAAAAAATGTGCGAAAATACCATTTGTAACTATTCTCTTTCACAATGATAATTTTAATCCTTGAATAAATTAATAGCTATAATTATAGACTCTATATTTTAGCTATTAATTTGTTTACGGATTAAAATTATCATTGTGGAAAAGAATGTTTTAATTCTGCATTGAAATTTTTAACTGCTATTGAAAAAAACAGTTTCATGGGTTTTTTTATAAATATGGTAGTTAAAATCATAAACAATATTTAATTAGTGCTTAATTGAAATAAAACAAAATTTTTACGAATTGAACAAAAAATCTTTTAATCATAACTTAGAATACTTGAAAGGAATGTATGTTCTCTAAAGTAAATAGAAACTGAGTGAAGGAAATTGTATTCCTTATATACCATAAAGAAATATGCCAAACAAGGAAAAATGCATGGGAAGGAATACATTTTTAAAAATTAGGAATAAATAATACATATCTAAAGTAAATTTTATGTGATTTTTTTTTTTTTTTGGTATTCTACTTTTGCAAAACAACACAGCAACACAGCTTTATAATTATTTATTAATTAAATGCAATTGTTTGTTTTCTTAAAGGTAAAAAGAAAGAGTTAATAAGAAGGAGTGAGTTTTCCCTTGTGGTTCCCCCTAAAAAAGGGTAAGGTAAAATATGGTTTCTTTGAGTTAGCATCTAATTTTTCTGTGAAATAATCTTGTATTTTTTGTATGTAAAGAAATAGTGACTGCTTTCAAAGTAAATACAGGGTGTTTCAAATGTCCGTTTCCCGGCTTTTATTTGGAAACACCGACTTCTGGGGTCACGAAGTAAAGTCTCTACCCTAACTTTTAAAATCTAATTTCTAATTTTCTCTTTTAAATCTATTTTTTTTATATTTTTACTTATAGCCGCTTGGGGTTCTGTAAGTCATCTCAAGGGATTCTTCATGGTCACTTTCCTGCATCCTTACTTCCATTACCCTAGGCATTGTTTTCAAATAAAAGCCGTGAAATGAACTTATGAAACTCCCTGTATATCTATAACGTATGGTTCCTTCTGAACGATTTGACATAGTTAGAATTTAACTGTGACAGTTAATTTTAGGGTTAATTCAAGGACGACCAAATAATTAATACATCGATGGCTAAAGCATAGAGAAGATAATTGATAGTTTTGTTGAAAAAATCACATAAACCATCTTACTCGTCCCCATTATGTGCTACAGCTGGAGAATAAATGTTTATTTTTTCTTTTGAAAACTTAAAAACTCATCTGAATCCGAGAACCTAGCTCATTTGAAATCCCCAAAAGTAACTCAGTGCGATCGATTTTTCATGTATATTTTAAGAATATGAAACCTGTATGGATTATACTAAAGAAAGAAATCTCCAATTACGAAGTCAGAAGTGCATTTTTTGCGATTTTTGGCTTTACGTCCATGGTATTTCTTAGACATTCAATGTTTTTATATTTTTTTGTCATTTTTAATATATTTCCTTAAAGCTATAAGAATTTCCTTTTTCTTTTAGGTTGATAGGGGAATCAATAAATTAACTTTCAGTAAATTTTTGAGGTTCTGGCCTTTAAATTCTGTTTTATACCCCAAAATAATTTTTGTGAGTACCCTTGCCCTCCTCTTTCCCCTGTATTAGAATAGAACAAAATTTAATAAACCGTGTAAAAAGATTAAAGTTTTTATAGCTATGTATAACCAAGGGCATACTTGATTTTTCATATTGAAATTGGCATCTGTGTTTTTAATTTAGAAGTTGGTGTAGAATTAAAATTTTAAGATTCTGCGAAATTTTTCTAATTTATTGTAAATTTCTCAGTCAAATTTAATTTTTTTTCTTCGTCTAAACGTTCTTAAATTTGTATTTGATTGTGTAACAAATAAAGTGCGTTATAAATTCTCTTTACTTTAAAAAATTGCGAAAGATTTTTTTTTATTTTAACAAATTACAAAATCAAATCAAATCAAATTTATTGGACAAAGACAAATACAGAAAAACGAAAAACACACAAGGAACATCAAAATATACAAAAATAATAAATACACAAAGTAACAACAAAGAAAATTAGATATGTGGTATCATATGCGACTAGGGCTAATTACAAAATTAATTAATGGTAGAAGGAGTAATACGATCTAAAACTACTCTGATTTCTCTAAATAATAATTTAATTAAAATATATACTTTTTTTAAAACTATATGTACTTATCAACACTTTTATTATTAAAATATATATGGGGATATTAAAAAGAATTCCAAGGAAAAGCCAGAAAAACGCGGAAAAGCACTCAAACTCATTTGTTTTCTGTGCAAGTAAATATTTCCTTAATTTTTCACTGCAACTTTATGGAAACTATGATTCTTCTTATTTATCAAAAGCTAATTACTCACAAACCCCAAAAAAATCTGTAATTAAGTGATGCAGGGGAAAAACTGCTAGCTTAACCGCGTAGAGGAGATATATTTTTAAAAATGTAGTCTTAATTTATTCAAAGACTTAACAAAAATAAAGAAGCGTAATTAACTTAATAGTAGATTGTAAACCCAATTTTAATCTAAGAAAATGAAATTTTTTAAGAATATTTTTTTTCCAATCTCTATAGGCCAAGTAAACTCTGATTTAAAGTCTTAGTGTTTGAATTTTAATTTTAAAAAATTCCACTAACTTCCTTATTCTAAATTAAATTATTTCTATACTTTTGGTTAATGTATGTTTGGATTATTTAAGTAAGATTTTATTTTACATTTGATTATTCTGCAGCATCTATATATATAATTCTCTTACGTACGTACGTGGCTCACGAATTTGGCGGTATTTGTTTTCTCCCGTTGGCAACGGTTGGTTTGTTGTGGTTTTGTGTTTTGTTTACGTTTTGGCGAGTGTATGTACAATGTTCGTAATCACGAAACGCTCAATAACCTGGGTTCAAATCCAGGTAGTACACAATCTCAGCTATGTACCAGCGTATGGCAAGCGAGCGTAGCGAGCACAGGATTGCGAAGCAATCCTAGGGGAACTGCGTCACCAGTTCCCGGGGGTTGGCGTGCGATAGCGAGCAGGGGGCGATAGTCCCCTAGTTATTCTAAATTTCACCTGCCACAAATCTGCTTTTACACATTACGCTCAACAATTAAAAGAAAAATAAATTAACTTTTAAAGAACACAATTATTTGAAATATCCTGATGACTTTTGATTTTGATACTTGATTTGGTTTTTTTTCTACTCAATATATTACACATCTCTAGCTGAATTGTAAGCTATCAAACTTCCCGGCTTTATTCTAATAAAAATAATTCCGTTTCCTTATATTTCGCAGATTGACATAGTTGTAAAACATTTATAAAACAAATAAAAATCATTCGTTCAAAAAAATACAGAGAAGAGATCAAGAGGAAGTCTGCAAAGCTTTTAAAGTTTATTGAAAAACATGCCTCGGCTTTTGAATTTAAATGTCGCAAAAACCACTACCACCCTGGTTCGACTGAAAGCAGTTCTGGGACTTATTTATTTACGGAAAGAGTTGTGTAATGTAAAGCTCGATACATACACTTCCTTTGTCGGTACAGGATTGAAGATAGAAGTGGATTCCGCAAGCGAGTTCCAATAAGGAATAAAAATAGTAACCAGAATCTGTTTCTTGTTAGCTTTGAACACCAAACTAAATTTAGAGTGAAAACTTTTCATTTGCGCTCTAGGTTGCAATGTTGAATAACTTTTCCCCTTGAAGCTTTATACACAGAAACAGCTATATTGTGTGTAGCATATTTCAAAAACATTTTTTTATTAGAAAATACAACACGACTTTAGAGGGCCAGAAACACATTTTTAAATATGAATTTCAAAAACTCATATCATTGAATCCATGCTATACTTTTTATCAGAAGGAACATAAATGGTTTTACATTTTTATTTCGATGTGAATAACTTTTGAGATTTAAATAAGGCAATTTGTTTCATTTCTTTCTTTCTACCATTTATCATTATCCTTCTTTTAGTTTATAAGTGTTTTGGTTTGTTCAAGAATTTTTAAACAAAAATATCGAGCGAGCCACTTGATGAACTCTAAGGTTTTTTTAGTCCTACTTGAAATAGAAATTTATTTAAGTCTCTTGGTGGGATTTAACTTAGATATTACTTATGTGTAACCTAAAAAATTAGATTTTTTTTTAAATTTCAAATAAGGTTTTATGTTTATGATATAAGTACAATATTATGGTACAATTCCGTTAGAGTCCTCGCTAAATATCGCCAATATCCAAATCGCTAAATATATCCAAATATCAACAAATTTTTCTGATTTTTATTAATAAACTGAATAGGTATTGATCTAATTAAACATTTTAATTCAGGAGTTTGAAATTATTTATGAATATTTCTACTTTTTGTTGTCTAAAAGAACCGGGGGATATTTAACGGGGACTCTAACGGAATTGAACCAATATTATTTCTGCAATTTATATGTAAAAAAAAGTTTGTGAGAATAACTCAAGCTCTGTTCATTTTTTTTTTTTTTTTGCATTAAACTGAAATAAAATATGTTTTCATTCCTTTGGGTGTATTTAACGCTCTTCACTTTTTCGTTCGAAAATAACGTCTGGAAATATATGAATCTTGAGTTTGAAAATTTACATTTTGGTATCAAGTACGCAAGTTTTGACAATATCTTAACGCTTAAAATAACACATAACCTATGTTAAATCTTTCACCGTAAAAACATCCTTCGAAACAATCTCTTCTTCCTCTTAAAGGGGAAAAGATAGGACTAAATCACTTTAATTGACTTTGGAAGTTTAAAAGCACTCTCCTTATGAGAAGACTATGAAACTTGATATGACTCAAGACTCTCATATGACTCTCAAGACTCTTCATATGACTCTCATCAACTCTTAATAAAATCAAGTGCAATGCTAAGTTCCAATAAAATGAAATTTGAGCGCTTTGAACGAGAAAAGATTGAATAGCATCCTGATTCCGATGAATTTCGGTTGTTTAATTTGTGGGGATATTAGTTAAAATTGCTAACAAATTTTTTTTCTGTACTATAAATTCCAAGTGAATTAGGGAAATCAAGAGCTTTGAAAAGAAAAAGAAACAGCATTTTTGGTTGGTTCTGTAGATTAAATTAGTATATTACTACTAACAAAAGTTACTATCTCTCGTAATATAAAATTAAATTTTTCTTAAAATAGTTATATTTCAGAGCATCTTATATATTTTCATGCTACAAAATAAATTCTGTGAGGGTGATGGAATTTAAGTTACGAAGAGTCCGTGAAGGTCCCAATTTTAGGATTATTGGTGCTTAGACTATTACGAGTTGGGAACAATTGTGCTCTAGATTGATTTTAAAGTAAATTGTTTGAATTATGCATGAAATTTAGCTTATTGTAGAATATTTGGATACCTGATTAAAGAAGAAACAACGAATATTCAAAGAAACCGTCCAATGTGTTCTTTTTGCCCTCTTCCTCGAAAATGAATGAATCCTGAATTTGGTGAATGAATGGATAGGGATCACATAATGGATTGATTTTTAGAACTGTGAATTAGATATTATTGTGTCTGTTCAATAGAACATTTGGGGGAAAAAACACGAAACATGTGTTTAAAAACAAGAATTAATTTTCATTGTATTCCCCCAACCGATGTTAAAATTAAATACCCTTTTCCAACAAAAAAAGTTATAGCATCTTCTAGTTTCATTGATTCTTTTCTTTTTTTTGTTATAGTTCAAGATGGAAAGTTGCAAAAACTTCATTTTTAGCTTGGAAAAGAGAATGGGAAAATTAACTCCGATATCACGAATTTTTATATTTTTTAGATTGTATGAATGAATTAACGTGGAGTCTTCTAGCCATGATTATCATTTAAAAACTTAATTGAGGAAAAATTTGGTCTCAAAGTGCTATATGATGCTCCGGAAGCCCAAGTTGATGGTATTGTGCATGCTTTCGGAAAATTCCTTTCAAAATCAACATTACAAGTTCAACCGGCACCACCTTTTGACCACCTCCCTGATTTCAAATTAGCGACGTTCGAGTTAGCTAAGATGCTCTATACTTCAATATCACCGCGTGAAACAAATATTGACTTAGCTGATGAAAACCAGGAACGATTCCGGCACTCAAGCTAAACTGCGAGAGGAACTTAAAGCTCTACTGATGATCCCTACCACGAGTTTTTCCGCATCACCGGATACCGGCAGACAGCGCGCAAAATCCCCCTCAAAAACAAAGAACGGAGGGAGAGGGGGCCGGACATTTCCGGATGCGGGGCGTCAGTGCGCATGCGCCACTCTTGAGAAACTGTCCTGCCTCATCCCCGCATCTCAGAAACGACGGAGAGTCGGAGCAACAGGCTAGACCATGCCCACAGCGTAAGTTCCTGCTTTTCCCGTTTCTGTTGATTCCGGGCGCGCTATTCGGGATTTTTTTCCCTCCTTTCCCGCGGTGGGATTAAGTTGTTTTTCCCGGAGGATGGGGATGTAATTATGGAGGAATTAATTGCGGAAGGAGAGAATTGAGTTAAGGGAAGAGGAATGTGAGGGTATTTGGAATTTGGGGGGTTGTGTGTTTTGGATGGGTGTTCTTTTAATTTAAAAAAGTCGGTATTTATTCTATGGGGTGGTAGAAAAAATAAAGCAAATTTTTTCCAGGGATATTAATATTTTATTCATTCCTGCTACTAAATACGGTATTATTTTTTAAACGTTAATAATTATTTTTACATTGTTTCTAGAACTGGTTAAAATAAAAGAGACGGCCCATCTATTTTTTAGTAATGGAATGGGTTTTTTACGTTACATACGGTTCTTGTTTTGTTACTTTTAAAAAGGAAATTTGAGGCTTTTCTCATAAGATTAGTTTCTGTAACAGGTGACATAGGAAATTATGGACTAAAATAAAGAAATAATTTTAAAACTCAGAAAGAGATTCATGTTTAACCAATACTTTCAATTTTTTCACTTACCTAACTTTTATTACTTTTGATAAATTTAGGATTAGAATTTATCAACTTTTAGTGTACGAGATAAGATTTCGAAACTAAAGTCTTTAACCCTTTAGGGATAAAGACTATGATATATTATTTATGACCACAATAAGTTAAGTTTATTTCAAGGAAAAGCATTCAAAAGTTTTCCGTATTTAAAAAGTTTTCAAGGGTTTTTTTTTCTTCCTCTTATATTTTTCTAAGTTATGAGTGAACAAAAATAAGTTATAAGTTGTTAAAAAGTAAAAACAATTAGTTATTCTATCAATTTATTCTACCTCTTTGTAAAGGTTTTTAGTTACTGTAAAACAATAACTAATTTTTTAATTTAATTCGTTCCGATTAATTTTTACTTCTTTATCCTTCAAAGTTTCTTACAGGGGGTTTTTACATGTTTTTTTTTTGCATCTGTTAATTGTTATTATTATAAAGTAAGGTTCAAGATCCATACTTACACATCATACTATGTAAAGGATATAATTTTTTCATGGATTTATTTAAACTTTTTCATTTATTCTGTGAAATCCAATTCGGCATAATTTTATAAGATACATATAAAATTAAAGAACCATTAGAACTATTATTTAAGTAACTAGGGGGCCTGCCCCCTACTCGCTATCGCTCACCAACCCCCGGAACTGCTTCGTAGTTCTTTTAAGATCGCTTCGCGATCTCAGCGAGCTAAGCTCGCTTGTTTCATCTTACCAATCCAGCACACCCCGCTGGACGGCTTAATTAATACTCCTTTACAACCGAAACTGCTTATAAATCTCTCTTGCTTATAAATAATTTAATCCAAATCAAACACCCCCCCCCCAAAAAAAAATCCTATAGAGCATTTTCAATCACATGACTCTACCTAACAACGGCCTTAGCAACGTTGTTTATTTGCCAAGTGACGTCATGTGCGAATGCTGCTATTGGATACTTCTATGTCCCACCCCTAACAACAGCCTTAGCAACGTTGATTTTGTCCTCCAAGTGACGTCATGTGCGAATGCTCTATTGCTGAAATATTACTTTCCTAGCTCAGGAAAAACATGCACTTCAAGAAACTTTAATTTCAAGAAAATTTTTAAAGTATACACGTCGTGTGTATTTAGTGAATCGTCGAAAATAAAAGAAATCAGACACATAGTGAGTTATCTCTCACAAACACCCGTAACTGCTTCGCAGTTCTTTTCAGATCGCCTTGCGATCTTAGCGAGCAGAGCTCGCTTGTTCATCTCAACAATCCAGCACAACCCTTTTCTCGGCTTAATTAAGCCTCTTGTAAGCCTCTTGAAAATACCTATCTCTTGCTTATCAATAATTTTATTGAAATGTTAAAAAAAATATCCAGAAAGTCTACTAATAATCATCAATTATCGTGTAGAAAAAACATATCATTAAGAAACATTTCATGTGCACGTGTGCTCGTAACAATCTAGTGAACCGTCAAAAATAAAACTTAAAAAATCTCCAATAAACATTAAACGTGTCTGATGAAGACCTAGTAAAACTATGAAAAAAATGAAACTTTGATGCTTAATAATTCCAAAACTAATTCGAAATTTTCAAAGAATTAAACGCTAATATTTTTCTAAAAAATAAGAGCATAAGTGTTTAAAAAATCATACTCCTATTGTGATTAGTTTTTCTTTTAGATCGAAAAAACCGAAAAAGTAACAAAAATTTCGAAACTTTAAAAATTAATTACTCTAAAACAAATTCGAAAATCAAAAAAAGGGGCGACGTAGTGCACATCTTCAGACATCAGATTATGAGGTTGTAAAAAATCAAAGTTCTGCTGCTAATAGTTTTCGCTGAACGCGATTACGCGGTGAAAAAACAAAAACTTCAACTTTGACCTTAAAAATACCCCAGAACTAATAACCACATCAATTAGCTTTTTATTCGAGAATGTTCTCCAAACATTTCTCTACAAACATTTCAAATTTTATAAATTTCTGTCAAGTACTTTTTGCGTTGTAAGAGGTCATAGAGTTCAACAATAAAAAGTTCTGAAACAGCGGCTGCAGCGGCTGCGGCGGTGACCGTTACTTTTTTTTAATATAGAGAGATATTTTATAGATCATCCATGTTTAAGTTTCAAAAGGGTTTTTTAAGGAATTATGTTATCTTACTTTTTAAAAGGTACCTACATTAAATTTGCCCTTTATTCATTAAGATTACCAAATGGATTTACTCAAAATATGTAATAGGAGAAGTATTGTTTTAATCCAAATAAAATTTAAGATAACCGTGTATTTTTCAAATACACGCAATTTTCAATAAGAAAAATATTTTTTATCGGAACGCAGCATATTTTTCCAATTTCTAAGACCTTTCTCCATTATAGAAACCTAATCCGTAATGCAAACATACTTTAGAGATAGTATTGAATTAGATTTGGTTGTATGTTTTCAAGGAAAAACAGAAAATAAAAAAAATAATTCATCATATATTTTTATTCTTAAATTGATTTGAGTTCTCGTGAAATCCGAAACAACTCAAATGATGATTAAAATTGAAGAACAAGAATAAAACCCGAAATATGTTGCTAATATTAATTCCATGCGAGGAACTTTAGGAACTGTCTACTTAAGTATGACAAAGAATAAGAAAAAAACTTTCAGATAAATTTTACAGAAAAGATACGAATATTGGAGGTAGAAATAGGACAAAAATGTTTCAAGAAAAACTTAATTCTTTTAAGTTTAATTAACTTTTAACTTCAAGTAAAAGAATTTAAACTTGATGAAAAAAAAGAAAGCCATCTGTATTTGTCTGACATTGACTAAATCTCACATTAAATTAAAATCCTTTATTTTTAAAGTAAATCTTCAACTAAGTTAAACCACTAAAAATATCTTATATCAATATCGGGTTCTACTTTATTAGAAAAAATTCTGACTTCATAAGTTCTTTCGCTGATGAATAGCAAAATGCAGATGAGTGAAACAAGATTCTTAAACCGTGACTTCTAATCAAACATGATGAAAAAAAAAACCCTCCAAGATTAAAAAAATAATAATATTTAACTGAGAAGTTAAAAATCTTCAGAGTAAAGAAAAATGTGAAACTGCTCATTTTCCGTCGAGCCTTATTGACGGAGGAGTTAATCACTTCCCTTTTAGTCTTTCTTCTTTTATGAGTTGTAGAATGATGAAGTCTCTTTTCAGAGTATGCTTTTGACTTTTAATACTGAGGGATCAAATTTGAGAAATTGCTTTGAACTGAGCACGATTATGAACTTTAAAACTAGATTGTGATCTTGACTTAATACACATTCGAATTATTATTTCCGTTGCACGATTGTTATCATTTTTAATACCACATTGAAGTTATTTTTCCTCTTTTGTTTTTTTAAGTACTTAAATTAATTACATTTAGTGAAAAAATACCCGCCATTTTTATCTTATCTATAATAAGTAGTATTAAATTATGTAATACTTTTGATTCAAGGTATAAAATGTCTGACATTGTATTCATAAAAGAAAATCAGAATTATTATAGAATTAGTGTCAAGGTAGAATAGTGAAAATAATAGATAGTTTATAGTTTTTTTTAAGTAAAATAAAATTAACTTAAAACACAAAGATTAAACTGCAAAATAAAATAATAATTCTATATCCTTTTCTTCATTTTAGAATTTCTTTTTTATGTGACCAAAGCGATTACCTTTTGACTTAACTAAACTTTTACCAAACATTTTGCGGCTAGACAAGATTTAAACTTAAGTTTCTTATTACCTATTCTTTAAATTCTGTTCGCATATTATCATATTATCAATTTTCCTTACCAGAAAATAACTTAAAAATAATTACTTTCACACTTTATATCGTGTTCTATTCTTAAACGCTCACTGTTCTTCTTATTAAAACGAATTATTGAGAATTACATTATTATTCCATCAAAATCTCGTAAATAAGCGTGTTTGGTATAATATTAATTAGCTAAAATGTTAGTAAAGATCATAACAACACTTATTATAGGCATAGAAGGTTTGTTAATCCGAAATAATCTGGTTTATAATGAAGATTTATTTAAAATAAGCATTTTAGTAGTTTCGCATACATTTGTTTCAAACTCATTTCATAATTCAAAGCCTTCTTATATTCAAGATGGTAAGTCTTAAAGGCGTTAATTAAAACTAATAGCACCATCTATTTGAGTTAGTGGGTTGATTCTAAATGATTTGGCAAAGGAAGTTCAATTTAACTAATTTAAACTAAATTTTCCAAGCGTCTCGCTTGTATAGTTTCGCCTGTGATGATTAAAGTATTATCTCCTCATCCTCTTAGTTGAAGTTTCGGCTCTCATGGACGGTTTAGTTTCGAAATTTAAGTTTCAATTCTTAGATTTTATTATTTAGAGAACTCTAATTATATTAGGTGGTATAGAAAGAAGAGAAAAAGAATTGTCACAAGGGGCTTAAAAAAAAATGTTTCGTTTATAAAAGTAATCAAAATAAAGAAAAATATTGAGCTTTAATTTAAAGAAAAATTGAACCATGTCGGTTGATTAGCTTTTTTCCTTTTCAAGAATTTTTACTTCAAAATAATTTAAGTATTTTAATTAAAAAGTAACTAAAAGATAATAAATCATTAATAACAAAAATACTTTTTCAAAAATTAAACAATAAGTATTTTAAAAAAATACTCCGTTTGAAGTAGTATAAAATTTATATATAATTTCATCTTATACATATTACAAAGAGTTTTCTAGAAAACGAGGAGATTATTCTTTAGTATTAATTTGTAATCGTTAAGTTTTAAGTTTATTTCATTATCATGACAATATTTTTTGTCCTATATCTCTTTTGTATTATTACTAAATTTTCATTTTTAATTTGTGCAGTTGTGTATCTCTTTAACTATTTGAATTTAACATAAAAATAAAGTAATCAATTAAACCAGGCATGAATTTAGAAAAAATGTGTGCTTTTTTTTATTTCACATAAATACTAACAGTAACTATGTAAACATTCTGTTATCAAAGTTTTTCCTTTCACTTTCACAAAATCAAATCAAATTAAACCTCTTTTATGTAAAGTCACTGAAGTCTCCTGAAAGTCACGAGTAGATTATAAGATTTATCCTTAAATTGAAGTAAAATATAAATAAATTGCATAAAATGATTCGCAATCAATTAATACCTTTGATTTCATCACTGAAATAAACCTTTTAAGTAAAGAACATTATTTTCTCACTAAATCCACTTACTAAACTAAACAGTAATTCAGTAGAAGCTTCAGAAATTTATTCACATACATTCTACGAGAGAATATGTACCTTTATTTCCACTAAATTATTTTCAGAAAAGAGAAGACCCTGATTTTTAGTGAGCAATGGCCCTGAAACATTCGGATCTGTAGGATCATTGATTGAAATCGGTATTTTCACGGATCCTTATTTTCAGATGTCAGTCTTTCCGCACTACCAGATACCTGGTCTCGCTCCAGAAGTTTTCAATGAAATAGATATTTGGAAGTACCGAAGATTTTCCCATTCGTTTCGACAAAAAGAACTCTTTATTGAAAGCTTGGAAATTGTCAATGAAGCGGTGGGGAGTTTTCGTTTAACCAATTTGTGTTTTAAAATGATGGACAGACAGTACAAATCTAATATGTCTGAAGAAATACTTGTGCAATACCGTCTATTTTTAACCGCTGTTCAATTTCACGAGGAATTTTTATTACATTCATTCACAAGTTTTTGTCAATTCATTTATTTTTCATTAGCTTCAATGCGGTTGTCAAACGTGACTTTTCCTAAATCAAATCTATTTTTAATACAGTAAGCGAGAAAGAATGCAAAGTATTGCTTTTCTTAATGTATTTTTCCCATTGTCATCTTATACTTGTCATAGAAAGAAGAAAATTTTTAAATAAAAAGGGGGAAAATTCTGTAAGCGACAGTTAATTTTTATTTTTGTTTCGATGATACGTAAATATTAATTTCGAATGTAGGTATAATATAAGTCTGTTATACTTTTCTAACATTCAATCTATATGTAGATTAGAAAATCGCTTGTAACTTCAATGGTGAACACTGAACAATTTCCTTTAAACCTTTCAAAACATGAAACGAAACGTATTCGGAAAGAGGCTATTCAAACTGACAAAAGCAATTTTAAATTAATTTAAGTAACAGTTACATAAATATAAAGATAAATATATTATTGAGGTATTTTTGAAGGCCTAATAAATAAAGTAGTTGTGAATAACATTAAATGTAAGAATTATGTAATGATAGACAATTGAAAATATTAAAAATATCCCGAAATTTTCAAAATTTAGTGGAAAATTTGATAGAAAAATGTTTAGTGAAATTGGGCTGATAGTAAACTCTGAACTTGAAGTTTTAAGTTCAATAATTTCAATTTTAACCCTTAAAACTAAACTGAGAAAATTATTTCTTCAAATTCAAAGAAAGGATATAAGATAACGAAGCTGTATCTTTAACATGTCTTCTTCCAGATGTGTTTGAAACATTGAAAATAAATTTGTAGGAAAAATAAAAATAAATGGCTAATTCAGAAAGCTACCCATAAAATTTTGTTCTTTCCTCCTCTTTGCTACCTTTGCTACGTCATAATTCCTAAAATTCGATTACAAAGTGTCGAATAGTCGAGTTATTGTAATAGGTATACCTAATCAGACGCATATCTTTCTTGTTAATAAAAGAAAACAAGTCCAGTAACTGGGGGGCTTTTAACACGCAGATGAATAGCAGTTAACAAGCGAAAGATCCTTTCACGAGAAGTTGTTTGTGAACATCCACTGTCTCAATTCGAGCCGACTTCTACTCCATCAGTTGCCGCTAGACTTGACCTACCACTGCGTGAGAAAAGCCATTCCCAGAAATGGGTTTCAGTGAGTGGCGGGGGCACAACAATGGCGATGATGTACGGAAAAAAAGGAAATTGAAAAGAGAGAGCTTTTTATTATTTATTCTCATTCATCTGATGGAAGACGTCAAAGTTCCCTTTTGAAAAAAAGACACATGTTTGTGATGCGAATAACAATAGATAGCTCCTTTTTTATTATTGTGATTCATGGAGGGAATCCGTGGTTGGGATTTGTAGGGCTTCTCCTCCCCTGTGCTTTGGTATATATGGTGTGGAATTCCTTGAGGGAATCGAGAAATTTAGAACGTCCACTAGGTATGAAACAGTTCTTCGATGTTTTGTTTTCACGATGATAAAAATTGAAAAGGTGTTACAATAGTGTGCTTTTGTGGTGATGCTTTGGGTTTTTATTACTTTATACAATAAGGTTTCGTAGTTTTTGGGGCGCAAAAAATAGTTTTCTCGGAAAGGAAGTTACTTTAGTAGACTTTCTAACACAACTCAAAGAGTCAGATGATTCGATTGGGCATACGTAAACACCGACTGAATCGAATATAACTACGGAGTATCCTTTTGAGTTGTAGGACCTTCGGTTCGGTATCTCCCCGTGGCTCGCCTCGGCCACTTGTTGATTCAACGATGCCCTTTAAGATAATTTATTAAACACTCTATGAAAGAATTTAAATTTAACATCAATTGCTATGAGCTTAAAATATACAACATTTTCTGGCGTTTACGAATATAGAAACCCTAATATTCAATAACCAGGATCGTGGTTATTGGTATTTTATTACAAGGCCATATTTTCTCTGTTAAAATTAATAATAAACTTAAAGTAATGAAATAAGGAAAAAGAACTTGTTTCCAAGTTCATTATTAAAACTACAAAAAGAATATTTTCAAGGATCCAAAAACAGGAAGGTAACATTATGAAATGAACTTTGAACTACAATTAAAATAAGACTATCTTGAATATTGAAGTTGTTAAAGTTAAAAAAGATGTATTTAAACTTTATGTAAAAGTATTTCAATGATGTAAATAACTCTGTACCTCTTTTTTTTTAGTTCTTTTTGTTAGATTTGGGGATTGTTTTTATGAAAATAGCTTAGAAACAACAACTCTTAGGTTTTTTTTTCTTGAAATTTAACTATAGATACTCTTGATCGTATGAAGAATCAGTTCCTGACGTTTTCCCGCTTGCAAACTACTCGTAAAATCTGAAATAAATAAGTTAAATATCTAGAGTACCCGCTAATATTAAGTTTTTGTTCATTGTACAATATTGTAATAATGGCAGTAAAATTTAGGTGTATTTCGTTATTTTTACTATTAATTTTTAATCTAAACGTCATTTCAATATTGTTTTCACGAACCTCTGTCTAGAGGTTCTTGCACCTCCGTTTGGGAAATAATAGTATAAAGTATTAATTTTTTTTTCTTTTACACACCTCATTTTTCTATTCAATAAAACTGCAATATTACTACTCTTAAATAAATTGTAATACGATTATTTCTATAATTTCTATTCAATAAAACTGCTATATTACTACTATTATCGCTTAAATAAATTGTACAGCGATGCGATCAAACAGTTCGATAACTTTAAGTGGGGACTCTTCTCCCCATGAACATTTTCTTGATAGATGTTGGTGTTTGACAAGCGGAAGAAATCTTGACGGTTTCACGTATCACATTCCATCAAGAAAAATCTCTGCAAAAATGGCAAAACTATACCGGGAAGAAATTGAGGTGGAAACTATATTGAACGAAATGTCTGCAACGAAAAATCCACGTGATTCAGAACGCTTGCTGAGAAATTTGAGCCCGAGGTCAGAAGTAATGAAACGTACACCCAACTTCTCTAGGGATAAATTTTATTTGATGTTAGTGTTGGTAAAATTCTGGACACAGAGTATAAAAATATAAGCTGATGAGTTTTGTATAAAGGTTAACTACAGTGTCTAGGAGGTGTATTTTACGAGTGTTAATTTTTTGTATAGGGCTTGTAAGAATAATGGATTTTAGGGTTTTTTTTTGAAAGATTGAACTGAATAAGAGTACTCTATTTTATATCTGTTTAAAAATTTGTTAAGGAAAAGTCACAATTTAACATTAAAAATGCATCAAAACCATTCATTCCTGGTTCATTGCCTGGTTTGTATTTAGGATCTTTTTATTTGCATTTTGTGAAGAAATATATTTTAGTTGTTAAGTTTACATTATATGTTAACTTCTATAGAGGGATTTAAGAATATAATATACCAATTTTTTATGTTGTACTTCAATTAAGTTATAACTTTAAAGAACCCAATAATGTCGCTAAACAATATGTAAAGCTGTTCGAATTTAATAATACCTCAATAATTTAATTATCATAATTTATTTTACTAGACGGGAAAAATGTTTTTATGTTTAAAAATATTAAAAAGTAGCGCCTTAAATCAAACATTTATCTTTAGACATCTTTTTGTCAGTGTGCAAAATATGTATAGATTTCTTTTCCCTTAGCAGTAAATATTTATTTCTTTTAAGAGTATTGTGGAAATATTTGACATAAATATTTCAGCACGCATATAAAAATAAAGGTGAACAAAACGTTTCCCTTTAACTTTACAACTTTTTGAAACACTAACTATTCTCAAGCAAAGTGAAAACAGGCTATTTATAAAATAAGAGAAAATTGATGTGTTAAGAGCAACTAAACAAAACATCCCTAAGGTACCGACAATCTATTTTCACCTTTCCTTACTTCAAGAAATATGACCTTAAATTTATATCAGTCATTCGGTATATACTCACTCTTTCAGGAGAGTAGATTGAAACTCATTTTACAAATGATATTGAGGGATAGAATTTCATACTTCATCGTTATCGTTCCATGAAGCATATTTATGGAAACGTCACTTATTTTAACTTATTTTTAGTAAACGGTCTGGAGTGAATACGAAAATACTTAGAGCAATCCCTAGCAACCTCTTAAAAGGTTTTTATTCTATAACTATGCTGTTGTAAATATAGCCGAAAAAGATATTTCTTATGCTTCAGTATAACTTTTTAGGATTTCACGAGTTCAATAAAGTTTTAAAAAATGAATGAAATATGAATGCAATGAAATATTATTATAAATGAAATATTATTATAAATAGTGCGGATTAGGGTGCCCGTTAGCAATACAGTGAACTTTCTTCTTAGTAGTGGACTGTCTCTTACAGGCGAAAATTCTTACTCAACCTAAGAGTCACTCAAAGAAAAAAATCATTCAAGGTTTCAGAAATTAAACTTTTTAATAAAATATAACATTTAACAAGGAAACATCATATCTACCAGGAAACGAAGTATCTGAAATATTTTTTTTAAATCCAAAAAATGACTTTATGGGCTAAAATTCTAAAAATTTAAAAAAAATCTTGATAATTTTGTATTAGTTAAAACTAAAAACACATAGTAAAGAATATTGGAAAATAAAATTGTGCATAGTTTAGGCCGCATTATTACAAAATGTTTTTATCCTTTGATAAATTTTAATTCATTCAGCCACTAAATTGTATAAAAATTTTAATTCAAAATTATGTTATTGCTATTATGTCTTCATAAGAGAACTATTGCTTATTAAAATAACATTTTAAGTTAAGCTATTATTTAATGTCTGCTATTTTCTTTTGTTATAGTGCAAAAGCTTAGTTGGATGAACCTCGAAAGATTTTATTTAGTCTATCAACTCTACACACAAAGAATTAAAGAATTTTAATAACCTTTTTACAATTTATTTAAAAACATATTTATATTTTTGAGTAATTATGTCTCAAAATACAATTTTACAATAACTTTCAAAATGTCCAAAGTTGTGGTTTTAAAGGTTCTCCTAAATTTAGACTCCTCAACAAAACCTGAAGCGCTCTCTGAAACTTTAACTTACATTTTACAAAAGCGCTTATGCAACTAAAAGCAGAAAGCACCTGGAAAACGTAACCTTCTTCACTAAAGCCATCTGTTTTGAGTCTCTAGTGAACGTAAAAAGAAAAGTCTGAAACCATGCTTGTCCTTAAACCGGCCTATTGCTCAACGAACTGCCTAAGATGAAACTGAACTGAAAGGGAGCGAACCAATAAATGTCTGACTTTTGAAATTGTGTGCAAAAGGAATAAGAAATAGCATGAGTTGTCAGATTTTTGTGAAAGAACGGATGGAATTTCTAGGGATTTCAGTAACACTCACTCTTTCAAAGCGAAATTTTTTGAAGAAAATAAAACATTTTCCTTGCATACTTCAAACGTTTCTAGACAGCGTCGTTGTTAGCTAATATTGTAGTTCTTGAATATATATTGAGTATTTTAGAATTGAAATGCCTTCTTGGTACTTAAAAATTCGAACATTCGTTGGTCTCTCGGAGGTCTGACGTTGTACTTCAAAACCAACTGTTCCAACTGTCGGTTTTCAGCCTGAAAAATAGGCTAAAAATAAATCCAACGGTTGTGAATGTGATTTTTTTTTAATTCTTAAACCGTTTCCTTTTTGAACTATTCTGTACAGAAAATTGACTGATGTATATTTAAAATAAGTTTCCGATGGAAAATGGGTTTCAAAAGCATGTGTATGAGCTGAAAACTTGACCTTTCTTAGAGAATCAATTTTTTTTTTTAATTTTATGTTACTGATACATAAATGATTCGTTGGGGTTTACGTTGATCTGTATTTTGTGTATTTTTTTATTACATATATTAACTGAGTTACTAATTATGAATACTTTATCTTATAAACAAATTTAACCTTTTTATGCGAAAAATAGAGAAGTTCTTAAAAACAACTCAATCAAGTTTTTAAGTATGATAGTCAGAAACCAATAAATTTGATATTCTGACCTTCAAAGAAATTTGTATATATTAAGTGTCAACTTTTTATTTTTGGTTTAAAGTGATAGTTATTTGGGTCAATGGATCCTTCTACAGAAAACGCACTTTTGAAGAGAAAATTTCTTTAATTATTTGAAACTTAAAACTTTATGCAAGTTAAAATAAATCATTAATGTGTGGTCCAAGAACGCTTAATTTATTTACTCGAAAAAACATTTTTCTAGAAACAGCATGTGGATGTCTGAACATTTTCTTCTTGTACAGTATCAGGTCTATACCCGAAAGTTTTGTCACTTTTGAGAGCGTCTTTATGTATTACATTTTTTCGGCACTTTTCTGTTATATGAAACCAAACTTCTATCACAAGCCAGCTTCGTGGGTGACTTTCGGCTGGTTATAAAACATTTGTGCATAATTTTCTTATTTCATAGGTACATGATACGAATATTTAACTGTAAAGGTAACATATTTTCACTAGAATAAGAGGTTAATTAAATTTCCCAAGTATGTATATAAATTTGGAGAAGAATAGAACAAACTGATGGGTAAAAGTCCCAAGCAAAAGTAAAGATTCTATAAACATTAATTCAAATTCATAGAAAATGAATGTATATGCCTATGTAGAGTATGCCTAAGCCTCGTCATTAGGGGGCTTGCCCATAGATGGAGGGTGTTTCTAAATGCCATTTACCCTACTAGAAAAATAATACCAAGACATCCAACGCCTAAAAACTGAGCCAAAAAACAAAATGCATGAGTTAAATTAAATTTTGTTTGCATTAAAGCTGTAATGTGTTGTATTAGTAATCTGAAAGGGAATAGGAGAAATACACCAACGCTCAAAAATTAGATGCAAAGGACGCGTACCAAGAAACAGACAAAACAAATTGGAAAATTACTTCGACTTGATATTCTGTTTTATTTTGATGTCAGCACTAAGAAAACTTATTTGTCTCATTTTAATAATAAAATGTTTATTTTTTAAATGTTTTTATCTGGGCTTTAAAGACTAAAGTAACTCTTAAAACACTTTACCTTTTTTTTCTTCCTTTTTTTCTGTACAACGAAACAAATTGACATGGTTTATTTATTTCCATAAGCTTTTATTCACTCAGAAAGTAAATTTTTAAGGCATTTTTACAAGTTATACGTGTAAATACTCAATAAAAGAACAAATAAAACTTAAAATCAACTTTTTCCATAATTTTAGTCAATACAAATGAAAGACCTATGCTTTACTAAAGTGCAATAAATAGGTTTTAATTTTCTTTGGTTCATAAGACAACCTTAAGATTTAAAACAAATGCAAAAAAGTAATAAATGAGAATATGTAAGAACATAACTCATTATTTAAACTTAAAAATCATTATTTAATTATATTTAATGTATAAATAGCTAAATCAGTGACATTAAAATTAAATTTTTTTCGAGATATTTTCTTACTGTTGACTTTTATATAAATACCACTGATTCCATTAATAATATCGTTATTTGCAACACAAATTAAAACTACATTAAAGTATCATTAATTGATTGTTTAAAAACGTAATTAGAAAGAACGTTATTGATTGCATTAAAAATACGAAAATATTTACGTCTCAGTGCTTATTTACTTTGAAATTCCAATCTTGATAATAGATCATTCAATGATAGGATCCTTTAAGGATTCTTGGATATTTACTGAGAAATCATTTAACTAACAAAGTTTTCAATTTAAAGCATTACTTACAAAAAGAAAGATTTTATACAATGAAAAGTAACCAAAAGTACTTCTTTGAAATACCAAGAAAATATTAATATGCACCTGGAACACTCTCACCTTTTATACGCTTCAAATCTTTCATCTCTTACTTGAAGTTTCAAAAAATCCCTCTGGGAAATCGCAAATGCGATAGAGCATAAATTCAACAGTCCCGTGTTTGGAAAGTGGGAAAGGCAAGGTGTTTACTTGTTTACCCTTCGAATTTCGTGAGAATTTACAGAAGTTAGTCCAACAAATATATTTGATGCTTATAAAGATACAAAACAATCGAAGGATTATTTCTTTAGGGTTTTTCTATCTTGCACATCTAAAATTATTAATTTTCCTAAATACTATCATAAATTATTTTATTCGCTGAAATAGATCATATCAAATATTTTTTTAAAAATTGGGATAAATGGGAAATGCTTTATGCTGAGTGAAGCTTGTGTGATTTAAGAACTTCTTGTCTGTATGCACGTGAGTTCCTATGCTTGCATTAAATGCCTCCTGCACTCTGTTTTAGGTAACTGAATCAGCGTTGTTAAAAGCTTGAGAAAAAAAAAACTTTAATAATAATCCCTTAAGGATAAAATTATCAAACAATTTCTGTAAACAGTTTAGTACTTAAAGAGTACGTAAATGACTTAAAATAAATATCCAACTCACAATTTCACGGCAATAATGTTCTATCTTTTTTAATGTCTGTATTCTTATATAGTACGTATTAATTCATTAAACAATAAAATTATATTTTTTTGCAAACTGAATTTACTCTAAACATTTGAGTCACTTTAAAATGAGAAAATTAGAGATTGTCATCATTGATGCTTTAAATTACGTAATTATTCTCAGATAATTAGTACAGTTAGGTAACATATATAACTTTTCAACTCTCACAAATACGGTTAGATAATCAAAATAATTAGGATAGATCGTTAGTAATTAGTATTTGATACCTGATACTTTAATTCAATGAAAGTTCTCCCAACTCCAGTTTTCATTATCCTAATGTATAGATTCAGCTAATCAACAGACAAATTTTTATATTCATCCCTTCAGAATTTTTATTTTCATTTTATTTTGAAAGATATACTTTTTTTATTCATGAAGTGTATACTTTCTAGTATTACACAATATAACACACAGTTAATCTAACATCCTTTGGAAGTTTATAAAAATTAATCGACAAGAGAGGTTCAGTAATTTTAATAAAACGACATCAATGTTAGTCAACGCCCTCCTGTGACATATTTACTCGCTGTAAATATGTATCCTATGAAATAAAGTTTCAATGATGGAGGTGGCGTGAGTGGAAAGTTGACATTTGAAATTGTATGTGAACTACTATTTATAGTTAAAACCTTAAACTGTTTTAAACTGAAATTACGATGGAGTATCCTTCTTAACAGTCATCTTGACTTATGGAATTTCGGATAAATATAAGTTTGACAATTTATAAGTACATTTAACTGGTGGAAAGATAATAAATTATTATGACAGTTGACAGGTTCTCTGTTAAGATCCAGAGTACGTTAACTCTAACCTCACGGTGATATCTACTTGTTTGATATGTGTTTTTAATGTATAAATTCTAAATAGAATTCAATCTTTTTATTTTTTTAATTAGTTTAATTCGTTTGTTTTATTTTGTTCTTTTCCGATTATTCATCGCACATAGTATTTTTTTTCTCAAAACCTAATTTGTTTATCTAAAACATTTTTGAGCCCCTTTTGGCAATTTCATTTGATTGGTGACAAATTAAATTGCCAAAGACGGTTTCCTTACCTGAATGCCAAGAATTTAAACCCCAAATTGAAGCCATCAAAACTCCCAAAACCGGGTTGATGATCAAAATAATTATAATACCTGAACTTGAAACTTACATACGTGAAATTCCACTTAAAAGTCACGACGGCGTCAATAATAAGGATAACAAAACCTTTCTAACTATCCAAAGTGCTTTCATTAACTGCAAGCCTAACCTTTTCTATTGTGTGATGAAACTGACATTCGAATAGGGGTGTATTAAGCTTTGGAATTCGATTAATTTATTTTCGAATATTGAGGAAGGGAAAAGTAAGTAGTAAAGTAATAACGAAATATGTGCTCTCGGAAATAGCATCTGCTGTTTCAAAATGAACTCCCTTAAAATCGATAACAATGCTATTACATAAAAATACGGGCATCGATGTTTGACATTTATTGTCACTAAAAGTGGATTCTGGATTGAGTTCTTATCGATAAGAATACCTCGACATTTTGAGCAAAAAAATTGGGTTCTACTGTATTATTAGTTAATGCAATCACTTCATCAAGCGAATAGTTCATATGTTCCTACTTACCTTTATGCATTATGCATTATGGTTATTGAAAAGGTAATGTGCTGCTTAATTTTACTATAGCAATTGATATATTGCACGTTAAAACATAAGTGCTGTTTGGCGGTTAAGTATTTCTATTGAATACTAAATCTTTAAAAAACTTTAAGCCTATTTTAAAACCCAAAGCATATTAGGCATCAATTATAAATTCATTATCTAATTATACTCGCTTATGCGTAAAATTCAATCTACCTCATTAAAAATATGTGTATAATTTTATACTTATGTAAAATTGTTAAAGAAAAGTTTTACTTTTAGTGTAAAACATATGAGTAATTTCTCGCTTACAATTAAAATTTGAAGGTTTTAAATTTTATCAATATTGATGGGTTTTATACTAAATAAAATTAACCTACCTTATTTCCTTAAAAAAAGGATACTCTTCAAAACTATAAATTAAAAAGAAAAGAAAAGTTATTCTACATCAGAGGGAGCATGGCGAAAACCCTTTGGCAAACTTATTATCTTAAGAAATTTTAAATTGTGCTTTAAAATGAATCGGTAATATTGAAAGAATGAAAAAAGTATCTGGTAATATAAGAAAAAGGCTAGAACTGAAAAATTTTTAGAATATCTGAACTATTTTATGAACCACGCATTTTTAGATTCTTAACATAACATTTTTCGTAGTAAAGGGTAAAAATTTTTTCAATAATTTTTTTGTGTTTGATTTCTAGTTAATTTTTACATTGTTACCCGCGTCATACGCAACCTTTGTACATAAAACCCTTCTTACAGAGGGGCGTTCATTTTAATAGTGGCACAAGCACTAAAATTTCACATAAAAAGTCTATTAGCTATTTCAACCAATTCTGGTCAAAACAAAAATAATCCGATTCCTTTTCAATTGAAAACCTTATTTTTCTGCTAAAATTAAGTTTGTGTTTTTAATTTTTAACATAATCAAATGACTACCTTATCTCGGGATTATCTCAACATTTTTAAATTCAACGGTATAAATAAATACATAATAATTTGTGTCACACCATTTACCTAAGGTTTTATTCAACAATTTATTTCCCATTTGATATTAAAATTTAAAATATATATAAAAAGGAACTTGATAAGAAAATATCTTCCCTGTACATAAAAATTAATATATGCTTATTACTAGAATATCATAATTTAAAAAATGAAACTTTCTTTCTTTGCGTAAAATAGGGGAAAAAACTTTCTTGGAACTCACTTAAATACACGGGAGCCGTTTTAAGTAAATGAAATAAGATATTTCCTTCATCAACAATTAATTTAGAAGGCAATTTAAAATGTAAGCATAAATTAGAAAACAGCTCTCCTGTCAGCATTTCATTCTAGAAGGCAATTTACTTGAGCTGAGATTCAGGATACTTTTATTTTTAAAGTCTCCGAAGTTTTCATAACTTTTAAAATTAATTTTTAATGCCAAATCTGGCAGTTTTTCCCCACAGAAACTAAAAAAGAACTAAACTGAAAAAAAGCTATAAACTGAAACTAAAGTTGTGGTGCAATCAGTGTGAGCACGTCGTTTAAAGTTTTTGATCAAGATTAATTTAGAATGAGAGAAAGTTCATGAGAGAGGGTATTTTAATCTTACTCCAAATATTTTTCTGCCCTTATAAATATCTGCTAAAAAAAGATAAAAAGCACTCGTGTCCTAAAAATTGTTTGCTGAGCTTGCGACTACAAGTGTTTTACTAACACAAGGCTTTTAAGGAACCTTTTGCATAAATACTTTTTGATATATATTTTTTGTACTTGAAATGATAAAAATGAAGCGTTGATAGCAGTTAATTTTTTACATGCTTTTTATTCACTTTTTTAGCACTTTCCACTTAATATAATTTTATAATTGAGTTTATTTTTCCAGCTACTTATTTCTTTAAATGAAATAAGGATTTAATTGAGGATTGGATAAAGGGTAAATAACTACAACCGTTAAAAACTGTAGTTTAAAATATACAACCACTGTAGGCAATATTTTTGCAATGTTTTAGTAAGCAAAAAGTATATAAATTGGTGGAGCGAATTGGAAAAAGTGCGGTTAAATGTATAGATAGCAAAGTCTGTTTATAGATAAACATAAAATAATACCTTCCTGTTTAACGTTTTCCTATCAGGAATATTAAAGAACGGATATTTTACAACCAAACAATACCACTCAAAATTTAACACCAACTTTAGTAGGTGCGCACATCAGGATACCTTCCCTTGGGGAAACCTTCAAAGATTCCTTAAGTTTTAACTCTTAGCTTTGTAACAGATACGCTTTCCACATTACAGACCTCTTAGCTACTCAACCTTTGCGATATGATGGTGAGTGACCAGGAATACGAGTATTAAACTCAGAGTGAATATGTTCTGTATTTCGCCATTAATTCCTGTTTAACATATCACTCACTGAAGCCTTTAGGCATATAATTCTTACTAACACAGAAATCTTTCTTCCATCACGTTGGTAGAAAGTAAATCTTAATCATTGTATCTTAAGCGCAAGATTCCGATAGAGATATACGGTAGATACGGTAGAGATATATAAAATATTTGTAAGGAAGTATTTCCTCATGGGATCCTGATGTTTGTAGTGAAGTGAAAATTATTCATTTGTGTGGAGAATGGCATCTACGTTTTTGTTACGCAAAGACTGCAAGTATTTGAATATTATTTCAAAGGTGAAAAGTATTTTTTCCGAAGTAAATATTTATTTTGAGGTAATTTATTTTAATCTTTTCATCGGATAAACGGTAGTATTGTTGTTGGGTTTCATTAAAAAAGATAAAAGTTTTATTTCAAGTGTTTGAAAAAAAAAGTTTCCTGAAAAGTATTTGATTAATATTAAAATATCAATGTTACAAGTTCTTAAATTGGGAAATTTTGAAGTAAATATATATTTCCAATAAAATTTATCTTTCTTGACCTGACCCCTCTTAGAATTTAGTCTTCATAGACAAAACTAGAAAACATTTATATACTCACAAAAAATATTTGGAACTTGGTGCTCAGTCAAATTATTTGCAATTGATATTTAAAATATCGAGCTATCTAAAAATGATCAAAAATCTGGAAGTTAAGAGTAGTACATTTTTTTTTAGTTGGCTCCTCATTTAATAGTAGTTATTGCGTGGATAAAACCACTTAAGAATAAAAGAACTTGGATATTAGATTATTTCGAGGCATTTTATAAAGTTGGGTGTAACCAGTGTAACAATATTTTCGTTCATAGATTGAAAATTACAAAACATATTCTATTTTTTTTCACTTAAATTAGTTTATTGAACAATCATACATTTAATATTAATTGCAATTTCCGATTTTGAATACAACATGTTACGTAAAAAACATACAAGCGAAAAAATTCAAAGAATAAAAATCACTCTATTTATGCGTCAAAAGTGTGTTCTTCAGGGTAAATTAAAAAAGTTTCATTAGTCTTCATCTTCCTTCTCGATTCAATATTTGAACTAGGGTTTCGGAAACGTTATAAATTAAACGAACTCTTCTTTGTTAAGATATTGAAGAATTGGGGATGGAAGAACATTGTTACTGAACTTTTTTAACTTCATAAAAAATAGCTTTTCAATGACTTTACTCTTCTTTTATTACAGTTATTCATTCCAGAAGGCACAGATTTCCAAATCTTTCT
Organism: Tetragnatha montana; assembly: GCA_963680715.1. Lineage (NCBI taxonomy): Eukaryota > Metazoa > Arthropoda > Arachnida > Araneae > Tetragnathidae > Tetragnatha > Tetragnatha montana. The sequence continues at coordinate 16,139,061 of OY796676.1, read as the reverse complement.
ATTCTTTTTAATGAAAAATTAACAACGAAAGCAAATATTGCATTCGATATTGAAAGTTTCTAGGTAAATAAAAAAATATATTAGGTAACTTTATTTCGTCACTGGCTAATATAAGTGGATAGATTAGAAGAAATTTTTATTAAATATCTTTTATTTAAGAATGCAAAACATTTCTTACTTCAAAGAGAAAAATATTTCATAGTATAAATTGGATTACTCAACTAATATTGAAATATTATCATATCGAAACTGTTTAATTTTTACTGTGGTACCAGAATTAAATTAGATACTTACTAAATTTTAAGTATTTTATTCTCTTTAAATAAAAGCTATTTGTTTATATCTTTAAGACAGTTTATCGATTACTTCTTTACTTATTGCTGCATACCATTGTAATAAAATATGAGTTATTAGAAGTAAAACTGCGTATATTTGACTGACCGTTAAGGCAACTTTCTTGCCCTCTGTATGGTTCGCAGTAATAGCTATTCGTACTATATAGAAGAGCTTTCACAGTAATCACAAAATTTTCACACTTGAGTTCTTTGGTGCTTTTCTGTTCTAAGGGAGTCAGGGTTTCGGTAAAGATGCTCCAAATTACATCAACCGGGATATTATATTATCACATCGTTTAGTATGACAGACCTTAATTATAAAATAAGTCACCAAATTTGTCAATTTTCTATAGATAAAACAGACAAATAGTTCATAATTATATTATCCTCTCATTCTATGTTTGTCCTAGTAAAAGTAATAATTCCATTGACTTTAATATATTTCAACCATATTGATTTTATAAACAATAATATTTATTCTCTTTATCACTCCGTTCATCAAATATAGTGTAGTATGTTTTGCTATGCATGTAGTTTGTATGTATGCTATGCATGTATGTTTGCATATAGCTATGTATGTTTTGATATGGAAATCAAATCTGTAAGAAAATAATTAGTTTTAATTTATTAGTTTTAAGCCACATGTCGTAAATCATCATTGACAATTTTCATTATCCTACTTCCAATATATATATATACCTATCAGTTAGTTCATAGAAGTTCGGTTTTTGTGCAGATTCTCTTGACTTAATCTCCTTTTAATTTTAAACTTCAAATTAAAGTTTAAAATTTAAAAACAAGAAAAATTGGACAACAAACTAAATAATTTAAAATCCATTTAAAAATACTAACAGGTATTTTAACTTATTTTCACTGGACATAATAATATCCAACACCATTTCTCAGCACATGTTAAAACGTGAGAGTAACTGTACCCTTACCCTCCCAAAAGCAATGACTAAGAAAACAACCAGAAATAAAATGAAACTACAAATAATAATCGCTTAGCACTCGCCTCCTCCCCTCAAGAGCCCTCACCAAAAGGGTCGAGAGCATCATCTCTGTGAGGAGGACCCTCCCCCCCCCAAAAAAAAAAAGAAAGCACTCCTTCTCCCCCAGAGAGTGGCATCAGCAGTTTCATCACCGGGGAGGGGCATTTCCGGACATCGGATACGTCTCCCCTTACGAGAACTAATGTCCTCTTTCTTCCGTAAGAAGTGGACAATAAGTGATAAGGCCCCCCCTCCCCGTGTCAAACACCGGAGCCGGATTCTCTCATTGTTCTGCAAGAAATGGATCCAGGAAAGTGAGAGGTCGGTTGCTAGGCAACCACACGACCCCCTTTCGTACAGAGGGGGGGCGAGCCGTTTTTAGAAATTGAAAGAGATTCCCGCGGCATTCGATAAATTTAAAGTAATTGGATGTAAAGTTGGGGTATGTAACGATAGTTTTGGGAACAAGCGGTGGTTGGGATTGCCTAATTCTTTGTGCGTCATCGGTGTGATTATTTAAGGAGAGTCCCTCCTCCTTAGAAGATTGTTGTATCAGGATGGCGTATATTGGTCTTTTTTTCTGGTGATGAGGAACTATATTTTTCGGTGAAATGATGTTAGTGAGTGCTGTTTATGATGAGGGAAATGTCAGTTTTATGCCAAAAAGAAAACGATGGGAAAAGTTTTGCAAAATTCTAACATTTATTGTAGAATTTTACCTGTTATTATTTATTTTTCCGTAAGAAATTTAATAAATCTTAAATAAAGCTAAACTTCCCTAATATGAACTAATACCAAAATATATATCTTCAAAAATTGTATTCAAAATTCGCACAAAAAAAACCCTTATAGTTAATTGGGTAAACACAATAAAGAAAGGAATTTTTTCCGAAAGAAATTTATAGTAGAATATAGGTAATATATCTAATCATTATTTTAACTGTTTATTTTGTATCAAAAACTAAATTGTTAGAAAATATTTAATTCATCTTCACATCGAAAATGATGTTTCCTGTAAACGAAAGAAAAATATAAATATCAGCAAAAAATTTTAAAGTAGGTATGGAAATTATCTAACTACCATTCTTGATTGAAGAAATTAATTTCAATGATAATCTCGACATTTTTGTAAAAATTGAACGATATAGCAGAAATAAATTATTCATTTTTAACCATTCACTTTTAATAAGATTTTTGCATTACTTTTTTCTTTCGTTCTTTTTTCTCTGGTTGGAGTGAAAAGTTTTTAATCATAAAGCAGATCTTGTTATTATTTTCCCTGTTCTGCTTTTTATATATTAAAAAATAAGGTTGGGTAATTTTTAATTGAGTAACTTTTTATTTAAAGTGCAGAGGAATTTTTAATATTGAAATCAAAAATATTTCTTTCAACATTCTCCGTTAGTTTTCAGTAAGAAAATAAGAATAGTGTTTTTAAGTTGCGTGTTTTAAATAGTAATCATTAACTTCTTTTTAGTTGACTGTGTGAAATGAAAGGTTGTTGTTATTTTCCTTCTTAGCTTAGTTAGTAACTTAATTTCTGTTGCAATTTAAGAGAGAACAACAAAATTATTTTTATTTCATTACACACTCTATGTTAACAGTTTTAATTGAATTATTTTCATGGAAGTTAGTAATACCGAGAATAAGGAAATAATTGCCTCATTTTCCTCAAACGGTTGCTTCCAAGAAAACACAATTTGTGCATGAAGTTTATTATCATAAGTACATACAATTTTTCTTAAATTTAGGAGACAACATGGATAATATGATTTCCTCCTTGTTAATTAAACAAATAGTATTTTAGTGTTGTCAAGGATTCATAAAGATTTGAAAGAAATGTATCTGTTTGTATGTATAATTATATCAAAATTTTCATTTCCTGAAGTTAATAAGTATTTACCTGATAATTAATAAGTAAGAACCTGAATAATAAATAAAGTTAATAAGTAAACCTGAAGTTAATAAGTACTTTCTTAGGTGAACAAAATTAATACAATATTATTGGGTTGAGATATGATAGAGATTATTTTATGTAATTTTTAAAGTTCATGTGATGATTTTATATCTTTTTAAACTATCTCTTATTACTTATATTTTTGAATGTCTCAAAGAAATAGATTTTTAAACACTAAGGAGGAATATTAAAGGAAAATTTTTGTTTGAATCATAAAAATTCTCAAACGCATCAAAACAGTGATATGCGCCAAGAGATCTTTATTATTCTTTAATAACTACTCTAAACCTATCAAGACTCTTCAACTTTGCCTTGACCATAAAAAAAAATGTGAGAAACACTCTTATATTAACCCAATTATTAAAATAATAGCTCGAAGTTATCAAGTTTTTTATTTAATTTTGCAACCAACAACTTTCGGTTGATTTATTAGCTTTTTGTGCTACCTTATAGATTTAGATTAAAAAAATAACTTATAATTAATCCCGCTCATTAAAGCTCTATTAAAAGAATGTCCTTTCGCACCCCTTGACCTTTATCTCAAAGGGTTCCATTTCGTCAAGGATCATAATCTTCAAGAGATGTAAGAGCTTTAGAGACTGATTGAACAGTGTCACGAAGCTAAGTTTACTTCCACAACTTTCTCGTTGCTGAAGATCAAACCGAACCAATGCGTGCGTATTAGCTGAACCAACCTATCTGAAGTGTAAATGTACTCAGTCTAAACGAAGCTACTCTGATCGCATGTATTTTTAATTAAGGATATTGCCTCTAACATCCTTGAACATCTTTGGGTAAGGTTGTTTTCAGCATTATATAAAGATAAATGGACTATTTATTCTCTATTCTTATTCCCTTGTGAATGTTTACTAATAAAACTCCCTTATTCACAAGTCATTAAAATGTAATATGCGGTTGTCACACTTAAAACTATATTTAAGTACTTTAACCTTATTAAAAGTGAAGAAATTGGATAATTACTACATTTTTCTAAATATAAAATTCATAAAAGGGCGATGATTTAGGTAAAGATAAAAATTGCAAGTAAGGTATTATTACCACTTTACAACCCCTAGACAACATTTTTATGATTATAGCCCCAGGCTGCATTCAAAAGTTATGTTGCGAGCCAAAACTTAAATAAATACCGTGTTCTCTAAGTGGGGAAAATATACATTATCGATTTATATTCCTTCAAATTATTCGTAGACAACCATCGTTCAAGGATACTTAAAAGAATTTTACTTCTATAGAGCATTTTCAATCACATGACTTGGACCTAACAACGGCCTTAGCAACAGAAGGTTACAGTTTTTTGCCCTACAGAGGTTAACAGTTTCAGAAAATGACTAACCATGAAATTCTTCTATTGAACCATATGCAATCACGTGATCCCATACCTAAAAACCGCCTTAGCAACAGATAAACAACGGCCTTAGCAACAGTTAAAAGCCCTACAGAAGGTACACAGTTAAAAGAAAATAACCGGTTGTGACGTCACCTGAAAACACTCTATAAAAATCTGCTACTGTCTATTATACTTCAGAAAATATGGTGATAAAAATATACGAACACGTAAAAGGTTTCTAAAAATAATTACAATAAAAGTTGAAACCCTGTTTAATTTCAAAAAGTCTCAAGCTGGTGATTCAGTGGAATTCCGTACAATGAAATAGTAAATACGTATTGAATCAACTCTAATCAACTCTATTCTAAATTATGCTAATGCCTTTTATCAGCGAACCGTTGCTTAATGTAGTTTGAGATAGATTTTAAACAATTTCAACAAAAGACACTTTGGATAGAATTGAAAAGGGGTAGTAGATTCAAATTAAATTTCTTCTGAAACTTTGTCTCTGAAAGGTGTTTCATTTCATGTTTCAACCTCTTCTTAGTTTAAAACTGGAAGGTCTTCAATATTCTAAAAGCTTTCGTCTCTCTCTCTCTCTTTCATTTTTTTATTTTTCCAATTTTATATTAAGATTAATCTAGTTCCATCTTTTATCAGAAAGTCCAACACATGATATATTGAACACTTTACGATGAAGTAAGTATAGGGTTATCAGTGTTACGGGGGCTTTTGTCAACGTTGGTTGTTAGTTACTTACTTTAACTATTTAATGACTAACTAAAGTAAATAACTCGGTTTTAAATGAAATTACTATTTTATTAGGCGTCACATCAGAGTTTTAAGACTATTTCTATGGTTGAAGATCGCACTGTATTACTGCTTTAGTTCAGTATAATTAAATTATTTTTATAATCATCACAATCAAAGAAATTATGTATTATGAAGACTATCCTTTTAAGTATTTGTCATTTCTAATAGCAGAAAAAGTAACATAATGACTACATAACTTTTAAGTTTTGGTAAATGCTTTGATAACAACATGAAAGTTCTAATTATTTTATTCAGAGGAGTTAGTTATATCCCCCATATTCAGTAAAAATATACTTTTTCTTTTATAATAAGGAGATATTTTTCTAAACTTGCTCTTTTAGAGCGAATCTGTTATTACGAGTATCCTGAACTCCATCTAGTAGCATCAGCAAAACAGATAAATTGTAGATTTTATCGCCTTTTTTTGATTTTACAAACAAAACATCATCCTTATAGACCGATCGGGAGCCCGCGATCGAAATCATGCATGATTTTATTCGGTGCGAGACTATCACATTCAATAGATTACATTTAAACAGTTCTCCAATGCCAATGACCGATTCGCTGAACATTCTGTATTTAGTCATAATTGATTATCATCTTTTCATTGAAGTTAATAACTACTTGTATAAAATGCTTTAGAAGATGATTTTCTCATAAATATTGCTTGACAATTTATTTAAAACTACATAAAAAAGTTAAAAAAAATCAATGACAAAAACAAGTTATATTATATTTACCTATACAGAAAACCTTTAAAAATATCCAATATCGATCATGTAAAACGTTGGGTAAAAAAATTATCTAATTGTTCAAAAAATTGATTATATTGTCACAAACAGTAATCCCTCTACTCTATCTTAAAGCAATGATCATCAAAGTTTATTAAAAGCTTTTTTCATGAAAAAGCATGAAATGAGGCAAGCTCAAAATCTCTTTTTTTTTAAAAAAAGGATAGGTTTGCATTCCAGAAATCGTTCAAGAAAAAAAACTCTAAAAGAACGGTAATGTAGAAAAACCATCTAAGACACCCGCTTTAATTATTATCAAAAAAGCTATCGGAAAAATAAATGATGATGATATAGATAGTAATTCAACTAAATTGAGCATTAAATTAGTTCAATGAACCGTTGAAAGAGATGAGTTACTTTGAAAAAGTCAATGGATACTTCACTGGAATAAAACTAAATTTATTGGGAAAATGATCGAATTGTGCGAAAGATAATAGAAATAGACTGTTTTCAATTTTACTATTAAAAACGACATTTTTATTGCTTCTATTTTAATTGAAATATTACTTTACTCATAGAAACCGTAATTCCTTTACTACTATTAAAATATTTAAAGAAAACTTTAAAAAGAAAATGTAATATTAAAAAGGAAAAGGTTATAAAGATTAATATTAAAAACACTTACCGATCATTACATTTTGTTTGATTCGTTGCACATTTTTATGGATATTTTACTCCTTTTAAACTGAAAAGAAATCTGTATCACTTTTAAAATGTAGAGAAGAATATCTACTTCTTATTTTCTACTTCTTTTTAAAAGTAGAAAATATAATTTTCTATCATTTTATCATAATTAAATGCTTTTTTTTCTCCTGTAGAAGGATAATTTCAATAAATGGAGAAAAATCTGGATAATACATACGAAAACAAATTGGAAGTTTACTACGTATATTAACTTTATGGGAGCAAAAAAAAATTTAATCACAAACTAAATCTATAGTCTATTTACAATCTTTACATTTTTCTGTCCATTTTTATTTGTTTACATTCAGTTTGTAGCATGTGTCTACCCAAAACCTATTAGATAGATTCCCTGTGGTGTTTTATAATTATTTATAAGAATTATGGTTATGGTTAGAGCCTATTAAAATGTCTTTGATATCAAGAGTACCATCTATGCAAAAAGAAATAAAATGGAAAAGACCCTTTAAGAAGCAAAGCTCTTAAGCTTATTTTCAACTTTCTCAAACTTTGACGCAGAAGCTCAGACTTTGAGTCTGTGACTTCAAAGTAAGGAAAACACTTTATGACATTAGTTTTTATGTATAGATTAATGTCACACTGATATTATGCAATTTTACTACTGAAATAATCTTTTGTATTTGGATTTTAATTTTCTACTGTATTTACATATTGATATTTTTAAATAACCCCTTTTCTTCTATATTTATTTCATTGTGCAAAAAAATAGTTCCTCTATTCTCAAAAAAATCTTTTATGTGAATGGCTTCCAGAGCAAAACTTTTTATTTACAAATCCGTATAACACATTTTTGGTATGAAAATGATAGGATTCTTTTGAGAATACCGAATAAGCTATTAGAATTTCTAAAAAAAAATTTCAATTTTAAAATATTTCCATTTTTTTTCTGATATGGTTGCAGTTGATAGCAAGAATCTATCAAACAACTTACTATCATCTAATCACAACGACCAATTGACGCCATATTTTATGATGCAATGAATGTAACTTAAATATCTTTCGAAGGCTGGTAAGAGTGTTCTAAAAACTCACATTCATACTAAAATTTCACACATTTTGTCTAAAACGTTTGACAACCGAAATAAATTGTTTGTAAATATTGAGTGTCACGTAGGTTTTGTCTCTAATTATTTTTTAAAGCTTTAAAAGATATTGTTTAAAAAGCCTGGCACAGCGAACCTTGAGGGGCTGTTATACATCTAGTGGTGTTTTTAGTCTTTGTGCAAGCGATTATTTCGGGTAAATCGCACTGACTTCCCAAACCGGACACTCCCCGAACCATACACATCATGAAGAGGGAGTATTTCACCAGTAACAGCTGGTTAGCCGAACTAATATAGTCGTAACTAATATAGTCCATGCAAATAAATCCGGCTAGACTAGTTATTGCCCTCCGCTCTCCTGCGTTACCTTCCTATGCCGTGCTGATGAAATTAAACTGACGCTTGAGAGTCGGAGTTTACACATACACATCATGTCTGACTGCTACCACAGGGCTCAGTGTGTTTCCACCTTAACATCCATCGATATCTTATCTGTTGCAGGGTCCTGAAGAAGCAAAGCCCGAACGGCCTGCTGACTGTGTACCTGAGCCGCCGCGAACTGGTGGTGGAAGAGGGGGGTCAGGTGCACCCCATCGACGGGGTGGTGCTGTCCAAGGACGAGCAACCCCCTCTAAAGATCTTCGCGTTGGTCGTCCTCACCTTCCGCTACGGACGAGAGGACGAGGAGGTCATGGGGCTCAAGTTCTACACGGAAGCCATCCTGCACTACGAGCAGGTCAGTCGAGCACAAATAATGTTCAAGATTCGTCCAATTTTAGTCGTGTAGGGCCAAGTTTCGTTGACTTCTTGTTGGAGTTACGTAAACAAAACCCATTTTGTTTGAACTGTGCTACTATAGCTTCAGTCATGTCCAAAAATTAAGGATAATATGAATAATGACACAGATCTCAATTCCTTATCAATGACATTCATCCCATAGGATCTTCTAAAAGTAGGAATATGTGACCCAGGATCAAATTACCCTAACAATAGTTTTAAGAGAGTACAAAGGCCCTCCATTGATAATGAAGTTCCTTACACATTCAGAAGGGTAACAGAAACCTCCGTGTGAGAGGCATTTAGCAAACAACTTCCTGTTATTTGTAAAGAGTATGATATTCCCAAACTCCATTCATGATTTAAGTGTGTGGAATACTTTTTTATTAAATATTAGTTTTATAGACAATATTAAGTGAACTTCCTCAATCTTTGGCATAAAATATGCTCTAAATGTCAACTGTTTACCTTTATTGATTTTTGAATTATAATAATTAAAACATCGCAGAGAGAAAACATAGAAAAAACGTTCTTAATGTGGTACAGGAAATGCAAAAAAGTTCTCGAAAACTCCCTTTTAAGGGAACGCACACGAATGTTACATTTTTCCTATGTCTCAATAATATAAACTACATTGATGCACTAACGTTAAATGACCGTCCTTTGCTCTATTGCAGGTGTACCCCTGCAGCAAGAGTCCCCGTCCACTCACAGCCTTGCAGCAACACCTGTTGAAAAAGCTGGGACCTGACGCCCATGCCCTCACAGTGATCGTAAACGGACACGCCCCGCACTCAGTGGGGCTCAAACCTGCCAGAGCCTACGGTGGGAGCCCCTTGGGCGTCACGTATGACCTGAAAGTGTTCCCTGGTAAGTCCTTTTGCAGTATCCCTTTTTTCTTCTCTTGAACCTCTTTTTGAATAGATTCGTCTACCCTTTGTGTAAAATTTATTCGTTTTACCTTTTTAAACTGTTTATGGTTTCATTTTATGATATATATCATAAAAATATCAAAATAGTATTTCTTGGAAAATTGGCTATTGCCCCACATTGAGGGAACCCAGCTAAGTCTGAATAAGTGGGGCTTTAATCTTTGGGTGCCATGGGGAAACCCTGAAATAAACACAGGAAGAAACAACGTAACATAGGTTTATTACAACACAAACATAAAAAGGACGAACACAAGGTAAGTAAAATGAAAGAGCGAAAGCAAATGCTTGCGCTGGTATTTATAAGAGTTCATGACTGACGTCAGTAGTTGGTTGGTTGGTTGTTTGGTTGGTTGGTTGGTTGGTTGGTTGGTGTTACATATATTTTCAGCTTGCTTGGTTAGTTGGTTGACTGCTCCCACAAATCCACCTTCAGTATTTACAAACTGAACGGATTATAAACGTTTTACTGCAACATTATTTCCTACATCTAGTATATATCCCATAATTTTAATCATATTTGTAATCCTGATGAAAGGCTAATTCTAAATTTTAATAATAACTCTTGATATTATATGAAATAAAATTCTTAAATAATTAATAAGTATAGAATAATAAATCATTAAAAAACTAATTGTATGAATTAATTTGGTACAGATAGGATATAAGAACTTGTTACATAGAAAAAAACATTTAGTGATCATGTTTTAACAGCATTAACAATTTATTCCAAACCGTTCCAATTATCGGCTTTTGCAACAAAACGGAATAAATTCATGCTAAAATGTTAACGCAGAAAGTTAATTACTATTTCCTATTGAAACTTTCTGGGTCTCAAATTAATGTTATAAATAAATGAAAAGCCCATTTCCCCATAATTACTTCGAGTTTACACTCCACTGACGATAAAAATAATGGATGCTTTAATTTAAACTCTCTCGCTGAGGTTTTTTTTCTTCATAATCTTGCGGTTACTTTCAGAAATAGATTGCTACAATATTATTTTCACTTTTGGATATTTTCGAATTTATTTCACATTTGATAAACCGTTTATTTAAAATGGAAATGAATTTTCATATTTAGCAGTAAATATGCAGTTTTGAAACATCTATTCCAACTAACTGCATGCTGGAGAGTTTAAATTAGTCAGTTTTTATTCAAGGGAATATTAATAACCTTATCTTAATTGTTAGTTGGAAATCTTGTGAGTTGTTTTTGAACGTTTATCAGTTAAGCGTTTAAAAAAATATTTGAATCAGTGCTTTCATTTTTTTCGAACATCAAATTCACTTTCTCGGTTTTATAACATTTAACAATGTAAGTTCTTTCAAATAATGCATAAATTGTATTTATACCTTCCGTTTTTGTTGTAAAATTGTATCAAATGAAACGCTGATCCGTTACTCTGTGTCGTAAAATATCCTAAGCTGGAATAAAAGATAGAAATCCCAGCCCAAAGTAATAACAGTTTAACTGGGGAAAATCAGAATAAAATATTCTGTGGCAGAGTGTTGTGAAAAGAAATCTCAAAAGAATTCCTCAGAAATTGTCCATTATGATATTTACAAAGGAAAGGGATTTAAGTCATTCGATATTACTTCCTCCCTTCAGCCCAAGTAACTTCCCGTGATTTCAAATAATGAGATTTACTGCAAAAACCAGTTATTTTTACGCATTCTTTTGAAAGGGGAGCAAGGATATGCAATAACCTAAATTGCTTTTCGCTTTTCCAGAGACGATTTCTAAGTGGTAAATAGAGATCAGTCTGTGTTTATTTTCCTTCGACTTTACTTATTGTAGGGAATTTTCTATGAGCCTGATAGTCCCAACTCGTTTAGCAACGAAATGAAATTTATTGTTTTTGAAATCAATTGCATGTTTTTGAATTCAGAATTTTTTCTGTTTTTGTAAGTCAAATAAATTCAAAATGTCTTTAAGGTATATGGTCGTATTCGTATATTATAGTTTTATCAAAGTTTACTGTGCTGTGTAGAGATTAAATCTATATATAATTTATAGGAAATTAATTTTATGCTCAAATTTAATGTGTATTTTTTCTTTCTTAAGGGAAATTTCCTTTTATACTTTTTAAGCAAACCTTTAAAATCCCCACACAGTCAATTCAAATATTCAGTAAAATAAATATAAAATCAGAAAACTTACTATTTACTATTAAATTACTTACTTATTATTAATTATTATTACTCATACTATTAAATTTTTTAACAATATTTTTCTCAATCCATAGATAGATCTTATAATGTTAAATATTTTAAGATATTACGTTTGATAATTTTCAACTTATTTAAATTATATTGTTATATTATAATGTAGTTTTTAAGTAGTAAATTCTGATTTTAAAATATATGTTAATTATATAAACTTTGGGAAAGTAGTATTACCAAAACGCTTTAAAGTAAATACTATTGCTTTCTCACAAACGTTCACAATTAAAAAATTTTAAAAGGTACTAAAAATAAAGTTAACTTGTTTATAGAGGCAAATAGAAAATTCTCTGAAATATTTTCTAAAAAATTATATCTCCTACTTCTTATATTCTCCAATAAAGGTAAGAAAAGGCTTCATTATCTTTACTATCCTTATATCCAGGCCCCAGAACATTATGTTGCCTTCTCTCCTCCCTTATCAATGTATCTATCGAGTTCGAAACCCACAATGGTCATTTGAGAGGTACTACACGAAATACACGGTATAATGTATCCTTATCTAATCAGTCGCCCGGATTGTGGTTAATGGGTTCTGATATTAAGTATAGATGGCTATGAATGCTTACCATATGTTCAAAGTGGCTACTTGACATGGAGCTTAATATTATGTGCCAGTCCTGATTTAACCTTTCATAATTATGAATATTTACCTCTTCACAAAAACGTACTATCTCAGTTGTTTTGGGACATATTCGACTTTAAATTTTTTTGGTGATAAGAATTATAACTCTCTACGCGGATTTCATTCTTATGATAATAAATCACAGGACATGCGTTTTTTTAATCTTCATTAATAAGTGATCGAAATTTGTACAGAATACGAATTGTGCTGGTTGTTTTTTTCAGTGAATTAGAGTGAAGACTAGATGATATTTTAATTCTTATTAACTTAACTTAATTCGTATTGAAAAGAGTTAAAATTAACTTTTGTATTTTCTATTTTTATATCTCTAATTGTAAAAACAGTTTTGTTAGTAAAATATTCCTCCGAACAAATTTATAGGTGGTTTAGAGATTACTTTAAAAATTAAGAAAGAAATAAACTGAACTAAAATTAACACCATATTCCCCTTCAACAAATTAATATAAAAGAACAGAACCTGTTAATGTAGAACAGAATTTTCGTATTTTAAAATATTACTACAATGTATTCAAAATTCTTATTAATTTAAAAAATTAAGTGAATAAAACTTAAAGATTTTAAGAAAAGGTTAAAAAATTATGAAAATAACTTGGGTGTAAATTTTATCTATTTAAATTCTTTCAAATATTATTATAAAGGAGTAACTTATATGAGAGAATATTGAAAAGGTGGGAAAAAACAACCCTTGGAAAAAAAATCTTCTAAGAAATTAATGCTACGCAAGAACTAAAAGGAGTATCAAGTTACTTACCAATAAATAAGCTACCAGAAAGGTACTTTCTACTCGTATACGTTCATGTATCTAATTCACTTGAGAAACACCTACAAAATATTTTGTTTTTAGACTTCAAAGAGTCCTTTTCAATTTGATAAAAAAAACTTTTCAAACAAGCCAGACACTCCTGAATTATTCCCTAAAAAACAAAGATATAATTTAGCAAAGGACAAGCCCAGAGAAAAGAAACACTAGAAAGCCATTAAGAAAGCTTTATATCCTTTACAAATCCTTCGCATAATGAAAGAGTCAACAGGGATCTCTAAACAACTCAATAAGATCTCGACTAAGATTTCAAGAAACAAAGAAAAATAGCCCCTTTCCAAGGAAAGAGATTTTTCTTTAAAGCCTATAAAACAAAATTTTGTAAAATTTTAAAGTCTCTATTTCTAAAGTACAAGGGAAGAGGTAAGAAAAGTAAATGAGACCTTGGAAATTTTTTATTATTAGGAAATAAGCAACCAAAGCTCTTATAAGAACAGATATCATCGAAAAACTATTAATACATTACCTTGTAAAGATATGTTTTCCTCGAAATTCTTCTTCTAGTAAATTATTTTTCCCGGTAAGTTCTGAAGTTGAACTCAGCAGAAATTTTTTTAAAAATAAGTTATTCATAGGTATGAAATTAATGCAACGTATAAGAATTTATGCAATAGCATTTTTACTCCAGCACAATTTTGGGCGCGAACTTTTATAATGACGCATTTCTTAAATTTATTTGTATACTGATTCTATAAAGAATCATTATTAAAATATGTATTGTATACTGATTCAATGAAGAATCGTTATTCAAAATGTTAAAATATGGTGCTTTGTCAGAGTTGCATAATGATCTATTTTAGTTCAGTACAGTATACTATAGATATGTATTCTATTCTCCTTTTAAAGAATTTTTAATGAAAATTTTCTTAAACTGTAACGTTTTTATTTATTTTTATCCTATACGTGATTTTCAAATGTGTTTAATTTCTGAAACTTTAATGTATAACTCCACGATTAATGAAGGGCTTTTGTTATAAAAATTTTCTTTCGCTTAAAATTAAAATCTAAAAAAGAAGAACTGAATCAAAAGTTGGAATGTATACTCTCAGTTCATTCATCTTCGTAATAAATGAAAATATATTTCATGACAGAAACGTATGAACAAGTAATCCGTAGCAAAGTTGTTCGTAAATTTATTTAAGTAAAAAAAAATTAAATTTTTAAACTAGATTGGGGATTTTGCCGTCTATTTAAATTTAACTCCTTATCTTTCACAATGTTTGCTCTCGAAGATAGTATATTTAAGTTTCTGGATTGCGAATAAATGTCTAGTCCCTCTACTACTTCATACATCAAAGTTTCTTCTACGATAAGTTGTTTTTTTAGTTTAATATTTTTAGAATCCTACAAGAAGTAATTTAAGCAATCTTTATCTATTTTTAACTTTGTGTGAAATGCTATTCTTACAAGATGCTATTGAGAAGGCTTTACGGGAAAGGCGGGTAAGAGTATGAAGCGGGGTTTTTTTGTGTTCGCAGCAGTGCAAGCGGATGCGAGTAGGATCATATGAATACATGTGTTCAAAAGACTGTCATAATTATTTCTATTCTTTTGGTATTTTATTTATCAGTCAAAATGTGTATTTGTTGTGTCAACATCTAAATTTTCATTTCTAAATTTTAAACTATAACTAATCACTTGTAAAAAGAATATTTTTTAATAAATATTTCTAATAATTAGATGTATTGTTTCTACGGGAAAAAGCAATAATCGTACTCAATTTAACATTGAAGGCTATGCATAAGGATTTAGAAAATAAACAGAAAAGACTGCTAGGAATGCTTCGATTCTAAATATTACTTTTCTCAAACTTTCCCAGTCGTGTGAGGAATAGCATGTTGAAGTTTCATAATAATCGGATACAAAATATAGCCTAGGGTGTAAATATTCAAAAGTCCTTCTCACCCCCTTCAGAATGGAATATCGAAAAACTATAATCTATAAAATAAATTTCTTTGATATACTACTCACTTAAGAATTATTACCAACAGGTGTCCCGGTACCCGTTATATTTATTTCATGATACTATTTTCTTTGAAAATGTAAAACTTTTGTTACTTTGTTACCCTCAGCAAACATGTGTTATTTTTATTTTTAGCCCCTCTTAAAATTCGAACATCCGAAAGTTGAATAACGCCTTTTTAGATATTTAAGCTGTATCTTCCGGCGTAATAACGCTGCTTTGAGGTCATTTGGTACGCATGAAAAAAAAACGCTCATAAGTATCAGGTCAGAAAAAAATTATTTCGAAAATCCCTTTTTAGCACTCATTCAAAGTTTTGAGTCTAGCCCTGGTGGATTTTGCTGTGCTTTGATGAGCAAATGACTGTATGAGTGGTAAGGCCCTTTTATTATTATAGATAGTAACTACATGAATCTTACCCCTTTAGAACTCCTGGAGAAATGGGTAATTAGGTTTTATTTAATAAGCTTAAATTTATATTTATCGTAAGAATTTCCTCATTAATAATAGCTATAATGTTTGGCAGAGTTATTCGATGCATTAAACAATAAAAAGCGTTAAGACCACCGTTAAGTGATGGATGAAAACCAATTTCGTTTCAACCTAATTGGAGCCATTAGGTAAAAGGTAGCAATATTAATTAAGCACATTACTTGGCATTAATTTTGTTTTTGCTGAATCTCTCGAGTAGTTCTTGGAAAGAAGAAACATAAAAAAGGGAAAAGAGAGAGGATGAAGGAAAAACTTGGGCAGTTTTATCCTATCTTTGACAGGACTTAATGCTTTCTATCTTCGCTTTATAAAGTGTATTTTGTTTTTGGCACTACATAGAATATTATCCATTGCTCGGATTGAAAGTTAATAACTTTAACAATGTGAAATTAATAAGCCATATACAGAAAATAAAGTTAAACCTCAAAATCCAAAATTGCGTGAACATTTATTTTGTAATTCAAAGATTTCCCATTACGTTTGTTATTCTGTAAAATCAGGGTGCTTTGTGTTATTTAACCATAAATTCATATTTTCCTTTAGATTTAGAAGAAATTTTCAAGTAATCCAAAATCATCCCAATAAATTTGGGATGATAAAATCCCAAACATGTATTTTTGGGGGGTCTTTCTTTATATTTATTATTTCCCATTTTGTTCCTTAATTAATTTTACATCTGATATTCAATTTAGTGTAAACAATTATTTCTGTGCAAACTTGTTCATTTATTCAGAAAGGTTAAAGATCGTAACTTTTTAATGACTGGAAATTAGGTGGGCATATAAAATGTGTATGTGAACTCAATTGGATAAAAAAAGGAAGCAACAATACAAAACATTTATCTTCATATGAAAAAAAAAATATTTCTTTTATACCTAACTCTTTTTGGAAGCATTTTATTTCTTTACATGCAAAACATTTATCTGCATATGAAAAAAAAATATTTATTTTATACCTAACTCTTTTTGGAAGCGTTTTATTTCTTTAAGTTACCATTAGCAAAAAGAGCACAAAAGTGTAACTTTGCCATATTCAATTTAAAAACTGTTGTTTGAACAATCTGATTTATTGAAGTATAAAGGTAGCCGCCATGAGTGAATGTTGACGTAAGAAGAGGGTTTATGACGATGAATGTTGTCAATACTTTAAAAGCGAGTTGTTTACGGATGATTTTTAAAAGTCTTGGTTCATTAGATTTTATTTCTTTTTATCATAGTTAAACAAGTTATTTTATCTACTTTATTGATCTTAAGTATTTTCATATTATTCTCTTGTCCTTCTCTTTCGTTTTTTAGTTACATATTTATCACAAATATATCTAAATAAAAAAAACTCGTGTTGTGTAACTTGTCGTAACTGAAACTTTATAAAATCTGTAAACAAAAAAAAAATAATTCAGAACATTGTCAACCGGTATTGCCACTAATTTTCCAGCATATAATTTCAATTCGTTGTTATGAAAATTTTTTTTACGTCATTTAAGGGAAGTAGAGCAGTTTAATGCACTGGGCTACCAAACACCATCGAAACCTTAAAAGTAAAAAATGATTTTTGTGTCTCAGTTTCAGTAAATTATGCTTTTGTATGCTCAAAATTTGAAATACGTAACTATAAAGCTGTTACTATTAACATTTCTTCTTTAGAAAACGTTTCTTTGGGACAATTGATTTGATAGTACGAGTAGGCACGGGGCATACATTTAAGGCGGCCTAAGATTTTAGCCTTAATTTTGATTACCTTCAAAAGGTGTGTCTGACTCCTAAATCCAAGAAAGGAACATGATTTTAATAAACTAACGTTTAATGAACAAACTTAACAATTAACAATCTAACTAACATCAAAAAGTCAACTTTAGGCATAACAGAAAAGAACAGACTGCCTGGCTGAAGGAACAAATTGGTCGTTGGACGATGGCCGGCGCTCACTCCGTAGCGGCAGGAAAAAGGAGAGAAGAGAGCGTCCTTGAAATGTCCAAGCTTTTATAGTCTAAGTGGTGATGCGGCGATCACAGTCACAGTGAACGGGATGTCAAGTACGCCGACAGCAACGCCACCTGAGCCAACGAGTTCCACAGGACTCGAACCACAATGGCCAGGTCGCCACACATTGATAAATTTCGATCATCATCTAATTTAGGTTTTTCTTAACATCTTTATAATAATGGTTTTTTTTATCTACCAAAGAATCATTAGATGATTTGGGACAGTTGATAGTACGAGTAGGCACGGGGCTCACATTGATAAATTTCCATCATCATCTAATTTGGGTTTTTCTTAGCATATTTCATATCAACTTTTCTTAATCTACTAAGGATCATTAGATTATTTTGCTTCATATTCATAAAAAAGCAGCTCGTAATTTCTCTGACTTCTTTACTCGGATACAATCATTACTTCCATAATGTACTTTAAACTATGCTTTAAACTTTGTAACATCATACAAATCCTCACAATCGGAACATTTAGCACACCCAACACACTCATTTAAGCAAACATTAACTAATGTATCTTAATCTCACTAACACCCCGTTCAGAATTAAATTAACGCCATATAAGCATTCGAACCCACGAATCCTCTCTTGTTCCACTTCCTATGCATCCAATGCCACAACAAACATTATCCAACAATCACAATCAGTGATGAGAACAATGTGTATACTCACTTCCCATTAAAATCTCAAAACTCGCATAGACTTGTGTTGGATAAATTAACGCGTTAAATCCCCCGGTTGCAGCGGATCAGAGGCCCCGTCTTGTCATTTAATTAGCATTGACGAAACCATCGCTCAGCCTCGGCTAACTCCATATATACCGAGAACGTGATTCCGGGATGAAATGTGACAGGCTTCACTGCCGATTAGGGAGTAAGCGGTTCGGGGGTATAGGATAAGAGGTCGGGGTGCATCGCTTTTTTTGTAGATATGTGGGGAAGAATCTACTCATATAAAGTATTTAAATGGGATGGGTTGAAATTGATAGGGTAATAAATAGCTTTCATATTAAATGTTAAATCAAGAAGAGTAAAATATATTTAATTGTAAATTTTCTGGGTTGTATTTTTCTTAATATATGTGTTACGAGCAAAGTGATAAACCGGGCATTATTAATAATGCCCGAAATAAAGCAGGCAATGGGATAAATTCAATGGCATTTATCGATGAATATTTATCACTTTGCCCGAAATGCGTGGGCATTATTAATAATGCCCGGATTTATCACATTGCCCGTAACATATGTATATTTAAGGTGTAAATTTTATCTCAAAATTTTTTCTAAAGTGTTTTCATATGAAATAGGATTTTTAAAATAAATTTATCCAGAGTTACTACTATCTTTAAGAAAATGTTTTGCGTCATATAGGGTAAATGGGGTTAAAAATACTCCGGTCAAAAATTGATTCAAGACTTTAAATTTAATAAAAATAAAATTAACCCTGGGAAGTTTGTGGTTTGTTTAATGGTATTTTCTATAACAAAAGCCAGGTGGAAAATATTTTGACACCCAACACTTTTCTTAATTTGCCCTTTTCAAGGTTTATCCTTTTCAATCGTTATTTGAAACTTTCAGTATTTTTATTTAATAGCAAACAAACTGGTGATCGAAAATCATTTACTTAATATCAAAAAATATTCCTAAATTTCTTAAATTCACTGATTTACTTTTAATTGAACTAATTCAATTTTAAAGAATTTAATTCAATTTGTACTTCGTAACGCATCACCAATCTGATCAAAGATAGTCTGGCATTTTTCTTAACTTTGAACAAGTGTAAATGTATCTTGCATAAAATTTGTTGCAAAGTATTCAATGTTTTAAAGTAGTAATGTCTGCATTTGTAAAAAAACACTCAAAATTACCAAAGAGAAAGGCATTCTAATAACATTTTGATTGTTTCTATATAAAGAAGTTAAATGTTAGATAAAATAGAAAAATTGATCTTTGAAACTAGAAAAAGGGAGTATTTTTGTATGGAATATGGACAAATTTTGATTTCATTAAACGATATATTTTGAAAACACAAAACGAAAAAAAAAAAATGTGCATTAAGTTGAATAGGAACGATAAGGACGTGTCTATTTTGATAACTATATCAGATAGTTAACATTAAACTTGATCACATTAAGTGAAGTCGACTGTATAGCAAATCATCTGGAAAAATCTAAACATAAATGAAAAAACACTATTTGTGAATCTTCTAAAAAGAAATGCAAGCATATTAACGTCACTCATATTGAGATCTCACGTCAGTCTTACTGGATGAAACAAGATAATATACTTTACTGATGTACTAAAAAAGGAAAAATCGATATCGCTCCAGTAAATCATCTCGCCATAACTATTGCATAACACATCCAAAAGCAGGAAACCTTCAAATTCCTCTTCCTGGATACTGGTGACAATATTTATCGAAGAGGGCTTTCATCACGTAATCCATCAGTTTTTGTGTTTATTGCTTTCTTCTCTCTATCGAGGTAGGGATAAACTCGACATCTTCTTCTTTCCGCGATATTTTTCACATTTTTGATGAAAAGATTGCAGGTGGATTACGCGAACTCCGGGCAATAATTTTGAGACTGGTTATTTTTTTTGTTAAGGCTTAAAATGTGTGTGTACTATCTTTTGCTTTTAAATATTCACTTGATGATTTCTTTAAGACTGGGAAATGACTTTTGACAAATAAAAAAGAACGTTGAGGCCTAAAATGTTTCGAACTATCGAAAAATGTATAAATATTAAGACGAAATATTCTTGGGTGTTAGAGTAGGTAATAATCACAAACAACTGGCAGTTTTTTCCGAAAGTTTCAGAAAGCGTGTAAGATCTTGCTTTTATGCATTTATGCACTTTATTAGACCAAAAACAAGGTTGCCTGTAGTAAATATATCTTTTTCTTTCGTTCTTTTTTATTTGAATTAATTTTCCCTCAAGAGAATTTGTAACTAATGGTACATAAGGTACAACATGACTTGCAAACCCAATTCATTATTCCGATTAAAAAATATATTTTAAATGAAAATTTTAATGATGTATTAATGAGATTTTGAAGCATTGTAACAGTAATTGGATTCAGAAGCGTTATAAGATTACCATTCCTAAGGGGATCGAATTTTTTCTCTTAAATAAATCAAGCAGTGATGATTATTATGGGTTAATACTCCTAATGTGTGAAATAACTACCATAAAACTTTTAACATTTAAACAACAAATCTATGTTTAAAAAAATAATTTGAATTCCGTTTTGATTACTAAAACTTAAAATAGCTTCAAAATCTTGATCACTAACAAAATGAGTTCCCTCCGAAGTAAATTCTTCTTTCCCTATTTCATTCATGATTTCGTAATTGGTAAATGGGGTTTATATATAATTCCTGAGGAGAAGAAAAAAGTTCCTCAAGTTTTACAGAAAAGTCATTCTACTAAATATGTAATTATGAAATATCTGCTTTTGTTTAACTCTGTCATCGAAGCGTTCCATCGTTTAACTCTCCAAAGTTCCAATTCCTTATTTCAAACTCCAATCCACACAATTTCACCAGCTTCTTGTCATCACACTTGTGCTTAATACATCTCTTTCGAAATCCCTCAAATCCAAACACACTAGTTATAAAAGAAGTCCCTTACTCAACACCAGTGTTTGATTTGTGGGACAGCCGGAGCTCCTATATATACCGGACGCCTTGGTTTTGCAGCAGCAGCCGCAGGGAGTCTTTTGTACCGGATTACGACGAAGCAGAACCCAAACAATGGTCTCAGAATGGGCTGTGGGTTGAAATATCGGGGGGCAAAATAATGAAGTTGGGAAATCGCTTAAGGGAGTGGTGATAGTAGATTGTTCCTGCTTGACTCATAAAGTTGAATGAAGTCCCTGAAGTCTTGCTAACGAAGGCGGTTCTGTAAATTGCATTTGTGTTCCATCCATATCATTTAATGCTTGGGTAATGTACAAAATGCTCTGGGTCTTATTAAGAAATTGTTGTCTATTATGAAAGGTTTGAAATAATTTATGTATTTTTTTCATTCAAAAACTTATGGGTTTCGGTTTTAATTAGAAGTACCTATTTGTTATTTTACAAATAAATGATAAAATTAGATAAGTTTTTTTTACATGGAAGAACATGTAATATAAAAATATATAGCTTTTTTGTATTAATTCGCTGTATGTACTATTTGTCATTCTATTGGTTGTTTATTAGTAATCGTTCATTATTGTTTGTCTTCAAGTCATTATTATAAAAAAAGAAAGAGCTTTACAGTTCGACACACATAACTTTCAATCAAATTTATGGTTTTTTTTACATCATTATTTCTTTTTCTTTTTTCAAAATTTTAACTTGAAGCATTTGATCTTATAAAAAGGGGTCATTAAAGTCAGAGGGTGGTAAAATGGTTAATAAAAGCACTGTATTTGTGTATAGGAATTTCTAATCAATATTACAAAGGTTTTTACCTCTATATATTCAAGGAATTCATCAACTTCAACATTCCCTAAATTTGGCTTATGGCTTCAATTTTTAGTTCCTTTTCAGCATATTTCATCCCAAGGATGATTAAATGGGAAGTATCTAAAAACGCAATTATTTTCACAAAAAAAAAATGGAAAACCAAATTCAATATATTTACTTCAAATTTCAATTTTAATCTGTAAAATTCTGTTTTTCTCGTTTTATATAGTAGTTATTTTGTGTACAAATATCAAATTTAACGTATAAATTATTATTATATAGAGTTTACAAATAATATTTTTATTAATTCCTTGAAAAATACTTTTTTTTTGCTTTCCTCCTCAGTAATTTATATTGATGAAATTTTTCAATTTCCAAACTAGAATTTATTTTTCAAAATTGATAATACTCCCTTTGATTAAATGAAATTTTGCAAATCAAAAAACAAATTTAAGAATGATTGAGTGAATAAAAACTCGTGGAAAGTAGTTTTCATGATAAGATAAATGTAGCTACGATTTATTAAGTTGATTCAATTATTTTATCTTTTAATACTTTTTACAAATTTCTTCTTTATTTCCCTAATAATGTCGCTAAAATAGTGTTCAAGTATCAAGAATCCAAAAAATTTAATTAATTTTCACTTTCTAGATTTTTTCCCACTTTTGTGATGTATTGATTTATGCCCATCTCTTTCTTTTACTTTAATATTCGAAATCTTTGATCCCCATATTCTAATCTATTTTAAAACTTTCCTTAAATAAATTAAAGGTCTTCAGAGTTTCGCCCTTGCTCTTTGGAAATGTATTTTGATTACATTATTTATTATTTTCGATTTTCATTAAATGTCGAAATTATGTTTTCCTTTTATATTTTTTTCACTATAAATCTTTTTGATCTGATGGTTAGAATAATTTCTAAAAATGTTCACCACAGCTAAATATCACAGGTTAACTTTTGAAATTAGTAGATACCTTAAATAAAGTTTTTTATACATTCTTAAATTCTAGTTGATTGTTTTTTACAGTAACAGGGTTTTTTTTTCATATTTGTGCTTAAAATTAAGCAAAATATTTTTCAGTTTCAATTTTAAAGTTTCTTTACTTCTTTTATCTAGTAGAAACTTAATTAATTTGATAAAGAAATAATTCCAACAAATTTTTTACCTTATAAATACTACTCTAAAAATAATCTTAAAGTAAAATTTGGTGGTAAAGGGAGACTATATTTAATTTCTATAACTTTTAATGTTTTTTACATCCTCTTTTTGAAACTGTCTATTTAAGTATACATATTTAATGCTGAAACATTTAAATATAATTATTAAAATAAAACAGTTGATTGGTGCATAAATTCAATTAAAAGCCTGAAAAGTTTCGAGAAATCTAGTTTTTCAGATAAAAGTGATCGTGGTTATAATGTAAAATAACAATAAACCTATTTTTTTTTACTTAAAATACTTTTGCATTGCTGTGATACAGTAAGATATCCTGGGTGTACTTTAATATTTTTGGAAGTTATTAATAGCAAAGAAATAATCTATTTGGCCCACAGAGAAATATCCTTCTGTTTGAAACAGATCTTTATGCTTCAACAGTGCATTTCTAACTAAAATGCAAACAGCAAAAAAACACCCGTATATATTTCTCTCCTATTGGTAGGGGGACATCCATAAATTACGTGAGGTGTTTTTTCCAAAATCTGGACCCCCCTCCCCACTTGGTGAGATTTATTGAGATTTTGCTGGACCCCCCCCCCCTCCCCCCCAATTGAGATTTACTTACAACTTTTTTTTAAAAAATTTCCTTTCACATACTTAAAAAAACAAAGAAAATCGTATAATTTCTAACTTAAAAAGTTGACGTGAGATTTTAATCGACCCCCCCTTCCCCCTTGGTGAGATTTGGTGAGATTTTTTTTCAACCCCTCCCCCCCTTTTTTGACCTCACGTAATTTATGGATGTCCCCTTGAAAACTCACACGCTGTGGTTTCAAATGTGGTTTCGAACATTGACATCTGAGATAAAGGAAACTTGATGGGTATAGCACAATAATTTTATTACGGACCAAAAATTAACTATTTACACAAAGAACTCCATTTTTCCCATTTCCAATTGATCCAAAACATATTTTATTTCAAATTTTTACAGCTCACCAAATAATATCACGCGTCACTTCCTGGTTGCCAAAAGGTTTCTAACTAAAAATAAACAAATAGATAGCTGCTACTAGTCCGATTTCCAACATTCTCCCCACTTTGAGTTTGAGAATGTCAATTCAAACTCAAAAGCCCATGCTCTTTCTTGTAAAAATTTCTTGGGGGGGAGCTCCAAATCATTGAGTTGTTTTCCATTTGATAAATTTTCGTCCAATTTTTACTTGTTCAAATCTTTTCACCTCAATTTTTTCTTTTCTCTTCCACCTATTTTACATTCTAGTGTACCTTCATCATCTTCTTCTCTACCTTTAGAAATCATCACTTCTTCCTGAGTCTTCCCTCTCTTCTTTTTAATCAGATTTCCAGCTTTATTAACAGAATAATCTTCCTCCTTTAAGTTCTCCAGCTCTTTCTCTATAGTTTTGTCCAGGTTAACTTCTTTCTTGTTCGGTTTTTCATCAGTCTGTTTTATTCTAGAATCCTTCAATCTTCTCACCAACAACTTCATAGGATGGTTCTCTTCGTCTTTTTCACCGTCTATCTTTTCTTTTCCCTTTTCAGTTCTTTCTCCATCTTTTACCGCCAAAGATTCATCTCCCTTCCTTCTTTCAAACATCTTTAGGGTCTTGATCTTCTCGGTTTCTTCATCAACAAATTCTGGTGGTTTCTTATTACATCTATCTACCCGCTTTTCTATTCTCTCTTTCTCTTCATCTTGCCACAACTCTGTTGGTTTCTTGTCTTTTGAGGACCACTTGGATTCAACAGTCACATTCTTTATAACCTCACTGATTTCTTTTCCATCATCGTGGACCTGTTGCTTCAATACAATCAGGTCTTCATCTTTCCGACATCCCATCTTCACTGTCGGTGATGCCGTCTCCAGAATCTCTATTTCAACAGGTGAAGAGGTTACCGAGATCCCTGAATAATTTTCAACCTCTTCCTTTCCTGTTGTCTTCATCTCGGCAGCTCTTTGTTTTTTCGAAGCGTCATTTAATATTCGTTTGGATTTCAGTTCTATTCTTACAATTTTTTCTTGGTAATCCTCAACTACGTCAAATTCAGTCATGTATTCCTCGTCATTAGTTAAAGCATTCAAATATTCCGTATGAGCCAATTCTAGAGATTCTGCCTTTAGTTTGAACCATTGTAAACAAGTTTCTATTTCTTCTAAATCAATACTATTCTCAATTAATAATTTTTCGAGCTGAGTATACGCCTTACTAAAAGCCTTTCGTTGTGCTGCTTTATTTCGTTTAATAGTTTCCATCTTTACTGTCTTCTTAAATTCAAAAATACATAAAATATCTTCAAGATGGAAATCAGTTTTGCTTAATGCTTTCCATCTTTACTATCTTCTTAAAATCAAAAATACACAAAATATCTTCAAGATGGAAGTCAGTTTTGCTTAATACTTTCCATCTTTACTATCTTCTTAAAATCAAAAATACACAAAATATCGATCGGTTCTTCATACAATTAATCAAATATGCTTCAAAATCTTCAAGATGGAAAGCGATTCTGTTTCACTCACCAGAGAGTCAACATTCAGTACAAGGCCGCCCACCCGGGGGCGCCAAATGTGGTTTCAAATTCATGCATATGGGCAGCTGTACCGAACATTGACATCTGAGATAAAGGAAACTTGATGGGTATAGCACAATAATTTTATTACGGACCAAAAATTAACTATTTACACAAAGAACTCCATTTTTCCCATTTCCAATTGATCCAAAACATTTTTCATTTCAAATTTTTACAGCTCACCAAATAATATCACGCGTCACTTCCTTGTTGCCAAAAGGTTTCTAACTAAAAATAAACAAATAGATAGCTGCTACTAGTCCGATTTCCAACACACGCTAAACTTGTCTCACCTCACCCAAACACTAGAACCAGAACCCAGCACTTCCCTCTCAACCAAAAGCGCTATCCCGTCAACATCAACCTGCCCACCACCAACAGTCAAAAGGTGCGGAGAGAGAAACCTCCTCTCACATTCCTCACACTCCGGCATAAACAAAAGGCCCTCCAGCTACAACGTGTCCGACGATCGATCCCCAAAAAGCGTGGGAAGGCGGATGGATCTAAAAATAAAATTCCACCATCTCACAACCCTTCTACCACCTTACTACTACCTCCGTCCTTGAAAAAGTTGCTTATTTCTTCTCTCAGTCAGCGGCAATAAAACCTACTTTACCTCTTTTTCCCCGATGCTGGAGACAAATAGTGCTAACCGGCCCATTATGGTAGGAAGAGTATAAGGAGAAGCGGCGCTTCCGGGAGCTTACCTCTGCAAGGTTCCCAGATGGACTTCGATTCTGGAGGGATTTTTTTTTTTATATTTCTAGATGCGTTCGTTGGCAGTAATGAGATCTTTGAAAATTCCCCGTCTGGGATTTCTGGGGGTGGGGGGGGGTTCTAGGAAAATGCAGGTGGTGTAGGGTAATTAATGAGCTGTTGTGGATGGGGATACCTCGTTAAAGTGAGGTGCGTTTAGGGAGGGAATAAGAAGAAACGCTTCTTCAAGTTTTTCAAAATGGGGCTTGTTGTTTTTGCGTAGAAATTTGGAAGTATCTCATTTGTTTGTTTTTTACTTGCTGGTGAGAAACAAGGATCGTAACTGCGTTTGTGTAAGCTTGAAGCGCAATCAGGTTTTGCAAGTTTATTAAATACTAAGGTGTAGTATTTCATTGCTTTTTGGTTAAGTGCCTATCTTTTTTATTCCTTTTTTTAATTTTCGTGAATCTTTTATGCTTTCAATCTTCCCTTTCACTGCTTATTTTTCCTGATAATGGTTACACAAAACATGAAAAAGAAATTGAAATTGAATAAAATATTTTTTATTTCGTAATTTAACTCATCAATTTTTTAATGACATACAGGAGGAACAGTTAACCTACTCAAGAGAATCTATGTATTAGAAACATGCAGTTTATAGAAACTGAATCAAATTTTAGTGGATTTTATTTTGAGAGATGGAGAAGAGGATGCTATGTAAAAGAACACTTCAACTTTAACATTTATCGGTTATTAATAGTTTTTATAAAATTTCAAAAACGTTGAATAGCAACATTTATTTTTTTATTGGAATGATGAAAAAAACCTTAGTAATTTGCTTAGGCAATGGCGTAGCCAGAAGGGGGGATATGGGAATATAACCTCCTGAAAGACTGAAATTTTCTCTTTTTTGACCATTATAATGCACTACTTTTAACCCATATCCCCCCCCAAAAAAAATATCCCTCTCTGAATTTTTTCTGGCTAATTTTTACTGTACTGTGAGCTTAGTGGCAAGACATCTAGATTCGTCACCAAGTCGAAAGAGTCAAGATTTATTGATATTTCCTTCATGACTCGTCTCGCCCATCAAGCTCACGTATAGTAAAAATTTCTCCATTTGCAATTACGTCGTTCTTCTTCTGGAGCTAGGCGTTATGATTCTCTCCCCCTACCTCAAAATGAATTCCACCAAAACGTCTCTCAGTTTCACTGTACGATAGATGCTCTGGAATTGGAGAACTGTTTTATGATTACACTACTTTTAATTGGAGCTAAAGACTCTCGTTCTCTCCCTTGCAGGCAGCCGCGCGGACGAGAAGCCTTCCAAGCGCAGCCTGGTCCGCCTCTCCCTCCGCTGCATCCACCGCAGCCCTGTCCCTCGGCTGAGCCCGCCGGCCTCCGCCCTGAGCCGGGCCTTCGTCTTCAGCTCCGGCAAACTGCGGCTGGAGGCGCGGCTGGACCGCGAGGCCTACCGCCACGACGAACCTCTTCAAGTGCACGTCACCCTGGACAACTCCAGCAACCGCACGGTGCACCGCGTCCGCGTCACTCTCGTCCAGTACGTCAACGTGTGCATGTTCACCAACGGACGCTTCAAGAACGTTGTCGGAGCGGCCGAGACGGAGCCAGGGCACCCCGTGCGGCCGGGGTCATGCCTGTCGCGGGTCTTCACCGTGCGCACTGCGGCGCAGATGCGATACCCGGTCGCCCTGGCCATCGAAGGCGGGCTGGCCAGCAACGTCGTCCGGCTGTCCCCGTCGACCGTACCGGCGCTGGTCGGCGAGAAGAATCCGTACGGAGTGACCGTCTGCTACGAAGCGAAAGTCAAGGCGTTTCTCGGCGTCGTAGACAGACCCGTGTGTCTGAGGTTGCCGTACAGAATCCTGGAAGAGATCCCCGTGTTCGAAGAGGAGGACGAACCCGTTCCCCTTACGGAAGAGGACGAGGAGAAAGAAAGCATATTCCCCACGTAGAGGGATTTATCACCACAAACCGTAACAACCCATGGGTCCAAAATCACAGAGGCGGCCGGTGACGTATATTTTTCCATTTTTCTAAAAATCGGACGAGAAGTAGAAAGAGGAATGGTATCATCGGTTCGCTGGAGGTGAAGAAGGATTGCGTCTTGGAATTTCTTTTTTTGGAAGGAAAAACCAGCGCCAATGGATCTTTTGTAGAGAAGGGGACATGCACTTACAGGGGAGATCGGATTATCACTGGAGAAGAGTTGTCGAGTCAGCGGCTGCATAGATGCATCAGCAGATCTATTCAAAAAATAGATCTGTTCGTTTTATGGGAGGGAATATTTTAACCTGAATAATATCAAAACGTTATCTGTAAAAGCTATTTTTCTCCCCTCCTTTCTTCAAAAGAATGTATTCCTAAAAAAACTTTGAAGGTTATTTTTATTGTGATTGTTTCTTATTCTAAATGAGCTGTGCAAAAAGGTCATCAAAATTCTCAAAACATCCAATTAGGAGAAAAAGGTACAAAAGGAAAAATTTTATTTAATTCTGAAACTTTATAACTCGCCTGTTCCACCCTATTAAAAACAAATTTACTCTTTTAAAAACAAAAAGTTTTGGAAGTGCCCAAAATAACAACTTTCTCTATTTTTGTTAAAACCTCAGCAGAAAGAGAGAAAATATACAAAGTATTTAAATGTAACATGAGGTATAATCTAAAAAATATAACAACGGAATCTTATACTATCTCAATTCGTTCTATAAAAAGCTTAATGGGAACATTTTTTAGTATTAAAATTATTAGTTATCATTAAAAAAATCTTATTAAGTCAAATAACAGATAAAAGGGACATAAAAACTTTCAAACAACTTTTAATTGTTTAAAGATAATGAGTCATAAGTTGTTGATAACTTCTAAAAATTTGGAGGGTTAAAGATGCTTAAAATGGATTTGTCAAATTTATTCATTATTTTTTAAAGTTTATTTGAATATAATATAAATAGAGTATTGAATCACATGTTTCGGCTAAATAAATATTTACCAAAATTTACCCCGTATTTTCTGGCTTTG
This sequence comes from Tetragnatha montana, assembly GCA_963680715.1. NCBI lineage: Eukaryota > Metazoa > Arthropoda > Arachnida > Araneae > Tetragnathidae > Tetragnatha > Tetragnatha montana. Next base: position 16,109,306 of record OY796676.1, on the reverse strand, counting down.
TAGGCCTTTCAGAAAGAAACTTCTCTTTAAAGAGCTCAAAACTATGGTGATTTATTTTTATGATTAAATTTAATTTTTTTTTGTTTCTGATCAGAGTCAAAAACAACATAGCTTAATATGTTTCCCAACAAAGAATATGTGTTTTGTTTTAGGGATGGGTTAGCAAGTTCTCCCATAAACTTTCGTGTTAGGTATTATGTTTTCATGACATGCATTACCTTTCAATAGTTTCGGAGTAGTTTTTTTCATATCTAAATCTGACAATTTTCTTCACACAATCATCCTCAAACTATAAATACTATTTTCCTTGTCTTAAAATTATATCTCCTAAACGGGTTTTGATCTTTGATTTCATTAATTTCAAAACGGAAATAATTAAAATTATAGAATTTTAAACTTGTTTATTGCTTGACATATTTAATGAAAAAATTTGGCTCATTCAGATTCACTTTTTTTAAAACCTAAGGCATTTTTTAACAGAAATCTTCCTAAAAAGTTTAAGATTAATGAATTAAGGCGCGCAAAAGAAATACAAATCATTATGTTCTCACGAGAAAACAATAAACTAAATAAACAACTTAAAATGGCTTCCCTATATCTAAAAAGATAACTTTAATATCGTGTTATTAATTAAGAGACACGTCCTCTTAGTCCAACATTTTCAAAAGATATCAAGACAGCTTTCTCTAAAACTAAATACTTTTCACTAATCCTCACTTGACACCAGCAAAATCCTTATTGATTGCCACACGGACTAAAGTTATTAGCAGCATAACAAATACACCCTATAAAGGCTTAATTGACTTTATGCGTCTATCATTTTCACAAGCTTAACCTTGATAAATGATATGATGTGTTCGTGGTATTAGAGCTTTATGCTTACCAGTTACCCTTACTATAATGCTTAAGACCTTGCAAGCTAATGTATAAATGGTCTGCTTAGGCCAGTCATCGGAATTAATTTAACTTGCGTAGGTCGCAGTTCCTCTGTTTACAACAGAAGAATTTTCTCTTCATAGAATACTCAACCATAATGCGTTTAAATGACATTATTTTTACAAAGAGAATAAAAAAAGTAGTCACACATCTATCAAAGTTCTTAATTAAGATATTTTTTAAAGATAATTTTGAAACTTTCAAATGACAAAATACCTTTAAAAAGGGACATTTTAATTTATACGATATTTGATTTAAAGAGTTAAATTCCATAAAAAAATTAATAGGTAAGTCATAACATTTATGGCTTATTCTTTAGGTAAAAAATAAGTTTTCTAAGCATGACTGATAGAAAAGTGAAAGTTTTTGTCTTTTGAAAAAGGGGATCCTCCTGTACCAGAAATTCATTTAATTAATATCAATATTAAAATAATAGTAAATAGATATACTTAACAGTAAGTACAAATAAAATGACAAAGAGCACTCAGATATTTTTCACAACTTCCGAAAAAATTACAAGTAAGCTTAATTTTATCTATTCTTAACATATTTTTGAATACATATTTATTATTAAAATCTCATCATACCTGAAAACAACTTTTTCTGAAACTGCTTTACTTCTGTTACTCAATTAATTTATTAATTATAGTCTATTATCACTAAAAGTCGATTAACGTAAAATAGCTCTTCCCACATGTTTTAACTTTCACAAAACACTAACGAATTCGGTAATTTGTTTAGGTAACAAAGTCACGATATACGACCATACTCATTAACTTTTCTCTTTTACGTACTTTAAGTCTTCTAATTTTAACCATTTTCTTCAGTATCGAAACAACAAACAATGTGGCTCAAAAGATACTCCCGTCACTTTTAACAAGTAAAACAAGCATTTCACCCCATCCTACACATTTCCCAAACTAGTAGTATCTATTTAAGCCATTCCTCAAACAACATAGGATTACACTTTCGCCCCGAGACGTCCCCTTTCGCGTCGGATACTTCAAAAGCACACCTAGCAAATATTTGCATCTGATTAAGGCCAGGCGAAAGGTATTCCTGATCATACTCAGAAGCAGCTATTTAAAGCTGACTTCACAAAACCCTGAGATTTCGCAAAGAAGAAACGGCTCTGAGGCGATCGCTCGGCTTTCTCGCTAATGACTGCATAAACGAAAAACGTCGATGACTCGGCAGTTGGCGTTGAGGTTTTTTTCCTGTCGCTTAAACGTGGCTCTACAAATTTTATAGCTTCAATAAAACTGTGATACGAATATATTTGGGTACAGCTTTCATAAATGACACCCTCGTTAAATACAAGCGCCATTTTGTTTCAATTCTCCACATGGAATGACTGTTTCGCACAGAAAAGTGGAGTCATCACTGCATTTAAATGCGCTTGCTATTTTACATTGTATGGAATATCGATGAGAATGACGTTCTCTTAACTGCAAATGAAGTGTCGATATGAGTTGAGTTGTTCTCAGTCAACGATGTAAATTTAATCATTAATATGTGTTGATAATGGATGGCAACCTTACACTCGAAATGTTTATGTGTTCCTTTGCTCTGTGTTAAAGTTACTTTCTCCAAGATTTATTAAGCGTGTTAATGATCTGTTTAGGTAGGGCTTCCCCCAAATGAAAAGTTGGATTATAGACAGTAAAGAAGAACTGTTAATCATATCAGAGAGAAGATTTTTTCAAATGTCTATCCGTTCATGTTTAAAGAGAAAAATTAAGTGATGTTGGTGAACATTTTCATGTACTATTACTGTTTGAAACACAATAAAGTGAATCATTTTTGTATCTTTCCTTTTGTGACGTGTTCTTTAATTCTTATGGGGATGAAAAACTGCTTTACTGTAAACTACAGTCAATTCCGCTTATTGTGATCACGGATAATGTTATCAATCGGATGATGTTATCAAAATTGACCGGTCCCGATCACTCCTATTTAACTTACCGCAAAATGTATCGTTTTATGTAATCAATATATCGCTTAATATTATCAAAATCTGGTGAAATTTCCTAAAAACCTTCTTTTTCCCGTTTAAAGGACAATTTAATACATAATCATACATTATATGTTCCACTTTTATAATTGTCTTTAAGAATGTAAAGTTTGCGCAAAGAAAGTAATAGTTTTAAATGCTTCACTTTAGACTTCATAGTTGTTATTTTAAATCAAACACTCAAGTTACACTGTTTGATACTTTCGAGTATAAAATCGCTTACTATTACCAATCGGATATTATTATCATTCTACTCTTGGACAAAAGTGATCACATTAAGCGGAGTCTAATTGCAAGAAACTAATTGAAGATAACCCTTCTAAAAAAGGGTCTGTTCCTGTGAATGTGCGTGTTAAGTGAGCGACCTTCGTGACTTATGTCACAGCTTCCCACTGAGAAACGCAAAGAAAGTAAAAATGCGGCAAAACACGATGGGTCAGTGGAATCCTCAGAGTACCATTCATTAGCAAAAATATTGCAAGAAAGAATCACTGAGAATTAAGGAGGATAATAATAAATAGTAATTGGTAAGCTAGAATAAAAAAGTAACATTAAAATTCAGACAAAAAGAATATATTTAAACCCTTAAGAGTACATATTTTGGAAGTTTGAAAATAATTAATATGACTAAATTGGTCTTGTAACCTGTGTGATTATCTGTTTTGTAGGAAATACTATTTAAAAATTTTCTTATATTGCTTATGTAGAATAAATTAGAGATCAGATACTTACCTTAAGATACATATAGAACATTTAGGTATTACTACTTAAAAAATATAGTCAAGGAAAGTTTTGAGTTGAGTTATGGTTTTTTCGGACAGGTTTATGGTTTATGGTTTGCTCGCAGATGAAAGCTGCTTCATCCTCGAAGTCAAGGAAAGTATTTTATTTTTCAACATGTTATTTTGATAATAAAAACGCTGTTTTATTCCCTTAAAAGCCTTCAACCTCAGAAATCATTATCATTCTTTTTTTTAATCTGCTACTTGATATACTTTTATTAATTCGCTCTTTACTGCAAATATTGAAGCTTGATTTGTCTTTCAATAAGTAAGTAAATTTATGTTGAGCTTACTATTCACTTACTATACCTCACTACCATAAAAATAATTCAAACTGAAGAAGACAGAGAAAAGATATGCAAATCAGTTTACGTCTAGTATTCAAAAAAGTCGTCTAGACGATTTACTGAAAAGAACCTAAGTTCATTAATTACATCTAAAAAAATTAGTCCACCTTTTATTATTTTTTTTTAATTTAAAAAATGGCTGATTAAACGCTATCGAACAAAATGAAAGAACGTTAGAATTAAGTCTAAACAGCTACGCTCAAAAATGTTTCAAGACTTTCATATTTCTAAGTTACATTGCAGAAATTTTAGAGAGTTAGATTACTCATTAATTAAATTTGGCTCCTATTATTTTTAAACCTATTTTATTTAATACACTAGCTGAACAGCAACCCGATGCGTTGCGCCGAGTAAAGTTTTAATTCTACAGTTTTAACGATGCATACTTTAATATTATATTTTTAATATAAAATACCTTTCGACGTACTGGCCTACTGGTTAAAGTATCTGACTGCGAAGCCGTACGTCTGGGGTTTGAATCCCCGTTTGGCATGGATGTCAGTTTCTGTCTTTGTGTGATGAGTAAAAGTGGCCGTCCCCCAGTAAAAAGGGGTTGTGCGAGCGATTGGTATGTGTGGCGCGGGTAGCAGTAACTCACCTTCGTGGCTCCGGTCCACAGGTGACCGCTGGGTAACGCTGAGTAGGTAGTGCTTAGGGCAATTCAGTGGTCAAGGATGATAATTCCAGTACCCGCCCATTGGATTAAAAAAAAATATATTTTTAGAGAAGAAAAATATATGAAAAAGAAAAATTTAATAATTTTCTTACATAACATTCTATCTTTCCAACATAATTAAATATATGTTTTAACTCAGTTTTATCTGCTGCAACCACTTGGCCGCTGGTTATACAGCGTTTCCCACGTGGAGGTAGGCTACGTTTTTCCCCAGGGGTATGCACCCTTTCACACCATAACTTCTAAGGGCACAGCCCCCCTGGACCCCTACGTGGTATTGTGTTTGCATACAGTGTAAATCGCATCATCACGTATTTTTTTTGCCATTGCTCCATTCAAAATTCATCGTTAATCAATTAAAATTATCCTTTGCTGTGAGCTGTATGTTCTATATCAAATCACTATTATTATAACGCATTATCATTTTTTTGCCGTTGCTCTATTTAAAATTTATCATGCAATTTATTATATTATCATTCTAATAATCGTTGCTGTATGTTCTATATCAAACCCTTAAAACGTATGAGAATATCAACTTATGAAAACCTTTTAAATCCCGTGGATACTTTGAAACTAATGGCTCTTGTGATATTAAAGTTAAAAATTCAAATCATTTATAGAGCATTTGCACATGACGTCACTTGGAGGACAAAATCAACGTTGCTAAGGCCGTTGTTAGGGGCGGGACATAGAAGTATCCAATAGCAGCATTCGCACATGACGTCACTTGGCGAATAAACAACGTTGCTATGGCCGTTGTTAGGCAGAGTCATGTGATTGAAAATGCTCTATTACTCCAGTTTAGTTTAATACCTAGTTAATATTTGATTTTTAAAAAACTTTTTTTTTTGTAATTTTTGTTGGCAATCATAAACTGAAAGGATTTCCCGTTGTTTTTAAAATCAATGAAAACCGTTTAGTGTTATGGAATCAGAAGCACAAAGATGCTAATATCTTAGAAAATAATTGGAATTTTAGAATTTAAATGGTCAATACGGGGTTACCGAATTTTTTCCCGTCTTTTGGTACCTCGGGCACCCTCCTGGGTTCATTAGTATCGAAAGAGTTTTATTTTTTATATTATCGATTGAATTAAGATAAAGCCAAAAAACAGGAGGAAGAAAACGCAGCAACTGAACCTCAGCACTGTCTGAATTATGTGAAAAGAACAGAAAAACGCAAATATCTCGAAAAGTATTTCGAATTTCGGAATGAAAATGGGCGACTCGGCGTCCCTGGGTCATTTGCCATCTTTTGGTACCTCGGGCGCCCTTCTGCGTTCAGTGGTTTCGGAGGAGATGGAAGGACATACAAACAACCGGACATACGTTTGTTTACTCTCGGATTTTAATAGTATAGACTAGCTGAACAGCAACCCGATGCGTTGCGGCAAGTTAAGTTTTAATTCTAGTTTTCACGATGCATACTTTAATATTATATTTTTAGAGAAGAAAACGATATGAGAAAGAGAAATTCAATAAAAATTTTGTACCCACTTTTGCCACCTTTTCCAGCCTTGCACTTGTGGAGTAAATAAAAAAAAATTCAAAAAAGTTTTCTCAAAATACATTTCTAATATTGTATATCAGCAATTACAATCCTCCCGGTATCCCAGGCGCCTTTTTCATATTCCGGTGCTCCCGGTAATTTTTCCTACACAGGTTTTTAAGATATTATACCTATCCCGGTGTTTCCTATATATTTCCTGTCCCGGTGTTCCCGGTAATCTTTCCTATCCCAGTGTTCCTTGTATTTATGAAATTTTCACTTTTCCATATAGTACATATGTTATGGGGGCAAAGTGATTAATCGGGCATTATTAATAATGCCGGAAGTGGAGGTGGGCAAAGTGATAAATTTCATTCATAAATTCCACTGAATTTATCATATCGTCCGGGCATTATTATTAATAATGCCCGGATTTATCACATTGCCCGTAACATATATTTTAATTTTAAGGAAAAATCTTAAATAATGTTAAAACAATTATTATAATTTATTTTGGTGTTTTCATAACTGAAAATAGTTTTTAATAGACATTAATATGACTTTTCCCATTAAAATAATTAGTTTTGAGGTTTTCATCTCATTTACAACAGTGAGTGAAGCAGATCTACTCTAGTAGAGAAAAATTAAAAATAATATATAATAAAAAGCCCTAGTAAATTTTTAAGTCTAGTAAACCGTATCTCCAGTCAATTTATGAAAGTTATTCCATAAATATTTTTATTTTATAGGAATAAATCTTAAAATAAAGGAAAATAACGCTTGAAAATAAATTATTTGAATTTATTTTGGTATTTGCATAACTAATGGAGTTTTTAAATGGACAATTATCGAGTTTTTCATGTTGAAAATATTTAATTCAGTGGTTTTCATCTCATTTTTACAACAGTGAGTCAAGCAGATCTACTCTAGTAGAGGAATGGAGAAATAAGCGTAAAAGAGCAGAAAAACGCAAATATCTCGAAAAGTATTTCGAATTTCGGAATGAAAATGGGCGACTCGGCGTCCCTGGGTCATTTGCCGTCTTTTGGTACCTCGGGCGCCCTTCTGCGTTCAGTGGTTTCGGAGGAGATAGAGGGACATACGGACAAGCAAACGGACATACGTTTGTTTACTCTCGGATTTTAATAGTATAGACTAGCTGAACAGCAACCCGATGCGTTGCGGCGAGTTAAGTTTTAATTCTAGAGTTTTCACGATGCATACTTTAATATTATATTTTTAGAGAAGAAAACGATATGAGAAAGAGAAATTCAATAAAAATTATGTACCCACTTTTGCCACCTTTTCCAGCCTTGCACTTGTGGAGTAAATAAAAAAATATTCAAAAAAGTTTTCTCATAATACATTTCTAATATTGTATATCAGCAATTACAATCCTCCCGGTATCCCAGGCGCCTTTTTCATATTTCGGTGCTCCCGGTAATTTTTCCTACACAGGTTTTTAAGATATTATACCTATCCCGGTGTTTCCTATATATTTCCTGTCCCGGTGTTCCCGGTAATCTTTTCTATCCCAGTGTTCCTTGTATGTATGAAATTTTCACTTTTCCATATAGTACATATGTTATGGGGGCAAAGTGATTAATCGGGCATTATTAATAATGCCGGAAGTGGAGGTGGGCAAAGTGATAAATTTCATTCATAAATTCCACTGAATTTGTCATATCGTCCGGGCATTATTATTAATAATGCCCGGATTTATCACATTGCCCGTAACATATATTTTAATTTTAAGGAAAAATCTTAAATAAAGGTAAATAATGTTAAAACAATTATTTTAATTTATTTTGGTGTTTTCATAACTGAAAATAGTTTTTAATAGACATTAATAGGATTTTTCCCATTAAAATAATTAGTTTTGAGCTTTTCATCTCATTTACAACAGTGAGTGAAGCAGATCTACTCTAGTAGAGAAAAATTAAAAATAATATATAATAAAAAGCCCTAGTAAATTTTTAAGTCTAGTAAACCGTATATTTCCAATTTCCATATCTCCAGTCAATTTATGAAAATTATTCCATAAATATTTTTATTTTATAGGAATAAATCTTAAAACGAAGGAAAATAACGCTTGAAAATAAATTATTTGAATTTATTTTGGCGTTTTTATAGCTGATGGAGTTTTTAAATCGACAATTATCGAGTTTTTCCTGTTAAAAATATTTAATTTAGCGGTTTTCATCTCATTTTTACAACAGTGAGTCAAGCAGATCTACTCTAGTAGAGATATGGAGAAATAAGCGTAAAAGAGCAGAAAAACTCAAATATCTCGAAAAGTATTTCGAATTTCGGAATGAAAATGGGCGACTCGGCGTCCCTGGCTCATTTGCCGTCTTTTGGTACCTCGGGCGCCCTTCTGCGTTCAGTGGTTTCGGAGGAGATAGAGGGACATACGGACAAGCAAACGGACATACGTTTGTTTACTCTCGGATTTTAATAGTATAGACTAGCTGAACAGCAACCCGATGCGTTGCGGCGAGTTAAGTTTTAATTCTAGTTTTCACGATGCATACTTTAATATTATGTTTTTAGAGAAGAAAACGATATGGGAGAAAGAGAAATTCAATAAAAATTCTGTCCCCACATTTGCCACCTTTTCCAGCCTTGCACTTGTGGAGTAAATAAAAAAAATTTCAAAAAAGTTTTCTCAAAATACTTTTCTAATTTTGTATATCAGCAATTACAATCCTCCCGGTATCCCAGGCGCCTTTTTCATATTCCGGTGCTCCCGGTAATTTTTCCTACACAGGTTTTTAAGATATTATACCTATCCCGATGTTTCCGATATATTTCCTGTCCCGGTGTTCCCGGTAATCTTTCCTATCCCAGTGTTCCTTGTATTTATGAAATTTTCACTTTTCCATATAGTACATATGTTATGGGCAAAGTCATTAATCGGGCATTATTAATAATGCCGGAAATGGAGGTAGGTAAAGTGATAAATTTCATTCATAAATTCCACTGAATTTATCACATCGCCCGGGCATTATTAATAATGCCCGGATTTATTACATTGCCGTAACATATATTTTAATTTTAAGGAAAAATCTTAAATAAAGGTAAATAATGTTAAAACAATTATTTTAATTTATTTTGGTGTTTTCATAACTGAAAATAGTTTTTTATAGACATTTATATGATTTTTCCCATTAAAATAATTAGTTTTGAGGTTTTCATCTCGTTTACAACAGTGTGTGAAGCAGATCTAATCTAGTAGAGAAAAATTAAAAATAATATATATTAAAAAGCCCTAGTAAATTTTTAAGTCTAGTAAACCGTATCTTTCCAATTTTCATATCTCCTGTCAATTTATGAAAGTTATTCCATAAATATTTTTATTTTATAGGAATAAATCTTAAAACAAAGGAAAATAACGCTTGAAAATAAATTATTTGAATTTATTTTGGTATTTGCATAACTGATGGAGTTTTTAAATCGACAATTATCGAGTTTTTCCTGTTAAAAATATTTAATTTTGTGGTGTTCATCATTTCATTTTTACAATAGTGAGTCAAGCAGATCTACTCTAGTAGAGAAATGGAGAAATAAGCGTAAAAGAGCAGAAAAACGCAAATATCTCGAAAAGTATTTCGAATTTCGGAATGAAAATGGGTGACTCGGCGTCCCTGGGTCATTTGCCGTCTTTTGGTACCTCGGGCGCCCTTCTGCGTTCAGTGGTTTGGGAGGAGATAGAGGGACATACGGACAAGCGGACATACGTTTGTTTACTCTCGGATTTTAATAGTATGACTAGCTGAACAGCAACCCGATGCGTTGCGCCGAGTAAAGTTTTAATTCTACAGTTTTCACGATGTATACTTTAATATTATATTTTTAATATAAAACACCTTTCCACGTACTGGCCTAGTGGTTAAAGTATCTGACTGCGAAGCCGTACGTCTGGGGTTTGAATCCCCGTTTGGCATGGATGTCAGTTTTTGTCTTTGTGTGTTGAATGAAAGTGGCCGTCCCCCAATAAAAAGGGGTTGTGCAAGCGAATGGTATGTGTGGAGCGGGTAGCAGTACCTCACCTTCGTGACTCCAGTCCACAGGTGCCCGCTGGGTAACGCTGAGTAGGTTGTTCTTAGGGCAATTCAGTAGTCAAGGATGATAATTCCAGTACCCGCCCATTGGATTAAAAGAAAAATATATTTTTAGAGAAGAAAAATATATGAAAAAGAAAAATTCAATAATTTTCTTACATAACATTCTATCTTTCCAACATAATTAAATATATGTTTTAACTCAGTTTTATCTGCTGTAACCACTTGGCCGCTGGTTATACAGCGTTTCCCTCGTGGAGGTAGGCTACGTTGTTCCCCAGGGGTATGCACCCTTTCACACCATTACTTCTAAGGGCACAGCCCCCCGGAACCCCTACGGGGTATTGTGTTTGCATATAGTGTACATCGCATTATCACTAATTTTTTTTGCCATTGCTCCATTCAAAATTCATTACGCAATTTATTATTTTATCATTCTAATTATCGTAGCTGTATGTTCTATATCAAACCTTTAAAACGTATGAGAATACCAACTTATGAAAAACTTTTAAATCCCGTGGTTACTTTGAAACTAATGGCTGTAGTGGTATTAAAGTTAAAAATTCAAAACATTTATTACTCCAGTTTAGTTTAATACCTAGTTAATATTTGATTTTTAAAAAACTTTTTTTTTTTGTAATTTTTGTTGGCAATCATAAACTGAAAGGATTTCCCGTTGTTTTTTAAAATCATTGAAAACGGTCTAGTGTTATGGAATCAGAAGCACAAAGATGCTAATATCTTAGAAAATAATTGGAATTTTAGAATTTAAATGGTCAATACGGGGTTCCCGAATTTTTTCCCGTCTTTTGGTACCTCGGGCACCCTCCTGGGTTCATTAGTATCGAAAGAGTTTTATTTTTTATATTATCGATTGAATTAAGATAAGGCCAAAAAACAGGAGGAAGAAAACGCAGCAACTGAACCTCAGCACTGTCTGAATTATGGGAAAAGAACAGAAAAACGCAAATATCTCGAAAAGTATTTCGAATTTCGGAATGAAAATGGGCGACTCGGCGTCCCTGGGTCATTTGCCGTCGTTTGGTACCTCGGGCGCCCTTCTGCGTTCAGTGGTTTCGGAGGAGATAGAAGGACATACAAACAACCGGACATACGTTTGTTTACTCTCGGATTTTAATAGTATAGATAGTTTCTTGTTAAATAACTAGTTTACTTGGATAATTTTTTGAAGCAGGGTTTTAAGAAAGAGTTTTTCTGAATAATAGGACGAAATGAAAATCATTGAATACTTTCAACTAATATAACTAGCATTGCTTCTTTTTCTGTTCATTATAAATTCTAACATTACTGTAATGATAGAAACAAATAAAAGAGAAATAAAAGAATTAGAAAGTAAGGGGTAACTCCCAAATAACTTCTGCATATGAGATGGTTTTGCAAACTTAGCTATAGGTTTTGTTTTACCAGATAAGAAGTTTCCCATTCCCTTGTCTTACAAAGGTAGTTCAGTAGTAATAATAAATTAGTGTCACAAAGCATCAAATGAATTTTCAGTACTTCTAATTTTATCTACCATGCATAGTAACCTTTCACTCATTGCTACTAGTACACATTGGCTTCTCATCTACTCAATAATTAATAAATGGTTCATCACCTTTGTATTGTAAGCTGATCTAATAGGAGAATGTTGTCTCTCCTCTTCAATTTAATCATCGGTTTAAAAAAGAAAGTAAGTCCAAATACCAAGATTTGGAAAAATTAGAAAATAAATTCCCACTCATGTGTAGAGAGAATCTTGGAGATTCTTTTTGCACAAAAAGTCATTTTGCCTTTTTTGGTCTTCATTCCTTTTTTTAAACTGGTGATTTAATTGTTCTGAATCTCCTTAAATCAATTGTAATAGTTTTACGTAGATGTTACGTAGAGTAAACATCTGTTTATGGAATTATCTTCTTCGAGAAATCCCATCGTGTCTGAAGACATCATACTCCGAGAATTCCGCAAATTAATCGAGTTAGGGCTCCAAAGAACGGATCCGATCCCAAATTGCCTTCCTACGATCACTAAAACGGTGAATAAAATTTAATTATCCGATTTGGCAGATCGTTAGGCGATGATGAGGAGCTCTTAGTGGAAACGGCGCTCCGATTCTACGAATTGTTGTTTCCCGTGAAACGTGACCCCACAACTTTCTTATAGAGATTCTCGGAAAGTAACATAAAAAGCTTGAAGAGTTTTTTCTTTTCCCTTTTCCTCCCAAAAAAGAAAAAGGTGTATGTATACTGAAAAAGCTTTTTCCATGAACTGCTCTTCAAAAATTATGCTCCAATTAGTTAGTTATAATATAAACAGATATTCCACACTTTTTAATAATTTACAAAAGTAAAAAGCCTTCAAAGGTTACAGTTAGTAATAATAGTTTGTCAATACATTTTAATTTGGCATGCCACAGAGTATGTTAATATGTTTGCGATTGGAGTTAAGGAGATGTACTGAAATTTCATTGACTAAAATATAAAAGTACGATTTTACAAATAAATATAAAATTTATAATTTTGAAAATAAAAGGTCTGATTGGGAAACGCTATTTTAATTTAAATCTAAATAGGAATTTTCAGCACCTGGTTATATTAATGTGAAAACTAATAATTGAATTTCCCTTTCATTTTATTAAGTTAAAAAAATTAACAATTGAACTTCTTTCATAAATATTTTCCCTGAATCTTAGTCTAAACAAATTTTTTATTTTAATCTTAATATTATTTTAGCAGAATTCTAGCGTTAGTTATTTCATTAGGATGCTGATGATATTAGCATGTAAATTACATTTTTAAAAAGCAATTAAGAGAAAAGTAGCTTTTGAAAACTAAGAGAAATAAAATATCAGGGGTTATTAATTAAAAAATATATATTAACCTGATCTAGCAGAGTTGTTCCATGCGTTCAACAGTAATTGCTCTCTGGTATCAGTAAAAATTTGTACTTTCTTATACATATTCGTAACTAATCATACTAATCATTATAACTCTGTATATCTCATTAGATGTATAGTTTATAGTAAAATAATAAGCTAAAATGTTAGCAATTTTGTAAGGAAGAAGTTTTTACTCTGATTCAGCATATTTATTTTTAAGAAATTAATAATAGCCTATTAATTTAGGTTTAATGTTAAGATATACTAGAAGAGTATTAGTTGCATTAAAGGTTATTAATTGAAACATAAATCTTGAATAAACAAATTAAAAGTAGATATCTTTATGAAGGAATTTAGGAAAAGTATCTTGAAAATAAATACATAGTTCTCCCGTATGCAGCCTTAACGTATTGTCATCAAGATGAATTACTCGGTATAAAATTATCTTTTTAGGTTGCCAAAATAAAGGATTTACATTAGTCAACGGTTTTCGTTACCGATAATAACTTAACATCACAACAATTCTTAAATTAAATGATTGGTTAGATGAAATAGTTTAAGTAAAATTACTGATAAATTGAAGCAAATTAAGTGATTTGTTTAAGCATTATTTACTCTTAAGAGATAAACCACTTTTACAATTAAAATTATATTTTTATGCAAGAAGGTTATTATAATTGTAAAAAAATATTTGTTGGGTCATTGTCATAAATAATTATACAAAAGGAAATTTTGATTTAAAAATTTGATACTTCGGTTTCAAAGAGCAAAACATGTTAATGTTACTTGTTTTTATTTACTAGAGCCCAAATAAAATAATGTGACGCACCTTAATAATTGCAAGTTCCGTAATTAGTAGGAAATTGGGAATGCAGATTTGGATTCACAATTATTGTGATCTTGGGCCCAACTACGATTCAATTGCGGAAAAATTCCACTAGCGGAATCTCAAAAATTTCGTCGGTCAGAGTTTAGCCAAAGAATGGAGTTCCGTTTGTCTTATGGTATTTCAATGTTCAGACAAGAATTTCTTTGACTGCAATAACAGGTGAAAGACACTAGAAGAAAGATCATGATGAAGATGATCAAAGAGATCCTAGTGAATAGAGATTGTCTACTGCAGATGTTTCCCTAGAACTCCATTCCCGTATAGTTTGGCGTATTTTTTTTCGAACTTTTGTACTTTTTTTCTTTTGACCTCGATGCAAATTTTCAAAACTATTAAGATCCCTCTTAAAATTACTTGCTAACCCCTGCTTTAGAGTTCAACACAAAGATGGTAACATCTAAATTAAGATAGATACTTAAATAGAAAGTGAACAAACAGGCTTCCTTCAATTTAGGTTATATTAATAAAGCTGTATCATAAATTAAATTACTTTTTAAAGTGTGCCTTAAATATCAAAATAATGCTTTTTAATACAACTGTAATCCCTTTTCTTTGGAATTTGTGTCTGGTGAGTTACTCAAGTACAAAGCAATATGCATAATTTTTTCCGCTTTTAAAATATTTTTTCTTAAATAAAATACAGGGTGTTTCAAGAAGTACATTCAAACTCTGTACATCCATCAGATTCTTTGCGAGGAATACATAAAAATTCCCAAAGATCTATACCTATAGGACCCATAGTTTTTGATAAAATCACGACAAAAAAAGATATGACGACACATCCGTTTACGCTAAGAAAAAAGGTTTATATAAAACGTGTTCATAATGGTTATTTGGATATTTTTGGAGACAAAAATTTTAAAAATATAACTTCGCTTATTCATTCGTGCGCCCTGGTGTGAAATAATCATGTTTTTATCGGATATGGCGTCACATTTTTCGAAAAATAAAAATCGTCGTAGAGGTTTAGTTCTTTGGGCATTTTATTATAGGTACTTCACGCAAGGAATCTTTCTGCGCAGAGTTTAGGCGGATTTGTTTAAACGCCCTGTAGAATTAACTCTTTAGATAGTAATTTTTCTCATTACATGAATAGAAATGCTAAAATATCAAAAGAAAAAAATCTATCTCAATGACATTCCATTAAAAATGACCTTAAACATTTTATGAATGATTATTATGGCATTTTTAAGCTTTCAAAATCTGTTCATTAACGCCACTTTTTATCAATTTAAGGGGTGTAACAAAGCACTTCATACATTGGTCTTCCTTACAAAATCCTTCTCCCATGTCAGATACAATAGGCTGAAGTCTTTCCCGAGCAGAAGAACAATGGCGTTTTTACAAATTGAGCCAATAACATTTTCTCTGTCTGGCCCGACCAGATTAAGCTGTGTTAGGTACAAAAAACAATAATGCTCTTTTCATCCTTTACACTAGAAAAATATTTTTGTTGGTCACATCATTTCCTTTTTTTATTCTAGGGAATTTCTGCTCTTTGGTTCTTTCTAGACGGACGCTTTTGAGTCTACTTCATTCGGTTCGACAAAATGGGGTTTGTTCTTTTCAACTAACTTGATTATCTTCTTGTTATTCCTCCCTTAAAAGAGAGGCTAACTTTTACTAAACACGTTAGGCCTTTTTTAGTTTTGTAGCTTTCGACGGTCTTTTGCACTAAGTAAGTAAATATTAATTTACTTATTATGTCATTTTTTACTGATGTAGTTTCCAATTTTTATCATCATAAATAGATAAATAGACGTGTAGAAGTGTTCTGGGAATTGATATGTTTATTGTTTCACTGTGGGCGTATGTTTTCAAAAGGTTTTATTATTTTGTTTTTAATAACGTTTTATTTAAATCTTCTGGATTTCCCTAAGATGTTTACTACTTAACATGCAAGAATAGGGTAACAGACGTCCCGCTGACCGATTGTCCCTCCAAATGTCCCGCTTTTTCATTATAATCACGCCAAAGTCCGCTCTTCTAACTAAATTTTAACAAACAAGAAAAATGTAACGAAAAACCTAGATTTATTTTTTTAATTTATTTTTTGGAGGTAATCTTTTAAAAGTCTTTAACTGGTAGGCTGAATTATTACTCATTTATTTGTTGATATTTCAAAATTTAAAAACAATTGATTTATTGAAGTATATTACAGAAGGGTGTGCTCAGGTATTTACTCTTATTATAGTATAGGGTTTAACTTCCTATCGAATTATTAAATTATTAAATGATTATTATGATTATTAGTTAATGATTAGTTAGATTAATGATTAGATTAGTTAATGATTAGAATTAGTTAAATGATTATTAGTTTTGTAAAGTTTTTCCCTTGAAAATTCTGTTATGTAGCATAAAAAAGTCAGCATATCCGAACTGTCTAAAATTTACTTATTTATTGAAAACACAAACTAGGGGAGAGTGGGGCACCTTGGGACACTTTTTACTCAATTATTTTTCAAACTTATTTATACCGTTATATTTACTCAAACGCTGCTAATATATTAAATATAGTTCTTTGCGCATCTAATCTAATAAAAATTTTTCCGACCACTTATCTCTTTTAGGGAATTCATAATTACAAATTTAAAAAACCTCTTTTAATGTCCCAAGGTGCCCCACTAGTGGCCCACCTTGGGACACTTCCAATAATAACATAAAAACTTATGTTATTTTGAAAAATATAAAAACAACACATTAAATTATGATAGAACTATGCTTAAGAATCTTAAATTAGCCATCAAAAATATTTTATATTAAACATTTTTCAGTGATTTACTCATTTTTGTCATGACGTAAATCACTGATTTTTTTTTTGTTTCCTTCCAGAAACTTTTTTGCACCAATTTCTAAATTATAATCCTCTAAATTCTTAAATTATTTAATTTTTTAATAAAAAACAATTTTGTTTTATTCTTGAAAATTTTGGGGTATCTTTTAACATGTCCCAAGGTGCCCCACACCTGGGTGTCCTAAGGTGCCCCACCTTGACACTTTGGGTATTAATCTTAATTACTCTTTTGGGTTTAGCAATAAATTTTCGTTTTCTCTTCTAAAATATCAATGGATACACGTACTTTAGTCTAAGCATAATTATAATAACATAAATATATTTATTTTACTTGAAAAAGGCTTTTCAAACTACAGGTGAATCTTACTTCAGACTATGAAAAACAAGAATAGTGAAGTAAATAATTTTGTAGAATATAGAACCAAATATTCCAAAACACGTTGAGGAGTAGATTTTAGTCTAATTTATTATTACCTAGAATCACGAGTTCATAACTATAAAATTGCGTCCGAAAATTCGAGTGTCCCAAGGTGGGTCATTTCCCAAGGTGCCCCACTCTCCCCTACAGATAAAAATCCAATTAGTGGTGATGAGAAAAAAATAAAACTTAATTGGTATACAAGTAAAACACTTTCACATAACTTTTTAAAAACACTAAAAGACTTGGAAAAAATATCGAGTTCATTACAATGAATATTAAAAATCTTATAAATACCTAACTTGAGATATAATCTCAAAAATAAAATTGAGTTGAAACTCATTTTAAGTAGTCAAATTCCCAAAACTTTCTTGGGGGATGACCACTAGACCCCCTATTTGAAAGATTTAAGTTAACAAATACCTTAAAACTTTTAAATGGTTTTAAAAGTAACCTTTCCCTTAATAAGTGTGAGAGAACTGTGTTTATAAAGGCTATTGGTTTACCCCCATTCCGAAAGAAAATTTTTATGAGTGTATTTCAGGTAAAATTTATTCCCTTTGGATGCTTAAAACCTTCCGTTTCATTGAAATATTGAACATCTGAAAGAATAACTGTAACCTCTCCCTTCGTCAGTGAAATGTCCCGCTTTTTAGATTGAAAAACCTGGTCACATTATGCAAGAGGGGGCAGTCTCTGTGGTTCAAGTATTGTATTTTTATGAATTTAACAAGAGTAAATTGAAAATTAAAACTTTTAGCACTGAAATTTATGAGTAAAAAAACCTAAAAATGTATTGTTTATATGACTTTATCTTGAATTTTTAACAATATTTTGTATCCTAACGTGTTAATTATAAAAGAGAAAAAAATTACATTAACTCCACTTTGCATTTTTATGGTACTAAATCGTAATTTCTACACCGCCGCAGTTTACAGAATATTTTTTCAATTTGTTAAAACTTTTAATTGTTTGCTTAATATGTTTTATTTTTTTAAAACTTTTGTAGCTTTTGTTTAATCATAACTATGTGTAACTGGGTGCCTCAATAACAAAAATCTTTGTAAGATTATTATATTATCGAACAGGGTGTGGTTTATTTGAGGCCTACAAATCACAGCAAACTAACCGAAAGGTATCCAAAAAGCAACAGCGTGAAAAGAAATAAAAATTGACCGAGTTTCCTAAATAGATATCGCGTGACAAACGGAGCAAAATGCAAAAGTCGGAAAACGAGGCCTCTTTTCCGTTTTTAACTCCGCCAAAAATCCTAATTAGGAGAACATTAAAAACAACTTTACAGAAACGGAGACACAGCCGAAACAAAATCGGACACCGTTTCTAAAAATTTGTATAAAAGTTATGCGGAGTTTCAAAATATAAATATACATCCCCCTTCGGGTTTCGAAAAGGGAAATTAGTTCTAAATGTGGTCGTTTGGTGTCTCGTGTCATGAGTAATCGATACGCAGAAATCGATTTTGCCTTCGCGCGGAAAAAGAAAAGTAAACGATATTTTCGCGTGTCGGTCCCACTCTTGTTCATTAGAACACTCGTAACTATTATCAGATAAAAAAAATATAGCTCATCTATCTGCGATATTTAACCTAAAGCAAAGCGTTTCTAGATAATTATGTTTCCTAGTTTTGTTATGTTTCCGTTTACCTTGAAATTAAACTACTTGAAACAATTGCATGATATTGCGAGAATTCCCTTTTAAGAAAAAAGTTGTAATTAAAGATAGGAAATAAAGGTTTAAAATTCTATTTTGAAGTTTTTGAAAAATTGAAATTGTCTGCTTTACTTTGGAGTGACTAAGATAAACAGAAGTGAACTGTCAACTGAATTTTTAACAAAAAAGTAAAAGGAAATCCTTATCGAGTTCTTTTATTTTTTGTGAGGTCTGAAATGCTTTTAAAGAATCAAAGTTACTAGAGCACTGTGGGTTAGGGGAAAGGAGGGTAAGAGTACGCACAAAAATGATTTTAGACTATAGAATTGAGAATATAAAAATCCAGAGCCAAAAAAAAAAATGATGATTGCAAGTTTATTGACTCAAAAACCAACCTACAAAATTAATGTAGAGAGTAGGTATATTAAATATTTTATCTTCGATATTTTTTATAGAAGAAAGCAATAGACAAATCTATCGGTTTTATTTGAAATAAATAATTTTATTTTCATTTTAAATTAAAAGTTAAGTAACATAATAAACTTCTTCTTCGGCTCTACAGCCCTTGATGGGCCTTGGCCTGCTGCACCAATCTACTCCAGGCAACTCTATTACACGCCTTTTTTCTCCAGTTGGTCATATTCATCGTTCTAATATCTTTAAGAACATCGTCCAACCATCTAAAAAGTTATCAGTAAAATTATAATAGTTGATTTTAATTATTGTTCTATAGTGGGCTACATCAGTATTAACGCTTAATTATGAATGATTAATTACATAAATTTATCAAATAAATTTAATTGTGAAGTTATAAGGAAGTTATGTGAATTATAAATAAAAAAATAAAAAATATACTACTTCGTGTTTTAAGAATTCTTGGATTATTCTAAAAATCTTTTTCGGTTTTGCTAACTAAACAAATTACTGGGAAATATTACTTACATTTAATAAATCTAAAAATGACTTAAATTATACGGTGATTAAATACGTATATGAAGAAGTTAATTGGAGGCGTTCACAAATTTTTCTCTTGAAATCTCTTTAAAGCATTTGAACGATTCATCGTCATCATAAAACTTTTCAAGCAAACTTGAACTTTTCTGAGCGAAAAATTGAATGAGTTAATGAATTGAATCCGATTTTACTCGCTAATAAGTTTTTAGAACCAAATTTCCAGTTTTGGCTTGACATGCATCCCAGAGACAAACATGTTTTTACACGAGGATTGTGGATGAAAGAGAAGAAGAGGAATATTAAAATCAACAACCGGCTTCCGGAATCGGAATTGCAAATTATCTAACTATCAATAATAAAGCAGTCGACTTAATTAAATGAGGCATGTGAACGATCAAAAACTTTTCCAAGAATTTGCTTTTGCTGAGGTTACGATAAACCTAGTTCGTAATTTTAATTGAGTTCATTTGTGAGGAATTTAATGGCTCTTGATTCAGCTTTGAGATGAAAATCTGAATTTTTCCTTCCTTCCGTTTCAGAAAATTTTCGCTTTTACGTCACATATTTTGACTCGTTTATTCAATCTTTTAATCGATGTGATGTAATAGATTGTAACACGATTCTATAATTTAATCTTTCACTCATAGAAACTCAAATCAAACTTTGAAATACATTATAATTTAGCATTTATAGGTAAAAATCATAAATGTTTTCCTTTATTTAGCGACCGTACTTACAAATCCTCTTGATTAAGGTATGAATAAGTTAAGATATTTTAATTGAAATTTTCCCGAAACAGTAAGAATAACTTGTTTAAACTTCCTCTTTTCAATTGATAAATTTTATTCCAAGCTTAAATGAATTTCCTTTTTGTGTTATAGGCTTGTTTTAAAAGTTATTCTTGTTCAATTTCAACAGCCATCTTAAAAAATCAAGATAAAGAACATAATCTAGAGTCTGTTCTAAATTTGGCAATTATGCAGGGTTTTTTTTCGTCTAAAGTAGATAAATAGTTGGAAAATTTTCTTAACCATATTATTACAATCATCATTCTCATTGCAAACAAATATTTTTAATATAAATGTGCAATAATTTCAAAGTTTTGAATTGCTTACCTTTTTAGTTGAAATTTTAAATGGAATTTATATTTATTTTACTTACGTTAGTAGGTACTCTAGAAAAGTATAAAACATTCAGAATATTTTTTTTCAATTTTCCCATGATAAGATAACAAAGAGGAAACACTCTCAAATTTTATTGTTTAGTTGTTTAGTATATTACTTTGCAGCGAACTTTTTCATAATAGTCTCATAATATCCCTGAATCCTAAAAAGTAAATATTAAAATAGTTAAAATTGATTTTTATTCCGTTATTCATTATCAATTTTAGAGTTCATTGCCTTTAAGTTATTTAAAATTACATAAGTAATTACCTCTTTTCATCAAGTGATCACATTTCAAATTCATTTGTAGGCTGTGTATTGACTTAAAGGATATTATTCAAAAGTCAATGTTCATCCCAGCTGTATTAAAACAGTAATACTACTAGCTAGAAGCAATAACCGAGAGACCAATCAGGAGCTAAACTACGGTAAGGTACAGTTTATATTGGTTTGAGCAGTGGCTATTTGCTTTCAAAGTGTGATATATAGCTAACAGACAATCATGTAGGTAGACGCCTCCAGCTACGACTGTTAAGCTACGATTGGCATGATAAGAGGAAAGAGGCACTGAGTTTAGCTATTTATAACGTTGGAAATCCTCTGCAAAATTAATTATGTATAATCATAGTTCTATCTTTAAGAGGGAAAACTCAAGATTCTAGAGTTTCATAGAATGTGTTTTTGGTTACTTGTTCTTGTGTCAAATATTTCGAAAACCTAATATACATAGTTGTACGTACAATATTTTTTTTTGAAAGTATTCTCCAATTTACCATATTTTAATTTATTTTTTATTAAAGTTTTACAATCATCACAGCTTTTATAAAAGAGAAAATTCCAAGAATATTTTGAATAAAAGTCACTTATCATACAATCACCATACTTAAAGTTTGGGTTTTTTTTATAAAATTGCACAGCTGGATAAAGCGATGCTGTTTACTTTAAGAACAATAAAGAAGAAATGTGGAATTCTTTGGTTATTATGACCTATTACCCGAGATTACAGATAAAAGTTCATGTGAGCGTAATCTGTAGCATTTGAAGCATTGGAAATAGCGTAACTCTTTGTGGTACAACTTCGGAAGTAAAAAGATGAAGTATCACTTATTAATGTATTTAAAAAAGTGCTTTTAAAAATTAATATAGATCAAAACAATCATTGAATGCAAGTATTTTGGGTGAAACTGTAATATACGTAGGAGTAAAACCTAATTCAGTTATTACGTAAACATTTTCATTTTCTTTGTCTTCTTAAAAAAATACCAGTTTTTGTTAAAAATTAATTCATTGCATTTTAAAACTTTTCTATTTACATTTCCAGTAGTATATATTAATAAGTAGAACCTTGTTAGAACGACCCCTCACGCGACCAACAAAATACATCGTTTTAACGAAAGGGCAATGTAACGAGTAAAATTAGCACTATGGACAAAAACACAATCTGTGCTTTTTTTTATCAGTCGTTATAACACAGGGGTCAATGTAATGGAGTTCATTGTAAGGAGGTTTCACTGTATTTTAAAAAGCAAAATACTGTAATTTCACAAAACTTCATTTAAAGATTATTAATTCATCCTACCAACGATTCCTTTGTTCGTAATTGTTCTAATGTCCATAAACATACAACTCATATCACATTCATGTGGGCTCGAATAAATAAACAAACAGT
Source organism: Tetragnatha montana (assembly GCA_963680715.1). NCBI lineage: Eukaryota > Metazoa > Arthropoda > Arachnida > Araneae > Tetragnathidae > Tetragnatha > Tetragnatha montana. The sequence goes on along the minus strand of OY796676.1, from coordinate 16,086,566 downwards.
TCGCTCAACTGTTATGAAGACTTCGAGGGAGAATGGAATAGGCACAAATCTTCATTAATATTTGGGTGAATAGAACACATGAGTTATTTAATATTTACTACTAAGGAATCGGTTTATAGATTGTTATGGCCGATTTTCCTAATACTGGGGAGAGATCTGAATACAAATGTGAAAGCGATAGCTTCGCATCAGATTCAAGCCGAGTAACGAATCCTTTGCGAAAATAACTATTTTCTGAGAAATACTTCTCTTATTATGCTGGCATCTAATTAAATGAAAGATACTCGTTGAAGGAAAGAATAGGCTTGCAATATGAAGCAAATCTAATTGGTGAAAGATCCTTTTGATAATTGTTAATTTGTTTTGAATTGCAAATTAGTTCTGGAAAAGGTCTTCAAGTGTTCTGTTACTTGTCATTAGATAGGTTGAAATCTAATTACTTACTGGAAAATGTACTTTGTTTTTCTTGGGGGAAATGTTTTAGGCTCGGTTAATTTTCAAGCCTACTGTAATATTTATATATAGCGTTTGATGACTGAAAAATACTAATTTGGGCTTCAAAGTTCTTGTATTCAGTTTAATGTAGTTAGTTTGGCTATGTCTTGCTAAATATTCGTTACAATGTCTGTATAGAAAGTAATGAAGTGGAGAAAGTATCTTTTTCTGAAGCAACAGTTCACCAAGATATTGATGTGGTTTTGATGAGGGGAAAATTCACCTTTAAAATTTAGTAATCGTTAACGGGCGACAAGCTTCGAATTCATTGTTTTAGGAAATGCCTCGGATTTTGATTTGTGCGAAGTTAGTTTTAATTTTAGAGTTTTCATTTATTGCTATTTAGTTAAATTTTATATTTAATGGTTTTATTCAATTCAATTAAGATAATAAATTTTAACTTCTTTTCAAAATATTCCATTATCAGACTAAAAAATATAAGTTTTGAACAAAATGTGTGAAATTTTACTATGAAATAGAATATCTGTAAGTTTTTAGAATACTTTTTCGGTCTTTGAATGATATTTAATTTGGAAAGTACTTTAGTTTAAAGTACAACATTTTTAAAATGTGGGGGAAAAAACTTGTTTCATCATAAAATATGGCGTCAATTGGTCTTATTTATTGGATGTATAATAAGTTGTTTGACAGTAGTTGCTTTGTAACTGCGACCTTATCCGTAATAAAAAAATAGAAATATTTTAAAATTGAGAATTTTTTAAAAAATCCAACAGTTTACTGCACATCCTCGAAAGAATCAGGACATTTTGATACCAAAAATGTGTTATACGGATCAGAAATTAAAAAGCTTTTCCCTGGTAACCGTTAACAAAAACTTTTTTTTAGAATAGAGAGATTCACTACATCCGTCCTAAAGACTTTGTGTATTACGGAAGAAGCAAAATGTGTAGCAAGCTAGTAGATTCTAATGAGCATATGGTACTTCACTGTAAAAAATATATCAAACCAAGATCCAAATTATTTAAAGCCCTTAAATACTCTCCAACAAACTTCTCCCAACTGATGGAAATGAACAAAAAGAACATGAAACTAAAAACCAAAGCCATAATATCCTTTTTAAAGAATACAGAAAATCCAAATTAGTAGACAAATAAAAAGGTAAAATCTGCAGGTATTCAAAAAAAAGTAGCGGAAAGTAATGGAACAGAAAAATAAAGCAATGAGGACTAAGCGGCCAACGTAGGTCAGCAAATGTCCCTACCCTATCAACTTGAACTTGAACTTGTAGCAAGCTAGAATTTTATTAAGTGCAAAGGCTTTAAGAAATAAAAAGTTGCATAAAAGCATCTAAAAATATTCATGGGGAAATAAATAACATGCAAAATAAAAAAGGATGGAAATAAGAATAGATTAAAATTAACCGGTCATTCACCAAATTCTCTATAAAATTAAAATGATAATCTTGAAATCAAGTGAAGATACTAACCTTCCTTATATCTTATAACTGCGGCTAACTCAGGTTTTGAAACTTATTTGCATACATCATCCACCCATGCAAACATTCAGCCCTTCATCCACACTTGTTAAAATCTATAAACGACCTCATCTTGGCGATCTCCATATGCGGTCGAATACAGTTCTAAACTGTCTCTTCCTAAGCTGGGATTTCGAAACCCATGTAGGGGATTAAATTCTTCCCCGAGACACGTGAGACTCTAGATGAGAGACAGATGATTATACGGTGATCAATCAGTCATGCGAGATATCCATTGGTCGGATTATTGAAACTTGTCAAATCAACTATTCACATCCTGAGAAAGGGGACAATGATACCTTAGTACTTAGCGGTAAAACTTATAGGCATTAATGGTACTTATTAAAATAGCACGATGATAAATATACACTTATTACTTATTATAATTCGATATTTCTTTAAATCAGTATCTTCTTGTAATTTCGGAAAGACCGCTTAGTTTAGGGCTTAAGAGCTCAGATTTTTAAGACCTTTTATTACTTTTCAATAAACATCAGAGATAGACAAGTAGAAAAATAAGAAGAAATTAAATTAAAAAGCTGAGATATAAAGTACCTACAAAAAAGTTTATTTTTTCTTCACCGTCTTTTTTTTTTATTCATTACTTAAATAGACATTATAAAAATAGTTTTAGTCTCGTATAATAACTTCAAAAAGTATGTACCATCCAGGATATGGATACTAATCGATAACTTTAAAAATTCTTTATAAGAAATCATATGCATTGAACATACATTACCGAGTTACCGTTCACTCAAAAGTATATAAGATGTGAAATTGAAAGTGCATATCAAGTCAATTGATGGGTTATTATTCTAATTTTATGAATTTTAAGCAATTACTAAACAGAGATGCACTAGGTTATCCTTCAATTGATTCAGATTACTTTTAAAAAATCTTCATTGAGATAAATAATCCTACATTATAAACTTTAAGGATGATAGGTAATCATGTTTTTGTGCACAGAAAAAAACCTTCTCCAGTGAGTGCAACACAATTCATGTTAGCATGCATAATTTTAATTCTAATCCTTTTTTACATTATTTGCAACCAAAATTAGCATACTTGAAAAATAAATACATTTGAAATAACGGCTTGGCATGAATAAACTCCTAAACGAAAAAAAAAGATTGAGGTAGATCATATAAACTTTGCTCAAAAATTCCGGAGCAAACCCAACACTTATTTGCATCTTGCAATCCTGTAATTAGCATTATTACCTTTTAATTAAGATGAATATTCAAAGAACGATTACTTCTACGCTAAGTTCATCAATCAACAAGAAAAGTATCCCTTCTCTACCGAAATTCATTTATATAAATTTACTTAGCACTTGCGAAAACTGTATTAAAAAGATGTTCTTTCATTCCGTGTTTGAACAATGTGATTTTTTATTCTTATACCCTACCTTTGTTTTATTCGTGAAAAGGTCTTTTCTTCCCAATGGATTTTATTTAATTTGTGAAATGTGGATGTTGTTTTGGCTTATAATCAATGCTCTAGGAGGGTATTCTAATCTCAGAAGTCGAGCGTTCAATTTCATTCCCTTAATCTCTGTCAGTTGTTCTTCTTTTGCCTAAAAATATTTGTATAAGATAATTATAATAGATAAAAATCAAATTGTTTACTAGATATTTTTTCTTATTAATTGAGTTTTTGAAGAACATAGACACAAAGTTTTAACATCATAAAAAATAGTGTAAGTCCTTTATCAGGGAAATGTTTTTTATGTAGTAATTCGTATCTATAATTTGTTATTATAACATGTAGGTTAGTTTTTATCTTTAATACTTGTTGAATGTTTTAGAAATAAAACTGATGCATTTATTTCTAAATATCGTTTAGTATTTTCAGCCTCTGTGTATGTTTGAAATTATGTAAGCTTCTCCAATAAAATATGAAATTACGATGATGCAAAATTTCTGTAGTCTTTAACTGCCAGACGAAATTCCTGAATTATTCTCTACTACTATTATTGTTTTATGAGTATGATTAGGCTCTTATTCCAGGTAATACACATATCGTGACATTAATAATATACATTGTTATTTGCGTAACAACACTTCTATTATGATGTCACAAATTCAAACCACATGAATATTAATTATGAGTATTAATTAATAATGACTTGCCAACTAACGTTATTCAATATCATAAACATTATAATAGCTTTACTTGTATACATAACCCGACTTATACTGCCTAAACCATGTAAACTTCCCTACAAAACGACCTTCCTAATCACCAACAACCTTCCTTAAGCCTCAATCCTGAACTCTCCCAATAACAGCAACAAAGTAACCGCAGAAAACCAATAAATACGGTGGAAGACACACATAAAACGCCGGTGTAATAATCTCCCCTCTTTTGATACACACGAAGCCACTAAGCAGCCGATTCTTTCTACCTTTTCAGACCTAGCCGCTCCAAATTTTCCATAGGTTTCAATGGCAATCTCGGGCGTTCCAGGATTAAAAGGGTTAAGGGAGGATGACAAATTGCTTGACGAAGAGAGACGGCATCTTAGTCAAGTCTGAAGCAAGCTTGTCGCAATCTTTCTTAGCGGAGAAATTTTAATTACTAGGCTAGTTTCGGTTATCAACACGGCAAATATGCTACTGTGGCATTAATTAACGGGATATTTCCCTTGGAGGGCGGTGGATGTTGCAAAAATAGCAACTCCTTGAAAGGGACGAAAAGGAAGTTTGGAAATTAATGGGGAAAGATATGATGCTATTATTCTTTTCAGGCTCTTTGCACCAGTGACTATAGGAAATTTTAGTTGCGTTTTACCGTTTAAATATTGGAATGTTATAGTTGGATCCCTTACATTAGAAATGTTGCTTACTCTGTAGCATGTAATATTTTTTTATTTACCTCGAAAATGTTCTAAAAACAGATTTAATAACAAGAGGCGGTTGAACCGTTTTATCTTAATTTAATTCTTATTATAGAATATAATTCTTTTTGTAGAATAATATTTTCTACCAAGATGAAATGCACCAAATTTGAGGCTTCGCCTAAAACCATTTTTAACTTAAATGCAGTGTTTATTAAACATCTATATAAAATTGTAAGCAATTTTAATCTAAGTTATTGAAAATTATAATTCTTATTTTGATACAAAGTTTTTGAAAAAAATAACTTTATGGCAGATTCCTAAAATACTATAATTTATAAATGGAAAAATGCCTGAAAGAAAATTAATATCTAGTTGGAACCATGGACAAGATATGTTTTTGTTTTATTCATGAACCTGATTCCAACTTAAATTTAATATACAATATACCAACTATTTTTCTTACAATATTTCAGAATTTATATCCTCTTTTACAAATAATGGTTAATGAGTTATTATTACGAATTTTCCAAAACTTACTTAAAAGAATTAAGGGCTTTTCAGTAAAATCTGTCAAATACAAATTTATCTATATCCTTATCGGTTTCATTATATAACCGGGTGCCACTTGTTTTTTTTGTTTGTTATACTGGATATATGTTGGATTATAATGCCAACAATAGCGGCCAACAATAGTGGCACCCGGTTGTATAATAGCACTCTATTATCTATTTCAATATTGCAATACTCAATAATAATAATAATAATAATAATATAATTTATTCAATATTGCAATAATAATCAAACCAGCACTATTACAATCTTGCTCCAAATTCTTTTATAACATACCTAATTTAGATCTTGGACTGTTTTTAGTCAAGAGGAGTTTGCCTCTTTTTCATTAACAGTCCCACTTTTTCTCACATTTTTCTTCCATCTTTGTTAATCATTAAAATCAAGAAGGAAGTTACGTTTATAAATACATTTTTTGTTTTTCTACTTCTCTCTCAGCGTTTACTGTCACCCAACAAAATATAAACTTTTATTTATTTCTCTAATACTCTGGTTGGATACTCTAATACTGGGACTATGTTTGCAGACAATAGCCAAAGGCCTAAAAGGCACTTTTAAAGAGCGAATTAGGAACATAATCTTTTCTCTTCTCGGTGCCTTGGGTTGATTACAACTCTTTTTTCTATAATTTTTATTTTATCTTAGGGTGTTTAACGTTGCAAAAAACTATCTTAAAAAATTAATCCAATAACACAACCTTTCTAATTATTGATGAAATGCAAATAACTCTAATGATATAGGGTAAATTCGTGTAGTAGGTATACCTAGGGTCATCCCACTTTATTTGAATAATATTTAGTTCTAAGTTTTGTTACTTGACTGGGTGAGAGGTAATATCAGTATCCATGTTAGCAAATATTTTCAAACCAGTCAGGAGAATGATGTTGATGTGCCTAGTTATTGATTAAAATAGTTTATCATGGGTCTTTAACTCTTTTATTATTTTATAAAATTCAGTCGAATATACAGTCGAAAATACTTAAATATTGAAAACTATACTGGGAATTCAGTTATATCCCAGTTAAAATAAAAAAAAATGTGTGGGAGTCTCAATACATAATTAATTTACATTTACACATATTTTTTGTTTCTTAAAATCCCATTTTAAATTTTAAAAGCTCTCCATTGGGTTCTTCATCACGTTATCTATTTTTATACTTTTCTCCTTTCAGAAAGTGTTTAATCTAGGTAGTACCTAATTTTAAGAAAACTTAGTTAAGTCGATTGTTTATCAAGAAACATTATGGTAAACCCACAAGAATTTTGATTGCTGCTTAAAGCGTTTTAGTTGGAGCTGTTTCCTTTATGCAAAAGCGTTGATTTTAAACTTAAAACTTTGTTCTCTTAGATATTGTATTTTCTCTAAAAGGTACCCTAATTTGTTCTTTAAAAGTTTTAATGGGATAAAAATATTTTCACTTGACGATGAAGATCAGCTACTATTTATATGTTAAGCGATGAATGTTAAGTTTGTTATTGATGACTATTGATGCATCCACCTTCGTTATCCAAAAATATAATCATGTTAAAGTATCAAGAAAACACTACCACACAGTATTTAATAAATAAGCACTCTTCAATATTTGTTGTAGACTGTACCAAGGCTAAACTGGATCTATTAAATGTGTTATATAACCATGTGTGTGATATAACACAGTTAACACAGTTAACAGATCCAGTTTAGCCTTGACTGTACTATCATTCCAAACAATTTGTATCGCAAAGGCAGCAATAATATAAAAACCTTTGTTGTGTTCTTCCTTTGATTAATAAATTATTTGTATTTATTATGTTAGTGTATGAGCAAATCCAAAGTTAGTTTCTTGCAGCTCCTTTTCACGTGTTTTATTTGCGTAAACTAGAAACTTATCTCTGACTAATTGGATTTCGATTAATGCCAGACGAAATGCTATTACTGCTTTTTCTCTTGAATGTTTTTGTATCTATATCTCAAGTTAGAGAGTACCTCTAATTATATAACAGTCTCAATTGTTTAAATAGTTATTTTGTTAAGAGATAGTATACTTAAGTACAATTAGCAGTTTTTCAACAGAACTTCTCATTACAAATCCAATTTCTCCCTTTTCGTAAAATTGTATGACTTTGCTCCAGTTGTTTTTAAAGTCGAAATATAAATTTGATTATTTTCTTTGGCAATATATTAAAACGTAAAAGTGAAAGGCGACACCGATGGTGGGAATCCTCTAAGTTTTGTAACACCCCTGACAACTAAAAAAACATATTTCTTGTTCTTCAAGGTACATGTGTACCAAGATACAAGGTACACAAATATACGAGTATTACATTTTATTTGTTATTAGTGGAAAAAATTCCTTCCACCGCCCTGACTTTTCTCCGCTTTTTCCCTTTGCAGTATTTCAATTAAAACCTCCTTGTATGGAAAAGTAAAGGTTGCAACAATCTTTCTTTTAATAAAACATTTTCCTTAAAAAAAATAGCATACAAATTTGAAAGGCGCAACATTGGAAATAAAGATATGTTTTTTTTTTATTTAAAAAATTTAAAATCTCCCCATGCTCCACAAAGAACATGGGGCTTACAGAAGTAGTTATAAGCTCAAATAAAAACATTAATCAGTACAAAACAGCAGAATCAAATAACACTTTTAACAAAATTAACAAATAATGTAAAAGTTTTTCTATTTTGGAAAGGATAGCAAGAAGAGATGCTGGCCAAGTGATGTGCAATTATATAATAATATAATAATCATGAAGATAGGTTGAGAGGGTTTTTTTGGATAAAATTATTTGAATACACTGAAAATCTATAAAACTTAAAACTTGTTATACCGAGAACCATAATTAGATTATTATTGTTTCCTTCGGCCCTTTCTCATATACCAGAAGAAGCTTATTAGTTCAACAACAAAAAATACAATCACGCTCTAGAGTTACGATAATGTTCGCATTTTCCTTTAATACCACTCATCTTACTCAAATGCATGAGCATAAGTTCAAGCATTACTTATAAACTGCTCAAATCTGTAGTTTGCGTGGTGTAATAGAATAACATTCGGCAAATAACCAAATACTCCAGTACTTCTGATGTTTAATTTCCCAAAAGGGGGTAGAAAAGAACGATTATGTTCTTTTTCCTGAGAAAAGAATGCTTTCTCACAGATTATTTGCATCAACTTATACCAAGCAGAACAGAAATCTTATCTTTCCTTTATGCAGAGAAAAGGTATTTGATTAACACTTAAGATAGGCGGCACAGAACTTCTACCTAAGATATTAAGCATAATGCTTTCAGCAAGCTTATATTCAGATGTCGATTATATTATATTCAGATAAATCCTAAAAAAGTAGCAACGAAATTATCTTTAAATTTTTACAAATAAAAAATATCCTTTCTGTACGTTAAACTATAGGATATTTGCAATACTATTGAGAAAAACATTTTCACGATAGTGTGAAAGTTGTGATTTTTATATTTTAAAAATTCCTAAAAAGTTCCTTTAAAATTTTTTACATACATTTCTAAAAGTTTATCCTTTATTTTAGAAATTTTTTGACTTTATCGTAGTAGATGTTTTTATCTATAGTGAGTTTTTATCTTAATATGACCAAATTTAAATATATCAGCTGATAAATAAAAAAGTTATTTTAGTTACAAACCCGCATAATCACCTTTTCTTGTGCCATCATTTTGGGGATATGAGTCAAATTTCAAAATGACCTTGTAACTTTAGTTTTCATCGAAAATTTCTGAAAAAATTAGGTATTTTATCCTTTTTTCAGCATGTTCTCTTTCACATAAAATTTTCAAGAAAATCCATGTCTTGGTGGCAACGAGATTTTTTTTATGTAATTTGAATGAAAAATCAATTAGTAAAACGTAGTTAAATATTTTAACTGTTCTAACTTTTCCTGAAACAGCATTTAAAACATCAAAACCTAAAACGGATTCTTAGCATGAGAATAGGTGTGTAGGTCAAGTTAATCAAGTTATTATGTTACAAAAATATTTTCTGTGTTTTCATCATCATGTTAAACACTTATATTCAAAAACTCATCAATAATTGATTCGATTCCGATTCGTTGCTAAATAGTTTTCTTGGCTGAGTTATTCATTAAAAGGTTAGAATGTAAGGTTATATGGAATATACAGCACGTTATAAGAGCCAGAGACGGATTTTATCCCATTCCTGACTACTCTTAAAATCTTTGAAATAAACCATTTCTCACTTGTAAATTATAACAAGCTTACAAGCCATTGAGCTTACTCACCTTGAAAAATCAAACACTGGCGATATCGTTAATGTAGAAAAATACGGAATGTCTAGACATGAATTTTGTTTCTCTGCCATGCAAGTGAATAGCTAACTTTACATTCTTTATTTTTCCAGGAAATGTGATTATATGAGCTATGAAATGGTTATTAATGTAAACATGAAAAATATAATCTCTGGTTTACAACCACTGTATTGAATTTTTGCCATGTTTTTGAATGTTTTTAAAAATGAATATTGCTTTCTAAATGAAAAATGGTAAAACCAAACAAATTTTGTAATAAAAAACAAAGTTTTTTAGTGGAGAGGATTTTTTTTCCCATAAAGTATTACGTGTTCAGGAATAAAAGCTTGAGCTACACTTAACTTTATTAATTTTTCTCATTTATGGTATAAATTTATATTCAGTAGTTAAACATAAAATATAATCATATAACTTTTTTTAGATTAGAACCAATTTCGTGCATTTGAGTATCAAGAAAAACAATAGATATTTAATTTTTTTAAGTTTAAAAATTTTAGAATTTTGAAGTTTTTTTGCTTCACTACAATAATATACTGCATCTTTCAAACAATTGAGAAATTATCTAATAATTTTGGCTTTCGACTGGGAGAATTTGAATAAAATAAAGAGGGAACATACAATTTCAATCCCTTTTCAGAAACCTATTTGTTTACTGGGCGAATTTCTTCACGCATAAAATATGACAAAGGTTAAAAAAATATCCATTTGAAATAAAAATTCAAATCAGAGAATTTTCGTTATTCACTTTAACGTATAACTAAATCTAATAAATTCATGCTTTTCACTAAAGTGATTTTAATCTCTTTTATGTAAAATTCTTATCCTAAAAATTGACTCCTAAAAATCCTAAAGTGATTTTACGTATTTAAAGCCAAAAAAAAGCTTTTAAAATCTAATGCATTATAAAATAGAATTGAACGCATTACAATGTGATAGAACATAAAGCTCTTTTATACATTATGTACTCCTCCGGTAATTGAAAATAATTCGAGTAGAAGCATAGGTGGATGAAGTTAGTTCCAACGGTTTATGCATGAACAATCCATATAATGATGCACTAACACAATTACCAACTGATGTATGATGTCAGAGTGACGTAGTACTACTCACGGATGAAAATTGTGACCGAGAAAGAACTGCTTTTCTAAACGCTTTTGATGGAGGAAGGCCCTTTTTCCAGTTTTCGTAAAAGGATGGCAAACCATTTTATGGAATAAAATAGGTTGTCAAAGATATAAGGGTCCAACATGATAATTGCATTTTATTCTAACCTAAACTGTAGTATATGGCAGTGGTTCCCGAAGTGGATACAATGATGAGTGACGCAAGGAGTTTAGGATAGTATGATGGAGCTTAATTATGCACAAAACTTTGACATTAAGTTCACCAAGAATTTTAAGCCCTACCTGTGAGTGATCTAAAACTAAACGCATACAATAAATTACTCTTTAGTGGCTGCCTTAGAAATTATGTTGAGTTAAAAGAAAATTTTTATTACTTGCCTGTATGCTGCCTTTAAGAAAGTGATGTAGGGTCTAATCAAACATTTTTTAGTAGTTGTACTGTTCAGTAAATTTGAATAATTTTGAAATTAAGGCCTTGATTTTTGGATAATTACTAATAAAGGTAGCGATAAGTTAACTCTCAGTACAGGTCAAAAAATGTCTTTATTTATTATTTAGACTAAAGATTTTTATTAGACTAAAAGTATATAAATTATGCGTCTCACATTGCTATTGTATGATTGGTGTGCCTAGAAAACGTTCTTGTTCTCCAAAGGGTGCTAAAAGTTGAAAATGTTTGGTAACCTCTGGTATAGAGTGTGTTCGTAGTTAGTAGTTCTGAAATCGAAAAAGAAACGCATTAAATAAAGTGCGCTTGTGTTAAATTCGAAAACTATAGTATCTATTTTCTAAAATTAGATATTTATGAAAAAAATATGTATTTCATCAAACGTTCCTTTATTATCTTTAGATTAAGAAAGTTTAGAAAAAATAATGCCTAGTCGAAATATTCTGAGTTGGGAATTCTCCTATTCTCCATTTCATTTAAAAGGCAATGCATAGGGCTTTTATGCATTTTCCTTAGGTAAGTTGATATTGTTTATGTAATTAGACCCTTATTTTGTAATAATATAAAATCTGCATTTCGTCATGGATAAAACTAAAACATAAACTAAGGGGAAATAATACAAAATAAAAACGCGTATTTAACCACTAAGGATCTTTTAAATATATAGTTTAAAACTTGATAAACCATGTAATAGTTAAGTAAACTAATTAATAAAATAAGTTGGTTATTAAAACTTAATAACTAAGGATCTTTTTATGGATAAGTTTACAACTTGAAGTAATTTCTAAAATATCAATGTACAAGAGTTAATTTTTTTTCTTTTATGCGACTTACTTTATTCTAAACCAACCCAAAAACACTTATTAAGTTATTACTATAATATTGATAAATGTCTCTTTAAAGAATAGACAAATATATGTACAATTCTTCACTCTTTGTTTGCTCTATCATGATATAAAATACTTTTAAAATTTAATGTAATTTTTCTACACTTTTCACTAGGTTTACCATTAACTTTCTATCAATTCCTTTGAAAGAATGGTTAAAGTGTTTTCGAATTTTTATCTAATTACTCGTCATGAAAAAACCCGCGTTTAGTGAAATGAAAATTCATTAACACGAAATAGTTAAATGTGTGTACCCAAACTTTTAATTTTTCAATTTAATAAACTCAAATTGAAAACTTTTTTAAATTTTTTGGAAGATAAATTTTATTTTAAAGTTCTAAATGCATGACTTTTTATAAAATAAGAATTTTGGTTATTTTTTATGAGTTCTCAGCCCTTTAATTACCTTTAATGATGTAGTTTTTCTGAATTATTTTTCCAAAGATGGTAATATTTTCGTTCTTCAAGTTTCTGAACAGCTTTATAAAGTATGGCGTCATCTATCGATAAAGAAGGAGACAAAACAAGCAGTGGTTTTCATATAATATTTTAAAAGTATAATTGACTATTTCAAATACATTTTTGTCATTAGATTAATGTATTAATTAAGTCTGAAAATCAGTGAAGATAATTTAAAAGTATTGAAAAGAATCCAAATTTACAAAACTTAATTTTATACTTTACTTAATTTTCTCTCGACCTTTGATTTCCTTTTGATTTTGAACAGCTAGAATACTAAATAAAAAATTGTGCTGTTAAGATTTTCTTATCTGGTCAGTATAAAATGCTTTTTTTAAGAATCACATGTTTTTTTGCTGTCTTCATGTAGTTTAAGGGGTGGTAAAGATTTTTTAGATGTCTTCTTCCTCACTAATGTATCTTAAAAGCATTTATTTTAATACAAATTATTAAAATTAAATTAATTTATTAAATGTATACGGGGATCGGTTTTTTTTTCAACCACCGTTTTGCTCCTGAAAAGTGTAGTAGTCATAAGGGATGGATGAATTACGTACTTACCCAATAACATAAAATTAACAAATTCATGCAAAAAACACTAAAAATTCGTGGATACATTAATTAAGTATAATGAAATATTTAAACCGTATATAATTACAATTTTATACATATAATATTTTTAAATCATCAAGTTAGTAAATCCTCCTTTATTAACCTTTTTATAATCGTTAATTTCGTTAAAGATTGATTGAAACGGTATACTGAAAACAACACTAGTATTTTCAAATATAATATGCTAACTTCAAAATTCGCTTTCTTTTTCCATTTGTGAATTACCAATATAACTGGATAAAATTATTTTCCCCTATACATCATGTTTAGCAGTTTAATAATTTCGGGACTACGAACTTTTAAAAAATAAGAACAATAAAATCGCAATATCAATATTATCACTGAAATTTCAAAACATTAAACATTGTTAAAATTTTGTTACATATGTGTACAAAAAAAGGGTATATAAGAATGACAACTTTAACACGGTAATTTAACTTCATAAATCAAAATAATTAGACAAAACTCTCCAAAGTTAAAGTTAAATACGTCTTGGGTAAAAGGAGACTTTTTAAAATATTGCTTATTCTCTGATTCGAACCTCAAGAAGATTTAGTACGTACTCGATCTTAGTAGAGTAGTTTTATTATCAAAAGGTGGAATGCTTTGTTGAATCACATGCTGAGAAAGACTGGCTGTGTTTCAAATGCGCAGATTCTAGAAAGTGCGTAGATGTTTTTAGCAGATTTTATTAAGCCATTTATCTTTTATTTGTGTAAAAATTAAATTCGGAAGATTTTTGACAAAACTGATTATATTTCAAAATTTCGTGTTTATTTTCATAAAGGATCCCTTTATCCCCAGATGATAAATTATTTTCTGTTAAATGCAGGTCTGTTTTACTGCAATAACACATTTTTAAATGAAAAGCATCAGAATAATACATACAAAGAAACATTCGCAAGAACTAAAATTATTTTCCAATTATAATTTATTATTTACTTATTAAATTAGATTGGATACACGCCACGCAGACACTGGAAATACGAATCCATGTAAAAACTCTATGATTTTTCTCAAATTTCATAAATATTTTTAAATAAAAAATATATTGATTTTCACATAAAATAAGAAATCACACTTTGAAAATATGGACTATTGACTATTAGTCTAAACTTTTATGGAAGATGTTATTCCACCCTAATAATTACAGAAGTAAGTCCTTTACCATAAATTTACATTCATAATAAAAAAAGACATACAATACAAATAAATATTCACTTTTCATTCTAAAAATCTTCTTTATTTCTATCTTCTTTAAATCATCCCATGGATGTTAAAAAATAATAGATTTTCATTTCAATGGGATCTTTTCTAGAAATTAATGTGGTGTACTCCTTTGTGCCATAACATATGAGAAAAAAGTTCAACCTATGTATTCATTGAATTTATTTTTCTTAATTACTATTATCATATTTAGAACTCCATTCTGCATTCAAAATAATATATTAAAATAGTAATTATTATGCCTAATTTCTCTGTAGCTTATGCACGAAGATCTGTAGACGGGATAAGACTCAATTGGTAAAAAAAATATATGAAGAAAGTCTATTTTTTTTTTCAAACTTGCAGCTGACATTCTGTGAGCATACGATCCTATTTGTAGTTGCATTTAATAGTACCCTTCATTATAAAATTAGTCACCTTCCTATAGAAAATTTGGAACGGCTAGGACTGATACAATTAAAAACCGTACTTTTATAAACACTGATCGTAAAAACTTTGATTAATGGTTATTTATATCTGTGTGAAGAGATTTAAATCAGTGGATATCTATAGCTTTTAAGATAAAAATCGCTTCATAAGAGACACAATGTAGAAAGTGATATCTAATGATGAACCTAGATATCACCTTGCTTTTTGTAAACTTATGTAGATCTTTATCAGGCACAGACTTTAAGATCATAAAAGTTTACACTGTACTCAATTAAAATAAGTAATTCTAAAACATAATAAAACTCAATTTATAAAATCAAATTTAGTCTATTTTAATTCAAATTTTCATTCAAACATGACAAAACTCAGTTTCAAAATCAAATTTAGTCTTTTTTAATTCAAATTTTCACAAAATTTCAAAAATTTAATTCAAAAAATAAAAGTTTACACTGTGTATACCTACTCAATTAAAATAAGTAATTCTAAAATATGATAAAACTCAGTTTAAAAATAAAATTTAGTCTTTTTTAATTCAAATTTTAGAGGAATTACGTCATTTTTAAGTCATTTAGATTTCAATATACCTATACTTAATAAAATTTGTTCCTTTGATTTTTATGACTGCTTATGAAAGTTTATTAAAATAGCTTATTTCTTTAATTATAGTATAGGATAATAATTACAATTAGCGATCGATAGAGATCATTGTATTTTATTACTTCATGTTTAGAATGAGAATGAAACTAGAGTGTGTTCTTCAAAAGTATTTTGTAATTTATCAAAGATTTCTCCCTAATCTTAACGTTTACATTATTTTAAAACGTAGCAAATTGCTCTACGCCTATAACTTAAAAAAAATTCTAGATGAAGGAAAAAGTATTCCTGATAAGATAAAAAAAAATGAGCACCTGGTCATTTCCTATCCTATTTTGTAAATAAAACACATAGGAAATAATGCGCGCCGACAAAATATTTCCTTCCCCCCGGGTTTCCTGTTTAATCTTCTCTTTAGGGATTAGTGACAAAACAAAAACTTAGCCCTCAGGCAGTGGCGTAACCAGACCTTCAGGGGCTGGTAGAAAAAAAAGCCCCACCCCAAAAAAAAAAAAATTCATACATTTTATTTTATTCATTAAAATAATTTAATTGTTATTATTTAATTAGTTTAATAAATATTCATTATAATTATTTTAAATAGACTTAATTAACATTAATTAGATTACTAATTTAATTTTATTATTAGTTACTAAATAACAAATTTTAACGCAACATACTCCTATCAAAACATAACTAAGTATAAAACAAACAAGCTCATAACAAACTGTGTATAAAATACAAATACACTAATTGGAACCCTTTCCAATGTAAAAGAAATAATTTTGTAGAAATAAAGTTATTATTGCACGCACAATTAGACCAGATATTATTGATGTGTGGAGGGGACTGTGGCTAACTTACGAAATATTTCACTTGGCCTCTCCTAAATTCAAACATGGGCGCCCATGCAGCCCTCCCTACTTCAGTCTGGAAAATGTATGGGAAAATGTAACATGGAAGATACCGTCAAAGGGCTCAGGTACGAATATTCACAGTTATACCCAGTTGGAACGCTTGTGGGAAAACATCCAGAGGAGAAATACCCCCTCCAACTACTTTAGAATATTCATCATCATAATTTAATGGAAAAGGATGTATTGTTTACAATGAAATCAGAGGAAGCATGCTTTCTCGAAGGTTGAAGGTTTCTCGATTTTGGTGGCATTGAGATGTGCGCAAGGCCATCTTTAACAAGTACAACTCAAAACCTTATTTTCGCCAAAAAAAAATGTTCTTACAGGCTTTTGCAACGTGGCTGTCGATATGAACTGTTCAAATGTCCCCCATCTACCAGCCCAACGTTTAAACGTATTTATTTATTCTTTAAACGTAATTTTCAACACATAATTCTTATGTGTTGGAAATATATGTAAGTGAAAATTAGGAAACAATCATTTTTTGGAACTTATTTTATTAATACCATGCAATGTAGAATGCAATACAGAAATTCTTATCTTAAAAATATCTTCATTTAATTTTTACACGAATAAAATTAGAATAAATTTTACTTTTTTCCAAGAAAAGCAAGCTTCGATACTGATATCTATTGATAATTTTTAAGATTTTTTAAATTTAAATTTACTTAGGGAATTCAAATGTGCCCCCTCTCCTCTGCTGGAGAAACCAATGATATGAAAACAAAATCCCACTTGATCTTATCTTCCCCATGCAAAGCGCCACCTATTAGCACGGCGAGTTTATAGAGAAAGTGGAACATTTTCAATGGTGGCAACGCACAATAGCAGTTAACATCGTTTATCAGTAACCGTTGATAAATGCTCTTTACATTTCTAAACACGTCAACATCGCGCATTTGGCACTTTTGAAGAAAATACCGTCTCTGTGTGACGTGTAAAAAATTATCTGTTGTGTTTGGTTGCTAGAGTAGAATTTAATTTAACTAAAAAATGGTTAACAGTCAACGAATGCGAATTGCCAATGAGAAAGCTAGTAAGAACGTAACTCAGCGAGGAAATGTTCCAAAAACAACGGTAAACATTTTGGTTGTCTATATGAGATCAAACATATGTGTTGTCTGCATTAGGTTTCAATTACTACAAAACCTCATTACTAATCAAAGAACTTCGTTAAAAATTACTAAGATCATTTCCATTGCTTTTTTATGTAGGGTGAATAGTGATACGACTATCATAGGCATGCGTGGCATTCTGGCATTTGTTTATCATATTATGATTTGTTGATGCATATTTGTTTTCGTTTTCAATCTCAAACAGTTTATTATGGGTACCTATACCTGCATTCTAATTCTACGCATTTTTACTCTAAAGTCTATTGATGGCTGAAATCTGGCTGTTTTAAAATAACCTAGATAATGAATGACCTGATACGTGTGTGCTCCCTCGAATCGGGAAGCTTGCGTTATTCCATTGGGAAATTTTAGCCACGGATCTCTTATAATGTAATCTTATTTTGGAATTTTTATTAGTAACTCAATTAGCTATAATAATGTTTTTATTAAAGTTGCTCCCCTTTGGAAATTGACAACATTGCTGCTGCTTTATATGTTAAGATACTTAAATGTAACTATTTTGTTGAGACATCGCTATATGGACATTAAAATGAATGGTTTTGATTGTAAGTATAAATCAGTGGTTTGAAAATGAATTATCTGTTTAGGATTAATAATTCAATGTGTTGGCCTTCAATATTTTTGTTAAAATAGGTTCAATTCTGTTAACTGTCTCAATAAATATTGTCAAGTTTTTGGGACGGAAATATTTGTTGCCAAGTTTTTAATGTTCTAAGCAAAATAACATATTTTAATATGTTAATTTGCAATTCTCAATATAGTTTATATTTATCTAGCTTCCGAAACTGCTTGGGAATTTTCAATGGGACAGATAATGAAATTGTGCCTTAAAATCTAACCTATATTTGTTCTCGTAATCTGAATGTTCTAATTTTAAAGAAATCTGTCTGGTATTCTTATTATGTAAGTTAATTTTTCAGAAAGCTCAAGATGAAAAATATGCTGTAGGACCTTGGCTTCTTGGCTTGTTCATCTTTGTGGTCTGTGGCTCTGGTAAGAACTTGAGCATTGTTATTATATAATGTAATAACTTGGTTAACTTTTGTTTAATTTTTATAAATTTGTTCAAATAATCAATATTATTAATTATTTTAATTATAATGCTTTTGTTAGTTAAATTTGGTTACTTCTTTCTTTTGCATTCCAAACTTAGGTCTATTTTAACTAAGATTGTGGTTTTAAAAAAGTAACTTTAAAAAAGTAAAAGTAAAAGAGCATAAATAATAGATTACTCATAAAATGTTTTGAAGTCTGCCATATTTGGTTTCAGTTTCGATTTTAAGGGTTCTTAGTTAAATACCTCAATCTTTAAACTGAAATAACATTTTGGATTTGTGAATTAACTTTTACCATTAGTTTTACTCTTAGAGCAGAAGTGTTTTACTGATAAATTAATAAAATTCAATCTTAGCATGATTTTTATTGCTGTCCCTTTCAGTCCTGACCACCCTAATTTTTCTATGTGATTCAATCTCAGGTAGTCTTAGATTGAAAAGGTTGTGTGTTTTAAATAGTTGTCAAACTCAAACATACTCATCTGTAGTTACAATTTCCTGTTAAAACTACCGTTCTATCTCAAAATATATAGGGGGATTTTTTCCTGTGAAACAGTGGCTAAATTACTAAATAAAAATATTATAATCTTGTTGAGTCCGCTAGTTAGGTCAGTTTTAGGTAAATATTGAATGAGGGTTTCTCCATTCTTATCTGTGTAGTATATTTAGCCCTTGTTATTATATACTATGTTGGATCAGATCTTTAGTAAATCACACAAGTGGAGAATTGATTAAGAATGGAAATATTGATTTTTTAAAATAAAAATAAGTTTGATTTGAATCTTCCTCATTTGAAAAAATGACTAAATTACTTGTGGTTTTATTTAAATTTTTTCAATTATAATTAATTAATTATATTAAAACCTGTACTTGGGGTTAGCTGAACCACTACTCTTTGTATTTTGATTGCATTTTAATTTATTAAAAATTATATACTAATGTTTAAAAATTGATATCATTCCTTAACTTATTTCAGAATTTCTTTTCAGATTTTTAAAATCGCAGCTTGCTCCTTTTTTAACATTCTAACTCCCCTATTACCTCAATTAAAATATCAAAATGAGAAATATTTCTTTGATTTACTGACAGCCGTATTCTGTGCTACTTGACCACCGGTTAACCAGCTGTCAAGGAAGGAATCGGCGATTGATTGGTGGAATCCTTCTTTGAAAACTGGTTAACTGCTGGTCAGGTAGCACAGAATATGGCCGTAAGTTCCCAAGGTCAGAGTTACAAAATTTTGATTCTATTATGCAGTTTTTTTAACCTTATTTGAAATTTTTTCAGCTGTATTCCAGTTGATCCAGAGCATTAGATTTGGATAAAAAGTTTGGCCTAACTACTGAAATCTTATTCCATGAAGTATGGACCAGAAGCATTTATACAATTGTCTATTCCTGAACACGATACTTCAACTAAATTATTTTTTGTATGTTTTTATTTTTATAATTTGAGATGACATTAAATTGTTCTAAGAGTTTTCCTCAACCTTTGTTCTATTTCAGTTCTTAGAAGTGTTATGTACTATTGTAACTAAGAAGTAATTTAATCTATCAATCCCAATTGTTCAGAATATTTCTGTTCTATTTAAAAGTTCAGCAAATATATTTACATAATATTTATATCAATTTTTAAAAAAGTAATGTATGACTGAGAGAGTATGATCTATTTGTCAAGACACTGGCTGACCTTGAACAATAGTAATTTTTACTATGGAATGTTATTGGTTGAATTCTTTCACTGTATAAAGAACCATTTTCCTTCCTGAATAAAAGATTTTTTATGTTGTATGAATTTGAGTTGTAATTCACGAGTTAAGATAAGAATGAAACTATATAAATTTTGACAGTAATTTAATCCTTTTATAGCTAGTTTTTATTTTATCAATTTCAAAATGTTGAATGTTTTTTTTTAATATATAATTATTTAAGATAGTTGTACTGGATTAATTGATAGTTGTGTTTTTAAACTATTGCATATTAACACTAGAACCGGGGCACTTTCCGTATAACTAAAACCGCAGGCCAAATTGACTCCGGCTTATAAAATTGAGCTTGTAAATGAGGGAAATTTGTTGTATTTGAGGGAAATTGCATTAATTTACTTCTTTGCTCTACATTAAGGTCAATAAAGGTAGGTGTTATTATAAAAGTATTAAAATAAAATTCCCAAAAATATGTAAAAGACTTGGGAACTTTTCAGAGACTGATTATATTTCTGAGGCTAAAAAATTCAGGAAACCCAGATACCAATATCCAAATAATTTAATATGCATTTATTATAAACATCACATGTAATCCATAATTTAAAATTCCCTAATTAGGTTTAAATTCGTAATTTTAATTCAATTTTCAGGCTTTTCTGAAAAAGATTGTGTAAAACTACTGCTTGTCAATAAAATTTCCCATGACAGGGTGTCTAGCAACCTGGAAAAGTCAGGGAATTTAAAGTTTCTGGAAAAGTCAGGGAATTTGCTCATTAATCTGGGAATTTTTTTTAGTTACTAAAATCATTAAAGGAGTGAAATTTCCAAGATTTGAATGGAAAGTAGAATGAGGGAATTGCATAGGTGAGGGATTTGCTTAATTTTACACTTTTTTGATACGTTTTAGTTTAAAATTCTCAAATATCAGATTTTAAAGTTCAAAAATATGTTTTAAATAACTTAAAATTCGATTTTATTTTTGCCAAAACACTAGTAAAGTCATGTGATCAAAAAACGGGATTTGACGTCACAGCGCCGTCGAAACTAGTGAATTGTTGAAAATAAAAGAAATCAGACTTATCATAAAACCAAAACACGCATAAAACTCGTCTGTTTCTCTAGTGAACGGCCAGAAAAAGAAAATATTAAAACTTTGAATCCTAATAATTCCAAAACCAATTAATATTTTTTGAAAAACAAAATGCCAATCTTTTTATAAAAAATATTTGTATGTGTCTTTAAAATATTATAGTTTTTTAGTTAAAACTTTATGAATAATAGCAGAATGAAGCAAGCTAATCATACAATAACATGGAGAAACCAGTGGGTCCAAGCGCTGTGACGTCACACAGCAGCCATAACGAAATTACTGTTTTTCCTGGCAATACTGGAAACGACATTTTAAAAATTAATATCTTGGGGAATAGTTTTCCGATTTCAATAATTTTTACGTCATTTTTCATGGATTTTCATCCTCTATCATAATAAAATTTAAAAAAAAAACGTGCAATTCCCTCAATTAAAAAAAAATATTAGAGGAATTTCTTGTTGTTTGCAAGAAGGCAAATAGAAATTTATGGTTTGAACTTGAGTGTTCAAACAAAGAATTACAAGGTGTTAATTGTCTATTCTGTAAGTTGCCTTTTGTATGAATTTGTGCTTTGCACGTTCATTTTATTGAGATATTGGGTTTCCTCTTTTTTGCCTTTTTGCCAATCACATCCCTGAAATTAAAGCATTTATGTTTATTTTCAACTTAATTACAAATTTCTTTGATTCATGAATTTTTTTGATACTCTAATTTCACATTTAATATACTTTTTACCCCTTTTATATAACTGAACCATTTTTTAAAATTGTACTTTTGAGGAATGAGTCGCGAAAAATATTACTGATGACAGTTTTCAAAAGTTGGCAAGTATGATGTAGCATAACAAAGATCAATATGTCGAAGACGACAGTGTTTCAAGAAAACTGGTTAAGTGAATCTTTATTTAATTTATGGCTGGTGAAAGTACCTAATGATAATGCGGTGGCAAGATGCAAATTTTGCCAGACAACTTTCAACTTATCAAATATGGGTCGTCAGGCATTAACTAGCCATACGAAAAGTGGAAAGCATCAAAGAAATGCCAAAGCAACAACACAGTCTGCATCAATGGCATGTTTTTTTGGCCGTTCATCCAAAGATCAAAGATTTATGTTTTTAACAAACATTTGAAGGTATTTTGGAGCGTATACTAATGCGCGTTATTAGTCAGGGAAATTTAGTTATTGGCCAGGGAAAAGTCAGGGAATTTTGAGATTGATAATCACTAGACACCCTGCATAATTTTAAGTTTCAGAAATAAAAAAGTATCGGTTTGAAGTAATTTTTATGACATTTATTTCTCTAATAGCAAATTCTCATTTTTTCCCCAAATTGGGTTTTGGACATAGATGCACAATAGATTAGGTGGTTCTCAAAATCATGATTAACCTGAAAATATCAAGTTCTAAATTTTTTCTGATATAGCTACCTCTAGATTATGAAATTGTGTGTTCAGAGCTTCAGAAGATATCAATTTTTGATTTTTTGCATTATTTTCTTCAAGTAAAAAATTAGACTGCTTTTGTGGGCACATAGGCGAATTCGGAGGCGTTTGAGGATCGCCTTGTATATCTCTTAATTCGACTGAAATTTCGCACAATCTGTTTTTGTCGATTGGACCACCAAGCCCTATAAGTATTTTTTAGAAAAATTAATTTGTATTTTTGTATTAATACTTCTGGAAGCTGTAGGTAGCGCAGCCTCTGTTTACCACCAAAGATAATCCATGTTTTGTTTTCGCAATTTTTTTATTGACTAAAATATGGTAGTTTCGGTTTTGAATACATCGAGTTTCGGTTTTGAATACATCGAGTTTCGGTTTTGAAATCGGTTGTGAGGGCAGACTTGCTTTTTGCTTCGTGTTTGTGTTATATGATCTTGTTCAAGGGGTCTTCCTCCAGGGGCGGATTAAAGGGGGGGGCGGTGGGGGCGACCGCCCCCCCCCCCGAGAAAATTCCTCTAAAAGCAGTTTCAGAACACTTTTTGGCATGCTAAAATTCAAAAATTTCCCGGGGGGGACCCCCGGACCCCCCTCTTCTTTCTTTGGCTGTAGAGTAGTTTAAGTCGTTTTCTATGATGATAATCAAGCCAAAAAATCTGAACTTTAATTTTGAATTTTAAGTTTAAACATACCAGAAAATACCAAACCTTTCTAGTATTTTAAATATTGGATTGGTTTTGTTTCCATCTGGGTGTTGGGGCTTGATATTATCTGCCGATTTTGGCGGATGATATTCAGAAACACCCCCTCCCCTCTGTCTGTGTCCAAGCCCCCTGATGAAGAGACATGGACGGAGTTGTGTTGTGAGTTTGAATTTTGTGGATCTATGATGATAAGATAGAAATTCCTATTCAGGAGCGTATCCACAAGTGGGGTGGGCCTGGTCCGCACCCTCCATTAGGCCTGACCTAAAACTTTTAAGACCCTAATTTGGGTGTTATGATTATGATTAGCCACTCATCAGAAAACGTCTATACCCCTCAAAAGTGTCTGAAAACACTTTTGGGCATGTTAAACCTTAAAAAATTTAGGGTGAAATCCCCAGTATCATGGCATGGGCCAGAGCAGCCAGAGGCGTATATAAAGGGGGTTAAAGGGGCCCGGCCTCCCTTTTGAAAGTCGGACTAAGTGGATAAAAACGAGTTAAAATGCTGTTATTAAGGGTCAAATTTCCAAAAATTTTATGGGGGAGGATCCCCCAGACCCCCTTTTTACTTGGATTTCTATACTGCCCACTAATTTTTTTACGTCCAAATTTTTTCAAATTAATGTACCCCTTCTCCACTATTTTTAAACTTATTTTATATCAGTTTTAAGTCTCATAACACTTAACAGTACTAGTTCTAAGGATTATATTTTTAAAAAATTTATATCTCAGGGAGGACCTACTGTAAGTTGAATTATTCCATTTAACCGCCCCCTCCCACAAAATTGCATTAATCCGCCACTGTCTTCCTCAGTAAATTAATTGTAAAGGGGGTCCTCGGCAAAATTTTATTGGGAACCCCTGGGTTAGGGGGTTGTAAAGGAAGGGACCTCTTGATGTTTGCGGGGATGGCGGTTTCCTTGAAACATTACAAAAAGCAACAGGCACCGCGCTACAAGCGCCAATCATTAATGTGTCTAATCTGTGAATTTGACTTTTGATTCATGTATAAACCACTAAACTTAACTTAATAAACCTAGTTTATTTTTGTTTTTTTTTAATCCTTAACTGTTAACCGCCACATGGCGCATGATGGCCTAGAAAATTTTAACATTTTATTAAGTGTTATCTTCGATAAATATTTATATTTTAACTAATATATTAGTGAAAATCAGTATGGCTCGGTGGGATTTGACTTCAAAAATAGGATCTTATTTAGATCGACATTTAATCCTTCCTTTGTATGAGTTTCTTTCCGTAAATCAGGTAATGTTGATACCTTTGATCATTGCTTTAAATGACACATGTTTTTATTTATTTTCTCTCTTTTATTTAATTTTCTGTATTCTATTCTTGTTTAAACAACGTAAAAACTCTATATTTAAATTGAAAGTTAAGAAAAGTTTTGTTCATGTTATATTTTCATCATGTCATATGGTGATCTGTGACATTCCTAAAACTTGTAGATGCCCTCTAATATGTTTGGTGATTTCTTCAAAGTAAAATTTCCGTTTTCCATATTTTTTTAGAGATATAATACTATTGATCGCCATGGACAACTCACCGCATATAAAATCAAAAGCCAAAATAGCAATCTTGGTTAGCACTCTTTGACTAGATATGGGCCTTGCACCATAAAAATTAAAAATATATCTAATCAACCTACTAAAATTAAAATGGCTAGCTCTTCTAAAGACAATAGATAATATATGATTGATGAAGATTAAAAACAATGTTCTGTTACAAATTGCCATAGTATAACAGGAATATTGCCACATTTTATTGCTATTATTAATGTAGTACAGTAACGGACCTCTTATCCGTAAAGCTCGGGACCGGCATCATCTCGGATTTCCGAATTTTACGGATTTTTGAACATTTTCCCGAAAACCGGGGTAAAACCAGTTTTCCAGCCGCAAAACACCGCATTAACAGAATTGCGTGTGTATCGTTACGAAAATACGCAGATCTGCGGAGCCGCGCAAGAATGAAAAAAAAACAATCTCCCAATCTCGCGCGCGCGGCTCCGGCATCATCCCCCTCCCTCCCGAACATTTCCCCTTCTTAAAAGCCGAGGAGAAAAAAACAATCCTCCCGATCGTCTGCTGCCTCGTAGTTAACTCATTCACATCGCTGAAAATTAAATTTTAATCGTATTGCAACGGGAACAAAACGAAACTGAAACTAATATGCTCTCTCAAAAATCAGCTGATCAGCTCTACTGCATGAAAACGATGCATTCGGCACCGGCTTTCCCTCTTTCAATCGCAATATTCCTAGAACACAACCCGAAGAAAAATGCATCCGATTGGTCCCTTTCAAATTGCTCTCTTCTCCCTCCCACTGATATGAAACAATACTCCGTCCGCATTCCGAGAATCGGCGGGAGTGGATCGCGGAAACGGGAGGGGGAGCGGACACGGAGTACATCGGGACACGCTGAATCCCTTCGGATTCGGATCTTTAAAAAAGAAAACTGATTTCGGAAAACCTTACGGATTTTCGCGGATTCGGAACTTCAAAAAAAAAAAAACTGATTTCGGAAAACCTTACGGATTTTTGAACATTACGGATTTTCGGGACACGGATAAGAGGTCCGTTACTGTATTCAGTTTATTATTTCACTAAGCCAGCTGTTCACAAGTTTTGACAATATTTCTGTTAGTTGGTGCCCAAACAGCTTGGCGATGTAATGAACAAATAACGGAATTGTACCTAATTATGGTACTTACGTATTATCCCGTCGACCGTTCTGCGGCCATCTTATTCAGCGGCACAGTAATAGTAAAGTCAATGGGATTTGATAACATTTTCGGATTAAGCATCACGGTCGACGGGATAATACGTAAGAACCCTAATTATCAATCACTCTTAATCAGAGTCGCTTTGTAGACTATTCTAAAGATGGTTTACTTTCAATATTTTAAAATCATGGTATAATAAAATTTTAAAGGACTTGCTCGTCCCAACTAGAACTACTGATTTTGTTTTGTTAAAAGGGGGAAAATATTTATATAAATGCATTGCTAGTTTATTTTTGATTTAACTCGGGGGCGTTACTGCCAAATCCCAAGCTCTCACTGTTATTTGTTTTTACCGAAAACTAACCAACCTGTTCTCACCACCTATTCTCAGTAGCTGAGTTTCTCTGGCCCTTATCTACATGCCTGAGTGGTTTAAAAAAATGCCAATCATCCAAGAGTGACATCTATTCGTCTAGTTCAAAATCCAAAGCAAAATGCTTAATTTTCATAATCAAAATGCAATGGTATATTAATATTTGGTATCAAAATTAAAATTTGTTTTCTCTTGTAGGTTTATGATGAAAACCAAATTCTTCTTGGGAAGCTGGACATAGTAAAAAACACAAAAATGATAGATTATGCCATTGATATTTATAGACTGCTCCATCCTGATGAACCTCTCCCAGAAGGTAAAGTATTTTTAAGGATTGTTAAACCTTGATATATATGTAATTGAATTACACTGATTTGCCCTCGAGGTTTTTATTAAATTTTGGTTCTTGCGACTTATTCTATTGACCAGGTTTTTTTTTAATCCATATGAAAAAATAAAAAAAACTATTCATTGACTGATTATGATAATTCTATTCAAAAAAGAAAAACAGTGTTTCTCATGTATGTCCATGGGTGGATTTATGGGGGCCGCATGCCCTCCCCTAACTTTTTGTGAAAATTCTCTTTTTGTAAAAGGGAAAATCATGGTTCCAAAACCATCAGCGACAGCTTGCCTCCCCCCCAAGGTTTCCAGTTTGTCCACCAGCTGTCTAAATTTGCACATGTGTACGTCTGTCCGAAATAGAGGTACTGGTACTCTCCCGAAAAGATTTAGGTATTCCCCTGAAGACAAAATTTCCGAAAAGTTATCTACATTGTAATACCTTAATGAGAAGAAAATCTTACAAGAGAGAGTTTTTAAGTTATCCAATAAAGGTGGTTCTTAATTAAGAAACTTAAAAAGGGGAGAGGATAGGATACCTGTCATTCCGACTTTTAAAGAGATTTGGCCCACTGAACTATTACAACATTAGATACTTTAACAAAAAGATAAATCATAAAAAATAAACAGAACTCAGTTTAGAGGAGATGTCAGTTGAGATGAGCACTGAAACCTCTTTCATGATGCCAGACAACATTTTTAATGTCTTCACCGTGCCACTATTTTAACTCCTCCATCCCACCATGTGGCAAATGTGTTGCAGTTTGTCGTAACAAATACAATTATTTAGGTAAACATCCTTGTGTTTTAATCAGATTTTTATAAAATTATTGTGCATAATCTCTATGTCTATATGTATTCACGTTATGTTATACAGTTACAGTCTATTTATGTAATATAATCTACAGTATATCTATTCATTAAATGTGCATGAAAGTTCTAATATTACCACATTGAATTCTTTAAATTCATAAGGTTAAAGTTAATGCCTAAATCTAAATTGCATCTTGTTCAAAACTTTCTTTACGATTTATGAGTCTTTAGATGTGATCTGTTATTTTTTCAATACAGAGAAAATGTTTCAACAGATTTCTCTATAAACTAAAGCTTTAAGTTAGTGTAATGTTTTTTTTTCTAATGGCAGAGAAAATGACAATATCTTACAAAAAGATGACAAGAATACAAAACAGTAAGATAAAAATAGTCAATATCTTATCAGCAAGGCTCTAGCACTCCAGTAGTGTCTCACCTCGGAGTCCTCACGCAGAGCTGGACATCCTTGGATATGGGACCTGTCCATAATTTCATCTTTTTTGCGGAGTGGGCAATTAGGACTGTCATAAATGCCAATGCGGTGTAGGTGGTTTGCAAGGCAGTCATGCCCCACCGCATTTCTAGATTCTGCGACCGCTCTATCGCGAGGTTTACACAAAATTTTTTGGTCTAATAAATATCCCCAGCTCTTCGAGGAAATACGAGAAGTGAGCCTCGACTTCCATCTAAGTCTCATTTGATTTTTGATGTAGAGTTTTATGGAGTGGAATGAGTAGCTTGTGGTTGGCTGTTCAGCTATCCGTATGCCTTTATTGGCCAACATATGTGCCTGCTCATTTCCAAAAATGTCACAGTGTCCAGGGATCCACTGGATAACGATGTGCCGTCCTTCTGCCTTAAATCCTGCAAGGATTTAAGGCAGAAGGACAGCACATCATGTAATGTTCAGGGGTCTGTTTAGAAGAAATTTGGGTCCGTTAAGGACCCTTCACAAAACATTTTACCTTAAAAAAGGACCCTTCACAAAACATTTTACCACAAAAAAGGACCCTTCACAAAGTATTTTTGCCTTTAAACAGACCCTTTTTTCATAATGCTTCAAATATTGGACCCTATTTTCACAAAACCAGGCTATTTGCTGAAAAAACTAATTTATTGCTAACTTCAAATTCACAAAATTATGAGTAGATTTTCACAATTTTTAAGAAAAACGGACCCTTCACAAAAAGTCTGGAATGACCCCTGATGTTACTTATTAACATTTTAAAATTGCATTTCATGGGTCATAAAAAAAAACTTCCCAGTTTCTAAGCTAAACCCCTTCCTCCACCTTAAAATATTTTGCATTACATGCAATCTTGTAATTTTCATTCAAATATATTCCTAATCATGTTTTCCATTTCAGAACTCTTGGACAAAAGAGGAAAAATTGTTACTGAAATAAAGAACTACCAAGATGAAACTGAGCATATAAGAAACATATTTGAAGCTGTTGAAGTTGTGAAACAAATAGGAACTACCAGGTATTGTAGAAACTTTTTACCTAGTTCTTGACTTTGTTTTTATTGACTTGGTAAACAGTAAGTTAATTTTGGATACACAATTCAAATTAGTTTTTCCCCACAAAAAAAATCATACTATGTCCAGGAAGTCGAACATTTTTATAATTAAAATAATATTTGGGAAAATAAAGTTCTTTACTTTATGTACTTTACTGAATACTCTATGCAAGGAATCTTTCTAGGCAGACTTGTAGAAACACCCTGTGTTATAAGCTTTGATGTTAATTCAAATTATAATATTTTTAGAGATGGACGCATGCTTTTAGATTTTCTCCAAAGAAATTATAATGTAAGTTATGCCTCTTCTCTTTTTATATGATGCGTTGTTATCCCTTAAGCAATTTTCCTTATTCCTTTAAAATAATATAATCAAAATATTGTTAAAATTGCTTTAAAAATTCTGCTTGATACAGATAAAAGTTTTTTCTGTGTCTTGAAAATATTTGTTTTTGTTTTGTCAATTTAATTATTATCTTTTAAATTTTGTGGACAGTTCAACATTGAATGGATGGATACGGTATACAGTTTTGCTAAAAGCCAATATGAATGTGGAAATTACCAAGCAGCTACAGAATATTTATATCTTTATCGTCTCTTGGTAAGCTTGTATCTTTTTATTTTCTTGTAGTAACCTGGCATTAAAGTTATTAAAACTGTTTGTTCATATATAGACAAATATTAGAGATATATCTCTTTTTTTTTAAAGTTTAGTTATAAAAAATATGTTGAAATTTTTTAATTTGCTAAACTTGAATCTTTTTCAACCAATCTGCAATTTTCTTTCAATTTTAGAAATCTTTTAAAGGATTTAAACCTCTCAAATCAGCTTTTTTACAAACTAAAAATTACCATTCTGTTATAGTGTACTTATTAATAAAGAAATGGGGTAAAAATAAACACTATAACATTACCCCTTCTTTAGAACTGAGGACTTAAGATTTTTTTTATGCTTTTGTGTTGTGGTTATACAGTAGGATGGCCCTTGTTTTCAAACTTTTGAAATGTTTAGCAAATCTAATAATATTAAAGCAACACCCGCAAATGCCTTAAAGTTGTTTTTTCTTCTTTTAAACAGACAAAAAAACCAAGATAAAATCTTCACAATTTTTAATGATGAACTACTATTGTTAGAGATATTATGTCACAGGTTAATTTTTTTTTATCACCCCTCATTTTGGAGTATTAATATTTTTTTGTGTTATGCAAATATTGTAAAGTTGTTTTTCCTGCATTTTGAAAACAACTGATACTCTACAACCCCTTAACTTAAACACATGAAATTTGGCTCATTTTGTTCGTTATTTTATTAAAACAATTATATTAATTTTGTTTAATATAATTGTTAAAATAATAATAAAGTTGTAATTATATTTAATACAAGGTGTTTTAAAAGTCCTGTCTATGCTCTTAATTTTTGACCCCTTCAGAGATAGTCATAAAAGTGGTGTCTAGGTATATGTTGTTAATGACCATGCACTATCTGATGAAACCTCTTTCAGCATACCCTAGCCTAAAAGTTAGGAACTAGCGTTTCAATCTTAAAAATTATTTGAGGTTTGCTAAATTAGCCAATCACTATATTGTAGAGCAACTTCAATTTAGAACAAAATGACACCTTTTGCACATCACATAAATAATAAGAAAAAAATATATGAAACATGCATTTTATTGTATTGAAATCAAATTCAAATCAGATTGAAATGGTAGTTTCTAACATTCATTGCCTCTAGGAGGCATTGAAAGTGGTCTCATCAGATACTGCATGGTCATTTGAAATCATGTTTGATACCTTGTTTTATGACCTTATCTGTAGGGGTTCAAAAATTAAGGGCATGGCATGGGCAGGACTTTTGAAACAACCTGTATTATGCAAAATTATAAATGTCTTATAGTGAACTTTAAAAATTGTTTATGATGTCTTCTGTTATTTGTCTTCAATGTTATGCATGTTAAATTGTAGTTTATTAATGCACACAGTTTTTTAAAAATTACAGTTTATAAAAAGATTTTATGTGAATCATTTAACCACCAATAGCCGAAACCACTAAGTTCTTATTGATCAAAGGAATTGTATAAAATAACATCAAAAGTAATTTTGCATGATTTAAGGGGGTAGGCTCACGTTTTTCGACCAAAAAATCCATTTTTCAGTTTTTACATTTTCTTAAAATATAAATTCTTACGCTTCCAATGATGTAAAAATTATGTTTCTACGAGTTGTGGGTATTTTTTGCTCTATAAGGAATAATTTCTCTTAAACTACTGTATAGAATTACTTAAAATTTTGTACACTTATTATTGATACTCTAATAAATACTTTGACCAAGGATTTTTTCAAACAAAACACTTAAACTTTACTTATGGCTATAAATATAGTGAAATTTTAGTGTTTTTAAAAAAAAATCACACAGACATGCAGATAACATTTTTAAAAAAAATAACTAAGCATCAGAATAAAACAAACTCTGGTCAAAGTATGTAATATAGTTTAACCATTTTGAACATTACGGAGATACAGATTCTAAAACGTGAGCCTACCCCCTTAATACTGTTTTAGGTACCATCTACTGACAAAAATTATTTGAATGGAATGTGGGGTAAATTGGCTTCTGAAATCTTGATGCAAAATTGGGAAGCTGCTTTAGATGATTTTAACAGATTGAAGGAATTTATTGATAGCAATGTAAGTATCTTTGTTGTCTTTTTCCTAATTGCTTATTATTTTAGGTATTGACTGTTTTTTATTTTTATTTTTTCGTTTTTATTGCTTACAGTTACACAATATGATCTTGAATCAATACCATAATGCTAAACACATTCTCTTGATAGTCTAAGCCAGGGTTGTTACGTTTAAACACTTTTGGTACTTACTTATTATCCAGTCGACCATTCAGCGGCCGGCTAATTCAGCGGCATAGTAATAGTAAAGTCAATGGGATTTGATAACGTTTTCGGATTAAGCGTCACGGTTGAAGGGATAATACGTAAGTACCACACTTTGTTTAAAACACTTGTTTTAAACATGTTTAAAACAAAGCAGAAAAATAGTTTAAAACACATGTACTTTTTTAGCAATTCTTTTTTCTATGAACAGATTGCATTAGTATTTTATTTTTTCTAGAAAGTTATTTAATAAAAAATACAAATAAACTTGTTAAAAAATCATATTTTTTATAATTGACCTGTTCTTAGGTTTGATTTTAATATTTTAAATGATCAATGCTGCTAATGTCGTCAAAATATGCAATGAACTGAAAAGGACTGAAAGGAATATGAATATAATAACATGTGAATGGTCAGTTCGTATCTTAAACCTTTTAGCAAAATATATCAAAATTTCTAATGTTAAATCTGAAGTTGTTGACATAGTAACACAGTTCCAAAACAATCATTTTGCTTCAGCCAAGCTTAAAGAAACAGGAGCTAAAAACTGCTCAAAATGCCATCTGATATCATAGGGAGCTTTGTTAATCCATTTTCAATTTTAAAAACTTGATTTAATTATTTTTAAATCATGGATTTTTTTAGAATTTCTGTGTCGAGGGTAAAAAAAAAAACAAATAAAATGTTTTAAACAAAAAAAAACCTTTTTTTTTTTTAAAGGAAAAAAACACATGTTTTTTTCCAACCCACAATTTGAAATACATTTACCAATTTGATCTGGTTCTGTAATTTATTCTGCTTAAAAAATTAAGTTTCTCATGTGCCTTTTAAATTTGTTAAAATTTGAAAATTGTGTTACTTTGGATTTGCTTAGTTTAAAGTTATTGTATCCTGCTTTCTTTGGTTAAAATTTAGATATTTAAGACTCAGCTTTGGAAGGAAGTTTTACAAATATTTTCCTGCATTTTTAACTCTTTAAAATATACTTCATTTTATAATACAAGTTAATTAATACTTAAAGGTCAAATAAACATTAATGAAATCCTGAACAAAAACAATAATCTGATAGGCCTATAAAATCACTACCAAGTTTCAAACCAACATCAAAAACAGCTGTATTACTCTGACTTTTTTGATGTTTTTCCTATACCAGAGGTAGTTAACCTTTTTATACCTTTTGTCCACATTTCTAACTCTGTTAGTAATAAAATTTATGAACTGAACTCAAGTTGGTAGACATATTTTATGCATCATGTAAGCAGGAATAATGCCTATTAGTGGGCAGTAAGAACCAGGTTGACTACCATGCACTTAAACTATGCTGTCATTTTAATTTGTGTGTTAATACAAGAAAAAGAACAATATATATACTTTAGTTGTTATTGTTGAGTTGTTAATGAAAGGTTACATTTTTTTAAACAGCCTTTTTCCTCTGAGCTTGTTGCTCTGCAACAGAGAACATGGCTGATTCACTGGAGTCTTTTTGTTTTCTTCAATCACCCCAAAGGGCAGGATCTTATCATTGAAACATTCCTATTCAGCCCTCAGTAAGTATCAATTGCATTACTAGTAATTTTATCATGTGTATCCATCAAACCAATATTGGAACATTATTTTATCTTCAAATTTACCCTTTTTTATTTATTCAATTATCCCCCTCCAGTAAAAAAAAGTCACTGAGAATCTCTTTAAAAAGTCCTTGGTCATTAAATGGGCTTAGAATCAGTGATATGTGGAACATTTATTATTTTTTAATTTATGTTAAATCTTTTGAAACACATTCGTTTGTTACTATCTTGAAAAGGGGAGCAACATCTTCAGGCTCCTTAATCATTCTTTAGAAGGTCAAAAAACTATTTAATACTCATTAATGTTTCTTTCTAAAATTCTGTATCATAATATCTTTTTGACAAATTGAATGCTCCAAATTTTTTACCACTTCTTTCAAGCATTCATTTTTCCAACCGTCATAAAGACAATGCAGTATTAATTAACATTTATTTTACTTCCAGGTATTTAAATGCTATCCAGACTGCATGCCCCCACATATTGAGATATTTAACTGCAGCTGTCATTACGAACAAACAAAGACCATCTGTCATGAAAGAGTTGGTGAAAGTCATCCAACAGGTTGTTGCCCTTTTCTTAATAGTTTTTAATACTTTGTTAGGATATTGATTCCTGCTAAATTAGTTCAAATAAATTTATAAACAAGCTTTATGATAACACCTAACTTATTATTACCCATTGCATGTCCACATATTCATATACAAGTTCTTCTTTGTAACTTTAGATGTTGATTATTCTTGATGCATGCTTTGCTACTGTTATGTTAAAAACCCTTTACTATTTCTTTTCAGGAGTCTTATCAGTACAGAGATCCCATCACTGAATTTGTGGAATGTTTGTATGTGAACTTTGATTTTGATGGTGCTCAACAAAAGCTAAGGGAATGCAAGGAAGTTCTTGCAAGTGACTTTTTCCTTGTTTCTTGTTTGGAAGCTTTTATTGAGAATGCTCGTCTAGTTATTTTTGAGACTTTTTGCTGTATTCATCAGTGTATATCAATTGAGTAAGTTGCCTTTTATACAGTATATCTGTATTTTTTTTTACTTGTTACCATAAATTATGTGAGAAATAAAGTAAAAACTAAGTATAATTTTTACTGAGTTGAAATGTTGAGTTATAATTTATTGACCCCTGAAGGTTTTCTAGTTCCCTAATGCTGATAATACTTAGTGCTTCCCAGTCACCCTTCAAAGTTCTAATTTATTCTAGTAAATGTCCCTTACTTTTTTCTAAATTAAAAAATACCCAACTTTTTTCTTGATCATGTTTTTTGTACTTCATTTATCATTCTGAGTTTATAATCAAAACTATTTCTTTAGCATGCTTGCAGCCAAGTTAAACATGATTCCAGAAGATGCTGAAAAATGGATTGTAAATTTGATAAGAAATGCTCGTCTGGATGCGAAAATAGACTCTCAATTGGTAAAGCTTTTTCTTTGTAGTTTTTTTAATGTTGTGCTATGTTGCCACTTGCCAGTATGCAATGTGAGAAATAAAATTCATAATTTGATTTATAAAAGGATTACCTAGAATCTTAATCTAGTAATTTTCTAATTTTATTATAAAAATATATTAAAATTTCTGCATTTAGACATATTTTACTTTTGGGATTTCTTAAAATTATCAGGAGACTTGAGAGTTTAATGGCCTTTCCTAAACTCATTTACAATTTTCCCAAATGTCAGGAAATACCTGAAAAGTCAAGGAAGATTTCTGGGCAAAAACCTGGAAAGTGATCAATTTTGGCTTTAGAGAGAAAATATAGACTATTTATTGAAAATATATGTTTTTAAAAAATAAGAAATATCCCAAAAACTATGTGACTTGCTTGTTATTATTCCTAAAAAATCTTTAAAATTGACTTGGAAAAGTCAGGGAACTTTATTTATAAAATTGAGTGGGAACCCTGCATTTATTGAAAGTCAATTTCACTAAAAATAAGATAGTTTCCCTAAAAAAAATTTTTTTGAATGTAAAGTGGGAAAGGTGAAAATCCTTACAAAAAAATAAACATTTTAAAGCATGTTCTTAATTTTTAAGATAATTTCTTTTATTAACTAGTCACAAGAAAACATTTCTTTCACAAAACATCACAAACCCTTACAAAAAATTTTAACTTGCAATTTATTTTGTTCAACCATAGTGTATTTTTTATGCTAAAACCCATATTTCACTGTTGAAAATCTATGCATTCAGATTTTTAGTAATGGAATCCATTTACTTTATAGCCCTTCTGTTTTCTATTGTTGGCAGCTGTGTGATATTTCTCTACTCTATTAATAAGATTTTGTTTTTAGGAAACTTTTCATTTCTTCGGAACTGAGCCTCTACTCTGTATCGATAGCTTACTAAATCTGATCTTTATGTTTCAGGGCCATGTTATTATGGGAACAAAAAAGCTTTCACCATACCAGCAATTGATAGAGAAAACTAAAGTTTTGTCTCTAAGAACTCAACTGTTAACTACAACTGTAGAAAAGAAAATTTCTGCAAATCATCCTGAAAGGGTATGTTGCTTTGAATGAATTTTCTTTGATTTTCATTGTTGATATGTTTAATAATGCTTACCTTCTTGCCAATTTTATGTATATTTCTTTTAAAAACTTACTAGTGATCATTTATTTCTATCTTATTCCTATTTGGGTTTATGAAAATATTCTTATGGAGATACCCTCCTGGATACATCCAGGAGTAGGATTGAGCTAGGGCAACCTAATATTTCAATCATAATCATAAAACTTATAACTAAATTCTGTATAGGAATTCTGAAATGCCTGACAATAGATTTACAAAATTTGCTTTTTTATGTTATTTTTGTAACCAATCAGATTCATTGAAATCTAACTGGTCCCTTTAGATTAAATCTTTAAATGATAACTCGAGGTTCTCCTTTGTCTGGTTATCCCAAGACTGATGTTGCTAAAAAACAATTTACCCAAAATTATTCAAAGTTACATTAACCACTACACACAGCCAGATCTTATTAGTATGAACAACACTACTTTTTATCTGCAATATAAACATATTAAGTACAATCCCTTTATAGAAGATTATTATATTGTTTCTACAGTAGATATTTCAGTTAAAAAATCTTATTTCAACTCAGATTAAACCAAGAATTTTTGTTTTTTGAAGGCAAAATATTTAAAATACACCCTTACCAAATTTGTAGGTTTTACAATCTGAAAAATATGAGTCTTGAGAACATGTATTTTTTTTTTAGTGTAAAATATATTATTTTTATAGAGTAAAATATCTATCATCAATGATTCAGTAACTTTATAATGGCAAATTCATGGCAAAATTCATTTAATAGCATACTAATAACATTAAAATCCGTTTAACCAATTCCTTTTGGAGAGCCTTTCTTTGGAGGTTTAACTTCATATATCTTATCCATCTATATTTTCCATTTTAAGTTGATGTTTGGTTCAGGTTCCAAGGGGGGGGGGGGCACTTTTTCAGACCATCACCTTTACCTTTTGAGAAAAATGTCAAAATTTAGGAGATTTTCTTAAAAGTATCACTCAAGATCCCCTTTCGGTACCGCTGTGGGATCTGGGGATCCTCCCCCAGAATTTTTTTTTTTTTTTTTTTGAAATTAGACCTATAATAGTAAGATTTTAACTCATTTTGAGTACTTTTTGGGACTTTTTTTCGTACTTATGAGTGATTTTTTGGGTCCAAGGGGGGGGGGAGCTCATTCCAGAGTGCCACCCCCCTGGATCCGCCACTGGTTTGGTTGTGTAGATGATTATGTTGTTGCTATTGTTAGACAGTAAAATTCTTATGGGTTATCAAATGCAAGAATAATTTGTCAAGTCCATATTGGTAATTTTTTTACGTTAAAACAGGGATTGAATTCACTTGAGATCAATGAAACAAGAATTCATGTGCTCCTTGAGAAAGTCTTAAAATGGATTCTAATCTATGACTATTCTTTTTTTTTTTCTTTCTAATTTTAAATTCTTTTTGTTTTCACTCTTTACTATCTAAATGTTTATTACATTCTTGCCACAAGATTGACATTCAAAGCATTTTGTTAATTATAAAAAATACAAAAACTAACAATCATATAAACATAAGGTATATAAGGTTACAAAAGTGGCCAAAGTTAAACTTTTGAGGTTTTTCATAACTTTTTTGGTTTGGTGGGTGAATTTTTGTTTTTAAAGTGTTACAAACATATATTTTTTTTAAAATAAAAAATAAATGCACTATTTTCAAAACACCTTTTAAAAAGCTAAGTTGGGTTTCCTTTGGTGCATGAAATTCTCCCATTATGTGTCCCACCTTTTAAGATCACTTTTAAAACTTAAATAAGAATAAGTTTTAGAACTCACATTAAAATTATTTTTAAATGTAATAAAATCTATTACAGTTAAATTAACCAGTCTAGTGACAACCTGTTTTGGAAGTTAGTCTCACTATACTTAAAACTATATAATCTTGTTTTATCTTAACTACACTGCTTTTCATATTTTTTCTGGTGAGTTACATATGGTTACCATTGTTAGACTTAACATTATTTATTTGATAAATTCAATAGAAGTATTTATGTGTGAATTTAAATATCTTTTAACATGGAAACTAGAGCAATTAAAATGAAAAAGGAAATCACTTTATGAAATGGTGGCCAATCTATGTGAGCAGTTTTGAGAAATCATCCTTCAGAATGTTAACTTCTTGATGCTTGTTAATTTTTAAATTAGATGGAAACATATATGGGGGATTCAAACTAGAGGGGGAAATGCTTGGGGGTAGGGTACAACTGTCTCAGAATCACTCAGAAATCAACTTTACACCATATGGGTTTTATAAGGGCATGGGAAACTATAAAATCCTGAGTGAAAATTGACACTTAATCCTTTAAGTTTGAATTAAAACCAGCAAAATCGTTTTATTTTGGCATCTATAATATTAAACCAAAAGAAGAACTGAAACTTCAGTAAATGTCTTAACTGGCTCGATTGTGTGTAATTTCACAATCTTAATGGCTTATAAAAATTTGACTTATTTTACACATAAATACTGAGAAACTAGGATTGGGTAGGTTACACTGAAGTTTCAGCTTTTGTTTAATGTAATAAATGACATTATCAAACAGTGATGTTGGTTTTGATTGGATTTTAAAGCATTGTGTCTGATTCCTCTCAATATATTTCAACCTTCCTATTCCCTTTTCCC
This sequence comes from Tetragnatha montana, assembly GCA_963680715.1. Lineage (NCBI taxonomy): Eukaryota > Metazoa > Arthropoda > Arachnida > Araneae > Tetragnathidae > Tetragnatha > Tetragnatha montana. Next base: position 16,047,623 of record OY796676.1, on the reverse strand, counting down.
CATTTCTATGTGATTCCGAGTCGTCCCCTCCTAGCATATTTTCCCCTCTAATTTTGATTCAACCTCAATTTATAATTTAACAATTATAAATCATCTAATACCACACAAAATCAACGAATGAAAGATAGTAAATCGTGTATTAGTAATGAAATTTTATTGATCAAAACATCTTTTATTAAATAAGAGTGAGAAAGACTAATGAGGTTTAATGTTATTTAAATGACTTTCTATGCTCTTGGCATAAATTATTTGTTCAACATTTTTTATGTACTATAATAAGATTATTTTTCTTTTTAGACTTCTTATTGGGGCACACCAGATTTTTAAAGACTTGTTTTAGAGAAACTGTACATCACACACATTCTCTTATAAATTTTATTGCAATAAAGTTTAATAATTGCATTTTCTCTTTCTTTCTGTATAAGTTTCTTGATCACAAGTCTTCATAAATATTTTGACAATCTTTTATCAAATTTGATATAAAAATTAGAAATTATCCTTTTTCAACCATAGAAATGGACTAAATATTAGGGATCGACCGATGGCATTTTTTTGGCCGATGGGCCGATGCCGATTGTTTGAAAAATTCCATCGGCAGGCCGATGGCCGATGGTTCTTAAATGGCCGATTGCCGATGCCGATGGCAAAAATTCATTAAATAATTTGAAACTTTTACTTTTCGTCAGAAAAGGTAAAATCTGTCTTACAACCGGAAATATTTTTTTTTTTGCTTCTGAAATGGAATAGGGTGTTTTTTTTACTTTGAATCTGAATTATGTTTTTATTTTTATACATATGAATGTTCCAATGAACTAAAAGTTATCACCTCTGAAGAAAAATTTATAAAAATGCATTTTTATATCATAAATATAAATAATTAATTTTTATCTGAATACTAATCTTTAAGGGTGTGTGGCAATTAAAAGTCCAATTGCAATTGAAAAGTAACTGACTTCGAGGCCATAACAAGACTTTTGTTTCGGGGGAGGGGTGATTCAACATTTTTTCTGAGGTACCTCCTTACGAGCACTTTTATACGTTATGATGACTTATACATATAGAATTTAAATTTTGGTGAACTAAATTGCAAAAGTTTTGGAAACAATGTGAATCTAAAGTAAAATTTGGGGGGTCTGGGTGGTTCCCCCCAGAAAAATTTTGAAAATTTTGCCCTCAAAATAGAGTGTCAGCTAATTTTTAGACCCTTTACAACCAAAAAGTAACTGCTCATTGTAAGCGGCATAATTTTCAAGGAGAAACTTAATATAGTATAATAATCGGTGAAATTTTGCTGCAGAAAAATTTTGGAATTTCGTCCCTAAAAGTGGTGTTATAACTCCATTCTTAGACCCTTTAGGTTATATCAAAGAAGACCTCTCCTTCTAACCAATAATTGTACAGTTTTCTTCAAAAGCCGAAAGAGACAAATGCCTTGTTGCGGCGAAAGCAAAACGACTCAAAGCCTCGGACATTAACAGTAGCTTTGACTCAGTTCCAGTTTACCTAAACGAACATCTCGCTCCAGGTATGAAAAAGCTGCTTCACATGTGCAAACAATTCAAGCGTGACAATAACTTTCAATTCTGCTGGGTGAGGGATGGCAAGTTGTTTTTGCGTCAAAAAGAAAACTCAAGAGTGTTCAAAGTCCAAAAAGATTCCGACCTAAGTAATATAACCTTTTCATCTTAATTCAAATTAGCTCTATTTTCGATTGCAATGCCACATTGAACACTCTTGAAGATCTTGAGCAATTCCTTCTCTTTTCACCCTTCAACAATGCTTGTTTTAATATAGTACATTTCAACATTCAAAGTGTCCGTACCAAATTCGATGAACTGATTTGTTTGCTTTCCAATTATTTATGTTTTATAGATGTTTTGATTTTGTCTGAAACATGGTTATCTAAAGAGGAAATTCAACTTTACAATATTAACGGTTTTAACACATATCATTGTTGTAGAAATTATAATAGATCAGGAGGTGTGCTAATTTATTTTAAGAGTAATTATGATTTCCAACAATTGAACTATGAAATGCTTTCTGCTGAAATGGTTGTTATGGCAAGCAAATCTCTTAATCTTTGTATTATTTCATTATATAGATCCCATTCTTTTACAGTTAATAATTTTTTAATAGAATTAGAACCTATAATATTGGATATTTCCTGCAAAAACATTATATTCATAGGTGATATAAATATTGATATTCTCAACCTAAACAACAATAGTAATATGTACTTAGATCTTTTAAATGTAAACGGATTTTCATCTCATATAAATAATATAACTCGTATTTCATCCGGTACCTGCATTGATCATATATTTTCACGAACAGATCCTTCCTATGAAAACCAAATATACTCTGCTCGATTTATTAATAGCATCTCTGACCATTTTCCTATTATATGTAAACTAGTTTTCAGTAGTAATAATAAAATCTCTTCAACTGATCAAATAAAACCTAAATTAATTAACTACAAAAAAATTGAGGATTATTTGAAAAACTACGATTTTAAAGTTAACGGAACTGACGCATCGTCCTGCTTTTCTGACTTCCATGGTAAATTAGGTGCGATAAAAAGTAACTTTAGCTTTTATCCTAAAAATAATTCAAGGTTAAATAAGAATGAATGGTTTAATATGGATATATTCGGTGTTATAAAATCTAAACAAGCACTATATAAAAAAACTTTGCGTTACCCTGGCAATAATTTATACAAAACAGCCTATAAAACCACAGTTAAAGTTTTAAAAAATAAAATCAGAATAGCTAAAAATATCTTTTACGAAACAAAATTTAATGAATGTGATTCTAGTCGTAAACAGTGGAAGCTGGTTAACGACATTTTAGGCAAGAGTAAAATTAATAATACCTTGCCTGATCACACAAGCTTTGATCAATTAGCTAATAATCTAAATTCATATTTTTCTTCAATATACAATGGTATAACTCCCTCAAACGATGACTATAAAAAATATTTGGTGTCTAGTGTGAATTCTTTTATGTGGTTTGATATAGATTATACTGAAATTATAACATGTATCCGTGGACTTAAATCCAAAAAATGCCCTGGTTCTGATGGAATCGATGCAAAAATTTTAAAAAGTTTATCAAATTCTCATTTATATATCTTGGCCAAACTATTTAATAACCTTGTAAAAGAAGGTGTCTTTCCAAAATCACTGAAACTCTCAATTGTTACTCCTATTTTTAAGAAAGGAAACAAAAATGATTACTCCAACTATAGACCAATCTCTATTTTACCGTTACTATCTAAAATATTCGAGCAAATAATTAAGAATAGGTTATTTTCATATCTAAATCACATAAATTTCTTCTCTTGTAATCAGTATGGCTTTTTGCCAAATTCAAATACCGAGAAAGCTTTGAATGAGTTTACTGGATTTATATATAATAGTGTGAACAATAATAAAAAAACTGCTGCTGTCTATTTAGATATTTCTAAAGCCTTTGATTCAGTAAATCACTGCATCCTGTTACAAAAACTATTTTTTGTCGGCATCAGAGGACATTTTTATAATTTTATTGAGTCATATTTGTCAAATCGCGTTCAGATCGTTAAAATTTACAATACTCTTAGTAGATGCCTCCCAATAAACTGCGGCGTTTTTCAGGGATCAACTTTAGGACCTTTATTATTTCTAATATTTATTAACGACCTATGTAACTTAAAATTATATGGAAAATTAATAAGTTTTGCAGATGACACGGTATTACTTTATTCGTTGGATTCAATCGATGATCTAAACTTAATGATAAATGATGACCTTGTAAAAATTCGTGATTGGTTTTTTCAAAACAACCTAAATTTGAACGTTAACAAAACAAAATATATGACCTTTAACCTCATCAAAAACCGTTCTTATCAGCTCTCCATTAAATACCACGAAAACTTCTGTAATAGTTATGGAAATTGTAATTGTAATCATATCGATCAAGTGTCAACTATCAAATACCTTGGACTCCATATTGATTCCAACTTAAAGTGGAAATCTCATACTCAAAATATCTCTGACAAACTAAGATTTGTTATGTTTAATTTTTATCACCTAAAACAAAAAATAAGTAATAAGCTTCTAATTAATTTGTATTATTCGTGGGTACATTCACAATTAATTTACGGCTTAACTATTTGGGGTGGGGATTATTTGGTAAATTTAAAAAGAATCAGCAAATTACAGGAAAGGTTCTTAAGGTTTTTTTTTAATAATACCAACTCGATTACTATAAACCACTTCAAATTACTGAATATTCTACCTCTTCGTCATCTTTTTTTTTATAAAATATGCCTGTATCTTTTTTTGAACCCACTGGAATGTACAAGACGTAACACTATAAATCCTCGAAGACCTAATGTAATTTATAATATTCCTAAGCCAAAAAAAACAATATTTTGTAATAATTTTCAATATATAGCCCCCAAACTGTATAATATGTTACCACTTGAAATCCAAAATAGCCCATCCAAACACTTATTTAAAAAAAAAACTAAAAGAATTTTTGTTTACAATAGAAAATATTGAAACTTTTTTAATGTAGCTATTTTTGTTTTTATACATATTTTTTTGTAATTTTAAATCTGTATGACTGATAATATTGTTTTTATTTTACCGACACCCTGTTTGCCACTCATATATTTTCTTATTTAAATATATATTTGGTCACCTAAATGGACTAGTAGGTCCCAGGTGATTATGGTTCTCTTTTTTTGTTTTTCTTTTTGTAATTTTGTAATTTTGTGTTGTGTGTTTTAAGTGTTTCTCTTGATTAAATAAATAAATAAATAAAAAAAAAAAAAAAAAAAGTCACAAAATTTTCATGGAAAAACCGTACATTATGGATTTTAAAATTTTGAGGGGAGGTTTGGGTCCTCCCCCAGAAAAGTTTTGAAATTTTTACCCTTAAAAGTAGGGTTTTGTGACTCATTTTGAGACCCCTTGGGTTACACGCAGAGAGGATCGCCCATAGTAAGTTGCTCATTTCCAAGGGGGTTGACAAGGGCGTTGAATCCCTAACCCCCCTTGACTTGCTTCATTGGGAAGGCTTGCTTAAGACTCGCGGGCAAAATCTAAAAAGCTTTATAAAAAACGCCCGTTAATCTCATAATATGGACTAAAATTGGGTAATTCAATTGGATAGTTACCTTCAAAATTCAAAGACTGGGAAAATATTAGTTTCTGATGGCCAAAATTATCCGTTTTACAACATACAGGTCCAATTTCTATAGCTAAATTTGGAGCAAAATCGCGCTTATATTTTTCGGTTTTTTACCAAAAACATCGGCCAAACATCGGCATTTAGATGTTTTTTTCGGCCGATGGGCCGATTGTTTCACAAGTTAACATCGGCCGCCGATGCCAAGGCCGATGGCTATTTTTTTAAACAATCGGCGCCGATGCATCGGCCAAACCGATGCATCGGTCGATCCCTACTAAATATACCCCCAATCCCCAATATCCCCTTCCGAAATTTTTTCTGCCTATGTTACTGGTGCTGTTTATTACTAGGGTAAGGAATCCATATACAGGGTGTTTCAAAAGTCTGTTTCACTGTGTTTATTTGGAACCAGCACTCATAGGGTCATGGAAGTAAGGTTTATCCCTAGGTAAGTGACCATGCTGAATTCAGCATCCCTAGCTGCAAAATAGGAAAGTTTAAAAAAACTAAAGGAGATAGAACAAAAACTTAATGAAAAAATTGTTGGCAATATCATGACAAATGCCCAGAAAAAAAGTTTCATGAAAATATCTTAAATATTCAAGGTGATATTTCTTTCTGGCCTCAATAAAAAAGTTCACATATGTTCCAAGGTTTTTTTATTAAAATTTTTCTTTATTTTAAGTTATTTTAATTTAACTTAACAAATCAAATGCTGAAAAGTTAGTTTCCCGTGATTAATAATTTAAAATTTGATTTTCCATAAAAACATGCGTATCAAGTCATCTTTTGGGTTTAGTATGAACTTCTCTTTATAGTCTTGGTCTTCTCTTTATAGTCTTCTCTTTATAGTCTTGGTCAGTTTTATAGGTTGTTGGTTATGGCTCTTTGATTAGTTTCTTTTGTCTAACTTTTTTCCCTTAGCTCATTCTTGATGTCCAGTCTCAATGAATATTCCCCAATAATTAAAATAATTTGTAAAGGGAACCCAATAATGAATAGTACATGTTTCTTATTTGCACTATCAAGAAAAGGAAAATTAAAAAGGTTTTAAGGAACTGAGTTGAGAATTGTTTTATAATGTCCTCCTTGCAAAACCAATTCATGGCCCCCTTATTCAAAATGTGACATAATTGAATAGTCCCTTTAGAAAAGGTCATACATGAGAAAAATGCATTGAGATGAGGTATTTTTTATTTAAAAGTATTACGTCTTATGTATTAAAATAATTTGGTTTTTCTTTCGGCCGGCCGCCAGGCCGCACCCTCGTTCCGATTTGGACAAACTCGGTCTTGATCGAAAGCTCTCCACCCCTAGATGAGCCAATAATATAACACGTTCCTCCAAAACCTTCCATTTTTAAATTATGCGGTTTTTTCGTTTTGCCCCCATGTTAACTCTATGGGGAGGTTCCGTTCGGCCGGCCGCCAGCCCGAACCCCTGAACCGATTTTGACAAACTCGGTCTTGATCGAAAGATTTCCTTCCCTAGATGAACCAAAAATGAGTCACGTTCCTTCAAAGCATTCCATTTTTGAATTAGAAATTTATTTCAATTTGCCCCATTGATTTCAGCTAATATTTTTACCAACACAGGCAAAACGTCTTTTTAAGAGCATGAAGAAAATCTACTTTGAAATTATCAAACTTCAATGTTTTGACGTTTTACTATATTTATCGCAACAGGATACCTACTAGGCATATTGGATTTATAAAAAAAATACTGGTACAGGTTTAATTGAAGTATTACTTCTTTCTGTTCAGATGACGCATAAGAATAAATTAGTTGTGGTTAGAAAAACCTATAATTTGATTGAAAATATTGAACAGTTTAGTGATGACGATGCAGCTTAAAAAAAGTAATAAATTGTAAAAAAATTTAACTGCGCTGCAAGCGTGTGGGAGTAACGAGCGAAGCTCGCATCAGCGCCAAAGGCGCGTAATCTAGCTGGTGAGACGCGGCTTTGCCGGGTCAAACCAGCTAGTTCATTAATAAAATTATTTTTTAATGTGATGCATTTATTATTAAAATCTTTTTTTTTTTTAATTTCCAAGCAGTTATTAGTCACTTAGTTCTGTCGAATTGATTCATGGAGATGCTTAATAAAAGGGTTTCCACGGCTATCCTTTTTCCAGACTGCTTAGCACTGCAGAGATAGCCAGCTAGTAGCGGTTTTTCAGTGCATACTTAAATAAAGGTTACGGCGGCGGTGCTGAACTTGTTAAACAGCATTTAAAATCACCAGTTGTCAGCAGTAATGCAATACCCCTTTATCAAAACCACTCGGATAAGTTGCTCCTAACGGGATTCCAGCACGTTGGCAGCATCGTCAATTACCCGATAGAATCTCAACTTGTCTATTTTTGATCCAGTTCTGCTAAAAATCCGTCTACCTGATCCTCTCCCATGCAGGAAGTTAAACCGCTTAATTTGCGGAACACTTTGCGCGGGAAAACGGGACCGGTAAAATTACTTATTGCGTTGTGTAATGCTATTACGCCATTGCTGGCAATCTGCCAAGATTAATTAACCGGCGAATTTTTTTCCCCTTCTGATTTTTAACCCCTCGGTTATTCCCCTTCTCTTCATCATTCGCGTTGTTTCTTTTTCTTCACTAGTACCCTTTCCAGCCAGTTTTGAATCGAAATCAACTGGCTCAAATTCGAATTCCTTTCCTTCGGTTTTTCTTTTCCCGGATCCTTTTTTTTTTCCGCCTTTTTCTCGATTCGGAGCCGGCGTTCTATCTAATGCCGGAGCGCAGTTCGATCATTCACCTGCGCTAGCAACGGGAGAAGGGAAAGTAAAAGAATAAAAATCATCCCGTGGCTCTAACAATAGCTTCCCCACAGACGGAACAGCAGACTTGGCTGCTGCTCATCTCTCCACTCGACTCGTCTCTTGTGCGAAATGCGAGTAGTCGCGTCTCCCCCGGATTGATTAGTGACGTAAGAGCCAGTGAATGTCTGGTATTTCGCTAGGGGGCACTGAATGTCTCGATTTTGTACTCCCGATAGCTTTTTTTTTTGCATATATTGCACTTGAACTTGCATGGAAGGGGGAATCCTCGCTATTGACCGATATAACTGATGCATCGGTCACTCACTCCAAAGATGATTCTCCGCCGCATCGTTTTATCGAATTCTTTTCCATTGATGGAAAAAGGAGCTGGTTTTGGTTTTGTTCTTGAGAGTTTTCGGTTCACCTAGTGAAGCGCTTTCCCCGCAAAACGTTTTTTATTTTCAGGGATTCTTTTATTGTATTACACAAATGCAATACTTTAAATGGGATTTTTTTTTTCTCCTCTCTGAATTTTTCGTGTTTTAAAATTTGGTTTTCAAAGAATTAAATAAAAATATTCTAATATCATTTTTGAACGCGCGGAACATCTTGTCCGATTTTTCTCCCATTATGTCACTTGAAGCATGTACGACTACAAGCAATTTCTAACTATTCAGTCATGTTTACTAATTTCTTTTAGTATGTACTACAGCTTGCAAAAAAACATTCGTAAGGGGTATAATACCGGTAGTAATAATGACTACTTATGAGGTCAGAGGCATAACAACCAAATTCGGTACTTTAGTAGCCGGGCGCAAATCTCGTCAATCGGACTTTATTGGCAATATTTTACAAATTTCACATCAAAACATTTAAATTAAAAGCAACTTAGTTCATATAGGTACTTAAATTGTTGTTTACTTCAATGTTTGAATATCAATCCTTAAGTACCCAATAGTCCATTAAATTCTTAAACATTACAAATCCATTCTTAGGGGGGATTCCTGAATTTTCTGTCGAGAACTCCACCTCTTTTTCCTAAAAATGTTCCCAAATTTGTATTTTTCCCCATTTTAACGTCTATTTGTAAACTAATAACCATTTTGGATACACGAAATGGAGAAAAGTTTACTTTCTTTTGGTTGCTCTACCAGAAGAGAACCAGTATGAAACAGAAATTTGAGAAAGTTATACCCATTCCAACAGATATTAATTAAATATATGAAATTTCTTTAATCTGGGCTCCGTTGGAAAAATAGTTACTGTTTCAAAAGAACGGCGCGACTCGGAAAAAGTTTAGAAACTATTGCTATTTATTAGAAAGCTTGTAACTTCCATGGGTGATAGGTCTATGCCCCGAGTGGTTTCAGGAAGTTTTTAAATCTAAGAACTTTTTTCAAAGCATTTGAAGATGGAATACCTAGATATCGCTTTAAATTAGCTTCGCTCTCAAAAACTTTAAACCGTTTCTCTCTCGTCTTGGACAGCGTCCATGTCGGGAGTTTACCATCCAGGTCGAACTTAATTTAGAATTGCTCACCCCCCGCTCCCCGCATCCCTTTGTGACGGATGCGAGCGTCCCTCCGCTTAACCGGTACCGCCATCTCATGGCCTATATGGAAACAACTATTATATTCTATATAACAGAGGAGAGAATCATTAGTTGGGTTTTCCGATTATTTATGTGCACTTGTTGTTTGGGATAGCAGAGACCTTTAGTTTCCTTATTATCTTTTTAAGAGGGAAAACAATTAGTAAATTATTGAAAAATTAACCAGGATCATTTTTAAATTTGTTGAAAACCAGGGTTGGAAAAAAACCAGGTTTTTTTCAAAAAAACCTAAAAAACCCGGTTTTTTTGGTTTAAACCAGGTTTTTTTGGTTTAAACCGGGGTTTTTTTACTGAAATTCTTCCCTAACACATAAATACAAATATTTCTGATTGTTTTCATTTATGAATACATTGAATAAATAGTTCATCAATTCAGCTATTAACTAAGTGACTTAATTAATTAATTAAAATTAATTTTATTTAATTAAAAAAAGTTAAAATTATACATAACCATAAAAAACCAAGGGAGTCTGTTTAGAGCATTAAAAAACCATCTGGTTTTTATAATGCATATTATATTTAAAAATCCAGTGCTTATTTGATTAAAAAAACCAATTGGTTTTTATTATGCATTCAAATATCCAGTTCCTTAATGAATTAAAAAAACAAATAGTTGTTTTTTATAAATAAAACCACGGCATTATTCATAAAAACCAAGGTCAAGGATTCTTTTTAGAGCATTTAAAACCAACTGGTTTTTATAATGCACATTTAAAAATCCAATGGATTAAAAAAAAACAATCGGTTTTTATGATACATTCAAATATCTAGTTTAGTTCTAAATGAATTAAAAAAAAAACAAATTGGTTTTTTATAAAAAAAACCCAAGGGAGTCTTTTTAGAGCATTAAAAAACCAAGTGGTTCTTTATAATGCAAATTTAAAAATCCGGTGATTAGTTGATTAAAAAAACCAATTGATTTTTATTATGCATTCAAATATCTAGTTCTTAATGAATTAAAAAAAAAACAAGTTTCAAAACCAAACCACTCCAGGTTTTTTATAAAAAAACCAGGAGTCTTTCTAAGAAAATTTCAATTGGCTAATTGTTTTCAAAAAATTACATAGCTTTACAGCATTAATGTCAGAAGCATTCAACATATTTTGTTCAAAAGACAATATTTGAATCAATAAATGACTTAAAACTCAAAAGTTTAGCTAAAATTTTTTTGGAAAAAAACCAAAAAAACCATTTGGTTTTTTTATGAAAAAAACCATTTGGTTTAAACCGTGGTTTAAACCAAATGGTTTAAACCGTGCCAACCCTGTTGAAAACAATATAATAAATAAAAATTTAATTGAAATAAATTGTACATTACATTATTGTTAGTAAAGGAATTTTTATATAAATCTGTAAAAGGGTTTGACTGTAGGGGGCTAAAGTATAATAACTGCAGCCCTATAGCCTCTCCCCAAAGACTTCCAAGTGAGATTCGCTGAACCCTAATTTTCTGGCATAAAAGGAATGTGTAATTTAAAAAAAAGAATAAATTCGAGAAAAAGATTAAAAGTAACTTTTTGTTATCAAAGAAATTAAAAATATTCAAACTTATCTATACAATGGTTAAAGAAAATGTCTATGCACTGACTTGAAATTCTAAATTTGTTGAGTGATACAGTTAGTTATAGGGAAGTTTTTTAAAAATATTTTTGATACATATTATTTTTATGCTGTTCTACTTCTCCTAAAAAATAGACAAATGTTATTCTTTTAAATATCTTAGAGTTTCTATCCCTCCATATTTTTACTGAGACACTGATGAGATCCTACCGCTTTTTAGAAGTTTTAAAGAGATACTCAAACGTTTGGCTTTCCCACAAGACTCGGGAGCTCGCGACCTGATTGCATTGCCGGAAAGGCAATTTTACGGGGGAAATGAAAGCGATCGTAATGGTTCTGTTATATTCCGCTCTTCTCCTGGAAACTGACAAAAATAGATTAAATGAAAAATTGGTAATAAATGGAAAATTTTTGTGATGTAAAATAATGTATTAAAATTAAAAAAATTGGCGGTGGCGAGGTTTTTTTTCGCAGGTACCCACCTGAAAACTCGGCTTTTCCTTGCGTTCAACCTTTTTTGGCGGGAAAAACGGCATACCTAACAATGACAGGATTGGGAATTTTAAATCCGAATAGCTTTTTTGTGTATTTTCATCGCGATATTTTCAATTTACAATAAGGTTACTTTTCACTGGAAGCTCAAATTTCTGCAATTTGGTTATAACCCGCATTTCAAAACCCTTGAATAGCTCACCTGCTTTGCATAAGTTTGGAAGAATGTAAAGAGTCTATTAATATAAAAATTTATTATGGATATCATTTTGAGCTTATTGTACCTTAAAATCATAATTAATATAAACACAACCCTTTTAAAATATTTTTGTTGGAGTGTTTTTTCTAATTTTTATTTTGTGGTTTTGACCCCTGCTTATTCGAAAATATGAATTTCAAAGGAGTAGAATTTTTAAAGAATATTTTAACTAAACTTTTCTACTATTTCGGGCCTTAAAAACTAAGAAATGAAAGCACCAGTTACCGACCTTGAAACTTACACTGTAACCGACTCATCTGCGGTTAATTCTAAATTTCAAACAGGAAACTACTTTTCTTCAATAAAAAAAAGTGGGCACTACACTTTCTCATCCCCATGGTATACTAGCAATTGCTACGGTGGAACAACTTCACTACTTTATCTTAACCATATTAAAAACTCGATAACCAAACTTTCCCACCCCTGTGAAACCACATTTTATTCAAATCGAGTGTAATAAGGTGCGTTCTTGCAGCCGTTCTGCGAAACTTGCTCAACCATCCACGGCACTTGTGATGAGATGGATTCTTCAGCCATCTTGTTACCAGAAGAGCAGGTTTAGTTTAGTTGTTCTTGCTTCCCATGCGGTGAATTCGTTTTGCATTTTTATGACGGCTCGTTTTCACCCGATCTGATGGAGTTCAACAAATAATTTTTATTCGCAGAAAGTTGCGTGTTCGCACGATGATGGGGAAATCCAAATCACATTTTGTTAGCGTATCATTCATTGGCTTTATCCCTCTGGATCTGGTTTTGATAAATTTTCGTATAATACTAATATTTAAGGAGAAAAATTGCGACCAATTTGTTCTAGGGAAGTGACAGAAGTTGTAAGGTTATTTGGGGTCAAATGCTGAACGAATTTCTGATTCCGTGATGAAATATTTTATGCATACAGAAGGAATTGCCCTTCCTTTCGAAACCATGTTTGATGAGCCCCAGATGGACATAATTTGTAACGGTTTCATCATGAGCGATTCTCAAATAAATTTGATAAAAAAATTATTGACATTTTATAAAGGTATCCCCCCCGAAATAATAATGAAACTTCACAGGGCACACTGCCAATGCCTATGCCAAATCTCTTCTATGACCAAAACTCTTCGAAGCGGTTTGTGTGGTAAAAAGGAACTCTTACGAAATGAATTCTTTATACTACTCCACTGGTCAATTTATTTTTCTTTTTGAGAATTAAATAAAAAGTTAATACTTAAAATTTTGATGTAGCTTCCCAAAGATTATAGGTTGTTGTTGTTGTTGTCTTATGCCACTTGGAATATCCAAGCTCCATCCGCAAAGCGTACAGGATTTAAGGCAAAGGGGGTGCGGCTCCTGAGATAGTGAGGCCCATGAAATGGCAGGAGTCCGACTTAAGCCTCGGATGATAGATGTCGCCACCATCTATCGCCACCTCCACAATTTTGACATGTCTCTGAAGGGGAGGGAAACAGTCTCCAGAGACCTGGACCCGTGGTAAACTGCGCCATGACGGACCACAGGACTTTCGGACCCACAGATTTAACGAGCACGTACTCCGCTTATACTCGGTGGGTTTTCAGCGGTGTCGGGAATCGAACCCGGGACCCTCCGATCCCGATTGTTTCTAATGAGACTTGGAATACTTTTGAAGATTATAATATTACTAAGTTAAGTTGCGCCTTTATCCTTAACAACCATTTTTATAAATAATTCCAAAAAAATCAAAACTTCATTTATAAATCGTTAAATACTAAAAAATAATTGGTACTTTAGGATTAGCCGGGTGCAAGGGTCGAGTTTTATGCTAAATCGCCGAAAATATATCGAAATGAAACACCATTAAAATAACACACACACACACACACTTCACTAGCAATGTTTCTTTTAATTTTTGTCATATTTTTATGTGTTAATAATAAAACATTGCGATTGGAGACATTTGTGCCCGGCTAAATCCTTAAGTACCAAAAAATTAATATCTAGTTGCACTGTTCAGAAATTTTTTCCTGTTTTTTTTTAGCGTTGTCTGACGTCGCTTAAGCCTGATTAAGTGTGAAAGTGAGTTCGAAAAAAAAGAAATTTTCCAAAATTTTAGTTCGTAATTGGGATTTAAAATTATTATTCTGTCAAAGGGGCTAAGTTTGGGACCTGCTTACAGTTTGTAAAAACGTAAGTGTTCGAGAGACGTGCGTATACACATAAACGAACGACTACTGTAGTAGTATTATGAAAAACTTGATTTTTTTCCCCCGAGTGATGTCAAGCTGTGTGAAAACTCCATTCCATTCCATATTCCATTAACTTACCACCTGTTGAAGGATTCGAAAGACACTGATGGGTCTCTACGGGGCGCTTGTTATCGTCGTCAGTTTCCCGCCTTTTTTTCTGTCTTTCGAACTCTCTTCCCATTGTTCTCGGCAGAGTCGGCAAAATTGTCTCGAGATTCTCCCAATGCTCTTTGTCCCACTTATCGGAACAGTGGCAGAGTTAAACTGCTTTTCCAGGGGCCTGTGAGGGGATTTGGTTGAGGCACCTCTGTGTGTAGTAATGTGCTTAAAGGCAGTGTTTCGTCGTAACCTTTATAAGAGCGTATGAGATTTTTTCACTTGTGTGGGTTCCATTGTTACGGGAAAGAAGAATTTTCGATTGCTGGGTATTGCTGAAAATTGAAATAAAATATTAATTGAAATTAAAAAAAAATAACCTAATAATTTAATTTATTCAACATTCTACTAAATTTATTCTTTTACACTAATCTCATCTCGTCAGTTAGGTAGGTTTTTAATTACTTTCATCATAATCAGAGATATTTTTAACTCCTCTGAGAGCGTATTTCACTCCTTGAAAATCAGAAATACTCTTTAAAAAACTAGCCAGGAGAATTTTCACTCTTTGAATTTATCACAAAGGCTTAGCTTAAAAAATGCACCTTGTCCCACCGAAATGTTTTTTGTAGTGATTCCAATAAATTAGACTTTCCAAATACCTATGAAATTGAACTTTATATAAATTGTTTGTGGCTATAATGGCGTAGCCGGAAAAAAATTTGGAAAGATTGGATACTTTTGGTCGTTTTAGGAGAGGAATAGATTATATTTTTTTCACTTATTGTTCTCATGCTTAGGGAGTGTGATTACGGTTTTCGTGTCTCTGTATATGTAGTTTATGCTATTTCCGTATTTCACTCCTCATAATTGAATATCACTCCTCCTAAAAAAGTCAAGGAGTATTTTTACTCCTCCAAAAAAATCCTAGGAATAACACTGATCATAATGAATTACTTCATTAGTTTAACAGGACTACTATACATAATTAACTTTAAATTTGGGAAAAAATAAATTTTTTTAAGAAATGTATACAACTTTCTTGTGAAATAATTTGAGATTTTTTCCACATTCCACATTAAAGTATTCCGAAATTATTAAAAACATAAGATAAATAAGTAGTAGTTGAATAATCTAACAGTGAATTCAAAAAATAAACCAAAGGGTAAAAAAGTAGCAAATTTGGCGCAAAGTAGCGCAATATGGCATCCCTCGACTAGCTTGCCATTGGATTTTATGAATGATCCTAAAATCGTCCCCTTCTTTTCATCCTCTGGAATTTTTAAATCATCTCCATTCAAACAGAATTGTTTACCACCAGAAAACGACCTCCTTCACTATCTTTGGCTGGGTCTTTTGATAAATGATGATGAGTACCAAGTGATTAAACACATCCCCCCAAATGTCCCATGGCTCCTTCAGACCCTCCAACAAAGAAAGAATGAAGACAAAGTCCCTCCCTCCCCTTCTTTGGATAAATCTTCATCGGTCAGTTGGTTTTGCGGCAATTGTCTAGTAGTCTACTGGTTTGATCCCTCGAGTTCTGGACATCAGCCTCAGTTGACAATGGGATGAGGCGAGGCCCCGTATGAGAACGGACGGGACACTTTCTCATCACACCTGTGACCACCTGTAAAGTTGTATTAGGGTTACTTCCCCATTCTAGGAAAGCTCAGGGGGGTTGTAGGATTCACTTATAATCCTTCTTTAAGCAGAGCGTGACCATGGAAGACGTCTCGCAGGCCCCTCGTCAAAACTCCTCGATCTTCTATTGTGGTGCACACAAAAGAGTAGGCATTTCATCCAAAAAATTTTCAACCCTTCCTGGGTGGGCAGAACGGCTGTTTACTTGGGCTGTAAACTAGCGCCACTATGTGGTCAAGCTGATAGGGTTTTCAATCTGGCTCGATACGGGACCGAAACAATACAATAAAGCAGCATAAAGTATTTAAGAAATTAGCTAAAAATCGATGGGCAAAAGCTTTTTGATAAATTAGCTATTTTTGCAAGAAATAAAAATGAAAGAAAACCAAGCGTAAGTTAGAAATAAATTGGGTAGGCAATATAAATTCATATTTTTGTAATAAAAAAATTAGTTTTTATTACCCCTTTTGAATCTTTATTATTCTATTCAACTCTCGTTTACCCAACATCTAATACCAGTCGTTTGAAAAACTTTACGAGTTCGTTATCTAATAAATTGAATTTATGAGGCAATTTAATTATGTCTCCAAGCTTCATATTAGACTTCCTGGTGGACAACAATAGAATCCGATAGAACTTTGTTGTTCTTATAATTATTTTCCATTTAGCCGTAATTTGTTCGTAGAATATCCAGTAATAAAATAAAGCATTATGTTTGAAATAGTGACTGTAAATGTTTTACTCTTTTAGTTCTATTTCTTTAATTAATTTAAAAAAGAAATCGAAATTATAATTTTATTGTGAATTATAGAAAAAAATCCTTTAAATAGTTTTATGATTAGATTGTGTTTTATCATATCTTATGCCATCTTATGCTATCTACAAATTTTATATATTATTTAACAACTACCATTTGGGTTAAAGTGACTTCCTCTGAAGTTTCACAGCATGTGAGTATATGCATATAACAGTTAATATAAATAAATAAACCCTTGATTGGTTTGACTTAAATACCTATTTCTTACTTTTGACGCAACTTTAAGGAAATGAAACTGTTTATGTCAGGCTGCCGCCTTGTTGAAGTGAAGATGTCTATCAATTGTAGGTATATCCCATTTCGCTGTCTAATATGCATTGTTCTTATTAATCATTTGAGAAATCATATTATGCTGTAACAGGCAAGGATCCAGCAGGTCTCCAAGGGGAGGGCACTTTTTGAGGATCACCTCTACCTTTGCAAGCAAAATAGACTAAATTTTACTTTTTCTATAAAGATCCCCCTAATGAATTTTATTTTTGAACCCCAACATGTTTGATAAATAGTATAAGCGAAACTATTTTTGAACCTATGATCGGGATCTGAACCTCGTAAACTGTCTTTTAAGAACGCAAATTTTTTAGGGGGTTGTAGGGATTTAAATTGTAGGGATTTTGACCCTGAATAATTCATTTTTGATCCGCTGACACCTTGGGCTAAAAAAAAGGGGCCAAGAAGGGAAAAGGAAGAGAAAAAAAGGTTAAAAAAGAAGAAAAAATAATTATCCTTTTTTTAAATGTCAAAAAAAAAATTCTTGGTCTTTCAAAATCTACTTTCTTTTTTACGCCTTTTCTCTCTTTTTCCCATCTTTCCCTTTCTTTTGCAGCCCAAGGAGGGGCATTTTCCGAAGTCCCCCCCATTGAATCCGCGCCTGGTTGAAATGTATTTTGAAATATTAAAAAGCCGTCTTATACCATTTTGTTACCTGCTAATCAATTATTTTTCTTGTAGGGATAATGACACAACACTCCTATCTCTATAATGAGCTATATGAACTCAACTTGTTGTCAATAATTTGTTTCATGTCAATAAATTTTTTGAATACATGGTGGGCAAAAAGTCAGTACACTTTTGAAAATTTCAAAAAAAAAAAAAAATCGGAATAAAAATGGTTTTCAGTCTTTCTTAGCATCCTTCAGTCTTAGGGATTTTTAAAGGCAATAAAAAATTTAGTTCAAAATTATGATAATAGATAGTTTCTATGGTTTCTATGTATCGACTTTTTGCCCACCCATGAATAAAGTTATGGAGTGGTTGGTTGTCCTTCATACAACTCAAATTCATAAAATTAGAAAAAAGCCTCGAACCGGAAATTTTACAAACAAATAAGAAATAGCACTGAAAATAAATTCAACAAACATATATTTTTAAAATAAAAAAAAAAATAGTTTTTTTATTTGTAAAAGTTTTATTTTTTTAAGCTATAGTCAGGTTGTATATGAAATTCAAATTTAAAAAATAGTCTGATAAGATCGATGCATTTTTTTAAGCTTAACAGAACTGGAGTTATTCAAGATAAAAGAGCTATAAAACTTTTTTTTTTTTTTTTTTCAAATTTTTAAAAAAATCATCAAAAAATTCAAATAAATATATTTTCATGTTTCTTTCACAGTAATTAATGACCCCTAAAAGTGTTAGTGAAATTCACACATGAGGGTCAGGTTTCAGGTTGACACAGGATGATATACAAAATTCATACAAAAAATAAATTATAAACATAATTGAGAAAAATATGACTTGGATAACACACACTGCATGTTTCTTATTGTTTACAATATCGAAATTAATAATCTGCAGTAGCTCTAAAATTCTCGGAGAGATGTGAGCGAATGGCCTGGGCGTCCAGATCGTGATGCTACAATTAGAAAGGACCCGGGTTCAAAGCCTGCCTACCACTTTTTCAAATTTTGAATTTATATATTAACTTTAAATTATTAAAATAAACCAGAGGCGTGAGGAACGGATGGTACGGTTGGTTAACGCATTACCATCTGAGGTAGGTGACAGTTGTTCACAAAAGGTTTCGGGTTCGATCCTCGGCAATATTTTCTGTTTTTTTTTTTAAATGGTGAAGTATCAACTTCAAATTAATTACAAGACTGTCGCAGCTGCAGGAACGGATGGCTTGGTGGTTAGCACACCAGACTTCTATCCGAAAGGCCCTCAGATCGAATCTGAGCCTTCTCAGCGGGTATAGCACTCGGAAATAAATACTGATTGGTATTTATAAATTTTCCTGCTTAATTCACGGGGGGTCTTAATATTTCTATTTTTCAACGTTAACTGTAACCGTAACAGTAAAATTAATTGGGAAAATATTACTTTTGATGACTTTGACACTCTTTTTTATAACATTTCAAGACTTTAACTCTTTTGCCTACGATCACTGCCTACGATGGAAACTGAAAGAATGTAAGAGTCTTAAGAATGAGGAGGACTGTAATAGATAATAGAGTCTTCCATCCACAAACCCCTACCACCGGCCCAGGCGTTTAATTTAACTTAAGATTTTTATCCTAATTTATTAAGTGGTAACAAAATTTCAGCCAGAGTTAATGAAGATGCTCTACTTAATATTTTTTTCTTAATTTAAAAAGTGGTGACTAAAAACCACAGCGAAACCGTTTAAGATCATAATTACTTCTAAACTAATATTTCACAGGTTATGGAAAGAAGGCCTGGACTGTTACCATATATTAACAGAGCCATTCCAAACGCAGGACACAGATAGATCCCGTTACAGAGTAGATATTTTTGCTCAACTTAATACTTTTCACTTTTTTTAAAAAGCGGTGACTAAAAACCACTACCACTAAAATGAAATAATCCAAACCGATTAAAAACAGAGCTCTAAACTTATATTTCACAGGTTATGGAAGGGATGCTTCACTGTTTTTTTCTTGTTAAGAGAAACACTTCTCACGCAGATCATAGATCCAATCAAGGGGGGGGGGGGTTGAGGGAGTACCTAGGTCGTTGGACCTTCAAACTCCAGTATAACTAGCCTCACTGGGTGAGCCTTGAGCTGAACAGTTACAGAACGTGTGACTTGAAAGTCACAGTCAGCTGAGGAGTGGCTAGCTTGATGCTAACCCCCTCTTGATTTCCCCAAGTAACCTTGGTACTCATTTTATCGACCTCGGAGGGATGAAGGGCTGAGTCTGCCTTGCCCGTGGACCGGGATTTGAACCCCGGGCCTGTGGTGTGGGAGCGCAAAGCGCTTCCTCTACGCCACCGGGCTTAGATCATAGATCCCGTTACATAGTAAATATTTTTGCTCAACTTAATACTTTTCACTTAATTTAAAAAGCGGTGACTAAAAACCACTACCACTAAAATGAAATCAAGGGGGATTTTTGAGGGAGTACCTAGGTCGTTGGACCTTCAAACTCCAGTATAACTAGCCTCACTGGGTGAGGCCATGAGCTGAACTGTTACAGAACGTGTGACTTGAAAGTCACAGTCAGCTGAGGAGTGGCTAGCTTGATGCTAACCCCCTCTTGATTTCCCCAAGTAACCTTGGTACTCATTTTATCGACCACGGAGGGATGAAGGGCTGAGTCTGCCTTGCCCGTGGACCGGGATTTGAACCCCGGGCCTGTGGTGTGGGAGCGCAAAGGCTTCCTCTACGCCACCGGGCTATATAACTAAAATGAAATAATCCAAACCGATTAAGAACAGAGCTCTAAACTTATATTTCACAGGTTATGGAAGGGATGCTTCACTGTTTTCTCATGTTAAGAGAAACACTTCTTACGCAGGACATAGATCCCGTTACGCAGTAAATATTTTTGCTCAACTTAATACTTTTCACTTAATTTAAAAAGCAGTGACTAAAGACCACTACCACTGAAATGAAATAATCAAATAATCCTAACCGATTAAGAACAGAGCTCTAAACTTATATTTCACAGGCTATGGAAGGGATGCTTCACGATTTTCTCATGTGAAGAGAAACACTTCTCACGCAGGACATAGTTCCCTTTATAAATATTTTTGCTCAACTTAATACTTTTCACTTAATTTAAAAAGCGGTGACTATAAAGACCCCCTAGCCCCTACCGCTAAAATGAAATAATCCAAACCGATTAAGAACAGAGCTCTAAACTTATATTTCACAGGTTATGGAAGGGATGCTTCACGGTCTTCTCATGTGAAGAGGACAGGCGCGGATCCAGCACGGCTCCAAGGGGGGGGGGGGCACTTTATCAGACTATCACCTTTACCTTTTAAAAAAAATTTCAAAATTTTGGGGATTTTCTAAAAAGTATCAAGATCCCCTTTCGGGACCGCTGGGGGGTATGAGGGTCCCCCCTGAAAAAATTTTGAAATTTGACGTGTAAAAGTAGGGTTTTAACTCATTTTGAGTATTTTTTGGGACATTTTTTGGTACTAATGAGTGATTTTTTGGCTCCAAGGGGGGCACTTTCCAGAGTGCCATCCCCCTGAATCCGCCACTGTGCTGTAAATGTATGAGTGTTTATGTGCGCAAAAACGGCTTTGGCAGGGGTAGCTAAGAATTTAAGTTTATAAACACAACGGAACTATAAAAGCCTTAACAAGAGTAAAATTTGTATAGTTATTTTAATTCTACAATAAGGAATAATATAAAAGAAAAAATATCAAAAGAGAGAGAGAAAACAAGAGACATTATGAGATTAAATAAGAGATAGGTAGAGTAGAGGGTGTGGAATTCTCATTTCAGTATCTTTTTCTTTAAAAATATTTTGTGAGTTCACTTATGTTCATTGCGTACTGTGCTTCAATCATATGTACTGAGATTTCAAGCGCTTTAGACATTTGAAATACCCTCCAATATTTTCAATTTTACAAGGTTTTGGTTAACACCCCTTTTATTTAGATTCTGAAACGGTGGACAAATTCCATCCCTGCAATTTCGAAGAACTTGGTGCCCCGGGAGTTCCAAATAACCCAAATCCCCTACTCGTCAAGTTCACTGAACAGTTGTCACCTCTCTAGATGAACTTGAAAAAAAAATTCCTCAGCAGAAAGCCGGATACCTTTTTCCACGGAAATATTCCACCCCAGCTATAAACAGACCTCCTGTTCTCGAAATGCAATTTGCGCAAAAATAAATGGGAACCCCCCTTTAGCAACAAAGTCCCCATGTGCCTTCGGGAAATTCGAGTAGCGCACATGACTGCTCCGGTAGTTATGCATTGCCGAGTCCCCTCGACTTCTAATCCTGTAGACGTCGAGTTGGAGACAGCTTTAAAAAATTGAAGGGCCCCGGAATGGTACATTTGAAAGACCCGTAGAACTTATTCTGGGAGCATTTGCTACCTCTAAACAAACAAGATGTTTCCTAGCTGTCTGGAGGTGCGAGTTCGGAATGTCTTCAGATGAGATTAATAAGCGTTGAAAATGTTTGTTTTTGTGGTTTATGCCTTGTGGAGTAGTTTTGGGAGCTCTGTATTGTCTTGAACGTCGCCCACTGTTGGGTCTATCACCTTGATTTAGTAGGAAAAAATATATTCTAGGAAACACATAGATTCACAGATTTTTTTCCCGCTTCATATAATGTAGACTAGATAATTAGTGTTTTCATTCATGCATTCAAGATACAACCTGCCTTGATTTATTCTAAATCTCCTAGGACTTTACTTTATAACCTCATAATAAGGAATTGTTTAAATGTGGAGCACAAGATGGATAATTCTAACTTAAGATTACTATTAGGATAATTATTAACTTAACGTGAGACTGATGATTTCTTTCTCTTTCTTTCTATAGCATAAAGGAGACTTGAATCTGAAAAAAAATATGCTCAAAATGCATTATGTTTCCTTACTTCTGAAATCAAGCTGTAAGGTCTTGATGTTGTATAACATTGATTTCCACACCTTATTTCTAAACCTATATTCAATTTACTCAAAAAAAAAAATTGTCCCTTCGAATATTGTAAAAAAAAATTTAGACGCTGCATGAAAGTTATACCAACTTGTCCACGTCCACACTTCTAAAAATTTTTTTTGAAAAATAAATTTGTAAAAAGCTGAGATCAAGTTATACCTCTCTCTTCTCCACTACTACTCCATAATCTTTTTTTCGGTTTCCATTTCAGTTAAACAACATTTTATGGCTTTCATCTCATTTCCTGTAAATAGAAAAATACGGGGTTTATACGTAAAAAAGCAATGCCACAATATATAGGCGATAAAACTGTTATGTTCCATTACTTTCTGTTGTTAAAAGGCTGAATCATCTCGAGTCGTGAGCTTTCTGTAGAGTACGGTTTATGGCGGGAATATTCTCTGTAAAGGCAACTATGATTCCACAAAACTCCGTAAGAAGTATAATAAAGAATGCCCTGATTTTTAAAATTTAACGATTGTTTGTAAAACGACACATGTTTGATAGAGAACAAACAAAGACGCTTTTAACTTGATACTAAACATTACGTTTTGAAAAATTGAGTTTTTAAATTATACGTTCAAATCAAAATGTACGTTTTCAGTATAAATGGTTTGATTAGGATCAGTACTCAGAAACCCTGCCAATACCTCTGTGCACTATCAAACACACAAAAGTGCGAAACTTAATTTTTTGCATGAAATAATACAAGTACTAATAACATAACATTAATAGAAAAATCCTGCTTTTTCATCCAATTTTTTTTTTTGTTACTCCTGAGTATCGTTGTCTTATTATAGTTCTTTAATAACGAAATCTGGCTACCAATACTTTGAATACCCCACATTTAAAACCACAATTATTTCAAAACTCATTAACCAGTGTGCCTTAACATAATGACAGTTCATCCGGTTTCTTCAGGAGACTCTCGAATTTCAAATCTCCCGAATATGTTTTCACTAATTGGGAAATTCCTTAATTGCAAAAGAAATACGGTGAAATGCTATTACCTGTACTGGTCGAAACCAATTTTTATTCCTATAACAATTTGCTGATTTTATTGGTTACTTATATTACGCTGGTTTCCTGTCAAGTGGAATAAAAGTAGGTCACGAGAGGAAAATCTTGTATCTTTAGTTTAAGGGTACCTCGAGTAATTTACGGCTACGGTTTTAAATAGAGTGTTGAAGTAACTTGATTTGTTGAATTTATTGTATTTTAAGAGAGTGAAAAAAGAGAAAAGAAAGAAAAAGAGGGAAATGATGGGAGAAAGAAAGATATACGAATTAGAAATAAATAAAGTAAGAGAATTAGGGAAGAAAGGGAATTGAACACAAAACGCTAAACCAGAGGATGGAACTTAAGAACAATAAATTTGATGAATCAAGTCACCTCAATGCCTTGATTGAAACGAAACCGAATCTCTAAATTAAAATTACACTAGGTACCCCTATACCACGGCTTACTAGATACTTAGACAGGCTAGCCGAGTACGGAAATTATTGCAAATCCAGATGGCATTATTGGACAAACTGGCAAAGCATACTCACAGTGTTGAAGGCGGTGGGTGATGTGATATAGGTAGGTCTTGTAGCGCTCCAAGCGGGAAAAGTTGTCAAATGGTTTTCATTGTTTAAAACTCGGCTAGCCTGTATAAGTATCTAGTAAGCCGTGTCTATACTAATGTTGTGATCTTTTCGAGTTGTGACGTTACTCACTAAACCAGCGATTTTTAAATTTTCCATTTTTTTATATACTAGTACTAGTAGTTTTTTATATACTATAGGTACTAGTGAAGCACATAAGTCTTCGTTATGTTCATCTACGTTGGCAGTCTACGTTGGCAGGCAGATAGTATGACTTAGCTTCTATATGTACTAACAACTCGATGCCAACGCATCTTGCTGTTTCCTTAATTAAACGTCTCCGGGATTCCTGGAATTCCAGAACGACCGGCCGAAATTAGCCGTCCAACTTCCCCTCCGCTGGCTACATTGTCGCAAAATCAAACGATAAGCAGTCTCCACCCTTCTTCGAAAATTCGGACTCGGAAAAAACACCCTATCTACATCCTGCATCGGGACTTGGCGGGTTATCCATCCCAAAATAATCAATGGCCGCCTCCTCCACAACTCTTTGTTTACACCCACAAGAACGCCCATTTAATTATGTCCAGCGCTGAAAAGCGACTGAAATTTCTTTAGAACTGTAATGGATCGCCAGTCTAATAGTTCAAATAATAAGAAAAGTACAATGAAGTGTACGTCCATTCTACCAACCTGAAACAAGGGACTTTAGTATAGAATTTAAGTTCACCGTCAGTCAGAGATCCTATCTTTTCATTCTAATGAAGGATTTTTTTTCAAGATAATTTGTATCCATACCCGATCTAGAGGTTCGGTGTTTAAAGTGCTTAACACTGAGCTGCTTTGAAAAGTTGGCTCTAAATCTTTGAACTTGAGTGACTTTGGTGAAGTGGTGTCTTTGGTTTGGCTACGCATACAATACAATTCCAAATTGCCATTTAAAGGCAGTTGGAACTGTCTGTTTATGCGTTGAAGCACTTTTCCATATAAACACAGTTGCCCCTTTCAAAATGTTTCTCATGTAATCCAATAATATTATTTGGAGTCTGTAATAAATTGAAAACTAGCACATTTCTTTCTTGAACAAAAGAATCTTAGAAATAAAAATACATACTATTTATTTTCTCTTTAAAGACAGAACTTGAAGGAACATGATATTCTGTTTGTAAGTTATATTGTTTTTTTTTTGTGTGTCTTCAGTGTAGATATCAAATCAATAAGTTGATAATCACATGCAACTTCCTACACAATGGATGGAAATTCAAAAGTTTAAAGACAGTGTAAGTAAAGAATATGATTTCATGCAATGAAATTTTAAAGAAAAACAAATATAAGATTAGTGAAAAATTGAATGGAAAATTGGCCTTAGTTAGACTTTAACTAATCAATTCACTACGTCTTTTTATCCCTATCGAATTTAATCTCTCCAAAATATTGATACTTAACATGTCGACTGTTGCATCTAAATTTTGAAGAGAAGGAGGTAAGAAAAAACTTTACAGTAAGGATTTGGTTCTTTTTATTAATTTGAAGATGATTTGATACAGTTAGACTAAATTTAAACGATTTCTCCACTACTCTTGAAGTACAGCCTGAGCCTGTCAATCTCGTTCAAGTGTAAGCGTTTGAAAAGTTAACCGGTAAAACAAACTGTCAGAAGTTACCAGATTTCTCTCGAATAAAATTTATTTTTTTTACTACACTGTTATTTTGGATCACTTCCACTCATTCACGAGGGAAGCATGGCTTCAACTCTTGAGGCCTTTGCACTTGACACGCTTCTCTTTTGCTTTTGGCTTTTTCTGTCGCCTAAAAATATTCGACGGGGTGCGTTGACAGCCAGACTGTCAGGTCTGCAGAGCTGTTACTGCGGCAATTGTTCTCTCAGTCTGTTTTGTTTGGTGCCGCTATCTGTATTTTCCAAAATACAGAAATAATAAGTCTGAAAATCTTTAGCTGCCTTGTCTATTTGTTTGCAGTAATTATGCCTCTTAGCTATTTGCCACCCGGTGAGAAAAGTTATTGTACCCAATGGCAGCCCTATCTGTGTTGTGTCTGATGCAATAAAAAGTTTTGTTCTATTGTTTGATTTAAAGAATTTTTAATCTATTTTCAAACAAAGAAATTTCATTTACATTTATAAGGGATCTATTAAACTTTTTTGAATTATAAATTTGAACCAACAAAGATTTTAATAATTAAGCAAAATTATAGTCATTTTAAACTTTGGGTTATAATTCTACAGAAAAAAAAAACATTCTAAACTTTAGTTAACCTCATTTTATGAATATTATACTTAATGTAAAACTGCCTAACTCAATAGTATCTTCAAATTGCTTATATTAGGTAATTTTGACTCTAATAGTGCGTAAAAAAAACCTACGTTTTAGTAATTGCAGCCTTTTTTTTGTAAAAAAAAAAGATACAGTAATACAGTTTTTAAAACAAGAGTAACATTTTATTCTCTAATAGATATTTTATTTCTCAATCAAAGTATCTTAGAAATATCTTTTACATATCTGTGACAGTAAAAAAAGAACCTTAACATCGATAATTTTTAAAACTGTCTCAAATCTCTTTCATAACAACTCATTACTTTTCCACTGAAAATCTTTTTTTTCATAAAACACCGCTGAATTTCAAGTTATATTTTTCTCGACTGATTTAAGAGGAAAAAAATTGCATAAAACCTCATTAACTCCAACTGTTTATTTCTTCGATATAGTTTACACTTGAATTAAACTGATCAAAATATTTTCCGATAAAATTCATGAAAACAAAAATTCAATTCAAAAGCCTCATTTAAGAAATAAAAAACCATAAAAACCAGTTTCATATCCCCTGAAGTGTCTTGACATTTAAAATCACTAGTTCTATTCAACCACGACAGTGTTTACGGAAAAATTAATACAAGAGGGAAAGATATAAGCCTTAAAAAGCTATACATTCAGGGCTATACGTAAATGACGTTGACTTATTAGGGAGCTTTATTTCTAGTTCTTTTCTGTGTATCGTGTTTTTAGTTTTGGTTATTTTTGAACATCCCCGTTCATCATTTTAAAAAACAAATTACTTCTTCTTAATCTTCCTGATAGCTAATTTCTGTAAACTCAGTTTCAACACTGTTAGGCTGTTGCTGTTAATATATTTGTTGCGAAGAATGCGCTTATACTGTAAAAGTTATTTTCCCCCACGATTACAATTGTGGCAAGGAAGCGGAAAATACAATATAGTTTTCGTCTCATCTTAGTAAGTTTTTTGCACTTTTTGTAAGCAACTGAAAGAAAAAAAATCACACAATATGCATTCCATTGTTATTGTAGTATTCGGTAGTTATGGGGTTTTTTTCTAATTTTTACAACAAAATTTCTTGTTTTGTAAATTGAAAACTTTTTGCATTATCGCTTGTTATTCAGGGGGAAATTTTAGAATTCAAAAGTAAATCATGAAAATTCATTTGCTTTTCTACAGGTAAATTTCGGGGAAATTTGAAAAACGTTTCTTGTAAAATGGAAAATAGTTCGTTGAAATATTCTAAAAGAAGAATACTAAATAATGGATGCATCTGAAACCTGTTAAAATACGTGTCAATGTCAGATAAGTAAATAAAATCCACTAATCGCATTGATGGAATAAACTGTCCAGGTAAAATGAAATATTTTTCGGTAAGAAAATGAACATTTTGATCAACGAACATTTTTTAAAAGTATTCAAATGACCAAAAAAGTATTAAAGAAATGTTTTCAATCATATACATTAAAATCAAAATAATATTCCGAATTTCACATAACTGTTTCATCAGTTATCTTCTTGCAACTGTGTACAACACCCTCACCAAATGAAATAGAGTTTATGAAGACAGCCATACACCAAACAATAAAAACGCCACAAAAAATCGTTTTTTAACTCTAATTTCTCATATACCCCGTTTTTCCCACTCTCATATCCTCAAATAGCCTATCAAACTAATTACCACTAGTTATAAAAAACACTCTTCCTCTACGCTACACCCATAATCCCCTTATTAATTCCATCAGTGCAGTTAAAACCGCATGTGATTCGAAAAGCAAAACTTTCATCTCTGGCTGTGTTTACGACTGGTTTTACATCCCTTAATGACCACTATATAGCGACATCAATTGAAAAGGGGAAGAAACTCTTCACTCCTAACCTGGTTTTTATGTGGAGGTTCTGTTCTACGTCTATGAGCGCCGTAATCGGGTATTCCGTTATATCCTGTTGTAATCGCGTTTGTTTTGTTCTCTGCTCTCATTGGCGATTACGCCCTGGAGGTGACGATTTGCGTAAAGATGATTGGTTGTTGTGGTCATTGAAAATTGCGTTCAATAGAGATTTTACCGAAACCTCTAACAGTGCTGGGCGGGCAATGGCATAGTTAGAAAAGATTTCAAAGGTTATATTGGCAATTTGGGGGATACTATGTACTATTTTTTGTGGTCAAAAACAGAAAATTAAGTTTTTTCTGGGGGGGGGAAGATATATCCTCTAATCCCCCTACGCCCATGGCGATGGGCAAAAGCCTATTGTACTTGAAAAACTTTTGTTGTCGAATACTCGTACAGTGTTACGTATTAAAATTTTGTAAATGATGAATTAAGAATTCACCATAAAGTGTATAATTTTTAAGAAAATGTCAAAACCTTCACTGTTTATGATTTACTTAAATGTTTAATCAAATTCAAAAGCAGTAGGTAGTATTTAAAATACTTTTGAAATCCTTGGGGGATTTTCCATTTTGAATGATAAGTTAAATAGTTGAATTTAATGAAATTTGTTACGTGGTACTTTTTGATAGCAATGTTTGGCATCATGTTTAAAACGGGCTCTAAAACATACTGTTTAGTCTCTTTTACAATAAAAGTATTTAGATCTCTTGTATTTTTTATGCCCTGACCTTATACTAAAATGGTGAGAAATAAGGAGGATAAAATATTATGGCTGCTCTATGTAATTAATGAAAGCCCATTCGAACATGCCTGTATTTATTTCAATTGCTTCTAAGGTTATTGACATATTTACTACATAAAACGAATTAGAAAACATAATTAATTCATATTTAATACAACGCATTTCAATCTGATATGTAATGAATGGAAGTTGTAGGAAGTTGCAAAATCATCACGAAACCGCAAATGTCATTAAAAGTAATAGTCACCAACACCCAACAAATTATTCCCTACGTCAGAGGATGCAGTTGTTGACAGCTAGAAACGCATTTTGAGATGCAAGTCTGGGTCGAGCTTTCTGTGACGATAAGAAGACGGCGGCTTTTTTTTTGTTTTGGAGTTGAATAGGACGTGAATAAAAACGAGACTAAGGAAAGAAAAGCGAAAAGCTCGGTCTCTTTCAGAGTTAATAGGTGCACACATCGCTGTGGATTCTTTTCGTCTTCTTTATAATAATTGACACCTGCAAAGGGACACCGGTCATGGTGACAGTGAAAAGGCCGGACTTCGATTTCTTTCGGTTCAAATAATAGGGAGGGAGAGAGGGAATAGTTTCTATTAAGAAGCAAATGTTTTTCGCATTTGTTTGTTGCGTGTTGTAAAGGGAAACTGTCGGAGGAATTCTATCTTTAGAGATTGGATTCTCGAGGGATCGAAAATAATATCCTTAGATGAGTAAATAAATAGGTATTCCATTTAGGTGACATGGGCGTGGTGAGAAGGAATGATGAGCGATATCTCTGTCATCTGGGCTTATATAGAGGTGCCTCGGGTTATTCTGGGGTATTGGTATCAGACCGCTCCAAATAGTGCTATTGGTAAAGTTGAAACTCACTAGTGTTGTCGTAAGGGTTTTAGAGTAAAATGTGTTTTTAAAAGCGCGAAAACAACGGGTTTGACTTTTGTTGTATCTAATAATAGCATTTTATTTCATTACACCTGCTGGTTGAATTGATATTTCAACAATCTGAATTCCAAATTTTCCTCCCTACAAAAAAAGTTGAGTTTTAGCTTATAAATATCTCTGTATCACTTTGTTTTTAATAAAACGCCATGACTATCCCAATATGACAATGCTACTATATTAGATAATAGGGGATGGAAATGGATAATATTGATTTTTGAATTTTAACTTCTTTCAACGAAGAATGTTGTAGATTGGAGATAAATGTATCCCCCTAAAAAAACTAATGTATTGTTCTTTACAGCGTGAATACGACTAAAAGATTCCCTATTTGCTGGTGCTATTAGGGGTACACGGCATACGTGAGAAAGGAATAATTCATTCATAAGAGCAACTGGCGCCTTTCGGTACGAGCAAGCCTATATTTACCCAATCATTAGTTTTGCTGCCTTGTCAGAAAGACTGTAACGTTAGGGGTTGTAAGAGAAAAACGCCCCCTGGGTGTTAAAATACTTTGATTCATAACGTTAATATACTGGAAAAACAGTTAACGTAAAAGTGTTTTTCAGAATTCAAGAATACAAAAAATATCTTTCTAAATAGACAAATGCCCCATACGTTGGTTCCCTCGAGGCTTATTATGTTCTGAAGCCAGTCTTGGATTCAAGGCAACATATTTTTACCAAGAACGAAAGACGGACACGAAATATTGTCTTGACTGTTTATTTTCATCTTCCTTACCAGACGTAAACGCTACAATTAGCCTAAAATGTGTTTGATTGTTGTTTTCTTTTTTTTGTCATTTTGAATTAGCATACAGAGCTGCCTGAATGACGTGGGTATTGTCCCTTCAGGACAAATTAAAAGAGTCACTTCCCTAATTTTATGTCCTTTGTTCTTCTTTTCCGTATTAGCAATTTTTGGAAATATGACAGCATGATTTTCACATTATGGTGAACTATAATCATATGCTTATGATTGAGGACATTACACTAGGGTCATTTCAGACACTTTAAAAACAAGGTAGTCTGTCAGGAAGTGTATTTAAACAAAGAATCATAAGGATGATTTTTTGTAAACGAGACTCTCAGAAAAAATCCTCATTTTTGTATTCAGAAAAGGTAAAACATATGTTTCATCAAACTATTTTTATGTTTTTATATCAAAAATATGTTTTAAATTAAAGATTTAATAATTTTATTTATGAACACATAAATTAATCAGCAGTAATAATTATTACTACTGATAATTATTTTTAACTTAGAATGATGTAAAATTAATAACTTATCTTTCTAAATTAATAAATTGGTTTCAAAAATGTATAAAAAAAAAAACCTTTCAAACCACACACCCTCGAAATCTCAGGCGAAACTCATTGCAAAAATCTTTTAAGAGAACATGGACACTTTAAGAATAAAATATTAAAATTTTTACATTAAATCAAATTGCATAAAAATTTTGATTACAGCAAAAGTAAGACTCGAATACTGCATATTTGCGAGAGAGAAAATGTCTAAAATACCTATAACAAATGCATAGATCTTAAGAAAAAATATTAACACCCCTATAATTTTTTTAAGTGAGAAAAAACAATTAAATGTTGTTTTTTAAGTACGAATGAAAGTATAGTGTGTTGATTTACTATAGTTAAGACAAAAAGTCTTGTAATATTAGAAAACAACACCAGCGAATGTAATTGAAAGTTTTTGATGAAAAAATTTTTAAGTTTTCAATTTCTTTTTCATGATAGTGACTGACTTCTAATCTAATAGGTCATTATGTGAGTTAAAGTGTAGAAAAGGACCTTCTGAAAATAATTTAACTCGATTTAATGTTTTAATAGTTCACATTCCTTTATACGAAAATATATCTCCGTATTACACTATGAATTTCAAATTTTTTTTATTCATAAATCCTTCGGTTATTTACAAGCAAACCCAGCTTACGGTAATCCTTCTTCGCGCTTCTCACAATTGCATCACTTGGCTTCTCTCTGTAACAGTTTTAAATAGACTTCCATTGTGCATTTTTTTCACACGCCGCGTCTGTCAACCCTTCACCTCCCCGCCAACACAACGAACCCTTGTAGCCCGGATTAAACAACCTCTTAAAGTGCAGAACACGAATTCAGAGAGCTAAGAAACTATCTCAACTCGAAGATAACTATTCATTAGCAGGCAATAAAGCAACCCCACCACACTCAACTATTTTCCGTCATCCATTTAAATCTATTTTTGCTCCGTTTTTTTTCTTGCACGCTTACCTCCGTACAGCTCCGGTTATTAAAATCCAGGTGAAATTCGAGCGAGCATAACAATTCTTCCTGGAGGTATGGCAGGAAGGATGCATGCAAAACTATTTTTCTTTCTTCAAAGGCACAAACCGCGACTATTCAATGGGTGGTCTATGTTTAGAAAAGCGGGAACGCGAAATGTGGAGGAAGCCGGGTTTCTTGACTGTCAGTCCCACACGATCATGCCGCTTGGACTCTTACCAAGAGCATTGTTTCCTCAAGTTCGGTTTCTGTATCCACAAAGAGGGGAATGGATTGTTTTAGAGATCTTTTTTCGTGGAACTCTCTACTTGAATGCAGCATTTCTCTGTTGATTATAATGACACGATACACAGGCACCCCGACTTACAAATATTTGGCTTTCTCTGTTTCTTGCTCCCTATCTCTGTATTCTCTTTCGTTTTCTTACTCTCATATTCCCTCTATCATCTTCTCTTTTATTCTTATTTCTCTCTCTTACTATTCTCTCTTTTCTCTTCTATTCTCACCTCCTTCTCTCTTACTATCCTTTCTACCTTTCCTATAATCATGTCTCCCCTCTCTCTTACTATCCTCTCATTTCTCTCCTATTCTCATCTTCTCTCTTATTATCACTTCTCCCACTCTCTCTAACTCCCTTTTACTATCATCTCTCCTTCTTTCTTATTATTATCAACCATCCGCTCTCTTAGTATATATTCTGTCTTTCTATCTCCTTTTATTTTAAGGTTTAAGGAAGTTGAGAAATTGGACACATCAATTCATCTTTCATTAACAAATTCCCTAATTTAATGAACGTCAGTCATTGATAAGAAACAGCTGCTCTGTGTGCTCTTTTATATTGAAATTAAACTATAATAAAATAATTCTCACATATTACAAAATCACTTTTAAATTTTACGATAAATTCTATTATATTTCGGGTCACGAGTACATTGTGTTTAGTTGCCAAGAAACCCGGAATGATTTCATTCTGACGTGCACATATTATATTTCTCTGCGCAGTAGATTGCCATTTGTCCAACTTTCCCAGAGCTGTCCCAATTTTAATTTTCCTCTCGAATCTGACAGAAGTGTGCCGTCTATATTACGCCCTTTCGCCATTTAAGATCTAGATCCAACTTCACCTTCGATTGTTCCAAAAGAACAATGCTTCCTTCTCTATAGGGCTGTTTTTTTATACCGAAAGGCTTTTAACAAACATTTATTTCGAAATTCCTTGAGCTATTTTATTTATCTTCGCGTAAAATGAATGTGAAGATAACTTGCGTTTTCCGTTTGTTGCTTTTCTTTTAATTGTCTGCAATACTCACGATCTTTTCTCATTAGTTTATATTTCTGTTATATTATTCGACACAATTTTAAAACTATTTAATTGTATTAAACTTTTTCTCTCATGCTATTGTTTTCTAAGAAATATAGATGAATACAAAATGAATAAACAAAACATTGAAACATCCAGAAAATCGTCAAAATTTAATATTTGTACAATTGGCCGGTTTCTGATTGTGTAAATTTGGAATATTTAAATTCAATTAATGTCACATCACCTAAACAATGATCATCTTTTCCTTTTTATTTTTCATTTTAAAAATTTTAATAAAAGTTTTTAAACGTTAAAATTATTGTTTTGTTTTTTAATGTTATGAAATAAAATATGGAATGAAAATGTGTATTTAAATTTTAATAACGCAAGTTAAACGTAACATATAAAGTTTAAAAATAAACGTTATTTTATATTTTTAATTATTTAACTACACGCACTATTATTTTTTAAATAAAATTTCATTTGTAATGTATTTTTTCGAATACTGTAAAAATTCTCAAGCCCAACGAATTAGTCATTTTACAAAAGAGACAAAAATGTTCATTTATCGATAAATTATCGATTTTCTTTCTTTTTAGTTAAAATATGTTTATTAATTAATCCTTGATATATGTTTATAATTTCATCCTTAAAATACGTTTATTAATTTTTCCTCTTCCATATGAAAAAGAAGCAGAAAAACTTTATTGATAACAAATTAAATTGTTGGATAGCATTCTAAGTGTAGATTTCTACACTTACGAAATTCTTAAAATATTTTTTTCAGAGATTCCTTTACTAAAATATATATTAACTTGTAAACGGTATACCATAGTGTCACCCTGGATACATCATAAAAAGTGATACAGAGGAAAGATAAAGCACAATTTTGCCCTTTTGAGATAGCTCATCTTACCTGACAACCCACTCTATTTGACCTTACACTCTTACACTAGCGTTCAATGCTTTTATTACATATTACGAATTAAATCTCTACATTGAAATAGAATACAACTCTTTTGATACACTATCTCATTTTGAATGTGAGATAGAAGCAGCATGCATTCAATTGGCAATGAATGACATCATAAGGTGTTCACCATGTAGCTTTTTGCTCTCAGATCGTGCTGCAAAGGCACGGCACAAAGAGCGATGACCATCTCTTGAGAGAGATTCCGTTCACCTAACAGCCTTGGAACGAACAATAAAATTAAAGAAGAAAACGTGGCTGATGATTGTTGAGCGCGGTGATTTTATTTGCAATAAATGTCAATAGCGGAGAAGAATCGAGAGAGAAAAAAACTTGTTCGACATTTACTTCACCTCTAGACTTCTCCTTTTTACATCCAACGTAAGTAAATATCATCGAAGATTCGAAGCTCAAACACTCGAGAGCCGGCAATTATTTTTTCAATAGCATTCCTTGCGGTTGAAGTTAAGGAGGGGTTGCGTAACTGTGGGAGCTCATTATTATTTTGACTTTTGAGGATTACTTGTGATGTATTTTATTCTAACTAATTTAGAGTTTGGTATGAGTGGAAAGGGAAAAGCCTCTTTAAAACCAGGAGGCGTGTTCAACTCGTGGGCTAATAATGTAATACAAAGCAATTTAAGCAAATGAAGTCTAATAGAAATTTAGAGCTTTCTTTTTTTATTCCAATGGAATAACAAAATTAATATTGTTTGAAATTTTATAATTTAATAAGGATGTTAAAAGATTTCAATTACTTAAATTATTTTTTGTTACAATAAATCCCATTAAACCTTAACTATGCATTAACTATGAGTTTATACTTTTCCATTTACCCATTTTAACATGGGTGATCATCAGTATGGGTGATTTTAAAACAAAAATGTTTTTTTTTTTTATTATACCTAAGTAAAAAAAATTAGAATTTTTAGAAATATTATTTAGTAAACTAAATATATAGGTAAACTGCTTATTGTATGATGTATAGCCAATGTAATTTCTGAGTGGGATACAGTATCCTTTTATAAAATATTTTTTTAAAAATTAATTTGCTAAAATTACCTGATTAATTTCAAGTAAACAACATTATTTGGTGGAAAGGAAATACATACCAATTTTTCATGCCGAAAATTTCTGAAAACTGGTAATTTGCAGCCGAGAAAAAAAAATAGTAGGGATCAAGTCTCCTCTATAGTCCACATTTTGTTCTTGCTGTTGAACATCGATGGGCTATCTGCTAATTAATCAGAAATTTATAAATAATAGTCTAAATAGATACAAACTTCACATTGCAAATATACAAAAAGTTAATTAAAAGTATATTCTAAAAGAATTACATCTACTATGCTAAATACATAGGATTCTGAATTTTAAAAGAGAAACATTTCTATGTTTAGAAATGTAAAATATAAGTTCAATTGTAATTGCAAGGAATCAAAATTTCCATATAATAGGAAATCTTATGTTACAACATATTTTATACTTCAAAAGATGTCTATCTCTTTTTTTTTACATCAGGGAGATTTTCTTAAAATATGTACTATACTCTATCGTAACTTTTTGACAAAAAGAACAGTTATTTTCAAAATGTACACAACTTTCTTTAGTTAAATTCCAAATTTTATTTAAAATTCCATTATTACTGTGAAAATAACCCCATAAATTATTTCTGTACAGGTGTTGACAATTTAAGTAAGATAATCACGTAATGAATGTACAATTAAGATTCAATTCAGATTCAATTAAGATATGAATGGAATGTTTAAAAAAAACTAAATGTAGGCATCAAAAGTCAATCTAGGCAATAAAAAGACAGTGTTATAAATGGAATTCTATCTGCTCTTCGCACGATTCATTTTCACTTAACGAGATACTTTTGAAAAATTGATGGCAGTAATGGTTTTAAATAAGCGACTTATATAACTTTTGGCATCTTTCCCGTCGGTATAAATACCTCCAGAGTATGATTGATGGCAGCCAATATCCAAGAGTTGAAAGAACTTGTAAAATGTTAAATGTATGCGAGTTTATATGATGACAAAAATCACATCGACTTTGACATATACGTGAAAAATTCAATCGAATGGAAAATGTTCTTACATGAATGCCTGGTGATATAACTCAAAGCTATTCGATCGTTCTCAACTCATTTTTTGAATAAAATCAAACTATTTTATATTTCTTAAAAGATAAAAATGTTTTTGATCGATTCAAGGTGTTTCCATGAAAGTGTAATATTAAAATAGTTTAATTATTTTCATATTAATTTTTCCGAGTTAAAATTTCCCTTCCTATAACTATTTTTAACAAAATAATTTCTTCTTTATAACTCAAGATAATATGGAGTAAAAAGTTTTTAGCGCAATCAAATTCGTATATTTATCATTGTTGTATTAGCCCAGTAATTTTAGGCGAAAAAAGGGGTCGATAGCTAAATAATTTATAATTAGCTGAAAATTTCAGGAAAAGCTCTCTATGATGTGTACAACCCACCCTGAAAAGTCCCCAAAGATCCCCCGTCGGCGTCATTCCAAAATGGCGGATCAAAGATGGCCGCCTAGCATTTTTGCCGATATTTTCGCTCATATCTAAGTCAAAAATTAATATTTTTTAGTTCTGTAAAAGGATTTATACTAAGGATAGATGCCGTTTTCGAATAAAATTTCCAGTTTTGCGATAAAAATACAATAAATGGGATGTAAAGGGATTTTATTCATGCCAAACTGCAAAATTTTCATTGTTGTTTGTTTGCATGCTTTGCCATATAACTGCACTAATAGAAAAATAGGATTGTTTTTAGTAGTCCCATTATTCAGGATTATTCATTCTTAGAACATACTATCAAATCATAGTTTAGATGAATATGGATATGGATGATGATATGAATTCTTAGACATGAGGTTGGAAGACGGGTGAAAATGAACTTTTACCAGTCATGAGTGATTTGAGTAATGCTCCTGAAAGTTTACTACGAATTATTCACTGCAACTGCAAAACTGGTTTGCATAAGTAATAAAAAAAGGGGCCTCCCATGCAGCTCGGTTTGTGGAACTTGTCAAGTTAAACATTGTGAAAACCATATGTGTTATGTTATTTGGAGGACAACGATGAGGACTACATAGAGCATCCGCACTTGACGTCACACTTGACGACGTGGAGGACAAAAACAATGTTGCTAAGGCTGTTGTTAGGTACGGGAAATAGAAGCATTCGCACATGACGTCACTGGAGGACAAACGCAACGTTGCTAAGGCCGTTGTTAAGTCCGCGAGTCATATGATTGAAAATGCTCTATTGTAACTTATGGTTAATTCGTTAATTTTTTTTAGAATTTCTATGCTTTATTAATTTTATATTTGAAAATATAGGAATATATGGCTCATATTAAATTTATTTCTTTGTGGTAAAATGTAAACAGAATGAAATATTTATTCATAGTTTTTGGTGTAGTTAGACAATTATTTCATTTAAAAGTTCCTTACACCTAATTACCAATATTCAGTTTTTGATTTCCAGTTAAAAGCTGACCAAGCTGTAAACTTCTGTGGGGCTGATAAATAAGAAGTATGTCACTAATAACATATATTTAATCATCGCACATTTAATCAGTGGTTATCTAGAGCTAGACAACTTGTAACTTTCGGTCATTCAATTGTGAATTGTTTCCAGAGCATTATTACATTAATTAGAATTAAAAATTATTCAAATAAGAATAAATTTAATAATATATTTCATAAAAAACTGCAAAAATATATTTCATAGATATTTAGAATAATTACATCTTTTTTTTTTTTGAAAGTTCTGTCCACCATCTTGATAAAAAACAATTCCGGTTGCCAGATTTCGTGAACTATTTTTATATCATTCAGTTTACCTAGTACTATACTTATTCTACTCAAATAAGAAATTGAAGAACTTTTATTTACGCTTTAAACACAAAATTCATAGGATTTCTTGATTTTCTATGGTTTTGGCGGCCATCTTGAAAAATACCCACTTCCCACGATCCGATTTTGGTAAACTTTCGTTTTCCCATTAAGTACATCTAGTAGAGCCGAAAACCGTTGAGAAACCTTTTGGTCAAATTTGTTGCCCAAAAAACCTTTTATTCCCCCTACTCTATGGCAAAGCATGCAAACAACAATGAAATTTTGCAGTTTGGCATGAATAATATCCCTTTACATCCCATTTATTACATTTTTATCACAAAACTGTAATTTTTATTCGAAAACGGCATCTATCCTTAGTATAAATCCTTTTACAGAACTAAAAAATATTAATTTTTGACTTAGATATGAGCAAAAATATCGGCAAAAATGCTAGGCGGCCATCTTTGATCCGCCATTTTGGAAGGACGCCGACGGGGGATCTTTGGGGACTTTTCAGGGTGGGTTGTACACATCACAGAGAGCTCATCCTGAAATTTTCAGCTAATTATAAATTATTTAGCTACCAAACCCTAAAATTACTGGGCTATATTGCTTTATTAAGTTATTTAAAAGAACACATTAATAAACATTTTTTGAATTTTAGGAATATAAAGTAAGAAGAAAATAATTGTTATTTATAAAAAAGTATATCTTAATGCAAGGATACACAACATATCAATGATACATATAAGAATATTTCTAAATAAAATTATATTAATCTTTCATATCTTGGATATAAACACTACATATGGTTATGACGATAAATTATACGTGATATATGGTTATTTATAACACTATATTCTTTTATGAATTAATCAAATGATGCTTTTATAACTCTTTTATAATCTTCTCGTATTCATTGTTAGAATGGTAGCACAAGATATTTTGTAAACCTCCACAAAATCATCGTTAAAAATGTTTCAATATTTATTTTTATACATTTTCATTATGTATAATTTTATTTTACATTAAAAACATATTTTAAGGTAACCAAAAAAATAACAATGATGATATTTTTCTTTTAAAACAAAAAAAAAAGAAAATTTTAAAAGTGAAGAAATAATTTAATTTCCCCCGCCCGTTCTAAGCAACTATTTAACACCCTAGACCTTCCACCTCTCCAGCAATCGATCTCAAAAGTTGATACAAATGTGGTCGAGCATAAAACACATTTAAACTAAGTTTTTCTCCCACCGTTCTATTTAAAGCAACTGGGTCATTAGGTACTACGCAAGAGAAACTAAAATCAATTCATTCAAACTATTCCCACTCGTACTACTATACGGATTCGAATTCTCGTGTGAAAGGAGGATCTGCGGTGTCATACAACAAAAAATATCACTTTCACTGCACATTATTTTTCCCTTACACCAGTGTTTTTCCATAGTACCTGAATCGTTATTTAGTCACGGTGATTCATGAATAGTCATTACTTGCCCATAGTGTTCGTATTCTTATTCATCATCTAATAACGAACTAGGCGTTTGTTCGTAATTTTTATGAGAGTGTTTGAGGATCTTTTTTGATCGTGATCATTCACAGATGGTGAAGATCATGTTGTAGCTCTTAATGTCTGCTTGCTTTGGCATTACGCATTGGCTTGTAAATGAGAATATCTTGCTAATTTTGACTAGCTGTGGCATAAGACGGGATTATTAGATAAGACGTTGTAGTGATTCGTTGATTCGGGTATGCTGTATAAGACAGAATTGAAATAAGTGATACGTAGGCCATCAGATGATAAAACTGTGTCATCCTATAAGTATACATATAAATATTCTATCGTTAATTTCAGCAAGGACAAGAGTCATGGTGGTGTATTAATAGTACCGTGAAAAAAAAATGGATGCTCTAATTCAGTTCATGTACAGATCATATAAATAATCTTGGGAGTAGCCTAGGGAGAAGTTTCCTTCTAATTTTAGGGATATTCTATAAAATTTATCAGACTACTTTTTTTTTTTAACATCGAATTATTTTTCGTAGTTTATACAAGGATAGGAAGTGCTGTTTAGTTTATTTTCCAGAACGTTTTACTTGGCATAGTATATGGGAGAGGAGGGGTAACAAAATGTACATTTTTGACTTTTTCTCCATATATTTATAAGATATTGAAACAAAAACTGATTTATTCATAAATTTACAGCTTTCCTGAAATTTCGGTATCCTTTTTAGGAGAAGGAATTTTACTTTGCACCTTCCAAAGAAGGCAAGTGACAAACACTAGGGTTACAATAGAGTCACTGCTCTGAAAATTCAGGCAAAAAGTGGTACCAATACAGCTTCCTGTAAAAAATTTTAAGATTTTTAAATTGAATTTAACATAGAGGTATGTGGGTTGTTCGAATGTGCCCCATGTTCAAATGATGTGTTCCCCTCTCCCCTTTAATATAAAGAATTTTTTTTTATTTTGAAGCACATTTTTCAGCTCACTTTAAACTTATTTAAAATATAAGCATAATATGTCTCATAGAGTTCAAAAAAAATTTAAACCTCTTGCACTATACTAACGTTACATACATCACCTTTAGTAATCAAAATGTAGGTACTGTATGTATCCCCGTTCATCTAAAAAGGCTCCTTGCTTTTCTTCGGTCATTAGTATTAGTCTAATTACCCTCGGCGTCAAAAAATCATCCTCGAAAAGTTAGGATCATTAGACCAATTTAAACGAGCCGAACTTTTTAGGTCCAAACAAAACAAAAAGTTTCTTAGTAACCAAAAACTATTAGGCTGCTTTGAAATGGAGCAATCAATAAAAATGTCATCAGTGACGTGAACCGTATACCAGACACTGAATGGAATTTCTAAGGGCATTAACGCTCGTATAATGTATTTTTAAAAAACTCCTTGAAC
Source organism: Tetragnatha montana (assembly GCA_963680715.1). NCBI lineage: Eukaryota > Metazoa > Arthropoda > Arachnida > Araneae > Tetragnathidae > Tetragnatha > Tetragnatha montana. Next base: position 16,006,316 of record OY796676.1, on the reverse strand, counting down.
CTGGTTGTGAAAGTATTACTCAAATTGTGCAATACTAGGTATTGCGCAAGGTTGCACAGTAAGAGCGGATGTTGGTACTCTTCATTTAGTTGTGCGTGTTACCACGACGGAGAACTCTTTGTATTTTCCCGTTTTTGTTATCAATAAAGGCTTTTGAGGAAATAATTGTGCTCAAAGGATTTTAAGCACACACTTTGTACGGATAATGCATTTTCCGGTGTAAATTCAAACAATTCAGATGCTTTCTAATGAGAGAATTCCTCGCCCCTTACCTGGGATATCATTAAAAATAGGGGATAAAATTTGGATAGCTTCTTATTTTAGTATTGACAAATTAAAAATACATTACGATATGCAATATCAGTTTAATATTCCCCCAATGAAAATAAAATTATTTTACAAGAATACAGTAGAACTCCAATTATCCGAATCAATTAGGACCGGACTCCATATGTATGATCAAAAATTCGGATAATTGGATTTTTTTCCGAAAAAGGTCTATTTTAATTGTATACTGCACGCATGTTGGAAATGGGAGAAAAAAAGATTTTTAAATAGAGTTATTAATTAATTAAATGAAAAAGCAACATTCAGATCAATTCGGATAATCAGAGTTCGGATAAAAAATGGTCAACTCCAAAACATTTCATCCTCCTCACTGAAAACGAAAGAAAAGAGCAGCCACGGCTTACTAGATAGTACTTATACAGGCTAGCCGAGTACGGAAATCATTGCAAATCCAGATGGCAATACTGGACCAACTGGCAAAGCATATCCAGTCCACAGTGTTGAAGGCGGGGGGTGATATAGGTAGGTCTTGTAGCGCTCCAAGCGGGAAAAGTTGTCAAATGGTTTTCATTGGTAAAAACTCGGCTAGCCTGTATAAGTATCTAGTAAGCCGTGGAGCAGGAATAAAAAATTTACATCGCGCGCAATACGTTGCAATACTTTGCATTGCGTAACTAGGTCACGAAACTGCACTCAAAAAGGTCATTTTACCCTACAAAACCCAATCAATAACAAAAACCTCCCACGAAACGAATCTGCCCTCCATGAATCTGCCCGTGACATCACATCAACCTACTACTAATAAGCTGCGGGAGAAGCGAAACTCGTCTCTTTTTCGGATTACGCAACATCGCGAAACCCCAACGTGGAAGCGATCGATGGAGCCACACACACCATCAATGGAGCTCCTAGCCTTGACCTTGAGAGGAGGAGAGGCCGGCCGGCTCGAGAGAGAGGAGAGAGATGCGGCGGATTATTTTATTAAAGCGAACTCCGTAATCGATGCATTCGACGAACTTGCTTCTGGGGGGGGGAGATCTTTCTTTAATCTTGATGGAGGGTCGCTGGGGAGGGCAGTGCACGTTAATCTATCTCTGTGATGGAAAGGGTGCGTGATTTGGGTGCTGAGTTTGGATTATTTGGAATGAGGTTGTGAGATCTCGGGTTAGGCGACTTGAAAATCGGTTTGGTTGCAAGTTTGCATTATTAGTTAGTTTATTAAATTGTGGGATCCATAGTAACCGGTGTGGATAAGCTCAATCGAAAATCGAGTCGAATGAATCCAATAAGCTCAATTCGGGCACCCGAAGTGGAGGGGGGCAATGTTATAAATTCAATGACATTTATCCATGAGAATTTATCATTTTGCCTAAAATACTCCACAAATTATAGATTACTCCACCAATTATTGAACAAAAGTTCTAAATTAAATTCCTAAATATATTTTTAAGATTTCAGTGTAGAAAAAATTGAGTTATGTATTAGTTTTTAGTTTTATCGTCAAAAGTATGGTTATTTTCAAACACGTTGACTTTATAATATTTTTAAATATACTGCTATTTAAGAGCGTTATGTATTTTTTTTATCAAGAAAAGACGTTTAGGTTACTTGTAACAAGAAAATGCTTATTTTCCTAAATAAAAAATAAAAAAAGTTTCAAACTAGAAAAAAATTACATTTATGTAAAAATTAAATGTAAATTAAATTTTAAAAAAATAATTATAAATGTACATTAAATTACCAACTAATGGAAATTCTCAAGATTTTTTCTGCATTTTCATTGATAATAATTTTTTGTCTAATTTCGATAAACTCATCAGCTTAGGTAATCACTCAAAAGAAAAATTCAATTTGTGTTGACTGCAGCAATTTTCATAAGCTCCTTAGGAATAATATTCCTGTTTATAGATTAAAAAAAATGTTAATGGTCGCTTTTCACGCTTGATCATTAAATCTCCATTACCCCCTCCCTTAATTAAAATTCAAACCTTCATCTTTCAACACCCCCACATCCAATAAACCCGCCACCGCCCCACCCAACAAAACCAATCAATAAAGAAAAAAAAAACGCGCCAAAAAAAAAAAAGAAATACCTTCCTCCAAACCGAAACCATGCCAAAAACGCGCAAAATCCGAAACCCGAAACGAGAACCAACCTCCGCAAAAAAAAGTCACGTGAGTGATAATGATCGTTGTTGGTTAAAAATCGCGGTGGCGCAGGGCATTGTGCGCAGCGCCGCGCAGAGACCTGGTTTCGAGACGCAGAAAGTGGGCCATTGACCCAGGTTCCGCAGACAGACGGGTAGTCGTGGTTCTGGCAGACGCGGTGTCTCTCCCTCCCTCGGCCGAGGGTGCCCTTTCCTCCTTCTCTTGCGACGGAGGATTGGGTGGGTTATTTATTGATTGACCACTTGGAGGGTGATCTTATACTCACCACTCGAGTGGGTGATAAATTCAAAATGCAGAATAAAGCCCGATGGAATCGAGCGAAGTCGGTCTATTGATTGACCACTTGGAGGGGAAATTCTTTTTTTTTTGGGAAGGGATTGAGGTTGAGACCCTATAGTTCCGGTAAAATTGCTAGCAAATTGAAATTATACTGGATAGGTTTTTTTTTAATTTCATTATAGTACATTTTTTTAATACTACTTTAGAGACTTTATCTCTGCTCGCTATGGCTAACCAACCCTTGGAACTGTTCCAGCAGTTTCTTTCAGATTGCATCGCGATTTGAGCAAGTGATGCTTCCTTATTGCACCTCGCCAACAACAGCGGATATCAAGCACACCAGCATGAAGCTAATATTTTATTTATCTAGTTAATCAATGTAATTTAATTAATATCTTTTTCTAAAATTTATTAATTTTAAAAATTTTACTCCAAAAATAATAATTTAATTTCTGTTGAATATGTCCAACTTTCCGAATAAACGTCTAAAAAAGAATAAAAAGTTGAAACTCTAATGTGTAATAAGTTTGTAACTAAATCGAAATTTTAAAATTAATGGAATAAAAAAACTTTTTACGATCCACGTTTTTAAAATGGATCAACAAGTATATAAAATAATTTTTTCCAACTCCTAGTAAAACGGAAAACGTGGGGCTCTTGCATTTGGTACTTAATTAATCAGCTTCTCTAGGATCTCTTATGTTATATCGTGGATAGATAGTGCCAAGAAGCTGCTAATAAATATTACCTATTGCATGATCCCCACGTTTTTCGTTTTATAAGGAGTTAATTTAGTTTATAATCAAAAAATTATTTTATATTTTTCAGTCCATTTTAAAAACGTTGTTTTGAAAAGTTCTTTTATTATTTATTAATTACTGTCTGCTTTTTAGTTTTGTTTGTGTAAATTTTAAATTTCGATCTGAACAACCCAAATATTTGATTCCTTCCACTTTTTTAATAAAACTAAAAAACGTTTTTTTATTTTGAACAAATTTAACTGTAACCCTATAACCTATAACACATGACATGGCGGTATCTTATATATTAAAATAATTTGGTTTTTCTTTCGGCCGGCCGCCAGGCCGCACCCCCGTTTCGATTTGGACAAACTCGGTCTTGATCGAAAGCTCTCCACCCCTAGATGAGCCAATAATATATCACGTTCCTCCAAAACCTTCCATTTTTAAACTATACGTTTTTTTAGTTTTGCCCCCATGTTAACTCTATGGGGAGGTTCCGTTCGGCCGGCCACCAGCCCGAACCCCTGAACCGATTTGGACAAACTCGGTCTTGATCGAAAGATTTCCAACCCTAGATGAGCCAATAATATGTCACGTTCCTTCAAAACATTCCATTTTTAAATTATAAATTTATTTCAATTTGCCCTATTGTTTTCAGTTAATATTTTTACCAACACAGGCAAAGCCTCTTTTAAAGTGCGTGAAGAAAATCTACTTTGAAATTATCAAACTTCAATGTTTTAACGTTTTACTAGATTTATCGCAACAGGATACTAGACATATTGGATTTATAAAAAAAATACTGGTACAGGTTTAGTTGAAGTATTACTTATTTCTCTTCAGATAACGCATAAGAATAAATTAGTTGTGGTTAGAAAAACCTATAATTTGATTGAAAATATTGAATACTTTAGCACTGCAAGAGTGTGGTAGTAACACCAGCGAAGCTCGCATCAGCGCCGAAGGCGCGTAATCTAGCTGGTAAGACGCGCCTTTGCCGGGTCAAACCAACTAGTTTTTTTTTTAAATTCATTGTGATACATAATTTGCCTCTAGTTAATCAGATGGCTTTGGAATTTTTTTAAAACACTAGTAAAACAAAAATATAAAAAAAAAATGTGTTTTTGAAAAAAATATACATATATTGATTGGAACTTGACATTTAATTAAGTAAGTCCCTTAGATGTACAACACTTGCAAAAAGTACTGTGTGTTACCTTTATTCTTACAAATTTTTAAACACAACACTTTTAGAGCCATCTTAATGACGAGAGGCAAACTGCACAATTTTTTTTAACAATTTTTATTGTTGAACTTCTGAACTTTAAGTTCCCTTGGGGGTTCAGGGAAAGCAAATGTTACCAAACCAACGAGATAATATCGCAGTGTCATCCAGATTTAAACTGTGTTCAAAATTTTGAGTCACTGGAACATCGAGAAGTTATGTAGTTTAAAATTCTAAATTCCTCCCAGACAGACAGACAAGATTGAAAGCGACCCAATAAAAACGTTGTAAAAATGAAATTATACGGCGTAAAAAATTTTGACTTGGACAGAAAATAACTCTAAAACTAATCCATTGTACTATTTTCTTTCATATCAAAGTGTCGTAGTTTTTTTTAGTTGTTTTAAAGTTAGGAGCGCTTAGGGCGAAATATTTTTTGAAACGGTGGCTTTTTGTTTCTTTTTTATTAAAGAATTTACAACTGAAAATTCAAGAATACATGTTGATTTGGTTGGGTCGAAATTATTTCCTTCTTTTGTAATTTATGTTGCAAGAAAAAAATTGTAGAAGAAGAGTGGAAAAGAAAGACAAAGGAGAAAGAAGAAAATTGTAAAATTTTGGTGGTCAGAGAAAAAAAAATTTAAAAAGGAGTTTTTAGGTGGGGGGTTCAGAAAATATTGGTTTGGGTCGTGATTCATCTTTAACAGTTTTAAGTATTAAAATTACCATTTATACATTAAGACATACATTAAGACTATACACATACAATGAGACTATATTTTTCAATACTGTTTTGCAGAAATACTTTCAATTTTCAACTATTGATAGTTTTAAGCATTTTTCATTCAATTTTCATTGGAAATCATATCTTTACCACCACGCCAAAACCACGAATCTGCTATTCTTATACATAACAGATTCGTGTTTTTGGCGTGGGGGTAACGATATAATATCTATTTTTTCAAGTACAAAAATGTTAACGTCAATGTTCAAGACAACTTCGTATAGTAGTCAAAACGAGAAAAATTCAAGAACACAAGGGTTCCCGATACTACATGATGTATTGAACTTCACGAGTCGAAAAGCCAAGCTGTACCCACGACTATTATTTACAATTTACGAATCCCCCAGCATCCAAAATCAAAAACGATTTTGCGCATCACCCTTCTCCCACACTAAAAAGAGCAAATCTGTAGGCAAAAAAAAATACCAGAAGCCGAGTCAAACACATTACACAAATATGCGGTCTACATTACATATCTGTACATCTACATCCCAAATGCGGCGTTCTCCCCCTTTTTACCGCGCAAACAAACCCATTACCTCCGAGGGAAAGTTCAGGGGAGGGTGCCTCCCGAACGCTCCCTCTCCCTTTGGAATCCATAAAAGGAGCCTGGAAAAAATGCTCTGGCCCCTCTTTGTAGAGAAGGAGGCGCAGGTAAAGGTGAGGTCGATCCGGTTAGCGCAGGTTTTTGCGAACAGGTTCACCACGATAACTTTGCTACCGAAGACCGACGATGCGTACTACGCTTGTTTACCGAACTTCTTTCATAGTGGCTGGGCGAGAGTAACCATTTGATTCATTCGTTACTTTTACTATGATTACTTTTTTTTTTGCGCTTGAAGTTTTCTTTATAGATGGAGTGTAGTTTAATTAGTATGAATGAATCAAATGAGAGAGATGAAAACGTATGCGTTATTCAAACTGTCTTTTTTTTTTAAATATTTGTATGAATATATGAATGAAATTAGGTGGGTGGTTTTGTAATGGGAAATGGTTTGATTAAATTAATAATTTCAATGAATAAATTCGATTCAATACGTAAAACTATTTCAATTGAGACCACTCGATTTTAACCACAAGCGTCCCCCAGGAAAAGGTTTAGGGCTGAAAATTTCATGCACTTAATTAGAATTATTGTATCAAACGCCTGCATTTGAAGATATATTTAGGTTCAATAAATTTATTCACGCGTAAAATGTTTCCTAATTTTTTACCTTTACATTTAACAAACTGAAAGAGCTTCCCTTTTTTGTATAATGTTATTATTCCACATTTTTTAAATTCAGTTTTTTTATTACTTTCTGCGTTTTTAATTTATTATAATAAATAGAATAATTAGATATAGAATTATACTATTAGAATGTTATAATTAATAGAAACTATAGTTTCTATTGATTTGGAGAGATTTAATTATTCCTTATAAATATATTCCTTGTAATCCAATTAGTACGGTTCAAAGAAATGATTTTGTAAATAAAGTTTAATTTAAATATCAATCATTAATTTTATTTTTTAACATATTTGGAATTTTCTTTTTCTTTTAAAATTTGCCAAAGAAACATTTAAACTCAAAATCTAAAGTATCGAGCATCAGACACAACAAAAGTGGTAACTATTATAGCTTCAATACTGGGGAAATGTTTTATATTCAAAAGGAATATTTCTTATGATAATTTAATTTCAAGTTTCGGCGTATAAAAGAACATTTCTTAAATATTAGTGCTTAACAGAGTCATACCAGGAAGTTCCTTAAACACTATATTTTAATTTATGTAATTCTAATAACAATATTCTAATAAATATGTAAAATATTCTTATCTTTTAAGAACAAAAAATGAACATTTTCTTCTATTTATAAAATGTATTTAGTCAATCCAACCTAAATCTTTCAGTTTTGTTATATAAACCCACAAATTGTATGAGTTGGCAGTTGATGAAGATATTTGAAAGGAAAGTAATATGTCACTCATGCAGTGTTATTCCTAGGATTTTTTTGGAGGAATAAAAATACTCCTTCACTTTTTTAGGAGGAGTGAAATTCAATTATGAGGAGTGAAACACGGAAATAGCATTAACTACATTTACAGAGACAAAATTTCTATTAAAAACGCTTACTTTTAATGGACGAAATGGAATTGAAAAAAAAATGAGGATTCTATGTATTTTGGGTTTCAATCAATCAAACTCCCTAATCATCAAAACAATAAATGAAAAAAAAAATACTATGGCTGTATGAAAACCCAATTAAAAGTATGATAATTAGGGTGCCGTGGCTAAAGGTTTAAGCTAAACCTTTGAGAAAAATTCAAAGAGTGAAAATACTCCTGTTAGTTCTTTAAAGAGTAATTCAGATTTTCAAGGAGTGAAATACTCTCTCAGAGGAGTTAAAAATATATCTGCACTCATGTAATTGTGATCCGCAGTATTCTAAAAAGACTAGTAACTTGAAAGACCTTTCTCAGTCTGCTGGTCTTGGACATACAGTCACATCAAACACTTTCTGGTCTGGTGCAGTCTTTTTAAATCGCCTTCTTGAATATACCTCAACATACACCCACTTGTAAAAGTAATAGAAAACTCAATAAAAGACCATATTTTTTGTCCGGACAAAAAATATGCATAACATCAATTCACTCCTCGCAAGTCTCTGCTGAAGCGTAACCAATTGAACACACTTATTTTTCGGTCTGGTACTAAATCCGAACTCGCAGGATATCAAGCGATTCCGTTTTTCAATTTAAAAAATATTGCACTTTTATTCATGTACAAAGAAAGCAAGAATGCGGAAAACAGTGGCACTGCTAACAATTTTATTCCTTGCACTTTGGTATACTGTCGTTACAGATTTGACCCAGAAAATAAATCATATTTCATGTCTTTGCTCAGCCGTCTTGTACTGATCACATGTCTACGTTAACGTAGACACTTTAAACGCGGAAGATTGGGACCAGGGACATCTTTGTTGAAACACCAGGCACTTGGTAGTATATGCTATGGTTGTGTAACCTTACTACTACTATCGCTATATGAGGGAACGTCACTTGCAGTAGGATCAACAGCAACGTGTTAAAGTCTGGGTAACACAGGAAATAAATCAATATTCCCAGAATTTCAATAAAGATGACATAAAAATTTTATATCCATCCCAAATATTTAAAAACGCGCAAAGGACTCTTCAAATTTACATTGCTGGTATTAAAAATTTTAGTAGGCGGGAAAACTTTTATTAAAGTAAAATCATTGATTTTTTTATTAAAGGGAAGTTTAGTGGGTAATTCAAATAAATTGAATCATTAGGTCTTAAATATTACTATTAAGTATCTTTAAACATTTCCTCTAGACCAATACAATTCTAATTACAAATATTAAGGAATAAAAAATTAAAAATAAGACTAAAATTTTTTCATTAAAAATCATCCGTGTTGATTCCTAATTCGTCAAATGGTAATATTTAAGAATGTAGTTAATTTGTCCAATTTATCTGAATTTTGCGATTATTTTGCACTTTTAAACTTATTTTAATGATCAGAAAGTTAAATATGATATGCAATTGAATTAAACTTAGCATTCCTATAACATGATGCTCGTATAATCATCTAACTATCTTTGTGGTATTTATTTGAATTCTAACAGCGTAGCATAAAAGGTCCTACAAGTCCGAAAGAACAAGATATAATCAATGATGATGATGATGATGATATGATCAAAAGAAAAACTGTATGATTAAACATTTAAAAAATATCTGTTATACCTACCTATTATTAAATAACTTTTGATGGGAAAATGTTCGTGTATTTTACCAGGTTCACATTTTTCATTTTGTAGAGTAGAACAGAAGGAGATGATAAAAAAACTTATTTATTGTGAGCACCACTCTGGTTCATCAAAATCACAGGGTATAATGAAATCATAACTGAATGGAATACGTTTTAATAATTATGTGATACATCTATAAATTAAATTATAAAAGATAATGATTTAATAAAACATCAACCATAGCTTTTCAAAGGGATCCGTAAAAGAATTTAAACTATAACCCATTCTAACCCTTACAATCGAAGGTCAGAGAAATGATAAAGAAGTTAACTAGAAAACCTCAAACAATAGCATACATATGTAAATTAAGAGAAAAAAATATTGGTGGTTTGTATTTCCTTATCCCACTTCACGATTCAATTAGAGAAAATTATAGACCCTAGTTGAGAACTTCATTTCAACCGTCTCTTCAAAAGAGGAATGAAAACAAAATCCAATATTTTACATTACCTCAGAAATGTTCGATTGCATGTATGGTATTTAAAAAATCTAGAAGTAAGTAAAATTATAATAGGCAGTTTTAACTACCTATGATGAATGAATGAATAATAAGGAATATACTTATATGTTCAACTACTTATCTTTGTAGACCAGTTTCAAAGTTATTTAGACTATTTAAGCATCACGTTTAATAGAAATTTGAATACATTTGACACAATTTCACAATTTTAAATATTATGTTCAATTTGAGTTTCCCCTTTTTAAAATTAGTTACTCTTTAAAAAAATTTATAAATTTCATCAAATTTTCAATACAAATATCGCCCTCAAAATGGAAATATCATATGTAAAGGGATTATTCAAGTTCAGATTTCAGAGTTGCAGTACACCATAAACTAAGTCACTAAGACAATGTTCAATACAAAACAATAGCAATAACATTAAAATTATGTTAAACAAATGGTATTTCTTTGAAAGAGAAGCAAATTGGATACAAAATTGAATTACGTAGTAAGCAAAGTGAAACAAAGCAAATAAGAATACCATATAATATGAGTGGATGTAAATGTGGCTGACTTCGTTTGTATTTCATACAGTAGAGCCCTGAGTATCCGCGGAATTGGGTGGCAAGGGTACCGCGGAGAACGAAAATCGCGGATAACCCGAAAAGAGACTAAAAATGAGGTGAAAACACGAAAAAAAATATACTTTTAAAATGTGTACAGTACAGCAGAAACCTTTGCTGTACATCAAAATTACTAAACTTTTCAAAATTCAAATCAAAAAATCAATTTAAATCAAAAAAAAAATTTTTTTTTCGTGGCACTCGCCGCACCGCGGATCAGCCGCTCGCGAATAATCGGGGCTCTACTGTACTTAGATTTAGGGATTCAAAACTATGAAAATCTTAATATTGACGATTAATTCTGTCTAAAAACTTAATTTAATTTATACTATTAGCGTCTAACAAGTACAAAATGTTATTTTTCATTCATTTGAAACTTTTTTTTTGTAAATTATATAAAAAGATGCTTTTGTTGCAAAACGTGAAAAACGAGGTGGTTTGATGCCCTTGAGCAGTTTGTTAATATTGATATTTCTGCTTCAAATTTTTATACCTTTTATAAATGTCATCGGGCACAAAGCAAGGGGGTATTCATATTGAATTTAAAAAAAAAAAGAAATTTTTTAAAAAAAATTTTGGGGAAAACGTGTATTTTCAATGCTCTTGAGCAGTCTGTTAATATTAATATATTTTTTTTAATTTAGAACACCACATTTAATTGCCATTTGGAGGGAGTATGCATTTTAAATAAATGTTTTTGGAACAGTCTATTGTAAATATGGCCCAAACTCTACTTGCATTTCGGAACCTGCTCTAAGCCATGCACCAACAAACATTCCCAACCCTACTCTTTGAAAGCAACACTGACGAAAGCCCCTTTCAATAAAAAAGCGATTCAATTTCACTCCCCGCCGGCGTAGCAAATAGATTAGCGGAAGACCCGAAACCATTTTTGCATGTAGAAATGGAGTTGCCGGGCGACACAGGAGGAGGCAGACATCACAAAGGTATCGGGACCATCGGCATGCAGCAGACTGAGTCATGGACTGGGGCAAGGGCGTATCTCTGGGCCGGAATGGGGTTAGATTCATGGTGATGAGAGACCACGTTCATGGAGAGAAACACTGGGAGACGCAGGAAAATGGTGCTCATTGTTGCTCTTGAGAGTGGTAATGAGAAGGACTTGTTTGTGTTGGCGTTTTGGAGAAGCAGAGCTCATGGAAGAGAAGGGTTGAGAGGGTAATTAATTTTGACGCGTAATGCCGATACGCGTTGTTCAGTCTGAGGGTAAACCCTGTTGTGTTTTTCGTTTTCTTCTTATGGGGAATATTTTATTTGTTAAGAAAGACTGAATAGCAATAGAGCATTCGCACATGACGTCACAGGCTTGTGACGTCAGAGGCTTGGATGACAGACAGTAAGATGGAAAACTATAGGATGCCCATCGTTTATTTGTTTACTTTTGATGTGAATTTTGAAAAATAAGGATGTTTTATGTTTTTCTCCAAAGTTTACTTCAAAGTAACCTTTATTTACTCTAAAATGACATCTCTGCATATTATAAGTCATTCAATAATACTACATTTTATATTTAGCAGTGTTCTAATTGCTGAAACCATTTCTGCCAGTGTTCTAATTGCAAGTACCATTCGCAATGCTACTAACATATTTTAAAATTCTTAATTATTTATTAATTATTCAATATTTAGTTTCAGTAGCCTATTATAAGTATTTTACAGATGTATCGGACTCGCATATTGTTCTAAACATGTTAACAAAGATTAAACAAACTAAGATTAAACAAAAACATGTCACCTCGTAATAAGAAATAAGTCTTTTTCTAAATTTAGCTTACCACTAAAACACAAAAACTTATGCACTTACCTTCAATAACTATTATTCTTTCGTTCCGGTCTTTAACCGAGCCTAAAGAATATTTTTAAATGAACTTTTTTTAAAAAAACTAAATGCAGCGCGTATTCTCTATGGGAGCCTAATGTTAAAGAAAAGTTGTCTGTCCTCCAAGCCAGCTTGATCACGTGATCGGAGACACGTGATTGAAAATGCTCTATAGATGTATTCAAAAACACGAAGTGAAGAGCACAAGTACAAGTTAGGGATAATGAATAAGTTATGTATTTATTTTAGATGTGTTGGATATTAAGTATCAAATGTACTTTTTGAACATTAGTTCATATTCGGGCATTGACCGAATCGGCAAGAGTTATTAAGATCATAAAACTAGAATAAATTCCTTTGATTTTGCTCAACAAATATAATAACCGTTATAAGTTAATTATGTTGTTGTTGACTTATGCCACTTGGAATATCCAAGCTCCATCCGCAAAGCGTACCGGATTTAAGGCAAAGGGGGTGAGGCTCCTGAGAAAGTGAGACCCATGAAATGGCAGATAAGTTAATTATAAAATTTAATTAAGAAAATTAGGTAATTAAAACGATGTGTATAAATTTATTTTTTCACTAAGGATATTCCATATAAAGTTAGAGCAAAATATAGGGGAGGAAGGATATATGACTCCTTAGTGCACCAAGAAAAATCCCGATACAAAAGAATGAGAAATATTAATCAACTGATTCATAAAACTCAATAAAATAAAGTGATATCAAAACATTGAATGCTTCTTTAAAATAAATATTAAACTATGAAAATCCTTTTGTGTTAATATCCTTAACAAAGTTTCAGAATCCTTTGTCGCGAAGCGAGAACCATGTTGAGAAAAGAGAAAAATAAACAAGCAGCCTCAGATTTGGTTCTTGTGACTTGGCAGTCTACTGACTTTGACCCAGTTTCATGAATTTTTGAGCCACTCAGCGAAATATATTTTAACCGCCTGAAATACTTCTTTTAAACATTCTTTTCGTTTATTTAAACAGATTTATTATCATGTTAGGCAATCCTTGCCCCAGCATTTTTTTTTACTTTAAATAGAACATGTTTGCATGCACTCATTTTTTTTGGAAACCTTTATAATAAAGCTATAGTTAACTAATTCTTATTTAAACTGAAATTTTTGCTGCTTTTTATTTTCTCATAGAATTTTTATAAGTTAAATGTCTCATCTTTAAAAATCGGTTAACATTATATGCGAACCAATTTTATGCAAAGTGTTTTTAAATATATTTGCATTATTTTTATGTTTATAAAATAAGTTATTAAAAAATTGTAAATTATTTTCTTTCATAAAAATCTTTAAACAACTTCTTACTTTAATAGACAATAGTTATATTCAGAATTAGCTTTAAAGTGTTAATATTTTCAATTTACATTAATTTTTATTGTAACGTAAAAGTCATAACTAAACCAGAAAATTCCCTGCTTTTAAAATATTAATATATTATTCTTTACCATTTTAATACAGGTACCTAATAAGACGAGTAAAGTTCATGTAAATTTAATTAAACCTTGAATTTGAGAAAAACTAGCTTAATTCCGATACTATAATCATTGATGTAGATAATGTAGAACGTAGAAAGTTCATCAAAAGGATTTCAGAAACCTTTAAACTAATTTTTATGCATTTAACTTTTCTTGTCTTTCTTAATCGAAATTCGTTTGATTCTTCACATATTTTACCTGTAATTTTTTCCGCTGCAAAAAGTATAATGAATAAACTTTTAACATGTCCGTGTTTAACGTAATAAGGATAAATCGAAAATCATGTATTTTTATACAGTAAAAAAAGTTATAAAATAAAACGTAAAAGTAGAACTTTCATGGACCTTCAAATCGATTTTAAATGGTTAGAATTATTTATAATATATTTTTTTCTGTTATTACTCCTAAATTATTTAGGCATGTATTTTCATTTATAGTTGCAAAATTGTTAGAAACTAAGTTTAGAGAGCAAAGTAAAAGCAAGTTAATCCAATAATTTTCTGCTCATTTTTTAAAGAGATTTAAAACAAAAAGACTCAAGCGTAAGATTAATAAATCAATGAAAAACTAATAATTTTTGACACAAGAAATATCGAGTCTAATAAACTTCTAACAAGGGTATATAATATTACAAGTTTCAGAAAACCCAACTAAGTTAAGCTTTACCTTATCTTAATTAAACTTTACTATGGTTCATACCCACAACAAAACAAAATTCTACTTAAAATTCTAATCAGGCTAATTACACCGATACTTCTTTAATTTGATGGTTACAGTTAGTTAATTAAATTCCTCAAATCAGTTAACCCTCTGCAACTAGCGCAGATGCAAATGACTTTCCTTAAGCTAAATGGTACGGACTATCACTTCGACCTGAGAGCAGGGCTTGGTCAGCTTGGACTTTTTTTTCATGTTACTGTGCTTCAAATTAACTCATGTAATCGCCACAGGGAACATTTCCAGTAAATAATATTTATGTCCAATTTGTAGCCCAAAGCGGCTTTACTGAGCATCCTGTTCTACAAAGGATATGGTATATGTATGCAGGATGAAACAATATCGTGGGAACCTGTGAACAAAATAAATGCAGTTTTGTACATTCAGGTAAGTATATTTCTCTTTTGATTTTAAAAACCAGAAAACTTTATGATTGGGTAAGTAGTACATTTCTTTAATATAAAATTATAATATTAATTAATATTTAACAAAACATTAATAGCCTCTAAAATATTTAATTTTGATATTTAACCCAATTCATTATCATTACAATTGTTTTGAGTTTATGTTAACTTGTAATAATTTTTAGTAATAAACTTGATTTGATATTGTATTTGTATTGATTTTTTTTTAATAATCACAACAGTCAAAATTAGTTTTTTAATGTATTTACAGTTTAAATATTTCTTTTAATTCTTAGATATAAAGAGAATTAAATTTTTATGAATTCAAACCAATTTTTAATTTATTACTTTTTTATTAGAAAAAGAGTAGAAGAGAAAACAATAAAGAAAAATAATAACATATTATTTACCCTAAAATAGGTTAATAAAACAGTATATATTATTATTTTTTTTTGCATCAAAACATTTTAAATAAATAAACTATACTTTTATAGTTTACTTGAACTGATAAAATATACAACATAAAGTCACAATGTTAAATATTAGTATTTAAATGTTGAATAATTAAAATCAGTGATTTATTAACATAAATATTAATATTCGAAATTTTAAAACTCTTATAAATATTTGTTGTGATTCACGTAACATAACTAACATCCAAAATGTAAAAAGTGTTCTATGTTCTTTACATTCATTAAATACAGGTGTTTTATGCAAAAAAAAAAAACTCCGATAATTTAATCACAAAGATAACTTCAAAATCGTATAAAATCAAAGATGTAGTTAACACATAATAAACACGCAAATAACACGACAACACAAATAAGACACGCAAATAACACTCACTGGGCAACAATGAAATTTCTTTTGATGTGAAAGTACAATATCTTGAATAAATTTGACCTGCTGAAACGAATATCATATTGATAAAAAAGCTGATTTGCCTATTTTTTCTCTCGTAAGCTATCCCTATGTGACATTTTTTCCCAAAGTAATATAACAGTACATAGTTATCAAAAAGAATTGACTATTCATTATTCAATTATTTAGCATCCTATATATATATATTTAAAAATTTATTCTTGAAATCTTTATAAAGGAAAAAATTATTTCTAAGAGACTTAAAAAGCAAAACAGATGAAGGAGAAAGAAATAAAAAAAAAATAGTTCGTTTTAGTACCTATTACTCTGTAAAAAAGGTTTTAAGGAAAGTAATTTAAGGGGAATCAGTTTAATTTATAGTTAATAAATAAATATTATCAAAAGAAGTCAGTTAAAAGTTTCATTTGAAAATACAAAACTTAATTTCGCAAAATATAGTAGCTACTTAAAATTAAGTTTAATAGTGTTTAACTTTTAAAATTATGTTATTTATTTTTTTTAATCGTTCTAAGAAATTTAAACGACTAATGTGTTTTATTTTGGAAAAACATTCAAGCACATTCCATTGTTTTAAACAATCAATTATATTTTCACAACAATTTTCAGACAAATAAGGAGTTGTTATTCAGGAATTTTTAGACAGTGTTTTTCATACCTTATTAACATTGTGTGTTTTTTTTTAACAAGAGTCAATACATTAATTTGTTGTCATGTTTATTTTATTACTTCGGCACCTTTAAAGAGAGGTTTGACGAGACACATTCCATCATCTTTGCTGACGTTACAATGCGGCACTGGCATACAACATAGAATTCCTGTTTGGTTATAAAACAGACACTCTAATTGCAGGAATCTAATTTTGAGAAATAAATGAAAGGTCAAACAAATCAAGCATTTTTTATAACCCTCGGGTAAACATGGCGTTAATGCGTTCTAAAAATAGTACTCATCTCATCTAGATCTCGTATTAGTCCAAATGTCATGGGATTCGGAAGAAGGATTTTGATTTCATAAGAACAGTATTACTTTTTGATACTTTATTTCATGTTATGCAAGGCTAATACAGTTGTTTTTAAAATGTTGTTTGAGTTTCAAGAGTTTTATCATTATGTCAGAAGATCAACAAAGATATTTTTGTCTGTGAAAGGAATTTGAATTTTTGAATAAAAACAATAAGCATTTAAATGTTAGGAATTACAAGTGTAAAAATGTGTTCTCACATTTAAATTTTCTTGAAAATGATTTTTAAATTATTTATTATTGTATTGTATTACATAAAATATACTGAAATAAATTACCTTATAAATCATTTTAATAATGGAATCCCAGAACTTCTTTTTCAAAGAACGTTGATAAACAATGAATAACTTAAAATTATTATTTGAGTCGCATAAGAATGGGACATTTATTTATCATTAAGTATTCTATATTTATTTGTTATCCTTATTGAAGGGGGAGGTTTCAATTTACATATTTTTTAAAATTTTAACTTTTGTATTGTATTGTATTGTATTTGTATGTCTTATGTGTATTGTATTCTGCATTTATGTTTCAGAGAATAATTTATCTCTAACCTGAACAAGTATTTTACTTTAGTAACAAATTATTTCTTCTCTTTTCATTGTATTTGTAATTTCCCTTAAAATAAAATAAAGGTTATTGTTATTATTACTTAAGGTTATTGTTATTATTACTTAAGGTTATTGTTATTATTATTAAAGGTTATTGTTGTTATTATTATTAAAGATTAGTGTGTTATTATTAATGTTTAGGAAATTATTGTCATCTTACATTTCAATCATATTTTAATGAAATTTTGACTCAATTAATGAAAAAAAATGAAATCACGAGTCTATTGATGTGCTTCAATTTTCATTAACATTACAATATAAAGGATATAAAAAAATAAATTATACCAGAAAAATATTTTGATTTTAATATTTTGACATAGGCCGATAAAGTTTGCAAGTTTACATAAAATAAGTTTTTACATGTAATGTATCCACTTAATAAGAACTGGTATGAATCAAACAACCTTAAAAAATTTGTTTAAACTTTGTATCAATATTTTTTTCCCAAAATTTGTAAGATTATTTCTTTAACGAAACTAAAACAGGAAAACTAAGAGAATTGTTATCCTTCCATAATTAAAATGTTGCGCATAACTTATGCGTTTATCTTCATAAGATGGCTATCCTGCAGCACATGTGGTGCTATACAGAAAAGAAACATTGCCGTGAAAGAATTAATTGTACAGTTAAAACAATTTTACACTGCTACCTTACAAAAAAAACTGATGTACCGTGGTTTGAAATTTCTTAAGTACATTCAACTGAATAATCTTAGTTTCACTTTTATTTTATTTTTATTACTTTAATTTACTATGTATTTTAAATACGACATTCTATTTGTATTAATTAACATACAAGTAATAGCAACTGTTTACCTTGTAAAAAATAAAATGCTTATTTTTGCTCAAACTTTTTGTTTGAATAATCTAAAAATATTTTTTAAATGTATGAAAAAGCTGTATGGTTGAACACAAGTTAAATTAAAGAACCTTTTGCTTTTCGGAAATCTGTCGGCTCAAACTACTGAACTAATTTTGACAAAATTGGTTTTTGGTTGACAAACTTTGTTATGAAAAGCTTAGAATCCCTTGATTATTTAACAAAGGACCCTTGGGATTATTCACCTCTTTTAAATATTGTTCATTTTAACTTTTAGTAATCAGGTTTATATAGCCCGACTTAACCGGATCATACTAAAAATTAAGGATAAAAAAAGAAAATAAAACCTTAAATATCTATAAAACCATCATCCTCCTGAGCTTCATCGGCCCCCTTTGAAGACCTCCTATCGACCCCTTTCTGTAGAACAAACCTTTTTGCTATTCATTCTAAAGACCCAACGCGAATAAGTGGCAGATGCAGCCAAAAAACGTGTCAACCATGAATAAAAACGCATCAACCAAATAAGCGCGGTGATAGAAATAAAGTGTTCCAGAGGTAGCGTTTTTTTCCCGCAGAGAAGTCGACTTCTGGTCATCGATATATTTACTCTTTGTTCCCAATCAATATTTGGTTTAGAGACATTTTTATTAATGATTATTTGGCTGATTGTACGCTTATAGACCAAATGCAACTTTGAGAAAACAAATCAACCAAATCCCAAAACGTACCACCCAAGCAAACGAGGCTTTAATAACTTTTTCCCCAGTCAGTTTTTGATTCAGAGAGCTATAATTACAAATGAAATGTTTTTAAATTTATTCGGCTGCCCCGTTAAATAACGTTTGGCTCTTTAATACATGGTTTACACGTTTCCTGAAACTCCATTCGGCCCCGGAAGAAATCTCAGGTAAGCCACACACGTTTGTTTAGGCTGCCAACATGGATGCGAACCCTTGGCACCCGGCCCAGCCCGGCAAATGCCCCGTCTCTGAGCTCACTCCGCCAGAGAGAAAAGGCCGCCGCAAAAAAGAGAAGCCCTCCGTCGTGACGACACACAGGAGAAGGCGATGACTCCGTAAAGGCATCTTCCCTGCCGGAGTACGGGATGCTAAATTTAGCCCCCGGTGACGTTTAGGCGGAAGGGGGGACGGTGACGCAATCCCGGGGCAGCCCCAGAATTGGACCGGCGCCACGAGGGCTGTCACTCGATCCACAATGGAAATGTATTTCCAGGAATGCTTAAATTAACGGCTTAGCTCTGTCTGTTCGGTTAGTAACCGCTGTTGCAGGAAGACAGTGGAGTGTGAGTCTACTGAGGGGGAATAGTTAGTGACTTAATTTCTTTCGCATTCTACTTTTTTTTTACACTTTGCAGAGAAAGGGAAATCTTCGTCGTTCCTTCCGGGAAGAGAAAATGTTATAAAAGCCTTGTGTAATAAATTAATTTAAATTTAAACAATAAAGTTTGTTCGCTACTTTCGGATTAGCCGGGCGCAAATCTCTCCTATATTGGCAACGTTTTAATTATTTATCCGTAAAAATATAACAAATATTAGAAGAAACACTGCTGATTGAGGTATTTTAGTAGAGTTATATTTTTATTGAGGTATTTTAATAGTGTTATATCTTTATATTTGATCATTTTTGGCGATTTACCACAAAATTCGACGCTTGCGCCCGGATAATCCTAAAGTACCGTTTATTCATGTGGAAAAACTCAGAGAGAGATATTTTTTCCCAAGAGTGGTTTTCAGTTAAAGTTGCGGCTAAGTTAGTAACTGCTGAAGAATTGTTGTGATAAATTTTGGGATTATAAGGTCGAAAAAATAAATTTATTTATAGCTAAAGTGATAAATAATTGGCATTTGACATTTATAACCAAGTAAATTTAAACCAAGCAAATCCCTCAAAAAAAAAATTTAAGCCTGATTTCCTTCCAACCCTGTGAAAAAGTATAGATAGTAGGTCTTCATTTCAACAAACATAAATTTGCTGTTAAAAACTATCCCAAGAGAAGACTTACATCTCATTTTTTTTCTCTTTCATCTTTAATACATCTTTCTCTTAATTATAAGATTCCTAATAGCTGAAAGAGCTATCTTCAGAACAGAAAAAGTAATATTTTCTATGAAAGTGCTGAGTGTTTCTGTGGTAACTCTTCCAAGGGGAATAGTTAGAATCGTGACTTAATTTCCGAGGCGTTCTTTTTTTTTAGTGGGGAATCAAGATGTGACACTACTTTCTTTTTTTGCAGTGAAGAAACAGTGCGGAGTGATGAGTCGTCATCGTTCCTTCCGGAAGGAGGAAATTTATGTATTTTAAATGAAGACTAGAGGCATGTTAAATGCTTTGTGTGATAAACCGCTTTAGGCAGTTTTGGCTAATTTATATGGCAAATTTCAGGGAAGGGTATTTTTTTCTGTATCAGGAGTTCTTTTCAATTATTAGGTATTGAAGTTGCAACTGATCTAGTAACTGCTGTTGCATCTGTTGTGAGAAAATTTGGATGAATCAGACGAGGAAAAACTGAATCGTCAGTTTGAAAAAGGGAAAAAGTCCAAAAACCAAGTTTTGAGAAAATATAAAAAAAGTTTAAGTAATGGAATTTTCTTTGGAAAATTTCACTGGAAATTAAGGACCCTATTTAGAATACAAAACAATCTACAAAAAAATAATACTCAAATTTGTTGTTACAGTTGAAAAGAGGTGATGGACTTATTCTCTTTTTCAAACTTATGAAATTTCAGAATCAAAAATTTTAAAACCACTTTAATCGACAATTAAATTATATTTCTGCTTAGTTCTCAGCACAAAAGTGAAAACTAAAAAGACTAAGACCAATAAACTAAGAAGTTATTAGGAAACCGGTTCATTAAGGCAGTATCAATGGAGTCCAACAATCACTGAATAAAAAAGTTTTAAAAAAATTTCAATTAAAAACCAATTTTGTTTTGGCTTAGTTTACAGTACAAAGAATGAGAAAAGTAAACCAAATTAATTTAACTTTCACATTAAATAAAAAATACAATGAAAGGACATCGATTTCGCCAAATTCACGGGGTTTTATCTGCCAATAGGGGGTAGTTATTTTTTCCCTCTATCCATTCATGTGTAGAGCGAAGCTTGGAGATTTGTTTTGAGCACAAAAAGTTAATTTGCAATTTTTTAGACATTCCCTTTTTCAAACTGACGAGTTAATCATAGTTAGTCCTCATTTGACAAACTTAAGTTAGCTGCTAGAAATGCTACAGGATTTTTGAGGGACTACTATCAATTTTATTGTTTTTAATACAAAAAAATTTAAATTATTCAGCTCATTTTTCTTTCATTCATTGGTAAGATTCTGAGTTTTTTTTTATGATTGATTGAGATTAATTGATAGAAATGATGATTGGTATCCTTAGTATACATTTTCAAAATATAGTTATTTATATCATCTTCTGTGGAATCTAGAAATCAATCTAATTAAAATACATCACACAAGAAGAATTCTTAATTTCAGAGAATACCTTTACATTTAAAATGAATTACTACTAACTCATATTTAAAAAAAAAAGACTAAACGAAATCTTACATTTCTTTGAAAAGGACAAGTAATGATTTGAAAAAAAAATGCCACGAGTTGTTTTTTTTTTCTGGGAAGAAAAGGATGAGAAGGTTTCTTATCTAAATTGCAAATGTTTCAAAGAAAGACGAAAAGTGTGAACAGAAACACTGAAAATCATTAAATTTATATAACATGGTATCTTCAAGGAAAACGATGTAATATTTTTCTCTTATCCTAAGATAAAGAGAAAATTATCATCGTCAATCAGACTTTCATGGTTAATAATAATGAGAAAAGAAGAAATAGAATTAAAATGGGATAAAATAAAAACGAATAGCCTACATTAAATATTATTAAAATGTAAGAAGATAAAGGAAATAGAGATAAATACATTAAATTTCATACAAATAATTTTATTTATCTAACTTTGAAAATTCTAATTTAAAATTTTTTAAAAAATTCTATCTGTTTACAACTGCAATTTTGTTCTCTATATCAAATGCATTTGATTAAAAATAAAATATTGCAATATCACGCAAAATTTACTTCAAAATCATTCTGATCAAAACAATATTTCTCCACACAATTACGCGTTTCCTTCTTTTTGTAAGTATCAATTTCCTCGATTTACTTAAATAAGTAAGTTGCATAATAAATTAGTGGACAATGATACTCCATACGTAAGATTCATTTCCTATTCTTTTATCCGAAAGGTTTAAAGGATAAAACGTTTAAAGGATTTCGAAACTTTTGGATGTCACAATATCATGAAATCAAACTCATATTTTCTAAAGAGCTTAAAGAGTTAGAGTAAAAATAGAATTCGTATATATGAATAAGGGTTAAGATTCGCAACGGGCTTCTGTTTGACTTTTAAACACTGTTTGATTTCCAGCATCTGAACTTTAAAAGAGAAAGAATAGAAGTTGGTATTCAGATGTCTTGAAACTCGATAGCTCTTTTAGGTTACGCCGCTGAACTTTTCAATCTGGCTAAGAATTTGAATCTATTGAAGCAATAGTTTAATATTTAAACACTGTTTATTAAAACATAGGTTTGGGAAAGGGAACACATTTATATACTATAATATCTTTAAAAATTATGGTTATTTCAGTCGCAATTAACTAAAAGATATCTCTAGGGCATTTACATCTTTAAGTATTTTTTCCCTTTTGCTCTTAAGAAAATTTATACTGTAAACATTTTCTTCGTGAATAAAGTTATCTAGATCTAGGAATACTTAAGGAAAGTTTTAATTCCAAGACTTGAATAATCAGAAAACGTCTGGAAACCTTATTTCCATACTTTAGAATTGAGTATAAAACTTTTTTTTTCTTCTGTTATATGAATAGAATATCATGCATTGATTTGATCTGACTAAGATTGGCTTACAAGATTATATACACATACCAGACTTTGAGAAAAGGGATATCAGCCTTAGAAAGACTAATAGTATTGTAAAGGTTTACGGAAGTAGACAGTGCTAAGACATTAGCCAACACAAACGTTATCCGCATCTATATTCTTGTATCCGTCCTTGGAAAAAAAAATCCCCTTGGTTATAATACTACTCCAATGTTTATATTGTGATCTCTCTTTCTAAAGAAAAATGAGCTTAAATGTATCAAACTCAGTTAGTGTCTAGTGTGTTATTGGTCTAAATATCCTTATTTACTTATATTGATTAAAAAGTATTAAATGTGTATTATAATTTCATACTCAGACATCGTAATCCTTTTCGTTTGATGTTCTCCACAGCAAAGATGGTCTTACCCTCGTTTCTACTATAAAGACAAAGTATAAAATTTCAGCCGTCTCATTCATTGACGTCTCTGAAAGAGACTGCTGTGTAAGGACAAAGGATACGGGAGTGAGAATTCAAAAACTTTCAACATTATTATTACGAAAGACGTTAAAGAAAAGTCAGACGAATGAGGAAAATCGAGTATTAGATTTCTTTTAAGTCTGCATAAATTGATCTATAGAGTAGTGTATGATCTCAGTAAAATAAGCAGGGATTTTAAATGAATTTAAATTAAAAACAGAACCCCTGGATAAGATGTGTTTTGTTCTTTCCAGAACAAAACTCAATGCGCCCAATGCTTTAATATTCCGGAATGAACTTAACTCAAACGGCACCATTGAATTTCGTTCAGGACCAAAATGAAAGTATGAGTAATTTTGTTCCGGAACTTACTTGCACTCTCGACGAAGTGCTGGATATTGTTCCAAAAGGTGTGACTTAGGTACAAGTTACAAGATTATTTTGTTTCTTTTGCATTTTTAACCACGGTGACGGCTTACTAGATACTATTCAGGCTAGCCGAGATACGGAAATCATTAAAATTGTAGATGGCAATAGCTGACATCTGACAAAGCACTAAATCTATATACAATACCTATGGTTATAAGTAGGACTTGTGGCAATCCTAGCGGGAAAAGTTGTCAAATGGTTTTCATTATTCAAAACTCGGCTAGCCTGTATAGTAGTATCTAGTAAGCCGTGGCTTAACTCAGAATATGTTACTAAGAAATATTTCGTTCATTTTTCATCGCAATCAAAGGTACGTACTTTTTCTCATAGTAGTCACGTAAATTCCTCTAAATTTGATTGAGCTGGGTCAAAGCCCCTCTACTACATTTTAATTTTGTTTTGGATCGAATCTACCTTCTAGTGAGAGTCAAATTTTGTCCCGGAACGAATTTGAATGTTAATAATTTTAAAGTAAGTTTTTTTAAGGACTGAATATTGATTATATCGTAGGGATATTTATTAGTTGATTACTGTGTTCCTTTTTGAAAATAAAAGATTGATCCACTTCTTAAAAGGAACTAACCAAGGTCCTTGGAGAACGATTACGATCAAAACATCGAAGACAAGTCGCTCTGCCGGTGTCCTATGACGTTAAATATTTGTATTCGACATCATTGGGCTCCCTCTACTGATATCAGCCACTTAAATGGTGGTCAAAGGTGACTTTCTCTTTCGTTATCTTTTTATTGGCGAAGACGAAGAGAAGAATTGTGAATGAATGAATACCAACTAGGCCCAACCTTGTCCTTGGAGATTAAAGGTTAGGAGCCCAGTTCTCACGATGTCAAAAGTCTCTGGGTAAACCTTTTCTTAAAATGTGTTTATTTTTAAGAACTTACGAGCGTTTTCTATGATGACAGGGTGATGTTCCGTCCTCTTATCAAGTCATTAAAAGGAAAATGTTTTAGTTGATTTGAAAAACTATGGTTCTCTGTTCCTTTTTATTACCTCAATAATTTCACCTTTTTTTCCACTTAGTACGACATAAAAAGTGTCTTGTCTCATCGCTTTCGAAAGTTCAATAACTTTGGAATACAATAGTTTTTGTTAGTTGGAATAGTTAGGAATTTCGATATCCTTTTTAATTTTAATGACCAAAGAGTCAAATGTTTCCTAAAAAGTGTTTAACAGTTGTCTTTAAATATATTTTCTCGTTTTATGTATTCTTTAAGAGAAGTGAAAAAATTTGTTTACAACTTCTGAGGTGCTAATCTCTATATACTCCATCATGCACCCTCGTAAAATATTTTTAAAAAATCAGAGTAGTTAGAAGTCAAATAAATTAAAAGACCTTCGTTTTTCAAAATAAATATCAAAAGATTATCATTAATTAAAATTAATTAATAAATTATCATTACCTTAGTTACTGATAAGATAATTTTTCTTTTCTCACGAACATACACATTATTTTTTCGTGCAATTAATAATAAAGTAGTTTGTCAAATAATGAGACTTAAATAAAACCCTTCAATTAATAACTCCCCAAACATTTTACTTTAAGTTCAGAACTGGTCTTTGATCAAGCCAAAAGAAAAAAACACATTGACCTTAATTATCTTGAATACCATAACTTTTTTAAGCCCAGTTGCTACTATTTTATTTCATCCAGTTTTATCTGATGAATCCACTAAAATAGCATATTATGTTACATAAAGTGCCTTCACTGCATATTGCATTTTTTTAAATATTTAATTATGGAAATATTCTTTTTCACCTCTTTTAAGTTTTCTTCTCAAGCTCATAAACCAAATTAATTTCCCACCAGACATCTCACAAGCGTTAACTTATGTATTCCTGAAAATTTTCCCCAAAAACCAGTCTGGCACCGCCTGACCCACATTGAATTAAAAAACCGGCGGTACCAGCAGTACAGAGCACATAAGCGTTTGATAAATAATTCAACGCGGGGTTTCAATAAGATACTGATCAGCTGCTCTTTCCTCCAGCTCTATCACGCTGTTGGTTCAAGGAGACTTCTACGCAAATATAATCGGAATCGGAATACCTCTCGCAACACACTGTATAAACACACTTATGCGCGCCATTTCTCGTGGTGACGCAGAGATGTCACAGGGAGTAAGTAGTAGGAATCTTCCACGAGTCAAAAACGTGACTTCTCTTTCTCTCTTGCCGGTTAATTGGGTCAGCCGGGTTTTGCGGAATGGCTAATTGGTGCTACTCGGTAGCTTTTATATTATGAGTAAAGTGGAGTTTAAGTGTTTTATGTGCTGCTGATACTCTTGAGATGGGATGTCATGTTTTACACGAAACGATTGACACTCCAGAAATCTTGTCATCAGTTTCTCCAAGAATCACAGAGCTTTGTAAATAATAAATCTTTTGTCATCAAATAATATTTTTTAAATGTATAAAAACAAAAGTGAATAGTACATTTTTTAATGTGATAGCAATTTTATTCATGTTGTATAAATAAATACACACTTAAAATACATTTTACATACTCTGGGGATTAAAATCCAATTCACGTAAATACAAATTTATCGAGATTATTTTTTGTAAAATATCCAACTAGTAAGGAAATTAATATATACAGATAATATATTCAGATTCAGAATACAAATGTTCAAATGAACCGAGTGTCCCAAAAACTGGCCCCCTCATTTGAAAGGTAAAATTGAAAACGCACTATCAATATTGCTTAAATATTATTGTTTCATTGCCATTTTTTTTTCACGGAAATAAGGAGGTTTAGTTCAAGAATTGATAAAAATATTTTCATTAAAAACTGGTAAAAGGTGTTACCTTTCTTAGGGGACTGGAGCCCCATATCCCCTCCTTCTGGATTTGCCTCTAAGTGGCCATCCTCCCCTAAATAGTGAATTCCTATCCAGGAAAGAAAAGTAAATAATCTTTAAAAATATCGTTTAACCATTGTTTTCATATTCCTGATTAGGATAATCAATTATGTTTTGTATTGATATTTTTCAATTCTTACAGCAACACCAGGTAACTGTAATTTCAATGGAAATTTACTTGTGGATTAACAGTGAATGTTTGTTTCGTCTTCAAATTTCATCTAAAAGAACTAAATTCGGTTTTTCTCAACAAAACCTCCTTACCTGCTGAAATATATCACAGGATACAAGTATCTACCATCACTATCTCTCAACGGAAACTACACATTCCCAATGAAGTAGTAATTAACTTTTTTTTACTATTCCACTTATCCTCCATTTCCGTTGTAGTACAAGGGAAAGCGAATTCTTATTGATAATGCTCGCTTATCAGTGAAGCCTTCGCTTTGGAGTGTGTGAGATAAAAGCTAAGGACGACTGAAGAAAAAGTAGATGCAAGCCTGAAGGCAGTTATCAAAGTATTAGTTGAGATAAAAGAGATATACTGAAACAGTTCGTCAAACAATGCTACGAGTCAAGTGTGCTGTGTGATATTAGAATACTAATTTCCACTCGAAAACACAAGTTACAGGCGCTTTTGTTTACGAAGCGTCCAAACAATAACATTGCTACACACTCTTGGTGGCAAACAATTTAAAAGGGTTTTTCTTGCTGTAGTTCTTTGATAAGGTGTTTACTATCAACTTTTCGTATAACTACGCCAAATTGAATATGCATTTGTTTTGTTTTTTACTTGTCGATAAGAATTATTCACAAGTTGGTTATTACGGAGGCTGGGGACATTCGTTCCCTTAATATCAGAGGAAAATTAAATTAGATTGATTTTGACTACAGAGACTTATCAGAATAGTACCAGTACCGTAAAATGTTGCAACTATAATTTAATAGTCAGTTTGAAAAAGGGAATAAGTCCAAAAACCAAGATTCAAAATTTCATTTTGAGTAGGACAAAACATTATTTGAAACATTCAAATATCTTAGTTCTCATTGGACATATGGAAACCACTAACACCTTTGCCTCACAAAAAAGTAGTTATAAACGCCAAAATTCTTTTAAACTTGTAACTATATTTTTGTAATGAAGTCAAACTAACAATTTAGAAAGCACAACTAAAAGAAAGTAATTTCAATAATAAAATAAAAGCATAAAAAAAACTTTTCCTAAACGAACCTCAAAAGACTGGTATATTTTCTGAACGGCATCAATTCTACGTGACACAAAAAAAACTTCAAATGTAATTGCTTAAATTACTGATTGGGACAACAATACTCGTTCACAATCAGCAAGGCTCCATCTTAAACATCACGTTCCAGCCAGAAGAACATTACTATCATGAAAACTAACTAACTACTCACCTTGATAAAAAGAAAAAGGTAACCTACAGGTGATTTGCTTGCCTAATGAAACAAAAAAAAAAGATACACAAATCTTTTTCGAAGGAATTAAAAGACAGATAGATGGGTTTCGAATGAGCCTCGCCGCAGGCGGTTAGCTATCATGGTCGAACCGCAGGAATGACCCGGAGACAACCCGTATTTTAAATCACAGTTGAAAGGCACCTGGCTTCAGAAACTTTCTCTCTCCCTCCAGCTAATAAAAAGAATTATTTCATCAATCTCTCTTTCTCTCTTCTCAACTCTCCCGGATTCTACTTCAAGGTGACGGGCCTCAAGAGCTCAAATTCAACATCACCATAATCATACTTTGTAATCAAGTGCACACAGTTTAAAACATATTTTTTTTTGTTGATGTAAATAAAATGATGTTGTGTAGAAAATGCAGAGCTTATTTCTGTTTTGAAAATTTAATAATAAGAATTACTAATTAATAAATTAACTTGTATTATTGTACTAGCTTGCACCGGTGAAGTTTATAGTAATTTAATTACTTGTAGTAGTGAGTGAATTGTAAGAGGGAATTTAGATAAAAATATTTATGATAAAAACTTTATTTAGCAATATTTGTGTTATTATTTCTTTAATTTATTACCCACCCTTATCCAATAAAATACTATTGATAAGTTATAAAGTAAAACAAAAATTTATATAAAGTAATTGTACATTTTGAATGTAATAATATAATTATGATTGAAGTAATTGTGGTAATAATGTTAGTTATAAAATAGTTTTATTAATATTATAGGTATATGACTAAATTAATAATCAAATTTATTACATTTCTGAATGTAGCAATAATGATGAGTAACATCTATCAACTATAAAGCTAATTTTATTATTTCTAAATCCATAATGAGAGAAATTTCGATTTATTAAAACAGAAAGCAACTAATATTACATTTTATAATAATAATTGATTCAGCATGACTCACTCAATAATATAGCATTAATAAAAAATTTTATCATTCTCTAGGTGTGGTAATAATAATAAATTTACAAGCAATGTAATTAGTATAAATTCTTATTTTACTATTATTAAACAGTATAAAAGAAAACCAAAGGAGATTTTTATCTAAAGGAGATTAATATCTTCGAGAGTAATAGCTTTATATTAAGATAAAACAATGAAGAGACATTTTTAAACTAAAATAAAATTAACTGTTTTTATTTCTTTTGTTTTTAAAAAGTGTCGTATCATTTGGGTCTTGGGTAATTTGGATTCATCAAATTAATTTCTATAAAAAGTCCTTGCTTTAAAAAGAGTCTTAGCATCCGTCAAAAGAGTAGTTAAGAAGTTTTACAAACTAACTCCTCGGGTCTTTCAACTCTTCCATACGACATTCAGGAACGATTTAACTATACTCATCAATATGCATAGCACGCTCGTGACCTAGACTTTCTCAGACTATTCTTTCCTCCAAGACATGCACTGTTCATTAGGGTGGTCGCTAAAAATCAAAGTGCGAATTTTTTTCGCGGCACCCCCTCAAAAGGTGCCATTTGATGTCAAACTAATATTCTGAAAGTTTCAGACCAAAAAAATAATATTTCGACCCCGCGCCCAGCCGTCAAAGTTTCGAAAAAACGCGATTTTTCACTAAAAACTGCTCGTTTTTCACCATTAAATTCGAACCGAATATAGTAGAAAAGAAAATAAGGATTCATTCTTTAGATAATTTATTAAGCTTTAACTTTTCTAATTGAAACTTTTTTGTGTGACCCTTAGATCAAGAGATACAAGGGGGATTCCTTACCCCACCCCCAATATCAATCTTTTAAGGAGAGACGGGATTTTTTCTTTTATTCATTAAATATTGTTTACTGGTTTAATAATATGAAAACAATCATTTTTTAACCATATAAGTGTGAAATTTTAGGGTGTAAAGCGAGAAGAATTTTTTGAATTTACTTTTTTATTCCAGATAACAGTTAATAAAAAATACACTAAAAATGATAAAATATGTTAACAAAAGCACACAGCATACAAAATTAGGATTATTATTCACATAAGAGCAACACATTTAAATTTAACATTTAAAATTTACAAAATATAATGCAAAATTAAAGAGGCAAGGGTCTAGAAAGAGTAGGGTTTTTTTCACGTCCTGGTATAATTTTCTACACTAAGAAACAACTTGTAAAAGGTATTGCTTCTGTTCTTCGTCTTTAATAATTGGTGTATTAAATTCTTGCTCTAGTTTTATACCTCTTTCAGCAGCATCATTAACAACTTTTAAATTTTTCTCAATATCAAATCCCTTTGAAAACTCCAAGTTAGTGCACCACTCCATCTGGATTAGACTTTAAAAACTGTGCTGAAATACCTTTTAAAAAAGTTTAATGTAAATGGAGTATTAAAGCTATTTAGTTCTTCGCTTAAAAGAGAATGGCATTCATTTAAATGCACTTTTAACTTCACTGTTCTATTTTCTTCATTATAGTCTTGGTCCACATCATTTTTGTAAGACAATACTTTTAAAGCCATGTTAACTTTTATATCTTTATTTAGGCTTTTATCAAAAAATCAAATGCAGTTATTTCAGGGTTTAAATACCATAAGTAGTTTATAAGTTTAGTAAGTACAACTTCTATGAAGTGCATAACCGGGCAGATGCAAAACTCAATATATCATCCTAGAGAAGACTATAGGGATCTGTTACTTCTGGTGTTTGATATTTATTGGGTTTTCAAAACCACATCAGATATCATTTAGAGCTCCTCATCACGCTAGATGGATGGCTAAAGCAATCTATTGCTTAAAAATGTTCAGCTTTAGAAACTAGTTTCCTTTAACCTTTAAGTGAGGGAAACAATTAGAAGATTAGAACTATCTGTGTTTTCATTTTAAATATTTATGTAAAAGTGTGGTTTAACCTGAATCAAGATTTAAAATCCATTAAATCATTAATTAATTATAAAAAACAGAAACTGAAGTATCAGAAGTTGCACTTACTAAATTTATAAACCATTTATGGTATTTAAACCCTGAAATAATTGCATTTGATTTTTTGATAAAAGCCTAAATTAAGATATAAAAGTTAACATGGCTTTAAAAGTATTGTCTTATAAAAATGATGTGGACCAAGACTATAATGAAGAAAATAGAACAGTAAAGTTGAAAAGTGCATTTAAATCACTACCATTCTCTTTTAAGTAAAGAACTAGATAGCTTTAATACTCCATTTACATTAAACTTTTTTAAAAGGTATTTCAGCACAGTTTTCCAGTCTGATCCAGATGAGTGGTGCACTTACTTGGAGTTTTCAAAAGGATTTGATATTGAGAAAAATTTAAAAGTTGTTAATGATGCTGCTGAAAGAGGTATAAAACTAGAGCAAGAATTTAATACACCAATTATTAGAACAGAAGCAATACCTTTTACAAGTTGTTTCGTAGTGTAGAAAATTATACCAGGACGAGAAAAAACCCTACTCTTTCTAGACCCTTGCCTCTTTAATTTTGCATTATATTTTGTAAATTTTAAATGTTAAATTTAAATGTGTTGCTCTTATGTGAATAATAATCTTAATTTTGTATGCTATGTGTGCTTTTGTTAATATATTTTATAATTTTTAGTGTATTTTTTATTAACTGTTATCTGGAATAAAAAAGTAAATTCAAAAAATTCTTCTCACTTTACACCCTAAAATTTCTCACTTATATGGTTAAAAAATGATTGTTTTCATATTATTAAACCAGTAAACAATATTTAATGAATAAAAGAAAAAATCCCGTCTCTCCTTAAAAGATTGATATTGGGGGTGGGGTAAGGAATCCCCCTTGTATCTTTTGATCTAAGGGTCACACAAAAAAGTTTCAATTAGAAAAGGTAAAGCTTAATAAATTATCTAAAGAATGAATCCTTATTTTCTTTTCTACTATATTCGGTTCGAATTTTATGGTGAAAAACGCGCAGTTTTTAGTGAAAAATCGCGTTTTTTCGAAACTTTGACGGCTGGGCGCGGGGTCGAAATATTATTTTTTTGGTCTGAAACTTTCAGAATATTAGTTTGACATCAAATGGCACCTTTTGAGGGGGTGCCGCGAAAAATTGAACGAAAAAAATTTTTCCCCATGTTATTAGCGACCACCCTACTGTTCATGTCTTTAGGTAGGTACTATTAATTGCTTCCCGGCGTCAGGTTGCAGACAGTTTTATACGTATTTTTTTAATATTTAAGAGTGTTATGTGATTTTACAGTTTTTAACACTTTTAGGCCGAAGGATGATAATTTCTTTTTGAATTTATCGTTGTTGTAATGGGAATAACATTGCGTTCGTTGCTAAACAAAGAAAGATATTAAAACGTATATTAATCGAAAATCCTTGACTTGCTCCCAAGGCTTCCCTCCTAAATTCACCCATAATTTAAAATGGATGGACTGTAGCTTGTATAAAAGCTTTAAACAAAATTTGCAGTAAGCGCTGCCCAAACCCAAAATTATTTTTTAATTTTAACTGCAACGACCCAGAAAAGGAGGGGAATTTGGTCCTTTTCTATGATCAAAAAAGGGGTAATTGCCGACTTTCGGGGGGATATAGCTTCGAATACCCTCAATTTCACTACGACCTTGCTGGTGACGAGTTTTCTATTAGTTACATTTCGCCAAGCTTGCGTTTAAAACTCTTTATCTTTGCATCTCTTTGGATTATCATAAATTGTATGTCTTCAGTTTTACGATTAGATCTACAATCTTTACCGAGAATAGAGCCAATGATGAAACAAACATACGCTCGTAATTATGAATTAGGTTTCAATGCTACTAGCAAAACCGTATTTAGGCATGCATGTGCTGAATCCTTTTGCTTATTATACAATATGGTAGAATATTTTAAAAATTTGAAAAATATAGTCATTTTTTAAAATTTCTAATCTCAATCGCTTCATGAGGTATATGGGGACATTCACAAATTGCATTCCACAATTTTCCCTTCCTCTGAACGTGTGACACAAGTTATGACTAATGGTCATTTTTCGGAGAGTTCTGATAACTTTCTACAACCTGATCAACACAATTTTCCTAACTAAAAATGCTAATATAGTAGTTTTTCTTTTAATCGGGTATTCTTTCCTAATTGAAACAATTTTTATTTACAACCATTTTTTTTTAAAGTCGTGTAGCCTATTGTATATAAAAACCCCTTTCCATGGGAAAATAACCAGATATCTAAAAGAAAGTGCAAATTCGGAAGTAAAATAATAAACAACAACATGGGGAGATAAACACCCTTAGAACGGTCCTGTCTATAGACATCGAATTTAACCCTCAATTGTTTCGCGGTAGTGGAAAATTATAGAATGATTTTCACCGAAAGCAAACAGGTAAAAAAAAAGTCCGTCTCCGTTCCCAAGCCGAAATGAGAAACTGGAACTCGACCTTGAAAAACCACTATACCAATTTTCTCTGTATCCAATAGATGGCGCTGTAACATCGTTTTCCGAATTTCAGAAAATTTCCATTGACGTGGGCTTTTTTGTCTTCGGACGGAGCGGCAACTCGTGCAGCAAAGCGGGAAATGATAGCAAGTTAAGAAAGAAACAATTGAGAAAAGCTTGAAGCGTTACATTTAAAAGACCGATTAGTTATTGTTACCTTTGTATCACATGTTCTGATCTGTAAGAAACAATTTTAAATTTTATGAATACGTTTTAAATTATCTAATTCACAGGTGCACAATATTTTTTGTAAACAGAAAATCCAATAAAAGGTTTATTTACCGATAATAAATCTGGATGATTATAAAACCTAATAGGTGCATCTTTATCTTACAGAGATAATATTTTATTAAAGCAAGCCAGAAAAAATATTTATTACACTCATAATGTATTTTAATTACTAAACTCAAGTGCGTCCATGGCCACCTTTCATAAAAGATGCTTTCCCATGCGGATGTGGAGCCAAAATTATGAATCAGATCTATAGATTTTACCAGAATAGTGGATACTTCTGATAAACTAATTTTTCTTTGTGTTAAATGAAATTTCAGACATAATCATCAAAATAATTATGAAATATTTTTTTAGGAAATCACAGTACACCGTTTTATCTGAAGCAAATAATATAAATCCGAAATTTACATAGGTAAATCATAGTAATGAAGAAATGATTGGGAACGCATCATTTTTTTCCCTGGTCCCAAATGGTGTATAAAAAATACCATACTCAAATGGTACATTCACTTATACTTATACCAACAGCCCAAAAGTTTCTCGGGGTTTTTTTCGTCAATCTTTTAACATTTAAAAAAAAAATCAGGATTCACAGTCTCAAAGTTCAATTGAATCACAGTTCGTTCAGGACATTTAATTACAGGGGTGCAAAAAAAAGCGACTGCAGATGCCAACATTTAGGAACCATTGCCCTACCCTTTGTCTCTTTAAAGAGTAATAGATTAGTTCCTTAAAATAAAGAATGATAGAACAAGGAAGATGTGTGTACGCACTAGAGGAAAACCACATAATTATTTTGGCGATGATAACTTAATTCCGAACATGCGTTTTTGACGATCCTTTTCATTGATTGATCTAGTTGCGTAGATAACTGAGCGGTAAGACTGGGTTGAAATTGAATGAAGAATATATTTTGTTTTAAAGTCTTGTTGAATTACATTGCGAAGTTTAAAAAGGATCCTTTGTAATCATGATTGCTAAATTCCATGGAAAAGTTACACAAAATATGTAAATTTGAATAGTTTATTCTCTCTTCTATTTTTTTTTTCACAAAATGTTTTCTTTCATACTTACACATTTGGGAAAAATTTCAAATAAACACAATCAAAATAACATTTGATCCAAGATTTGCATATTGAATGCATGATGAAGAAAAATGCATATTTGTGAGTGCAACATATACTAATCATTGAACACAGAATGAATAAGTAGAAATTTTTTTGACTCATCACTTAAAAGCTCATCAATAACTCCTATTAGAAAAACACGATTTTTCTATTAACATTCCCTCATCAAAATTTTTTATTTAAAAAGGTAACGTGAGTATCGATCCAAAATTAGAAAAATTATATTTATTTTTATTTAGTAAGTCAATTATTTCTGCTAACTAGTATACTTAAATGTTCTTCTAGTTATTTTTCCTTCAAATTTCTCCTTAGTATATATCATTCATTGTAATAACTTTACTTGAATTCTGAATAATGCATCTCACTTTTTATAAACAAAATATTAGGTTCTTTCTTAGTTCAGAAAATTTACGAGCTGTGAATTATAAAACGTGTAAAAGAGTAATTAATCATGAAATTATAATTAGAGAGTTAGGAGAGAGTGGGGGCACCTTGGGACACTCCACTTTTCAGACGCAATTTTATAGTTAGGAACTCGTGCTCATAGATACTAATAAATAATTCTAAAATCTACTCTTCAACGTGTTTTGTAATCTTTGGTGCGTCTGGTTCATTATTTACATAATTTTTCTTGTTTTTCGTGATGCAAAGTTACAATCACTTGTAGTTTCAAAAGAATTTGTTTAATAAAAGATATTTATTTATGTCATTATAATTATGTTGAGATTAAAATATGTGTATCCATTAATATTTTAGAAAAGAAAAAGAAAATTTTTTGCTAAACCTAAAAGAGTAATTAAGTTTAATATCCAAAGTGTCAAGTGGGGCACCTTGGGACATGTTAAAAGATACCCCAAAATTTTCAGGAATAAAACAAAATTGTTTTTATTTAAAAATTAAATAATTTAAGAATTTAGAGGATCATAATTTAGAAACTGGTGCAAAAAAGTTTCTGGAAGGAAACAGAAAAAATCTGTGATTTACGTCATGACAAAAATGAGGAAATCAGTGAAAATTTTGAATGTAAAATAATATTGATGGCCAATTTAAGATTCTTAAGAGAGCATAGCTTTATCATAATTTAATGTAATGTGTTATTTTTTTACTTTTCAAAATACCATATAGGTTTTTATGTTATTATTGGAAGTGTCCCAAGGTGGGCCACTAGAGGGACACCTTGGGACATTAAAAGAGATTTTTTAAATTTGTTATTATGAATTCCCCAAGAGAGATAATTGATCGGAAAGTTTTTTATTAGATGCACAAAGGACTATATTTAATATATTAACTATGTTTGAATAAATATAACGGTATAAATAAATTAGAAAAATAATTTAGTTAAAAGTGTCCCAAGGTGCCCCACTCTCCCTTATAATAAAGGATAAAATTTAAATTTTGAATGTTTTGAAACACTTTAGAATAATATCTGCTATAATCTTCAATTTAGAAGAATAAGCGAGACACAACTTCTAAACCCACACTTCTCTCACAGCCGCATAATAAACTATAAAACCGTTTTCTCCCAGAGTAGTTTCAAGTTTTAATCAAGTCTAGTAAGAACTTGACTTGGTTTTCCTTCAGGAATTCCAGACATCTCCGCTGGTCATTCTTCTCTTCTCAAGGCAACCCACGGTAGTCAGGTTGGTAGAGTGTGGTTGAACTCATGATTGAAGGGCCCCGGGTTCGATGGACTTTTCACCCTTTATTAAGGGGATCTACTAATTCACGTTGAATTCCTGAGGATCCCAAATAATCACTATGCGATACCGCTTAAATAATTTATGAAGTAAAAATTTATATTGATGTAGTGTGCGGCGTTATTTAGTTTAATGCTGGTTAAAAATTGGTTGAAAAAGTGTTGGTTGATAATTGGTTGATAGACTGATTAATTACTTGTCCAATATCGTTAGTCAGTTTCAGTGGTTCAGGTTCAGGCGGCACAATATCCTACTTTTTGTAAAATTAATACCTATATTTATGAATGAATGTGTTTGTTGAAGCACGGCTTACTAGATACTTGAACAGGCTAGCCGAGTACTGAAATCATTGCAAATCCAGATGGCAATACTGGACCAACTGGCAAAGCATATCCACAGTGTTGAAGGCGGTGGGTGATATAGGTAGGTCTTGTAGCGCTCCAAGCGGGAAAAGTTGTCAAATGGTTTTCATTGTTTAAACTCGGCTAGCCTGTATAAGTATCTAGTAAGCCGTGGTTGAAGTAAAACAATTTTTTAGTAGATCTATACAAAAGTTATTCACATACTTAGGCATAATAGAGGTTTATAGCAGCATTTCACAAAATGAGTGGCGAAGGCCATTCAATGAGACAATAATCTTAATAATTGTTTTCCAGCATCCCGAAATTATAGATACACCCCCATTAAACCATCTTGCACTGTAAAAAAATCTAGGCACTTTCCTTGGAAAAACTAGGGGCAGCGTGGTTCCCATTTTTTTCCAATTAATGTTCCTGGAAAATAACGAGAACTTTATGATAATATTAATCAGAAATACCATAATACCAGTAGTATTTTAACGATTTAACGTACCGTTCCTGTTATTTTCCAAGGAGAGTCCTTGGATTTTTTAACAGTGTGTTACTCAAACATTTCTCTCTAAAATTCTGAGGAAAACGTTTTACAACTACCCCTATCTTTTTCAGCTATTGAGAAGTAATTGCAATAAAATTCAGACATACGGCACCATAACTTCCCGTCACAAACAGTAGGTAACATGATTCTCCCAAAATAAACTGTTAGAGAACGAAATATTTTAAGAAATATACATTTTGAAATCGTGGAATAATCTGTATACCAGAAACAATAGAAGTACTAATTTCGAAAAGCTTTGGAGGTTTTGAATATGATTTACAAAGGATTTTTAAACATGTTTCCGAGGAAAATACGGGAGAATTTGATTTTTTTTTTCATTTTTAAATTAAATTAAATACGATCAACTCATAGACAAGAGATTGAATTGAGAGGAAGATATAAAATGTTTCCTGATATGCTTTTCACTCCCAATCTACTTGGATAGATTCCTTATTTACTCTCTGTTCAAACCAATCGTGGTGAAATAGTAACTTTCTCGTGGTGATACTGACAAAGTATCAATTTCTCTACAGTATCTTTTCAAAACTCAGATCAAGAGACAAATGTGCGTTTTTATACCGATAATAAATCTGAAAATCGACAGGTGCGTTGCTACGCACTGTATTTAATCCCTTTGTTTCCTTTATGGTGATGTTATGTTGCAGACTGAACTTGCATTCTCAGACGAAAAGTAAACAATCTAAGACGCAAGTAATTTTTGTGTGTGACTCAAATATAGGCCACACCAGTTCTTCCTTTACACTGTTAGAAAAAAAGTTCAACCTTTCACCTAAAAGTGGTTCAAAAAAAGCTGCAACCGAAATGTGGCGAAAAGTTGCACCAGGTTTTCGGTGCCCATCCTAGCACCGCGGAATAGGTAGAAGTTTGAACCGAAATCAGCGATACGAAAAGAACCGAGTCCGCGGTGACAGGTTGAACCGAGATAGGCGATATGGGAAGCACCGGGAGTACGGTGAAAGTTTGAACCGAGATGGGCGATATCGGAAGCACCGGCTCAACATTGACAGAAAATAAGGGGTTCTTATTAGTATTATATTACGATGCATTTACCTACTAGTTTTTTTAAATTATTTTGTTCATATTCCTTAACACTCATTTTTTTACACAAAATTTCATTTATTTTCAATATGGTAATTCATATAAGCTGAAAAAGCGTTTTGTGCCAAATGTGTAAGGTAATCATTTAGGTTTGAAGTT
This sequence comes from Tetragnatha montana, assembly GCA_963680715.1. NCBI lineage: Eukaryota > Metazoa > Arthropoda > Arachnida > Araneae > Tetragnathidae > Tetragnatha > Tetragnatha montana. The sequence goes on along the minus strand of OY796676.1, from coordinate 15,967,412 downwards.
CTTTTGAAATTTTTTTTCAGGCAGTCAGACTATGTCTAATGTAGATTTATATTATAAAATTGAACTTTTTTCTTTAAATTATGTGTATAAGTATAACCTTATTATCTCTAAACCAAAGGAACCCAATTTTTTTCTCCAAGATAACAAGGAATAATATAAAAATAATCAATTTCAAGGTGAATTTTTTTATGTACTAAAAAGGTTTTTGAGATAACAAGGTTATACTGTAATTAAAAAATACAATTTCAAAATAACAGAAAATTTATTTTACCAACTTCTCAAACTTATACAATGAATATAAAACAATATCAACAATTTTTTGGAAGAAATTAGATTTATTTAAAAGAAATCCATATCAAAATACCAATAATGTAAAGAGATTTTACCATTTTAACTATTTCAGATTCTTATAAGGAGTAACTTGAGTTCTGTACTCACTTTGTGAATTATAGAACATTCCTAAATTATTGCTACAATAACAAGATAGTTTTTAAAATATACATAAACAACTATTAATTAGCAAGAATAAGCAATTTATTCATGGGATAGAATCAGAACAGTTTGAATTTCCAACAGTTACATACATAAGATAAATATAATACACTCATAGACAGAACATATACACTAAGAAATTAATGATCAAAGATTATGTATTTAGGGATTAAAACAGAATATCCCTTAAACTTGTAAACTGATAATGAATACTTGTCTAGAAAATCAGTAAATGACAATATATTTATGACTTTAGTTTCAAACAACTTGTAGCCTAAAATGTGAAACACTGTGTGAGAGTGGTATGTTCGACACACAAAACGTAGTTCTTCCCCTTTACACAATAAGAGGACAATTTTCGAAATAACAGGCTCATCCTTTTACAAAACTAACTAGCACATACAAGTTGGGTTTGTACTGAAATCCATTGACTAGTGCATTTGATAAAAATCGGGAAATTCTTTCAATGCTTCACTTAAATTATCTTACTTAAATAACGAGTGAAAATATTTTTCATACTTCATTAGTTCCTAATGCCAGAGAAAGATGAAATTCTAATTTAAATGCTACTAATTAGTTAAAGGATATATTTAAACTTATAAATGATAAGGGAGATGTTTTTAATGTAATGATCCAAACAAGCCAAATCAAATCAGAATGCTATAAATAAATTTCATGTATACTTTAATATCATATTTTTAGAGATGAAAAAGAAAAATTCAATAATTTCCTTACATAACATTCTATCTTTCCAACATAATTAAATATTTTTGAATTGGTAACAAATTTTTCGAATAACAAATTTATTTACAATCAATCAAATCAAATAGAACAAGAAAAATATCTATATCACCTGGGATCGCAACGATCCATGTAGATGTAGATGAACGAAACATGCATAGATATATATTTACAAAATCTAAAGCGTGATGAAGTTATAAACTAAAGTGAACAATACATGAAAATAATATATAAATCGATAAGCAGCATATATGTTTATAAATTAGTTGGGGCTAAAATAATCAAAATTGACATTCAGAACATCCTAATATAAGCAAATGCATTCAAAAACTTTTATTTCTACAATATAATCAGAACAACAGTTTTAATGCATCTTTAAGAATAATTGTTTTATCTTTTATTAATTCCAATTTAATTATCTCTTAGAATAAAATTTAAGCCAACAACAAAAACATAAAAATCATACTATACTTCAATATTAGTACTCAACACTTACTTTTTAAATGAATCCACAGCAATCCAATTTCCACGAGTCACGACAACAAATCGACAAAATGGCTGATGGAGGATCAAGAATCTCGATTCTCGGTTCAATCAGGCCGCACCGAAACCCTTAAGATCTTTCACCGTAATTTCGGTGAAACCATATTTTTTTCGGTGGCAACGATTTTGCATCGCACCGAAATTCTGGTGGAAGCCTTAAAATCTCAAACATTTCACCAGAATTCTGGTGAAATATTGAACTGGTTTTTTTAACAGTGTACTTAAAGCGTATTTTGAGACGCAAACAAATATAATGGCACAGTGATGAAAGAGCTACAAGGTGCCTTTAATGCGTACCCTCTTTTTCCTTACTCATTTAGGAGATGGCGTTTTCATTCCGAAACTAAATCTCCAGAAAGAGAACTCTAAATTGTGCTAATTCTGTCATGAAATAAATTACATGATCAATACCAAAGTGTTTGTTTGAAGTACTAATTACTGAGCAACATGTTTGAACGGGATATCGCAGTGATGTCTCAACGAATGTCCTAACATGCTACCACAAATTATCATCGACCATAATTTTATGTTATTCAAGGAAGAACTTTGGTTTAGCTCCAGAGGAGTGTCAGGCCTATATAGGCATCCCCTTTAACTTCACCGATAGATTAAAATTTAAAAGGTTATTCCCTTTTGTGTTACATTAGATGGAGGAGAATAATAATAATAATTTCTTTATTAGCACACAATATGTTACATAAAAAAAAAAAACACAAAATCGAATTAACATATGAATTACCCAGGGGACATAGGCGGTAACCGAAAAAACATTTTCAGATAAAAAGTAATACAATTTAAGTAATTTAAGTGAAATAAATTATAGTAAATACATATTAAAAATTATAATAAATACGTGAAAACAATACGGTAAGTAAAAAGTAAGACCGCATTGCACATTAGCTTCAGAATAAAGTTGTAATTATAAAAGTACATATAAGGAGCAATATAAAAATATAAGAAGTAATGAGGGGGAATTGCATAGGTGAGGGATTTGCTTAATTTTACACTTTTTTGATACACACGTTATAGTTTAAAACTCTCAAATATCAGATTTAAAGTTCAAAAATATGTTTTAAATAACTTTTGTATGTGTCTTTAAAATATCATAGTTTTTTAGTTAAAACTTTGTGAAGAATAGCAGAATGAAGCAAGCTAAGCATAAAGCATATACAATAACATAGCGGGTCCAAGTGGGTCCAAGCGCTGTGACGTCACACAGCAGCCATAACGAAATTACTGTTTTTCCCGCCAATACTGGAAACGACATTTTAAAAATTAATATCTTGGGGAATAGTTTTCCGATTTCAATAATTTTTACGTCATTTTTCATTGATTTTCATCCTCTATCATAATAAAATTAAAAAAAACCCGTGCAATTCCCTCATTATAAACAATAAAATACTTAGTGGAGTGAATAAATTAGTTAGTAATAAAATACTTACCGGTGAATTCTAGTTGACCTAATAATACTTTATCAATATTTTGTTGACACGGAATTACATTTCCTTGATGAAAAGTCGTTCAGGAAGTGTTTAATATTTCCTTGTTGTATTCTTGTATTACTTTCTGAATTTTCCATTTAATTGAAGTTATCATTGTGAAAGATTAAAAAGATGTGAGAGATTCCATACTATACATTTAAATGATATTCGTGAAGTAAAGATTTTAGTTAAAGAAAAATGTATATTCACAAGGACCATTAATAAATTTGTCGTTAATATACAACCTCGAGATTATTTTATAGTGGATTAAGCTAGAAGCTGCAGTGAGAGAGTTCTGGATATTTTTAACTCATTTATCAGTACTACATTCCATGTAAACAATTTCGGTATTTTTTTCAGTGAATAATGATAGAATGCGATATGATTTGATAGAATCATCTTTCAAGTGAGGAGAAATTAAATTACGCGAGGTGTTTTACTTTTCAAAATTTGTCCCTCTCCCCCTTGATGTTATTATAGTCCCCAACCCCTCACGTGAGATTCACCTTGTAACTTTAAATTAAATAAATTCCATTGATGTGTTCTTGAATTTTCTAGAAATAAAAAATGAAAACAGTATTTAATGCGAAAAGCTGTTGGTGGTATAAAGTACATTCCTGGAAACCCGATTTTCTTGGTACGATCTTAGTTGTATTCCAAGAAAAAAACTTTTTTATACCTTAAAATCATGTTAATTTTCTAAAAATAATTTTACATTTGATTTACAAGCACAATGCACTTAAGGATTGAAAAAAAGAAAACTTGTGTTACAATTTGTTCAATCCTTTCTTTTACTCAAGAAAAATATCAAAGAAGAAAAGCATATTCTCTTAATTGAAAGTTATGGCGAGATTTTCATTAACCCCCTCCTCCTTGGGGAGATTTTGCCAGACCCCTCCTACCATTTAAGCTCACGTAATTAATGGACGCCCCCTTCTTGATAAGATATAACTAATTTACAACAACAAAAAACTATATCTGCATTCACAACTTCCGGTCTAATGTAGTTTCTTAATGGAAAGGCAAACAAAAACTTATCTGGTTTTGAAATGAATGAACAGTACTAATCACACAAATCAGCTCCTCAGCATCCCTTTGCTCTTGAGCATCTTCTTGCTCGTCGGCATTTTTGACCTAAATGCCTTTATATTCACTTTAATTTATACCTATGTATGGCTGCTCACACGAATTTGTTAATGTCCCTAGGTGACCCCTAATTAGGCTTACCATACGTCCTGGTTTACCCAGGACAGTCCTGGGTTTTGGAGGCTGTCCTGGGTCCCAAAATGTCCTGGGTTTTCGTAATTTTTAGACTGGACAAAATTTTTTTGTGAAATTTTCGATAAAAATTTTCGAACTGCATTTTTTTACCTACTTTTACGGCTTCACTTTACTCATATTTAGACTGCTGAAAGGGGCAGACTCTCTCTTTGTACTGTCAAACACCTTTTAGGCTGGGCGCGCACGAGTGACTAAAGTCACGGCGACCAGGATTACTAGTATCAAAAATATCACTAGAAAACAATAGAGCATTTTCAATCACATGACTCTGCCTAACAACGGCCTTAGCAACGTTGTTTTATTCCTCCAGTGACATCATGTGCGAATGCTGCTATTGGATGCTTCTTTTTCCCGCCCCTAACAACAGCCTTAGCAACGTTGTTTTTGTCTTTGTCACCGTGACAAAAGTCGCCCGTGCGCGGTCGCCCTTAAATGTGAAAATTAACTCTGAACTTAATTGTTGTGAATTTTATGATTTTTTTAAATCTAACAAAGGATTTTTGAAAAAAGTGATGTCAAGTGATAAGTACAAATGATTAAATAAAGTATGTTATTTCAGTTTAAATGTTTAATTTTTTTTTGTTTGGGTGTTTATTTAGTTTTTAATCTTTGATGGACCGATAGGTCGACAAAGTGTCCTGGATTGAGCTCAAGAAAATATGGTAAGCCTACCCCTAATTCTCTTTAGAACTGTCGTTTCACCTCACCATTTCACGGACCACTATCAACGAACGATATTTCGGATCAATATGGTCCATAGACCATCTTTTGGAAATTACTGGTTAAAAGCCAAAAAGATCTAAAATTGTTATGACTGGTCATGATATCTCAATACTATTTCATATTTGCATAACACCCCCCTTTGATTCGCCACTGTCATTCCAGACAATTTCGTGCGTGTCGTTCCGTGTTTGAATCACGAAGGTAACAGCAGCACGCTTTCGGGCACTGGACGCACCAAGTGGAAACAAAGAAAACCTCAACCGCACACGCTGGCAGAGGTGCCAATAAGTGTTTGTGATGACGTATCACTCATCACTCTTATTGTTAAGGACCTTTATTTCCGAGCTGACATTTTGTTGTGACGCAGAGGGGAGACCGGGGATCGTATGAAAATTGCGTTAATTTTTAGGTTGGGATGCGTGGGTGTGAGCAAGATCAAAGAGGGCACACCCCTTTTAAGAAGCTGGGATACGGAAGGGTACAGCAAGCTCCTCTAAATAGTAATCGAAATTCTTGATTTTTAGAGAATCTCTATCTTTTCTGAATTAAATATGAGAAAATATAGAGAATACACTTTTTTTCGGTAAAACTTAGAATTTGATTCGAATAGATGATTCAAAAGACCTTAACCCTCCCTAAGATAAAATCCTGTACTTTCTCCTATATCTCTATACGCAGCTATAATATTTTGGGTACGACGTAATAATTATTCGATACCATATAATACTTCAAACATAAGTATCACAGAAAATATTATTGTCCATCTCTAACAAACTAAGGAAACTATGCTCCAAGGAGGGGAAGGGAAATTCGTGATAGATCCTTTCCCAAAATTTGGAAAATACCCTGTTTTAATCACAGAAAACGATTAAAACTAACTAAAAAAAACATATCGCCCAAATATACCTAATAAATTTGTTTTCTGTCTACGTCTACACCATTGTACCCTAGAACTGATTCGGTCCCCAAACAGTGCTTTTGTTTTGTTTGTCTCCCATTACTCTTGCGTACCCAAGGGCGGGGAATATCACTTAAAAAAACAATCCGAAATTTTCTTTTTGTGACCATAGAAAACGACTAAAATACCCCACATGCCCCCTAAAAATACAAAATAACACCCTCCGAGTCCCAGTACCCCTCAAAGGTTTTCCTTCTCTAAAATCTGCTTCGCTATTCAAAAGAGTTTGAGAACCGGGCCACGTCACCACGATCCCGAGAATCCCGGATTCTCCAGAAGCGAACTGACTGAACAAACAAAAGCCGCGGCGGGAAAAAGCGCGCGGAAACCGAAAAAGCGGCTGGAAACCGAAAACGCACTTCGCCGGGCGGGCGACCGCCCTCAAGGCCGGAGATGAGTTCAGGGACAGGTAGCGGCGGCGCTCCTCAAGGCCTGCTGGCTGCAGAAGTCGCCACTGAGCTACCAGGAAGGAGGGATACGGAAACCTTTTCGCCTACGCAGGCCTATCAGTCAGGTGGCGGCCGCATCACACTGGGCTATTGTTCCGGGGGGCCAGATGTTGGACTGCCCACCAAAATATTCGGACCGTCCTTGGTAGGCTTACCATATTTTCTTGAGCTCAACCCGGGACACTTTGTAGACCTATCGGTCCCCCCCATCAAAGATTAAAAACTAGATAAACACCCAAACTAAAAAAAAAATTAAACATTTAAACTGAAATAACATACTTTATTTAATCATTTGTACTTTTCACTTGACATCACTTTTTTCAAAAATTCTTTGTTAGATTTTTTTAAATCATAAAATTCACAACAATTAAGTTTAGAGTTAATTTTCACACTTAAAAGGTGTTTGGCAGTACAAAATAGAGTCTGCCCCTTTCAGCAGTCTAAATATGAGTAAAGTAACCGTAGAAGTAGGCAAAAAAATGTAGTTCGAAAACTTTTATCAAAAATTTCACAAAAAATTTTGTCCAGTCTTAAAATTACGAAAACCCAGGACAGCCTCCGAAACCAAAGACTTTCCTGGGTAAACCAGGACGTATGGTAAGCCTAGTCCAGGGACGTCTCCCCAAATTATGGGGATAGTGGTTTGTGGGTCAAAAAATGTAAAAAAGTGAAAAAAAAAATTCGAGTTCCCCTTATGATAGGTGTTTTAAAAGGATGGTGCTAAACTTACCTTGCAGGTCTGTCATCAAGCCATGACAAACAAGATTTTCATAGGAACCCATGTCCGCAAATGTAAACTGTGTCCGCTATAGGACAATGTTCGCCGGCGAAGGGGCATCGTTTAACTTTTTTTTATTCGACGGAAAACTTCAATTATTATTATATTACATATTCAGAGAGAGCACACCCGAAAACTCTTGTGAATCAAAGTTCATCAAATTCTGCCGGCAGTTAGCAGAGAAAATCACCTCTTTTTTTTCACTTTCAATTTCTAATTCAAAATTTTTCAGATCGTCTTCAAATTTGAAAGGGATTTTCTCTGCTAATTACCGGCCACAGGTGTTTTCGGGGTGCTCTCTCCGAATATGTTATTACGGTTTTCCGTAAAATAAAAAAGTTTGACGTTGCTCCTTCACCGGCGAACAAGCGCAGTGTGGTCCAACCTGCAGCCCTCCTAAATATCCACAGGAGAAACTGATACTACTAGAAATAAATTTCATTACTAAAAATTACTAATATTTTTGTTTTTAAATTAAAATTTTAACGTTTTTCTGAATTTAAATAGCATTGGCCGCCGTATCTTGGGAAAAAAACACCCTTCCATTCATCATATAGGGAATTAGGGATATACTTTTTTCCTGTCACCTGTCAGTAAGTTCAATTGGTAGAGTTGAAAACTGATGAAAAATCTTGTGTTTAAATACCGTGTTTGGCCCTATTTTGAGCTATTTTCTCACTGCTATTACGAGTCCATCCAATACTATTTTTAAAATGTAAGAAATAACTCAATAAAAGGTGCGCCACTCCTTTCCTTTTGCGTATTTCAGAATAAACACTTCGCATAATATGCATCCTTAAAGAGGAACCCTTAATTTTATCTGAAAGTTTTAAGTAAAATTAGTTTAATACTCTTCAAATAATCCTGGACACTTTGAATTAGAGAGAGTCAGTTATCCAAGTGGCACGCTGCGTAACTTATTCTCATACTTCAAAATTTTAACTGAAAAACAAATTTTTTTCTCATAAAAACAAAAAAATCATGGTTGGTTATTTTCGTTTAAAACGTTTTATTAACTCTAAAAAAAAACAATCATGGCGATTTGTACAAAGAAAGGAGGCCTTATGCTTGACAAACTTTTTAAACATTTTTTTTTTTGCTTTTTTTTTAAACATAACCCTCTCCGATTTATTCTACTAATACTTTAAAAAACCACAAAACTTGTTTTTCTCAAGTTGCAAGGTTTAAGTCCTTATTTAAGTTTTAAAAATTTTTTCATGGTTTTTTTATAGCCATAACATTACCAACTATCCCTTAAGAAAAATATGATTAAAATCCTGTAGTACAAACCTCAGATACCTAGCTTTTATTATGAGCAATACATTTTAAAATCTTGGGAAATGTAAAATAGTAAAAAATAAAAACACAAAAGGTTTTGTTGCCAATTTATTACGTTTCTACAAAGCTCTATGATTTATTGATTAACATAAAAACAGGCTATTTCTTCCCATGCTTATTTCATATAAATGCATAAGCAAAGTTATGTAACAAACATATGAACACAACTGCAGGTCACCTTGTGTTATTAGTTTTAAATGTTTGTGTTTAATTATTTAACCTTCTCTTTCGAGTAGTTAACAAACTTGCTTGTTAACGCCAACCAAGAGATTTAAGGTCAGTATGTATATGTACAAAATATACATTTGTTGATGTCTAATGATTACATTATGATGGACAACACACACACAAAATGTGAGTAAATTAACCCCCCCAAATATATTGTGTAATAATAACTAAAATATTAGGAAATAACTTTTAAAATATTAGGACATCGTCTGGCATAAGATGCATAAAACAAGCTAATACAAATTAAAATTACAGGGGTACATATAATACAAATCTAAAATCAAAGATCACTTTACAATTACGTTGGTTAATACAAATATTATGATTACTTAAAATATTAAATATTTACTGCACAGACAATAAGCATACTCCAAAATTAAATGAAAACCATGATAACACTTAACTAAAATTAACAATCCTAATACACTTAAATGGTCAAATATTTACAAGAGAAATTAGGACAAATATTTTAAGTGATCTCCTGACTAGACATCATACAGATGGATATACATAATGACACAGGCAAATGAAAATTAAAAACATATTTACTGTGAACAATGGGAGAAACCAGGCATTATTACTGTTAATGAGATTACAAAAAGAGAAACTACTTGTTAAAATTGGGAATTCCTAAAATTGGGAATTTTGCAGCCCGAAACCATAAGATCTTTCACTATACTCCTGTAGAGGCAGAAAACTAGGGTCATCCTTTTCACTGCTACTGGAGTAGTCTAGCTCTAGATCATCGTTTGATAAAGATCTTAATGGTTTCGGGCTGCAAAAGTCTAGCTAGGCCAGAGCCTTAGGTGGTGAAATATTACTTTTAGTTAGTATGGGTCATGTTACTGGAAGTTTCATTCAGGGTTGGTAAATATCATGATATTTATATGATACCCTCCGATTTAAACCTCTGACTGCTTCCAAAGCTCCAGAGCTCGCCGCCATATGGAGAGGGGACCATCCACGCCAATCCCTCATATTCACATCTGCACCTTTGCTGATTAGCAGCTCGAGTACAGCGATTTTATTTAAGGCGGCTGCAAGGTGAAGCGCTGTAGTTAATACTAGTCCAAATCAAAATATTACTTTTTGAGATCATTTTAATTAATTATTTAAATCATAATTATCCAGAGGATATTTTCAAATAATTATGAGAATATCAAATAATTATTAAAAATCAACTTACTCATTTATAATTTAAGGTATCAATAGTTTATTTAAATTATCCAAAGACAAAATCAAAACTGCTCCTAGAACAAATTACTTCCCATGCTAACTAGTTTTTATTGCTAAGTACTAATCAGGTTTGACAAAAAAAGGATTTTAACTTGATGATTTTACAATTTCATAGCGTATTAAACTGTAATTATTAAGTTAAAAATTTTAATAACTTAATAAATTACATTTAAAAAAAAAGTGCTTGAAAATCTGTTTTGGGAGGTCAGAGGTTATTAGCGTAAAAAATATTGATTTTGTTATTGGATAAATATCACACACACCATGATGTAACATGACGTATAGCCTATAAATATCATGACATATCTGCCAACCCTGGTTTCCTTAAAAAATGTGGAAAATAAAGTCATCCAGAATAATTACCTCTTTGCTGAAAAAAATTAATGCCCAGAATCATCACCCCTTGTTCATCACATAAAACTATCAACTTCAAACATACAACAAACATTTAAAAATTTTGATTTCAATTAGTTTTAATTGGGTGTGTTTTAATATGCATACTTTTCCATTAAACAGCCTTAGTTTTTAAAAGATACTAATTCAATAAAAATTTCTATTGTAAAATTCTATTTTGAACTAGCTTAGAATTTATCGTGTTAAAAAATTTTTTTTATCAGAATTTGGATGGTTTTTACATGAGAAATTCATAATAAAGTCATTAAAAGTTTGATTGTAATAGAAAATAATTAAGTTCAGAGATTATGTTAGCATTCATTTACATTCTACAGTCTAGTTTTAACCATAGGTGCTAATGGAAAAGTGCCTAATTTTGATTATCACATTCAGCTAACGAGAACTATTTTAAAAAATTGGCATTGTTAAACTCAAGGGGATGTTGTGTCCTAATGCTGTGTGAACACTGAGCACTATGCCCAAATCCTGCCATCCCAAACCCAATTGGATTGCAGGTTATTTGAAAATAGAAACTTTTGCTTTTCCACTCAGGATTCCTCATTAGGGATGCAAAAAAACTGCAAAACTCTTTACCCCGCAAGAACGGGAAAACTCTACCCTTTCGCACTCTTTCCTATTGTCCATATATGACACCACAAGGCCCACTTTGACTGAAGTTTGATATTTATTATCAGAGGGCATAGTGTGTAACCAGCATTAGGATTTCAGCGATAAGAAATTAAAAATGATTAACTGCCTCAATTCATAGCAAGAAGATTACGATAATATTTCAAGTCTGAGGTGTGGAACTTTGATAAGTCGTCAAAAGTAAAATACTAAAGATTCAATACCTTTACAATTCATTTAAAAAGTCAAGTTTTCAATATCTTAACTATTTTAATGCATAAAACTTCCAACTTATTGGAAGCGGAGCAGGGAACGCAAACGGCCAACGAACAGTTGTAAACCACTGTCGCCACGAATGCTCACAAACTCTGCCAAAGCAAGTTGAACACTTCACTCTTGCTTATCTCACATATGTCTTGAAATCTTAATTCTTGCAAAGCACATAATTCATTTATAATTGTAGGAAGCAAGACAGTATTCACTGAACAACACCCCTTAAGTCAGGAACATTAAGCATGTAAAAGGGTTGTTCAAATATCGCGTAAGCGGGTCATTGGTCATTTTGATTTCTGACCTTCCTACTGTTGTTGCTCTAGAAGTATTGTCATAGTAGTACTTAGGAGAAAAATGTGAATGAAATTATGTTATGTGAAATCTAAGGTACAAGTTAAAGACCTGTCGACGCTACAAGTCACCTTCACTTTACTCCTAAATTAAATTTAAAGGACTGGGTGAGCTAATTATTAATAAGCTAACTGCTCCCTCGTCCTGTTAGTACATTTTGTTTGTTAGAAAATTTCTCTCATTTTAAGCAGTCATCCAACGCAGGGGTCGATCCAGGCAGGCCCGTGCTGGCTAGGGGGACGTGTATATTTTCTCAAATCAGTTCAATTTATTTTAAGTTAAAATAAATTTATTTTTAATACATTTATTAGTGAATTACTACTGTTATTCAGGGTTTCTCCCGACTCCTTTAACTTAAAGCTCACCAGTCGAAATATAAAAAAATCCCAAAATATACACGTCCCCCTGGCCAGCACGGGCCTGGATCCAGGTTTTATTTTTTGGGGCCCCTTTTTGTGAAAAATTGAAGTCAAATTATATTTTAACTTTTCTAATTATCATAAAACATTTTTTATTTGAAATAAATAAGATTTTGTGAATGTTTTCTTGCAAATAATGATTAAAGATTATTTAAATTTTTAGAAAGGGTTGTTTTATGAACTTTAATTTTGTGAAGGGGCCTTTTTAAAGAACTTGAATTTTGTGAAGGGGCCTTTTTTAAGAATTTAATTTTAATGAAGGGGCCTTTTTTAGTAGGTGGAATTTTGTGAAGGGGCAGTAAAAGAACCCCAATTTTTGGCTGGATCGACCCCTGCAACGTAATTCATATTTTTCCTTATATGGTGAAATGCTAGTCTTTAAAAGCAACGAAAGTTTTCTAATCCAAGATTATGCCTTGGGTAAGCATTATTTATATCCTCACGTCAGTAAATTTATATATAATTAATAGCAAACCCCTTCATAAGGTGCTCACGCAATATTTGAACAGCTTCAAATTTAATTATCAATTGTGATTATATTTGTAATAGTACATATAAAAACAAAGTAATTGTGACCAAGGGTATGAAAAACACAGAAATAGACAACATGGTTCCAAATCTTAGCATAGGGTCTTTAGAGGGTTTAACACCTTTAAAATGCATTTTAGGGCCTTAAAAGCAGTTTTTGAAACCTAATTTTAAGCGTTTAAAATTATGTGTGAAATTTTGTCCAAGAAACCAAATTCCTTAACATAAAATAAACATACTGAATTAATAAAATTTGGTTTATGAATTTTTTGGTTCCGAATTAATAAACTTGGGGCTTACGCAATGCATGCAAAAGTGCCATAATGAATGCAAAAAAAGTCAAAACTCTAGAATTGGGAATAACTGATAAATCAACAGTTTGGATTAAAATTATGGCCTTAGGAACCTTGAACATCAAAATAATTTTTTGTTCTCGGATAGGTAAAAAAAGGTTTTATTTTGGATAGGAATCCTTCAACAAGACTTTTCATTTATATATCTTCTAGAAGAGAAATTTATGCTTTTTTACCATAGTTTCATTAGGGACCCTTGCACGTCAATTGAAAAAAAAAACAGGATTTGTTATATCTCTTATGCTGTTTTGGCCTCAACCTTCTTGTAAGAGACCCAATGACAGGTTGAGTCCTCTTTATCCAGCAACAGGAAAAACTACCCTTCTTGGACTGAGTCGCAGGTAGAAACAAAAAAAAAACAGAAATCTTCAATACCCCTGATACACAATCACCCATGGCCAAATACATTCACCCATGGCCAAGTTATGGCACGTTTTATGCAATTCATTCAAACTACACACAGCGAGGTAAATGGCTTACATCAAAAACCTAGAGCATTGTAAGTAGCACCATACCTATCCTAAAGATAGGGAATTTTTGAAATTCATGGTCCCATGCTGGGTAGGGGAGACCGGGGCTAGTTTTCCACTGGGGCAAATTTTCCAACGCCCTTTATTTTTAAATGAGCAATTAGATCCAACGAGTGAACTGGATGAAAAAGAAAGACTTCACACATATTCTGATGTACTTTCAGAATTTTAGCTCTTGTAGTTTCGTCAGAAAAGCGGTTTTTTCAATATTTTGCTCTTTGCATAAACTTTTGGATTTTTATTAAAAATGTGATTAAGCCCTTTTAATTTTAACTGACTAATCTGATATTGCATATTCTGATAGAGGATTTCTTCCCCTACAAAATTATGCTTTTGTTTTTCAATAATATTACACCCCCACTCGTTGAGGGGCTTCCAAAGTTCAAAAAGTGAGTTGGGGCAGGTTTTCCAAAAGTAGACGGGGCACTTATTCCAACATTTGTGTGGCTCAAGCTCAAACAAATCAACCAATCCATAACGCAAGCTAACGATTCCAAAGGAGTAGTTTGTTTGAATCCCTCTAAATTTTTTCCTATTTCTTTCAAAAAAGGTGGTGTTCTTATTGTTAAAGTGTATATAGTTCTTATAGTACTTACATTTAAAGAAAACGACCATGAAAGCCTTTACAAATATTCATTTAATCAGATAAACAGACCCACTAGAAGGATTTGTAATTTGAAAATTAGAATGTTATGGTTTGAAGATCGTCGAATTTACGTTGAAATCTCGTTCTTCATAGATTTTGATCCTTACAGCCATTAACCCCGTGCACAATGTAGGAAATTTCATTTAGAAAATTTTCGCCAAAGATTAGAAGGAAAATCGCCAGGTTATGAAAATTACTGTAACCCGCAATAACACGATATGCTAACTCAGATAGTTGGTCAGATTTAATACTAAAACTTGTTGACTGCAGCTGGCGTGGCCGAACGGTTAGTGTGCTTGGTCTCTAAGTTTCAGAACCAGGCTCGAATCGGCGTACCTGCCATATGATTGATTAATTTTTGAAGATGCCTGAAATTTAAACTACTTATAAAGTAGAGTTATTAGTTATTTTTACACTATTGATTTCCGTAAAAGGAAATATTAACCTATTTTTTATGTGTATGTAAAATGTTTTAATTGTTACTAATTTTTTTTCAGAGGAAAAAATTCCGAAACAATACTTTACAATATTCGACTAAAAATTTCACCTGCATTAAATTAGAAGTATTTTTGAATTACATGAATAAAAATCTAACAAAAAACAAAGATTAAACCATTTTTTTAATTTTTTTTTTACTATAGAAAGATTATTTCTCTACATAGGTTTCACAAAGGAATTTGGTTTTACATATGAATCAAACTTT
Organism: Tetragnatha montana; assembly: GCA_963680715.1. Lineage (NCBI taxonomy): Eukaryota > Metazoa > Arthropoda > Arachnida > Araneae > Tetragnathidae > Tetragnatha > Tetragnatha montana. The sequence continues at coordinate 15,952,341 of OY796676.1, read as the reverse complement.
TAGAAAAGTCGTCACTTAATAAGAACGGTGTCTTCTTACATTTATTGTCGATTAAATATAATAAAGATGGGCACAGCTTCGATAAGAGTCCTCCAGCCGCCATGTTTATCCACATCTCCCTCAGCAATATGCTTAAGTCCTTCTTTAGTGTTGTCATCATTTGAGCTTATGGGTAAACATGGCGCCTCAAGATGTAAGTTAACTTAAATGCAATAACTTTGCAGAAAAAAAACCTGTAGTGCTAAAATTGATATTTCCCCCCTCTCGAAACACACTCTGTTTAGGCGTAATAAAGACGTCCCAGGGTTGCACCGACAGCCTACTACCGTCCGGCAGGGTCGATGCTGTTAGAATTATCTAACGCACCCTAAACACTCGAAGCTAGAATTTGGTAGTGGACTGATATATAATTAAACTATTATAAATAAAACAGTGGTGGCCACACAAAAGAAAAGATTAACACTATAATTAAAATTTAGCTACCACTTTTAATTTTATTTTCATTTTTATATATAATCAATCTTTTAAATGGGGAGTACAGACGGGGCAGGAGCAGCTTACGCTGCAGGTACCCCGTTACCAACGAATACTCTCTGGGTAGTACAGCAGATCCAGAGAACAGTATGAGGAATATGATGAAATTTTGTTTACCCAAAAATAAGTAAAAATGAAATGTAAGGAAGCAAATTCATTTAGGTTGGAAAACTAGCCCCGGTCTCCCCTATACATCTAAGAATGATTTACACACCAACTGGCAGTATAAGGAAATTGTTACTATTTTAAAAATTTAACAATTAAATTAGTTTCTTATGTTTTAAATTTAGAATTAATTAAACTCATCTTGTGCATAGTTTAAAAATTATTATCATTCTTAATTTGTATTAAAGTTTAGAAAAATTAGAGCAACACAACACTCGTATGCTTCTTACAGCAAATGCAATGCGATTAACAATTTTAGAGGGGAATGAAGCAGTCATTAGTTCTTGGCCCTGTTGCGTAAAGCCTTTTACCGCCGAGAACCAATGGCAGAGCTCAATTTCCCCCAGAATACATGAATTGCTGCAATAGCACCGCCATATCCGTAAGTGCAAAACTAGCTCAATATAATAAAAATGTTTTTAAATTGTCACTTAAAAATCCTATTTATAATCCAGATCTTAACACAAGATAAGAAAAATTGCCAATTGGTGAATAACTGAGTCATTCACTTTCTATCAACAACCACTTTTTAGTTCATCTTTTAGCTTAACTTAGAACATTGCATTTGATATGACGACACTATGTAGTACAAGCTTAAATTTAAGAGATTAGACAAAACAATAGTCTACAATACTATCTTCAGTTATGTTAATTACCAAGGCTTGAGAGAAATGATTATAGTTACAGCATTTACCAGGGATATGCATAAATAAATAGTTTGTAAAAATTGATGAAGTTCAATGATAATTCGATAATTGTAAAAATGCAATGGAATGAGTTTACCTGATTATGATGATGAAATTAAAAGAACTACTAATAGAACTTGAGTTATCGATGTTTCACGCTATATCGACGTTTTTTAACCGTTTGGTACTTGTCCATAAACCTCTTCACAGCCTTGTCCAGTTTCCCTTTCGCAACAGTCAGTTCTTGTTTCAGAGAAAGAAATGCAAAGTCATTTTCTTCCTCATGCATTTGTTTTTTTAAATAGACAACAAATGCCCTGGCAGCTACCAAGATTTTTTGTTTAGAAGCCTTAGCTTTAGAGTTGCTTCTCCTGTCTTCGTAGAATTCTTGAGGTATCAGATCGCGGACTGCACCCATCATATGCGTCATGTGAGTGCGTCGCATCTTCTCATTCTGGTTGTGGTTGTTCCGCTGGACTTCAGACTTGGTGGGCTTGGCAGGGGTGCTTTTCCTGGCGCCACCTCGCTTGGATGGAGGCTTCGTCGGGGGAGGCATCGGCAAGTTTGGTTCCTCTGATTCCGAGCCAGAGGGAGATGTCTCAAGGCTGTTGCTGAACTTTCGGCGCTTCCGCGTGGGCATCTTCCTGCTGCTTGGGTTTGTTCTCTTGGTGCTCTTGCGGGCTTCCATGACCTGTCTAGCAGCTTTATCGATGCTCACCTTTTGAGACGCCTTCACTTTGCAGCGACGATTTCGCGTGTAAGGGAGTGGAGATACCGGGTACGATACAGCAACGGGAGGGGATGGGAGATCAGAGACGTTCCAAACATCCACATCAGATGAACATTCATCTTTAATTTCAATCTTAATCGGTGCCGGTTGATAGGATTTCACTGAAAAATACATCAGGAGTTCAGACTGGACACATGCATAAAGGTCACTTACATGGGTGCCACTTTTCCTTAAATTGCAAGACAGAACTAGTTTTTTTTAATCTTTAAAAAAAAAAAAAACGGAAGAAGAATAAATATATAATTTCACCAGAAGAATAAATGAAGATTTTTATATATTATTCCACAACATGTGCAAGGTGACTTAGGAAATTTGATGTGTTTCTGTCCACAAGACAAGATTGGCACCCATAAAGATGACACTTTTACCATGAAATAATACTGGTGCTATATATCTCACCGATACAATTTATAATTATTTATGTTTTGTTTATAAAGTTAAAGCCAACAGTTGAAGAAAGCAGAGTTGGGAACACCCAATCAGCACACTGGAAAAACATTTAAAATTAAAATGAAACTAAACACTGTCTGCCATTAGTGATATGGTACACGACAACTAGATTAAAAAAATTAAACTTTAAAGCACCAGTATCATCAATTAATGCTATATTTTAACAAGAAAACAAGAATGCTAAAAAATTTACTTACAATTTGCGTAGCCATGATCATGGAAAATATTGTCAGATCCTAAATTTTGAGGTTTCTTATCATATTCCTCTTCATGTTGGACATCAGCAAGACGTACCATTTTCATATTGGGATCATTACAATCAAATTCAGGCTCCGCTTTGACTAATCCATAATGGCTTACTGTTGGACTCCAATCATTAAATAAGGTTTCCAAACTTGATTCCTTGTCCTTAAACAAAAATATTTATTTTACAACTTATGAATTGAAAGGGCTAGTTTTCATATCATACAAACCCTATGTTGAATTTATGAACTACATTTAGCTTTTTCTGTCCGATCGGAAAATTCTAATCAACATCATTAGCAGTGGAGAAGCTTGCATGAAAGTATACAACTGTCATATCGCAAATTAAAATTTGCCAGAACAAGCTTTCGTTACCCATCTAGTTTTACAAAATGTAAAAAATCTATTCCCCATTTATAGTCGGTGTAAATAGAATTGGTGGTTGACCTTGACTTTTTTCTCAATGTATTTCTTCTGTGTTGCCATGGTAAAGAATGACGTTTAACCGCCTATTTTATTTACACAGACTATAAAGTTATCTACGGAGGTAAAACCTTTCAATTACTTGGTGTGATGATACTCTGATATATATATTTATCAAATAACATAATCAACAATTTTCATGCTAAAACCATCCAAAATTCATTTCAAGTACTACTTTGTGACATGAAAAATTAGGAACAATTTTAACCAATTTAACACCTTTAAAATTCTAAAATGAATAAAACATTTTATGAAACCTGGTCCTGTTTAAGCAACATAAACAAATGCGCAAAAGGAAGATAATGTATTTAAAAGCACTTTTGGGTTTTTCTTTGGCACACTGCATTTAACAATGCTTAAAAGTTTTTATTTACAAGAAATCTTATTGCTCTATCCTATTATTTTGAGAAATCACCAGAATTTTTTATCCTATTTTCTAACTGATACAATCATCATTTAAAAATATGAAAGATAATTAAAAACTCATCGGTGCAACAGCCCTAGTGGGCCAAGGCCTACGATGCCCATCTTCGTTTTCTTGACCGTGGGGCCCTGGGGTGCAAGGCATATGTCCCGGTTAGGTGGTCAGTCTAACGCAAGACCCCCAGTGTTTAGTTCCCAAGCACGCTTGAAAATCAATTTATCGACCCACTGAAGGGATGAAAGGTTGAGTGGACCTTGCCCAGCCCGGGAGCCGGGAATCGAACCCCGGACCTGTGGCACGGAAGAGCTATGCGCTACCACTGCGCCACCGGGCTTCATGCAAGATAATTTATTAGATTATTTATTGTTTAATTAGATCAATAACTATTCAGTTTATTAATAAAAGTCAAAAAATTTTGTTGATATTTGGATATAACGTGTCCAAAAAAACCGGGCGATATTTAGCGGGGACAGAATTGAACCCAATATTTTCTTTGAAGCGAAAATGAAAATATAGTATATGCATAAAGTTCTTGGTACATTGATATTTTCTTGTAATTGTTAGCAAATATGCTCTGGGTGATAAGATTTAATTAAAAATGTTCTTAAATAGTAATACTTTGGTTCAACTAGTATTGACTTCTAATAAACAGTATTTTTCTAGTTTATGAAAATATCTCATAAATAAAACCTTTAAAATATATGCTAATTTGATGTTCCCATACAAATATATATATATATATAATATATCGTCGGCTTACAGTCGAAAGGCACTAAGTCACTTTATGCTCAACTACTCTGTACGAGGTTATGCCAAATTTGGCTATCATTTTACCGTTGCCATTCTAGTTATAGTGTATGAAAAATAAAATATTATTATAAAACCTTTGAAAAATCAAATTATAAAATCTTTAATAATCCCTAAAATAACTCAAATATGATAAAATAATTTCAACTTAATAAATTATTAATCGCGGACCAACATTTAAGCTTTTTACTGTATGAATTCTTTCTGGTTTAAAACAGTTTGACGAGATTTTAGAGATGAGCCAAGAGTTCGCTCGTTCGTTGGCGACATTCCACCGCTTTCAAAATATCTTCCAACAGTGACTTAGTGCCTTTCAACTGTAAGCCGACGATTATATAATATTTATCAACTCCAGAAGTACACAATGCAAATAAAATTGATATATTTCAAAGCAAACATACCACATCGTAATTCACGATCCGATTGAGTTCGTCACCGAAAATTTCGCTAGCTAAAGACACTACATCAAGAGGTGGTTTTGAAATATTAATGCCATACAAGTCATCAATCTGAAATATAATTCCATATAATTTCACATAATATAACAAGAAAGGCACATATGTGACATGCAAAGGAAGGCAACTATAAGAAATCTTAAAACACAAAAAGCTCTGCATAGAAGTCCTACAAGTTCTCTTAATATTTTACCTGTCCTGTAGGTAGTGGTTCCATGGGTGGTAAAAAAACATCCTTTTTATATGTATTGTCCTCCTCAAGAAGTTTCTCATAAATATCCTCGTAGTAAGGATCAGAACACTCAGGGTAATTGCGGGAATTCTCTGAACCACTCATCTGAAAAAAAAAGTTTAATTTAAATTTCAAACAATAAAAAATCTTGAAAAAAACAAACAACTTTCTCTCAACATTACCCGTAAAGATTTAGCACAATTCAGGGATGAGATAGGTAAAAAAAGCAAAAGTCTGAAAACTGTTAACGACATTTGATCTACAGCAATTATTTAGCTTTAAATCTAATCTAAAGTAAGAACAAATCTGAAAAACTAATAACATGAGGTTGTTAACATAAATTTTAACTTAAAAATTTTGCAGTACAGTAATGATTTGTAGGAAAGAAAACTACCCATTAGAAGCCTAATTTAAGTGGAGAAAGAAAATGACTCACTGCCCAGGCAGCACAGCTATATCATTTTACATCAATTTATATCAACTTATGACATTGGTTGATATCGTAGGGATATCTATTGATACAGTGTGCTACCTGGGTGGATGACCCCCAAATTTAAAACAAATTATATAAAATTACATTCGCAAATTCTATTGAAATCACTGCAAAAATGTAGGGTGCCTAATGCAAATCAAAGAACCTTAAGCTGATATTAAATTGTTTTAAAATATGAAAATTTACCAATTAATTTTTCAAAAAATAAAAAGTCTGAAGTTTTCATGAAAAGTCAAAAATCTGAAAATTCTCATCCCTGACAATTCTAACAACAATATCCACGATATTTAAAGAAACACAATCATTAGACAATCATAGTGGTTCCTTGTTACCAAATTTACTTATATATATCAACGTAAAAACTTTCAAGATGTTAAATATTGCTTACAAATTGAAACTAGTGAGATAAAAACAGAAAAAAAATCGAGGAAAACATCCCAAGCAATTAAATAGGATTTTTTCAAAAGTAATAAATAACCTTATTAATGTTATGCACGTCATTAAGACCCGAAATAAGTACCACACCAGAAATCGCATGTGCATGCCACGACAGCTGATGCCGGCCGGCAAATTATTAGCGATTCGCCGGTACCGACGTCATACCTGGCAAAGATCGCGCTCCAAAAAATGCAGGTCTGGCGTTTGGCGAGGAAAAGTCGCGCCAACAGATGTTGAAAACGCCCATCAGAAGCCGGTCAATTTTTTAAAAAATTACGTCTCGAATCGCTTTTTGATTCACAAAATGAAGATGCTCGGCACAAGATCGCGTAGAATTGATAGATTTTGGCATACATAATCAACTACGCACAAAAAAAAGACGTATCAAGACACGACTGCAGAGAGCTGCAAGATGCCGAATATTTCCGCATAGTAGCGATCTAACATGAACGATTTTTAAGTCCATGCGAAATTTAACTTTAAAATGCAATCACGTATTCCATTTATCCAAATCAGTTCAGTAAAAAAGATGCCATATGTAACACTGGCAATATTAAATTCATATATACATTACACTATCTTCAAATCATCAACAAAAAAAGTCTCCAAGAGAGCAAGCAACTTACATTGATCTATCATCATATGGGGGATAATCCAAAAGAGAGAAAGTGGATCCTTCAAGGACCAAGAGCTACGAAGAAATACAACAAATGCTCTAGGTGAGAGACACGAAGCGACTGGACAAATCTACGCAGAGCTCGCCGGGTCGTGTGCTTTTACTACCAGGGTATTCGTGCGCGGATAAAGCATGAGGCCATAGTCAATGACGTTGTTTCGCCGGTTTCGCATCTGAAGCGTAAAACAAGCCGGTTAAAGCGTAATTACGAGTTAAAATACTATTCGGTGCTTTGAATTTAACTTTAATGCCACTTTAAATCGAAAATAAAGTGATATTTAGGGAAGTAATGAGAACTATGTTTACGCGGAGGGACACGGGGAAGGGGAGTGAGCAGGTCCGGCAAGACTGGCGGGAAAACGTAGAGGCGGAGCCAAATCTCTCAGCCAATCGCACAGGAAGGTAATACTTGGAATTTAGGAGCTTTGTTAAGGAGTCTTGAACATTGTTGTGAAATCAGCTTTTGCTAACAAACTTTTCTTTGATTTAAAGGCTAGAAATACAGTTTAAAATTAGTATTTCACCTTTTGAAATATTTTCTCCATTGAAAAAAAAAATGCTTTATTTAATCAAAATAATTTTATTTTTAGATGTCGAAATTTTCTGTTCTATTTTAGGAAACTAAGAGTTAAATAACAAAGTTAGCACAGAATAGAGACATTAATTTTTCAAGAAGTTTTTAAAAACATTCCAAAAGGTTTGACCAGAAATCTTTTGGGAATATGAATGGGAATATGAATGAATTTAGAAAATTGATTAAGTAAAATAATAAAAATACGCATATTGGTACTAAATATTTAGACACTGAGGTAATATTTCTGATGGTGTTAAAAAAAATGAACGAATTTTTCCATAGATTTAATACGCTTTGGATTTCGATCTCCGTAATTGTAGAGATCAAATATTTTTTTAAAGCTAAAATTGTGCACTAACTGTTTATTTGTATACAAATTTATTACTAAAATATTGGTAAAAAGGAGAAATTGGTGTAAAAATACTCTAGTTGTCTAAAATTATACCTTAAATTGTGCTGTAAATGAGTTTGTCGTTGGAAAACTTTTAAATATTGCTTGAAATTACATAAATATATTTTCAAACAGTGTAAGAAAGTACCCAGTTGATTAGTTTTATACGTTGTTATGTTATGAGGTGCTTAAAAGTTCGTGTGACTGGAGGTAGCTAGATTAAAATATTTAGGAATTTTTAATTATCTTTGGATTCTGACCAATGGGGATTGAAGAAAGAATAAATAATTAGGTACCGTGAAGAATTAAAAGATCTTTGTTTTTAACTGGAATGAAAAAAAAAGTTTTTATTCTAAGAGTAGGATAAAAAGTCTTACTGACCATTACTGATTATAGCTTTATTATTTAGTCAAGCCTAATAATCAGCCAGGTCTGCCTGATCGTTAGTTTTTAAACTCAATGTAATACAAAGAAATTAATTGCAGGGTTCCCACTCAATGTCTGAAATAAAATTCCCTGACTTTTCCAGGTCATTTCCCTGACTGTTCCAGGCTATTTACGGCATTTTCAGATATTTCTTGCTCTTATGAACATATATGTTCAATAAATGGTCTATTTTTTCCACTTTCTAAAGCCAAAATTGACACCCAAACATTAAAAGTTGTTCATTGTCCAGTGTCCAGGTATTCTGTATGATTTTCCAGGTTTTTGGCCAAAATGAGCAATTTTCCCTGACTATCCCCTGATTTTTTAGGTGAAATTAATTTCCAGGTATTCCCTGACCAGTGGGAACCCTGTAATTGGAGTCCGTCCATCTGCTTGAATTATTTATTTCAATCCCTACCCAAATCACCAAATTAATTAGAGATAACTTTAAATATTTCCTAGTAGCATTTCTTTTTTTATCTCCAGAGGGCACCACACATCCCTACCCTGGAAATATATCCAGCCAGACCCCTTTTGAAGTGAAAAAGTCAACAGAGAGGGGTACAGGTTATCTTATCTTTGGCAGCAAAGGAATGACTCATGAGTCATGAGACCCCTCCATGGTAAGCATCTTGGAGGTGTGTAGGAATGTGACATCTCATTCAAGCTTTGTGACTGGGGTGGGGAGGGAGTGGTTTCGAATGGGAAGACTTTCTCGAAGATTCAACTCCTTGCAAGAAACCAGGCGCGGATCCAGCACGGGTCCAACAAGGGGGGGGGGCACTTTACCTTTTGAGAAAAATGTCAAAATTTTGGGGACTTTCTAAAATGAATCACTCAAGATCCTCTTTTGGGTACCGCTGGGGGATATAAGGGAAAATTTTGAAATTTGACTTGTAAAAGTAGGATTTTAACTCATTTTGAGTACCTTTTGGGACATTTCTTGGTACTTATGAGTGATTTTTTTGGGGTCCAAGGGGGAGCACTTTCCAGAGTGCCCCTGAATCCGCCACTGCAAGAAACTGGTCAGTTCTTTGGCACTGTCACTTTGTAAGGTTTAAGGGCTGAATGTAAAGGGTTAGGTCTTTTTAAGTAAATTTTTTAAGACTTTGACTTGGGCAGAAAATTCTAATCATTAGTGTTTCTCGACCTTTTTCATGCATTGCTCTCTTTCACATCCCACAAGGCCGCAACAGGACATAGTTAGGTTTGGTCCTCAACTATTTTTTACTTTTTTTATTTACGTAAAATTAAAATACAGCATGCACAAGAGCCATACAGCATGCAAAACTTGTAAATGTTGTGTATATTTGGTTAAAATTAAATTATAGGATTTGAACCTCAGTGTGCATTAAACTTTTAAGTTTTTCTGCAACTACAACACTGACTCACACGATAAAAACGGGAGCGGGCCTCCCACAGAAAGATTTTTGAAATTTGACTCTAAAAAGTAGCATTTTTTTAATTGGGGTTTTTTTTAGCTATCTGAGGGTAATTTTTGTAATTACATTTCTTAAGAAAATTCCCAAAATTTGTAATTGGCCCCCGGTAGATTCTGCGCCTCCACGATTAGAAACGCTGATTTAAATAATTCTTTTGAATCTTTATATTGTTTGAGAGAAAATTTTGCACATTAAAGTGCACACCAGCACATTAAAGTGACGTAAGTGTTTCTTTAAGGTTTATTCACGCTGTTTCACTTTCACTGTTCATGCTGGAGTGACTCGCTCCTGTGAATCGCTTTCTCAAAAATGCAACTACTAAGAGAAATGATTGAAGACATTAATCATTGTTAGGGTAATTTGCTTACTCCAGTTTTAAAGCAATTCTCAAAATTTACAAGTGAACTTATTTTTGATGTTTTACAACAGGGGTTTCCAACTGGCGGGCGGCATGCGACAGGGGCGGGTCCAGGGGGCCATGCCCCCCCCCCCCCCGAGAAACCCTAACAAATAGCTTAAAAAACACTTTCTTAATGTTAAAATTCAAAAAATTTTCTGGGGGAGAACCCCCAAACCCCCCTTTAATATTTTGACATCCATAGGCACCAACTTTTATAAAATATTGGGGGGGGGGAGGGCCAGTACAAGACATTAAAAAACATAAAATTAAAAGAAACAACCATTAAGTTTACGTGCCTAATTACCTAATTTTGTATCAGATATATATATTAAATTTCGTTACATGTGCCTTTAAATATCGCCAAGGTGTAATATTTTGAGGTGCATTTAATGTAAAAGTTTTGTGTAATAATGCGAGCTCGAAATAAGATGGGGGTCTGGGCGATCTCTCCCAGAAAAATTTTAGAAATTTCTCTGTTAAAAGTAGCATTTCAGCTTAATTCCAAAGTTTGGGGGCTCTCCCCAAGAAAATTTTTAAAATTTGACCCTTAAAAGAAATTTTTAACACATTCTGAGACCTTTCGTGGGTTACCCTCTCCCCAAATAACCGCTCTTGAAGGGGATTCTAAACCAGAAAATATCCAAACATCACAAAATATTGGGGGGGGGGGGCTTAGCCCCCCTTCAGCTAACATTGGATGGGGCTCAAGCCCTCTCAAACCGGTATACTATAGTTTAAATGGGCGTATTTGCAAAAATTTCCCCCGGCCCTTTTCAAAATTGGGCATCTATTTATAATTTCATCCTTGAAAATTCTGTGGTTTACATGCTTTTAAAATGAGCTGAAACTTTATTTTTAGAGGCAAATTTTCAAAAATTTTCTAGGGGGCACCCCCTAGACCCCCTAAATTTCTCATGGTTACTTATTTACTATTTTCTCCTTGAACTTGTTTCTCTCCTCTCCTTTTAGGGCGAGCGCGCACGGGCGACTTTTGTCACGGTGACAAAGACAAAAACAACGTTGCTAAGGCTGTTGTTAGGGGCGGGACATATGAGCATCTAATAGAAGCATTCGCACATGACATCACTGGAGGATAAAAACAACGTTGCTAAGGCCGTTGTTAGGTAAAGTCATGTGATTGAAAATGCTCTATTGTTTTCTAATGATATTTTTGATACTAGTAATCCTGGGCGCCGTGACTTTAGTCACTCGTGCGCGCCCAGCCTTAGGAGTACAAGAAGTTACCCTCTTTAGGTGTTATCCAATGGATACCAAATGTACAAAAATGAGTAGAAAAACTTCTATTTGAAGCCAAATTTCACAAAATTCTCTGGGGGAGGACCCCCAGACCCCCCCCCCCCACATTTGCTTTCGAGCTAGCATTATCTGAAGAAACCTTTATAACTTTAACAAAGTTTCGCATTTTATTTATGTTATACTTGGAAATTTGGGAGCCAAACACCTCGCGAACACAAGTATTATTATGGCCTTACAAAAATGTTTCACCCCCCCCCCTCACTTTCTAAAACAATGGCACGGGCCCTGGATATCCTCTAAGTTACTATAAACCCCTAAAAAGCTGCTTGAAAGCAAGCACTCTTCAAAAAATTTTCTGAGGCACTGAAAATTTCGAATGTAATACCCTCCGACTTTGACATGGCCCCCCCCCCCGAAAATCTGGTCTGGAACCGCCCTTGGCCTGCGAAGTTCCACAAAAATTAAGGATAGCCCTTATATTATGGAGTAGCTTTTTAATTTCTTATGCTACTGAGTGCCGTTTGGTTCCCCTACATCTTGTTTTTTACGTTTTTCGAAGCATGTAATTAACGGTGATTCGAATTGACCGAACGCTTTCTACATAATGTTAGTACTAAATTTCTTTCGAAAAAACATTGCAAACGATATAGGACAAAGGTTCTCAAACTGTGGGTCGCCAGTCAGTTTTTTTTGGTGGGTCGCGAGAAGATTTTTAATTTGTCTGGAATAATTTGTCTTTTTTATAATTTTTACAAACGTGTTTTTTGTGTTTTGAAATTTATCGAATTGCCATGCAGTAAAAGGAATAAAAAGAGTCACAAAGAAAAATTACCCTACTCGGTGTCGAACGCAAAGGACAATAACAACCATATTCACAGCCATCAGAGTCAGTGTTAACCAACATATAAAGAAAGGAAAATTAGCTTTTCGCTGACTCTGATTGGTGGAATCCTTCTTTGATCTAGGATTTAACACTGACGCTGATGGCTATGAATATGGCCGTTAAAGTAAAATACATATGTGTATCACTTTAATGCAGGGTTCCCACTGAATTTCAGAAATAAAATTCCCTGACTTTTCCCAGGTCAATTCCCTGACTATTCCAGGCTATTTACAGCATTTTGCAGATATTTCTTGCTCTAATGAACATATATTTTCAATAAATGGTATATATTTTTCCACTTTCTAAAGCCAAAATTGACACCAAACATTAAAAAATGTTCATTTCCCGGGTATTCTGTATGATTTTCCAGGATTTTGGCCAAAATGAGCAATTTTCCCTGACTATCCCCTGATTTTTTAGGTGAAATTAAAATTCCCTGACTTTTCCAGGTATTCCCTGACCAGTGGAACCCTGTTTATGTGCTGATAATGCAAAATTTGTCCGTTATTTGAATAAGATTTAAAAAAAAATAGTGTTTCTAAACTCAGGGCTCCCCAAAGGGGTGAGCAATACAAAATTTAAGAATTTTCTTAGGAACTGATGTTGTAACTGCAATTTATCCAAGATTACTAAAAAACGAGTCGAAACCCTGCTATTAAGAGTCCAATTTCAAAAATATTTCTAGGGGAGGACCCCCAGACCCCCTTTTTATTACGAAACTGATTATGGCTCCCCCAATTAAGTATGATAATAATGATATGCTCAGATTCAAATCCTTTCTAATTATTTTCTAAACAGTTAGTTTTGCCTCTTATAGTCTAATACATACATGTAATTTATTATTGGAACAAAATACTCCACGCACGAAGCTTAAGTCTTGTAGGGGGCTTGGGAAAATTAACTGAAGATGAGATGGGTCAGGTTAAGTTTTGTTTATCAAAAGTTAGTCGCGATGTTCAAAACTTTGGGAACCCGATATAGGATATTAGTATTAACTTTGAGAAATTTCAATATTCATTTAAAAACTTGGACTAGTTGATAGTTAAGGAATGTTAATGGTTAATCAACCCATCTAGAACTTGCAAAACACCCCATATACGACAACGCCAGAGCAACAAAAGAATCTTTAATATATTAATATCGTAATTAATATCGTCGGCTCCTGAAAATTGGGGGGACGACCAAAATTTGTATTAATTAAGTGGTGACTATTATCCCCACTGATTCAACAGTTGCCGAAAGTATAATTCAATCTTTTCTTGCTCAATTCCTTCAAATTTCAAGACTCTCATGGACCACCGGTTGGGAAACACACTGCGTTAAACGGATATTTTCAATCATTCAATTACAAAACTGAATAATTTATTTTATTTTCTAATCCCAAACCAGATCGTTAAGTGGCTACGACAGGAAGAATCGATGAAAGAATGTAAACAAAGCAGATAGGCAATGAATCATATCTAAATTATAAGGGTATAAATAGGAGGAAGAAATTTTCCTACAACGCAAAACGCCCGCTGACGTCACCGGGCGGATATGTCATTAGCTCCCTAATTTTTTACTCCTTCTAGATTGCTCGTAACACAGGACACTAAACCCGAGAGGGAATACCCTGAAATATTTACTAGTACTGGATCAATAACGTAGCGCTCAAAATCATAGGAGCAATCATACGCGTTGGTCATTTTTGAATGTAAATAGTGGATGAAGTGAATAAGGAGTGTTATTTGGGACTTTGAGAGGAAGGACTAAGAAAAGCTGTAGGGAAAAAGGCGGAAATTTATGAAAGCTTTAAAAAAAAAGGGAAATGTTGATTAATTCTGAACCATTTAGAACTGCTGGTTGACAATGATGATAGTAAAATTAGGATTATTGAAAATAATATTTTGGAACCTTTTTTTTTGTATTGGAAAATTTGTAAATTAGTGATGTGTAGTAAAGGAAATTTGTATCGATATTTATTCAATGCCAACTAATTTTTTCCCGTCTGCACTACTACTGAACATTTACACGGTAAAAAATCTCCTCTAACAATATCTTTCCGCCTAAAACATTTTGAACGTCCGTATATTCATCCTTTTCTTTTGTGAAACTGAAACCCTCCATTAAAAAATTATCGACCCCGACATGCACGCAAAAGTGCGTCGACAAGTGCGCATTTGTTCCGAACATCCTATTCCAAATTGTTAAAAAAAATAAGGCTTACGGATCTCCACCGTAAGCCATCACCTGCTTACAACAGTTCTCCCGTAATTTTGCCGTTAATTAATTGCAAAATATAATGCTTCCTTGGTTTTATATCCCAAGGCCAGCTACCATGCTGACATCACTTCCGGCCACTGTCGGCTCCGGAAGCATGGCGCAGCCTCGAATCGAGTTCAGTGGGTTGAAGGTCAAGCTCTCTCCTCCTCTCCACTTTCGCTTTCGCATCCATCGAACTCGTATATTGTCTCTCGCTTGCAAACGATTTTTCAACTCTTCTTTTCCCGATGAAATTAACATCGGAGGAGTCAAGTCCGGGAGGGGGAGACACCGGGGATTGAACCTGCGAAAGAATTCCATGCGCGAAAGCTCGGGAGAGAGTTCCATTATTTGTCGAAGAATGCGGTAGCGTTTCCCACGAAGAAAAGGCGGGAAACGGTACAAAAGAGAGGGGTTTTTTGCTCTTGACCCGCGCTGCGCAAAAAAAAAAAGCGCCGATACTTTTAGCAGGTAGTGTGTTGGGATTCTTAAGATTTTTTTTTTTGTAATGATTGGTGAAACTGGTGTCATTTCTTGAAGGATGTTAAATTAAGCCGATTAAAAATTTTAAAGTTACGGTGGTTTCTTTTTATATTTTGCATTATCATAAAATGATGGTTACTCGTAAACTTAAATAAAAGAGGGTTAAGAGGGCAATGTTTACTTAATTCTCTCGTTTAAAAATTAGGTAATAAAATTCAGCATAGTACTAATACTTAAATTAAAGTAAAATTATCAATAAAAAATAATAAAAATTGTAAATAAAGATAAACAGTTAAATTAAAATAAAAAAAAATTAAGCATTCAGCATAAAAGTAACAGAGTTAAATTAAAATAAAGAGTTAAATTAAATAAAATAGGGTTTATTTTTAAATTTCAATGATTATTGGCAATGTTTACTTAATATAATTCTCTCGTTTAAAAATGAGGTTATAAGATTCAGCTTGGATTCAACACAGAAGTAACAGATTAAAATAAGTCAACGTGCTCTTTGTAAATTCAATACAATGTTTAGTTTGGTTTGGTTTTTTGGTACATATATTTTCCGGTCTGTGTGCTTGATACAATGTTTATAAATGCATTTTAAAATAGTTTCGGGCTATTCAAAATAATTTAAAACTTCAGTAACTTATAAAGCTTAGAAATCAGTTACGTAAAACCATTTATTATTACATTTTGTTTCAGAAATTTTACTATACATCCATTCTTTTACTTTTTTAACGCTGTTAAAAAATTTTCAAACATCTAGAAATTTAACAAAAAATCACTAATACTTATATACTTACATATTTTTCTGAATAAAATTTGGAAATGTCATTTAATTCAATACACGAAAGCATGTATAAAATTCGATCGCATCGCATCGTCGTGGGCAAAAATTGAAGACAAAATGTTAATAAAGCTCCGTATTGACTGGATGCTGTCTCCGATGTGTCTTTTGATGCCATTGACCGCGAAATTTCGATTAGCCAACCATAAAAATAAATGTAGCCGAATTTTCGGTTTCCGCTCTTTGCGGTTAGTTTCGTTTTCGGAAAAAAGATCGTTTCTCCAATTTTGTTTGTTTGCTCTGAAATCCATCGGTAACTCAGTTTCGGTTTCGCCCGGATTTGATCAAACGATTTTATTTTGGGCAACTTGTCTTTTACCTGAAATACAGACAGTTTCTGAAGTAATTTTGAGGTCTACTAGACTGCAACTTTAGTTGACCCTACGACGTCACTAATAAACAAAGTAGTTCCCATCGCGGTGTCTGAATTTTGAGTGAAATAAAGAACGTCGATTTAAAAATATGATTATTTTGTTAAACTCATGTATTAATAGTGCTTTTCAATTACGATTTGCGTACCGAAACTCCTCCTATCAACACAACAGGCTTCGTGTTTACCGATTTCTCCTTCCGCATTTGTGACGTACTGGGTTTAAGAAACGTTGCAACCAAGTATAGTACCTACTTTTTAAAAAAAATATTTTCTAGGGTTAATAAAATTTAAAATCGCTTTTCTCAAAGGGACCCGATATCCAACAACGCGACGGTGAATTTCATTCCCTCTGTATAGTTTATTCGTTAACTTTTTTTCACAAAATAAATTCCTGAATGTCACATCCTTATTCGAATTCCCTACAGCCTTCTCAATGGCTACAGAACGTTAAATTTCTTTTAAAGCAAGGCGGAATCAACACAATCCACGCTTAGTTTCACTTTCAGTATGCCGGCCGGCGAGGCACATCAGCTATGGTCATTCCGCCGATGGAGAAACTAGTTTTCGGTCGGCTCGTGAATGCCTGGTTTCATTTTGTAGTTGTGTTTTCGTGCCGGGTTTTGTTTTTTTTATCAGCGAGCAGTTTCATTTTTGTTTTTCCCTCAAAAACTCAACCGTGGAATGCCGTTCTCCCTTCGCAGACTTGATTTTTCCTCCCGTCCTCCTGTCAGTTCTCACTTCAGCATGATTGGATCAAGTGAGGTATTTAAGTTTTCGATCCGGACCAAAAAGACTTAAAAAATAAGACGACTTTGGTCATTGACCGTGACTCCTCGAGGTCTTTTCGACCATCACTTCCTCGGAAGGAAGAGTTCCATCTCTCGAAAAGGGAGCTGTTACAGAGAAAGAAAAAAAGATGAGGAAGCCATCAATAGAAAAGAGAAATGCGATTACTTGTTTGGAAACAATATGCAAACTTTCTCCTCCTCTCAGTTCTGTAATAATAAAAAGTTCATGAAATGGCGTTTAAATAAAACCAGTCCAATAAGAATATTTGGGGCTGTTTAAATTTTTGCCAATTTGTCCAGGGAAAATCAGCAGAAATAATTTTCGACGCAAAATAATGTCTCAGTCCGGACTGTAGCTAAGGCGTATTTAGGATTGCCAAGTGCAAATTTTGTTAATAATAAAGGTTCAATTCCGTTAAAGTCCCCGCTAAATATCGCCCGGTTCTATAGTAGTATAAAAAGTAAAAATATTCATTAATAGTTTCGAACTCCTGAATTAAAATATTTAATTAGATCAATAACTATTCAGTTTATTAATAGAAGTCAGAAAATTTTGTTGATATTTGGATAAAATGTGTCCAAAAGAACTGGGCGATATTTAGCGGGGACTCTAACGGAATCGAACCATAAAAAACAACTAATAACCACAACGTTGTCGCGAAAATACCCGTCAATGCGTCGTTATTGTTTATCAAATTTTGCCATAATGGAGTTGAGATGGTTTTTTTTTCTAATTGGGTTTTATTATTTATTTAAAAATTAATTACTTTTTTTCTTATATTGTTCAACGAGTAAAATTCGAACATCTCTGGTTCGAATTTTAGATTAAATTACAGATTTTATGTTGGTCTCTTGAACAATCTTATTAAATTTATTTTACTTTTTTTAACTCAGAAGTTTTGGATGGCTGAAGGCTCATACTTTATTTTGTGGTTTCATCAGTTTAAGAACTATCCAAATCGTTCTGTTCAACATCAATAATGAGAAATCGGTAATTTGAAACATGGTTTATGATCTTTCTCTGAATGGTAATAACGAAGAAATGGTTTTATACATTTAGTTAAAATTTGCAGCAACGAAAAATTGGCGTTAAAAAGGAACTATTAGTTACTCGCATTTAAAGTGAGGACTGTTGGAATCAGATTACTTCATTTTTCTTCCTAGATAAATTGAGGAAACGGGCTGTTTTTCATTTCTGTTTTTATACAACTTCGTTTTGTCCGCTTTCAACTCAACAGAAACTATCAGGGTCACAGTTAAGGGGTAGGCCTCCAAATCGAACTCTTTTTGTATCGGGAAAAAAGTAATATATTTTCAGACACTAAAAAATACAGAGGGTCGAGGGGGAAATATAAGGGGGTCCGAGAGACCGCTCCCCCCCCGAAAAAAATTCGGACTAGTTGCACCAAAACGAGTTAAATACCTGTTTTTAGGGTCCCCATTTTTAATATTTTCTGGAGGGGCAAATCCTACCTAAAATGTATTAAAAAGCTACATTGAGCGTATTAAATATGCATAAGAGGGGGCTTAGGAATAATTTTGTGTCCCGCACTCCGGTGCAAAAATCTAACTTTGGGGCTGATAATGACAAATTTTTAGAGGATATTTGGGCCCCTCCCGAAAGAAATTTCTATACACACCACTTAAAAAATATATAAATAGGTATATACTAAATTACTAAACAAATATCTAACAATGACGTATTTTCTGAGGGTTCCACGGAATGGAACTTTACACCGAAATTAAGTGTTTTTTAGTGGAATTAAAAACGACACACCCTGAGTGATATCGACTAGTTTCTGAAGTTGAGAACACGATAACCAGAATCGTTGGATGGATTGCGTCTCTCTGGGGCAAGAAACAATCCGAAAAGGCCGAACATACAAGTCTGCGTGAGAGCAAATAAGATAAGTGTGTAATCTTCTACGCAACCGCGACATGGAAACATGGAAAAGAAACCTTCATCTCCTTTGGCGCGACTGTTCGGGTTCTTCGTTTCCCGCCATTTCTTGGTCACGGTCGCGAAAGGAAAGAAACTGGAATCAAGGTCGAGCCGGCGAATTTAACATATGGTTCTCGCTGGAAAAAAGACTTGGAGGTGCGTTTACAACTTGCTTCGTTGTTTTTCCAATGAACGGAAACGTTTAGCGTTTGAGGCTTCATTGACTTGTATTGAGTAGATGTAATAAAAAAACCTATTCAAATAATGAATAATGTACTGTAAAAGATGTGTGAACAAAGCTAAGTAGCTAAGGTTTTCAACATGAAAATATTTTCGACACACCAATATTTTTTTGGCTGTATCTTCGTTAGTGTAAAAGTAATTGTAAGATAATCAGTAAAATTTACAAAAAAGTCTAAAAACAGTTGAAGAATAATTCATAAGGACTAAGTCACACAATTTTCAGGATACTGGAGATTTATTTACCCCTCATTTCCTTTGTATATGTATCACCAGTAATCTCCTCACCCATTATTGTCACATTTTTGAAACTTTAAAATTAAACTCCAGTTCCCTAAGTAGCACAGCTCATACCAAATATGTCATGTTTACGTAGCTGCAACTAGAAGTAAACGAAATTAATTCAAATTTATATCACGGTTTTCTTTATAACTCTTTTATAACTATTAAATCAACACTGGTAATGGAAGAAATGCCTATTTTAACATTGTAAAAGCTGCAAAAATCTAATTTACAACTATGATAACTTTTTTCTTTCATCAGTCACTAAATTTGAACTCTCACCTTTGTCACATTGTATGGCATATATAACTCCTTCCGCCTCCTAACGTGTTACATAATTTGTGCATGGCTCTTAAATGCATGTAGGAAAGGCCGGTTTTGAGATAAGTAGATTAGCTGGAATCGTGAAAATGATTTAAAATGCATTTGAAAGAACATGGATAGGTATAATTTTTTTTAAACCCAAAGGTACCAACCAGTTACTCTATCAATGGAGTTTAAAGGATGTAAATGTAAAAGCTTGAAGTAAAATGGTACAGAATCAATCAGTTCAATAATAAAACATGACATGAAATTCTTACCTTAAAATGTAAAGATAAGTCCCACACCACAAGGGGTCATGGCATTTATTTCATTGAGAGAACAAGAATTTTAAAAAATCTAGAACAAAGAAGTTTCAATTATTTTAAACCTTTAAAAAATGAAATTCCGTTCAAAATTTCTGAAAATTATGTATATTGATATAAAAATTAAAGATATGGATCCTCCTTCATACTTACTAATTCAAAAATTAATATTATTTCATGAGCGGAAAACTTTCCCCGCCTATAAATCCGCCTTCATAATCCCAAATTCGTTAATTTACATAAATACCGTTGACTCAACGCACCGATTCGATCAGAATTAATGTTGAGAAGAATTCGGATTCTAAAAGAATATTTTCATTGGGTTTTACTCCCCCAAACAAATTCGCCAAGATAATCGTTAGTCTCTTTATTTGTGTGGTTTTAAATTTTATATTGAATTTAATTTCATCAAAAGTTTACCTATCTATAATTAAGCCTATCTGTAAGCGCTCAGTTGAATTAAGGATTATTTTAAGATATTAGGGAGAAGTATGCATGGATACATTTATCACATTAGCCTTGTAGATAATTTATAAATCCTATTTGATTGATATTCTATCCTTTGTCGCTTATACGAAAATACCGGTCAATAAAAAACGAGTTAAGCTATTTTTTAACCTGAATTTTCTGACCGATTTTTACATTAACCAATATTTTCGCGACACCCTTTTGTCAACTATTTGTTACGATGTTTTTTAAAGAAATTTTAACAATCTGCAATACAATTTATTTAAGATATCCACGGATAAAAGAAGAATTTGATATACCAAGTGTCATTAAATGAAATGTAACAATTGTTAGAGTTAAAAAGGTTACTGAAAGTTTTCATTCATTGTTTTTGTTTCCTTAAAAATTAATATTTCATCAAATCTCTGTCTTAAGCCTATACTTTATCAACCTCTCTCTAACAAAATAAGCCCTCATTAAATATCGATAAAATCCTCCTTTCCTAAGTGGATATTTCCTCTTGGAAAAGCATACCAAAAACGTGTAATATCGTCATAACTATGCAACTCTTTTTATGACTGTTGAAAATTTTTTGAAAGTAGAGATGTTGAGTTTGGATAAATCCATCCTCAATTTTAGTTTCAAAACTAGGGAGGAGACAGGACAGAAGACTCCATGAAATGTGGCAACTTGTGACATAGAGGGGTGTAAAATGTGTGCCGTAATTTGTACATTTAGTGAGATATGGTAGTCATAGGCATAGGCGTAACGAGGGGGGGGGTTATTGGGGTTGTAACCCCCCCCATTACATCGATGGTTTCCAAAACATAGGAACTAACTCAAAGGGCTTCAAAATGAAATTAAACACTACATTGAGAGACGAATTTTTTAAAATTTCTGGGGGAGAACCCCAAACCCCCCTCTAAAATTTTTATGTCTGTTATACTGTGTTTTTCCCTTGAAAGTTAAGCCTCTTAGATGAAGTTTTGCAAAAAAAAAAAAAACAATTATATTATACCTATATTATGAGACACTTTTCAAAAGGGAGTAATATGTTGGAGGGATTGACTTGACTGGTCGGAGTAACACCCCCCATGGGTCATCTTCATCTCTAGTTACGCCACTGATGGTAGTTACTTATATTACCGTATTTTGTGAGTGCTCCCCATTGTGACTCTTAAAACAACTCCTTTAACCACCCAAGCTGCTCGCTACACTGTTTCAAAGATGTAGTTAAAGAGTCCTTCAGGGTGAAAATAACGCGAGGCCAGGCGTGATGCAAGCGCTCCCAGAAAAGCCGTGGTCGTAAATATTACGGCGAGCAGAGGGCCGCGCTAACTACAACAACTTTTTAAGAAATAAAAAAAAACTCCCGATGGCATTCAACAAGTTAGTTGGCCCCAGAACTGTACGGGCGCTGTGCCAAGCCAGCGATCAGGAGAAAGCGCGGGACTGGTGGACTGACGCTGTCGGCCTTGACATTTTTTTCTCTCTCCATCGAAGAATGTGATGCATAAATTTCACTCTCAGCTGGAAAACAGAGTCATCAACTTCCAGATGGCTTGGAGCAAAAAGCCCCATTATCTCTCCTTGGGAAGTACTTTGTTGCATAATATTTATCTCGCGAGGTGTACGCCGGCCGAGTACCCGGGAAAAAAGTATATCTGTATCACCGGGTCAATTAGGCCTGATAGCTTGGATTGAAGTGCCGAGCTTTTTTTTGTGTTGTATGTAGTACTCATTCATTAGAGAGAAACACCTCCTGAGGGGAGAAACATACCCATTGTGATTCAAAATTACTGATCAGCTGATCTGATTGAGTGGAATTTATTTTTTTAAATATGGTCTCTACATCAGGGTAACAAATCAAAATTCAAATACACACACACTAAACTTAAAGAAAAACAACAGGAAGACATATGAGTTGTCCAGGGGTCAGAAACCGACATATCATAAAACTAAACTTTTTATTGGCTTATCACAAATAGCTACCCCGAAAACTTACTATGTTTTATAAATAAATAGACTTTATTCAGTTATAAACCAGTCACCAATGTTCACTAAAATAATTTAATTGTGGTTTGACGATGCAGAATCAGGATACGTTTATTTTTGAAACATTCCTGGACGCTGTTTAACAACTACGTGAAACGTTTAATATTTTTTATAAAGAAATATGAACTGTACTTCCAAAGGAGTAGTGCTCTGTAGAACTTTGAATCCTTTTCTGTTGGCTTAAGTTTTACGCCTAAAAAATTATTGCAAAATTTTTTAAATACCGCAATTGAATTTGCTTAACCGTTATGGTACTTATTGAATTCCTCTGGAAATAGAGGTTTACTAAAGAAGATTTTCTTAAAACCAAAGATTTACTACACAGAAAACCCAGGAATCAACTAATTAGTTTGGAATAAAAAATGTTTCAGTAATTATAACAATATAACCAAACGTCGTTTAAAATTGTTGTTTTTTTTTAATCCTCTAAACCTCATCTGACAGAAGTCAGATGAGTTCCATAAGGTTGTTGACTGATAAAAAATATATTACAACAGTTAAAGGATCAAAATTGACTCCTACATTATGTATAACAAATGGACTTACAACCGATTTTTCTACAAAAAGATACTTTTTTTGCGTATAAGAACTAACCGTTTTACAGCTAGTATTAATTTCGTAAATTTTAATACTGCACTGTTTTTACTGTAAAAACTAATCTTTATTTTCACTTTAACTAGCCAGACCCACGTAAAAATTTAAATATTGATTTTCCATAAAAGTATGGACGAGTTTTAAAGCTTTAATGTAAATTCTTCCTCTCATTTCGAACGTGTTGTAGTAGTTGGAGTTGAAAGTTTTAATTAACAATTCGAGTTAACAGTTAGCTTAGGTTTTCTATTGAGCAAAGCAACAACTCTTAGCGATTCGATGTTTCATTGTACTAAAAAAAAATTTACGAACTTTTAAAAAAAATCATTCTGACAGGAAGATCCATCATAGAAAAGAGGCTCAAAAACCTGAATTCACTAATCACTACTTTCAAGTTCCATTGGAAATCTCGACCGATTCTTTTGCTTTATCGGCCCCTTTCATACCTAAGTATTTTTTTTTTTTTTTAGAATTTTCACTTTTGATCTTCAAGGTTAGGTAGAAAGCATGACAATCGACAATGGAAGACTGACCCGACTGATATGGGTGCTTTCACAGGTATCAAGATTGCCTCTCATCTCAAAAGTGAGCGTAATAACTTATTGTGCGTCTGATATGCAGAAGTTCATTCATCCAAACAAGTTTCCCAAGACATGTTTAAAATACTTCACCTGTTTTCGAATGCTAGAAGTTTTGTTTGTAAGGGGTAATTGAAGTTATTTTTAAAACTAATTAATTCGAGAGTTACTTTAAAATTCCCCAGTGAGTATCCATATTAGATTTAAAATTTATTTCTATATAAAGATGAAATAACAGCGATTAGAGTTTTAAAACATGTTGTAATAATAATAATGACATTCTTTTTTCTGGTAAAAACCGGTATGGAAAATATTTTGCGATGAAGCTTGCATTCATTAATTATTACTGTTTTACTCTTACAATCTCTCTGATAATTTAACAGTTAACTATAGTATAAAAATCTGTTCTATTTTACATGTAAAAGTTTTTCCTTCTTAAGAAAATAATTTTACACCAACTTTTCAAAAGGTAAGCTGCCTAACTGCTCTTTACATTTTTTTTCTCCAAAATTATCGAAATTTTTCCTGCACCCATCTTTTTAATCTGATCTGTTTAACAGTCTGTAGTTAATTTTAAAAATTAACTTACGATTATTAATTACCAATTCCCCTGTATTTTATAAACCTAAATTGAAATCAATAAAAAAAACACTATTCATACGATAGGATAATGGTAGAGAGGGTATTCCGATCCTTTTTGTATAGCAATGTTATTTCTCCATTGTAATGGTACACGATATCGATTAAACGTCATCACAATCAATTCGTCTAATTGGTTGAGAAAAATACTCCTTCATTCATATCGGAACGCGAGTAGTAGTAGTAGTAATTTCATTCACAGTACCATGTTGTTTATTTATTTACGTTTATTTATTTTCATTATCAATGAAACGATGGAACGTGATAAGCGCACTACCTAATCATTCTCGTTAATCATTTTGACTCAAAACATCGTATTTAAATTCATTCCACTAGTCAACCGTTTTGTCCTTTTTCATAACTTAAACTTAGATTTTAAAAAAATTCCAAAGTTACATAATAATTGTGAAAACGGATTTTGACTTAAATATCTCATTCAAAGTTTCTAAATGCTTGTGGCAATTGGTCAAATGTTTGATATCAAGAATTCCAGTTTACACAGGTCATTAAGTAACATTCCTAAATCATTATAAAACATTCCAAAAACACATTAAAATTTTGTGAAAAAAAAATTTATTTGTGTTTCACGTTTAACGTATTTAAACGAAATCTATTACTTTAGTTTTAATGGAAGTAAATTTAATTAATATTCCAAAAACATTTTATTAACATAATGAATAAATTCTTTAGTCAAAACTCTTGTGTTACACTCATAATGACAGAAGAATCACTTCAACCTCATCACATAAAAAAGTAAAGAACTGCATTCGCATGTAGGTACATAAAATGTTAACTATTATTATAAGAAGATTCTTTTAATTTAGTTCAAATTACTTTCCATTAACATGCCATTCAGTCCGATCAGTGATGTCATGTGTATTGTGGTAGTAGCACATTCAGTGATCCGTTTAATATTTTAAAATTCAATTATTTTTTTATCCGTCATTTTTGCTTTCCTGACGTTCTGTAGGCTTATCAATGACGTGAGGTGAGGCGGTGAGGAGACTATAAGACTAAAGTGTTATTGCCCTCCAAGAGTTTTATAATTAAGTTGCAGCTTTGCTTGGGTTGGCTTTTTATTAAATGTAACCGCGAATCTCTGAATGGAAATTTAAATGCCTTTTTGCGGTGGCAGACATCCTTCCTGCACTACTCTCGCGGCAACATTCCTCTCTCTTCAAGGAGGTGCGGGGTGCGGTTTCATCTTCCGCTGTAATAGGAATCTTCAACTATCCTCCAGCCTATCAATTCTGTCAGATTTCCATCAGCAGATAGTTCCATTCATCCTGAGAAAAATGCGTAAATGACGCTAGTAAAACTAGAGAAGGCACTGGTCTTAAATGCCAAATAAATGGTACTTATAAAAAGGAGTGGAAGAAGCGTATTGATATTAATATTAGAAAACTATGGTTCGTTTTCTTTTATGGATGTTTTTCGATTTTTTTATTAAATTGAATAACTGAGTGAGTTTTTTTAATGAGTAGGTATAGGGTGCAAGAAAATAATATAAATGGACATTTTTCGATTAGTTGGGCACAAATCTTAGTACTTAGTTTGGTAACAAAACCTCATTGGGGAATTGTTAATTGGACTCTATTGGCGAAGTATTACAAATTATACCCGAAACAGTTTTAAAATATTTGAAGCAACACTGTAAGTTGAGATATTTTGATTTAAAAAAAAAACAACACACATTTTGTGTTTGTGCGCGGCTTATCAAAATTTTTCCAAAAACGTATCTTTACCGCCTTGTCATAAAATTATTGTAATTCGATTATTTTCATGGAGTCACATCATTAAACTTTTTAAACATAATTTAAATTTTTCATTTATAAAAGCTCTTAACTTACTATTAGATTAAATTAAAGATTAAGATTTAGTATAATTAGTTTTCACACAGAATTTAAAAATAGATAAACTAATTAATATTTTAAATTATTTGTCTCATTTGACAAAAAAAAATCTGGGAGAATCTTATTTTTATAACGCTTTCAAGAACTTTTCCTAAAAGTCTCCTCAACTCAACTCTCGTCTCTGAAGGCTTTTTGCCGGCTCAGCGGCCCAGACACGAAAGCACATTCATTCATTCTTCGTGCCGCGGTTCTTAAAAGATGTTTTGGCAGACGGGTGACCGCAAACCGGTTTGCTCGTCGAGAGAAAGAACACTCTACTACCTACGCGCCATTACTTGCCGGATTATGGATCTGGTTTCGATATTTTTCGGGAAAGAGCCGCGATTTTTGGAAAAGAATAATTCAAATCACCGGCGTCCTTGGAGGTAACGATGAATTCTGCTGATTGCTGGATTTGAAATTCTTTCAAGGGTTGAGAGGCTCCGTGTTTTGGAATGCCTGAGAAGATGCTGTTTATCTCGACGAGTTTTGAAAGGAATTTAAAAGAAAATTGTCTGCCGGTGTTTTGATAGTTACCAAACGACTGAGTAGAATTTTTTTTTTTACCCTTTATTAGTGCAGAATAAGTATGGTTAGTAGTTTTTTTTAAAAAAAACTTTTTATAAACTAGGTTTCAGAAACATCAAACACCGTAGTTATTCGTATATCCACTTAAAAATCTTCAAATAAAAGCCATTAGAAAAATAATTTTCTTTCCAGCAATACACGTGGAAAAGCAAGGAAGACAACAATGACAAAGCAGGAAAAACAATTTTTGTTTCCGACCACAGGAAAACTTATATCAATAAATAGTTGATAGTAGAAATGCCAGCGTTGTTTGGTAGTAACACTTATCAACTGATAGTAATTCTTATCAGCTGATGTGGTAAAATTCATTTGTGAAATTGATATAGTAAAAATTCATTTGTAAACTGATACAGTAAAATTATCAATGCTTACAGCGGCGCGCTTAGATCAAATAATAATTTACCTTTCTAATATTAGTAACTGGTTGGGAACTACTGGTTTATTGATACACTCTAATTGCTTGATTAGTTACGTAATTTTTTTTAACATTTGTCTCACACGAGTATAACCTTACTAGAATTATTTACTACATTTAGTTACAAAGAAAACACGTGCACACACTTTTCCATTTTTAGAATTGGTAATTATACAATCGGTTACAATTTGAATTAGGATTATAATCACAACTGGAAATTGGAAGAGCTGGGCTGCTTGCTAGTAGAAATGGCTGGAAAAAGGCTCAAAAGTTCAAAAGGCTTTGACCCACCCTGGGACATGAATAATGTTGATGATGATGATAGTTTGAATTACCAAACTCCAATTTTATGGAAACTTTTAACAATGCCACAATCATTCCTATTCATATTGTGTGGGAACGCCGCTAAATGCAAAAGGCACCACCATCGTCATTTCCAAAACCATTATCACAAAAAGGGGCCCCTTGAAGAACAACAGCCCTTCAAATCACCCCCCAGACCCCTGGGAACCCGAATATTCCTTCCAACCCTCCACCTGAGAGATCCCCAGCAGTCAAACCGCCCCCGCTCTTTTAAAGGGAGCAGCAGGGGAAAAATAATAATAATAAACGGGTATTTTATATGAATAAAGTGGTCGTGTGGGAGTCCCCCATATTGCCGGCCTCACAATGGGTGCTCGATCGAAGTCCAGATAATTTTTGGCCAAGGAGAGATATGATTCATCAATATTCTGAAGGGGGTGCTGCGTGCTGTTTGTGCGCCTCCGCATCGGCCGTTGGGAAGTGGACGATAGCATCGGGGAACGTCGCTTTTGATGTAACGGCTGCGACCATGTTGTCGGAAATTGATTCTAATAAGTATAAGTAATGGGGGATTCGATTTCGTGGGAAAAAAATGCATGCAAGCGGCATTAAAAATACCGTCTGTAAGCTAGATTCAAGCCTTGCAGTTTCTTCCAACCATATTTTTTCGACATTAAAGCCTGCACGGTATTTCAGGAAGTGGTGGATTCAGGGGGGTGGCACTCTGGAGAGTGCCCCCCCCTCGGAGCCAAAAAATCACTCATAAGTACCAAAAAATGTCCCAAAAAGTACTCAAAATGAGTTAAAACCCTACTTTAACACGTCAAATTTCAAAACATTTTCAGGGGGGACCCTCATACCCCCCCAGCGGTACGAAAGAGAATCTTGATACTTTTCAGAAAATCCCCAAAATGTTTAAATCTTTTTCAAAAGGTAAAGGTGATAGTCTGAAAAAGTGCCCCCCCCCCCCCTTGGAGCCGTGCTGGATCCGCGCCTGTCCTCTTCACATGAGAAAAACGTGAAGCATCCCTTCCATAACCTGTGAAACATAAGTTTAGAGCTCTGTTCTTAATCGGTTTGGATTATTTCATTTTAGTGGTAGTGGTTTTTAGTCACCGCTTTTTAAATTAAGTGAAAAGTATTAAGTTGAGCATAAATATTCACTTTGAAATGGGATCTATGTCCTGCGTGAGAAGTGTTTCTCTTCTCATGAGAAAACCGTGAACAGGCCTGACGAGAGAGAGGGGGGGGGGCGAGGGGGCCCTGTACCCAAAGCTTTTCATAGTGAGTACTAAGACGGGTATCATTTTGAATATTTTGGAAATTAATTTGTTCACATAAAGGTCCAAAAAGGTTTTCTAGGACATATTTTCAAAAATTTTATGGGGGAAGACCCCCTTTTTATTACTTGTTACTCATCGTATTATCAAGGAAACGATACTTTTAGGTTAAGTGAAATTCAGATCTTGCCTAGAAATATTCTAAAAATTACATTAAGCTTATGAATGCATGGGTGGAGGTACTTCAGAAAATTTCGCCCCCTACCTCGAAATGAGAATATGTCATTGGGGGCCCGCTTCTCAACCTTGTACCCGGGGCCCGACTTGGCTCTCGACGGCCTTGCCTGTGAAGTATAAGTTTAGAGCTCTGTTCTTAATCGGTTTGGATTATTTCATTTTAGTGGTTGTGGTCTTTTGTCACCGCTTTTTAAATTAAGTGAAAAGTATTAAGTTGAGCAAAAATATTTTCTTTGTACCGGGATCTATGTCCTGCGTGAGAAGTGTTTCTTTTCACATAAGAAAACAGTGAAGCATCCCTTCCATAACCTGTGAAATATAAGTTTAGAGCTCTGTTCTTAATCGGTTTGGATTATTTCATTTTAGAGGTAGTGGTTTTTAGTCACCGCTTTTTAAATTAAGTGAAAAGTATTAAGTTGAGCAAAAATATTTTCTTTGTAACGGGATCTATGTCCTGCGTGAGAAGTGTTTCTTTTCGCATAAGAAAACAGTGAAGCATCCCTTCCATAACCTGTGAAATATAAGTTTAGAGCTCTGTTCTTAATCGGTTTGGATTATTTCATTTTAGAGGTAGTGGTTTTTAGTCACCTCTTTTTAAATTAAGTGAAAAGTATTAAGTTGAGCAAAAATATTTTCTTTGTAACGGGATCTATGTCCTGCGTGAGAAGTGTTTCTTTTCGCATAAGAAAACAGTGAAGCATCCCTTCCATAACCTGTGAAATATAAGTTTAGAGCTCTGTTCTTAATCGGTTTGGATTATTTCATTTTAGAGGTAGTGGTTTTTAGTCACCGCTTTTTAAATTAAGTGAAAAGTATTAAGTTGAGCAAAAATATTTACACTGTAACGGGATCTATGTCCTGCGTGGGAAGTGTTTCTCTTCATGTGAGAAAATATAAGTTTAGAGCTCTGTTCTTAATCGGTTTGGATTATTTAATTTTAGCGGTAGTGGTGTTTAGTCACCGCTTTTTAAATTAAGTGAAAATTATTAAGTAGAGCAAAAGTAATATCTCTGTAACGGGATCTGTCTGTGTCCTGCGTTTGGAATGGCTCTGTTAATATAAGGTAATAGTCCAGGCCTTCTTTCCATAACCTGTGAAATATTAGTTTAGAAGTAATTATGTTCTTAAACTGTTTCGCATTAGTGGATGTGGTTTTTAGTCACCACTTTTTAAATTAAGAAAAAAATATTAAGTAGAGCATCTTCATTAACTCCGACTGAAATTTTGTTACCACTTAATAAATTAGGATAAAAATCCTAAGTTAAATGAAACGCCTGGGTTGGTGGTAGGGGCTTGCGGATGGAAGGGCCTACTACAGTCCTCCTCATTCTTAAGACTTATCTTTAGGTTCCGTCGTAGGCAAAAGAGTTGAAATCTTGAAATGTTACAAAAAAAAGTGTAGAAGTCTTCAAAAATAGTAATATTTTCAATTAATTTTACTGTTACGGTTACAGTTAACGTTGAAAATTAGAAATATTAAGACCCCCCGTGAATTAAGCAGGAAAATTTATAAATACCAATCAGTATTTATTTCCGAGTGCTATACCCGCTGGGAAGGCTCAGATTCGATCTGAGGGCCTTTCGGATGGCAGTCTGGTGTGCTAACCACCAAGCCATCCATTCCTGCAGCTGCGGCAGTCTTGTAATTAATTTGAAGTTGATACTTCACCATTTAAAAAAAACACAGAAAATATTGCCAAGGATCGAACCCGAAACCTTTTGTGAACAACTGTCACCTACCTCAGACGGCAGTGCGTTAACCAACCGTACCATCCGTTCCCGAAGCCTCTGGTTTATTTTAATAATTTAAAGTTAATATATAAATTCAAAATTTGAAGAAGTGGTAGGCAGGCTTTGAACCCGCGTCCTTTTGATTTGTAGCATCACGATCTTGACGTCCAGGCCATTCGCTCATATCTCTCCGTGAATTTTAAAGCTACTGGAGATTATTAATTTCGATATTATAAACATTAAGAAACATGCAGTGTGTGTTATTCAAGTCTTATTTTTCTCAATTATGTTTATAATTTATTTTTTGTATGAATTTTGTATATCATCCTGTGTGTTTGGTAGTTCACATATGTTTAAACCTTTATTTTATGTTTGAAATATAGTAGTATTCTATCTAAAATCGTGCGATTTCTGTAATACACATATTATACGTAAATTCTTGTAGGAGGGATTATTTAATTCGTCAAGAAAATTATTAACATTTTCACTTCTAATATTTAAATTTTCTCCTTATTTTGATCTAGGAAGTTACACTCAAAATTTATTACAATCAGGTTTTCTTACACATTCTTTTCGGTGCTCTGGGTGCTTTTTGTGCCTTATATTAGTCCCTCCCATCAGGGGCGCAGACTGGAACAGGATTCAAGGGGATACATCCCCTCAAATTGTCTGAAAATTATTATTTCATTATGACTGTAAGAAAGAACTAAATTTACCCTATATCCCCCCAAAAAAATGCAATGTAACCCCTTCGAAATTTTTTCTGGCTACTCCACCGCGTCTCATTAAAGAAATGCGGATGCCCTTGTGTGCGAACTGCACGATGGGTTCGTGAGGATGTTTTTCCGAACTTGGGTGTGTTCTCTACCTTCCAGGCCGACCGAACCAGGCCGATCGGCTCAATTACAGACCACTCACTTCCGAGATCGGTGTTGACAAACTGGCTCGGCCGCCTCAAAAAAAAAAAAATCTACACACCACCCGAAGCAAACAGGGGATACTCCCTTTCCCGGTCGATCCGAAATAAATATCCTCTTCTCCCCCACAGCCGATTTTACGACGGAGATAGCGTTATTATTAATAAAGTCGGCTGCAATATGAAGTCCCCCCTCCATCCACCCCCGAACAGCAGGGGAATGACGATCCCCTCGGTTTTTTTTTCTTCTGCCTGTTGCGCCATCTCGCTTTAATAATTTTCTTCTCCCAGCTGGCCGCTCGAGTGTGACGTACCAGTTCTCGGGAGAAACCCCAGGTGACGTCACAGACAGCGCTTTTCGCCCATTAGCGGGTCTTTTGACTCAGGCAATTGAGAGACCAGCTGATTCACCGGAAGTGTCTATGTGCTGTTTGGACAGGGGTTTTCTCTGCAGTAGTACCTGGTAGGGACTAACGAAGGGGTCCCTGGAATTGATTGCTTTTAATGCCGGTTTATCTGATGAAGCGGTACGATTTTTGAGAGGGGGGAGGGGAGAAAATTTCCATATTGTGGGGGATTATGGTTGATTGCGGGGGCGGATTTTCCCTACAGGATAATGTCTAGGGAAGGGTATACTTTTATAGGGTGCTGATTAAGTTGAATTTATTGGATGCGTGGTGGAACGTTTATTACTTTTTGGTTCTCAATGTCAGACTTTTGCTCGGTTATTTTCCCTATTATTATTCTTGAAAGAAAATTTAGTAATGTGGACGAAGTTTGCTGGATATTTAGTTCTGTGAGCAGTCTATATCTTAAGTTGTCCTATTTAATGGGGTTCTTAAAAGTACATTTTCAGTTCATAGGATAGTTTTCAACCTATTTAACTGTAATTTATTTTAATTGCTGTTTAATAGTTACAAATCTCCTTTTTTGCTGAAATTATTTGACCAAAATTTACCTTTTAATCGCTTAAATACGCCCTTCAATTGCAACCCAAATCATTAACACATTCGACCAAACTAACGCTTGGAGTTAAAATTTCAATACATGGGAATTTCCTACCTATTTAAATAGTTCTTCTACTTTCTTCACAAAAACCATTAACATCACGTCTCTCCTAAGGTGTTACCAAGAATTGAAAATGAATTTCTCAATCTCAACCTTACATTAGAGGGCGTAACGATTAACATACACATACCACATCGATCTCAAACAAACTATACCTTTTAATAACGAGCTAAAGAGACTTTTAGACTTAAAAGTATAGTTAACAACATAATTAAAGCTTGTTATTAAAGATGAGTATTACGAAGAGTAACTTCCTTCACGGATGAATTTGTTTTGTATTCCGATTTCGCTTTTTTTAGGTAAGCAAAACCTTGACCTTCACGCAAATTTCATACGTTTACGGCCAGTTCTCTGTTTGAACTTTCTTGAGAAATCCTTCTGTTATTACCTGCATTAAAATTCTTGCACGATGTGCCTGCGGGAAGTGTTTCCTTTACTAACTTTCCTATTTAAAATGCTTTCAACTTCCTCCTCTCCTTTCGTTCGTTCCTATCAAGAGATGTGAGCAGAGAACGTATTATTAGTTGACAACTAACTCAACTACATAATTTAGTTTTTTCTTTTCTCACCCTCCCTCATTATATCTTCCCCTCCCTTTTTTCCCCTTTCTCTCTTATATTTTTTCACTTTTTCTCTCAACCCAAAGCAAGTAAAGAAAATTAGTTTAACGGTATAGAAAATGGAATAGGAGGTAAGAAAGGAATCAAATTACCATTAATGGGAAAACATGGATCAGAAGACACCTCTGAACTAATATCTCTAGGAAATATTTTTTGAATCAATGTAAAGTTCTTAATATTCTACAATATGCAATCATTTTATTTGAGGTAGTTTCTCATCATAAAACATCAAAGGCTCAATTTGTCTTTGATGTGACCTTTTCACTCTCTAATGTGGTTAGAATGTCAACCTCAACCCCTCATACGAATGTCATCATTTATCATCATCTGTCTCTCTCCTAGGTAACAACATCTGGGGACATTCTCTCCTTTTCCGTTTCGTTCCCCGAGAATTCTCTGATAATGTATTCTCCTTCAAAATGCAGACATTACCGCATTTTTTTCACATTGGAAAGTGACATTTAGTTTCAGAAAGGCTTTAAAATACTTATTTTTCTGATGAAATTAAAATTGAGGTTTTTTTTTTCTGGAATTAACTGCTAATCTATAATTGCGGGGCGAAACAAATTGTTCGAGC
The DNA here is from genome assembly GCA_963680715.1 of Tetragnatha montana. NCBI lineage: Eukaryota > Metazoa > Arthropoda > Arachnida > Araneae > Tetragnathidae > Tetragnatha > Tetragnatha montana. The sequence continues at coordinate 15,918,333 of OY796676.1, read as the reverse complement.
AGAAATTTTTTAAATCGTTTAGTAAATGGTTCTAACGTTTTAACTTTTAGGGCCCACTTTTCTTAAATTGACGGTTTGACTCAGTAAAAACTTAGAAAAGCTAGTAATCATCCGTCCCTGTTAATTAAAAAAATAAATAACAAGAAACTATAATATGCTTGAATTGAAGATAGTATCTCACAAAGTAACTGGTTTGTGCATTTCAACTTTAAACCTGAGGACAGTATGTCTATTTTTTTTTTTAAATGACAATCATGTTTTGGTGGACTCAAAATTACAAAATACATTCCCAGCTATAACTTTTCTATCATGTTAACAATTCAAAACTGTCTTTTTTATTAGAAATTAATTTTAATTCAACTCTACGCATTAAATGAAATAACTTCAATTTCCATCCCATCCAAAAACACCCTTCCTGTGACAAGAATGGAAACCCCATTCAGCAGATAGGACCCGCAAAACAAAAAATCCAAACCGGACAGAAACCGGCCGTTGTTGTCCAAAATAAACAACAAATGGCGGGAAACTGGAGCATAGCGGGTCCTCAACGCCATATAAGGTAACGCATTCGCTACCATAGCATCGTAAAACTTCTCTTCCCAGGTGATGTGACCTTGAAGCTCAGCTCCCGGGCTTCCTTTCTTTCTGGAATTCGTAGAGTTGGGGCTCCCCTGTAATTGGCTTGTTTTTAGGGGGCTGGACTAGGAACTACTTATGCTTTTGAAGATATCGCTGCGTGCAGGTGTGTGTAAATGAATTAAGAAATGGCGGGGAAAAGGGTCTTAGGGGGCTGTATAAAATGTTAGTCACGCAGTGAGAAGAAATATTTTTGTTCTTGAAACGGTTTGAATGTGTGAAAGGATGTATAAAATTTCACTTTAAAAATTAAAAAATATTTGGTATTATAGTAGGGGAGCCCAGAGTGTTTTTGGGTAGTAACTCGAGCGCGTCAGATAATCATAGGGGGGATACCTTGCATGCTTTTGAGTAACTCCACCAAATATAAGCTCTCTATGTTGGTGGGTAAGTTTAGAACAGCCCGTCAGATTTGTAAAAAAAAATTAGTTAAATGGACATACTCGAGCGCGTCAGATAATGATAAGGTAGGTTAGTTACCAGCTAAAAAGTGTACATTTTCTAAAATCTGCCGATTTGAGCGGTGGATAAGGGAGCGGGAGGGTTACAAAGTTGCAAAGTAAAGCCAAGACCGGTAAGACGCTATCGCTCTTTTTGAGAAAAATGTACGAAACAAAATGTTTATAGACTAGTAGCCAGGATACTAGGCTCAACTAGTTGTAAACTGTCTTGGTAGCCAATCTGACGCGCTCGAGTATGTCAATGTAACTAGTTTTCTTTCAAATTTTGACGGGCTGTTCTAAACAAACCCACCAACATGGAGAGCTTATATTTGGTGGAGTTACTCAAAAGCATGCAAGGTATCTCCCCTATGATTATCTGACGCGCTCGAGTAAATCCACATTTAGCATCATGGGCTCCCCTACTATTAAGTTTAATAAAAAACATGTATTTATATATAACTGTTGATAACGGTACTTTTACAACAACCTACAACCAATGATAAATAAAGTTGAACAAATTCCTAATTAATTTGTTTCTTTAGGCAATTACCGGGAATATACTATATCTTGCAATACCTCACAAATTCTTTTGTAAAAGTGTCATGGATGAAATTGGGTATGCTTAGGTTGTGAAAATTTCTGTTTAAGATGAATATATAAGTTTAGATTGAATGAGAGTTTAGATTTTTAGGTTGAATTTGCTCCGGTTGTGTTGTAGATTGGTAATTGTGTGAATGTGTTTACTTGTTAAGATATTCTTCAATTCTTTATACATGATGATTCAAAACTCATAGGGAAAAATGACAAAGGGGTGTAGACTACCCTAAAACAATTCAGAATCACCCCGGTTTGGGTGGGAGTAGGAGCGCGGACAAAAGCAATGAAAAATTGGTTATTGTGGGCCAAATCTACTTCTTCATTTTATTGTAGCCCAAATATCCATTTTTTCCCTGCATAGACAATTTTAAAAAAGGTCACCGCGGCTTGTTTTAATTGTAGCTACCGTGGGCTAAGCTAACTTATATAATGCACATATAGCTTTCATAAAAGCTCAGGTCTTTCCCCTTATAATGACTTCAGCATCCCGCCTTTATAGCATTTCATTGGCTTTTAAAACTTCACCGGCTAGAAGTTTTACTTTCGGAAGGAACCCTAGGGGGCCTGTTACGCATTAACTGCCTTCTCTACTGAATCTTATTAGTAGGTGAATAGGGAATATCACGACTTTAAACTTGCAGATTAAGGGAAAATCGGATTATGAGGCCCCGAGTTACACAACTCATGATTAGAACATGGAATTATAATGTCTTAATTAATATTAATTATTTCCATGGAATTATGTCTTAAATTAACTCTCGGTTAAGAGGACCTAATTGACTTATAAGTAACCAAGCTGGTGATTTTAATTTTAATTCAAAAACACATCAGTTTATATTATACGAGATATCCTCAAACCTAGCCTCGCCGCACAAGCTTCTATTTTACTAAAATTGTGTATTTGTCTGCAAGGGTTTGACGTTTATAACTTTCTAGCTAGACTCTTATTTACTACTCTTTAGTAGTTGACTTTAACTCAGAATATTGAAAAATAATTAGGGTAACGAGCCTTTAATCCAGAATCCCAAAAAATGTCTTGTTCTGAAAGTATTTTTACCATAAAACTTACTGTGGCGTAGCTACAATGTAAATTGCGCTAAAAACTGATGTTAGAACCGGATTTTTCGTAACAGATCTTGATGCTATGAATGCTGCAGTCCTGCATTTGTTTAACAATTACATCTGATTTTGCGTTTTCTTGTTGAGCTCAAAATTTTCGATAAAACCCGGAATTCATGCTGTTAAAAAACGGATTTCCGGATAATAAATATTCAACCTAATATCTTTTTCTCTTGGAAACAAGGTTGTAAGATTATCATTACGGTAATAGAAGAGAGATTCCTTAACTCTTTCAAAAGTAAAAAAGGTCTCGTTAATAGGACTAAAGCCCCCGCCAAATCTCGTGAAACTTTTTCTTCAGTTTAACCGTTTCAGTCCTAAGCCGCCTCAAATTTATGATAGGATCCAGTGGCAATCTCGGGCGCTTAGAAAGGGTTAAAGCAAAATTTAACCCGCTTTGCCACTTCCGTAATAATTTTGAGTCGCACAGCTGACGGACTCACTGACCCGACCCACTAAAAAAGTATGCTCCCTTGACGAACGATCTGCAAATATTTCCATTCTACTCGACCCCTCCCCTCGGACCGTTGGCTATCTGGTGAGGGGCTGTTCGGGTTGTTTCGCTTCCTGCCTGCAACTTCTCTCCCTTCTCAGAAGACCACATGGGTCTGGGAAGAAAGGGGCTAGGCCCAGGCCTTGCCCCCCCACGTGGCAGGAATTCTAGAAAGTTTTAAGCTGGCATGGCAACAAACCCCCCTGATAGAAGCATTTTCAAGGGCAATGGAAGGTCGCGAGGAAATGCAGTATAGGTGGTTTGCATGCCCCGCCCACTCGCCGTCTGCTACCGGAAGTGAAGCACCAAATGCAGCACCAGTCCCATAGGCCGCAATGTTAAAGTTTTCTTTAAGAATTTTTATCTAAAAATATGGGAAGTTTTCAAATATAAAAGGCTGCACATATTATTAAACAAAGCTTATTCTTTCTTTTTATAAAGTTTTTAATCATAAATTATATGAAATATATTACTAAAATCACTTTTTTAAAATCGGAACCAATCGCGGAACTGAAGCAGACGGATGCAGCCATGATTTGTTTACATTTTCGGTAGCAAAACCAAAACACACATTAATCCAACTTTTCATTTACTGTTAATTTACTATATTTTTAGCATTTTATCAGATTAATACTCACTCACAGGGTTGTCCAACTTTATTTTTTGCATTTTGCATGCAAATTATGTTGATTCTTTTAACGATCGAGAAAAAAGGGTATTTGAAAAATAAAACTATCAATTGCTTATGAATCATTTAAAGTCTTGTCATAAATATTACTCATATCTTTTTCCTTAATTTCTTATATTTTTAAAATTACGTGCATATAAAAGGTCAATCTTTGTAACAGTATGCCAAATGTTATTTAAACTTCATTAGAATACTACATTACTTGTCTTGTTATTTCTTGGTTAAAGATATAACAAGTAAAAGATATGACAGGTGCTTAGATATGTTGCAAGTAGTAGTTTTTTTGCACCTTTCTGAACTGAACGAGGACAGAACTATGGATAAAACTTTTTTATTCGCACATCAAGAAAAGTCTTCGAAAATAAAAAATTGTGACATATGGTAATATAGTGCCATAGGTGGGAGGGTTTTCCATTAGGGAAAACATTTAATATAACAGACACATGTTGTTGGGCTTAACACACCATAATGAGAGCCTTGCACTTTATGAAGGTTATGTGCCAATTCTTCAAACACAACAGAATCATCACCCGCAATGTAGTGATACCTATATGGGAAAATGAATTTTTGATTTTTATAAGTTTTTTTGTCTTACCAAAGGTTCTAAAGAAGTATTCAATATAAGAACAGAAACTAACGTAAGGGGACATCCATAAATTACGTGAGGTGTTTTTTCCAAAATCTGGACCCCCCCCACGTGAGATTTACCTACAACTTTTTGAAAATGATTTTCCTTTCTCATACTTAAAAAAAAAGAAAATCTTATAATTTCTAACTTAAAAGTTGACGCGAGATTTTAATCGACCCCCTCGGTGAGATTTTTCCAAACCCCTCCCCCCTTTTTGACCTCTCATAATTTATGAATGTCTCCTAAGGCAAATTCTGTATGTCCAAAGAAAGAAATGGAGGTTTTTGGTATGATGATGTTAGTCATTGAGAGTATATAATACTGTCTGTAACAAATTGAATTCCCAAAGAAAACATAATACAGTAGTTCTAAATTTTATTACAAATGAATATCTTTAAGAAAAACAGTAATGAACAAATATAAGGTGAATGAATATTACAAATAATAAGGAGTTAAGACATGGGTAGATAAATATTTTCCACATGATGTATCTATTAACCGGGAAAAGTTTGTAATTGATGTTCCAAACAAACATTCAAAAACAAACCTCACCCAGTTTTATGTTAAAGCCGTCAACCAAAAACTTGTTTGAAGGTTAGTAAATTTAAATGTGGCATCCAGTTTCCTTCTCCTGAAATCAACACATATTTCATAAAAAATAACAAATTATAACAATATATTGATAAAAAAAACTTAAATTCAAATGGGAATTTTACTAAGACTAAAAAATATAATTATTATTTTTCAGTTTTGAACATGTCTTATCACACTTTCTACTAAAATTTATAAAGTTAAAATACAAGTACATAAAAATTTGAGTACTACTTGTTTATTAAGGCGTTGACCAATTTGCCAACATAGAAACTTTAAGAAAAGAACTTCAATAATACACAGATTTACATTTTTTTCTGGCGATAGTTTTATTATAACACCAGATAAACAAAAATTTAAGATTGAACTTTGAACAAATTATAGCAAAATTTTGGTACAATATTATGTCATCTGCCCCGCTTAATATCGTCAAACTGTTAGGGATACCAAATGTTAGAAATATCACAACATAGTTATTTTTCAGTTGAACCCTCTTCTGATGAACCGGTTAACCGAGAAAAGTTTGTAATTGATGTTCCCAATAAACATTCAAATACAAACCTCACCCAGTTTTATGTTTTCCTACTTCTGAAATCAAACATAGTTCACAAAAATTAACAAGATAATTGTTATAATATTGTTGAAAAGACTACCTTAAATTCAAACAGGAATTTTACTAAGAGTAAAACTTATAAGGACTTGTAACTGTATAAATTATGATAACAATTACCAAGCTGTTGTAAGAGCTGTGAGACTGAAGCTCAATTTTATATTAATCATGGCACATGAAAGACCTCCTACTACAAGCATTTATTACCAACAAATTCTAATATAAAGTATACTAATGTGCTTTAGATTTCGCAAAACTTAAAAACATAGCATAGGATAATAGTTTTGTTTAAGCAAATACATCAAACTTCTCTAACATGGTTGAGATTATAGATAAATATCATAGAGGTTACTGCCCAGCAATTGATCATTCAGTAGAAATTTCTTCTAGTTTTACATTTCTTTCTATACTAAATATAGAGAGCATAGCGATAAAATAACAATGTACTAGGATTAAGTAAAAAGTGAGAAGTTTTTGTGTACTTCAAAGACAGACTGAAAGCTATTTGATCACTTTATTTTGTTCCATGTTGAGGCTAATTTATAAGAACATTGTGTGCACAACCGTACGAGAAACATTAATCAGATAACGATATAATTATAAACAATGAAATAACTAAATGAAAAGTTAAGTTTACTTACTTATTAGCCGCCAAAAACTGTACACAAAACATAAACAAACAAGACATGGCCAACATGGCTGCCTCGTCTTAGTTCCGATTTAAAAATGAGTGGTTTTAATAATATATTACGTATATTTAAAATTTAAAACTTTGTAAAAAGCACAACTAAGCTATGTTTAATATCACAAGTACCTTTATTTTACTGTAAACGTTCTGTATTTTTAATAGGAATTTTTTTAAAGAAAACGCTAACATTACGGCCTATGGGATTTGGGCTTCATTTGGTGCTTCAGCATTCCGAAACCAAGCTTTTTTCGCCGGAAGTGACGTCACATGCAAACCACCTATGGGAAAGGAGCGGGAGTAGCTTGAAATTGCACCATTTGTGTCTACCATATTTAGCTATTATTGTTCTAATCATTAAAAAATTGCCCAAATAAAGTGCCCAATTCACACATGTTGTCTTGAAATCGTTATAATTTAATAAATAATTTGGTTTCCTTACTTCTAGTCATATTCTGATCAGACAAGGATTACTAATGAAATTTCATTAAACAAGAGAAAAAACTACAGCCATCAGTGTCAAATCCTTGGTCGAAAAAGGATTCCATTAGTCAGTCAATAAAGTTAATTTTTATTTCTTTACCTGGTGGTTAACTGCGACGCTGATGTGATATGGATGGCTGTTAGTGAATGAAAAATTTACATTTAGGGTGTCTCAATCTGAATTTATGGTAACTTCCTAATAAACTTTATTCGAATTTCTACTATACTACTGGGTGTTTGAAAATTCCGTTTTACGGCTTTTATTTGGAAACGTCTCCTAGGGTCATGAAAGTAACGTAAGTGACACAGGGCCCACAGCGGCAAAATAAAAAGTTTAAAAAATTGAAGATCTAGAGAAAAAACTTCAGTGAGATGTATCATGAGATTGTTTCCAATATTATGAAAAACTCATTGAAAAAATTGTATGCAAATTTCTTGAATATTCGATGAGAACTTTTTCAAAAAAGAAAAAGCTCGCAAACTTGCAAGTTTTTTTTTTTACTAAATTTTGTCTTTATTTAACAAAAAACTCCCACAAAAATACATAATAATACTGGAAAACTTGCTACCTTTTCTTTTTCGAGGCCTGAAAAAGTACTAATATCACCTTGAATATTAACGATATTTGCATACTTTTTTTCAGTGATTTTTTTATAATATTGGCAACAATATTCACATTGAAGTTTTTGCTCTATCTCCTTTAGTTTTTTTAATTCTTTTATTTCGCTGTTAGGGGCGCTGTAAGTCATCTCAATGGATATTCCAGTGTCACTTACCTATGGGTAGACGTTACATTCATGACCCCAGAAACGGACTTAAAAATTTAAATTTGATGAATAAAATACACAATTTATTCCGAATGTAATCCAGCTGATGAGTTGAGAAGATATTCTTTAAGAGAAAGAACCATTTTACATAAAATTAGATTCACGATAATCCAAGATGATTTTATTGCATCAAAATAAGCTTCCTCCGATATGCTAGGAATCTCAATTAAAGCTGTTTGTAAGGTCTTAAAACCACTTCAAATTAACGTCGGGTTGTTTTTAAAGTTGATTTATCAAAAGTTTCATGGCCATCTGTGTTCTATTTTAAGGTATTTATACAATTGTATTCAACTAATAACGCTTTCCAAGTTCTCTTTCCACTCTCTTTTTTTATATCATCATTTCTTTTGTACTCTTATAATTTTTTTATTTGACTGGCAAAAGATAACAGAATCAACAATTTGCGTTTATTAATCACATATAAGTTTATTGAAAACCATCAAAATTTACAAATAAAGTATGAAGACCGGTTTCCTTTTTTCTTTCAAAGAGCTGGGATATGATGAGGATTTGTCGAGGAAATTCTGCAATAGAGACAAAAAAAAGAATGAATATATAAATTTAAAAAAAAAATCATTGAGCATTTCAAAATGTAAGCGTAGAATTCTTATTTAACAAACTTCGTTTCATAATGGTTGCATTTCAGAAGAAACAATGTAAGCCATGAAGGAATATACATCAAATTCAAATAGTTCGAATAAGTAAAACAATAAGAGTGCTAAATATTTTCAAGAATTGTAACGTTACATTAGTATCAGATAAACCTTAAATGAAAAGTTAGTAAGGGTTACCGAAAAATTGAGAGATTTTGACTATTTTTCATAAAACTATACTTCATATCTTCATATAGTAAAATATTTACTAAAGACATTACATTATTATATTTATCAGGCATTATTTTGGTATTTATACAGAAAAATTTAATGGAAGGTGAAAACGTGGTATTATTGGGAAGCATGGGAAAATCCTTATTATAAAAGAAGTTAAGTGGCTGATAGAATATTAAGCACTTTCGATTAAAGTAATATTACATTGAATGTATCTAATAGTTCCTTCCCCAATCATCACACATAGCATTAAATCATCAACACGCTTTGATTAGACTTTTTCCTAAACAATAGAAAATTAACCAAACGGAAGCAATCCTCCGTGAGGCCAATTATTATTCCGGGCGAAACATTGTTACGACGACGAATCCTTTCCGCACCTTTAAATCTACCGCTAGAGAATGGAGCGAATTGGTTTAGATCGAAAAATAAATCACTGGGGGACAGACTGCTCTTTGCGCTTGACGGCATGCGAAAATGCATTGAGAAAACCATCCATTAGAACATAAAAAACGCTTAACTGCCCATTTTAATGACAGCTTTCTGACGTATCACCGAGTTGCTGATGGAATGATAAACGCAAGCTCTGGATCTTCCTATCGCGTTTTTTTTCCCTGTTCGGTCTTCTTCGGCTATTTGGTTTCGTATTTGATCTCGTTACGTTTGGGGAAGGTATGGGGACGGCTTTTATTCGAGATGCGACCCAGATAGGGGTGAGAATTACATAGTAATTGTATAAATAAATGCATCGGTTCATCAGCATTATTGCTTTGAAATTATATCAAGAACCCATTCGCAGATCAAAGCATTAATCGTTACAATCTTAAATGAGGGTACCCGTCTCTGCCTTAAAGATCAATGAATGGGATTCCTAACTTTTTGAATGGAGTATGGAAATTGTCCTTTTACTATGACATATTATTTAGTTATAAAACATTTCATGAGCAAGTTAATAATTTATTTCAACTTTCAATTTTGTAAACCGAACCTTAGTAAAACGATCCCCGACTGGGAAGATGAGACAGCACAGATTAAGAATTGTTAAAACTGGGGTAAAGGAAAAGGAAGTCTATTCTATCGGAAAACACTCATAAGGAAAGAGTGAGATTTATTTAAAGCTAATTAAAACATTTCCGATTTAAATTAATTTAATCTACAAACCACATTTTCTGTAGTGTACCAGCTGATTAATTCGATCCATAGTAACTATTTAGATGACTCAAAACAACTCACGCTTATAATTGGCCCCCTACCTCCAAGATCCGTGGTGTTACATGTTTCTCAATCTTAGGCAATCAGGTAGGTTGTTTTTATTGAACGCGTCATTTCTGTGAAATGTTATAAACTTAGCCAAAGTACCACAGAGTCAGAGGGATTCCCTTAAACAGGATTCATACACTATCTAACACAGTAAAATTCAGGAGTCAGTGAGGAGTTTTTCCAGGAGTAAATTACAAAAAAAAACTCAGGAAATAGGGTGAATAATTATTTAACTTACTACTTTTCATTTTACGAACAGAATGAAGTACGGAACAAAGAATTGCGGAAGATAATAGAATTTCACATTTCAACGGAATTTTATTGATTTAAAAAACAATTACTCCCACCAAATCGGTAATAAAACTTCATTTTGCTCTTTTTCAGGAGTTAGAGCGAAAATTCAGGAGAAAAACATAATTTTCAGGAGTTCTACACTTAATCATACCCATAAAAAAAGCCGTCGGTGGAGTTCATTTACACCCGTTCTAAATATATAATAAAAGGAAATTTCTAAAACCCACTCAAAAGAGTGATTCAATTAACTCATAATTAAGATGGCTACTACCAAAATACTTTAAGTACAAAAAGGTAGGCTTTGGTGGAAAGACAGTAGCTGTATCACTACGAAACCATAATAATTTCCAAATACTACTATCAGGATTTCATATGATATGAATGATTTGGATGGCTTCTTGAACCGATTGTTAACCACTTATAGGTATACTCAAAGAGCGAGACGAATTTGCGTGTTATAGGACATTATCAAACTTCCTAGAACTGTGGTCGTACTGTTTCCAGGTTCCATAAAGCAAGCCCTAATTTTGGTTATGATATGTATCATGAATCCCTTCACATATATTTTAAAGTAATGAGTAACGCATCAGATTTATAATTGAACAATGTATCTCGGTTTTGTACATTTTTAAAGGAAATTTTTGAGACTTCTAATTGTTTTAAGAAACTCCATTTATAGTTTTATCTTATACTATAGGAGTTGTATTGCTTTCAAATATTTGAGTTGCTTTTAATCTGTTAAGTTAAAGGTTGTCAATAATTGTGTATCAATAATCACGGATTAGATCAACTTACAATTAGAAGTTCAAATAAACGATTGAAGATATTTAATATTTGAAATAATTAATCTCTGTATCATCATCTGAATTCGATATAGCTTAACTACTTAAAATAACCTTATGGAAACCATAATTTAAACTGGCCCGATCGATTTGAATTTATTAAATACTATTATTCTGGGGAGTCATTTCTAATTTTTAAGGTTAAACACTTGTGACACATTTCACATCGAAATGAGCAAATTTAAATTACTTTTCCACAAATGCATAAAACTCAAATTCGGGTCTTCAAAACTGCAGAATTATGAATGCAACTGCATCATAATATAGGAAACATCACAGCTTTCTAGGTTATGGGAACTTAAATACAAATCCTTTGTTCAATCCCAGATTTTTTTTCGTAACAAAGCCTCATATTCCTTTGTTTTCATGTTTTAAAATTGATTTGTACATCGTATGGCTCACCACATCTCTCAAATCGATACAATGAAAAATCAGTGATAACAATAGCAGGCGGCATATTCCGTCGTTCTAATGGAGTTTTTGCATGTAAAATAACCCGGAAGCATGCGGTACGGAAAACGTAAATAAGTTATTCACTGTTTATTAACGGATGGAGTGTTCAAAATGTGCTAGAAAAATATTGGAGATACTTTTAACGTTCATGGTGAAGAGTCAAGTTATAGACATGGCTAATCACAGCAGATGCGATGAGGAGAATTAAATGCTATTTTTGACTTGCAAATGAAAAATTATGGGGTTGTATCTGAAATTTGATTCAGGGGTAGACTTTAGAGAAAGGCAGAGAGAGGCGCACTCAATGCTCTTAGTTCTCTGGTGTTGATGGAGATGAAATGGAAAATATATTTTAGTAGAAAAGGTTGCAAATTTATTGTTTCGTATAATGCCAGGAAAAATCTTTGCACAGGCTATAAAAGTTTTCAATATTTATTCGTGTGAAGTAATTAACACATTTTCCATGATTCCTGTTTTTCTTTAATCCACATTTAAAGCGTTCCACAATTTTTCACAATATTATTTCAGACCTTGCATGCATGTAAAATGTATGACAGAAAGTATAACCTCATTTCTTAGATTTAATTTATAAAATGGTGAGAACAATAGATACGAACATAACACATACGGATTTATTTTTCTGGTCACTCACTGGAAAAGAGCAACATATTCCCACAAACCCTCGCTACTTTTTAATTGATTTCAAGCAAATATTATAACCTAACCTACAAGCGTTGTCCGTGCATTGCAATGAGGAATTAGAGCGGTTTTTTTTACATTTTTTAATCGATACTCAGTGCAAAAATAGGTCTATGTGAGAAATTTCAGGTTGATTTGACAGTTTTTTCAATTAGAAAAATAATATAAATAATAGTATTTTTAGAATGGCCCGAAAACGCGTTGTGACGTTACAGGTCATGCTCTTCGTTTGGAAAGCTTATTATTTCGCTATTTCCCTACTCTTTGGGTCATGGAGAAGGGTAATAAAGTTAATTTCAAGTACTTCAAGCTAAAAACACAACTTTACAGGTAATTATAAAGTAACAATTTGAGGAAAGAAAATCAAAACAAACTCAACCTTATGACCTGTAAGTAACGTAATATCGTGTTTAAAGTCACGTGTGTTTTTTTTATCGATTTTTAAGTCAAAATATTTAATTTTCTTTTAGCTGTTGGAAAATTTCGACCATATTTTCGAATTCAGCGCTTGAAAATCCATTAGAAAGTTCACAATTTATATAAAAACCTCGCACACGCAAATTTCTCATTGTGCCACACTTAACTAAAAAGGAAAGAGATGTAAATTTGTACTCTCAACATAAAACTCAGATTGAATTCTTACTTTAAAGGTCGATAGATTCCCGTTATAATTTTACGAGTTCGACTACCCTATACGGGGTTATAAAAGAGGATTTATATCATGATTACAGCTGTAAACTCCGATTACTCGTAATAATCATAGACATTTTCTTTCCACGATAATTTCCTCCATAAACACTCCTACACAGCTTCGGTGTGTCTTCTCAGAGATAAAAACCCCACACGATTGATACGATATCCAATTACACCTATAGCTGCTTCGTGATTTAGACATAGACATTATATAGCAATTCAATTTCCATAACCGAGTCAATCGAATTGGATCCGATTGGATTTCCATACGGATCTTCTTTTAAAAGCCCGATCTCCCACAAACGAACCGACGAGAAAACCATTTCACGGATGATAATCCCTCTCATCTGTGGGTCGCACATGCTTTTCACGACGGGAATATATTTCATATTTACTCTGGAATGCGGTGGAATGTGCGCGTTTTACTGGGAGGTATAAATTAGTAGCAGCCTCGGCGAAACCTAGTAGACGACACGAGCCAGTCTCTGGCAAGATCAATGGTCTCGGTGTATCGTGATCAGCCCGCGGACGTGAGCGGAAACATCAATGAAGCCACCTTGGAGATACTACTTTCGTTTCTTTCCCCTTTTATTAAAAGCCGGAGAAAGGGGTTGGACCAGAGAGTTAGGAAGTAATAGGGGGAGCGTCGATCATGTTTCTCCAAGCAACACACACTAATTGTCAATTTCTTTTAAAACCTAAATACTGGTCGGTTTTTTTTACTGAATTAGGGTTTTTATCGCTCTTAGTAAGGTAATAAGTTGGTTATTTTCACAAGTGGAATTTAATTAACTGAATATAAGAACCCACATAAGAAGAAAACTGCCCTGAAAACCCAATCTTGCATTAAAAGTTATTTCATAGAATCACATTTTTTGTGGTAGAAAACAACTACAAAGACGAGATAAAAACGAAAACCGACGAAATCACCAACTGTATTTCAAATACTGAAAAAAATTTGAACTGTATTTCAAATACTGAGAAATGGTGTCCTTTCCCATAATATTGCTGTCGCATCTCACGGCCTAGGGTCCAAAATAAATAGCACTATAAAATAAAATAGTGCGGTTCAACCTTTAGCCACCCGAAGGCTAATCAAATTTTTTATGGGGATGTGAGGGCCCAGAGAACAGTAAAAAGAAAATTACATTGTATTTTTTTAGTACAGGCAAGTCAAGCTTATTTCAACAGTGGAACCTTTATATTTCGACTAATATGCAATACAGAAATATATGTTGGGTCATTTAAACACTACATATTTATTTAAGGTGATATTGTGATATAATTAAATACCGTTTTACATGATGTTCACTTTTATTAAAATAAATTTAAATCAAATTATTTCTTGTTTTACTAATTTGAAGATTTGATGTTAAAAGGAAAATTGTCCCACATTAAAGAGAAAACAAGTCTTAGAAATTAGGCAATTCACAGTGTTTTGAAAATAAAAGAGCAAGACGGTTTTAGTGATTTATAGCCACAGGCATAAAAGTGTTGTTGCTAAAATAGTTCATACACAAAGATAAGGTGGGAGATTCTTTTCTAAAGAGGTTAGGAAGCTCTAATTCTCAAAATTCAGTTCTAAATACATAGACAGACAACTATTACCCTGTAGTGAACATTTCTGAAATTACATTTGTGGATTAAATATAATTTACGATGCATCAATAAATATTAATTAGAATCTACTGATTTGATTCTTTCTTTTTTATGTATACCATATTAAGGATAAACTCTTTTACGTTGCATAAACGATAAAGTCCTAAGTGGTGGGTATAATTTAAAATGCAGGCATAAACTATCACTTCCAACTTGGAAAACTAAACTGTGATAGGTCTTACATAGCCTTAATATTTTATGTAAAGTGAAGTTTCTACTGATGCCAATTTAATGTCCCTTTCTATTGAATTTTAATCAAAAACCGGGGTTTTAGGGGTTCTCCCCATAATTTTTTTTGACCCATAAAAAACTAAAATTCTTAGAATGGTTACAGAATGATTATTTTTAGGTTTTTTCTCTATCTTAGATGTAAGAAAATCCGATGGAGTTTCCTGATTTGATTTTTCTTCATCGGTATCCGTACGCCCATGGAATAAATACTACAGACTTCTTTTCTGCATTCTCTCATGTTATAGCCACACAGTGCAGCATCCAATATGCGCTCTAGCCACACATTCATTCAACCAACTTGAACCTGATCTTGAGAAGAGCTTGGGCCGGTTCGCGCTATTTGAACTACGTCATTGTTCAGGTGGAGTTGCATACGAATTCCGTCATTAGGAGGCAGTAATCAACGCGCGAAACTGGATTTTTTCCTTTTCTCCGCTGCTCCGGCCAGTGAATTCGAAAGGGAGGACTGTCACATAAAGCACGAGCGGACCTTTTGGGACGCAGCGCGGCGTTGATGATTTAATTCACTGGACAGTACTGGTAGAGCGAGAAGAATCCATAAGACTGGAATAACTCCTTCTGTGCGTTTTGATTTATCCATTCAAGAAAAAAAAATGGATTTGGTGTGGCCAAATTTGAATTTTCCTTGGAGCAGATTTATGCGCCCCTTATATATGAAGCATTAACATTAATAATTTGTGTCTCAGAAAACCACCCAAAAAGCTAAGATTATGAAGACACTATGCGTTCATTCCTACAAGAAATTAATTAACTTTCAGGCACTCATTGGCGTAATTTAAAAAAATCCCGTAAAGAACAAACTGTGATGACAGCAATGAAACCAAGATTTGCCAGGAAGAAAAAAAGGGACATCCAGAAATGAGATGCGATGGACACTGTGCAATGCCCTTTTGATATGGCTATGCTGGACATATAGACGTCCTTGAGGATACAACTCTACTGAGGTTTTTTATCTACAATTTCTCCTACTTTTAATTTTTTTTTCTCCTCTAAATATTACCCCATTGTCCCTCACCGGTCGCGGCAAAGATATAAGATGTTCTTTTTGGGCTACTTTGTCTTTTATTAATTACTTTCAACTTATTCACTTGTTTTTTTTTTAATAAGACTGTAACTCTCCTCAAAGTAATTTTAATGGGGAACATCAATTAAAGCAGCCCCAAAGAATTCTTAGAAGTTCTGAAACACCCTGTAACACCCACTTTATCATATTAAATGTTTTTACAAAGTTTAAAAAAACAGCAAATAATCTCTAAACAGATTTAAATTTACGATTATTTGAGATGGAACACAACTAATATTTACTGTCACGCAAGCGATGCCATTCTGATATAAGTCTCAAGAAACTATCTTTTTAATCCCGTCTCTTGATGCCGCTTACTTTTTATACACAAAACATAAAATGATACGATACAGCGGATACTACTTTTTAAACCTAATAACAGAGTTGTCACCATATAACACTTAAGAGCTAATTCAGATAAGGTTGAGATAAGCTAAAGAAGTGAATGCTAGTAGTATTATTTTTCCTGTTAAAACACTGGCATGCTTTGTGTTACGAATTACACGTATATGACGTCACGGAAGTAAACACAAAAAAAGGTATTTTTGAAAGAGTTGAAGTTTTAGAGGGTGTGGCGGCATCAGTTCAGGCATTCGGCTGGAATCTCCGTTGTTACCCATCAAGACTGGATTATAATTACGAGAGGATAAACCAGATTACTACAGTGATAAATCATCGTAGACCGTAGAAGGTATAATGGGAAATGGAATTTTATCTGACGGCCCCACGGTTTCAAAGTCGAGGAACTAGTTAACTTCCCAAACGTGTCTGGGCGAATAAAGTTTAATAGCTTTTAATACATTGTAAGAAACTGGAAAGAAGAGATAGTATCAGAGGTTCACTGTTGAAAGCACGCTTGGTTTAAGTTTTTAATATTAGGCATACCATTCCAGTCTTAAAATAAAAAGTTGGAGAAAAAAGATAGGTCTGTAAGGGTAGCACGGAAGAAACCTTGAAAATGAGGTAAAAAGAACTAGAGTGTTGAAGAATATTGTTTTCTCCCCTTCTTTTAGGATGAGAATTTTACCAAATTTAGAGGGACATTCATATTTGATTGATCAAAGCCATATTTTTATTTCCATGACTACACTTCGATTATAATGGTATATTATTACCTAAATCTTTCTCTATGAAAAATTCGCGACTCCCTAACTCTCATAAATATGAAAATACTTATAATTCCACCAGACAGACTTTAAGGGTTACAGTACCCTAAAAATCTTCAAAATATCAAAAATATTTTTATTGGCTCAATCCATACCATGGATCCTTCTTAATGTGTCTTCAAAATTTCAAAGCTCTATCTTAATAATTTATAGAGTTATATCCTTTTTTCTGATGCGAGTCCGGGGTCTAAACAGAAGGAACACAAACTTTAAGTTGAATTTTCTCCATGTTGTATTTTTGTGCATTTACAATACTTTGAATCCCTAAGGCTTTTTGTGTAAATGAAATATAAGTCTGAAAATTTGTATATATGTTCTGAAATATATGTATTATAGAACTGTGCATGGGTTTAGCTCTAACAAGGTTAGATTTTTTTAAAAATAACATTAAAGTCAAAAATGTTGAATTTTTTAGGTTTTTTTTTGGTTTTTAGTACATAAAAATTTCTACAAAATAAAGTAATAATACTAAATATAAATCCATGCACAGTTTTACGTATTATTATATAACAAATCTAAAAATGAAAAAAAATTATAAAAATATGCACAATTAAAAAAGCCTTAGGGATTTAAAAAATGGTCAAAAATTTTAAAAAAATTGATTTTTTAAATTCTGGGTTTCAAAATCCAACTTTTTTTTCAGGGGAAAGGTTCTACTTTATAAGCCCACATAATATGCAATTAAAGTCAAAACAATAATATTAAAAATAAAAAAAAATATTCTCAGGGTACTGTATCCCCTTAAATATCCAGTTTTCGATATTGTGTGTGCCGTGTGTGTTGATATTCGCCTTAAACATAGTCATTTATAATTCAATAATTTAATTGATTTCAATCCCGAATGAATTTGTCAGAATGCACTGGGTTATGGACATGACTTTGGTCTTTTCAAGTCAGCTACTTATTAAATTTAAATTCAAAGCTCCGAAAACATTAATACGAAAATCCGAATTGAAGGAATGTTAACGTACAGAGTAATCAAATCACCAATAAACAGAAAAAAAAATACACTACGGAGAAGAGCTCCCCTACAGAAAAGTTTTATCCCCTACTAAAACACTAGTCTAAAACAAACATCGTCGCATCCAGTTACCAAATAGTAGAACACACAAAAAACCACTGAATCCCTAAAGTACTTCATGATTAATCCATATAGTAAATGTTTCTAAGTAACAATACTACGACAACGAAATAATGCTCCTTTGGGATTTCCCGACACGCTAAAAACCTCCCCAGTCTCACCTCAGGTGTAACGCGATATACTCAGAAGAGAGCTTAACCTTCCAGAGAGATTTAGAGAATGAAAAAAAAGAGAACAAAAAGAGAGAGAGAGAGAGAGCTCAGACACTCTCTGCATCAGACAGGTTTCAGATCATTGAACGAATCAATAATATCTCCGCTGGCTATCTCTTTCAATGTACGAAGAGTCGGCGATGTCTGTCGATTAAGGTAATATACGAAACAAAAGGCACATCAGAGATGAGACAATGCGGACAGAAGAGAAGGAAGTTCTCCCAGTCCGGACAGACTAATGGAGAGTTTTAGGAGTGTGTAATTGGAGCGCAAAAGATGAGTGATGCAGGAAATAGCGGCGGAAGTGGGTGATGCTCTGTGAGAGCATGTAGATCATATATGAATGGATGTGAATTCCAGTGGCCCCGTGTATTTCTCTCGGTCCTAGTGCCCATTGTTGGAGGTTAATTGATAGGTTTAACTAGTACTTTTTTATAGTGAGGGTTTATGTCCTATACATTGAATGGGTTCGTTTGGGTGAAGGATTGGCAGTGAAATTGGTGGTCGTAAATTGAGAATAATGATACCGTAAGATTTTTTTTTTTGCTAATTTAATTTCCAATTGATTTAATTTAAAAATGTATTTTTTCTCATTTCATGCAAAAATAATCTTAAAAATTTATGGGTTGTGTTGTGGTTTTAAAAAGAAATTAATACTTTAATAGCCATTAAGGATTATTGAGAATCAATCTAGTTTTAAGATGATTGTGGATAAACACTAGCTCAGATGATTAGATAAGGTCATCTACCTTTTTCATTTATCACAAGTCGTTTAATTAAGGGATTCTATCTTAACCCATTAGCGCCCATTGATCTATTTCTAGATCACTAAACATAGCGTGGGAAACTCGCTTTTAAATTACCTTCTATCCACCCCACACATTCCAAACTGCCCAGGGGGCAAGATAAGGCATGCATCTGTTTTACAACACGTGTTTTTTTTTGTTTGGTTTGGTCATTGATCTACAGCGATAAGAGAAAGTTGGCATCGCCATTTCGTTCCGCAGTTTTTCGACGTTTCTTTGCATAAACCCTGGAAACAGCTAAGTGGTACCAGTAAGATAAACTTATTTTGGTGTTTTAATATCTTCATAGATGTGGCTATTAGGATATAAAGCGGTGTTATGTTAAAATAAATTTAAGTGGTAAAAATTTTTGCCGAAATGTTGCTGATCTAAAATTAGATCACTGGGCATTCGGGCATTTATTTTTCCTGTGTTGCTTACTATACGATTATTTAGTTTTTCCCAATTGAAACTAAAAAATGAGTCTAAGAATATTCAGTTATGTCCAGGATGAAGTCAAATATATATTTTCTGATGAAATTGAAAATTATTTTGTTGGTAATTTAATTTTATAATTTCTTTTGGTCGATAAATGGAGGGTAGACGATCATGATTTATTGCTAGTAAAGAGAAAGCATTGCAAATAGTGGCAAAAAAATATCTGTGTTTATTCACATAAATTTATTAGTACAATACAAGTCAATTATCTTGTTTTGAAATAGTTCATGTTGGAAATTATAAGACAATAACATTTTTTCGAGGAGCTGGAGAAAATATCAAATGGAAAATTATAATTATTTAAAATTCTCCATAATACAACTTTTGCAACCTTAAAATTGACGCTGTGGTAAAATAAATTATTGGAATATGCAGGTAAAAAGCTCAAAGACGCAGCCATTTTTAAATGTTGGCTGAGTAAGACCAAGTTTCGTTTTATTTCATGAGCAATTTCATTTTATGGTAAAACAAATTCATAAAATTTACGCAACATTAAAACTAATGCATTTTAATTTACTTTGTGTTCAATTTTATGGCATATTTTTTTTTCTATAACATACTCATCAATTTAAAGTTCTTGGTTTATTTTCCCATTTTTCCCACTAAATACTTCCATCATAAGCTATTTATGTAGTTTATCTTGGGTATATTATTTAATTTTATTATTATTTAATTATTTTTCCACATATTTATGATTAAATATGTGTTTCTTAAGGAGAAGTACTAAAGTTTCTACCTATTTTATATTTTTTAAGGATTTTTTGGAAGTTTTACTATTACTTAGCTCAGTGACAAAAATATCCCAGAACGCCCAGTGATCTATTTTTAGATCAGCTATTTTTAAAGAAACTAATGATTGTTTTTACAAAATTTGTTTATAATATCCATATTGAAGGCAAAATACACCAGATTCATGATTTTTATAAAATTTGGCCGAAAAAAAATAAATTGGGCGTTAATGGGTTAAAATACTAGGGAAAAATTTATTAGTAAAGTACAGAAGCCCGGTGGCGTAGAGGAAGCGCTTTGCGCTCCCACACCACAGGCCCGGGGTTCAAATCCCGGTCCACGGGCAAGGCAGACTCAGCCCTTCATCCCTCCGGGGTCGATAAAATCGTAAATCACCTCCAAGGTTACTTGGGAAAATCAAGAGGGGGTTAGCATCAAGCTAGCCACTCCTCAGCTGACTGTGACTTTCAAGTCACACGTTCTGTAACAGTTCAGCTCATGGCCTCACCCAGTGAGGCTAGTTATACTGGAGTTTGAAGGTCCAACGACCTAGGTACTCCCTCAGAAATCCCCCTTGATTTTTTTATACATTCATCTGGCCTTCCATTTAAAAAGTTTAAACCCCCTCGAGAGTTGAGATCCTCGTGAAACTTCAATCGCGTTAAAAATTTCTAAGTCATGCAGGAAAACTATATTCCAAGGAGCAACACCATGTTTCTTTTTTTCTTATACACCGGATCTGCAACTTTGCCTCACTATCATTAATAATAATTAGATTCAAGCAAAGAGAGATTATATTCAAGCCCATCCTTCTTTGAAAGCGTGTCACTCAAATGACAGCCGCTGATACGTAATGAAAAGTAAACGTTAATATAGTTCTCATAATTTCCTCCCCATCCTCCTCCTTAGCGTGAGAAATAACTAACGCTGAAGTTTTAATATAGGAAGTGGCATCATCTTCTCGATTCCACTCACACCTCTCTCTAATCGCCGATCGACCGCTGCTCCTTTGAGAGAGGCCGAAATCGAAAAATAACCTCCACAGAGGAAGCAATTATTTTCGTTTATCTGCACCCGAAATTTCCCATACGGGAGTGGGTGGAGGGGGGCCGGTATAAATAGAACCCTCGCTGCCGACAACAGAAAAAAAATGACAAGTCTCGTTCCCACCGTTATCAGAACGGGGGGACAAATTCGAAATTTCTCTGCCGTGGTCACAGCCGAAGGAGCAGGATGTCGTGCATGTGCCGCGATGTGTATCGCGATACCCGTTGCATAGCTGCGGGGAAGTCATCCTCGTCCGGAAGCAACCCTTCATATGATGTGGGCTGCTAAATCCAACAGGGTGGGGTAGGCCGCCGCCGTATAATAGCGCCGTAATTGCGTGTGTTTAGTTAGGCGCTCGGCCTAAAGTGAAAACGCCCTTTTAAGCCTCATTTTCACAGTTTGTTAGGCCGGGCTCCCTCGCATTTTTTCCCTGCGTCTGGCTTCGGTCTAGGCTAGAGAGAAGTCCGAATTCTTTGTTTCTTTGAGGAGGATACGCTCAGGCGGCCAACCGCGGGCGATTGGGATTCATGTCTATGGAATGAATGGAAATGAATTCGTGTACCGGTTCTAATCAAATGGGACTGTTATTGAGCGATTAATTTGAAATAAATTACTACCGTATAGGATCTTTAAGGATCCTTATGCACTTGATGCATGCTATGGGAGAGCGTTAAGTTTTATTACGGCTGGAGAACCACCCCGACCCTCAGCTTAACTCCCCCGATCTCTCTGTTTGGTTTGGGGGTTTCCCTTCGCAATCGCGTCCGAGGAGGGGTTTTCTATTGTTCGGAAATTGACTGCTACTCCGCGAATGAGCGTTTCTCTAGCTGTAATAAAATTCCACATTGCACCTAAGAGTTCAGATGTACGCTCTGAGCACGTACGCTCATAGCACGACACCTTCTGGTGAAGCGGGAACTTTATTGAGTTTTTTTTTTTAAATCAAGAACATTGAATCGACAACATTGCCTACATTCTTTAAACTTTTAGAATTGGAGTTCGATTGCCATAATTCATTTTTTCTGATTGAAATGGAAACTTTTTTGTCGCATTCCGCATCAAACGGAGGGGGAATTTTTTTAGAACAACTTAAATTTCTCAGTCATACCGTTCATTGACATCATGACAAGAATTAAAAAAAAAAGCGATAAGAATCAGGCGTTTTACACTTTTTCTACTAAGTGCCAATTAATTTTAACTTTATAAACGAGAACTACGTAAGGAAAAGTAAAAGAAACTCTTTTCTTAACAATTATTAAAAAGTGCAGTGACGAAAAAAAGGTAATTACAGTACAGATTTGACTAGCATGCGTTAAAAGCGTCACTATGTATTTCTTTATTTATGAATTCACAAGCCATTAAATAGGATCTTTTTTCACGGTTCACGCTCGTTTCACAGATAACGCGGACCCAAAGAACTTTCATTACGATAGATACCCTCCTATGCAAATTGGGAAAGAAACATCACTGAATCAGCCAAGAAAAGGCGTTTCTTTGTTAAGGAGGATTTAGAAATAAACATCTCAGAAAAAAAGAAAGCTAGTTCTAAAATAAAATCGCATTAGGGACACAGACACAGTAGTTTTATATTTTATACACCCGAGATGAAAAAACAACAGGTGGAGTTAACTTCCCTAACTAGTCCTGTAAAACTAGTTTTTCCTTTAGATGAGGCTAAAGGCAGAAAAGCCGCCTTTCAGTGTTGCGTTGAGTTTTCCCAGTAGATTTTTGGAGGATGTTGGGGATTTATTTATTCGATATCTGTTTCTCAAAATGATGGAATACAACAAAAAAACGTTTCCATTGATGAATTTTAAACTTTATAAAGTTATAATAAAAGTTTTTAGGGATAAAACAATAATTATTTCTTTGCTCGCAATTTTTAAAGCATTTATTCATTATTTAAAGCATTTAACTTCTCTAACTAGTTCTGTAAAACTCGTTTTTCCTTTAGATGAGACTAAAGGCAGAAAAGCCGCCTTTCAGTGTTGCGTTGAGTTTTTCCAGTAGATTTTTGGAGGATGTTGGGGATTTATTTATTCGATATCTGTTTCTCAAAATGATGGAATACAACAAAAAAACCGTTTCCATTGATGAATTTTAAACTTTATATAGTTATAATAAAAGTTTTTAGGGATAAAACAATAATTATTTCTTCGCTCGCAATTTTTAAAAGCATTTTATTAATTTCTAAAAATTATTTAAGTAATAATTCTATGTAATAAATAATCATAGTATATTTATCAATTTTACAATAACGTAATTTCAGTAAGTCGCACATGAGTTTAAAAGTTAAAATTTAAGGTCAGTACTTTATCTGACAAAATGGAATGTTGAATTTTATTTTATGTTTTAGAAACTTTGCAAACTTTTAAGCGCAAAGTTAGCAAATTGGCATTCATAGCATAATTCTTACCGAGAAAAAAAAAACAACGAAGTTTATATCGGCTTACAAAGCCTTTTTAAGTTTATCATTGCTTTATACATTATTTGATTTTATTTTTGTTTACTAATTTTAAAAACGTCTTTTTCATTTTCTTTCTTTACCTTTACTTATCTCTTCCTTTTTCAAATTTTAATAATTTATCGGGATTTTCAAAGTCAACCACGTTATGAAAGCAATGCAATTCGTCATAAAAAAATGATTTGTGCAACCTATCTATTTATCTAACAATTACGGAATTCACAATGAACTTAGATTTTGTACCATAAAAAATGGGAAAATTCTTAAGGCTTTGTTCTTCATTTCTAAAACCAGTTAATTTATTTCGGAGATTTGGTGTGCATTAACCTAGTTCATTTGTTTCCCTGTTTTATGCACTCACTTTTCCCTCCAAAATTCTTCTACAAAAATGTTCTTTTTGCGCACAAGCACACTAAAAAATTCATTTATTCCTAGCTCATCATAGATCAGGATACTTATCTCACATCTCACCCAGGACCCTCATCCAAACCGTTGTACCCGCACAAAGCACCTGGCGCTTCTCGTCAAATCCAATCAAAACGAGTCCGAAACCACAAAAAAAAAAGGCAAACGGGGATCAGGGCCCCAGAGTTCATTCTTAATGAGATCAAAAGATATAAGACGCGTCTTGTCCAAAAAAACACACCTGTCGGTCCTAGTTCGACCACAAAGAGTCGAAAAATGTTCTACACCACCTGCCGCCAATCCCCACGCGACCCCTGTCTTAATTACTCCCGAAAGTGCCCCCAAAAGAAGAACCTTTCGAAACTTTTACTGCAGAGATACCTCCAGAGGCCCATAGGTAGTAGCAGGGTTATAGGGCAGGTGATGGGGCATATGGGAGGGTCAGGGCATTTATCGAAATGATGATGACACGCGACTGGAGTGCGACCAGTGCATCGGTATGCAGAGGGTGTCCTGCTTTTAAAGGAATCGAAGATATATATAATTATCCGTTGCCCAAGGGGCGACAGAATGGAAGATGCACGGCGCAGATATTAAGGATGGATAGATTTATACGGCGACTTTGGAGATTCGGACATGGGTAATTTGTCTGTGATTGTTCGTACGTGCTTGTCCGCGAAATCGTCTGGGGTTCGAATTTTGAGGGTTTGGGGTGGAGAAGCTTGCCTTGGAGGAGGGAGTGGATGATTTGCGATTACGCTTTTTTCCGGGAGCAGTCGGATTTCAGCGGTGTCTGAAATTATATCATTGAAGGACTGCTTGATTGTTATATGTGTTGTTTAAGCTGCAGTAATTGAATGTTACAGTATGAAGGTCCTACTACTACTAGTCTAGCTGTTAGTTGCGAACAACCTGTAATTGGATGTTTTCGAGTGATTGAAAAACTTTAAAACGTGACGATTTCTTCTGAAAAGGAAGACAGACATTTGTCGGGAGTTAATGCTCAGATTGTGGTAACGGCTGGAAAGCCAATCTCTACATACCTTAAGATTTTATTGATTTCCCCCAAAACATGTTGTTTTATTTTTGGTGTCCCTGATAGTTAACAAAAATAATTCGGTTTAAGAAAAAGAGTAGAGGCATCCTTGCGTTATTAATGATGTTTGATATCCGAATATTTGAGAAAAACATTTTTTTTTCTACTCACGTGACCAGTTATATTATTCTGATTTTTAAACTTCGCTTACCATAAAAGATAAGTTACAAAATATCCACAATAAACATTTTAATCTAATTAAATATTATGGTAGACAACAAAATGTGCTTTTGATTTTATTCTAACGGGAAAACTTAGTTACTACTTCATTTTAAATGTAAAGAGTTTAGATTTTTGTACAAATGCATAGTATTAGTAAACCATAGCATTAGTAAAACCAGGGTTGGAAAAAAACATGTTTTTTTCTAAAAAATACAAAAAACGTGTTTTATTTGTTTTAAACGTGTTTTTTTTGTTTAAAACGTTTTATTTGTTTTTTTTTTACCCACGACACAGAAATTCTAAAAAAAAACCCATGATTTTAAAAAATAAAATTAAGTTTTTAAAATTGAAAATGGATTAACAAAGCTATCCCTGACATCAAATGGCATCTTGAGCTTTTTAGCACCTGTTTCTTTGAGCTTGGCTGAAGTAAAATGATTGTTTTGGAAATATGATACTATGTCAACAACTTCAGCTTTAACATTAGAAATGTAAATATGTTTTGCTAAAAGGTTTAAGATACGAGCTAAACATTTATAAGTTATTATATTCATATTCATTTCAGTGCTTTTCAGTTCATAGGGTATTTTGACGACATTAGCAGCATTGATCGTTTAAAATGTTAAAATAAAACAAAGAACAGGTCAATTATAAAAAAATATGATTTTTAAACAATTTTATTTGTATATTTTATTAAATCTAGACAAAAATCAAATAAAACAGTTGAAAGGAAATACTAAGTTTTATATACTAATGCCATCTGTTCATAGAAAAAAGAATTACTAAAAAAGTACATGTGTTTTAAACAATGTTTTTTTTGCTTTGTTTTAAACATGTTTAAAACAAGTGTTTTAAACAAAGTGTTTTAAACATAACAACCCTGAGTAAAACAGATAGAAATGATTAATAACCGCATTATACGAAGGTGAAGCAAAACGACACTTTCAAGTAGCAACAACACAACGACGAAAAAGTCATTTATCTCCACTTAATAATAAAGAAAAACCGCGATAATGTTTTATTCATCTGCAAGCATAAAGCGAGAAAAACGACACTTCACAATTTTATAAAATCGAAGTCGGAAACAGCTGAAACCGATCCATTAGTCCCATAAAAGAGAGGCTTTGTCGCGAAACACATGCGCCATCCAATCTCATTTCTTCAAAAAGGAAGCAAAACCAGAATAGACTAGACACGACTAATTCGGACAGGCTTATCGTATTATAAAAACTCCAGCCTGTCTCTTCACTATCAAGGACAGGGTTTAAAGCCATTGACACTGAATTAAGTGTCCTTTATCTGTATTGAGCGGATACTTGATTATGTTACGTAATTATTCTCTACATGGGATGAATTTTTTTATGAAAAGAAATCCAAGATAGTCCGTTTTGGAAGTTGGAAAATTGTGCAAGGGACCACAAAATTACCATACGTTAAAGCAATTTTAATAAATTTTAAGGGGACCGATGATTCTTTCTTACGAGCTTTGAATACAAATAGAGGGATAGTTCTCAAGAATGATATATAGACAAACCTTGCAGTACACTTATCGAATCAAATAGATAGCGTATAGATGCTTTTAAATACGTATCGTAAATTTAAAAAGTGTGATTTACATTGAGATAAGCTGCTATTAAAAAGTCTAACAATCACAAATTTATTTTAGATTGCAAGTGTCTTATTATTTAATCTTAGTTTTTACAAGCAAATCGATTTATTCTTTAACAGTCACTACTATAATACCTTAAAATAATCCCGTTTTTCATAGAGTAGAAAGGAGAATAATTTGAAAAATATGGCGATTTAAAAACATGAGGATAGTATAAAAAATTAACTTTAACTTTAAACACGACTTATTTCTAAAAGTTTAGGAATTAATAATGTCTACCCTTAGGTTTCTCTTTCGAAATGTTTAGTCTTTAGTCCAGTTCAGAAGTTTTTTTTATGAAGCATTATATCTTGTATGTTTCTCCTGAACAAATTTAATTACAAAATAAAAATTTACAAACATATGGAAATATTTTTTTTTAATCTAGGATGTGATTTCTCTTTAAGAGGATTATGGGAAAGAGTAAACAGCATCTTGCATATTTTTCCTAAAGGTTTAACACTTTTTTCGTTACTCAGTCAAAATTAAATTTTCCCTTGAATTGAGTATGTATTCAATATTTAAAATTTACTCACTATTTTTAAAAAAAGTTTTAACTTAAGTCTTTTAAAAATAAACTTGATAAAACTAATAGCTCTGAGAAAATTCCTTTAAGAATTTTTTCTGTAATATAAATTGCCCCATTAATGTAATAAGGGGCCCATAAAAATTGGCAACAATCCAAGGAGTGTTCTTTTCACTCTTTAGTTCTTAAAGGCTCATTCACACTGTTTCACTTTCACAGTTCATCCTGAGTTATTTTCTCCTGTGAATCGCTAGTTCGCAAAGAAAAGTGAAGGAGTGAAACGCCAATTCACACTTTTCCCCACTTAGGATGATTCCTCCAAAATAAAGATCGAAAGTGATAAGTCTGAATGGGTCCTAACTTTTCTATGCAAACTAGAGATTCACAGGAGTGAATCACTCAGGATGAATGGAGAAAGTGAAGCAGTGTGAATGAGCCTTGTCGATCCCCATTCACTTACTGGATCCGAAAAGTTATCTCCCAGTTGTTTTGTATTGAATGGAAGAAACTAAACGAATTACAAAGTAGCGGATGAATGAAAACCGGAATAAACAAATTCACAGCAGACCTTCCAGACACCATATTTATTGGTCCAACACGAGTTAACAAGCGAGGAGATCGACGCAATCACCACCAACAATCGCCGCAATAAAACCGCACATAAAGGCCTTAAAAAAGAACAAAACAAAGCAAAAGAGAGAGAGTTTGAATATCCATTCAACTTTTCAATCGCCTTTTACATACATATTGATCTGGCCTCTCCATCTCGTCTGGGCTAGCACGATCGAGTCTGGACGCGTCTTCGCTTTCACGCACGGGTGGCCGCCGTGAGAACGTTCGAAATTAATAATAAGAACAAAAAAAGAACGAACACAGCCAGGAAAAGAAGCAAAGAAGACGAGTTCTGTGCAGAGAGGAGCCCTCGAAGAATTCTCTCTCTCTCTCTTGGAGAACGTATCATTAAACCCCTTTTCAACGGCAGAAAAAAACGGCATAAAAAGGAATGGAATTTTTTCCCGAATAAAAAAAAAACACGTTCTTTTCCAAAGCGGATATAATATGCTATAATTCCACCCCTCTTTTGGTACTAATTCAAAGGTTGGGGATTTATTTTTCCGAGAACGAACCCAGGATCCATGGTCGTGCCGTACACTTCCGCAACAGCGCTTACTACATGGTGGATTTATATGCAGACAGGAGAGCGACGCGGCCGGGACGTCGAAGGGAAAACTGTAGAAAAATTCCCCATCGATGTAGAAATCTGGTCCGTCCATTGCGGGGGGGGGGGGGGTGCTTCTGTTTCGGGGTAGCCTCGGAAATCCGTTTTTTTAGCAGCATGAATCCCGGAATTTTGGGTTTCATCGAAATTTTCAAAAATCTCAACAAATTAGGTCCAAATAAAAATAAGTGTGCATTGCTGTGCAGCATTGAGAATATATTTTAAGAAGAATTTGGTCCCAACATCGGTTCTAAGCGAGATCACATAGTAGTTACTACGTCACTCTGAGGTCGAGTGGCTGTAGTTAAAACATTCCCGACCGTTCTGATCGGTTCATGTGGGAAAAATACCTATAAAACAATAATTTAAAAAAAAAAAATCTGTAAAAAATCCGGATTTTGGAGCATTCCGGAATTTGGGATTCCGGATTAAAGGTTCGTTTCTCTAATAGTTTTCCGGGATTATGAGTTGAAGTCTCAGTAGCACCCCTGCCATTGGTTCTCGGCGCCATGACGTATTAGCTACGCATGCATTTGTAAGAAAGTTTTGACCGTCGCGTCGTCCCAGTCGCTGCATGTAAAAGCACCCTATACCTATAACCCTTTCTGCTCGATAAGTACCCCTCTCCGGCCTTCCGCATGAAAATTAAGGTCATCATGAGTCCGTTCCTCCCATAGACGTTAAATTTTTAGGCAAAAATCATTGAGTCCTTGAGCAAAGGCCTTTTGAATAGTAGTAATAAAAAGAGGAAGTTGGTGGTACCGACAGTCTGGGGCTATATTAAGCGGTCCCAAATATAGGCGTTTCCTTTCCGCGGTTTTTGCTCGCTGCCGTCGTCTTGTTGCGGTTTTGGGAGTCACGACTGGCATCTCGTTTGGTTTGGGGTGATTTCAATGCCACGTTCGCGAACAAAGGGAGGATGTTGGTTGCCGAGTTTCTTCGGCGGCGGCGGTTAAGGACATGATGAGCACTTGGTCAGTGAATCAGAACACGCCAATTCATAAACCACGAATGCAGTTAGGGGAGATTGATGTTATCTTTTCCTTCTTAGCTACCCAGAGATCCATGCGAAAATGACAGTATGAGGATTAATACCATCTCAAAAATTTAATTCATAATTATTTCCACTGTTCATGAACTATGAACGGATAATTTCAGATACCAATTCAGGAATTCGATACCTATAATCTATATAGGTATCGTATTTAGTACGAAATCAAGCAACTTACTTTGAACCTTTCTTTACTAAAAATTACTTGAAAGACCAACCATTAGTATAATTTATAAAAATAATCAATTATTTACCCCATAATGATATTTTTTTTGATAGTCTTGTCAAGTTCAGGAGAGATATAATTAATAGTTCACTTTAATTTGTCTTCAGCAATGTCTGTTTGTATTATACTGATGTGTTCCTTATGTAAATGTCTTTTAAATTGTGTTTTCCTTTTATTTCATTGCATGTATTCCTCCTTGCCCATGTAACTGGACATTATATTATTAAGTCGATATGTCTGTATGTTTGTCGATATGTCTGTTTGGGATCATAAATAAATAAAATGCGATGAATCTACAATCTATCTACTTCTCGTATATTCGACTTTTATGTAAGAGCTGTGTGAAACAAAGTGTTTCTCTTTCGAGGATCATGTACTCTAAAGCAGGTGAAAAAGATACTTGATATCTCTGAAGAGTCTCATATCGATATCGTTTCAGGGGGTATAAACCACTTAGCTTTCAGAAGGGGATATTATGTTGATCCTCCTCTTCAAACTTTTTCCTTTCAGGTGGCCCAACCACTTAACATTTCAGTAAACTTTCCCCAAGACGTGACACGCGTTGCTAGTGTTTGATTTTGTTATCACCGAATTTTATCAACGCCCCTCATGACATAATCTAACAACTTTAATAAAGCATGTAAAAGAGACTGCCTATCCACCAGCACCTCTATTTCAGCTCTTTTATCTACAAGCCATCTAGAATTTCGGCCGGCTGTAAACAGATCCATTACTTTCTCCTTAAAAACACGTAAATTTTCAGAGTTCGAGGTGTTTAGTTTAATGCGTTCGCTGATAACCCGTAGAGTTAAACGGTGGGGGGCCTAGAGAGATTTTTAGGCTCCTCCGCGGTCGGCAGCAGGCTCATGGTCATCCTAGTTGGGGGTCGGGCGTGAAACTATTTCACCCCATGAAAAGTTCAACAGAGTGAGTTTTGGAAAGATGTATGGAAAAAAGAGCCCCACGGGGGTTATGGGGGGATCTACAAAAGGAAAAGCATGGGAGAAGGAATGAACTAACGATAATATCTAAGAACCAGCAAATAGCTTCAAATTATGTTTCAGAGAAATCCAAATAATTATTTGCTATTGTTACTAATAAATTATCATGCTCATTAAATTACTAATAAATTATCATGCACTAATAAATTATTGTACACTTAAAGAAGTACTTTATTCTTTTTTATTATGATTATTTTTTTTATCGTCTCACAAAATATTTGGTCTCAAAATTAGCTATGTGTAAAAATTGGGATCATAGAACTAAAATGCAAATTTATTGTTCTATAATAAAATTTTTTTTTTAAATTACCTACAATTTCAGTAAAATAATCATGTTACTTCATACTATAATGCTCTTAATAAAGAAAACTTCCAAGTTTACTTCGAGAACAACTACATTCAACTGATTATAAGCCACAGATTAAAATTACCTCTTACAAACTCTCAATCAGCCCCCAAAGCATATACACCCACAGACATAAGATGGAATGTTAATCGAAACGAATAAAAGCCACGTCAAAACAAATCTGAGGACACTTGACGAACGACAGTTGACAGACAGGATCTACTTAAGCCGGTCATCGCATTGTAGCAGCTCTTCCGCTATTAGCACTTGTTAAATTCTGCAAAACTTGCGATTAGCACTTGTTAAATTCTGCAAAACTTGCGAATGATGTACATGCTCCGGTGCCCACCGACTAACATAGCGGGCCAGTCCCGAAACAACCTTCAATTTCGACCCGTAATTGTCCATCTTTGCTTCAGAAATGCTCCTTAACTGTTTATGGTCCAGTAACTCCTTCGCCCTAATCCAGGATTTTTTTTCCACGAGAAATTGCTCGAGATTTAACAATTCGGTCTGCTTTGAAGTTTATCGGTTATGATATAACTTTTGTGTTTCTTGGTTTCCTGGGAACTGTTTTGAATTTTTCTTTAGTTGGTCTTCGGGTGTTCTGGTCTTTAGCGAAAAATGTAAATCGTGTCCTCTTTTATTTAGGTAGGTGTTTGAATAGAAAATAGTTAATCTTGGGGTATTTTGACTGGTCAGACTTGGTTATCATGTATTTTACCAACGATGCTCATCTTTAAGATAAGTTTGAGGGGTTCTTTTTGAAAATAGCTAAAATGTTTTTGTTTATTATTTTCAATTGAGAATTATAACAAACTAGCTGATATGCCCGCCGTTGCTCGGGCGATAAAAGGCTTATCAAACTGTGTGTTAAAATAAATAAGAATTATCGTTTAGATGCAATAAAGTCAACAGTCTTCCCACTTGGATTCTTTTTTGATGCCATACCACTTCGTTAAGATGTAAAAAAACCCTTTAAAAATGCCACCTGTTTAGATTTAATGTGTGAAATCCCCATCCCCGTTTTTAAAGAGTAATTTTTCAAAATAGAAAAAAAGTCAGGGGACCTTCTGAACCCCATTATTTTTTTCTCTTTTGTCCTTTTCTCCCTCCATCCATTTCTGCAATTGGTATAAATGTATATTTGAGGCAAAATTCTCCGCCTTCGCTTCACAATAAAGATATATTATTGAACAGCAATGTCTATAGATAAAACTTATTTCCCCCTCATCCCGCTAAATTTTTATAAAATACAAAACAATTAAACATACTACATACTTTTATACTTTTTTAAGATGTTAAGCAAAATCTTAAAAAACCGATTTAGAATTAGTGTTTATAACCATTTTTTAATAATGATAATTTTTTTTAAATCAGGGGGAGACCCCCTGAACCCCCCTTTGCTGATTTATCACCAAATCATTCATTGAAAGAAATTTCAAACATGAAATAAAAGTAAACATCATTTGAATCGACACTGAAAATGCCTGTGATAAAATATTGTTTAATTTGAACTTTGCTGGAAATACTTAAATTTGATTAAATAGAAAAAAGAATAAAATTTTTCAGTGGAACGGTTTCTGGTTATTATAAAAAAAATTATTTAATAATTAAAAATTGCTTCTTTATCATATTTTTTAAAAATTTACCTGCTATAAAACATTTCAAAATAAATATTTCCAACAATAGAGGTTTTGCGTGTCCTGGAAAGAGCAATAACCGCAATATTTTAACATTGAAGGCTAAGCATAAGAATTTAGAAAAGGGACAAAAAAGGCTCCTTGGAATGCTTTGATTCAGAAAATTCTTTTTAGCAAACCTTCCTGGTTGTGTGAGGAACAACACGCTAAAATATTATAACAATCACATTAATAATGTGGGTGCTAGGATCCAAAAACTAAAAACGGGAGTGAATATTCAAACACCCGTGCACCCCCTCCAGAATGGAATATCGAAAAATCCAGAAATTACTTTCTTTGAAATTCTCTCAAGAAGGTATTACCAACAGTTCAATTCGTAATATCGAATTCTCGGTATTGTTTTCTTCGAAAATGTAAAACTTGGTTTATGCTCAGCAAAAACGGGTTTTTGGAATATTCAGACCTCTTAAAATTCGAATATCCAAAATCTGAAAAATGCCATTCTAGAAATTGTTGCTAGGTACCTTCCTGCGAAATAACAAAGATCTGGGGTCATTTGGGACGCCGCTGGGCTCAAAAACGCCAAAAACGCTCCAAACCCCCCTGTGGGTCAGAAAAAAGATATTTCGAAAAATCCCTTCTTAGTGCGCGTATACACTGTAAGGTCTTCGACCTTACCATGTTTCGAGTCTTTAGCCCCGGTAGATTTTGCTGTGCGTTGATGAGTGAGTGAGTGAGTGAGTGGTAAAGCTCTTTTATTATTATAGACTAGCTGTTACGACCCGGCAAAGCCGGGTCTTACAGCTAGGCTAGCCTTTTATGCGAGCTTCGCTCGTTACTACTTCAAGTTCCTATTAATTATACATTAAATAAGAAGTTTAACTTTAATAATTTATTATTGTTGAATTAGAAACCAACTTCCCTAAAAGTAACTTTTTAACCTTTATTAAGTAAACCAACTTTCTTGAAAGATATTTATTTAAAAGCTATTATATTATTTTAAAATTTTAATTACTTTTATTTATTTATTTTTCTGATTATTGCGAGATGGCATCGAGTCAGTGAGTGACGTGGGCTTTTATATTTTTCTGATGATTATGATTATTATTGCGAGATGGCATCATAGTGTGCGAGCGTTCCAGAATCAGTGAGTCAGTGAGTGACGTGGGCTTTTATATGAGAGATAAACTTAAACAAATTGACTTTGGGTTTCAAATAGAGCTTTGAAAATATTTAAGATTCGTAAGTTCCCATAGCTTACGGGTCCCAACACTTACTGAATTAATGGGAAGAGGTTTAGTATGTGTAAGAAATATTTCATATTAGATGAACAGGTTCCTGCTTTTATATTCTCATTAAATATTTACACAATGAACCAGGAGGATCCCTGTGACCAGCGGTTCTCAACTCGAAGAAATTAGTGGTCCCCTTTGCTTAAAATAGCATCTTTCACGGGCCACCCTTAACCGTATCTCTTTGCTTCTTACCATCCTTGCTCTTCAGCATCTCTGCTCTTGATTATCCTTTCAGCATCTCTGCTCTTGATAATCCTTTACACTTGATTATCTCTTTGCACTTCAGCATTTTTGACCTTAATGCCTTTCGATTCGTTATAATTAATACTCATGCATGGCTTTCTCGTAAGAATATCTAATTTTTTTAGCACCCCAGCTCTTCGCGGACCACCTGTTGGGAATCACAGAGCTACTAGACTAACCGATCACAAACCCAAACACATGACGTTTTAACGAATGAAACATCAAAACCTGATGAAAATTTGTCTGTTTCTACAGACATTGATTCTTCGTCGGATACTGCCAAAAACCCGAACGTTCTTTTTGTTGAATTTCCATCTACCGTCTTATGCAAGATCGTGACCGTACCTAACTCCCGGTGTTTTACGGTACCATTTCCTGGTGATTCGGTACGCCTTTCCTTATGAATTCCAACTTTTTCAATACGAGTCGAGTCCCCACAGACTTAAGTTATTAACCCCTGACCGTCACGACACGAATAACCTTCAAGGAAGTTGATCAGTGACATTCAACCCTATCCTTCTCTCAGACTTACATCCGTTTGAAAATGGAATTCAAACATAAAACTCGGCGCTTAAATCATCAAAACCAAGGAAACCCTCATTTAATTCTCGTTCAACAATCCGGACTTTTTTGCATAATAGAAAAGCTCACGCAATTAGGGAGACAAGCACCTGGTGGGAAAAAGCCTTTTTTTATATATCTCTCTATTATATAACATCCGTGATTGCCGCAACAACCCTTTAGGTGCTTTTAAAATGCGCCACGTTGTTTCGGGATGGAGAGGCAGATGATGTGTACTGTGTGTACTGCGTGCAGACCGTTTTTCTGCGGTCGTCCTAAATACAACTTCCGTTCGTGATGAGACGATGCCCGATGACGTGAGGCGAAAAAGTATACTTTGTGCACAAAGCCCTGATACTCGAGGATGCGTTTGTCATGTTCGGGGACATCTATAATTCCGGGCGCAGGAGATCTAACACCTGCGCGTTGATGATGAGATGGAGTGAGTGCAAAGGGTTGTTGTGTCGATGTAGACGTATAAATAGATTCATTATTCCCCTATAATTGACCTCGGAGGACTGATGAACATTAGCGACGAAAGTGGATATCCGATGTGACATTTGAAAGGAATATAAAACAGAACGGTTCAACTGCAACTTCTCAACAGAGTTGGAAATGTAATGATGATGAAGATGACAGTATTACTAGATGAAGCTTAGTTAGGGTGTAGGTCTACAAGTATTGGGTTTTTAATTATACAAAGTTAATGATCATATCAATAACTAATTAATTCATTTAAAAGTGGGCTTGAGGCCAATTGAAACACCCCCTCCAAAAAAATTAAGAATTGATGATATTATGATGAAACTGAAAAGATCTATTCAAAAGGGTACTATTACTTCATCGGTCCTATTTTTCCACAGTCTTTTGCTCATATCATAACAAATAACTGAATTTAACTATGAGACACACCAAACTTGCAAATTTTTCTCAAAGTTTCAGTATTCAGTCGACTCTAAGTTGAAAACATTTTTTTTTCGAAAGGAAAGATAGGAAAAAGTACGTTGTTATCTAAGTTCGTTGTCAGCCAAGTTAAGGCCGACGCCCATCCCTGAGAATTCTATGACATTCTTAATGAGTGATTCCTACGCAAAAGGCAGAAGACGGCAATCGACGTGGAGAAATTTTCATCTAAGAAAAGCATGGGAATCAACTTCTTAGTTCCTTTCTTTTTTACTATCCATTAATTCAATTCGAATATTCTTTTCTTATTCTTTGTCTTGCTTGGTAGAGTCAGAGTATTGAATCCTTCTCCCCAGGCACAAGAAAAAGGGAGGAGGTTGAAGTTTTCTTCTGGAATATTTAAAGCAATGTGTCATGCCTGACGCTACTAAAAGTACATGTAAAAGATCTTTTTCCCAATTCATTGATATCCTCCTTCCCCCCCTAAATTTTTAATTTTCTAAACTCATAAAGAAACGTTTTATAAACACACACATTTTATTTTTCCGCATTTAATAAGGCATAATCAAAAAAACAAATTCAATAAAATGTTGCAGATATGTTACGGGCAAAGTGATTAATCGGGCATTATTAATAATGCCCAACGTGGAAGCGGGCAACGTGGTAAATTTCATTCATAAATTCCATTGAATTTATCACATAGCTCGCCTCTACTTCGGGCTTTATTAATAATGCCCGATTTATCCCATTGCCCGTAACAGATATACAATTGTTTTAAGGCAATTAATTCCCATTGCCCGTAACAGATATACAATTGTTTTCTCCCAATTACATACTTGCAAATTAATGAAATTTTTACTCCAAAGTTCTAAGATGGCAAATGCCACCCAATAAATTACCCCACCGACTTCTACCCATCTCCATCACCGTATAATAACCTAAAGGGCCCACACCAAAAAACTATAACTTCTTTAATGGGATGTTCAACATACCGAGAGAAATTTTCGAAATAGTTATCCAAATTACACTGTGGAGTTTTTGCAACATTTTATTTTTCGGCTCTAAAGTAAGCATAATTAAAATAAACAATCACAAAAAAAATAACGAAGCCGTATAATTGTATTTTTCCAATTACTCGCAAATGATCAAAAATTTCCACTTCAAAACCCCCTAACAGGCGGTAAAATACCACCCATCTCAATCACCCGTCAATCCTCCTGCTGACAAGTGACGGAATGCCACCCACCCAACCCCCTACCGCCCACGCACCGCTAGCTGCTGCAGCTCCCCCTCGCTCTACCTGCAGCTCGGGAGCAGCAGGTGTGTCGCGTGGCGGGCAGCTGCCGCGTGGCACCTGCGAGCGAGCAACCCCCGAGAGAAGACAATGCGCGGGAGCAGATGGCTTTGTTTCGCTTGCGTCACTACTATCCGCGAGCCATGTGACCTTCCTTGTTAATTTGGATTTACGGCGCCCGGCGAACAGTGGCTCGTTCGCCGGGTCTCTTTTGTATAATGACGGCTTTTCCCCGAAAGTCTACCTGGCTTTCTGGCGGGAGGTCGGAGTTTTCATAATGAGAGTAGGATTTAATGGGTGCGGAACCACTTTCAAAGACGAAGCGGAATTAGTTTTTTTTTGTTAATACGTCTATAATACGGCCCTTATGACCTATCGCGAAAATAAGGATACAGAATACGTCCGAACGAGGAAATTCAGGCCAATGTGGGGACATTTTTGCCCACGTTTATGAAGAAAAAACTCTACAAATCCGATTTTTATTAGTTACAAATTTTTTGTGTAGTGATAATTATATCCCGTCACTTCTACAGAAAGTAGGTGAAAACTGTTGGGTTACATATGTAAAGTTTTAAAAAGTGTATTTTCCTCGAAAATATTTTCTTGTGAGTACCTGAAAGTTGGCTTTTCCTAGTGTTTTGATTGATATTGCAGGAAAAAACAACGTATCCGTGACAGGAT
Organism: Tetragnatha montana; assembly: GCA_963680715.1. NCBI lineage: Eukaryota > Metazoa > Arthropoda > Arachnida > Araneae > Tetragnathidae > Tetragnatha > Tetragnatha montana. The sequence goes on along the minus strand of OY796676.1, from coordinate 15,880,209 downwards.
CGGTGATTTTTATTAATAATCACTCCCACCCGCTTGTTTTCTCACATCAGTGTTTTTCATAAAATTTAACTTAGTTTGGGGAAAATTTTGGACTAAACATATTTTGTTCGGGGGAAATATTGTGTCCTAAAACATTTTCTGCACCCCTGTTTTTTTATTGCTGCCGCAGACTGCAGAGTAGTGAGTGGAGAGAAACAGAGAAGTACAAGAGAAGCAATTAAAATATCTCTTTGAAGAATAGTTAACATTGTCTCTGTTATTATCTCAATGAGTTTTAAACGTTTAAACATAAACAACCTTTTCCTCACAAAGTGTTCTTTCTAAAAAATAATGATAGTTTCAACACTTATTTCCCCACTGGAAAATTACCCAGAAAATTCAATCCTGGTGTAAAGTAGTTGTTTTTTTGTTTTTGAAAGTATAGAGGACTTCATTCACCTTCGAAACTTATGAAACATTACTTGATCACCTGCAAGGCTTTGGAGAGGGGACACGTCATAAGTCATGAACTAAATCCATAATAAAATTCCAGGCCTTACGTAATACTATTCGCGCCGCTTCCAGAAATAATCGAATAGCCTTCGAGTATGAAATAACTTGAAAAATATTTGTTCGTTTGCTTTATAAAATTTACTGATACAGCTGCTCGTTCATGGCGGGAAAAGGCCGAGAGCCTTTTTCTACAGAGCGAAGTGATTCTCCCTTTTACAAATCGATGCTTCAGACTTTTATTTAATGCAATTATTCCTTCAATTTTCGAGAATTCTATTTTAATTTTTCAATAGGTATAAAATATTAAAATCTCAGGTAGAAACACCCATCGGGAACATTTTGTGGGGATTTTTAATTACTAAAAACAAGGTTAAAAACATTCTTAACACTATTTGAGCATGAAAAATAATTTTTTTATAATTAATGTCGAAGAAACTGTAATGGCCATCAATACTGCAAACCCATTAGGTGGCCAGGAATACAAATGCAACACTGGGGAATGCCGTCAATATTGGCACCCATATTTCAGAGGGTTTGACAAAGGACAATATTGCCCGGTCATTTTTCGCAAGTTGAAGGGTCCCACTCAATTTCAGAAATAAAATTCCCTGACTTTTCCAGGCTATTTACGGCATGTTTCAGATATTTCTTTTGCTCTTATGAACATATATTTTCAATAAACGGTCTATTTTTTCCACTTTCTAAAGCCAAAATTGACACCCAAACATTAATTTTTTTTCATTTTCCAGGTATTTTGTATGATTCTCCAGGTTTTTGGCCAAAATGAGCAATTTTCCCTGACTATCCCCTGACTTTTTAGGTGAAATTAAAATTCCCTGACTTTTCCAGATTTTTCAGGTATTCCCTGACCAGTGGGAACCCTGTAGTTGTAGCAAGGGAGAGAGATAGCTGTAAGGGCCATAAAATAACGATCTTCCTCTGAGTAATTTTATGAGGGTCAGTTATTTTCTCTCGTCCAATTTCATTGTTCTGAATCATCTGCTCCACGCGTTTATTTCCAGAAATAATAACCGAACCTTCAGACCGCTAGGGATAAGTCCTAACTCAATTATCCCAATTTCCCACACAAGCATGATTTACTACAGCGAACCGAACAATTACAAAGTGCACACTAATTATTACTACTATAATCCCGATAAAAATTTGCCCGCGAAAACCGTTTCTACGTAAAAATCCGCTCTGGAAAAGTACTTATTCCAAACGGATATCTCATTTCGGGCTCCCTTTTTCCCAGCAATAAAGAATCTTGTGCAAATGAATAGATCCGTTGTGGCAGCTGTGCGAATACCGAACTGACAACTATATCTCAATTTATTGAGGGCTGGTCGGAGGGGGCTTTCATGTTTGAATAGTTTTATTGAGGGTTTTTTTGAGGAGTGGGAGTAACCGTAACGGAACAGACCGGCAACTGTCATACGTCGACTATGCATAATTAAGGACCAGACCATTTGTACGTTTCGTTTGTTCGTATATATTATTTTTTTAGCGGAAATCCTAGCTGAAAATTGTGTGGAGCGTCGGTCGGTAGCAGGGATAGTAATTAAGGACTTTTTTTTGCCTCGTTTTTTATGTATAATCTATCTACTCATCTACGTGGTTGGTAGTATTTTGAGGGTACGTAAAATGATCCAGGAAGTGAAGTCTGACGTCGTACTACAGTAACACTAGATTCCTTTGCGAGAGAAAGGTTGTAGACAGTTGGTACTTAACGATGCTAAATTGATGATTGCTCTTTTGCTTGGAATTGACAAGAATCTCTTTGCGTGAACCCCGCCTTATAAGTTGAAACTTAAATGGACCTACCTAAAGAGGGTTCTTTATGTTTGAAGAGTTAGTTACATAAGTTTCTTCCATGGAAATGCATTCGTAAAAAATGTTAGCAACTTAAAAAATCACGATTTTTGGACAAGCACACAGACACTGATTCCACGAAACTTCCAAAAAAGAACGTGGGAAAACACTTGATTATTCATAAATAACTAATTGCATAGTCCCAGAGAGAAAATATTGCTTAAAAATTTGTAATAGGGCAAAACTCCTGATTAGTTAAAAACTAGCTTATAGCGATTCTATCTTGGATTCATTGCTCGTAAAATATTATTAGATCTCCCGAAATCAGTTTTATTACATAAATATCCAGTTTACTTATAATAAATACCCCTCAATCCAATTTTCTATTTGGGATTATGTTGATAGATCCCCACCATTTACTTGCCGACAAGGCTCGAATTCGAACCCACAGGACCAATAAAACAAGGCTAATCCCTCATTTTTCTACCACCCCAGACGTTCTTTCGAAACTTTCCTGGTACAGGTCATACCCAAAAATCCACCACCCTGTTTGTTTTTCATAAGGCCAAATTAGGGGTTGTCGAGGGGGGCAGGGGGATGGAAACAGGAACCACCGCCCGCTTCCACCTGATTCGAAGACACCTGCTCCCAGCATTGTTTTCGCTGCTAGGAGTAAGATCGTTCTTGCTTTTGAGAGGGAAACGATTATTATACTCAGACAAATGAATGGAGGTATCTTCCTGTTCCTGCAATTCACTTTTCTTTCTTTTTTTTTAGCAGAGAGTGTCCGGGAGTTTATCATCGCCTGTTCGTGGGACATCGGAACAGCTGGAGGTGGTTTCGACACCTTTTTAAGATTTTTTTTTGGCGGGAAGAAGAGAGTCATGACGTGAGAGATAAAGTGAGAGTGGATAAGTGCTCATCCGGAATCAAAGATTTCGGGGTCGGAGATGATTTTGTAGCACCCTTTTTATAAAAATTATAATTGTAATAATAGTTATTTCTATATTTAATTTTTTTCGAGTGAAATAAGTGCTATTATATCATGCTAAATAAAGATAAGGGGATAGAAAAACAGAGAGAGGCGCAGGGAATGATCGAGGTACAAAGTGTACATTTTTTGTGTAACTATTGTAGGATTATCTACTCGGTCTATCGAGTAGGTTTGGAATACTTTGGAGTGCTTTCAAGGGTCTGTTTAGAAGAAATTTGGGTCCGTTTTAGGACCCTTCCCAAAACATTTTACCTTAAAAAAGGACCCTTCACAAAGTATTTTTGCCTTTAAACAGACCCTTTTTTCATAATACTTCAAATATTAGACCCTATTTTCACAAAAACAGGCTCCTTGCTGAAAAAAGTAATTTAACGCTAACTTCAAATTCACAAAATTATGAGTAGATTTTCACAATTTTTTAGAAAAACGGACCCTTCACAAAAAGTCTGGAATGACCCCTGGTTTTTATGTATCTATCCCCATACTACCTACTCCAGATTATCTAATGTACAATTTTTTACAAAGGCATAAATTAAGAATGTGACCGGGTATAAAAATACAGAAAACATATCTAGAAAACGTATTTTGAAATTATCCGTACTCGTTATATGCCTGAAATACGCAATACAAATTACTTTACTTAAAATCTAACTGCGATGACTCAAACTAGTGAAATTTTGTAAAGAATAATGAAGTGATTGATATTTAGTTTAGAAACAGTTCACTCTCAATTTTGCGAGGGTTGCTATATTTCTCCAGATAACGTTTTACTTAAAAATATCTTGATTTTGCATCTTAGTATTATAAGGCCGTGGACCTCTTCAAAGTTCTTAAGTTATTTGGTGTAAAATGAGTAACAAAGTAGATAAAAACGAGCACCTCATTAATACCAGTTAATTTATTTCCCAATTGAAGCCAATTTAGGTATTCCCCGTCCCGTCCCAAACTAACAAAAGCTACATATAACCTTTCCTCATCTTATATAAAACAATAAAACTGGTTTAGCCAGTGTCGAAACGGATAGAATAGTAATACCACTCATCAGAGATTAAAAAACATTTATTTCAGGGTAATAAGCTAATATGAATTACATGTCATTAAAGACGTAAGTGGTGAAAGTTTTAAACACATTGATGAACAAAGGAATAAGTATACGTGCCCTAATAACTAATGGAAAGATTTCGCCTTCTTCTTTACTCAAGCGTCAAGAACCCCATACTCAATTATACTCTTAGAAAGCTTATTATATTATTATTCTACGAGGGTTAAATAAAGTTAATTTACTTATTGTAATCCGAGAAATCCAACCCATACTTTTCACTGTTCGAAATTTGATTAGTTTTTTAGTTAGCCTTAAGGTTAATAAATTCAAAATCATCAGTATCGAATCAGTAATTAAGAAGATTTTTCTTAGGAAACCATCGACCAAAAACTTTTTTTTTTTTAGAATAGAGACACTAGAAAATTTTATCAATCGCTGTGCCACATTACTTTTCATAACATTACTAAAATAAAACGTTTTATAAAAGAATATATTTTTTCCTTAGCAGCTCAACATCTACTAAAAGCATCGGACAAAACCGCTCCAGAAAGAAAAATCTGAAATCCCGTACGTTGCACACTTATATTTTCCAGTCAGGAAGAATGCCTCATCAAATACACAGAGAGCTTAGCCACACACAGATGAGTACACAATAAAAAGTTCGTTGCTTTTATGATATGTGGATCATGCGGACGGTCTTATGGCTTGTCGTCAGGCAAGTATACCACTTCACCTTCCAAAGGGATTCTTCTGAAAAACCGGCATTATTACTTTTTTTCTTACTTAATAACGTGAAGATGTAGAGAAGTATAATGAAATGTCGTAAACTGCACTTACAGCTGTGTGCGGAAAATTTAATTGTATTTTTTTTGCATGTGATCTTATCGTTTGGCTTCCTGGATTTAACCAGAAGGAAAATGTGCAAATCATTGTTAGGGTAAGTTTAAACTGCTGTGTAATGAAATACAATAGGAGAGTTACGATCTTTAACCAGTGAAATGAAGAAATCTCTTAAGGGCGTATTTTTTTACTTGTAAGTGTGGCGGGATTTTTTTACTGTTGATTGGAACACTTAATAACTCCGTAAATAATTTTAATAGTTGATTTTTACTTAAGTAACTTCACTCACCAAATTGCAGAGAATATGGAAAAGCACAAATATAAAAACAAACCTTAAATTACAAATATTTAAAGCAACCATAATATCAGTTTTCTATATGGCAGCGAATCTTGGAAGTTAACAAAACTACAGGAAAACAAGTTAGACAGTTTTCAAACCAAATGTCTAAGAAAAAATTCTAAAAATCTACTGGCCAGATAAAATTACAAATGCAGAACTGTACAAGAGAACTACTTCTGAACCAATAACATCAACAATAAAGAAACGCAGATGGACCTGGATTGGTCACCTCTTAAGAATGTCTTCAACAGACCCTACGAGAGTCGCTTTGACCTGGGCACCTGAAGGAAGGCGAAAAAGAGGAAGACCCAGGCAGACCTGGCGTAGGATGGCCATAACAGAAAGAAACTCCCTGGGTTGGCCCAGCTGGGGGGCTGCCAGGGCTGTGGCACTTAACCGGCGGGAGTGGAAGGCTGAACTTGCGGCCTCATACACCACATTGGTGTGAAGAGAGTCAAGTCAAGTCAAGTCAACTTCACTCACCATCCCATTTTTAACAACACTAAAAGCTATGAAACGCATTAACTTTGTGCAGAATTGAATGGAAATATTGAATCGCTTACTCAACAGTAGGCTTTTATAGCATTCATCCAATGTTTCAGTTACAAACTTAGCAGTAGCTATGACTATTGACCATAAATATCACGAGCAGAATGAGTTCAGAATGAATTATTGAACAAAGAAGTGCAAAAAAGGTTAGAATTTTATCTTTTAACAGCATTTTACTGATTTAAAAAACAATAACTTTCACCAAATTGTTATTTAAACATCCTTTTGCTCTAAGATGTATAAAATTCAGGAGTTTGGAAAAGTCTGGAGAAATAACTTAATTTCCAGGAGTTTAAATGGCCCTTAGAAAAATAAAGCAAATTTCAGGAGTTTTTCAGGAGGCGTAAGAACCCTGCCATAAAATATTTAGAAGCAACACTCACAATCAACATTATATATGTTAGTCAGCAGACGTTAAGAATTTTTAATTTCTCACGTGTAACTAAATTCCTTAGCACAAAGCATTTTTTTTTATAAAATAACGCTACGTGTGACCGACCATCAATTCTCCAATAATTAATTAGTAAACACCACAATAAATTAGCGACATAATAAATGGCATTCCCATCACGTCTCTTTGCTCCCCACGCATCTATTCAGAACTCAAAAACTGGACCTGCTAACAACCTCATCCAGTCAGTTCTCTTTTGTTTTCCGCATCCGCCGTGAATACCTTCTTCTTCATCATTTCCAGCGTACTGCACATCGGACTCCAGGAAGAACAAACCTACTTAAGGGTTACGGTCACAGAAGGTCAACGAAACGAAGCCTCGACGCCCAGGCACAAATTATTGCCTAAATTAGGCCCCCGGCCCAGACACCAACACCTGCTCGCGTCAGGGCCGATATTCGTTTTGTCGGGGGGCACTCATCTATAAAAATATACGACTTCTTGGGCATTGAGAGAGGAGAAATATATATTTCCTCTCTTTTCTTGGGAGCTTGTTGAATATGCATCGAGGAATGGTTTGACATTTTTTTATTATTATTATTTGAGAAAAGGATCTATCTAGCCGTGACCCCGGAGATTGGACATCCCGGCGGCACGCCCTGCAAAAAATAGGAACAAAACTGTTTTCGCAGTGCTTCCGATCGGATCGGTTAATTTTTCCAACCACAGAGAAAGATGCTTGATGAGTTTTTCGGAAGGAGTTATTACGTAGGGGTCAGGAGGGTCGGTATGCGAGCGAAGTGCATTGTATGGGAGCCTAATTTATGTGTTATTAAGGTGCAATTAAGCGGGCTGCTACGAAAAATGATTGTTTTTCGATGTTAAGATGCCGTTCTTGAGTGTGAAAGATGTTGGAAAATATGCTACCAAATTATGGGCGGCAATTAAAGTTGCCATTAATATTAAAACCATTAATTTTCTAGGATGCATTTTACACCTTCCTGTTTTAATGTACTCAAGGTATACACTTAAGCTTTCGAACTTCATTGAACAACATCCCGTTTAACCACATGCCCTTTCTCTCATAAAGTGCTCTTATAGTATACTTAATTCTCTAATTTTTCAATCTAATCTAAGCTTAATTTTTATTGCTAACTTCTCTGATTGGATTTTTGGGAAGGTACATTGCATTTAATTTAAACGAAACCATTGAAATTGATCTTTATTTAATCAACTTACACAAATTGATTTTTTCCCTTTTAGCCATTCCATCCAACAACAGGGAACCTAATAGATAAAGAAGCAAAGGGCTTTTTTTTTCTTTTCAGAAAAGGGAATTAAGAAAGGCGGGGAAATGCCTGATAGGAGAAGATAATGGAAGTAGATAGTAGATAATATGTGGTTAGTAATATAAGTTTACTTAGATTTCATTCAGTTGAAATTCATCGCGTGGGAACCTTGAAAAAAGTTAACATGAATTGAGATGAAAGTGACAGTTGATAATTTCAACATTGACAAACTTAATATAACTTTTAGAGTGATAAAAATTGCTTCAATACCCCTTTTAAATTACACATATCCTTGGCAAAAATAAATAAAAATTCTTGTACCCTGTGTTACATACTAATGAATATCAGTGGTCTTGTATAATTTAATTAAAAATAAAAAGTTCTCGATTAGATAATTAAAACCAAAAAAGTGAGAAGCCCTTCAATTAATTTATTAAATAAAAAAAAACTTTTTAAAAACCACGTTTTTAAAATGCACTAAAAAGTATAAAATAATTTGCTTCTAACTCCTTGTAAAACGAAAAACGTGGGGCTCATGCATTAGGAATTTAATTCAACAGCTTCTCTCGGTATTATGCTTCTTATTTTTTTATTAATTGTGGATATATTAGTAAATAGAGTGGCCAATACAGTAGTAGCTGTAAATATTATTGCATGAGCCCCACGTTTTTCGTTTTACAAGGAATTAGAAGCAAATTATTTTATACTTTTTAGTGCATTTTAAAAACGTGGTTTTTAAAAAGTTTTTTTTTATTTAATAAATTATTTTCTGCTTTTTAGTTCTATGATCAAAATTTCAAGTCTCCACCTCATCGGGGAGTAAGTTCAAAATCGATTTCTAAATAAGCCCCCCTGGGGGTTCAGGGGAAGCAAAGGTAACCAAAACAACGAGATAATATCGCATTGTCATCCAGATCTGAACTGTGTTCAAAATTTCAAGTCTCTACCTCAACGGGAAAATCGATTTCTAAATAAGCCCCTCCCCTGGGGGTTCAGGGGAAGCAAATTTAAACGAAACAATGATATAATATTGCATTGTTATCCGGATCTGAACTGTGTTCAAAATTTCAAGTCTCTACCTCAACGGGAAAATCGATTTCTAAATAAGCCCCCCTGGGGGTTCAGGGGAAGCAATAAATAAGCTCCCCTGGGGGTTCAGGGGAAGCAAATTTAAACGAAACAAAGAGATAATATTGCATTGTCATCCGGATCTGAACTGTGTTCAAAATTTCAAGTCTCTACCTCAACGGGAAAATCGATTTCTAAATAAGCCCCCATGGGGGTTCAAGGGAAGCACTAAATAAGCCCCCTGGGGGTTCAGGGGAAGCAAATTTAACCGAAACAACGAGATAATATTGCATTGTCATCCGGATCTTAACTATGTTCAAAATTTCAAGTCTCTACCTCATCGGGAAAATCGATTTCTAAATAAGCCCCCCTGGGGGTTCAGGGGAAGCAAATTTAACCGAAACAACGAGATAATATCGCATTGTCATCCAGATCTGAACTGTGTTCAAAATTTCAAGTCTCTACCTCTTCGGGAAGTTAGTTCAAAATCGATTTCTAAATTCCACCCGAACAGACAGACAGAAGGACAGACAGAGGGACAGACAACAAAGCGACCTAATAAAAACGTGGTAAAAAACAGTGACAAGAACCCCCAAAGTATAGCTAACTACTCAAAAGAACTGCATTTAGCTTCTTAACCAGGAAAATCTTTTAACTCGTTTCCCACTGCGTTCTCGACTCCCGTTCCGATTTTAAAGAGTCTGTTTCAGAGTATTTATTATTCGCGTGGGAGAAAAGTTTACAGATTCTGCAACTTCTGAGCCAGAAAACGCATTAAAAATTCGCCGCGCAATCCGCAGGTGGCCTATACCTCTTTTGTGTCGCAAAACTTGAAACTACAAAGTAAAACAACGCTGGTCACTATAGGATATCTATCCCAATGAAACGATGTAGCGAATTCGATAGTTGTTGCTATGGGCATCATAAAAAGAAGCTCTTTTGGTTGTTATTTTTGAAAGGTGAGCGAACCGAACTGAGAGGGAAGACGTCATATAAAAGCAATGGAACCCGTATCTTCATGTCGAGTAGATATCCTTTTGTGAAGAAGAATTTGTGTGCGATTCTTTTAAGTGCATGCGTTTTCCTAAAAATGTTTTTCTCACCTTGAAAGAAGAGGAAAGAGTGAGTAGAGAAAGTACTGGGCGGTTTGTTTGTTCGCTCTCAATTCAAAACCGAAGTTACGAGAGCAGAATTAAATATTTTACACAAACACAGTTCTAAGTTGACTACATGCAAATGTGGGTAGAGTTAAAAATCAACAATCAGCTATGCAGAGGTGTCTTTAGAAATTGAAATTAAGCTATTTAAAAAAAAAGTAATGCACAACTCTAGGAAACATTTATGGCTGTAAAATAACATTAATGAATGATCAAAATACGCACTTTTAAGTTTTCCTTTTACCACCGTAATATTTAAAGCTATATTGAGAGTGTTTTCCTTTGTATAATATTATAACCCCCTTTCTTACACCTCAAAATCAATTTCCATGAGCTAAGCGAATGAAGATGATAATTTGAGCTGTATTGTGTAGTTCTCTCCAAAATTATCCACACAAAGTCTAAAATATAATACGGATTTATACAAAAATAAACTATCCTGTTTAAAAAAAAGTTTTGATATTTGTTTATTCACGATTATTGTAAGATTAATTAAGATGATTTTTAGTTATTGAACGGGATAAAAACATACTGAATAGGAACGTAATGGAGCTCCAAAAAATACTTGGGTTCGGATCTCCTCCCTCACATTCCCTCTCATTTATCCTTACTACTTATTCCCCTCATTTCCTCTCCTTATCTCATTTTTATCCTTAATAACTCTTTCTATTTTTCTCGTTTATTTCACCCATTCCCCCTCCCCTTAATCACAATTTTTCTTTCATTCTATCTTGCCCCTGCCGTAGGCCTCTGCTCCCATGGGTTGTTGCGACAATACGTTCTTAAATAAATCACTGAGGGTAAGTAGTACAGCTCTTCCAGCATTTCTGGTGATGGTGGCCGATACCCTTCAACTCCAAACGGAATTCCATCAACAAAGGGTCAAACGCCAGGTTTGGTAAACCTTGAAACAAACTACCACAGCCCAACCCAACCAACACAACAAAAAAAAAAGAGCAAAACGCCCACAACCAACCGCGACTTCTCATCCCGCAAAAACCGTGAGAGCCATCAGCAACTCCAAAACGTCGCCGGCCGGTAGATAGATAGGTAGATCCGAATCATCGGCGGATCAAACAGGAGAGTCAAAACAAATCCAGCAGTAGGCCGGTAACAAAGACTTTTCCCCTCACGCAAGGCTGAGCACTACCTTGGAGGTTCGCCGGCAGCATTACATCAAGAAGGCAACAAAAGCCCGTAAAAACGCGGCGGTGGCATCGGATTCCTTTTTTAACGGGACTGCTGCTGCGGACAATGCATGACATGGGTGGTGCACGTGCCACGCGAGGGCGATGACATAATTGCGGTCTCTCGCGCGCCCTAGACCTTGGGAGCAAGGGCGTCCGAGCAAATGTCAGGGCGCGCTGTCCCGGCACAAAGACATATTATTGTTCGCGGGGATGAGTTAGTGCTGGTGGATGTCATGTGTGCATGATGTAAACATTTCAAGTCTAGTGCCTCACTGACCCATCGATGGCGTTGCTTTTCGCGTAGAAACGGAGAAAATTTCTGTTTGACTAGTCAGTCGATACACACTCATTGTATTTTTTATACTATCTAATGATGGGCAGAGACGATACTCTTGTGTTAGAAATTAAAGAGAAAAAGGGGTAATCAATGGCTATATTTGATCAACTAATTCTAATTACCCAAGCAGCACAATTCGTTGTCATGCAAAACCAAATTTCGTTTACTTCTAGTAGCAGTTACGTAAACTTGACATATTTGGTATGAGCTATGCTACTAGGAGGGACCGAATTCGGGTACTATCGAATATTTTGGAAACAAGGAAAAAGATGGGATTATGGTTATTTGATTTGTTAATATATATTTATTTAATTTGTTTGTAAGAATATGTAGCAGTTTGGGAGGCTTAATACGGTAAAGGTTCCATAATTATAAGAGTTCTTTCTGAATATCTTGATGAGAGTTACGTTGCCATAAGTAAAAAAAGGGGCAAATATAAGGTTTGGGGTCATTTGGTTCACTTTTTTAAGAACACAAAAATATTACTCTCAGAGTTTAAAATTAAATACCCCCTCTGTGTGAAAGTCGTGTATGCCCCTTGCAACTCAAAAAGTATACACTTCTTACACAGTTAAGTACCATTGATCCTTAAGAAATGCCTTATCTTATACCCATCCCAATATTTCTGAAACAAAGTCAAGACACACCACAAGGTCTAGTAATGAACATGAACAGTAGTTTAAAAATATGGACAATTTAAATTGAAATGATATCGACTAAACATTTTTTACTCTTAAAAAACGAAGAACTTTGTTATTTGATACCAACGGGTATTGGCTATAGCTATTTTCAAAATTCACTTTCACTTTTACTATTCTGTCGTCTGTTAGGTTATGTTTGAGAGGAACAAGGATGAGACTCCAGTCATGCATCCAGTGTACGTTTTGCTCATCTGAGCATAGCGAAACCGGGTTTTGTTACGCCGTTACTTTATATTGTTGTAGCATCACTTGTCTTAACAGCACGCTTTGCTTTCATTTTCGAACAAAGGGAATGGAGAGAACCGAGGCAAAAGGGGTATAAAATACAACATGCGTTACACCTAAATGATTGCTCATACTACACAGGAGGCCCATCTAGACAAGGTTTTAACAAGTTATGGAAAAAGATGTCTAAATAGATGTAGTTTTGAAACCTAGTAAAAAAACTCATTGTTTTTTAATAGTATTTATGGTCCATGGAACGTATGGGTGGTCTTTGTTATATGTTAGCTACCCCAGCAGAAAACCTTGGTACAACTTGCATGGGTGCATTTTCTTCTCTGCGAACATACACTTTAAATACCAAACACCAAAATATTGTACATGTGGTTGAAAACATTTTACAATGAAACATACAGTATTGTGCAAATTAATTGGGACAAATGTCGTAATTATATGTTTCAAATTAGTGAAAATGTCAAAATATATACAGTATACAACATCATTATATTAACAAAGGACATATTTTACACTAGCATATTGTGTCATGCATGTAAAATATTGTATGAAGTATAACTAAACTATGTAAATAAGAGCTTTGCCTTTGTCCCAAATAATTTACACAGTTTTACTCTAAAAAAAGAACTGTCTACCAACACAACATCTTTTCTTATACTCATTACAATGCAGATATTTTATGATAGTAAAAACACAAAAGGTAATAATTTTGTATTCCTCAAAGGTCAAATCTGGGGCGGTATCCCTCACAACTAACCCATTATGGTAATAATATACTTTCTCCGAAAAGTTCTTCTATCTCACGATAATTTTTTTGTGGCTGCGTTACTGCATTTCTTTTTTAAAAAAAATATCATCAAAGCAAACTAAAATATTTTAAAGGAAGAAACTATAGCAAGGAATGAATTGTTCATAAGGAACGGATAATCAAACATCCGCCGAAAAGACACCCGTAATTGAAGTCTTTATAAGACATCCAAAAACAAGTATCCATTCAGTTTTGGACTGATACAGTGTTCCTGAACAAGTCTTTGAAAGAAGAAATCGTCAATAGTATCACAGGACTCTGTAAGAAGTGACCGACACAAAGTCGCGAAGCAAGGACATAAGTATGATAACAACATCCTGTATCATTCTCGGAGAAAAGATAATGGGTTCAATATGGAAGAATCGGGAAATCCTTGAATAGCATAAGTTATTAACACAAATTATTAGCATTAAAGCCTTTTCTATCTAAAGGGATAATAGATTTTTTTAATAAAGAGAGAAACATCATTACATTTCTTCTAAGCGAGATTTGCTAACTGTGTTAGGAGAAAAACAATTGAGATTATCTTAATTTAATCAATTACTACTAAACTAAAATGATTCATCAAATATTTTATAGAAAGTGTTTATTTCCATATGCACTTATTTACTTCCTTAGTGTATTTTATTCCACTGATATTTCATTCCATCTCAAAGAAAAAAACTGTTTTTTTTTTTCAAAAGTTACATGTCATGTTTATTATAAATTTTAATACTATAATTATCTTTTAGCTGTTTTCTTCAGGTTCTATGGAAATGAGTAGTAGATAGATACCGCTATAAATGACTTTAAATAATTTAACATTATAAAAAATTTATAACCAATGTTTTCTCTTCTCTCCCGAGTGCATAAATTAGTAACACAATAAATAGCAAAATTTAGTCTTAACAAAATGGCATTGGAACCATATCTATAATAGAGTGGTTAGAGTTAATATTGAAGTTTGATCTACTAGTTGAACTTCAATGCAAGTGATCCCTACGAACTCTCTCTAACGCTGTTTTAGGGGAAAAAAAACCTTAAATGACAACGGCTGAATGAAAACCGCAAGGAGTGAATAAATAAAACCATCAGTATAGAGAAAACCATCTGTAACCTACTTTGCATTTATTGCCTGTTATTCTTTGTTTCACATTTCGTGATTTTACTCACACACACACACACCTAATCCCAGCGAGACACAAAAGAAAAATGCTAATACAGCTATTGAGTTGCGAAAGATGCTCACAATAATAACAGGAACGGTTCAACAAATGGATCCAATGAATGAATGAATGGTTTTAATATTAGTAGGACAAGGTATTGCGTTTGTTTGAAAGGTCCGTATTGACAGACCTGGATTACGCACATGTTAGATTTTAGCTTACTAGAACACAGTGGAGTTGACGCACGCAAACTTGGGTTTATGATGTTTTATGACTTTTAAAGAAATTAAATGCTTCCGGGATTTGGTTGGTCACGGTAGGGGCCTGCAAAGCTTCTAGCCTAAAGGTAAAGGCTAGAACATTTTCTACAGTATTGATGGTGTGGACAGCACTTTTAGTTATTAAGATTTCAATTTTAAAATTGGTTGACTGACTGATTGTTTGCTTCATAAAGTGCAATATCGTCTCCAATCTCTCCATCCAAAATTTATTCATAAAAAGTGGTAGGGCGCACACTACACCATTACTTTTCTCTGGATAGTTTCTGGTTAACCCTGAACTAAGGGCTAACTAAGAGCAAATTAGTTAAGTTGCATGGTATAAATGTAACAATTTTTAATTTCTTTAAATACGTTTAACAATGGGATTTGAGGAAAAATCTTTTATGGCATTGGATGCTATATTTATAATTTAAGGTCTCACTGTAATTATAATCGCCTCCACATAAGATGAGTACTGGCTGTACTTTTTTTTAACGTACTACTAGGTTTTCACGAAAAATAACCATAAAAGACATTATTACCAACATATCTTTGATAACAAAAAGATGTGAACAATATAGGCTATCGCATAAAAAAACCCTGCTTGATATTTTTATAAAACTTTGTATGTGTATACATAATCCCTTTTACCATCTACTTTTCACACATATTAGAAAAACACTATTTTACATAAAACGTAAAGATGCATAACTGCTAAAAGAAGAACACTGCATTATGCATTTGTAACACTGTGACATTGAGAATTAAATTTTAAATGCAAAATCTAAAAATACCCAGACTTTTTCATTCGCACTTTCAAAAAAGTTATGCAAGTGTCGCAAAAAAAAAAACACCCTTGAAGACGTAACAGTAAAGTACAACTTTCGATTAGACCTCATTTGAATATCAACGATCTCGGGAATGTGCGGCGTTGAATACGTAATTCCGCAAAAGTTCTAAACTGTGCCAGTAATACTGAGAAAAGTTCCGAACCATGAAAAAAACTCACAAGTGGACTAGTAGTAGCATTCGAGGGAAAATCAGTCAGATGCATGCTAATATTGTTTAACAATTCGTAACACTTCATGCTTGAGTCCCAAAAATAAAGGATTCACCCAACTGCGTTGAATCATTACATCAATTCGCAAGAGTTTCGTGATGGGCAGAGAAGGCGAATACAAAGCAATTCGTTACTTTTGTGCGGTGTATTCATATGCCGCATCTTAAAGGGATTTAGTTAAAACTCTTTTTAGTATTCTGTTGGCGAACTTGAACTGAGATGCCTATTAGATTAGGCGTTAGGTGTTCAAAATGTGGGAAAGATTTAGATTTCATTTTCATACAAGGTTTTAAAGAGCGGTTTTTTTTTTATCACAGTTGATATTTTAAAAAAAACTTACGAGACCCTTTATGTACATTGAAGAATTTATCATAAGGTAATTTCTTAGAAAAACTATTAAGGAAAATTGTAAACTAAATATTTTTTGTACATTTTATTGTACTGAGAGAGGACTTCTATCAATCAAAAAGTTTGTCCTGATAAATTTATAAGTGGTATCAGCAAAGTAGTAATTATTACAAACAGATTTTTCAAACTCGTCGTGTCCGTGAACAGAAAGAAATTAATAAGTTTTCATAGGTTCTTAACAAGGAATTGAATTTCTTTAAGATGGAGATTTCGTTGTATGGAAAATAGGATTTTCTAAGGTGATTAAAAGAAAAATGTTGAAAATAAACTGAAATTCTATCCCAAACAACCCTATCCTGCTTTGGCATTAAGTTGGTTCCCCTTTTAATTAATGCTAGTGATTACAATTGGCACTGAATTGAGGTTCCGGAAAGTAATTCTGGTTTTCTCTTATATTTTATCGGTTTCTCTACTTTTTAACTACATAGTTCCTCTTCATCTCTCTTTCTCAAAGCAAGGAAGAAAGCTCATTCTGATGGGGAAATTATTTTAAAACCCACAAATTCCACAGAAAACGGTTTTCTTTCACCTAAAACCCCACCCATCACATCAACACAAAGATTCACTTACACTCACTCGATCTCCCCTAAAAGAATCGATCCAATCGCCACTCGCTCACTAATTCTAATAATTACATCCACCGTTGGAAGAGAAAATAAAAGTCGTCAGACGCGTAAAAGCGCACATAAAGAAAAAGCCGCTCGCTCACAATCGCTTTCGCGACGTTGCGCAATGGTTCATTCGCATCATCATGGCTGCTCGGAGGGAAATAAAAAAAAGAGTGTACGGGAGGAGGGTTTTTGACAGCTCTGAAGAAGAGTCACCTGCGCGAGTAGCTTCTCTGCGTGAGCATTTATCAGCGGATGGCCGGATTATTTTTATTTCTTGAGCGCGCGGCGGCAAACCCATCCGCGTTTCCGGCCGCCAACGTGCCGCCGCCGGCTTGAGCCTACGGCCCATTGTGTGGAGCGGCGTCTAGGGCCGTCGCCGTATTCTAGGGATTCTGGAGGGCCACCCACAAGGGGAGAAAAACAAACCCACAAATAAGAATGCACCCCCCTGCGAAACGCGACTAGTGGGCGGGACTGCTGGTTACCGTTCTGCATAATTTTTAGACCAAATTATCATAACAAAAAAAAATCTGGTTAAATGAAAGGAGTGAGGCCGTATTTGGAGGTTCTTGTCGCCCTGTGTTATAAATTATGTTAATCTCCCCTTTTATCCCTTAACTTTTTTTTTCGTTCAGTGTTTGTTTTTATCATTTATTGGCGCCACAAGGACGTGTGAGAAGGATTAACGGGAGAACTTCGACAACACCTGAACAAACACACAATGCCTAGATTTTGCTGACTGTAATTTGGCGCCCAGCGATTCTTTATTATCTGGAATAAGAATTTATCTCGTATGCTTTATTTCTACAGTCACCTATTTAAAATTAATATTGATTCCAGCTCTAGAAAACGGCAGTAGAAATATCTTTCAATTGTTGAATTTTACTTGATTGTATTCCATGATTAAAAGGCGAATTCTCTAGATTAGTGAATATTTTGGTATTTTTTCTTAATTAATCAATTTTTAACATGCAAATACAGAACGAGAAACATGTCTAAGGAACGAATAAGAGTTTTATTTGGGTATTTTGGATGTTTTCTAATGTCAAAAAGTAAATTCTTGGGGGATAATTTCAATGTTTTTTTAATTAATTAATAATTAATTAGTTAATTGATTAAATTTTAATTCTTGGGGGATAATTTTAGAAGGATGAGAGAATTGTTTAGACAAAGCCAGTATTTCTTAGCTGAAAATTAGCTTTGAGTGGGCTTAATTTTCTTACAGGAGTAGAGGCATTTAATGGATAATTTCCTCGTTTGGTTAAAATTTCAAAACTCCATGAAATCCACTGACTTTCCTCTGCGCATAATATAATTTAGAACCATCCCTAACTCTTATCAACGCACAAAACGAAAGAATCGGGGTGTGTTTATTTTCAAAACACGGGAAACGTCTTTGTTATTATTATACGACTCCAGACTCCACAATGGAGGAAACCGAAACCCAGTGCGCACAAGATGCGGTTATCTGGGAGTGCAGTTCTACTTTTCATAGCACAAGAGGACTATAATTACGTAATAAAAGAATGGGTTTCGGCAGTTATTGGCACTGAACTTTCACGAACTGATTGCGTGGTTCACAGCTGACGGTAATTCCACTCATCTTTTGCAGTTGTGGGCGGGGGAGAAGCATGCGGTGTGAGGGATACCGCAACGAGAAAGGTTTAAAAACTATTTATTATTAAGTTATTAATTAAATCTTTTTACACTCGTTAGTTGCGGTCAAAGAGAGAGGAAGATTTTCCCGCGAATAGTTTAGTATCTCTTCATAGGGGAGTAATCTTATCAAGGAAAGTTTTAAAGCTGAGCAAGGCTTGCGGTTTTAAGTTGTTTTTTTGTGGTCTTTTATCTTTATCATAAATGTAAAACTTAAGTAACTATTTAATGGGTAAAAATCTATTTTTAAGCACCAAGGAACGGCTTCGTTGATTTATATACTCTCCCTGACGCTTCTCTTGATACAATGGACATTTCACCGAAAAGGTAAAAGTACGTTAACGTTTCCTCGATATTCTATGCAAAGTACGGCAAAATTTCTGAAAAACAACTTAACCCTTTCTCTTCTAGAAGACTATTATATTATTTATCCCCTTGGAACGTGTTTGATATCAGTACTACTACTACTACTCAGAAGAAAATCGATATCATTGGTCTTGATAAACAAGATCTTGACCATTTACTACAAAATTTGGATCAATACTTTTGACTGAGTATTCACATCGCATGTTTCTTAATAAATTAAATCCCACATAGTAAATTTGCTCGACAGGATTTAATTTAATACATACTTTATAAGTTTTTTGTAAACGGGCACGAGCCCATTACAATAAAGTCTTGTCTATGTCTATATAAACCCCACATACCCCACCCCCGAAATTCAATTCCAACTCTCCCGAATACGTGTATTGGTGGTCAGGAAATATTTCATGTGAGAGGGGGAAAAGGGGAACTTCCCCCCAATTCAGGCACAAAATTTTCGGGATCCACACAGAAATTGCTTCCGCGAAATCGTAAACCCACTGATTGGCGGCAAGAAAGAGACGACGAACATCGCTCCATAATTAATTTCCAGAAAAGCGCCTTTCTTTTACGGAAGCAGCAGATAAGTAAAGATGGCTTCCCCCCATGCTGCAGATCTATTTATTACGCACATTTCCCCCATCACCGCCTAATATTACATAATTGATAAGGGCAGATTTATCGAGGAAGATGACGGGCACCTTCAAAACTGATACTATGTGAGAGAGATAGCGCTTGATATATTTTTGGAGGAGATGACAAGACTCCAATGCCTTCTACTCTTCGTGTTTACACTAATGTTTAAATTTGCTGAAACAAGGTTTCCAAAACGGCCTTGAAAAGTAGTAAAAGCGACATCGCGGTGTTGGGTGGCTTACTTTTTTTTGTTTGTACTTGTAGGGTAGGGATTTTAAACTCTTCTTGAGAGTTTTCTTCGACCTCCTTAATCGAACGAGCTGATGAAATAAGATTTCTCAGGGGTATCGGGTTGTGAAATGGGAGCGAAAAGGTTTTATTTGAGTGGATCGTGTGTTGAAAGCTACTGAGATGGAGTATACAATTTAGTCTTATTCTTAAAAAAATATCTCTCGTCAGAGACGAATTTAGGGGGTGCTCGCTCTCCCAGAGCTGAATTAGACGTTTTTTTTTTTAAATACTTTACAGTTACTAAACCTTTTGTTGTTTAACTTCTTTTCAACATTTAAAATTTTTTCCCCTAGCTAGTACATTGTTTCATTCTTTTATTCACACATTGGGGTCGCTTTCTTATTCTTTGATTCCTTCTCTCATACTCCCTTTCTTTCTACTCTAATTGAGATGCAAAAAGTTCAAGGGAAAAGAAGCCATGAAAGTTAACCTTTAAATACTCATTTAGTGTTTTCTCCGTACACTGCGAATCCTTAAAATATCCCCTGAATTGAGCAAATGCAAACCGAAAACATTTTTCTAACTACTAAACTATTTACATCTTTCACACTATAGTAGAAGTAGAAATTCTCCTAAACAAGCGAGTTTATCGGAAAATTAGTCCCCATAAGAGGTTTACCAAACAATATCTTCATGCGATGGACTAAAGAGGATGTAGACTTTCAAAAGATAATTCAGAATCATACAGAAAAGAATGACACATCCTCATACGATGAGCAAAGTGCTCGGGGTAGAAATAAAATTCCAGTGCCAATTATCATGCTTTATAACTAACTCATTTTTAAAACTAATATGATAGTAAACATTTTTATTGCTTCTGACAACTTTTGTCTACTTTCGAAGGTCTCAGGATTGCGTCTGGAATCACTCTTTCCAATATTATGATTCTGAATTGCCTTTGTCCCCCCTACTATAAATTTTGGATCCCCTGGCATTTATGTTTCCATCTTAATCTCCTTTAGGAACCACAAAGAAAGCATCGTCTCGACAACCAAGAATTTTGAAACTGAGTTTATATATTTACTGAACACAACATTCATCAATAACTCTTGAATTCCACCTGCCAACGTGTCGGGGGTTGCTTATCGAATTCCAGAGCCCACTTTCCCTTGATTCCGCCTTCGAATTCATTCAGAATATCGCTTGTTCACGCAAATGTCATAGCCGAACTATTTGTGCGACAAAGTATCGCGATTGTACCGAGAAAAAGAGATAAAATCTCGGCAGATAAAAGAGAGGCAACACATAATTCTACAACACCGGAGTACCGGGTACCACTTATCTGACACCCATGTGCCACATTTATCTGAGCTTTTGGGGAACTGGGTAAATATTATTTGACTCCACCGGAAGACATTGGTCAACAAGGGGGGGGGGCGATTTTGGACCTTATCGTCAGGTTTCAGTGTGTGGGATCGAGTGTTTGCTTTCTTTTGCAACCGAGACGGGCTCTGTTCCGAAAAGTGGCCCCTCTGCAAATAATTCTTTCTCAATGTGCAACAGTTTCGAGATGATAGCATTTATGTATAAACACACTTTCAGATTCAGTCCCATTAAGATTCCCAGGGAATATCTCACAAGCCGATTACTCTGTTTATGTTACTTCATGAGAAGGGAATTCGGTTATCTTGAGTTATTATAAAGATATATATTCTTCGAAGCGATTTGGTGGGAATTAGTCATCCAGTTGTCTAAAACCTGCTGGTACACAGAAAAGAATCCTAAAGCGAGCGGGTCAAATCAGGATGTTTAGTTAACGAAAACATTATACTACTAGTATCCATACGTACTTTTCAAATCTTACTAAAAGAACCTCAAATCTTACTCAAGTCTTGTTTTTCCTAAACCTCCAGAGCACTGGAGGTTTAGGAACGAAAACTTAACAGAATAAACAGGGCACTAACATGTTTAGAAGATTTTTCACGGATCACTAGAGCAAACCTTTTTTTGCTCACGGACAAACTGGATCAAGTTCAAAGTCAGAGGCGTTTTTAGCGATACATTTTGGAGAGGGACCAACTTTTTTTAGAAGCCCTTTGAAGCCACTTAAATCTCTGATCAACAAAAAAAATCATTGCCAAAACCTTGCTAACTAGAAAGTAGCTCGACTTTTTTTTAAGTCCATTAAGTTCCTACTTAAGCCCCAAATAACTCGACTTGGGGAAAAAAAATCCTGGTGAAAACGTTTTGTTACTTTAAAAGCTTAATTGGGTGTAACAATTTCTCAACATGATTTTCAAAAAAATTCAACTATTAGAGTGCGGAAAAAATAACATAGCAGCTTTTAACAGAATTTTGAGGATTAGACCTAATGTTTTTTTATACACTTCGATTAACAATCCATTGGTTTGATTTATAAAACGAGTTTCCTCAAAGCATTCGGAAGGAATTCTAAATTCTCCAATCAGTTTCGGAAGGATACACGCACCGGAAAAGGTGTTTCATCTTCTGTCGGACAGGGATCAAGGTTGCCAGATACCGCCCGACCTCTCGCGGGTTGGGCTGTCGTTCGAAAGGGTCGCCTGCAAACGATAGAGACAAAAGGCGAAAAAAAGAACGAATCAAAGGGTCGGAATAAAGGCACCGCTGAGGTCAAACGATTAATGACACTATAAAATGTTAATGTTTTCTTTTTTTTTTTGAAACTTCCTGGTGTCGTAACCCGTTTACCACCTACACGTTCGTTACTACAGAAACCGTTGAAACTCCCTTTTTCTGCTTCTGAAAAGGATTTTTTTTACTCCTCGGGTGTTCCTCACCGCGTTCGGAGAAAGTACAATGGGGAGACTCGAGGGTATCGGCTTCCCCCTTCCCATTGAGGAATGCAAGAAAATTTTGTTTACTACTTTCGGCCGTGTTGTGATACTGCGAGGGATGGTGGGTTATGTTGTAAACTAGGGCAGTTGTTTTTAGGTCGCTATTATTTTCCTTACGATCTTTATTATTAGTGAGGATAGTTGGACTGATTCTAGAGGGTATATTTTAAACTTAAAATCACATTATTTAATCAACAATACTAAAGATGTGTAAAGAGGAATCAAGAATACTAAAGAAAACAATACTAAAGAAAGGGTTATTTAAGGATTACATAAACAGTGCGAGAATAGTAAATTATTATCACTCAAAAAGGAGACAATAAACCCTTACAATCTTACAAATAAGGTCCAAGCCTTTTTTATTTTGATGAAAATGGGCTGGATAGTTGAATTACTATGAACGTATTGCTACCCTTGACCCAAATAAATTTTACGCGATCAAAAATTAAATAAGTTAACATTTTACAATACATAAAAGACCAAGAGGAGAAAATACAGAGATAGCAAACTATAAACGCAATTTTAAAAACGTACGGAAAACACTCACATCATTTAAAAGTAAATTCAGTATCTTTTTTAAAGGTTTATACTCTCCATCAATATAATTAAAACTAAATAAAGAAATCACATTTTCTGTTGATATACAACAACCTTTCAAGGTCATTTCACGTTTCACTACTCTTCCAAAAACCAACCAAGCACACAAAGAACGTCTTCAAAAGGAATAACGAGGAGGTATCTGAATCCAGAGGACGCGACTTCTTAGGAGGTCGCGATAGATTTTGATAACCCAAAACAAAAGCACTCTGTTGTTCCCGCGCTTATTTTTACTCCCTCCCTCTCTCAAATCTTCTTCCCTCTAAATAAAATAGGAGACCGAAACCGGGCGATTAGACGACTTTTTGGACGTAAACGTCGCTCCTTGATTATGGACGCAAAAAACGAGGAAAACAAGGACATAAAGACGCATTCTGTCCATACAAATCACCCGCTTATCGAGGTGCCCCGCTCAGGTTAACGAGGGGCGCAACAAGGGATCAGCCGGATGGAGAGAGATGGGAATAGAGGGAGTTATTGACGGTAGCCCTGCGTGGAGAGAGAAGAAGAATTTGTAACAAAGGAAGTCACAAGAAGTGTCGTAGCAAGACAAAAATTGTATGGAGGATAATAAAGGAATTTTAGGGGGTTGTGGTGGGGACTGTTTTAGTTCTTTTCTGTAAGCATAAACGAGAATTTCTGCTCTGATTGATTTGAATGGGCATTTGGGGGATATATCTCCCCGTCCCCTTGGCTAAGTTTCATTGTTCCTAAGTAAGAAGGTAAGGCTAAATCATAGAGGTGGAAGATTTTTTTTGTATACATATACAAGTAGGTTTATTATTTAAAATTATTAATTAATCAGGTATGCAAAGTTTGTAGCCTTCATTACAGCTTTAGGACACATTAACGGCTTCTTGAAATAGTGTGGGCCACATTGGACAAGTCTTAAAAACCCAAGGGCCAAGACAGCGCGTTAGTTCATCATGTTCGATTTGAAAAAAAAAATGAATTGAGAATAAAAACCTTTAAATTATACAATTCCTCTTTTTTTTCGCATTGGGTTACTTAATAACCCTAATATTCAGGACGTTTAAGGGGAAGTTATAAGTCACCTCAACTGCAGAACCCCATTGTAGGAGCTTGCGGGACCTACTTTGGAGACCCCAGAAAGAGTGATCATCAGTACCTTAGTGATAGATTTTTATTAAAAAAATTCTTCTCTCTGGACGGAATAAAGCCAATTCGGGCAGCAGAAGTGGACACGGTCGCTCAATTCTCTCCCTCTCTCCATGCTCTCTCCACGACGACGCGGGATCAACCTGTCTGGACTCGTCGAGAGCGAAAACAGCTGAGACGATCTCCGAGGGAAGAAGCATGACCGAAAAAAGGAGAAAGCTAAAAACGTGACGGGGAGGATGGGGAGTAGAACTTTCAGGGTGAATCGGCTTCCGCTCCACCGATTCTGCAAAAAGTCCTCCTCCCCTGCTGAGATTCCGGTAATGATGATGAGGGTGACAATTATGAGTTGACGCTTCGCCGTGCGTCTGTTGGGCCCTCATCACTTGACACCTTTCAATAAATATACATCCTCGTTATAATGACTAACCAGCTTATTTACGAGATAATAAAGGGATAATGAAAGAATGAAGGGATTTTATAAAGGGATAGATGATTTTGCATTGTTTCATGTCGTAAAAAAGGAAAACAATGAACCTTACTCATGCAGGGTGGCCACAGAAAACTTATTTCAATATTCCCTGATAATTCCAGGTTTTTCCCTGATATTTTATAAATATATACATAGTAAATTCTAATCTTCAAGAAAACAGGAGAATGACTGCATAAACCAAGAAAAACGTGAGAAAGTAGGAATATAGATGCTATTATTTTCAGACTTTTACCACAAAGGAACCCTCAGAAGCCTTTTTTGAACATTTGCTTTGCAACCACCCTAATTTATATGCATTGTAGGAAGGAGAATGAAAATGCACATTTAGCTGAATATATATTTGAAACTGGGGAGATTAAAACTTCCCTGATTTTATTATCAGATTTTCTAAAATTCCCTGATTCTTCCAGGTTTTTAATTTTCCCTGACAGTTCCAGGTTTTTAAGGTTTTCCAGGTCTGAGGCACCCAGTCATGTAAATTACATAAAAACCTTGTCATGTAAATTATATAAAACCAGCCTATATCAGAGGTATCTGCCTAAAAAGTCAAATACTTACCGGAACGTACCTGTTTAGTAGGATCTTAGGTTCTCAGACTAGGTTAATAAGAAATGAAAACTGGATTTCAAAAACGAGCTTTTCCGTATTTGATCATTTTAAATGTGATTCTCTATAAATATAAAGTAATCTTTCAGGCTTTTTTGAACTATTTACTTATGGTCGTGTCACTTAGCTGGTTTTATAGGTTGTTGGTGATGGCAGTTAGATTGGTTTTTCGGGTCTAACTCATTTTATTTTAGTTTTGAGCTCGTTTTTGATGTCCAGTCTTCAAATATACATAATGATAATCGGAACGTACCTAATTGTTCATACTATGCGTTTGTAAGATTTTAGATTCTCAGTCTGCCATATTGGTGGAGACTGAACTACATGAGAACAGAAACTCACCTATTTGTTTTTAAAAGGATTTTTGATTCTTAGTCTTCCGTATTAGAGACTGAACTACATTATGAGAACCAGAACTTACCTATTTGTTCAGGAAGCTTTTTTAAAGTCAGACTACAATATTAGAGACTACATTAATAACACATTAAAAGATTCGGGACATACCTATTTGCGTAGGAGGCTGTTTAGTCAGGGTATACTATTGGAGAATTTTAATTTCTCAATCTCCTAATTTTGAACTACAAAAATATACTTTGTAGGATTCAGAGAGAAAATGAGAAAGAGAGAGAGGGTGATCACGAGAAAAGGGAAAGAATAAAAGAGAAAGGAAACCAGAATACTTTCCAGTACGCAGTCGGACCAATAGTTTCAATATCCTTTATTTTGTTTAGAGAATAAATTGTTTTATTTATCCTATGACGTCCAGAGGTGCAGATAATATCCCAAAGTCCAATAATTCCTTAACATAATTAACTTCCAAATTTCTCCCAAAAATGTCCCTATATTTTCATACCAGTTTATGTTACTACTAAAGTACTAAAAGTTTTTTATATATAAAATATAGTTTTCTTAATTATTGAACTTCTGCGAGGTTAAATAAAGTAATTACCAAATGATCCATACGTTTTAATCTTTATGGATTTCTTGGTCTGGATGGAAAAATGTCTTAAAATGTAAATTATACTCTCAAATATGAGCTACATTAAACTCTGCAAATCTAACTAACTTTATAACTCAAAAACATCGATGTAATTAAAAAAGAACGCAAATTTTTAGTGAGAATCACCTATCTGTCCCGGAAACGCTGTTTTTCCTGCATATCAATCAAAACACAAGGAAAAGCCAACTTTCACGTATTCATCAAGGAATCTGCGTTTTTATGCATAGATCAGGAGTTTTTCACTATACATCCGTAATTCCGTAGTTTTCACCAAATTTTCGCAGAATTTGAAGGGTATGATATTGTCACCAGCCAAAAATGCAGTTTCGCATCCTATTATTTAATACATACAAATGCGATTTTATTCTTTTGTTGAAAGAAAATTATTGTCTTTAAAACCCGCTACTCATAATAAACTCACCCCGGAAATCAATTATTTTTAGATCAACAAATCAAAACGTTTAAAGTTTAATCGTAAGCGAGAAATTCTAAAAATCAAGTTATCGAATCCAGGTTGTGAGTTAATGGGTTGTTATCTTTATCACAAGAAAAAAATGTTTATAATGTGTTTTGAACAATCGACTTTATACATGGCTTTAATACATTTTTACGTTAAAACCACTAGTTAATACAGAGAAACTTGGAAGCCTGAAAACATCCTAGTACGAATTCGGCAAGCTCATTAACATTAGAGTGGGAGGATCGGGAAAGTTCTATTTTCGGAGAACATTATGCATAGTTTCTTGAGGCTACTTCCTTTTGTCCGGCCCGTACCCCTTCCAGAGTTTCTAGGAATCGGGGGAGCCGGCAGGACGTCAGGGAAAGGGGAGGGATCTTTTGACCTTCACAGTTTGGAGAGAAAACAGAGAATTCTGCCGTTGGACCAGTTGAAACCAGTTCGAAACTCCCCCTTTTCTTCCCATTCATTCATTCAAATATTGGGGGACTATCCATGACTTAAATTAGAGCAAGCTTGTAGGGGAGGCTTGAGGTACTATTTGTATTTGATTTCACCGAGAAGTCGGGATACAATAATTAGGATAGATATAATTTTTAAAAAAATGAATACACTATGTTGCCTTTTATAGTAATGATGATTATGAACCGCTTCAACTTTTCTGAAAGATAGGAAAATGGCGGTAAAAAAAAACAAATTATAATAACGGTTATACCCCACCGAGAGACTGACTGCCGTTGAAGTTGAATTCGCGGTACGGAGTCAGTCGCGTCTATCTCATCGAAATCTACATCACCGACAATCCCACCTCGCCGAGAGACCATTTCCCCGACAAGACGTTTCACCGAATGAACCATTACAACTACAGGAATTAGTACCCAACCATTGGACGAATGGATAGGTGTAATGGTCATTTCGGTAAAAAGTACCTGCGGTATTAAAAATTCGGTTAAATACCTTGGAGTTCGGGGAACCGTCCTGTCGGGGAAATGATCTTTCGGTGATGTGAGCTTTGGAGTAACGGTTTGCTTGTGAATTTAATTCTGAATTTTTAAATGTGCCACAAATATTTTGCGGATGCAACAACTGAAAAGCGTTGGCCATTTCACCGACAATAAAGTACTTTTGCCGAGACAGTTTTCCCAGAGTAGATAATTCAAGAAAACGTCGAAACTAAACCCTGACATAATAAAAGACACATAATGCTGCTGATGCTCAGGGTCGCCGAGAGCTGATCCAAGCCTCGGGGCAAATTAGTGACACGAGCTCCCTCCCCCCGGACCCTAATCACCGGCGTTAATCACTTCCGGTCATGTTCCCGAGTATGTTACGGAAATATGAATTTTCGAAACCACCTGTAGCTATGGCGTGTACGGAATACAGAGAAGATGAATGCAACAACGTATATTTCTATTCATGAGCCTTTGTCATGGAGGGGGATATTATACCCTTGGAAATTATGTCATCTTTTAGAGGCTGATCATCCATCTATGGGTTATCGTGGGCAATCTACAATCTATAGAACTGGACAATCGGGATTTCTGAAAGAATGTTGCAGAACACCTGCGGCTGCTATCATTACAGGCAATGCTATGTGATTACAGAAACGATAAAATTTTTAATGAATGTGTGTACCATATGATAATAAGATTTAGTTTAAGGTAACAAGGTTTGGATACCTCAAAAAATTCTTTTATGAACAAGTTTAAGTGACGAAAGAACTATACTCAAACTATATCCCTTAAAAACTTTTAATCTGATGGACTCCACATCCGAACCCAATTTTTTTCTGACTAGTACTTTATTACATAGATTGGTCATAAATACAACTATAATTAAGGCCGCTTATTATTACTTAGTTTATATAAAATCACAAATGATGGGGAGTTTTCCCCGAATATTTCAAGTCTACGATGATTAGTAATGGACGATGGACAAACTAAGTATTTGGCTGTACTTTTCATTTACTCAGATGATTCTTGCACAGTACTAATTAATAAGTCATTTTCGTTTAAAGATCTCGTGAAGTATTGTTATGTGTGAAAGAACATTTTCCTGATCGGAATTGGATTAAAAATCTTCTTTGAAAAAAATGCTTTTAGTATTTTCCAATTACCTTTGTGTTTATTTTCACGTCCCTTTCAGTCGCACGTTTCCCCATAATTAGCATAGTTAAAATTTCCAAACGTGTTAATATTCAACAAAAGCATAAATATCCTCTTATTCAGCTGTCTAGAAAACCCACATCAACACCACCTTCAAAAACAATTGCCCTCAATAAACCCCACAATCACCTCGTCGAAAAGGCGAGACGGGCAAAACGAGGCTTCTCCCCACATCTCCGAAAACCCCGGAATACCTCCGTCTCCTCAGCGCGTAATTAATGAAGTGTTTAAATGCCATTCAAACACTTCCTCCGGGGCTTGTTTGAGTCACAGATTGGAGGAACGCCGTTATATTTAGCCCCTGCCTGCCTGCGAGAGAAAAATTACGCTCCTCGTCGGGAGTTAAAGAGTGCAGGGATGGGTGCTTTTTTATGGGGCTTGTAGCAGGGTTTTTCCACAAAATTATGATGTCGGGAGTAGACGAGGGAGGTTTTTTTTCTACCCATTGCGCCCAGAAGGGCCCCGCATGTTGTAGTTAAATTACAGAAGGGGGCCTGAAAATTACGATATGAGGATGTATTTTGGTACTTGGGAAGTAGTAGGTAAGTCTGGTGACATGTAGTAGGGGGACTGGATAAAAAATGTGGTCCTTTTTAGATTCAAGTTGGTTTATGGTAGGGAGAACTAGTAAAAAATGTAATCTTCTTCCCAAACTAATTTCCTCCTTTCTCCACTTTTAACCCACTCGATACACATTTTTGAAAATTTGCGGTAAGGTGCAATTGGGAATATTAGACAATTTCTCTTTTTTAATCGGAAAAACTACAGTACCCTTAGTATATTTTACCCCAGAATTTAATATTGAATTTTTTTCTTGGATAATTTGGTTCTCTTAATATAAAAATTGACTCCTATATGACAAACTATAGTAAAAAAACCCTAATTTCCCCCCGTTTCTGTATTTTTTGATAGATTTGTGCGTAATTATGGAATTAAGGAACGGTCGGTATTTCTTACAATTCGTAAACTACATTAGGTTTAAGATATTACAGAGAACTTCTTCCAAAATTAAATATAATAATCAAATCACTAGATTAATGAAATCAATCGAGATTGCATACAAAAAATTTGTCAAGCGTCGCACATTCCAGACCCTGCGATGGTGCACAAATAAGGCAATTAATCAAAAATAAGGTTATTCTGGGGTATTGAAAATCATACATCACACTACTACACCAGACCGTTTTGACTACTCTACCGGAAATGGGCTACTTGTTAATCGAAATATGCCTTTGACAAACCGCCTCTTGCCGTTCAAGCTCTTAGAAATGAGACCTACCGCCTCTCTGGGTCATTTAAAAAGGCGATGGTATCTACCAGAGAATTTCACCGCCAAAGGAATACTAAACATATCATCTTGCTTCATTGAATACTGTTAGTTTTGAGTCTGTCTTTTAAAAGAGTTAAGAGTTCATTGAAATTACTAAAAACACATTTCGAATAAGAGTTTTTATTCAAAGTTTTTATTCTACTACTAAGCTGTCTTAATGTATTTTTCAAATAAAATTAATTAAGTGCTTTTTAAACGAGTATCATAATAGGAAATAGTGGAAAGAATCCACATTTTTTAAGGAAAAGTCCTGTAGAAAACTTGCTGACTCAAAGACATGATTTGTTGTCCCTTTAATAACTTAAAAACGAACCAATTGAAATAATAACTAGTTTATAATTACAAGAAATTTTCTACTTTACTTCAACAAGCGAACATCAACAATTACAAACTGAAATTTTAGTAATTCATAAACGAGCAACAAATTAGTAAAATAATGTTTGAGTGTAAATTAATTGGTCCGATAGTCTATCGGATAGTCTGCGTATATGTATTAAATTAATGTATTATATTTAGCTTTCAATGTAACAAAACGATATCTCTCCGAAACGAAGAAAAAGAACTCCCGATTTTCGTATGCAGGGGGTGTTTCGTTCTTCCTGATAGCATTCTGGCTGGACTCAGGCACTCCATTAAAATAGCCAATTGCTTTTGAGCTTCTTGTTTACGACTGGTAAAGGTCAGATGGTGTAAAAGCCACCCAATGCACATGGTGTGATAAAAACCGTATTAGGTTGAGGGTAAATGAAAATTTCTCTAGTGAAAACTCCCTGGGAAACTTTGAGGGGCTTTTCGGTATATTGATTTTAAAAAAAAAGTAATGAAAAAATAAGATGGTATTTTGTTGGGGTTTGATCTTACAAAAATCTTCTCGAGTCATAGAAATTAAGGGGCCGTCCATAAATGGCGTCACGCTTAGAGGGGAGGGAGGGGGTTCATCAATTTGTGACACTTTGTGACAAGGGGGGGAGGGGGGGTTCAAGAATTGTGACATCACAGATGGAAAATCAAAAAATAAAACTAAATAACAAATTTTTTTCTGGAAAATATAGCTTAAATGAGATTATTATAAGATTCATACCAGCGAAATAAAAGTTCACTTTGAACTTATTAGGTATGGTGCACCTAAACTTAAATAAAAACATTGGGTCCCAAATTCTTACCAACCTTATTCTAAACTTATTATTGGTAGCAGTCCGTGACATGTGACCAAGGGGGGGAGGGGGTATGGTGAAGTGTGACACTTTGTGACATAGGGGAGGGAGGGGGTCAAAAATATTGAAAAAAAAAGTGTGACATTATTTATGGATGGCCCCTAAGGCCTTTTATTTTGAGTACAATGATCAAGTTGGCAAAAATTGTAGCCCTCGGAATTTCTCTTTTTATTCCAATTATGCTGATTTTTACAACAAATGAAACATATAGAATGAAGGTATTTTAATTTCTTACATACAAAATGTGAGGGAATAAGACTAACCAGTAAAAATACGCTTACGAAAATTTTTATCCCACAAATTTTCGTTTTAATTCAAACGTCAAAACACGCACATTTTTCGTATCTCGAAACCATAGAATCACCATTGAACTACTTAGCGTAATTGCTCAAGGAAATCGGTTTCTAGAAAAGTACAACAACGGCTCTAATAACAGGCTTTCGTCAGGATCCTCATTTCACTATTACTCTACCAAAGAGACGCATACCCCAGTTTCATTTTTAATGAGCAGAAAGAGAAAGTTCTCTGTTTTCCCTTTTATTTTTTTTACACGATTATCCCGATACCTCGCAGACACGGGCTAGACCACCGTGGAAGGACGGGAAGAAAATAGTTGGAACTCTTCGCAACTGGAAAAAGTCGAGCTTTTTGACAGGTTTTGGATGGATGCTTAGAAATAACGAGATACGCATGCAGGGTTACGTGTGGAGGACCCGCTTTGTCACCTCAGGTGCTATTCCTCATTGAAAGGATAAGTTGTGGGTATTCTTGTCACACACCATGAACTTTTTTTATGCTGAATCAAAAGACCGCGAGGAGAAGAGTGATAAATTAGATGAAATCAGTTAAAGGTTCTTTTCGTATCATTCCTTAATGATCTAAGGATGGTTGACACCTTTAAGTGGTCTTTTATTTCTATATTTCGAATTAATCATGATCTTTCAAATAAAAGGTAATTCTAAAGAGTATTATATACCCTATCAATCAGTCAAACTCAAAAATATTTATCTACCCATGTTTTTTCACTCCATATTAGTATAAAAAAGAAAAGGGATTACTAGGTAAACCTATCAAAATGAATAAGAATATGGTTTTGATTGTTAAAAAAGGTTTTAGCTGAATGCATAAAAACCTGACCTTTTAGTAGAGTATAAAATACAAGATTTCTTTACACATTTTGTATATTTAATCCAGGCAGTCTACAATTTTATATGTGTTTCCCTACATCTTGACTAAACGGAGAAGCTTCAAAACTTCAACAGGTGTTTTTAAAAAGAGTGTTGCATTATTTTTTACGCTAGGCAAGTTTACTATAGTTATATTAGTGAAAGAAATACGTTCTACAATAAATATGGATCGTAAGGAAAATGTATGAAGCATGACTAGGGATATAAGGTAAGTTAAGAGTTAATTATAAGCCTTAACTTTTGTCACGAACCCTATCAACTCTAAAACTCCGTCGACTCCTAGGAAAATTGATAAATTTAAAGGTCTAACTGAATATTCCTTTTTATAAAAATTTAAAAAACTTTCCTTATGATAAATCATCACCAGCTAACTATCTCTCTTTGCAACACTGAATAATTTTCATTACCTACTATTTTAAATACTGTTTAAGTCACGATTTCAATTATTATTGCAGTGTTTTAAAATAAAAAAAATTAGAGGAAGACCTCCTGGGTCGACAGATAAATCGGAAACCATTTCCTGAGGTCATTAGCTCGACCTGTCCTCGGCCCAGAGACTCAAGTCACGAATATGATATGGAAAAAAAATGGTCTGGGAGCCAAATTGTGCCCTATGGCCTACATACTTATAGCAATCTATTACATAATTTTCTGTGAGTACCGTATATTTTGCGAGTGGAAAAAAAAAGGACTGCAATCCTTTTTCGTTTCCGTGATTGTTGTGTACAGCTGCACCGCGACGATTTTAATGAATGAACGCAAAAAAAAACTTCCGAGAAGGGATATGCGATTATCTCGCATATGCAGAGTGACCTTAATAACTCTTCTTTCTGTGAAGTGCTTTTTCTTTTACGCACTTTGTTGGGACGGAGAAGTAGAAGAAGAAAAATAAATAATAAATAGGAAGAAACACCCTGTTGGGATAGGAGGAGGAAATGACGCAAGGACAAAAAACCGAGCTGCGCAGAAAGAAAAGAAGAGAACCACGCCGCTTCCTTTGAGGTCGGAAGAAAATTTGGCGGGAAAACGGTGGTGGCAATGAAACAAAGATCGTCTGCCGTTCCGAAAGGGTTGAGTCGGGCGCAGCAGAGAATTGAGTAAGTATGATAATGAGGAATGCAAATACCTCTGTGGCGTGAAATGTAGAATTCCATCATAGAAAGTAGTTTTTTTTAACGAAATGCTCAGAACTCATTCATATTTAGGGAATTGGAAAAAGAGAACGAGAAATTTTCGAATTCTAGTTGGAAGGAGAGAATTTTTTTAATTGAGTTTTTAAAGTTGTGAAGCCCGGGTCCATCAAGGAGTTAATACGCAAGTTTATATTGTAAGTTTCACAGTTTCAGTACAGTTATGGATCAAGATAGGGGCGTGATTAAGACTCATATTAAAGCAAATTATATTCAACACATTTAAATGATACTCTAAAAAGTAAACGAAATGCTGGTTCAAAATGGCTAGTGCTCTAATAAAATTTCTCCCTACAAAACAAGTTTTAAAATCGCCCTTTTATTTCAATGATTAGTAGGTACACCTACAATCAGTGTTATTCCTAGGATTTTTTTGGAGGAGTAAAAATACTCCACTTGACTTTTTTAGGAAGAGTGAAATCAATTATGAGGAGTGAAATACGGGAAATAGCATAAACTAAGTATGGAGACACGAAAACCGCAATCAAACCCCCTAAGCATCAGAACAATAAATGAAAAAAAAAAAAAAAACATGGCCGTGTGTGTGTGACCCCCTATGGTCTAATAAGGTCCCTGTGGTCAATTTAGACCCCTGTGGTCTATACTCTATATTCTATAAGGAGAGAGGAACCCGTCGGTCGAAAATGTCTCTGACACTGAGATCAGTTGGTGTTTTGCATAGAAAAGTATTATTTGTTGATTTCGGTGGGGCACGGTGCATTTTTTAAGCTAAACCTTTACGAAAACTTTAAAGAGTAAAAATACTCCTGGCTAGTTTTTCAAAGAGTATTTCCTATTTTCAAGGAGTGAAATACCCTCTCGGAGGAGTTAAAAATATCTCTGCCTACAATATTTTTTTATTTTATCACAACCTCTTGGGAATAATGAAAAGGTAAAATATGACTTATAAGGCCTCCCTGAAACATAACTATATTTTAGTTTCTCTCACATGGCTTATTATACTAACACTAACTTCATCTTTGAAATATGAAATTTTTGAAACGGAAGCTAAGTAGCCATAGCGCCGAGCCACACCGGCCGCCACGAGTAGAGAAAGCAATAAAAAAAGGTTATCTCACTTCTATTGGATACCCTGTCTTAGATAACCTCTTTACGACTTTATTTTATTGCTTTCGCTTCTGCTTCCTTGGTGTGGCCAGGCGGATATAGGTACAATGTTGCAACTTAAATTTAAGGCGTGCAACACATTAAAACACCTAGAATGTCGTTTTAAAACAGCTCATCCCATATTTTTCCTTACAGAGTCTAATTACTACTCTACTAATCACCAAAGCTTATCAAATCAGACCCCACAACAAGGTAATTTTCTTCCCAACTATCGGACTTCATCAATCATGATAACCCGTTTGACAGTCAGTCCTTTCTCAAATTCTTCGACCAACAGATAATAAGTTAAACCCTGTCTCCTCCGCCGTTCCCACGAGCGTATTTCCAACAAGTCCAGGTGTGAATGGTTTATCACTCGTCCCAAGAATTGAACAAAGAGATTGCTGGACTGAAATCCCCTCTGGAAAGACCAAAGGGGCGTTCTGTTCTTTACCAAGGGGACCAAAAGCCCAGGGCTTATCAATCCTGAAGGGCAAGTTCTTGAAGGTTACACCTGGACCCTTGTATCCAGGGTGGCCAGAAAAGTTTTGCAGGAAAGCTAAGTTGCTGGGATAAGGGACCATACTTCTAAAAAATTGAGTAATTTCAAACCATGTACACAGCTCTTTTATGTTTAGTTTTTTAAATTCATAATTTTATTTACAAAATAGAAATCGCAACTAATTAATACATTTATTAAAGAATACACAGGACGAAAAAAGGAGCGTATTCACGATTAATACATCTATAATCATCAAATTAAGTGACATTTGGATTTTTAGGGATACGAAGAGCGTTATTTTACTGTTAGAAAAGAGTTAAAAATCGTTACTACTCCCTTCAATTATAAATCCTACCGAGTGTGGAGGTTACATTTAAATTTCATTTTGTCATTAGCCGTCATTACTCAAATGAACGAAGGCCTAACATTTATTAATTTTTTATAATTTAAAAGTTTTAATTATTATATCAAAAGCCGAGTTTTCAACTATTTAGCTTTGTAAATTTGTGAACTAAAGAAATCTAGGTTTAAACATCGGTGAATTCTTGAGCAAACTTATACGAAGGGCACCAAAAATGAACTATTAAAATAAAATGTTCCCAAACTTTTTAATATTAATAATTTAGAATGAATTCGACCCCATACAGCCCGCATGTCTATTCTATTGCCACGTATTTTCATTACAAAACAAAGAAAACCAGTGTTGTGATTTTTTGATGGAGAAACTTTGAACAACAACCCCTTCCCCACAAATCGTTCTCAGTTCGGACACCTGTGAAAATACTACTATCAAACGTCTCTTATCAATCCGTAACTAACTAACACAGCCCAACTTTACATTCCTAACAATTTAGTTCTGAAAAACAGGAAATTTACTAGTGAGGTTGGAACTCAATACTGATAAAAAGGCACTTAAACCAAATTATCAATGAACCATACCTATCGAACCAACAGGAAACCGGACATGGGGGTTTCATGGTTGTCACTCACAACGACCCAACGTACTCACTCTTTGGAGATAAAACCCCCCTTTCCTCAGTGCCCACTGCAAATTAGTTCCTAAGTTTTAAATGGTGGTGAAAACCTGTTAATCAATCAAAGTCGTTAAGGGGGTGAAAACGCCACCTGAACCTGTCACTTATTTGTTTGCACAAAATTCGCTGCTGCTGAGGACTAATCTGAGAACAGGAAACAAAATTTCCTTTCTGCAGTTATTATTGGCCATCACTGCAGGGAATCCTATCTTATTGATGTTGACCATATCCTGTTTTGACAACCTCCATCCGCTCGGATTCCGAGAAGGTGAATATGGATTCATCTCAAGTTCACCCACTTTGAGGCCAAATCATCCATCCCACTCCTCAGGTGGCGGGAATTTGCGGGAGAAAGGAGAAAAATTTCAAAGAGAAGATGATTGGTTTCATCTTCTCTTCATCTATAATTTGTTTTGTGGTTTGAGTGGTAATAAAGTTTGATATAAATATTTGGGTTGGGTAAAAATTCCTTTATTCGGGGTACTTCAAGAGGAACCTCTTAGATAAAATAGCTGCAGTCCAGATTTGACCTATAAGTTAAGTCCTAAACCTTCAAAAGATGAAAGATAATTTTGCATTTTCCCACATACTTTTGGTAAAGGTTTGCAAAATTGTAATCGAACATTTATTTGATGACCCCCCGCTAAATTTTATGATAGCGAAATATTTTTACCTTCAAAAAATGCCTAAATGCTAAAAAAAAAAAACCTGCTAATATATTTTTTAATAATATCCAAATTATCGTTTATAAAAAAATCGTTTCATTATTTTCATTTTGCCCTAAGGAAACAAGCTTCCTAAAGCACCAACGTCTACGATTAAAGCTTTTGTAATACTGTTAACTCATTAAAAGTGATTAAATCGTAATTTTGCGTTGAGTTACATCTTTACAAGGTCTAGTAGCATTTGTAGTTTTGATTTCAGCCTAAAACCTTTTCTTTTCAGGTCTTAACCTCTATATCGCAATCTCTAGCCCTAAACTTGCTTCAACATATTTTACTTATTAATAAAAAGTCATTGATTTCACAGCGAAGTTAGTCCGGAGTCCGAATTCCTCCAAACAAAGGGATTTGTGCGGCGCCGCGCATGCATTACTTCGTTGCATTATTTATGCTGGAAGAAAGGATTTCTGAGTTGCCAACGTCTCGACAGAAAGTCGGCAGAGAAAATTATTTCAGACATTTCTGAGGGGATTGCACAACTCCCTGGGAATTTTATTTGGAAATCAATTTAGGGGGAGATGAAATGAAACCTTGTAAATGCCGGTTATTCTTATTTGATTTACCTAGCAAACGTGGGACTCCTTAATATTACGCATTTGATAGGAATTTATAGGAATGAAATTTTTTTCTTACTATTTATTGGATCTATTGAAAATGACTAAGAGGGTAAGTTGCTTAAATACGTAATTAGCTGGACAAATTTATGAGGATATCCACTGAGCCATGAAAGAACATGAAACCGGTATCAGGTCAGATTAAATCGCCATTCTTAATAACTAATGAGCTATTGAGTGGCAAAAATGCATTCAATACCTTGTTAATATTCTATAATAAAGGGTGATTCAAACCACATGGACTAACAAAATGACAGGAGGTGTAGACAACCCGAAGACAATTCAGAATCGCCCTCTGGGTGGGGGGGGGTCCGTGAAACAATGTTGAGGAGCTGCGACAATAACTTTTTACTGTCATTCTGAAGTCGACTTCTTTAGAAGAAAAACTTGATACCACTTAGAAGAATACCACTTTACACCTCAAATTAGCATAATTTATAAATGTTTCTCTCCCTTATCAAAGGTAAACTGAGTTTTTTTAAATTTACACATGTAAAATATTTGACATCTTTAAAAAAATGCTGTGAATATCTTCATCTTGTGGCGAGTTTACTCACCACTATAAGAGTCATATATATCTAATGGGTTATAAATACCGACTGAAGCAATTATAACTCCGAAGTATACTTTTGAGTCGTATGACCTTCGGATCGGTATCTACCCGTGGCTCGCACTTGCCACAATCTCAAACATCTTGAGGAGTTTTTTATTATCTCACCCAAACATTTCTCCTAATTGACTCTCTAAACATGTTTTCATGCTTCCATCTTCCAGCCCCCAATACACTCCACTCCCAGTGAACGTTAATTTATTTCATTGACTTTGATGCATTACATTAACAGTTAAATCAGCTCAAAAAATGCAATAATAAAATGTGTTTAGTTGCTCTACAATAGTCCTGTAATAAAAAAATTTTACATTTTTCCAGCCCCTCAAGTATTTTACTCAGCCCCATCCACGTAAAACTTACGGAACCCTTTCTTTACATCACATCCTTGCATACCACATTCCTTTCACCAAAAAGCCACACCACAAACCATTCTACCCCGACCATACTGGTTAAGTAATCGAGACTTAATTAACGAAACCTCACGTATAAGTGGCATACTCCAACTCGGCTGTCCGGAAGACCTTGAAATCCGCATAGCAACTGGACACAAAAGGCTATACGATGATAAGGACCAAACCATGATGCGGATAAGAAGTCATTGACATTAATAAGTTAATAAGAAGAAACCAGTCCCCATCTCTTCCTCTCAGATAGATAGAGAGAGAGAGAGAGAGAGAGAGAGAGGAGGGAGGCACAGATAAATCGCTTGGTTTTTCTTTCGGAATTAGAATACGGGTCGGGTCAGAAGACTTCCTTTTGTTCTGCCGCTTGGCCGATCATCCAGGGCCCCGAGGGCAGGGTGGGGCCCCCGTTTTTACCGGTTCGCCTCTGGGCACTGTCTGTGAGATCGGGGGTCGTTGTCTCTCCTGGGGAAGCAGTAATTAAGATTCCAACCCTTTTCTGCCCACTCTACACCCCTTGGTCAATCAACCCATGCGGAGTTGTTTTTTTTTATATAGATTACGTGGTTTGCGGGTGGAATATTCCAACAAGGCGAGGTCCACTCGCTGCGATGTTACTGGTTCAGGCCCTTGTTTAAGATGCCCAACCACGCACGTATTAAAAAAAAAATAGTCGTTTGTTTAACCTTCCCCAAGGTGGCTTCGTGGGAAAATGTTGAGCAAAGGGCTAACTGTCGGTGATTGGAGTTTAAAAAATGAGATATTCTCTGATTCGACTTCCGAGTAACAGCAGTACCTCCGTGGAACGCAAAAGTACAATGCACTGTTGGGTCGCAGTGTAACTCAAATCTAATTTCCCGAATGGTCTATACACTTCTATCAGTGAACTAAGGGAGTATAATAACGCCACTGTTGAAAGGAGCAGCATAAAAAGTTTGAATAATAAAATGTAAATTTTATTGAACGAGATGTACAAAGAACCCAGAAAAAAACATTGAAGCACTGATAGACTTATCAAGAAAGCACAGATTCCGTCCGTCATATACTTCGTTACAATTATAAATGCGCAACACATATTATAGGAATAATCTCAGGTCTATATGTATAAACATTTCTAAACTAATTAGAACTTTAGCCAAAGAGTGCTCAGCATTTTCTTCCATAAACCTTCCATCACCAATAGGAGGAAAGGCCGTAGATAATTTAAAATAAAATAAAAGTATAAGGAGGTCATTCAAAGGTAAATAGATCCATGCAATACAAACAAACGATTATGTAATGTAACATGTGAAAGAGTTCAGTAGATATCTCTCCATTCTACATTATCGACGTATTATCAGTACTTTTTTACTAAGTAGCAAGCGAGATAAACTTTGCTACTCTTTTCATCCGTTTTAATCAAGAGCTTCCTTTGCGTTTGTGTTCTGTAAGTTAACAAATAGGGTAAATTTAAATGAAAGCAGGAGCTATTAAAGATAAGTTATAGGGTTATTTAAAAACTACGAAAATATTTGAAATTAGAAATAAGTTATTTCCTTCTACTATTAACTATTTTTTGAGGGATTTGGGGAAATATAATCCAGTCCCGAAAGCCAGATTTTTTAGCTATAAATAAACTATCCCTTATCCCTTCCCAAATTCCAATATACCGTGACGAAATTTTTTTCAGTATTCGCCTTTTAAGATAAATTTTATTTAAACTAATTACAAAAGCATATTTAGTTAGAGAAGCAAATTTACATTTCATTCAACAAATTCGCATTTTTTTTCTCCAAAACTTTGTCATGATATTAAAAACTAATTTTATTTAGTTGAGAAGAAAACGTTATCAAGTATTTGTAAAGTTTAAGTACCTACAAAATTTAAGGTTTGAAATTTAATCTTTTTTTTTAAATTCTCCTGAATAAGCTTCATTATCCACAAGAAATTTATGAAAAGTTAGATTAGAGCAAATGATAGAATAATTTTCTTTACTATTTCATTTATTGTTAAGATACAGCACGACACGAAAAATATAAGAAACCATAGATTCAAGATCTCCCATTAACTACAGCCGAACTTCACACAATGCCCTTTTCCCCAGTCTTCATCCTTGGGCTACTTTCCGATCTCACGGCTCGGCGGTCGCTTGACCATCTCCGTTCACGCCCTGCACAATCGAGAGCGGCCACAGTATTTTGGGACACTGAAAAAGGTGGGAATCAAGTTCACCCAGCAGGATAAATTTTTGAGAGCAAGCGATTCAGAGTTTCCCCGTTTCGTAACTTTGATATTAGCGGCTCTGGGAGGTTAATTGAGTCTTAGAATCTTTAAGTAAAAGCTGAAATTGTTGGCTAATTGATTCTCTACAATAGCCAAATATAGAGAAATGTATAAGGGTTTGGGTTTTTGACTGTTTCTACATATCATAAAGTTAAATGCTGAAGTACTGAAGGATCCCGGGGCCTAACCGCGATCTCATCGCCTATAGTTGCTATCGACAATAGGCGAGCTCGCCTAGCCGAGAACACGCTTTTCTCTAAGCGAGACCTTCCCAAAACGCGCTTTTGGCTCGACCGCGAACCGGTGGTAGAAAAGGATTTACTGATGCCTCTCGCTTTCGTCTCGAGAAGGGAACTGGCCAATCAAAAGAGAGCATCCTATTCGAAGGTAGTATTCATCCGCATGAGCTGCAATATCGTTCGCCATCTTGTATTAAGTTTCGAACCGTATTCGGATTTCTTTTACACTTTTGGTGGTCCGTTAAATAGTTCCAAAAAATATAAAACAGCTGTTAATTTCCAAAGCAAGTCCTCAGACATTAATCTAGTACGAAAATAATGGACATTAGTGTTCGTTTATACAAATTTGTAGGATCAGTGTAGAATTACTTGTGACGTTTTTCCATAGATGGCTCCACTATCACGTTAATGAATAAATCAATTTATAAATGGAAGGGCTATACTTTTCAATTTGTTTTCGTTTCTTAATCGTGTTAAAGTTTCTGAATGCATCCCTAAAGTCCCAGCCATAATGAAAAATTGTCTTCGGATTTAGAAAATGCAAACAAAACACTACACCGCATCACTACTCTTCCCAAAGTAAACCGTGCGCAGACATAGAGAAAGAGTTCTTAAATAAAATACTTTAAAAAGTACAATTGAAGATTTTTAAGCATAACCTCAAAGAATGATAAGGTTAAAAACTAAAAGAAACGTCATAATATAAGGAAATAATAGCAAAAAAACGATACATAGCGTATACGATAATTGCGAAAAGACCTTTACGAGCCCTCCGAAGCAGTCGCTTCGTAGGCGAGGGAAAATTTGCCGTAGGCGAGGTTTCGAATGCTTCGCGGTTCGACCATTTGCCGAACTATCGTAATGTGACGTCACGAGCTCGCCTAGACTGGTTCCATCTCGCCTATTGTCGATAGCAACTATAGGCGATGAGATCGCGGTTAGGCCCCCGAATCACATTCTGGGGCCTAACCGCGATCTCATCGCCTATAGTTGCTATCGACAATAGGCGAGCTCGCCTAGCCGAGAACACGCTTTTCTCTAAGCGAGACCTTCCCAAAACGCGCTTTTGGCCCGACCGCGAACCGGTGGTAGAAAAGGATTTACTGATGCCTCTCGCTTTCGTCTCGAGAAGGGAACTGGCCAATCAAAAGAGAGCATCCTATTCGAAGGTAGTATTCATCCGCATGAGCTGCAATATCGTTCGCCATCTTGTATTAAGTTTCGAACCGTATTCGGATTTCTTTTACACTTTTGGTGGTCCGTTAAATAGTTCCAAAAAATATAAAACAGCTGTTAATTTCCAAAGCAAGTCCTCAGACATTAATCTAGTACGAAAGTAATGGACATTAGTGTTCGTTTATACAAATTTGTAGGATCAGTGTAGAATTACTTGTGACGTTTTTCCATAGATGGCTCCACTATCACGTTAATGAATAAATCAATTTATAAATGGAAGGGCTATACTTTTCAATTTGTTTTCGTTTCTTAATCGTGTTAAAGTTTCTGAATGCATCCCTAAAGTCCCAGCCATAATGAAAAATTGTCTTCGGATTTAGAAAATGCAAACAAAACACTACACCGCATCACTACTCTTCCCAAAGTAAACCGTGCGCAGACATAGAGAAAGAGTTCTTAAATAAAATACTTTAAAAAGTACAATCGAAGATTTTTAAGCATAACCTCAAAGAATGATAAGGTTAAAAACTAAAAGAAACGTCATAATATAAGGAAATAATAGCAAAAAAACGATACATAGCGTATACGATAATTGCGAAAAGACCTTTACGAGCCCTCCGAAGCAGTCGCTTCGTAGGCGAGGGAAAATTTGCCGTAGGCGAGGTTTCGAATGCTTCGCGGTTCGACCATTTGCCGAACTATCGTAATGTGACGTCACGAGCTCGCCTAGACTGGTTCCATCTCGCCTATTGTCGATAGCAACTATAGGCGATGAGATCGCGGTTAGGCCCCTGGGGCAGCAATGGGAACACAGGCGACCAAGAAAGATAAATAAAATCAACCAAAGTAACATTTCTTAAGTATTAGAATCATTTTTACGATTATTCTTTAAGTAATTCAATTCAGACATTTTATTAATAATTAAGGATTCCAATAATTCATTTTCAAAAGGTTTCATTCAGATACTACTTCAAATACCTAGGATATCTGGTAGAAGCGGATTGCAGAGATCAGAGGAAACCAACCAACCAACTTAAAATACCTATTCAGTCTATCTCTATCCCTTAAATATTTCTAAAAGAGCAACTTCGGGTCGAAACTGAAAAGGTCTAGACTCCCCAGTTTGATTCCCCTAACAAACCAACAAGAAATATAATTCCTCCAAGAGTTAGCTGACAATTTCATATACTCCTGAAGAAAATCCAGGAGATTTATTGAGGTGGCCGCCCCAGATGCGAACCCTTCCAATTCAGTCAATCTGTTTATGACACAAGTCCTGAACAACAAAGTTAACGGTACCAGGCGCTAAAAGACATCTTGGAACAGAGTAACAAGAAGACCGAGACACAATATCCGTCCAGAGTCGTTCCATTGCGTATACGCACCATCCCCAGGGTCGACCATGCTTTTCCCAAGACCAAAAAAAAGCTCCAACTCGATACTATCACTCCTCCAGCCGTCCGAATATCTAACCCGTTCCATTTCTCTCTCCCGAAGGCCATCGGAAGAAGAGTCAG
Organism: Tetragnatha montana; assembly: GCA_963680715.1. Lineage (NCBI taxonomy): Eukaryota > Metazoa > Arthropoda > Arachnida > Araneae > Tetragnathidae > Tetragnatha > Tetragnatha montana. The sequence goes on along the minus strand of OY796676.1, from coordinate 15,836,174 downwards.
CAACCCACCCAACTCCGCAATACGCAGCCGATATTATATAATACTGCGTCACCGGAATAACTCTTTGGACAACGACAGGAGGAGAGAAGAAATTGCGCAACTCGAGAGTGTTTTGGAGGTCTAAGAATATCAGCAAGGCTCGAGGTCGCTCTGCTTAGCATGGCGTAGATCACCCGTGACCTATTTATTTCTTAACTCCTTTCTTTTCCCGCCGGATTATTATGTCACACTGATGGCGGCGTTTTTTTTAAGTCGTCTGTCGAGGGGTTAACGAGGCGCGAGAACCCTCTCTCTGGAACACACGAATGTTCCGGAAGTGTGTGGCCAGATCATTAATAGAAAGGAGTGACCATCAGGAGTTGTCGTGTGTGCCCCCCATCATTAAGCGTACCATTAAAGGGTTGCTCCGACGCAACGGAAGGCGTTGTGGGCTGTTATTATTATGATTATAACGGTTGTGTTTGGTTCACTAGCGATTTTGAATTGTTGTTGTTTGGTGGAGAAGGTTTTGTCTGAACACTAATAATATTAAAAGAGAGTAGAGGTTTGTTTTCAACGTCCCTCCTATTTTTCGGCTTCTTTTGGGATGGGGTGTCATTATATTCCTGTATTCCCACGGGCCTGGCAATTTCGGGATTTGTGAGGGGCGAATACCGAGAAAACAATCGAGGTTTCGCCTTTTCACGAGAGATATTTGCTGACAGAAGATTCCGCTTTGCAATTAAAGGGAATAAGGTAAATGTGGGTATAGTGGACACTTTAAGGAAAAGTTTCGCTTAAATTCTCTATAAATATAAATCTATTTGCCTGGAAACGGTTACCATCCTATTTTTAGATCAACTGGATCTTCTTTTTTTGATTTTACCAATTAAAACTGTAATTAGATCGGGGAAAGTATTTTTAATGAATTTTTTAAAGTACTCCAAATTGCTTCTATAGTGGCCACATCGATGTATCTGATGTTTCTATGGTGGACACCCTTTGCATCAAAAGTGGACACCTCTCTTTTTCTGCCTATACGAGGGGGTTTAAGCATGAAATTGAGTAGGTATGGTCCTTCAGTTCTAAAAAAGTCTTCCTTCCTAGCGAAATATATTTTGGCTTAAAATAAAATCAGTTTTATTTGACTTAGAATTACAGACTTAATGGTTTCCGGCCCATAGCCTACATTGTAGCTGATTTGAGAGGAATTTCCCGAAGCCAGAATGAAACCTAATTCGTACAACACCTGTTTTATGGCATAATCAACACTTTCTGAATAAAATCTGATTCAAATTAAAAATTATTTATATATATTTTTTAAAAGCCATTGCAGTGACCACTATTGGAAAATCTAGGATTCTGTGTTGGTAAAGTGGCCATCCCCCTAAATCCTCGTAAAGTAAAAATTTTCAAATAAATTTTCTTCAGTATGATTGTATACACTCTACTTAATCTTAAAATGAATTTAAAAGTCAATGAAACCGTAATAAATACTAAAAAATCAGTTCCGACTTAACCGTTTCCTAACGCGATTCAATAAGCAAAATCAAATTTCAGTCACTTGGCCGATGGTGTTATTTTCAAAGACTTAAATATCCTTCCCATACTGATCTGTGGTATCAGTAATTATTTAACTGATTACCTGATAGCATAATCTACTATGCCTATGAATTTTAACGCTATTTGATAACTCTAACTCGTATTAATTAAAATTAATCAACTAGGTGGCCACTATTGGGACAGTGTCCACTATACCCACATTTACCTTATTAGGTGGGAATATTCTTCACTTTCTTGAAATCTGGGTGAGGGACGGAACAGGAATAATTCAAGGTTGGATTTTCCCCCCGTGGAACGCAATTCAACATTCAGATCGGGAAAACAATGAAACGGCCCACATTCAGGCTTGCTGATCTAATGCGCCAAACTGGTAGCTTTTTTACCAATAAAACGCTAATTATAAGCATAATTAACAGTTAGGGTTACCAGAAATTAGCTAAGTGACGCCAAAAGGTTCAATATTGATCTAATATATTGACTAATAACCTGATCTAGCCCCCAATGCCACCACAATCTTTCAATTTACAAGCTGATGGTCAAATGAGTGTAGAATCATTGCTCTTAAAATACACATCTCGTGGGAGACGCATGGAGATTCCTTAGGAATATTTCTAAACAATTAAAAGATAAATATACCTCAAGTATAGACACTTTACTATGATGCTGTTCATATACATGGGATGGAAGTTACAGTAAGGAACACTCATACAACCAGAGATCCTGGCACATATTGAAATTTACGAACTGCTACCGTGGCATTTCCTCTACAGTGACATACCACAGACGAACACCGCAATATGAATTATTGCGAATTTACTCAGAAAACTGCTTTTTGTCCACCGGCAGATGCAGTTAGTCGCGCTTTCTCATACATAACGGTCATCAAGTCCCCGCTTCCAGCTTAGAATTCCCGGGAAATATTTTTACGCGAATCCCATTCAGGGTGTTTTACTGACTTCTCAGATCGTTGATTGCTGAATTGTTGGAAGCAGGAGACAAAAAAAAAGTCATTTCGCGAACAAGGTCAAGTGTGATAAATTCTTACCCTTTGTTATGTTTTAATATCTCGTATAGCATGTTTCTATAACTCGGGGATTTCAACAACAGGTGTGTGGAATTTTTCTCGGGAGTTAGTTCGTAATCAGCTGACCCATTTGGGTTTCCTTGGTTTTATGCAGAGTAGATAGACGGAGAATAAAATAATGCTACTCGAAATGAGGGTGGCTGCTCAAGGTCCTGAACTGATAGCTTTGTATGGGGACTCGGAGACGGAAGATAGATCTTCCTTTCATTTATTTGAATAAGGACCGGGACTTTTGATGTATGATTCGGAAAATATTTAATTTTTGCTTGAAAGGATTGAAGGCGTAGAAATGATGGAGTGTTGCCGTACTGTATGAGGTTTTATTAGCTCAGAGACAAGCACTTGATGTATTTTAATGATAATCTGCTCTATTAGTGGGGTTAAATATAGGATTAATACAAATTTAGTAGGTAAAAGACTATCCAGATTGTACATGTTTTTCTATTGCACTTAAATGGGACTCACTAAGAATAGGTGTGCAATGAAAAATATTGGAAGCAGGATATTGGAGGGGAATTTCATGGTATTTGTGACTTTTTGTAAGGACTTAATTGAAACCATATCCATTCTAAAGGAGAAGTAAGAAAATCATTGAGGTAGTTTCAAGTTGTTTCCTTATCTTCAAGTAACAAAACACACTGGTGGAGAATATTAATCTGCGTCCAAAATACGCTTTATCTTTACAGTTTCCTGTTTAATGTTTTATTACATCATACAGTACATTTTCTGCAGCTCATCTCTTCAATGAATGAGGTGTTGGGCTTACTAAGTTTACTGTTACGGTCATAGATAAGAAAGAAAATATATTTCTCGTGTACTTTCAGATGCATGAAAACGAGTTGAAAACTTCAGTAAAAAAATATAATTTAGTTACAGATGATGTATCATTTCACCACCTTAAAAGAACTGCAAAATTGAAAAACACAGCAATCAACTCTCTGCAAATATGGCGGGAACTAATTTCACTTTCGCAGTGTTTTTTAAAAAAGAAAACACTAGTTGGTTAGTTGATTAATTTTTTACGGCTCAAGAGTTTTAAAAAACGGACGTTAGGCACTAGATTTCAAAAAATTGAGAAATCATAACGAGCGAAGATATAACTCTCGAAAATATTTAATAAGTGCGATAATAAATTTACTACTCAGCTTCATATGAAAACATTTAAATACTATACTTTGCTCAGTTTCTTGAGAAGCAATGTTAGAAACCCCGAAAAATTTTAAGTACGCTTTTAAAACAGAAAATGTTTACAGAAGTGTTTTCATCTGCTTTTTCTCTTTACTACAATTACCTAATTGAAAGCGTAACAAACCACTTTCAGTAGTATTTATAAAAGTGGATTCATCATTAATTACGATAAAATGTGTAAGAATGCCTATAATCAGTAGACAAGGCAGAAAAGGCCCAAAGAAATGCTTTGTTCTATATTGAAATAGAAAGTTCCATGGGGGCAGAGTTCCTTCTAGTGGAGGCAATTGGCTCGGTCCCATGTTCTCAAATGGATAACGTGAAGCTGATTATATTCCAAAAGATAAATAAAAACCCTGCATTTTTTTTGGACGCTTTTGATATGAGTGGACGCAGGAGGCAACTATTTGGCAAGATATAGAGACTTTAATATGCCAAGATCTTGGAATGAATACTGAATTAATAGTCCTACAAAGCAATTATTATAATAGTAGTATCGCTTAAAACGGAATGTAAAAATAATCATTCCTGAATGTAAAATAGGAATGGGAAAGAAGTCTTAGTGTGTGGCTCTTAAAATAACCTTTTTTTAATGATTAATAGTCAATGTTAAAACAATCAAGGATTGGGAGGTTTTTGCCTCCCTATGCTGGTAGATAACCACGGTACAAAATAGAAGAACAAGAACTTTGAAAAATTGGCTAAAACAGATTTTAATGCATAAATGCAAAGTTTCACTTCTTTAACTAGCATTAAATTAACTATCACAAAACAGCACTACAAAACGCGTTAAAAGATCACAAAATATCACATCTCAATTACTGCGAAATTATAAATTTTCTTTAACAGATAATTACCGGTGTGAATTTTATGCTTTAATAAACAATTATGCTGGATTTGCAAGTTTTCCCCCATAGGTAAAAAGTCCTCGTTTTTATTACGGAAGTATAAGAGAGGGTATCTCTTTTTAATTCCTTATTTGTGAAATTATCTATCTGGTTATGAAAATAACAGATCAATCAATTCTATCATAAAACACGGCTAAAACCAGCCACACATTGACGTCAAAAAAGGGTTCTCTTACACGACCTTTTTATTCATATCTAATTATTTGTCTTTATCAAATGCATAATTACCACTCCGATATGTGTTTGTGGGTCGAATACAAAAGAATGTTTCAGAATGCATTTCTAGGTAGCTAGACACGTCTGGCTTTCAAACGTCCTCCAGTTTTTATGAAAATATTTGTCGTTTGATACCAAGCAGTACTAGTCAAGTTTCAACGAAAAATTCGGCGAGGAATGTTGAGGTTTTTAATGAACTTTCCAATAGACGGGGTTATTCCATTGAATCGTTAAAGTAGGGCAACTTATCAAATCTACGCCCCCTGGACATGTCTCTTGGATCGTTGGAAGTATTCCAGTAGAAACAATACAAAAATGGTCTCTTAATGATTTTTGCGCGAGGTCAATGATATGGGAGAAGTCATGGTCAGCCACCGAGTCTAGCCGAGACATCTTACCCGCACCTTTAATCGAGTTAAAGGTCGGTCGGGTCAAACTAAATAAGATAAATTAGTCCAATTCTTGCATTGGATAAGAAAAAAAAAATGGGTTTTCTTTAACTTTGTCTTGATGGACTCTTAATTTCCATAGAATCAATCTCTGATTGCGGAATGATAGAATAGGTACAGAATAATTTGAATAATTTTAAACCTGTTTTCATTTTTCAGTATTATGTGTTTGATTATTAAGGTCACTCACTCGGTAAAATTTTATTTATTTTCATTTGAAATAAAGAAAACTACTACAAACTTTTTTACAAGTCTAATTCGCTAAGTGAAAAACGAACTGCACTAATCAAATCTAACAAGTCCACAGTACATAATTATTTTACAAACTGTCTTGCCTATATGGGCACCAAAACCCTGCTTAAAGGAGAGGAAGCCTTAAATTATCAGCAAATTTTATTTGGGGTTGGGGGAACTTAACTATTCTTAGATTGATTTTGGGTGCAATAGCAAAATTAATTGAAACCAACCAATATCTTTTTAGAGGTATTAGATATTAGGACACATTTAACATTGGTGACATTAATGTGATTGCAGTGCAATTTAGATAACTCAAAGCTGAAGAAACCCCCTAAATTTTGAATTTTCCAAACTTTAGAATTAAATTAATTTAAAAGGACATATTACAGGAGCAGGAGAAATATTACCTATAATTTCGAAAAAAGGACATATACAAATCATTCAAGTTACACTGCACAAATGAAATTACGCATTAGATCTGTTGGAAATAGGTTCCTTGTTCCAATGATCTTCTATTGATCTATTGTAATTTTCCTCCCAAATTTTTCTGCAATAAGCGACTGAGTTTGAGATTATCAATGAGTGTATCGACCTTCATATCATTGCTGGGGGTGCACGACCCCTACACGCTATCACCATCCCCATGATGATTCGCACTTCTGGATCGAGAACAAGGCTCTTATCCCCATCCTCCTCATCGCCGTATGACGTCACCAAGACCGCCGGAGACTTTTCGAGTGCCTACACCTGTTTGGCCCACGATAAGACATCGATTGTAATAAAAATTGTAGCACACACATCGATAGTGCACGCCGATCTCATTGAATGAAAGATTGTCGGCGACCTTGGACCTTCCCGATACAATGTAAATCCCCTTTTTCGATGCTCTCTTATCGCGAAGAGAAAGTGAAAACCTGGATCTATCGCTCGATAAATATCTGGACACCTTTCAATTTCCTCCTCGGGCAGAGTCCAGCGATATCTGTCGTATTGGGTGTCAGCTGACGAGGGAGATTTGCTGCTACTAGAGAATTTTTGCGCATCGGATTACGCTGGCTTAGCACGGATGAGTGAACTAATTGTGGCAGACGGGAGATTATAATATGCGGGTTTTTTTCTCCCACAATGGGAAATTAATATTTAAAAGTGGGGCCTGGCTCTCCGAGAGGGCTTCCTAACGGCCCACACAAACAAAAAATAACTGACGGTAACGTTTTAGGCAAATATATATTTCAGACAATGTAACAGCACATAGTAACAGTAACTGAACTGCCATTTCGAATCCTGTCCATAGGAATTACACTACCATTATTTAATTCCCTTCAAACCTACTTTGACTACAACAAGAATTCCCGTTCGGACCTTCCAGGAATGAGGAACTGTTGTCCAGGGGGGTTAAGCCTTGGTCCAGGGGGGGACAAAGGCTTTGATCCACCAAGTACCGCGGTATGGCTAAAGCCATTGTGTGTAAGTAGAGTAAAGGGGGGGGAGACGACAGGTATATTGGGGTAGGTCCAGGTAGGTTTCAGGGTCGAATAATAGGATTGGGGCATTCAAGTGGCCATTCTGTCTTCTTTGAAGGCGTGGAACACGTTGGCATATTGACACATAGGAGGTTCTTACCTGAATAGGATGTGGCAGATTTATGCCTTCAAAGTACAGTCCTTGTCGACTTAGGAAAAGAATAATTGTGAAATTAAGAAATACCCACACTGAGGTCCCGTGTTTGGTCTTCTTGGTGACAATTTCTTTCGAAAAGCCGAGCTTAACAACCTGGGATTGTAGCCAGGGGGCGGGGAGCTGAGACCGCCAAAGCAATTGTTAGTGTCCCCCCAGAATGACCAACTGAAAGAGACGGATTTCTCTAACACCGTCCTTACCGACATCACAGATGGAAAGAAGGGTTTCAAGAACGGACATGAGGATGGAAAATGAAGCACCTGCAGTAACAATACCATACCAACAATACAGTATCAACAATACCAACAAGGCCGTTGAAGTAGGCTTGTGGTTGTAGCCGCAAGCGCTTCAATTGGAATTTGGAAGAAAAAACATTTATTGTGGGATTTGATAGCGTTTACTTAAAAATTAACACGTTCCATTAAAAATTGGAAGTTAGGTAAAATAACAGCTTAATTGAAAATAAGGGACATTAAAGACGAGTTGTTAAAGTTGTTACGGGAAAGTGTCAGTTAACTCATAAAAAATTTAGATAAAAACATCAAAAGAGAACTTATGGCAGCTTTTATTTACTTCAAACATTCTGCAAAAGTGTGTGTTGAATTGCATTAACCTTCTTTCAAAAGAAAGTTACGGAGGGAACATTAGAATTCCTTATTCCAAAAGGAATGTTATCAACATGAAAAATTTTTACAATGGAATTTGTTGCTTAAATGTTATACATTTGTTATCACTGTGATTCATAATTTCCCGGAAATAAATCAGGAAACTTTAAGGGGACCTTGAAAATAAAAAGCTAAATTCAGGAGTTTTTCACAGAAGGCGTACGAACCATACGAAAAGCAGTCCAACTCAGCTCTGACTTGAAACAACGTATAAAAATTTCTTTTTTCCTAAAATATTCCATGAAATTCCGGGTTACTTCAGGCGAAAAAAAAATGCATTGGAAAATGAATCACGTTCTTGAACGCTCAGACAATACCAAACATGAAAAGAGGAACTTAGGTTTGAACAATTTCATTAAGACTACTTAATTCATGTCATTTTAAAACCAGGGTGCGTCGCAAAAAATGAGGCTAAATATCGAGAAAACGTTAGGCCAGAGTCATACGAATCCCACGCATATTCTCAAATTCTTTTAAGGTAAAGAAAAAAAAATGAACACTAAAAAATCGAAAGGGGATTCTATCAACCCGGAAATACGGGGTGCCCCATCCATGTTGTGTGTTCTCATACATCTTACTTGTTACATACATAATTTAAAGTGAATATGCGAAGAAAATCACATAGCGTGTTAAGTTATTAATTATACAATCATCTCAAACCCATTAAAATGAAGATATTAGATGAATAAAGGCGAAAGGCGCAAATTTCGATTTTTAAAATTTATTAATCTTCTGATTTTTTGAACTGCCATTTGAGCATTCCTTAATAATTTGTGAATTTGAGCGGCGATTGTAGTTAATTTGTAAAAAAATAAAAGAATCTTTGTGCTAGTTTTTGGCGTTTTATGAAGTTTAAAAAAGTCCAGTTAAAAATGATTTCCCCTATATTCTTTCACATGCCTGTGATTTCTTTCTCCATATAAACCGGTACAATTATTTCTATGATAATAAACGAAAATTTTCTTTGGCACTAATTGAGCGTCTCACAAGTAGGAGTAGGGATCACAGGCACGACAAAGTTCGTGCTGCCATCTATACATTTGAAAAATCAACAGGATTGATGCTGAAGACTACACAACATTCTGTATTTTTCTTAAAGTTCACAAAACTTTAATGAACCTAAGAGTTGATGAGTTGAGTTAATAAACCCCTCTCAAACTTAAGATGAATTATATTATTTAATCCACTTTTAATCAAGTAAAATTTAGTTACTATGTACTGGAAGGAAAAACTTTCCTTTGTGATAAAAATTCAACATTTCAGAATCACACACATGAACAAGTTGGTGCTGCCATCTATATAGATTTCGAGAAAGCAAAAGTGTATCATGATGAGCAATGTATTAATCCATTTCCAGAGTTAACTTACATTTCACGGAGATTTAAAAAAAAAATAATAATCCGAATTAAGGTGTGAAAATACTACTTTTAAATTACTACATATATGCCAATAAATTTAAGGAAGTTGTTTTCCTTTTGAAGTAAATTGTAAATACCATTCTCTAAACTAAACGAAATCTTTACAAGATATAATTTTTCTAGCAATTTTTTATGAAATTTAGGTTAAATCTCGAAAAAAATTATTTTCAGAGATTTAATTCCTTGTCTTCGTCTTTTGAATTTTAAATATTATGAGAATTAACTTTAAAATTTTAATCAAAGTATTGAATTTATTGGTTGTAGGCGAGCAAAACAACATGTGCTGACTCAAATTTATATCTATCTGCATTTTAAAGCAGTAATATATTTTTTTTATGATACACATAATTTCAAAAAAAGTCAACTACCTTAAAAACTTTTTTCACTCCTTTATTTAATTCTATATATTTTTTTACCTTTGTTCGTTTTGATTTATTTAAAAATTAGGGGGAAATATTTTTTTCTTTACAAAATGACAAATTTTTTAGATGGTCAATTTCACATCCTTTAGGACAGGAAATCTCATATTATTAAAAACAATGTGCATATATAAAATTGCTTACAAAGATCTTTAATTGATTGCGTTACGTTAAAGCTTTTTAAGAGGGCAATGGTGAATTTAGAGAAAATTGGGGAGCATTAACTACTTTTTACCTCACAATTACTGATTTGGAAATGATTTCTAAGAATGACCGATAATATTTGTTTATATATTTTTTTATCTTTCAGACTGCATCGATTTTTTCACTAAAATATTTTTTATATATCTGAGTGAAATATATACAGTTTAAAAATGAGGCTTACCACATTTTTTTTTTTTTTTTTGAAATTAGACCATTGGCAAACAAATAAAATTCTAAAATGTATAAATTAACTAGTTCGATCCTTCAAATAAGGAAGAAGCTTTTGTGATGAATTTTATACTAAATGGTCAAAAATATTCAAACATCAAAATATAACATCATTAAAATGCATGAACTAGCGGTGTTTCTTTTATTTTTTGTTATATTTTTATGGGTAAGTAAATAATAAAACGTTGCCAACACAGTCCGATGGGAGGGATTTGTTGGGTCGGGCTAATACTGTTACCTCAATTTCCGATGCGTCTACCATGAGTTGAAGTTAAACACAAAATAAAAAGTTACAAAAACTTCTAATCTAAAACTTTCTAATGTAATGACATACGATTTTTCAGAGCAATCGGCAACAGTTTGCCTATTAAAGGTTGTCCAATCAATAAGACCTTGAAATTACTTTTTTATTCTTCGAATTTCGTTTTAAACTGCCCAATCCTTCCAATAATCATTATTAATGCAATAATTTTAATTTACTTTGAAAGACAGTTTTTGAGGAAATTTAATTTTATTTATCTTATTTTTCGAATTATGGTTTTGTAAAAATTTATTATTCCTTACTTAAAAAAAAAATTCATTTCACGTATTTAAACCGTTTTGAGATTCATTTTATTACCTTACTTCGATAAACATTAGTAACCGATTTAGTTCCCGTGCTGCCATCTAGTAAGCATTGCAATAAATTTATAAAAGAGAAAATTTAGCAAATTTTATTTCATTAATTTCTAATTTTTTATTGTAGTTTTACCCTCTAATCTTGGGATTAAAGTTTTATTTGAAATTATTATCGGATGTATAACTAGTATAATCAAATTAATAAAATTTTCGAAGGGTTCCGAAGCTACAGGTTGCGACTCGAATCCTGTATAAAATCAGCTTTTGACACCAATTTAAAATAAAAAGGTATCCGATTCACCCCGTTTTACAGTAAATTATTTATTTTTCGCAGATTGGGATTGCCCCATGAGACAGCAGTAGAGCATGAGACAGCACCCACTTTCTTCAAGTTCTGTGATTTATTTTTAAATCGGCTAAAAAGAGAGAAGAAATCCACTCACACACTAGAATTAATTTTAAACGGCCATATTTTGACAATTCCCATCCTTGTTATGCAGTAGTATTTAATTTTTCCAAGGAATAAATGAATAAAAAGAAGGTAGTATAAATTTGAAATTCTAGGACATTTGTAGGGCTGCCTGCTGCCATCTACTAAGAATCGCAAGAAACACAAAGAGGGAAAATAATTTAGACTCAAAATAATATTTTTTAAAATTTTACTCGCTATTCCAAAGAGAAAAAATAACATCTGAAGGTTTATGTGGGATTACTTTTGGATATTCAGTGGTCTGTTCCTGTCAATTTTACTTTTACAACTGTTTTTAGCTACCTTCACAAATTTACCTTTTGATAAATTAGGTACTTTCACAAATTCAGTTTTAGAAAAAAAGGTACCTTCACAAAAAATACATTTTTGCAAAAAGTTCTCCTAGTAAGCTATATTCTTCTCAAAAGTTAAATTTTTAGCCATTCTAAATTTTATTTTTAATGTTTAAAAAATGTTATACTTGTTTCTATGTTGATTTTGTACTTAAATTTTTACAAATTTACAGAATAATTTTCACAAAATAGGTACCTCTTAAAAAAAACCTAGACAGGCCCCTGATATTAAAACGGCCCTTAAAATTATAAACGTTTTTTCCCAATGGGTTCTGAAACTAGAAGTTGCGACTCGAAACACAAGTTCTGTGATTTATTTTTAAAAGTCGGCTATAAAGATAATAGAAATTCAGTCGCACAGTAGAATTATTTTTAAACAGCATTATTTCGATAATTCCCAAACTTGTTATGCAATACTTTTTAATTCTGCAAAGGAATAAATGTTTAAAAAGGTATAAATATAATCGAGGTATAAATTTGAAACTCAAGATAGGTATGATATTGATTTAAAATTTTTTCGACAAACCAAAAAACAGGGAACGAAAAACTCCTAACTAAAACATAACTACGCCACCGCTCAACAAAGGATAGCACTCCACATTTGTAGTGCTGCCACCTACTAAGGATAGTAAGAAACAAAAAGAGGAAATAATTTAGAGATCAAAATAACATATTCTAAAATTTTAGCCTCTATTCTTATGTGCAAAAAAAAAAAAAAAAAAAAAAAAAAAAAAAAAAAAAAAAAAAAAAAAAAAAAACCACCTGGAGGTATATTTGGGATTATTATCGGATATTAAAATGGCACTTAACATAGTTTTGAAATCAACCCCATACCTCGATTCAAAAGTTTTTGATATACCTACTCGTAATTAAAAGTTAAAGCCATGAGATCCCCATTCCACATTACAGTAATCTTCTTATTTCACGTTCTTTAATTTGATTTTTAAAAGTCGGCTATAAAAAGAAGAAATCCAGTCATGCTGTAGAATTATTTTTAAACGGCATTATTCCGAGAATTTGCAACTTGTTTAAATGATAGGATTTAAGATTTTTAATTTTGCAAAGGAATAAATACATAAAAAGAAGGAAAATTTATAGTTGAGGTCTATATTTTAAAAATCAAGAAATGTATAATACGGATTAAAAACATTTTTGATTTTTATGACAATTAAAAGAACAACTAACGCGCGCGAAGTCTACCAGGAAATACAAATAGGAGAAAAATTAAATGCATTAATTCCGGCATATTTACACTTTCTATCCTTAGGTTAAAAAATTCACACTTGAATTTTATTTGGGATTAAACAAAATATATTATAACGATTTCAATAACTTATAATGTTTGTGACAAAACAAAAACCAACTAACGTCGTGCTGCCACCTATCCGGAATTATAAGAGACAAGCCACACCAGACCAAGCTGGTGGCGCGAGCAATAAAAAAGCGATAAAGATGACAACCATCTTTATTGCGTTTTTTTTTTTGCGCAAAAGAAGTGTGTGAGTATCTTGAGGTGTGTGAGTGGTTTGAGGTGTGTGAGGAGGTACAATGTTTGGTGCTGAGGTGTCATGACAAAACGAGGAGGTGAGGTACTCAATTGAGGTACCTCACACCTCATTTACCCAACACTACTAGTAATCCTGGTCGCCGTGACTTTAGTCGCTAGTGCGCGCCCAGCCTTAATCATACTATATTTGAGATGAAATTTTCAAGTATTTGTAACCCATTTTATTTACCTTATCAGAAATTAATAAAATTAGTTGAAGGAAAGTTTGAAACTAGGAAATGAAGGGATGATGCAATGCCACATTTCATTTTCATCACACAGTAAAATATATAGTTTCAGTTAAATTGTTTTTTAATAAATTCTTACTGAAGAAAAAAAAAAAAGTTACTTTTGGTATGGGAAAACACATTTAGTAGCCCTATTAAAACAAGAATGGAAGCTGATGTTAAGAAACACAATTTGTTGATAGCAGGCCTCATAGTGAGCTCATTAAAATTTTTAGGGAGGAATTTTAGGAATTTTTAAAAACAATTTTAGGAATATTTTAGGAACTTGTTTTTGGGTTTTTGCAATTACGATACTGCTTGATTAAAATAAGTTGCTTATAAAAACAGAAAAACTACTGCATAGAACATAAAATTGGAAAACCCTTTGTTTTTTATTTGTTTTTGAACTGATTTTTAAAAACGATCGTATGCTTTTTTCCTTTATGACATGATTTAACTTGATTAAACCCACTGTTTGATACATCAAATGTTTCATTAGAGCTTCTGACTGTGAAGCCATACATTTGGGGTTCGAATCCCCGTTTGGCATGGATGTTAGTTTCTGTCCTTGTGGGATGAATGTATGTGGCCCCCTGTAAAAAGGGATTGTGTGAGCGAATTTGTGTATGGCGCTGGTAACAGTACCTCGGCTCCGGTCCATAGGTGCCCAATCCCAAAGCAGCAGTCTTGCCTAGATAACAGTTAATTCACAGACGTAGATTCAGACAAATTTTTATCAGCGTTACTATCCTAATCCTAAAAAAGGATTTTTGTCACACTCCTCTTCCGGTAGCCATTCAGAAAAGCCAACAGTGTAAGACCATTTCGCAACAGAAGTAGTTTATTGAACTAAAAAAAGCAAATGCCACGGCTATTTTGGTTCTGCTGACATAAAAATAACGGACAAATTAGAACTTTTTTGGAAACAAGGAGCGTTCAATCAAAAATTTTAGGATGATAATAAAATTTTAGTTATATTTTAGGAAAGCCTCAAACTATAAGGAATTTTAGGAATTTAAGGAACTCTGCGAGGCCTGTGATAGGCTATGTACTACTATCTTCTGTGTGAAATGTAAAAAAAAATAAAGATATAAAAAATTGAGTTGTCCCACTCACGCCCTAAAGAAATTTTAACAATGCAAAAAGATTGAAAAATACAAAAGCTATAAATTGAGATTCCAAAACATCATATAGCATTTAATCATTTATTTTAATTTCAATAAACTTTTGCTAACACTTAAATTGTTGATGAATATAAAGTCTAATTATTCTCAGGAGAAAATTTACAAACTGATTGCTAAGATGTCAATTAAAAAAGAAAATGCAAAACAGCCTCATTATTTTGATGTCATTTATAAAAACTAACAAATTTCCTACATTAGAGAACATTCATAACTAGAGAGCGACTAATTTCGAGCAAAATGCATGGCTATCATGAGACGAGTTCTTAAAAATATCCATTAAAAAATTGTATACTTTTGATTAAACCATTTAACATTAATGCTTATAAGTTGAAACCATGCCAAATTTAAAAAAATAACTTTGATTGAGATTTTATCAAGACATTTTTATGTTTAGGGATAACAACCACATGGTCTGAAAATTGTACAAAATTAACCTTTTGAGTGATAATTTATGAATTTTCAAGCCCAATATCCTCCTGATATAAACTGCTTATGATGTTAATTAAAAAAGAAAATGCAAAACATCCTCATTATTTTGATGTCATTTATAAAAACTAACAAAATCCCTACATTAGAGAACCTTCATAACCAGGCCTGACGAGAGAGGGGGGGCGAGGGGGTACGATACTCCCGGGCCCGGGCCGGTAGGGGGCCCGGTACCCAAAGCTTTTCATATTGAGTACTAAGACGGATATCATTTTGAATATTTTGGAAATTAATTTGTTCACATAAAGGTCCAAAAATGAGTAAATTCCCAGTTTTCTAGGGCACATGCCTAAAAATATTCTAAAAATTACATTATGCGTATGAATGCAGGGGTGGAGGTACTTCAGAAAATTTCGCCCCCTACCTCGAAATGAGAATATGTCATTGGGGGCCTGCTTCTCAACCTTGTACCCGGGGCCCGACTTGGCTCTCGGCGGCCCTGTTCATAACTAGACAGCGACTCATTTTGAGCAAAATGCATGGCTATTATGAGACGAGTTCTTAAAAATAGAAATTAAATAAAATTATATTTTGGAATTAAATCATTAAACATTATACTGTTAAGTTGAAACTACGCCATATTTAAAAAAATTAACTTTGATTGAGATTTTTTCAAGACATTTTTATGTTTAGAGATAACAGCCACATGTTCTGAAAATTGTCCCAAATTAAACTTTTGAGTGATAATTCATGAATTTTCAAGCCCAATATCCTCCCAATATAAACTGATTACTATGATGTAAATTAAAAAAGAAAATGCAAAACAGCCTCATTATTTTGATGTCATTTATAAAAACTAATAAAATCCCCCCATTGAACCACCTTCATAACTAGACAGCGACTCATTTCCAGCAACATGCATGGCTATCATGAGACGAGTTCTCAAAAATATCCATTAAAAAAATATATTTTGGATTAAATCATTTAACAATAATGCTTTAGTTAAAATCAAGCCAAATTAGAAAAAATTAACTTTGATTGAGATTTTATCAAGACAATTTTATGTTTAGGGATAAAGCCACATGGTCTGAAAATTGTACAAAATTAAACTTGTGAGCGATAATTTATGAATTTTCAAGCCCAATATCCTTTGACAATATATTTATCACTATAAAATATTCTCCGATTTAAAAAAAATGATATAAATAGGCTTTGATCTAAGGATTTTTACAGATTGCAGTATCAATGAGAAAAGGTTTCGAACTTTTAAACAAATTTTAAAATTAAAAAGACGAAATTTGATTTGTATAAATATTTTATGGAACCTTTTTAACATTTCCCCCCAAAAATAAGAAAAAAATATAGGCAATATATTAGTTTCTTGGGAACTTAACACACGTGAGTCCGATGCAAATTTTTTAAACTTCAAACTTTTTAACTAATCAAAATATATTTCCGTGATATACGCTTCCGCTTAGTTTTATGAATAATGGGTGTACGACTTACCTGACAAATTAGGGTATCCAATGAAGAAAAAACACTATAAATCCAAGAAAAAACATATACACGCGTGAAGAGTAACCATAAGTTTTGACATCATATCAAAACCATGTGAATTGTAAACTAAACATACAACACAGTTAATCACACAGTGACACAGCCAGAACTCAAAGAATCACAAACGCAGGAAATTTTCCCGACTCAAAGTATCTATAGATGGCGCTTTGCAAACTAACCACAATGTCATGGAGTTTCGTACTCATTTCGAAATTCGAAACTTCAATGAATTTGAAAATGAAATGAAAGCGAAAAATCCCAAATACGCTCGAAAGTGGCATTCCCCGTGAAAATTTTACAGTTACAACGACGAAAGTTTTTTACTATGAACTTGAGGAACATGCATTTCAATGTTAGTCAGGGTGCCAAATGGCAAAAAAGGGGTCCACCGTGTATTAGAGTATGTATGAAATTTTATTGCTGATTTTGATAGGTTATGATGTCTTGATTAAAGAACCGATTGATGCCACCTCTTAAATGTTGAGGGTTTTGAGGAATTCAAGATGGCGTCCATGATAGTCACAATATAGGATCTTCTATTTAAATTTAATAAACTATGGCATGTGCTGTATAATTCTTTTTATTTTTCAATAGGGAAACACTTATTTAAACAAATAAAAATCAGTTGATCTGAAATACCTTAATTTCGAAAATAATCATGATGGAAACATAATTTGGGTAAAAAAAATCCTTATTTATTTTACGTTGAAGGAGCTGATTTTTCCAGAACTATCATGCCACAGTTAACGAACTACGCATGATAAAATATTTCCAGGTTGAATTTTGACCATTCTTAGTTCAGTTTTCACAAATTTTTAAAGAAAAACATGTTTTAAAAATACAAAGGTAGATAGCCTGCCTTTGGCTTGTATACAGGCTTTGCCTTTGATACCTAAGTAACATTGAATAGCATGTCTTTCAATAAAATATTTTAAATAAAATCGAAACAATTACAGCAGCCTAAATCGAAGTTTCAATTCAAATTTAAATAACATAAAAGTAATCTGTAGTAACTTTAAAACATCAACCATTTGAATTCCTCTACTTGCCTGAAGGGCAATAATTCTGGAATTCAATAATGTAGAATTCAACTGGATGGTCGCTTTTTCAATTATATCCTAAGGGGAGGTCCATAAATTACGTAAGTTCTAAAAGGAGGGAGGGGTCAAGCAAAATCTCACCAAGGGGGAAGGGGAGTCATTGAAATTTCCCGTCTCCTCCTCCTAGTTAATCTCCTTTTAGTTTAGAGACTATACGTTTTTTCTTTTATCTTTGCAAAAGTTTATGAAAATGCGCAATTAGTTCAAACATAGAATCTTTAGCCAGTCAGTCATCAAAATTACAAGTATAAGACAGTAGTTTTAATTTCAACATGCATCTGTATCAAAATTTATGCAATGTGGGTGTTTTGAGCATCATGTTGACAAGGTGAAACAAAAGTGGCTGGAACAAATCAATGAATTTTTTAAAAAGTTATTGAGAAAATCTCACTTGAGATATTGAGGGGGGGGAGGAGGTCCAGCAAAATCACACTAAAAGGGGGAGGGAGGGGTGCAAAATTTGAAAAAAAAAAAACACCTCACGTTATTTAAGGACGTCCCCTAAGAATATAAAAGATTAGATAGATTAGGCTAGAAATTTTTGGTTTTCTGATAACCATTTTTTTCAAACAAATAAAAATTATTTTAATTTGTTTTATTTCTTCAGCTACATAAAAAACTAATCAGAACATTTCCAACTGATGGTTACTTCTGAATGAAAGAAAAGCAATAAATTCTCTTGAACTAATTATTTATTTCTTTTAATGCTTTACTATAATTATTATAAACCCAATTAATTTTAAATTTATGCAAAATATGAATTTATAAACAAAATATAGAGATTAAACCTCAGTGTTAAAAAACACTACTTTTTTTACAAAATATGTTAATTTTATAAAAAAAACCTATTTCAAACTTAATTAAAGTAAAAAATAACGTTATATTTCGTTTCTTTGACCCAAAAAATACTATATATGATGTATCGCATGCCGTATTTTTATTTTGAAAAGTATTGATTTCAATGGAGGCTATTTTGGACGCCATCTTGATTTATAAAAAACCCTCAATATTTGCAGAGTGGCATCAATCGGTTCTTAAATCTACACCATCAACGCTATCAGAAACCGTCATAAAATTCCATACATACTCCAATACACACTTTTCGAGTTCACACCCTAAATTGGTGCAGAAGGAAGGGAATTCAAAATAGGCCACTTCTCGTTTCACTGAAACAGCCATTTATTTCTTCGCCGTTTAGGGAAACAAATCAAATGTTCAAGAATTTTTAACACTTCTTTGTAATTTTTTACAACATTTTTAACAATGTTTGGGACTGCCAACAATCGGATTAGTATTCCTTTTGGTATTACCTTTCGGAAAAAACAACCGTCATAATTGTAACACAAAAATTACACATGGTTCTATTTTCTTCCTTCCCCACCTCAAGAAATATAGGGGAAAGTGAAAGTGGAGGCTAATGGGACATTTTTTTAATAAATGCTATTAAAAATATAAATGCTGTTGTTTTTATTACATTTAAGTTTATAAAAATATTCCTGGAAAGTAGAAAAACTTTATTCATCTATGTGTTATGTCGACTATTGAAATTTAATGCTACTATCCCATTAGTGGGGTCTATTATGACACAGGGCAGGGTTAATGGGACATGCTATAGAATTCAAAAATTAAAGCTAATTATGAATTTTAAATGCCTTTTTTATTAACATATGGTACCTATGGACCCTATGGTATTATGGTAACATATGGCAAAAAATGTTGTGGAAGAAATTTCAGCATTGAACAGTTTAATTCCACAATGTCTTCTGCAGAGTGTTTAGTTTGACTATCCTAACTATTTCTTCAATAATTGGAATCATCCTAATAGGATAATTCTAGATAGCATTAGTCTACATACATAATAGGAAAAAAACCTTAGAAGGATATTTAAATTTACTAATTTGTTTGTCTACTCTAAAATGTTAAATTTGTCCAATTTAAAAAACTATTTAGTTCTTTTTTAGTTATACGTATTTGTTGGTATTGACTGTTAAATTCCATTTCCATCCAACCTAATTAAGTATAAAAAGTCAATAGAGACCCTAAAAGTCAAATAATAAACACTACAATGTTCTTTTAAAGAAATATTCAGCCAAATTTAGTTATCCCGTTAGCCCCCACAAGACTTGTCCCATTAGCCCCCACGATGGGACTGGAAATAGTTCTGGCGCAAGTTTAGACTTGCGTATGCGCCAAGTTTTTAGCGTTATAGATCACTATTATGGTAAAGTCTGTCTGCTCTAGCAAGGCACGAGTGGCAAACCTAAAATCCGTACCCACAGCAGAGAAAGCAGTGGCGAGTGCAGGGTATCGGGTATCTAATAGAAGTGAGATCACCATCTTTATGGTTTTTTAGTGCACTCGCCACTGTTTTTTCTGCTGTGGGTACTGATTTTAGGTTTGCCACTCGTGCTTTGCTAGGGCAGACAGACTTTAACCCTAAATCATGTTAAGTGAATGATTTGGCTTCTAAATGTGCCGCTAAACAGCCAAAACTCGCCAAGCATACGTAACTCTAAACTTGCGCCATAGTTCTTTACCTGTGCAATTCAATACTTTTTAAGTAATATTTTCTTATTCTGCAGTATTTGTAGAATCTAAAACTGTCTTTAAATAAGATTACAATATTCTTAAAAACTTATAAAATAAAATCTATTACAAAATTTAATACTAGACTTGCAATGGGTTGTTGAAAACAAACTTAGCTATTTTCTGGGCAGTAAAAACCTGTCGTAAATTGAACTATCTAAATTTAAAGAACCTTCAAGAAACTAAAAGGCATTCCCATAAATCAGCAACTAAGAATTAAGCTCCATCTGCTATAACCACTTAAATGAAATAATAAAAGATAAAGATTCTTCTCCAGAATTATTGATATCTTAATATTCCCTATTTGATAAATCACAAACTATAAATACCCCAATTCTTTTCTTCACTGATAGTGTGTGCAACTCTTCAAGTCTCAAAAATCTACTCACTCGGTTAGATTGCATTTTTATTCGTATTGAATATACAAGCCCATGTACAGAATAGCTCATCGAACTAAGAGAGCCACATGTATGAGTTATAAATAAGAAGTCATCACAAATATGTTACACAATGCATTTGGCAGATAAAAATCCATGAGGAACGATTTCAAGGCCCATTCTGTTGTGACGATCTTCTTCAAACACTTATCCATCTCAGCATGATTCATTCCTATGATTCTTATTCATTAAGTATAAACCTATACATAAAACTATCTGGCAGTTATTAAAGATAACAATATTAAAAAAAGCAATAAATTAAGCTATTGCAAAAAATAATCCTTCATAACGAAATAATAAAACACAATATTACATGAAAAGAGTTTTTTTTTAAAGAATTTATTACAGGTCGACGCGACATAGTAAAACAGATAAAATTTTTAAAAATGATCTATTATTACAAATGGAATTTAAATAAAGAAACTAAATTGTTTAAAATTATTCATTTTTGAAACAGATATACATAGCATTAACTTACATTTATAATGCTTTTTCTTCATAAATAAAAAATAATTTCATAGACATAATTAAAATTGCATAAACAGGTTTTTCCCCTTGAAAGGATGGATAAAGATATCATAAGACAAATTTATATACGCGCGTTTCCAGCTCTAAATCCTATACCTCTTCGTATTTTTAATAATAGTGTTATTTAAGCGTGATAACAAATAATTTTTATTTTAAAATTTACTTAACGAACCATTTCTTTACTTTCATGGTTTCTTTCAGTAATTAAATTAATTTTATGTAAATTATTTTTTTACATTAAATTAAAACCAAGTATTGCTTTACTTGTAATAAATTTCAGAGTGTCTCTTTTAATAAAGGTAACAGGTACTGATATGTACTTTATGACTTGAAAAGTCGAAATATTAAAGACAAGTTTTGTTCAGTTTTATCACAAACGATCACACCATAATATTCTAAGCAAAACAATAATTTCACATCTTTCATAAGTCAGTAGGTACTTCATACTTCCATTAGTGTTACAGCTGTGACTCATATTACGTAAACAGAATTCATAACTTTTATTATCATGCAGGTATCCTGATTCCTGAAACAAATATTCTCAAAATCTAGTTTTTCTCAGAAAGTACTAAACAGAAATTAATTAATTTTGTACTATTTGTATTTTTCTATTATTATACCGTTCGATTAGAAATTTTTTAAAATAAAACAATAAGGAAAAATATCCAATATTGAAAAACTGTTCTGGATGAAACTATGAAAGAAGGCCTTAACTTAAGCCTTAAGGTTCTTTTCCATTGGCTATATATGACGTTGATTTCGACGAATCAGATTAGCAATCAAGGATGATTGACGACACTGATGATAAGATAAACTCCTTATAACTTTTCACTGCAGCTCAGTTCTATAATATTTATCAAACACTATTAACTATATTTTTACTCTTTGATCGCATATTTGGTTGTATGAAAGATATTTTTCACCCTGTACTTAAAGCTATTTTATTTTGACTGGTATAATTTTTCCAAGTCCAAAAAATGTTTTTCTCCTTAATTTTAAAATTATTTCACTTTACTAAAGAACACTACTTTAAAAAAAGTTGGATTTTCCCCCTGAAAATTTGTTTGATAAGAGTGGGAAAAAAAAAACACACATCCCTTTCCTAAAGGGTGTTCAGGATTTTGAGTCTGTATAAGATGCATTGGTTCTATGGACTGATTAAAGATGAGAATTACGGAATAGATGAATGTTTGTCTCCCCCAAGTAATTTACATCGTGGCCAATAGTATGAGTCGTAGTTTGAATTGTGGAATAAAGATTGGCAGAGATAATTCCATATATTCTTATTTTCTGTTATTTTCGCCAAGGAAATCTGTAAACATACTTTTTTTTCCAGGTATGAAGTCCTAAATGTCATGCGATTGCTTATAGTTTTCGCACTTGTATTTGGATAATTTTTCAGATGTTCTAATACATTATATCCCACAGAGCTGCTTGAGGCACTCCCTGATTCACATCTTCCCGGTACCAACTTTGAGAACAACCGAGATATAATAGATTAAAACACGTTTGGAAGAACGAAGTACTGTACTGGAACATTAAAATAACGCCGTAAACTCTCTCCGATCCAGCCTTCTGTACAAGTAGTATTGCTATAAGAGATTTTAAGAAGTGCGAGGGGATGGGTAACGTGTAAGATAAATATTTGTACGCAAATATATATATGGATAAAGAATATATATATAGAAATTTCTTTTTGTACAAGACTTTCTGAAATATTTACAGCAACGGTACGAGAAATACACTTTGTGGTAAGGAAACATTTATAGCTCATCGAAATTGGATGCCCCAGCTCCATCCTCTAATATAACCTCTTTCTTCTTTTGGAAAAATAAGTTTTGGTTTTGTGAACAAGTGATGTTCGTTAAGTCTAGAAACATGTGGTTCTTTTGCTCCCATATGTTGTTCGTGGAAGAGTATACGACCATCTATGAGGGAGGGTTCTCAGTGTGAATTGAATTTTTGGAAAATATATTTTTCCCATTTGGAGAATTTTTTTATTTATGTCTTGTAGGAGAAAACTTTCTTTGGACTGTTTACCAAATATTTGTATCCCAGATGTTTGTAGTTAAAGATATTATCAAAATGTTAAGCTTGTTAATCAATAGCTAATGATTTATTTTAAATCTCGAATTTTCTTATAAAAGTATTTTACCTAATTTACAAAGTCATCTTCCCGTATGCTGATGAAGTATTCAATCATTCAATAATTTAGTTTTAAATTTGAAATAAATCGATTCAATGGTATTTGCCAATTTTTGGTCTACAAACAAAAATAATCTATTAATAAATTTCCTATTTTGTTTAATTTCTTTTTAATGATATTAAAAGCACTTCGTATGAAAATGCACATTTTAGGGGATTTTTTTGTGTGCTTAGAGTGATCTTTACAAGATAAGTTCATTCGAGATTGTTAATGGAGAACTACTAATTAAAGGAATTAAGTAGGTGACTGGGTGATCTTTGTTTAAATATATTTTAGTTGCGTTGGACCCTTTGGTTATTACAAGGGCTTTTATACAAATCACACATATATTTAAATTCCTTACATTTATAAGGAAAATATATATATTCTTTCAAAAAGAGATTGATATACCTATTTATAAATGATATATACATATTTACTTTGAGAAAAAGCATTTTTAGTTGCTGACGAAAAAACCGCTTACATCAAATTTTTAAGAGCGAATGGATCTTTTCTTACACACATAGACTTTGCACACTGTCTAAGGAGGATGCTAGAATGTGAGTTCTTTCAACATTCGTCGGAAACTAATTTACAGGTAGGTTACGGTTACCTGTTGTAAACACATCCACTAGTATGTGCGAATGCTGGTTATAGATCTATGAATTAGTATTTAGTATTACCTTTGCTCTTTTCGTTCATCCAGTGTCCACAACTTGAAACATGTATATATTCAGACCACACCGAGATTCTTTAGAAATTATATTTACAGATAATTTCTCTCTTCAAAAAAATAGTTCATTTTCTTATCATGTTTGAGCAACGGGAATTTAATTTTGATTTGGGATTGGATATAAGTTCAGGCGCCATCTTTCTTCTTTAGCACTTCGTTTCGCATTACCGATCCTTACTAGAATAGAATGATCAACCCATCCATCCAGATTCGGCACATCGATTCTCATCTTTGATTCTTGTCGAAGACTCGATCCGCCAACATCGATTCGAACCAGGATTACTTCAAAAGGATCGATCTAAGGATCAATCTAAAGGATCGATACGGCAATGAAAGTTCTGTCTCTCGCCTTGAGAGGCAGATCTTTCACAGCCCTGACCACTAGAGTCCAAAGAGGATTGCGGAAGGTTGCTCTTCATGCTCCAAGGATCCTCTTCATGGTGTATCCAGGGAAGGAGTAGACGAACAGGAGGATGATGAGGACCAGAGCGGCGAAGAGGAGGGACTTGAGGATGACCCACTTGTAGTTGTGCCAGATGATGTAGCGGATTGACTTGAGGGGGTTCAGGAACCAGATGAAAGTGGAGTCTGGGCGACTGGAATTGATTGATGGGGTTTTATTAGTACTCAACATATTTAAGAACACTTTTTTGTTTTCAAATAATCAACACTTTAGTTCGTGTTGTTTGCTAGAACACTTTGACCCTTTATTGTGTTGTCATAGTGTTCAGAATATGTTTGAAAAGTGTCGCTATCCAGAAATGTGTTCTAAAATTGTGGTGTGAAATATGTTTAGAATCTGAATGCGTTCTTAATTTTAGATCGAAACAGTATAATAACACATTTTTTCCCGTCTCTGAAATTTTCTAGCAACACTTTACAGCACCAGTTTTTGAATACATTTCTGGATAACAACAGTTTTACCACATACTCTATTCTATCACAAGATGAGCCATCGTTTACATTTCTTACATCCATCCGTTTAGTATTGTTTCTATGGCAACCGCCACAACCAGGCAACGAGCTCTTGTGATAGACAGACAGTAAAAACAACGTTTTACGGAATGCATTGATATTATATCAAGTCATAAAAATACTAAATTTAAACTATAATTATTTAAATGAAATAACCAATAAACAAATCAAGTGTTCTTAAACGAAAGAAAAAAATCTTACTGTGGTTTGTCTAAAGGATCTGGCTCGTTTCTTCCCAAACCAGCTGGGTTTTTCTCAGCTTCCTCCTTTGACAAAAGATGAAGTTCTGCTTCCACTTTACCCTAAATAAAAGAAACGAATCCTCCGAGATTAAATTAAGGAATTACCGTTGGAAAAAATTACCAATTATTTTTGGAAGGAAAACGAAGTTAATTTTAAATCACACGAGTTTAACTTGATTTATAATTAAATTTCTGTCTTTTGATCGATAATTATCGATTTCTTTAGAAAACACACGAGATGGTGAAAGCAACTGGCAAGACCTGATGTTTTCATAAAGAATTTACAGAAATTTAATTTAAATGGTGTGTCTAAAAAAGAGCGTTCTTTTCCATTAAAAAAAACGATTTCCATTTTAAAATCACATGAAAAGAGTTGGATTATATCTGAAATATACGTATATTTGTTTTACGTTTCATTTAGGTTTCTATTTTACCTTATATATTCACTTATTTTCTCTTAACCCAAGGCAATGTCTCATAATAGTTTCTAGGTTATAAGAGTATTATGTACTCTCCTCCGTCAATGTAGAATTTCAAGTATAGCCTTTATTGATTTACCATAATTTTTTGAAGACCTTCCCTTAAGGTTAAAAGTTAAACAATTAGTATTTTGAAAGAAAAGTTTAAAATTGGTTACTTAAATACTCCAACTTTTTACCAATTCACTAGAGTGGTTTCATTAATAAACAGATAGCACTGGTTATTTCCACGAAAGTAACAACTAAACTCTAACTAATCTCGATACTTCTGAAAAATGAAGTTAAAAATTTAAGTTAAATTAAATCAAAATACTCAAAAGAAGCAGGCTGGAATCGAACCGGGGACCATTAGGTTACTAGACGCACACTCTACCACTAGGCCATCGATGCTGATTCCAAGGTCGATCAATAACATAATTTTAATGTTATAAAACACTTAATAACAAACTCCTATTACTGTGCATGCTTCAAATGTCGTGGAAATAACCACTACGTAAACAGATAAAACACTGTATATAAATGTTAAACATGAATACCTAATTCTACCATGTTTAAAATTTTTACGATTAAAATTTTCCGAGGTGGATTAATACCATGAGAATAATTTCCTTAAAAAAATTCACTGACTTGTACTAGAATTAAAAGAAAAGGAACTGGATGATTGATAAATGAAGCTTACCGTCAACTCCATTTCGTCGTTCTCCTTCTTGATGAAGAAGGGCCACCACCCTTTTATCCTTCTCTGCTTGAAGAGGGACACTTGAGGTACCGTGCCGTCCGTCTTCAGCATGTCCAGCGTGCACAGTTTGGACGATTTCGCACCGCGCGGGAAGCGGTTCAAGTCCAGCGTAATCGCACCTGTAACAGCGAGGCTTATGGAATTCACAAATGTAATAAATTAAAATATGTGTAGGTCCAACTAAACTCTAATTAGGTCTATCTTAATCACATTTTAAAGAAAAAAATTCAAGTTATAGTTTATACTTCCAGAAGAAACATTTTTCCAACTTGGTCTAGTTAAAAATATTTCTCTTTACTCATAACTTATCCATATAGAGTTTAAATATGTTTCGGATAAACATTTTTTTCGTAGGTAAAATCTGCTGAAGTATTGTAAGAAATGTCTTTTATTTAGCAGTAGCCCTTAAAAATACAATTCATTGACCATTGTGCAGGTAACACACACAGCAAAAAATGCTCGAATAAAAGGAATAAGCTTGAAATTATTAGAATTTAATAAAGAAACACACTAAGAGACACGAAAAGGTCTATAAGAGTCAAACCCAGACTTGACATCTTGAAGTTTCTCTCTACATTGTAAACAATTCCTTCTTAAAATAACGGAAATTTAAACTAACAACACTTTAGTGTTATTCTTAGGTATAAAAATTTAACATCTTATAGTGATTATGTTTGAAAAGTGTTAGAAATGTGTTCTATGCAGAAATGTGTCCTAAAAGTAGTGTAGTAAAATATATTTAGAATCAGTGTACTTAAATTCAGATCGAAACACTATAAGAACACATTTTGTCTTTAATTTTTAGCAACACTTTTACAACACTATCTTTCCTCACTCAAAACAACTACTACACAATCACACCTCGCTTTCGGTTAGAAGTGTTTATTATCGTGTTTACTTAGCGTTGCAAAAGTGTTTCATACGGCAATTATTTCATATCCAAAAGGAATTTCGGTGTTGTGAAGGGTGAAATGAGCCGCCTACCGAGAAAGTCGTCCGCGGAAAAGTGGTCGGCGTCCCACACCTGCAGCTCTAAGCGCGCGGGGATCTTGCACTCCGTCTCGTCCCACGAGAAGAGCGACTCCTTCCGCGAGATGACGATCTTCTCTTCCGCTGGCAGGTAGTCGAACGGGTACACGAACCGCCAGTTGAAGTTGCCTTCGCCCGTCAGCGACCTGCGGAGGAAGTTCTAGATCAGTGATGGTGCCCAACAATTGTAAAATCCAAGAGGAATTAGTATTAGAAAACTCCTTAAAGGGGCCCACAGACGAGCAACTTGGTCGTCAACCCGGTTGCCAACCAGGTTGATGCTTTTCCCACAGACGGCCAACCTGGTCGTCAACCAGAATGTAAACAATGAAGAAAAAATTAATTAGATTGTAACAAATTAATATATTTTGATACTTTAAATGCAAAATTATGTTTTATTTAATTATTCTCTCGAGCTAGAATTATATTATTTTAATTTTTAATGCTTAGTTTTTTTTATTTTCCTAATAACATGTTCCGATTAAGCTCCGCCCACCAAGTTGACGATCAGATCATCAACCTGAAATTCAATCATCAACTTCCCCACAGACGGCCAACTTGGTTGAAAACTTGCTCAAATTGACAACCCGGTTGACGACCAAGTTGCTCGTCTGTGGGCCCCTTAAGTACTAGGTACAGCTTTTCTACTGTAATTCCTCAGCTATTTTTTACCACTATTAGTGTTTTGAGTCATCTACTAGCCATTTCTGTGAGTTTAGCCTGGGCAAGGCTAAACTGGATCGGTTAACTGTGTTATATCAGGCTTGGACAATGAGTGAAAAGATCAAAGAAGCCGAAGTTACTGGAAGTTTTCAGATCTTACCGCTTGAAAGCGCTGGCCACGTATAAGGAAATTTGGTTGATTGATTGGGTTGGGTTCTTGGTGCTTTTTGCCTCGGCTCTTTGGCCGGCATATACCTCGCATGGATGAGAGTTGAGAATCAGCCACCCGGATATAAAATCTTGGGAGAGAAGGAATCTTTTGGTTTGAAGAGGGAAACAAATTCGATTTGTCAGCTCTGTTTGATCGCTTATTTTTTGTAGGTTTCTAATGATCTATAGTCTGTGTAAATAAAATTGGAGGTTCACTACTAGTCATTTTCCACTAGTCACAATGCACTGCCACATCGTTGGTCATGCGCGAGTCTCAATTCAAGCGTGACGAGTCGGCAATTTTATTAAAAAATGCCATGAATGACAGATATGGCGGCTTTACACCACCGAGGTTTGCGGGACGCGGTTTGCGTTTGCGGCGAAAACGGGAACCGCAGAAACTCAGCGACCGCTCGAAAGAGGGCGCTAGAATCGATTTACGACACTAGCGGCTGCCGCTAATGCCGCCGCGACAGTTTTGGTTCCCTCGCGGCAGCCGCTAGTGTGGTAAATAGATTCTAGCGCCCTCTTTCGAGCGGTCGCTGAGTTTCTGCGGTTCCCATTTTCGCCGCAAACGCAAACCGCGTCCCGCAAACCTCGGTGGTGTAAAGCCTCCAATAGATGGCTCTGGCCACGTATGGCTCACTAGAGACATAATCCGTAACATCGCTTTTCACTCATTGTCCAAGCCTGATATAACACAGTTAACCGATCTAGTTTAGCCTTGGCCTGGGAAACGTTTCCTTGTAAGCCGAAAAGCATCATTCACCCAGTAACTTTCACTGCCACAAGGGTAATATAGAGGAAAAACAACTTTTACAGTATTCGTTGTTTTCACTGCAACTGTTATGTTTGGAAAGTAGAAATTCCATTTAATAATTTATTTTTAGACAAAGAAGGAAGGTACTTAACATTTTACTTATGTATTTACACACGTACTAGGTACTGACATACTGTCGTACAGCGAGGAGAAGAGCTTTTGACGTCATACGATGATGCTGCGGTTGGTATAGAAACGGATTATTCCACTGAATTTTGGGGGTGGTGGTAATTCACTTGGCGCTAAAATAAATGTTCCGAGCCAAATCTGAGTGGGTATCTTTCAGCTGTTTACTTCTTTCGATTCTAGAGTAACGAATTTTGGAATTTCCTTTCGCATTACATCTGATTTGATTAAATATTTCTAATCTGACCTTTTTCAACTGATCTGATCTATTTTAACTGATCTGATCTATTTTAACTGATCTGATCTTTTTCAACTGATCTTAAATGTTTCACCGAATCTGATCTATTTTAATTTGATATAATGTTATGCGATTTACATCAATTTATCTGATTTTATTTTGGATATTTTATAATTTTTACCATGTTCATTAATCCTTCTTTTTGAACTCTCAAGTCGCTTATCATTTATCCTATCAAGTAGTTACTTTTAATTTTATTGGATCTGATCATACCTTCTTTTAAAGTAGATGTTAATTCATGAAAATTAGCGTTTAAATTATCTTTCATCTTTTTAACCCCATCCGATCGTTCACAATCGTCTCTGTAACTTTTTTTTTTATTCGCCCGACTGTACAAAATATAAGAAGCGATTATTGGAAAAAGATGGGTTGATCGAAGATATTATAGACGAATTAGTGATTAATTTGTCGGAGAGCGATTCGGATCTTTGTCAAACACTGACAGTGACTGCAGTTCTAGTGACAATGAATTGCATTAGATTGTATTTAAATGTTATAAAATATTTTTAAAAAATTAATAAATATTTCTATATTTTGTCTCTTTACAAGTTTCTAAAGCTTCATTTAAATTTCGAGTATGGTGATTAAATTATGAAATTATTAATTTAAGTGATATGAGCTATTTTATATAAAACTAAATATAACTAATTCACTCAAAATAGCAATATTAAAGCATACTAAAAGTACAAAAATGTTTCATGCCTAAAGGTATTTTCGATTACTAGAAATTTCTAAGATAATCTATATTTCAATGCAGTTTAATAAAATATGATTATCTTATTTTCATTCGCGAAACGCGTTTTCTCATTCGCCAAATGTACGCTTAAAAAGCCAAATACTGCCGTTCAATTCATACCAGCTTCCCTCTTCTTTTAAACTCGTCTACTCACGGCAACCCTGTTCAAAGCTCTTCTCCTCGCGGTACGACAGTATGTACAGGAACACTTACTAGACGTTTTTTATATTTTTATTTCTTAAATAAAAATGTCATTAAATTTATTTTACATTGATGTCATTAATGGAAGCTTTTATTTAAGGGGCCTAAAATTGTTTTTAGAACGCTTACTCGGTGATTATCGTAATAGTTTTTTTTATAGTTTGAAGAGAAAGCTTAATATAACCAGATATTTTGCAAAATTAAAAAGTTTTCTAATCTACACAACTTAAAAAAATTATGAAAGCTGAATGAAATTATCAGATACTAATTCAAACAGTAATCGGCAGTATGATGATTAAAATAACATTGATTAACTACTTAAAGAGATATAATTTAACTTATAATTTTATCAGTTATACCTATATTCTTTTTAAAACTAATTAAAATTCACAGTTTTGAATTACCTTATTACTACGGACCGCCTTTGGAGTACAGTGGAAGCTTTATAAAATAAACTACCATCATACTAAGAAACAAATACTTACCGATAATGAATATCCGTACACTGCGCATCCTCCGGACCTTTGAGCCATCTATAACAAAAAAAAAATATACAATCACTTTTACCCTATACATACACCCTATCTAAAGCACTTCACCCATCAAAAAAGTCTACTCACCCTTTTACATAAATATCAGACATCTTTTCGCCAGTGAAGAAAGCGTCATCTTCTAAGACGACGTCATCTGTATTCCAGATGATGACTCGGAGCTCGTAACTATCGGAGAAAGTGAGAAGAACTTTTATATAGAACTACTCGAATAGTTTCTTAAAGTCGGGGAGGGATGGGGTGGGAAAGGGAGGAGGCGCATACCTGTTTGGTTTTCTTGGTGATATATCAGTTGGGGGTTTTGGTAAGGGCATGTCCATTGCAAACATATCTACCCACATCTCGAGCTTACCCTGGAAACAATGTTAGTTTTCTGTTACAATATTGATAAGATAAGAGTTGAAATATTTTTACTTTTTCCCAAAATGAATTTTTAATAGAGTGTTTTCACGTGACGTCACAACCGGTTATTTTCTTTTAACTGTGTACCTTCTGTAGGGCTTTTAACTGTTGCTAAGGCCGTTGTTTATCTGTTGCTAAGGCGGTTTTTAGGCATGGGATCACGTGATTGCAAATGCTCCAATAGAAAAATTCCACGGCTAGTCATTTTCTGTAACTGTTAACCTCTGTAGGGCAAAAAACTGTAACATCTTCTGTTGCTAAGGCCGTTGTTAGGTCCGAGTCATGTGATTGAAAAAGCTATATAGATGATATTTTTTTTTTTAAATTCCGTATGATTACACGATTTCCAGTAAGGTTGATTTTTACGATTTTAAATTCCAAAACATCTAAAAGTCAGTCAGATAACGTTATAGTCTGTGTAAATAAAATCGGCGGTTTCACGTCATGCTTTACCATGGCAACGCAGAAGAAATACATGGAGAAAAAACTCAAGGTCAACCGCCGATTCTATTTACACAGACTATAATCATGTGTTTAAAAAAAGAAACTATAAATATTTTTACTTTAAAAAGAATTATTTTAATTGCTTCTTATTTTAAGTTTTAGTTCTTT
Organism: Tetragnatha montana; assembly: GCA_963680715.1. NCBI lineage: Eukaryota > Metazoa > Arthropoda > Arachnida > Araneae > Tetragnathidae > Tetragnatha > Tetragnatha montana. The sequence continues at coordinate 15,803,904 of OY796676.1, read as the reverse complement.
TTTATCTCAATACATAATTTTACGCTAAATTTAATAAAAAGTTTTCAGTTGCATTTTTTTTCTGTACAATAGGTGCATTTAAATTTTGAAAATTCGTTTATTTTTTATCTTAATTTACTTTACTGAATTCTACCAACTTTGCTCTTATAGAGGGTTTCAGTTCCTAAGTTAAGGTAGCTCTCAACAGTGTGACTAATTTCTTTTAAATAACGTAAATTAAGTGTGAAAAGGGATGTATATTTTTGAATACCACCCTTTTTATTTAATGGAGTAATTGAATAGATGACATTCGATTTTTATCTAATACACCTTTATCCTTTATGTCATTGACTTCATAATCCCAATTAAACACATGTTTATTTGTAAAATATCTATAAAACGTTGATTGAATATTCAAATTAAGCCGCCTGGTTTTCAAAATTAATAGCTTTACAACTGCAGCTGATGGTTTCAGAGAGAAAACGCTTTCACCACTCAAATTATCTTTTGTCCATAGCATTCAATAATTGAAGGGAATTGAATCGTGAATAGTCTCCTCATCAGCCAATCACGAGGTCGAGTTAATGAGTGTTGGAATCTGGGGTTCAATACGGGTTAAACAGATTTACAGAGAGTGTAATTTCAGAAGCACACAGAGCATTTATAAATTAGTCTGTTATTGTGATAGGGTCATAATGGGATAAAGAAAAGATAATATTATAATTCATCTTCTTTTTAAACGGATGAATTTCTTGAAAAGTCGAGTAATATGGATGGAGGTGTGTTTATATTTACTTTATATGGCGTTTTTATACTTTTAAATAAAACCAAACTAAGAGAGACTGAATTTTTTGAAAAAACTAATAAATTACTCATGCTAAATTCCCTTTAAATCAGAAAAAATAAATATCTGAATGGTAACATTTTAGTCTATAGATAAGGAAAAGCTTAAGACTCTAACTAATCATAATAATTTTACTTAATGTAATCATTTTTATAAGATGGATAAAAACCAACAATACCTGGAAGTTACTCGTGTTTAGAGAAATAATGTCTGTATTACAATATTTAAGATAATAAAAAACTTTCCTTTAGATGATTTATCCATCGCATTATAACTAGAAAAATCACTTCGATCATCCATTATTGTACTAGAAATACTTGACATCCCGATAACCGAACGCTTGTTGATTTATTAGAATCCGATTCGGCATCATTATTCCATGCTCCCATTGGTTCTCTGAGGAGAAGAGGACAATAGAAGGATCCCTCAGACACACCTATGATCAAGACTTGATTGATAAGACGTAGAATACTCTGCTCATATAATCCATTCTAATGGAATTGCTTTGTTCCATCTTCATGGTAAATTTTAGATTTGCGACAGGAAATGACTTCCTATATGCATATCTGCACTGTATCAGAATGATTTATGCTCCTGACTTCGTGCCCTTTGGGAAAAGGTTGATCCAATGAACTGGAATGGGCTTTCTTATATTAATAATTTTACTGAACACATCTTATTTAATGGCTAATTTTTATGGGGCTGCCAAAGGCTGGTCAGACGCTGGTATTGATTTATCCTGGCGCTCTTATGGATAAAAATGCTAACATTAGATTAAACAAGTTCATAAAGTTAAGAAGGTTCTAAAGAGAAAATCAACATAAATAAGGCCCTTTTATGTTAGTTGGGAAAAAATCATACAGACGACGGGGAACCAGAAACAGCTTTACGCCTTATTTACGATGCTCGATATCACTCACTTGTTCGATGCCGGGCTTATCGGGATGGTAGAGAGGCCGGGTCTCAACGTGTTCGGGGACCAGCTTGTACTCTGCTCTGGGAATCTCTTGCCACCGGTGAAGGACGGCCAACGCCATGTGCTCTTCGTGAAGCTTCTCCGCTGAAAGCAAAAAGCATTTCAAACAAGACACTACGCAGTTTATTCATTAAACCCTAATTATTCATTGACCCTGCTTAGCCCTTAAATGGATCGCAGTATTATAATCAAATAAAAATACTTAATAACCTAAACCTAACAGGTTCTTTTTTTGTAAACGAAGAAAGTCGTGCAGGTTTTTCATACATTATTTTAGATGGCTTAGGAGAATGTCAGAAAATGTCTAAAACAAGTCTGGTAAAACAAAAGATTATAAATTATTTGACAACAATAATCCTCGAATATTTTAATATCACATATAAATTGTGAATTGAACTAACTACATAACATTTAAAAAAAATTATCATAGAAAGATTTTAAAATTTCAATATTCTAAAATAATTTTTATACGTAATCTAGAAGTAAAAATTGTGACATCATGAGTCAGTGACGACAAAGGCATGACGCTATTTAATGAGTCACTTAAAAGTGAGTTGTACGGCCTTTATGTAGAGGGTATTTTTAACCAACTCCATTGATTCTTATTGCCAGACCTACTGGCTCAAATATCATATTTATATATCATGATTGATATAAAATTTTAGCCTCCTACCGTCTGTATCTCCATCAGCCTGGAACGTGAAAGCTTTGCTGCCGATTCTGATGCGGTTGTGCATTATGTAGGGGCCGTCCAACTTCAAGTCTTTGCACAGCTTTGCGAGGATCTGGGTGGGTTTGAGAGGATCTCTCCACTGATTGGGACCGGTTCTGAAAACAGGAACACCTAATTACCTCTTTCAAATCAATAGAAAACATTTGTTCACATAATGCAATGACTTTTTATCATATTGTTTACAGATAATTATGAAATAAATGATTATAAAATAATAGCAATATCTTTAGTTTTAGGGTTTTATGGGTGACTAAACACGAAGAGGGTAGGTAGGTAATATTTTGTTGTTCCTTCAAAGGAGTGAAGGTACTAAAGTATGAATCATAGTAAAATTTTTAAGCTTTCCATCAAAGTATACAGTTTCAGTAAATTTAAATAAATTTATAGCATTGTAAGTTGGTGAAAGGTTTCTTTTTAATAGACCGATAGAAAAAGAACAGTGAAATTCATTGCATCTCAATATTTCTTGAATATACAAGTTCATTTCAAGCATTAATTGTTTCTTAGATAGTCAAATAAAGTTTGGGTATAACTTTATTCCTCATTTCTATGTAGTCTCCTTAAACGACAAGATAATAAAACTCGAATATAAAACCGATACTTTTTACTCTTATCCATCATCAACCTAAAATTGTTGATCCCTTGTATTTTTTATTTCAAAGCAAAAACTAACTTAAAAAAAAGAGAAAATACACAAATAAGTGAGGAAATACTCATCCCATAATGATCAAAGAGGAATTAAGTTTTTTTTGGGAACAGCTTTAGAAAGAGTCCTTCAGCCGCTAAGTTTCCTCACAGCTCAAATTATGACTAACAACCATAGAAATATAATTATTAATATTATTATAATTATATCCTAAAATAATAGTAATAATTAGTAAATTATTGTTAGAGATTTAATAGCATACTAATAAATCTCTATGCTGAAAATTTTTAATCATGTTGCTGTGGGAGCTGTGGATACACATGGCAACTGGAGGACTCTTTCTAAAGCTGTTTCGGTTTTTTTTTGTCATTGGCTTTTGGATGGAAAAGAAATAATTTTACTCACGTTTCGTATTTCTGAGTCAATCCACAGGTTGGCCTGTGTCGGCTGTAGAACCTGTTCTCTAGATCGATTTTCGTCTCTCCTATCAGGTCGTCCGATCCCAGAAGATCCCAGTCGTAGATCTGGACGTTGAGGAGGGAATCCTGGGGAAAAGTAGCTTCGAACTCGAAACACCTGCAAACAAAACGAGACGACTTACGATCTGTAGATAGATCGATTATCCAACAATCTTCCCTTCCATGGCTAAGATTAATTGATCGGATTCTTTCCAGATCTCATAGACAACTTAAATATTGGTTTAGCAATAGTAGGTATCTCTCTTAAAAGATCTTCTGATGAGGATGAAGGATATTAATTAGTTTTTATAAAATAACGATGATTTTCAAGTTGTTTTGTTTTTATAAATAAAACATTTCGTGTAGTAAAGGAATTTCTAAGAAAAATTTTAAGATGATTATTATGGCTCTAAACTTTACTGGTTAAAAACTTTTCTGAACAGAGTTCCCGAACATTTTATATTTATATTGCGATAGTTTTGTTAACATTTTTTTTAAGTTTGAAAATAACTTATTAAAATAAGTTTGATTATAATAAAAAGTAGTTTTTCATCTACTAGAATTTACTTCTATCAATGAAAATTAATTTACAATTAGTAGTAATTATGATAAAAAGCTATAAAGGTTTATATTAAGACCAAATTATTTCGTAAATAGTTGGTTTGGTTAATTTGATTCCAAAAATTGAAAAAAAAAAAACATCTCTAACCTGAGTAGAATTAACTATGGATATTTTCAACATAGCCGTGCATACTAAAGTTCCGGACAGTTTAATTAAAAAAACATTCAATATTCCCATCAACACACAAAATTTCAATTACTCAGTTTAAAAAGGAAGAAAACCAAAAACTTTTCTCCCTTCATAATTTTGTCCAGAGATTTAAAACTCCCAAAAAAAAACCCCAGCAACAAACAATACAACCTTCGCTCAAAAGCAGCGTCCTTTCCCGAATCAACCTTTTCCAGAAACTAATTTTCAAATTCAACGGGGAAAAAAGGGAAAATCACAAACACAGAGAGAGAAAAAGAAGCTTACGCCGGGGCAAAAATAATTACAAAATTTTGATTCTTACTTTCCGAAAACTGGGTTCAGCTGCTTTGAAATGTAATTCTCCTTGTCATTCGTTTTCTTGCTGCCAAGATTAATTACGATGTAAGGATCAGCTTTGCCATTCAGATCTGCTGGATGCAAATCCGTTGCCTGTGGAGTTGAGAGGAAAAAGAAAGAATAAAATTATTTCTTTACTCCCGCTAATTCGTTTTAATGATACTCCATGGAGCTCCTTATTTACTCATTAATGTTCTGGACGCTAAGGGGACATCCATTAATTTCTGAAGAAGTAAATTTTAGAGCTTTTACGAAAAATCATTTGGGACTAGTAATTTGTACCATTGTTTCATGCGTAGTAACTTTCAAGTTTGTAAATATGGGTATAAAATAATAGAATCATAATTTTTAGCTCATTATTCTTCATATTTTTCCATAAAATTTAAAATATGGAGCAAAATGCATTTCATTTAACAAATACTTTACGGTTTTTACTCTGTCATATTAAGTATTAAGTAAAGTATTTCGTATAAAGTAAAGGTTACATGTACCGCGCAACTTCCCATGTTACCCCATTGTAATTTGAAGAAAAATTTAGGCCCTCATCTAAAAGTATTCGAATGGAATTGTGACTTATATTCGGAAGTTGGGAGGCTACTTAAATTGTTTTCAAACGGACGAGATTATCGAAAGAACCAGTAGTATTCGAGTACTATTACAAATATTTTTGAAAAAAAGTATTTGAGTAGCCTTGTTTTAAAATGCATTTAACATCCTTATAATACATACATTAAGCAATGTACAGAGGAAAAAAAGAACTAGATTTGAAGAGAAAATAGTTTTTGATGACTGGATCACAGCGCTTTAGTTTAAATACATTGCTTAAAATTCCTTAAATAAAATGAGGTTCGAACATGTTTGGCTTCTACTTAAAGCATAAATTGAAATTTTCAGTCTAGCCATATTTTTCTAACTTTTTTCTATCCCATAATTACCAGACGGTCCCCTTCAAACATTCTGAGTGCAAATGAGAGGGGGTTGGAGTTACATAACAGCTTTTGCTTTGCTAGAGATAATTCTCCTTTTTTATCTCTCTCACAAATCTGAGCAAACAGATGTGGAAAACGTGGGGTTATAATTAAATTTCGCACTGAGATATAATCTTAACGGTAGCTAATTTAAAGAGGCTATCTTATAAGGGTATTAAGTCAGTCATTACTGCTTTTTTTTAAACCTCAGAGTATGTTTTTAAAGAATCTGTTAAGTGGAGAGAATGGTGTTATTATGGTGCCAGTTTACTCATAAATAAGACCTTGGTGAGTTGGAGCCGTTGTTTACAATGTCAAATAAAGAAATAACAAGGAAACACACAAATTTATTATGAGAGGAAAGAATAAAATCTATAATGAAAATACATCTTAATCTTTTATTTATGACAATTTTGTATAATGTATTAGAAAAGCTACTTCATCATCACTAGCTCACCATAGTATTTCTTTTATTTGATGACTTATTAGTTATTTTGAATAATTGAACAATGTTTCCTGTTTAAGATTTTTCTATTGTGCTTAGAAAAATGTAAAAGCGAGGATGATGATTTTGCACACATTATGAAACAGTTTTTAAAATGCTAAAGCTTTTCATAGTTATAATAAACGAAACAAAATTTTATATATTTTGTATTTTATTTTTTGTCCTAGTGAAGAACTTTTAATAATATTTTAGGTCAATAAATTTTTGACCTGTAAAGTGTAAAGCCTTTATTAAATGAACGTATAAATCAGTTGGCTCAATATGCTTTTGAACATATACACTACAATGTTACGAAAACAGTTATCTTTTGTCTAAGAAACTATTTTTTATGACAATTTATTATTTGTGTCACTTATTATTTTATGACAATTTATTATTTATGTCATTTATTATTTTATGACAATTTATTATTTATGTCATTTATTATTTTATGACAATTTATTATTTATGTCATTTGTTATTTTGTGACAACTATTTCTTATGACAACACAGAACAAAAGCAATGCTTTATTTATGCATTGTATTTAAACCACGCATTATCCATCAAAAGTTTAAAATAAAATAATAGAGTAGGATAATAAAGTTTCTTACCTTAACAATATAGACTCTAACTAAGACATGAATGGGTTCATTGCTCGGTAATCCTTGGAATAGTCCCGCTTGTGGGTCTGTTATTTGGAAGTAGGGGTCTTGGACATCTTTGGGTAAAGGAGTTTTGTACACTTTTAAGGAACCCTAAAGTTGTAATTCAAATATAAAAATTAAAATAAAAATCGTCGTAGCTTCGGGCATTTTTTATGTACTCAACGCAAGAGACCTTTCCCTGCAGACTTTGGGCGGACTTGTCGAAACACCTTGTATTAGTTTAAGCATAATATAGAATAACAGAGTCGCAATATAAGCGTAGGCTTTGAAATATATGATTACTAAAAGGAAAGATACAAAAAGAGAACCTGGGAGTGTTTAAAATTTGAAATTTTGAAGGTAGCGATGTAGTAAGTATTTGAGTTTCCATCAAAAATAACGAAAAATTCCTAGCAAAATAAAAAAAACATTTAAAACTTTAAGAAATCCTTCTAAATAAAAACATTCCAATTTCTCAAACGAGAAGAATCTTCTTAACACGACATTGATAAACGCCATTTTAATTCCCGACTCTTTCACAAAATCCCCAACAAAACGAAAGAATCTGTCACCGCAACCGTCCATCATTCCTCACTTATTGTAACGGGAACCGTGCCAAAAAAGAAAGAAAAAAAAACTCACTTTGAAGACTCCCACAATCCGGTTCTGGTCGTCCAGCTCCTCTCCAGTCCGCTTGCCGCGAAAGAGCTCAAAGGAGTGAAGCCACTCTCGGAAACCACCGAAATCAATCACGTTTTCCAGCTCGCAGGAATAGATCTGGAATCATATTATGAGGATGGGAATCAATCACTAGTGTGAGGAGAAAACGTAAATGTGTTGGAGGAAAATATGGGTGTTTTCTTTTAAATGGTGGGAGGTGAATTAGGTGGGGATGTGATGGTTAGGATTGGGAATCAATCAAGACAGGAGGGAAAACATAAATGTGTTGGAAAGTATGTTTTTTTAGAGAGATTTACTGATAGAAATAATGGTGCCTAGGTATTAATGTGGATGTTCAAACCACTACAAGATTCAAACCAAACCAATATTTATTTAAAGAAGCTAAAGCATCTGGAAAGTGATTTGTTTCTATTTAAATCATTATGGTTAAATATAACTAGTGAAGATAACTCAAAAAGCATATGATTGATTTCAATTCGAAATTAGAGTGCGTTCTAAACAATTAGAAGCGAAGTACTTGTTTTAAGAAGGCAATATTTTTTAAATACAATTTGAAAGCTTTCAATTATGGATCTGATTTTGACAGTTTTATTTTTAATTAAAATCTTATGATACACTAAGGTATGGTATCAAAGACCCTGTAACCCCCTTGGCCTTTAAATTTATAAATAACTGTAATTAAAATTTTTCTTTTTGATTATAAACGTTATTAACTACATCAGTTAAAATGGATTAATGGACTTAGTGCTAAAACGTATAACGGCAAGCGTTGAGCGACTAGCTGTTTTCAAAACCAATAGCGCAATGTTCTATCTAACTAAAACTATATTTAACTGAAACCTTTATTTGATAAAAGTGCTAACCTTGAAGATTCTGCTTGTTTTGCGGTAGAATCTTTGAAATATACAATAATAGAGTGTTTAATGGTTCAGTAAGAGTTCACAATTCTAGTGATACCTTTCGTATTAAATTTGACATCAAAATGTAAAGTATTATTTATTTAGTTGGTTAATCCCTCTCAACTAACAAAAATATTTGTTTCTATAGTGTTTTTAAAAGGGTAGAATGCTTCAATAAAAAATTCCTCTTTTAGTATTTGTTTCAAAATATTATTAATACCATATTTAAAAATTTTCATTAATATTAGTTTGAAACTTCAATTTGGTGATGAATCAACATTTATTCCCTGATCCCATCCTTTTTTCCCTATAAACAACACCGTGACAACCATTCCTCCCAACATCCACACAAACGAATCACCAATTCAAAACTTCCTTAGCAAATAAATCATCAACCACTAACCATCAGCTCATCTGAATAAATAATTCACCTTAATGAGCGACTCCTCCGTCATCAGCTTCCTGTGGGACTTGGGGGAGAGTCTCTGGGCCAGCCTGACGGCCGTGGACGTCCCTTTGAGGGTCCTCTTGGGGTGCGGCTGGGCAGGTTGGTGCTGGTTCTCGAGCCGCTGGATCTCCTTCTCCACCTTCCGAGTCTCCTTCAGACTCAGCTCCTCTCCGTCGTCCGAGTTGCAGACGTCGCCGTTCATGGCACCGAGGCTGGATTGGCTGTCCGTTGTCACGTGGCTTTTCTCCTAGGGAGGACAATTTTTTTTTTGATAAAGTATCAACTAAGAATGATGAACTCGAGGGATATTATTCGTTTGAACCACGTCTTACTAGATACTATACAGGCTAGCAGAGTTTTCAACAATGAAAACCATTTGACCACTTTTCCCGCTTGGATCGCCACTAGTCCTACCTATATCACCCACCGCCTTCAACACTGTGGAAATGCTTTGCCAGTTTGTCCAGTATTGCCATCTGGATTTTTAATGATTTCCGTACTCGGCTAGCCTGTATAGTATCTAGTAAGCCGTGTTTGAGCTAAGGTTTGGATGGAGTATTAATGAGAGTATTATGATATACACGGCCATAGACAGATAAAGCCAGGAAAGCTTGAAGTGGGGACGTATGATAGACGTCCGGATAATAATATTTACAGATTCTACTCGGTTAGATTCGTAAAGACCAATCACAGCGTTCACAGAGAGGCTGGTCATTTTAGGTGGAATGCGATCTTTCCGGCAAACCCCTTAGAGCTCTCGCCAACAACTTACAGAGTAAGATCTGTAAATATGCACGAAATATGGAAGATTCCAGTTTGAAGTTGAGGTTTTTTTTTTGGAAAGAGTAATATATCGTGACCTCTATCCTACATCAGAATTTCGATCTTATCTGGCCTATTCGTCTAGTTGGCTATGGTAAAGGTGGGTAAAGGAAACACAACATAATAGGGGGACACTTGGTTGGATGAATCTGAATAATAAGATTAAGAGGCATGAAATGAGGTTGAAATTCTAAATTAGACATGCTACATTCATTGGATTTTAGATTCCCTCAGAAGTTAAAAATCTACAGGTTACGAGAAAAATTTAAACTTTTAACAATTTTCATTAATATGGTCAAACAACGTATAAACTACTGTATGAAAATGTTAATAAAGGATTCATTCAAATTGGAAAAACTTTTTTGGTGATCAAGGAAATAATCTCTCGCGGTCCTCCAGTTACCGACCCTTGCTTTAACGGTAAGGGATTGGCTTCTCTGCAAAACAGGCAACCTGTAGAACTGGTTTTACTGCGACAAGACATTGATTGCAGAAAAACAAACATTTAGGAAGTGTCTGCTGCTAAAGCTATATTTTTTCAACGAACTACAGATTCGTACGGTTTGTTTATTTCAACTTCAATTCATGACATCTTTTGACTCTTACTACTGACGTTATTCTACTATATTATGCACAGTTCACCATTGGGTTATGTCTACTCCACCATATTTAAATAAAGATTTAAATGAGAGAAGAGGATTAACTTCTATGGGTGTGCGTGCAAAGTTGTAAATAACATTGAAATTTTCTTTTGAGCATAATTCTTTGAGATATATATACCAAAGTAATATATTTGATTGTAAAATTTGGTTACTTGCTTAAATAAATTGAAAGAGTTAGTTTTTCTGCATGAAAAAGTCAAAATAAAGCTTTAATGAAACATAGTATATTATATGAACAAGTTAAACTAATAAACTTGAGAATCTTTTTATTATACTTTGAGATTGCAAATTGCATCCACATTCTTCTTTTACTTACCATGATTAGAATACCCACATTTTGCTTCAGAAAAAACAAAACGACGCCAAATTGATCATTGATAAAATCCTCCAACTTATTAACTCTTGATTAAAATTTCTCTTCCCCTCTTCATAAAACGCAAAATCTCCATAAGCTATTATTTCCCTCTCTAACCCATAAAAAAAACTGACAGTCAACTATTCTGAAAGCAAACCTTCACAGTACGAAGTGCATATTGCCGAGAGCAATTGAAATCCGGGTCTAATAAAGAAATGACGAGAAAAAGCACTCACCTTAATCATGGCTTCGTAGGAGGCGAAATAGCGAGTCCACCAGTCTTTATTTTCTTCATCTTCGTCATAAATTTCTTCCTCCGTCTGCCGTTTCTTTTTCTTGTTGGACTCCGTCTTCAAATCCTTCTTGTTCCGTCCTCCCTGATATAGGAAAGGATTTAAGTAATCTCACACAACTTCCTGACGGGGTTAATAAACTATTTAGGAATATTCTTCAGTTTTTTTCTCCATACTGTTCCACAATCTCAGTTGTTTTTTCCCCCGCGAAAAGCGTGATTTGGAGTTACTTATTGAAGAAAAAGTTAATATTCCCAGCGGCGATAATTTTTTTTTTGTCTGAAGAGTTAATGAATCTTTTAAGAGAAATAACTTTTTTGGAAATTTCTTAACACTTTAACTGCCGGCGGTTGCGTATTTTTCATGTTCCTCAATTTTTATAGTCTTTCGTAATTTTCTTTTAAGTAATTAACTAGCAATATATAAACTTAGATAATTAATTCGTAGTGTGATCAATGGGGATATAAAGTGTTTTCCTCTAGGTTTTAAAAGTAAAGGTGCTGTTAGACGGTACTTCAAAATAATATTATTCAACTCATCTCAACGTATTTTATTATATTCTTAATTCTAAAATATTTTGTATAAAAAGAATGTAGAATATGTTAAGATGATTGGAATGACACATTTTATTATAATAGAAATTATCAAGACGTGGAAAATCTTGATAGGGAATGATAGAACTAATGAATTAAGAGAAATTAATATAGTTACACATTAGATTAGTAAAACTTTTTCAATTTGAAAAGTCGTCTTTAGGTCAGATAAATTACATCAGTAATTTTTAAAATATAATGCACGCAGCAATACCTCCTAGTATTTCACTTTCAATTAGATTTAGGATGTAGAGAATTCTAAAATTCTAAAAGTTAGAAGAATATGAGGATGTAAATAAACAGTAAAGACCACAGGCTCTTTCATTGCAATGCAATACATATTCAACTTTTAGAATGACTATGAGACTTTAATGAAGAAACATTTCTAGACATGTATTCTATGACTTCCAGTAAATCGTATTTCCCTAATAAGATACGTTTCTATTTATTCATGAAAACAAGAAGCAGATAATATATTACTGTCTGGGCAAAGTGCCAAAGCCCAAAAGTCCCTAGAGATTTTTGTTGCCGATTCCTTACATATTGTAGCGAGGAATATCGTTGCTTGTCTTCATTTATCATTTTATGGTTTTGCGTCCAACTCCGAACATGAGAAATATGTGACCTAAAAGTCATGTTTACGAATCACATCTTATCACTAATTTTGATTTAGGAGGTCGGGATTTATGAGTAATAGTAAACATAAGCACGTACGAAGTCCAAGATTATCAAGGTTTCTTTTGGAGCCATGGGACTTCCCCCATCGATATCTATGATGACATCATCACATTGTACCATCAGCATTTGATTACTGGAATATCCTATAGATGAAAAAAACATTCAGAATTAGCAGAAATATTTTTTGGTAAGCACTTTTCAGAGTAATGATGTTAGTAGTATTTTTCTAATATTCTAAATACTGTAGAGTACTAGGCAATAAACATTTTTGTAAACCTAATAAAAAGAATGTTTTGGTGTAAATTTTAAAGAATTTTTAAAAATGTTTAAGTTTGAATTAAACTAAAATTATATAAAAATTTTTAATGAAATAATGTAAAATAATAAAATTAAGTAAATAAATTATAAATAATATTAAGTAAAATTATGTAAAAATGACCCTTTCTAATCTGTTTAAAATACTATAACAAAAAACTTAACACTTCTAAACATCAATTTTGTGGTAAAACAATGTAAAACGTATCAATATTGAAAGTAACTTGATTTCAGTTCTAAAAAAGGAAAAATATAAATTTGGTTGTAAAGGTACTATTAAGCCAACTAATGTTTCACAAATGTAATATAAGGGGATATTTTTAATAAGGGGGTAATGTTAACAAAAAATTTCAAAAATTCGAAACAAAAACTTTTATAAATGGTCTTCCTTTAACATTCCTTCAATAATAAAAAGGTTTTATCCACAAAAAACCATAAATGCGAAATGCGACCTAACATCATAAGACTCTTAAGCGTCGAATAAACTGGGAAAGCCTTTAAAAAGAAACAACTAAAATGAATTTATGGGGACCATCAACAGCAATCCAAGTGTTGAAAATTGAAACTTATACCAGCAATAAAACAGAAAATAGTTTTCTCAGCCTTGACCACCATGAAATCCAAAGAGAATTGAAGATAAATGATACTCACTGGAAATATTACTCTCCTTCTTTGAAATGGGCCTGAAGACGTACTTTTGCAGGGAATTGATGACGTGGGTTCCAACGAGAGTAAATCGGCCGAAGCTTCTGCAGTCCATGACACGGATGGTGAGAGGAGGACAGTACATTTCTTGGTCGGGCAGTTCCTGTAGAAAGTTTTTGAAGTTTGTTTGCTGAAGGCAATAGATGTTATGCAAGTTTTATAGGGATTGATTTTTAATTTAATTATGTCTATAACTTATTTTGAAATTAAGTGTATGAGAAGTCAACGGGGATATAAGTGACGATAAGTTTACTATGCGGGTGGATAAAATCGTAAATGCTGAAAATGTAATTAAAAAATATCTTCCGGTGATTTTGATACTCTTATACTCTGATTTATCACTGCTTCTAATGTATTTTATAGTGGACTCTGGTGCCTCATGAGTAAATAAAGTAGAATTTAAAATAAAATAATTTATTAAAAACAAACTTATGTAAATATGATAACGAAAGCCAAAAAAGGGGCTTTATGCTTGCTGCAGCAGAGCAATGTGATTCTCACATTGCTCTTGTTGCTGCAACTACCGGCTACCCACAAAACAAGATAGTTGTTGGCCTAAATACAGAGTTAACAGATGTTGCCACGTGAATAAAAAAAAAACAATTCAAACTGTGAGATTGGTTTATCGGTTTAAGTTCTTAAATAGTTCGAGGGTTCCACCACACTATCTTTGGAATCCGAAGTAAGGGGAAAACCTCTCATCAACAACACGCGTGGTAAAAAACAACAACCTTGGTATGTTTACCAACCAACCTCATATACAGAATTTATCCCCCACTGTAACATGTACCCTAATCCAATCAATTTTTCGAGTAGTGAAAAATATCAAAAGGGATTTTGATTGGATTGGATTTGGTTTATACTATATGTTTTCCGGTTTGTGTGCTTGATACAAAAAAGGGTTTTTTCTGCCTACTCTTTGAGAAGGAAAAAAATCAAGTAAGCACGCTCTTTTCATGTACAATTGTTACCTACAAAAGGCAATAACGATAGTTTGTCGATCTTTTGCATTTATTAACAATGTGGCATTCTTTACGACAGTCAGATACTCCATATGAAAGATTTCCCACCTCAAATAGTAAATTTTTGATTCAGAATTTTCAAATACGTGTATACTTATATACATGCAAAGCAATTTTCTTGAACATACTTTATATCAGAGTGGCGTACAAGGTGAATCGAGAAAAAAAAATTTTGTTTGCGTGCAAATTTACATGAGAATATATTACTATATTCTATTGTTGGATTTCCTTGATGTAAAGTATTATTTGAGAATTGATTAGGTTTTTGGGTGGAAGGAGATATTTTTTCAATAAAATATCTCGATTCTTTATTAAAGAAAATGAATAGGGTAAGCGGGGGCAATAGTGTGCCCTTTAGCGAAATTCCTAGTGGTGATACATTACACGCAAGCACTAAGTTTAAGGGATCGGTGTTTTTACTGTAGGTAGAATATTTCATTATCATACCCCTGATGAAATTTCAGTGTGATATCTCGATTTACACACCAGAAAAAAAGAAAGTAACTTTTATAGAACATAAGATCTAATATTTTCCGAACTTTGATTCAAAATTTCGTGGAAAAGGGAGCGAGATATTGATTTCATCCTTTCAAAAATTGATAATAATCTTCTAATATTTAAATTTTATGCAAAACCCCCCCTCTACTTTCCATTGCTTAACAAGTTTTCTGGCTCATATTAGAGAAAAATTAAATGTTGGGGCAGAAATTCAAATTGCCTTTGAGAGAAAACATACAAGCTCCAGAGGCAATTATTTTTGCCGTAAATATTACATTTTTAGGTATCTTTTTTTAAAAAAGTGGACTTAAAAAAGACAAAATAAAAATTGTTTTTAAGATTTGAAATCATGTATTAAAATGCGTTTTTTTTTTGCACTGTGATTTTTTAATATTTTCAATTAAATTCAAGAGTTCCTCCTACTCCTTATTAGCAAAATATTTAATAAATTCTTTTTTAGATTTTATCTATCCCCCTTTTTTTAGAATTGAGTTATAACTTAGTTATAGCTACAGAACTTCAGAAAATCGAAAGACTTCATAAATTCACCCCCCTAAAGAAACCTTTCAGCGGCATGGAAGAATCGGAGCATTCGTTTTCTACTTACCACATCGAAGTGCTTGACCGGAGTAGAGAAGTTGGGGTTCTTTTTGTAGTTAAGAATGATGGAAGACTGAAGAACGTGTCCAGCGCATTCGATGTCCACTCGTGGCCGATCTACTGTCATTAGATGGACTCGCTTCAGCTCACGAAGCCCCCAGAACAAAACCTGAAGAAAAGTTACGACTTAGAGGTAAGAAGCACCCTTTCTTTGACATTTTTTCAAGTATTCCACTGATAAGATTTATTGGCCAAAGTTACCCATGAAATCTCGCCTCTCTTAAAAAATGACAAAAATAGAAATACTAGATATTCTAATTGCACTTATTTTCCCTACTTGTTATTTTTGCTACTGTACCTTTGTTTTACTGAGAGAGAAATTGTTTTTTTTTCTTGGGTATTTTTTACTTTACCATTATGAGATCTTAATAGCAATGAAAATTCAAATATGATAGGTATAACACAATATTTAGTCAAATACGATTTTAGTATTCATCGAATCCTTAAACATGGATTACCAACCTAAATCGATGAAAATTTTAAGTTTAGTAAATATAAGTTAGCCTGTATATTATTCAGAGGCTTGCCAAGTTATAAAAATCAACTTATAATTAAGGAAGGTTAGAAACACAGGGTTACGGCTGAGCTTTTGACAGTACCAAAACTTTGTGGCACACTGTACGTCATATGATCCTGTCTATTATTTATTTTTTAGTTAATGCTTAACACCTTTTGTAAAACAGAAAGAGCCATTTTAATAGTTATTAAAGTATTAAATAAAGTTACTACTTAAATTCAGGATTTTGGGTATTTAGTCAGCGGTGTCCAGACCCCCATCGGTGCATTCGGGGAAGATGTTTTAATTAAACAACATAAATATAATTTGAATATATAATGTTGAAAATAGCAGTTTTGAGAGATTAATGTGTGAAATAATGCGTAAAAAATATGATTAAAATAACAAGTATTATTTATTTTAATCTAAAACGAAATCTGAAACCCCATAAAGTGTGAGTGTTGGAAAAAGGTAACCAAAAAAACTAAAGTAGAAAGTAAAATACCTTCCCCAAAAGTTGATAGAGTCATTTAAAGCTATGACATTAGAGCGAATGCAGTGAACATACTACACAGGGTTTATTTAAACATTTCTTATTTTCCTTTTTTTTGTCCCCAGAAATCAGTTTCAAGCGAAACATATAAACCTGACTATCCCATTCTCTATTCCCTCAGGAAGGGAAACGGGAGTAAAACATTAAGAAAAACTCCAAGAGAATAACTGTAATCAGAAATTCTATTTGCATCAGCCGAAAATTGAATTCTCTCCGTGTTTTGGCTCCTGACACAATGATTACATTTTCAGCGCTTCGGACCCCCCAAATAGAGAAAAAGCCGCATCACTTAGGTTTCGGATGGAAAACAATTTGAAAGCCATTTCAAAGACTATTGTGCTCCTTATTTGGGGCTTTCATGGCAAAATGGTTCAAGCCGAGAGCAGTGTTTCCCATTAAAACTTTGTATTTTTGTGTTTATTTTCAACAGGAGAAGGTTTTTATTTCTTAAGACCACATTTGGATTCTCAATCTTATTATCATCCCATGCACTATTAATATATTTATTGTACCTTAATGGGATTGAAAAAAAAAATCACGAAAATAATTATGACATTTAAATTTTTTTTTTCGTGGAAAATTATATTAACATATGATCACCGTATTTTAAGCTATCAAAAACAAACTAGCCTTTTTTTGTATAAATAATGCAAATTACAATAAAACATTAAATTTTTTATAATTTACATCACATTTTTCGTCCCTTTAATTTATTTATAAAAGCTTACAAAAATTATGCAACGTCTATATTAAGATTTGATTATTTTAATATGTTATTTATTTTTTTAGAAAAGCACTTTTCTAGGGTATATCAGGTACATCAGGGTATATCTAGCTGCTGGATTATTGTCATTTGCACCTCTACAGATAAATTAATTTTAAAGGTTTCTTTCACACATTTTGAATCTATTGTAGTTCAGTTTAAATTACAGGGATGTGAATAAAAATTAATACCTGAATGTCATTAACATCTTAGTTAAAAGAATGCGTTAAAATACAATAGCAAGTAATTGTTATTACATGTATCGTTATTTTCACATAACCTTCATTTGGAATAAATTAATTAGATTAGTTTTGAAATAAATGTTTATGTAGGTAATCGTCTTTATTTGTAATCTATAAAGAGTCCAAAATCTTGTTTCGTTTTTCTTATCGGGTAGAAACTCTTTATTAGATGTAAAAAGTTTAATTACCCGTGAATAGAAATCTTGTGAAAACAACTTTCCTTTTTGTCTTCCAAATATAGATAAAATTTTTACGTCTTTACCAGTTTAATTAATAGAAACAAAAGCATTTTATAAGAGTTGTCACTAGTCTTGTTTTAAATTGTTTCTCGTCCTTTATTATCTAAACTAGCTGACTTACCCGGCCTTGCACGGGTTGAGTTAATTCATAAATATTTTAAAAAGTTTTTCAAGTTATGTCTTTTCTTTTTCTGGATTTCTTTTTCTGGAACTTATCATCCCGTCGTCCCCGTCGTCTTTTTCATCCCAGTTCTTAACTGTAAAAATATACCCTAACTCATCCCGTCCCGCATTTAAATTTGGCTGTTACCTTCGCTGTAAAGAACAATCAAATTGAAATCATCAGGTTTATCAAGTTATATGTCTTTTCTTTTTCTGGATTAGCAGTCACTTATCATCCCGTCACCCCCGTCGTGTGTTTGGTTTGGTTTTTGGTTACATATATTTTCCGGTATGTGTGCTTGATCTCAAGGATCCGCTTATACACCTTCGTCAAGTAAGACAGACACAACAGAATTTTTACTGGCACAAAGAAGGAAAATACACCCAGGGGCGAGGTGAGAATCGAACTCACGACGGAGCAGTGCGCAGACTGCTGGCGTGAAAGGCAGAGGAGCAAACCGAACAGCATCCCGTCCCCCCGGTCGTGTGTTTCTTCCCGGTTCCTTACTTTGAAAATATACCCTAATTCATCCCGCCCCGCTTTTAACTTTGGCTGTTACTTTGGCTGTTAAAGAACAATCCAATTTAAATCATCAGGTTTATTGAGTTAATGGTTTTTCTTTTCCTGGTTAGCAATCACTTATCATCCCGTAGTCCCCGTCGTCTTTTACATCCCGGTTTCTTACTGTGAAAATATACCCTCGTATCCCGTCCCGCATTTTACTGTGGCTGTAAAAGAACAATCCAATTGAAATCATCAGTCTTTTGAAATTTATAGTTTAAAATCTTAAACAAAATTTCTATGAAGAATTTCCGATGTCCTTTTCAAAAATTACGCTTCGGTTTTTATAAATCACTTGATAAAAACTTAGGAAGTAAAAATCACAACCCTCTTTGAGCCCCTTGGGAATAATTTCCTACAGGATGTTACAAACCGTATATGAAGTTTCTATCGTTTTCCAAAAATAATATTAATTTAATCAAAAAATAATCCCTATGTGTAATTCACTCAACAACCCCCGCCGGCAAAGCAAAATATTTAACTATACCTAATTTAATTTATATTCAAAAATGATAAGGAATCCATTTTTATTTGCATGATCCTACATCTCTAAAAATAAAAACATTTTTATCAAAATAATAAAATGCTTGATAAATCTCATTTTCCTTTTATCATGATAGCCAACTTCTTAGTAAAAACGGTTTTCTAGTATTTAACAATAAAAGTTTAGTGAATGTATAAGTCTAGTAAACCATGCCCCATGAAACAATGAAATAATTTCAGCTCTGTTTCCATGGAAACCATTTATTTTAGCCTTTCCATAAATATTTTTATTTTAGAAAAAAATTAAAATTACAAATAAAGGAAAATGTTGTTTCAAAATTAATTATTTGAATTTATATGTTTCCTGAAAATTGTTATAATTTTGAAATAGAAATTTACACTGTGTTTTTCGTCTTAATTTGTTATAAATTATGAAATTATATTTTATCACATGAGGCCAGACGAAACCTCAAGAGAGAAATAAACCTACTGCAATTTACGCATTTCAACAATGCATAATGCTATTTCAATGGGAAAAATGGAGTAGAAAAAGCGCCGAAAAACAGGGAAGGAGTCGTTGGATTTTAAAATCGTTTCTTAGTGCACGTCGCATAGCAGAGAGGAACGTCTCTGTCAAATTTCAAGCCTCTGGGTCCAGTAGTTTCGGAGATTTCGTGTTGAGTGTTTGTCACTTACCAGTCAGTCAGTCAGTGGTATTTGGCTTTTATAGATATAGTCCAGTCAAATAGTATTTATTTTGGGAAAAACTTGGGGTAGAAGATATTTTTCGCTATCTGTATGTTTTTTGGGGTGCTGAATCCGAATCTGAGGTTTGCCAACAAAATTTCGTGACGGAACATTGTGAAAATTCGAAAAAATTGCAAAAATTCGTCCCTTTTTTTCGTTTTCTGCCCCTAGAACATTACCTCTGCGCTTCTGAGCTAAACAGTCAATACCAAAAATAAAGAACACTAACCAATCTACAAAAAAGTCAAATGAAACTTTTCTCTCAGACGCGTAGTTTCGCCGATAGAGCACGTTGAAAAGTGGCTATTTTCGTTCGATTGGAAGGAAATCCAAAAAATGTCACTAATATCGCCAAAAAGCCGCATTTTTTGGAACAAATTACTATAAAAACTGCTTTAATAATATTCTTCATCAAATCAACCATCTAATAACTCCAATGATGTTTAACTAAATGCATTTTCGTTCCGAGATTTCTCTTACGAACGAAAGTTCTGAAGGAGATTGTAGTATTTCGATAACTATGTTGCTTCTTCGAGATTACATACAAAAGTGTTCTTTTGACTGTTTTATAAGTTTTTGGGGATGCTGAATCCGAATCTGACGTTTGCCAACAAAATTTCGTGACGGAACTTTGTGAAAATTCGAAAAAATGGCAAAAATTCGCCTTTTTTTTCGTTTTCTGCCCCTAGAACGTAACCTTTGCACTTCTGAGAAAAACAGTCAATACAAAAATAAGGAACACAAACCAAGCAACAAAAAGGGAAATTGAAACTTTTCTCTCAGATGAAGGGTTTAGACGCTAGAGAATACTTATTATTGGGACGTTTTTGTTCGATTGGCGGGAAAATCCAAAAAATGTCACTCGTATCACCGAAAAGTGGCCTGTTTTGAAACAGGAAACTATTATAACTACTTCAATGATGAGCTAAGTACATGCAATTAATCTTCTTTATACACAAATGATAATTAATTAAATGCACGATTAATTAATGTTGAGCTAAACGACAGAAACTTACGTAGACTTAACGATAAAATACGAGCCATATCAAGAAATTGATATTTTTACAATATGCTCATTGTTAAGGACTTTATCCAAATGATATGTAATGTAAATAATGAAAATAGGTACATAAATTGAATGTCATGTAACTTTTGATATAATTAATTGTACTTCACTTTCCAATTTATGTAACGTAAGTACAGATTATATGAAGCCAACATTTCTAGGAGAAATGGA
The DNA here is from genome assembly GCA_963680715.1 of Tetragnatha montana. Lineage (NCBI taxonomy): Eukaryota > Metazoa > Arthropoda > Arachnida > Araneae > Tetragnathidae > Tetragnatha > Tetragnatha montana. The sequence continues at coordinate 15,782,948 of OY796676.1, read as the reverse complement.
TTAGTATAACACTAATTGAGTTATAACACAACACTACTTACTACAGCATATTAAAGTGTACCTTTAGTTGTTTTAAATAAAAAAAACATTCTAAAAGGTTTATAGGACCCTGGAAGGTAAGAAAAGTGCATGGATGTAAGTAATTTAATCACTTGGTCATAAATTTTCACTTTTAAGCACATGTTTTTCTAAAACGTTTCATCAGATGAAACTTTTTCTGGATTTATTGAAATTAGCATAAAATAGCTCAACATTAATTAATCGTGCATTTAATTAATTATCATTGGTGTATGAAGAAGATTAATTGCATGTACTTAGCACATCATTGAAGTAGTTATAATAGTATCCTGTTTCAAAACAGGCCATTTTTCGGTGATACGAATGACATTTTTTGGATTTTCCCGCCAATCGAACAAAAACTTCCCAATAATAAGTGTTCTCTCGCGTCTAAGCCCTTCATCTGAGAGAAAAGTTTCAATTGCCCTTTTTGTTGCTTGGTTTGTGTTCCTTATTTTTGTATTGACTGTTTTTCTCAGAAGTGCAAAGGTTACGTTCTAGGGGCAGAAAACGAAAAAAAAGGCGAATTTTTGCCATTTTTTCGAATTTTCACAAAGTTCCGTCACGAAATTTTGTTGGCAAACGTCAGATTCGGATTCAGCATCCCCAAAAACTTATAAAACAGTCAAAAGAACACTTTTGTATGTAATCTCGAAGAAGCAACATAGTTATCGAAATACTACAATCTCCTACAGAACTTTCGTTCGTAAGAGAAATCTCGGAACGAAAATGCATTTAGTTAATCATCATTGGAGTTATTAGATGGTTGATTTGATGAAGAATATTATTAAAGCAGTTTTTATAGTAATTTGTTCCAAAAAATGCGGCTTTTTGGGGATATTAGTGACATTTTTTGGATTTCCCTCCAATCGAACGAAAATATCCCCTTTTTCAACGTGCTCTATCGGCGAAAGTACGCGTCTGAGAGAAAAGTTTCAATTGACTTTTTTGTAGATTGGTTAGTGTTCTTTATTTTTTGTATTGACTGTTTAGCTCAGAAGCGCAGAGGTAATGTTCTAGGGGCAGAAAACGAAAAAAAGGGACGAATTTTTGCCATTTTTTCGAATTTTCACAATGTCCCGTCACGAAATTTTGTTGGCAAACCTCAGATTCAGATTCAGCACCCCAAAAAACATACAGATAGCGAAAAATATCTTCTACCCCAAGTTTTTCCCAAAATCACCTTATTTGAGCACAATTTGACTGGACTAATATAGATAAGAATTGGTATGAACAATGAATTTTTTAATTTTTGATATGCTCATTAGACAATTCTGCTTTTGTATATTTCACTGACATTTTTTCTTCGCAGGAACTAGATATATTTATGTTTTATTCTATTTTAATTAACTGAAAAGAAGAATAAACAATGTACACATCATGATTTGAATATTTATCTTTTAAAAATAGCATTAATTTCAATTCCAATTATCTCGAAAATTTTAGAAAAAAGGGTCTGGAAAGGTTGCATACGAAGTTCTTTTTTACTTACCCAGTTGAAAAACCAAACATTTTAAATGAAAATAGGACTTACTAACTGACATAAAAGCATAAAAAACAATTGATCTCTTACCTCTATTCTATACTTGGAAAGAGTAGGTCTAATAATTGCTGGAACAGGTAGAATAGGACCCCTGTCTGATCTCCACACGTTTTCTTTTGGCCTAGGTAGCTCTGGAATGATACCTTTCTCATCTGATTCAGATAGCTGAAAACGAAGAAATTTTACACATTCCCCGTTTTAGATCCATAAAACAGGTATATTTAACAAAATTCCTCAAATTTCCAAATAGATTGGAAAAATAATTAGATAAATATGTTAGTTTTAAATGGAACTCTAAAAATGGGGGAAACTAATTTTGTTAACGCTATTTTAACAAAATTGTTTTACTGTTTAATATGAATTGAAAGAACTTTCATGCGTTTAAAACATTTTTTCGTCAGGATTTTAATTTAAAAATATACTTTCATACAGCTCAAAATGAAATTATCTAAAGCATGGGAAGTTCTTCCTTAAGTTCTTAAGTTCTTCCATAAGTTCTTTAGAATTTACATCATTTTATGAATTTTTGAGGTAAAATATTTATTTTTACACACTTTTTATCTATTTCCCCATAAAGTGAAGTGAAGAGGAACTTAATATTAAAGATTGTATTTTACCTGTAGAAGTTCAAATGTAGCTAAAAGCTCTCCAGCTTGTTCTGAACCTCTGAAGATGTCGTACCATTCCAAAGACGGAGGAAACTCTGGTTTGCAGTAAGGCTCATCGGAAAACTTCACGTGGGGTCTAGCTATGGTTCGCCCTATGAATTCTGACTTACCCTAGAACATGAAACCTTATTAAAGGGAAATCCCCATAGTGGCAAACAAAGCTTGATATCATTGAGTCTATCAGTCTGATTTTCAACAAAGAGCTTGTAAAAATCACAAGTCTTCCAATTAGTCATCAATCAAGTAAAAATTATATCTAGTACGTTACTTTTCCCTTTTCTGAAATAGGATTGGTTTTTAATTTAAACCTCCATTTTGTGATGTGTCCACTTTTTCATGAAAATACATAGGGTGGGTTTGTTTCTGTAAAGGGTAATTTAACGAGCTAGATATAACTTAATAAAAATATCTAGTGGAAAATCAAACTTATAGGACTTGATACTATCAAACTTTAATTATTATTCACACACTTTAATTTATCATCAGCATTGTCACTGATATGTCTGTCGATGTTCTTTTCTTTGTAAATGCCTTATATGAATGTCTTTTAAAGTTTGTTTTCCTTTTATATTTCTTTGCATGTATTTTACTGTACCCATGTATCTGGACATTCTGTCTGTTTAGGATACTAAATAAATAAATAAATTAGGTTACTTTTTACTCTGTATCTGAAAAATTTCAACTCTTAAATATTTTTTCATTTTAACTACACAATTAAAAAGCTGCGTTCAATCCAACAAAAATGGGTGTGGCATTTTTAACTCTGAAAATGTGAGACAGTTAAAAAAATCATCCAAATTATAAAGCCATTTTTGACTACATTTATATTTCAAGTAAATGGAATTATAATTAATCGAGTTGTCAGAGGATATTTTCTTAATTAAACAAAACTAATAACTTATACTTCTTTGAGTGTATTTTAATATTTCTGACTAAAAATATAGTATACAATGAACAATACATTGTCTTTCTTAGAGAGTTTATTCTTAAAATTTAAATTATAACCTGTAATTAAATGTGACATTTAGTTGTTTATCAGGTATAATTAAATGCATTTAATTCGTATGCTTTCCTCCATTTATCACCCATTTAATCTCTCAGTCCTTGTGAAGAACGAATTTTATCTTTAAGCTCTTTCTCATTTCCAGAAACTTCTAAAGTACTAGATAGATACCAACACAAAATGCAATTTGGAGAGCCGTGTTAAGTAGCAAGGTATTTCGCAGAAAACATCATGCTAAGGTGATTAGTCTACAAAGAGAAGGAAGCAGATTAGAAAATTAATTACATCCTGTGATAAAACGCTTTCAGAGGTAAGAGTTACTTTCCTCTGGTTATAATCAAATTCTTCCTGTGTTACGCTTGTTAGGGATGTCATGCGAATTAACACAATTGGAATAAACAGAGAGCTAAACAGCTGATGGGAATCAAGGGGAAGTAATCATATGTTAACAATTTGGCATATAAGCATGCAAAAAATTGGATACATTTTTTTGTATCAGAAATAGAACGATTTATCTCTATCACGTATTTTAATAGTTAATTAATTTCTGACAATAGAATTAACTAAATTTCACCTTATTATGAACTAGTTAGTAGTTAATGTATTGTGTATTACAGAATTGCGAGAAAATGGTATTAGCCTTTTCATTTGCGCTTAATCATTTAAATTTTTTTCCCAAATTAATTAGCTTTATTAAACCTTCTCCTTCTCACACAATATAATACATGACGTATTTAAACTGTTACTGTCGACATCATTTAGTCACAAAATCCTGAATATGCTTAAGCTAATAAAATGTCTTTCGGTATCGGTTTTATCATGTAAATTTGTAAAGGATTGTTATACACAAAAATGATATTTCGCTAACTACTATAGCTTACTAAATTAGGATATGTAGATAAAATTGCTAAATTCATAGATTTTACAGCATTTAATCAAGTATACTCAACTTAAAAGTACTTCCTACTAAACTGTTCATCCTCATCTTTGGTATAGCTTCATATTTCGGCAACGCCCAACCGGTAAAAGATAAGCTTCTTTTAGGATTTCGATGTAGAGGTGAAACGGTTTTGTAAGCTTTTACTTTCAAAGGCTGGAATGGACTAGTTCCACATTTTATTTTTATTTTTTTATTCTATTCAGCTTTTCAATAAACCCCTAAAACCGAGATATTTTTTCATTCTGATAATTATTTATTTTTTTATTGCAACTCAAAGTTCGCGTTCTGAAAAGCGCGCGAAAAACGGCGCTTCAGGTTCGTGACGTCACTCGGCCCAAACTCGGTCTACTACGACTTGCAGACGTCATTTGCAAAACGACGCCATGATTTAGATTTTTTGAATTGTCAACACTGAATAAGGAGTATTCGTGTTTTTTTATTAACATTAATGTTACGATATGAAAACAAACGCCTTGATGTTAATTTTTAATGGCTATCTCTATTCAAATCACAGTTTAATAAGTAGAAATCTGAAATAAGCATAAAGCATCAAAAATGTCTTTTAATTTAACAAAATTGATACAACAATAAACAAAAACGTGATGCCAGCGGCAAAAAATGTAAAAATACATACCAAAAGAAATAATGCTTGATTCTCATCAGTTTAATTTTATAATAAATTAAAGAATTTAATGTAGTTAAATGTAAATTATTTACTGTTGGAAGAATTCGAATATTCAACTATTTGTTTTGATTTATAATTGATTTTACGTTTTTATTTTACTAGTGATTTTTGGTTCGTGACGTCACTCGGCCCCGATGGCTTCACAACCATTTCACAACTCGGGCGATTGCATCATTTGTTGACGACTTTTATTTCCTTAATATCTAAGTAAATAAATTTTTTAGATAAATTTCGATTGTAGATTTCAATTTGACACAACATATGCTGTAATAATAAACCACAAAATCAAAAGTTTAAAAAATATGGAACTACCTCATTGTGTTAGGTGCTAATGTAGAGTGATCTACCTTTTGAGTCCATGTGATTTAACGTTAGTTTGATTTAGTTTCTTTAAGTAAGTAAAAAAGAGTAACACGTTATTAAATTGATATCTGAATTAACTGTCTGAAAATATTAAAGTAAAAAAAGTTTGATTTAGTTTCTTTAAGTAAGTAAAAAAAGAAAACACATTATTCAATTGATAGAATTAACTGTCTGAAAATATTAAAGTAAAAAATATAATTAATATATAAAATATAAATAAACGCTTATTTTTATATATTTTTTGAAAATCATTTAACTAACTACAATAAAACCCCACTAAAATGATAACAAGGTTGGATACAGTGCCTACGGATTTAATTAAGTCTAGTCTGAAAATTCCTGAAGATATTATACCTCTTTTTAATGGTTATCTAATTATCATTTTGAATGGCAAACAGATATGCATAAATTCAAAATCAAAGCATAGACGTAATCTCCTGCGATAGCAGCTCTCTAGGGCTGATGTACTCACCACTTTGTCCTGATCGAATATCTCCACCACGATCACCGGCGGGTCCTCCCGAATGTCCTCCTTGTTCCCGTAAACGATGACGTCATTAAAGAGCAGCATCTCGTCCCACGTGGGGCTCAGGGTCTCGTCAATCACCTGCGAAGACAGCTCGTTATGTGCATTTTTGAGACAAGAGCATCGTTATCTGTTTCGAAGGGAAGTTTTGGAGGTTATTAAAAGTTTATTTTTGCCTGGTTATATGAATCGTTGAGTTGGATGTTTGGAGATATGAGGAGTATAACCGATACGGATTGAAGAGTGGAGATGTTTTTGAGTGTGTGTGGGGGGGAGTTTTTCCGATGTTAGTGGATTTTTCTTGGTGGATGTTGGATTGATTTCTTTTAAGAGATGCAGCGATTTTTTTTATTTTGGTATTATTCTTTCATTGAGGTTTATGCTTTATTTCTTATTATACAATATAGAACAATCTCATTTGATTAACTTAAGAAAAAGAGTTTCATGTAAATCAATAGGGTGTGTCATCAAACTCCGTACGACCAGAGTACACAAAAATGCTAAGATTGATTGAGACTGATTGAGCATAAGTTCAAAATCAAAGCATAGACGTAATCTCCTGCGATAGCAGCTCTCTAGGGCTGATGTAATCACCACTTTGTCCTGATCGAATTATGTCGAATTGTACCTCTACAACTAATATTTTTCTTTGAGAAAAATTTGACGTCATATCAGGTGTTATATAGAAAAACCGTTTAATACTTCATACTACAGAGCGTGCCTGTATGTCCTGATATGCGTGAGGGATATTTTTAACATATCCTGGAAAAATATGCAAATGGGTACTTTAGAAATTTGTTTGACGTAACCTTTATTTACGTTAACTGGATAGAACACCACACATTTTTCTGTTGAAAATTCTTTCGAAATCTATGGGTCGTTGAGTTCTCTGGGTATTTCTTGTGTACACCGAGCAAAAAATCTAACTGCACTGAGTTTGGTTTGGGAGGTCTTGATAGAAAGTACAAAAGTACAAAATGTATTTTTGTACTAAGTACAAAATCTATTTCTTATTTTCTCAGCTTATAACAAAATTTATTAATTTTGGTGAATACTTTGAAAAATTGTTTAAGAAGACAGCAAAGTAAAAAAAATACCAAACTTACCATACAGAAAAGATTTTGTGTGAGTTAAGAGACATTGACTAATAAAAATTGAATAAATGTATTTAAGGTTAAAATTGATTTATTACAAGATCTAACTTAAATATTGGACACCATTTAAAACTTCCATTTGATTTAAAATTATTTGAAAGTTAGTTTATTTTCAAATTTTAAGACCATTCATATTTATTCTAGTTTATTATTCTAGTTTATTAGTTAGTTATTCATATTCGTCTAGTTATTCATATTATTCTAGTTTATTTTCAAATTTTAAGACCATTCAGTCGCTAATAGATTCTAAGCAAAAGCAAATCCGAAGCAAAAATTGAACATTTATCAGGTGAAGTAATTAATACATACAAATTGTTACATAACACTTAATCACTCAAAATACAGCCCCCTAAGCCACCCCTTCAGAAATCTACCTAAAGATAAAACTACCTAATTTATATCTGTAATATAACAAACTGCTTTAGAATGGGTTTACTAAGACACCTTTAAATTTACGATCTTTTGACGTCTTTAATGTATACATTTTAATGCTTAAAATGCTCTTAACTTCTCATTGTACAGTAACTGAGCTAATGAATTTTGTCAAGATAAACGCACCATAAAGAGAATTCTGAATTAAGAATGTACTTTATTCTTATATCCTAATGAATAAAACATTTATTCATTTTCTAGCACCATCTCAAATTAAAACACCGGAGAGAAAAAGGGCACTTTCCGGGTGCCCTTAACAAAGTTTCGTCCAAGAGTATTTAAGAGGGTTTTTAAATTAGATCCTTTTTTAAATATAAAATACGGAAAAAATTGAAATTATTCCTTTTTATCTAAAGAGTTAGTTTAAGTAGCAGTTATGAAAATTTAATCAAGATGATATTGAAAATGTTTTAATTTAACTGAAGTATGATGCTAAAGTAAGGTTATTTAATCATTTTAAATTTAAGTCCTTTAATTTTGATTCGCATAACGTATATTTTTATAAAGAAGTCTAATTTTCAGAATACAATGATAATTTTAAAAAATTAAAACTTGATAAAATTATTCAAGTTAACATTTTAAGTTCAAGAAATTTTCAACAGTTATTTCGTACTTAATTAAATGTGTAAAACTGTTCTAACCTGAGTTGTTTGACTTTGGTCAGAGAACAGCACCCTTGCAAACGGGTCAGAAAGTCCAGAAGAATCTGAACCAATCAGAGATCTTGCTTGATACATGTGACATCGCAGTTCGAATACTTGCTTTTCTAAAAAAAAATGCACCAATGTAAAATAAAGAGTTCACCGCAAAATTAGAAAAAATATAGGTATCTCATTAATTTCATATAATTCGTAAAAAAAAAACAACAACTTTTATTATTTAGAGAAATAATAATCCCTAAAATAGTTTAAATCCAAACTTATTTTCATGAAAAAGTATAAGTGGCGATGTAAATCCTTCGTGATTGGATGTATAACAGGTTAGGTTAGTTAAGAGTTTTTTTTAGTGAAAGTATATTTCCAGTGTATCTCATCAAATTTTATTCAAAGACTAATTTAGGAAATTTATAATGAGTTTTATAACATTTTTGAAATTTGGGACAAATGGTTTAACAAGTTAAAAATTTATATGCTTAACTATTTCTGCTCCCTATTTTTGAGTACTAAATAAAATTTAACTCGAATATTGTTACTTGATTGGTTTTGATACTTATATGGAATAAGCCGAATTCTGGGATTAAATAAGAGCATTTATATTTTAAAATTTACTTAAATTCAAATATAAAGTCTGTTATTTAACTTAAATTCCATCTCGGATTGAATAAAACAATAAATATATTATTTTGGACTTCAATTCATTTTTTAAAGACTGGATATGTTGAGATTTATCGCCTGGAGTTCAAAAGGGTCATTGCATCGTGTTAAATTATGCTGCCAACGTGATACTATCTGCAGCAATATACCGAAGTAAAACGATACAGTAAGATCTAAATTAGTGCTGACGCAAAAACTTTCATATAAATTGATCCCTCGACATATGAACAACGCTTATTCTTGTACATAACTTGAAATACCTACATTCTGAAAATCGTCTCACATCTATTCCAACCGCAATTTATGTCTAGTATACTATCACCGGTCACCGACTCTTATCAGAAAAAGCAACCATTAAATAGCACCACAAAACCTTAAACGAAAAACCATGTTCCGTCCCAACGACACATCTAACTTTCTCCTCTCTAACATATTTTATTGATCTCATTTTCCTCACGTTTCTTGTTTTCACCTCGATTCAATACCTCTCAGGCATTTACGAGAGCGCACGCGTCTCAGGGCTCCAAATTGAAAACGGGCCACCGGTCACGTAGCGGATTTTCATCCCTCTATAGATTGTAAAACGCACCCGTTTTGTTTGGTAGCGTTTGATCAGTTTTGCAGATAGCTTGTGTTTTAGATCATGCTTTCTCGCTTCTCTGTTGTACTTTATGTGTTGTAGGGTTCTTTTTTTTGGCGGTAGATTCGTTTTGTTGGAATAAGTTTTGAAAGCTTAATTTATAGAAGACATATCTTCTATTCAAAACCGTAATAACCGCATTTATAAAAGTTACATAGAATAAAAATTTTTTTGGAACAAAATAGTTTTTTTTATACTATCTAATTAAATTAATCTTACACAATATAATAGCTTACCCAATCTGATAGATAAAAAAAAAATCAATATGATTCCGAAACTTCTGAGCTTATTTTTTCATTACATTTATACTTGTTTACTTTCGCCTTTCCGTTAACGAAGGTTGCTTTACCACTGAGGATGTCCTAAGTAGAGGGCGAAAATTCTGGGGATAACCTCCTCGGACCAAGATTTATCAGCCTGGAAATTTCTTTAGTAAATATTGCGTCTTAATTTTTTTAGTTTATTTTTTTCAATGAAATAGATTTGGCATCTTTAGCTGCAATAGCAACTTGATGGAAATTTGCTTAGAAAACATGTTCAATTACTTATCCTAAAAAAACCCCTAAATGCTATTTTCAGAATGAATTCTGAATGACTTAATTTCAATCTATATTTATTAAATACCTATCTATACATTAATCTATATTTTTAGGGTATTTCTCTTTTTCTTCTATTAAATTCCATATATTCAGTTTTGTTGAGTATTTTATGCTTGAATGGTAGTTTGTTAGGTTTTCAAAATTAAACAATTAAATAAACCGATTTTTAGAGACTGATTACGAAATTCATATTAAAGCTTAATAGATTGATGAATGTTTTTATTACTGACAAAAACAGAATACCTTCAAAACTAATCATACATTATTTCCATAACATAAAATTAAAGAAGTAAGGACAACCCGTTGCTGCAAGAAGATGTGTAGATAGATTACCTGAGTATCGCAGGAAGGATGGAGGGACTGATTGCAGCTTTTCAGAGTTTCTGACTTCTATGGTGGTGTCGTATCCTTTGGGGAGACCTTTGAGGAAATGCTTTTTGTGCTTAGTGAGGCCTAGCCAAAAATACATTTGGAGTTTGGACTGAATGGCCCAGCCACCCGGCCCGGATCCTTTCTTTCCAGGTAGCTGTAATAAAAAGGGAAATATACACACGGCTTAAAATTAAATTATTCACTGAAATTTGGGACAATAACTCTTATGAAGTGTTGACATTTGTGCTGGAATAACATTGAGCCGTTAGGATCTTATCTATTAAGAGCCAAATAATCAGATTAAAACCGATATGTGGTTCATATATTTCATCACCTTAGTACCATTATAACCTACATGTGCTTTTAAATATTCCCAAATAAAATAACACAGTATTAAAGATAATAAAATTATGTTAAGTTGATTATATTATAAATTCTTATCCGTAAATAGTCTAAAAAACAAAGAAATGACAAAAATTACATAACTACTTTTAATCGTTACGTTTGAAAGGTTTTTGCACAATTCCCATATTATTTTATATGAGGAGCAATCTAAGCAAGTATGACTAATCTTTCATTAAGATTGTTTAATAAAATATTGCAAAAAAAAACCCAACACCAAACCAACAATTTTTTTTTCGTTTCCTAAAATTAAGCTGCCCCGAACTGATTGGAACCCAAGGTTCCTAAAATTACTTCAGAGTATCTGACTCTTAAGCTTCATTATACGGGGAACACTGTATTACACACAAATATAGGTATCTCACCTTGAGAAACAGCGTCTGGACTTTCCCACAATTCTTCCCACTCTCCTCTTCCACAATGGAAAACAGGAGTTCCCTCGCAATCAACCTCTGGTAAGCCACCCTCTTTCCCCCGCTGATCATCCACACGAACACATCGGGCAGCACGTGCTGGGGCTGTCAAAGACACAGAGAGAGAAACAATCAGAGAGGAATCTCCACCCTCATAGAAGAAGATCATCAAGGAAGGGGATGAGGATAATACTTACGTCGTCCGTGAGGTCTCGGATCTTCTTGAGGAAGCCTTGGGTGGTACGTACTTTTTCCTTGATGGTGTTCTTCGTCACCAGTGGTTTCATTGTTCTGGAGATGGTGGCTATGTGGTCCTGAAAAACGTCGAATTGGGTTCGTTGAGAGGGTATCTCGAATGGGTAGCTTAAGTGAGTTTTATGTGGGTGGAGTTTAGGTAAAGATGAAGCGTTAGAGAATTCTTTTCTTTTAGAAACCCTTTCTAAAAGAAAATAAGTTTTCTTTCTTTAGAGAGAACCCTTTCAGAGAATTTTTTTTCTTTATCGATGAATTCGTTTGACTTTTTTTTTTGTGAATGAGTGGATAAAAATAATTTGAAGTTGTGCAGCTAAAGTTTTTTTTGGATTGATTTTGAGATTTGAAAAGCATAACTGGAAAATTATTGAGAAATATGCTCTTAAAATTTTCTTTGCCATTTGCTTTGTATTTTTTTGTTTAAAAAAAATGCATCTCCAAAATTCCACTTCTTCATACAGCATGCAATGTGACTAAGACACATAAATCAGGGATAGGAATTAAGTAATTCTGAGGTTCATGCATAAAAAGCGTATAAATACTAAATTAAAAATTTCCCCATTATTTTTATTCAGGTTTCATATCACTCACTAGACTCAAAGTAATTGTTTTCCCTGCTTCACCTTGACAGAAGCACTTGCGCCTGTAAAACCAGTTTTTCCTTTAGGTTTGTTAATATGCAGAAAAGCTAACCTTTCTGCACTGATGCATTGTTTCCCGATTTCTTTTCTGTTTGCACAAACCCCTTTTTAATCCCATAAAAACAGTTAAAGAACCAACTATTTGTGGAGTCGTCAATATCAATTTTTCTTACTTCGAAATTATTAACAACGTAATAAATTCATAACAATAAATAAATAAACTCATTATGTGTATTTTACGTCATTACAATATAATTTTCGCAAATTTCTGCAGTGCACCTTGAAATCCCCAGGGACTCAAACTATCAATTGAGAACAAGTGCTTTAAAAACAGAATTTAGATCAACATTGAGTTTAATTTCAGTTTAGAATAAATTCTTTTTTTTTGGAAAGTTTTCTAGACGCCTTCACCTTATGTCTATCATAGCCAGCTCATAGCCATTTACTGACCTTTAAAGTCCTTAGGGTAACCATAATTCTCTAATAAGATTAAAAAACTTTCACCGATAAGGGTTTAGTATGAGTTATTGCTTTGTGAAAGGTATTTGTTGTAAAAGGTCAGTTTCTGTCGCCGTAAAGGTGTTGAATGAACGTCGGTAAAATGAATTCTAGAATGATGTAATTGATATTGAAAGCTAATTTATAATTAAAAAATAGTCGAGAGACAGTTTTTTAAATCAAAAAGATAATAGAAATGTTAAACGAAGTTTAATTTAGAAAATAAAATTTGATTTAAAACTAATGCTTTAATTTAAAATAAAAACTTCTTCGCGTTAAAGCTTATCATTAACAAGACTCCTAAAGTTGCCAATTAATTTAGGCTAAATGCAATGAAATGACAATTTAGTCGGGACGAAAAGACTGACGTGTGAGAGAATTGTTTACTTGCCAGCTCTCTTTGACAAAGTTTGGTCCTCTCCTTGTCCAACTTTGTCTTTGTTGAGGCACTTCCGCCGGCTCCTTTTAAGATTGTGAGGAAACGGCTAAGGAAAGACAATGGCAATTGATCAGGTTACAAATTACCTTATATATATAATATATTTTTTGCAAGAATTCTTATTGATTAACATGAAATATCTTTTTTTATACGATCCATGAGAGCTTTTCGGTAAGGTATTTTATTCTATAAGACTTTATTAAGACTTAAGATATATTTTTTACAGATTTTTCCCCTAATAAAAAGTATTTTCAGTAGATGAAGGTGTTATAAACTTGAATATGAGAAGTTCCTCGGGTTATCAAGTATAAGACGGGAGGAAATATGCACATTTTATTTGAATCCTCCTTCCCAGATATCATTGCACACATTATTAAAAGTTTTTCTTCCCTACTCTACACATGTTGTTCCTTTAAGATTAATCATTTCACGAAAGAAAATCATTGTTCTTATATCGCTCTTGAGATGTAGTGCTGGTTTAATTGCACATCCCATAAAATCCTTAGATCCTATTTTCTTGAATTACAGCTTATAATAAACTAGGGTTTAAACAGGGATAATATATATCATTTTTTTATTTACAACTAATTTTCAGGAGTGAGAAAGGCAGTTAACTTAAAAATAAAACTAGAAATATAGATTGAACAAAATAGATACCACCCCAAACGAAGTAAGACTTAAATTACAAATATTAAATCTTTAAATAAACAAACATGTGGTACTAATGAATCCTTTAATACCGAATAAATTTGTATAAAGATTCAAATTGCTTAAAACTGAATACATTTACATAATTTTAATTTTAGTTTTATTAATCATCAATTCTATTTTAAATTAAAATAAGTTAACAACATTAAAATGTTTAAATTACTCATATTCAAACCTCGCGTTATTTATTAATGTTCAATGCATTAGATTTTGAAGTAGTAAAATGATATGCCTTTCATAAAAGGGGAATGGGAAAATGTTTTATTCATACACATACAGATTGATCCTATTTGCATATCGTATTCATGTCTAAATACAGAGTAAGATTGAAAAAAACCCCCTAGGGATTGGATCATTGTTTATGCATAAAAATAGAAGACTGGAAGTTGCAAGGTAAAAAGTTTTATCTTTGATTTTTACTGTTTCTTTAATTTGACACATCAAATTCTGATAAATTGAGTTGGCGTAAGTTTAATGTTGATATATATTTTATTTTTTACATTTCTTTCTTTAAATCAATGGATTAAAAGATATTTGATTTTTAGTATTCCCTTAAAATATCCTAGCAACAAAATGATTTAAAACTATCAAATTACTAATTATTAGGTAAATCTTTTTTTATACTTCATAGTTTCATGTAAGAATATTTGACCCAAGTCTCAACCCTATTTAGATAGCAAATAAATAAACATACGAGAGTGTCAGGTAAAAGAAAGAAATATTACACTTGTCGGGACAACGGCACAAGTATTATTTGTTTAACCACGGCTTACTAGATACTATACAGGCTAGCCGAGTACGGAAATCATTAAAAATCCAGATGGCAATACTGGACAAACTGGCAAAGAATATCCACATCGTTGAAGGCGGTGGGTGATATAGGTAGGACTTGTGGCGATCCAAGCGGTAAAAGTCGTCAAATGGTTTTCATTGTTCAAAACTCGGCTAGCCTGTATAGTATCTAGTAAGCCGTGGTTTAACTATCATAATGCCGAGGAAAGATATATTCAAAGAAAACTGTAAGTATAAATGAACAAACACATTTTTCTTAGCATGATTTTTTTTTTTGTAAAACCCAAGGTACTTATGCAATCTATAAAGGAAGAGTTTTTACCGCCAATTCTTGTTTTTTAAATTTTTATTTTTATTTATCCCTCAGATACAGGCAGCTTACTGGCCTATAATAATAGTGCTTAGAATATCTGAATGTGAAGTCTAGTGTTGGAGTTGTGGCTAAATGATCGATAGGAAAACTAAATAAAGATTCTCTAAACATAAATTAAACACTTCCAAATGAACAGAAGATTGCGAAATAGGAGATTCTTGAAATAAATCTTAAAATAATAAAAGGGGAAAGTTTCTCGAAAATGAAAACAATTTCAATTAGTAGGGAAATTCGAAACTGCTCAAGTAAACAAAAATGCTTAAATTTAGGGTATATACATTAAATTTCAACAATTACCACCTTCAGTTTTAGGCCTAAAGACGTGTTTTGGTTTGCTTAGGTAGTAATGTTTTATTTCTATATCGTAATGGAAATATCTGTGAGGCACGCAATTCAAGCATTAGTTACTAAACACAAAACTCTAACAGCAAGAAAAACATTAGAACACCGACTATTTTACCCATTTTTTCAAATGGAATAGTGACTTTTTGAAAACTCATTACTTCTTCATAGACCATTTTCTCAAATTATCAAAGAACGGATTGATATGATTTTTAGTCATGTTACGAATAACTTCATCCGTGTGTATTTACAGTAAGTTTCTTTTTCTAGTATGTCTAGTAAATTGTCTGCCGGGTTTGGAGGGTAACGAAAACCTAAGAACAATGGCAAATTTATTATTATCATCTTCTATTCTAATCTATATCAAAGGCAATATAGACTCAACACACTTAATAGGCAACTAACTCAAGTAAAAAAACTATCTAAAATTTTTTAAATGTAAGTGTAAGGCTATTGCAGTTGATATACTATGAGTAAATAAGCTGATATTCGGTCGCAGTACCTTTTAATTTTAAAAAAAATTCAGACAAGATTCTACTCCCAAGCTAATACTTTTAGTCAAGTCAGCTTTGGTTGCAATTTTTTTTGGAAAACATAAGATTTTTTTTTCTAAAATAATAACTGGAAATAGAAACCAGGAACTGCCGCATGCTAAGCAAGCATCCTACCACTGCTCTAGTGGGAATTTAGTTACCTTAAAACTCATTATAACATCTTTCTTATTGGGTTCATTTTTGATACATGTTGTGTTGCGGATTGCAAAAAGCGACAGCCTGAGACTAAACTACTAAACTTTAGTATTTTTCAGTTGCAGCGCATGAATGTACTCGTATATGTGGTCCTTACAAAAAGGAATAAAAGTGCGATCCTTTGAATTCTTTTTTAATTTGATAACTTTTTAAAGAAACTCGCTGATTTAATAAATATACAAATATAAAACCAAACGTTAAATATTATTTTAAAGGGCCAGAAATATTAAGTACAGCTATGAGGGTCATCCAAAATAATAACAATAAGAAAAACAGAATATGCTGGGAACAGTGCCTGTCAGGGTGTTCATTCCAATGCCTTTACACACGATTCTATAGTCTGTGTAAATAAAATCGGCGGTTTCACGTCATGCTTTACCATGGCAACGCAGAAGAAATACATGGAGAAAAAACTCAAGGTCAACCGCCGATTCTATTTACACAGACTATAGTCAAGTCACATCCAATGAATGAACACATAGACAGGCAACACCTAATATAAAGCTAAAGTAAAAATCACAAACTTACTTGCATCCTGTCCCCAACTCTTCCAACACGCCCCTTAATCTTTTGTCGGCATTGGGCTTCTCCAAGCGAATCATCTCCTGTACGTCCGTCAGCCCTTCTTCCTTGAAAGATAAACAAACGAAAAAAAAAATCAAGGAAAGAGAGAGAGAGAGAGATCAAGATCTTTTTTCTCTCGTTCCCAATTGAAACTGGGGATTCAAAGCGGATTAGTTCGAAGAAGATAAATCGAAGCGGACAGAAAAGCAATATGATCCGCTAGACGCATCAGTGTTGAGGGTGGGGAGCATAGTTGATCTGGAGGGAGAGGGAATTGGTGGAATTGAAATTACGCGGAAGGGAAGAATGGAATGGGTGTTTGTGCTCGGGAGACGGTTGTTTGTCTGTTTAGTGGCCGTTTCTTTGTTGTTGTGAAAGTCTAGTCTGCTGGCGGTTTGACCTACGGTTACTTTGGGAATTGGCGAGGGCTGTAAAGGGTTCCAGTTGCGGGCTTAAGTGCTAGGTGGAATGGAGTTTTAAAGTGAAAGGCATTCCTTCTTATATAGGATAGATTTACCTAGACATTTATTTTTTATCTTTAACCTTTAAAGGGGGGGGGGAATACTTGACGCACAGTTTGGAAGACGCGGCTGAGTTTTGTTGCCAAAACCTGCAGTCAAAGGAAAAAGAGTACTAGTGGAAAGTATAGGTACACGTAAGATTTTTAACTCCGAGATCTAAAAAATTTATAGGCAAATATAAAATAAGGAGTTACTACTACTTTTTAAAATAATTTGATAGATTATTTTACTTGCAAATAGTGAAAATGTACAGATGGATGTTTGAGAGTATAATAAATTTAAAAGGGATTGGATTTTAAGAGGAACTGCTATCCACCAACTCCTTTATGTTTTGTCTTCAAATATAAGAATTTAACATTTTGAGAAAACTGTTAGCTGTAGATCTCTAAGATTCTACATTCAACCATGACAAAGAGTATACTTAAGTGTTTTTTTTCTATCAATGATGATGTGTAACTATAACATACTTACTAATTTATCTCCTATTTTCCCTAGAACGTTAGAATTATACATTCGTCTTCTATGATCTTGCCAAATGCTTCGAACCCAAATGCATGGTTTATCATCTCCATAAGGCAAGTAATTATATTGTCTAGAAAACGAAAAATACTATCATTACCATCAAATTTAATTAGGCGTATATAAAATCAACAACAGATTAATAAATTTTGGCAAATAAAATAATTCAATAATTTCTATCTAAATAAATTCCTACTTTTTTTAAAAATCTAAATTAGGAATTTCTGGCTAAAAGGTTGCGTGAAGCGGATACCAAATAACAGGGGAATGAAATCCTAGGAAATAAAAGAGGCAGTTCTCTCGGCAAAGTTTACTATCCCTACGCATTATGTAATGTGGTTATTGACCACTTCAGTGACATGATTACAGTTGCAAATGGACCAAAGTGGTAAATGTAAAGACCAAAGTGGTAAATGTTTCATCAAGTTTTCATAACAATATTTTAATTTAGTTTAATAACAATATTTTATTTGTTTATAAATATTTTAAAAACTATCTAGAACTAGTGAGATGAAGTCTCCACAATACTTTTTGTATTCTTTCTTTCTTTTTTAATGTCTGCGATAAGCCATATACTATCATTAACGCATATTAACGCACTATCAGGAAAGAACATCTCTGAAAATTTCCCATTTCAAGCAGTTTATTTTAAGCAGTTCAAGCAGTTACTTAAAGCGAGCCAAATTTGCAATTACATCTCCAGAGAGATGTTAGAGGTCTACAAAAAAATAACATCATAGAATGAGGAGTCAAAACTGACCTATCTTTGGAAGTAGGTTTCAGAGGAGGAGTCGTCGACTGAATAGGACATGATGCTTCTCCATAAAAAGACCCCTCTCCGGAATCAGATCCAGAATCCATTTCTTCCTCCTCTCCCCGACAGTCCTTTCGGTAACCTTCCAGCACGTTCCCCGCGTTCCCTGTCACCAAGAAAACAAAAACTCACTCAGTCTTCCGGCAATAAAGCGCATTAAGCGCCGTGTTTGAGCACGCCACTTGTATTGACTTTCACTTACCAAGCGTTATTTCGAAGTAAATGGGTTTTTCTCCCACTTTCCTGTCAATCATGGTTGCTTCCAGAACGCATCCGAAGAGGAAGAACTCGTCGCTGCGTCCGAAACAACCCTGTGGTGAAAGGAAGTAGTTAGAAATTAGCCGATGGGGAAATATACGTTTGGAAAAACTGTTGTAATGGGAAGTTTGGAAAGTTTCCTAATGTGAAAATTAAATGAAAAATTTAGTTTTCCCATTTTCAATGACTATTTTTTTCTTCAAATTAATATGAAAATATTTTAATAAGAATCAACGTTTAATTATTATATTCTGAATGGAATGAGTCATATTATTAAGGAATTTCCTTCCAAACAATTTCTTTTAGGGTTACCTAATTGGCGAGTCAGAGATGAATCTCTCTCGCGCTGTCTTTTTCGCCAATAAGCTAGCTAGACAGTGTAGTGTCTTCTTACGTCAACCCTTGACGTTACCAGGCGCGGATCCAAGGGAGGGTACTCTGGACAGTGTCCCCCATTGAACCCCAAAAAGTTCTCAAAATGAGTTAAACACTACTTTTATAGGTCAAATTTTTATAGTAATTTTAAAGTATTTTTCTTGGTGAGGACACCCATACCCCAGTCGTACCACAAGTGGATCTTGAGTGATACCTTTTAGAAAAATCTCCAACATTTTGACATTTTGTGTCAAAAGGTAGAGGTGATAGTCTGGAAAAGGGCCCCCTCCCCTTGGAGCCTTTCTGGATCCGCGCCTAGACGTCACTGACAGGAAACGTCGTGATCTAGTACTATAGGCTATGATTCTCACCTCCGATATGGGGTTCGTCATCTCGACCTCGACGTCGGCCGGCGATATGTCGAGCTGGTCCATGATCTCGGTCTTGACGGCCATCAGGATCCTGCCGCGGTACATGACGCCCTCTCCCAAGCCGTCGTTCAGGGTGGTGTGCTCGTCGAAAAGTGAGTAGTCGCGGGGGGAGCCGTATAAATACACGTAGGAGGGGCCGAACGTGGGGAGGAAGCCTGCAACGCATATAAAGGACGGATAAAACCCGTTAATGAGAAGTTGAGAAAGATACCACGAGTACCAGACAAATAAGGCAACGTGCCCATACTACGTGACCCATTTTTTACTATTTTTGACCCCCTCCCCCTCAGTGACCACCCGTAGTAAATGCCAAGACCCCCTTCACACTCTAGTTTTCACGTAGTAATTCATAAATACGGTTTTTAATAATTTTTTGCTAACAGAAAGTGGAAAAAACCTTAACTTGTCTTTATTAATACAGCGTTTGCCGCGTGACGCTAAGAGTGCATAGAGTGCTTTCCATACAAGTGGAAAATATATTATCAAGAAGAAAATAGAGGAAAAATAGAGAGGATAGAAAAAATAGAGGATATTGACTACGTGACGAAACCCTAAGCCCCCACTCCCCCCTGTGACCAAGCGTGGTACTATTTTGAAGACCTCCCTCCCCCCTGAACGGGTCACGTAGTATGGGTACGTTCCCTAAAATACAATATTATGCAATTTACTGACTAATTAGCGTTTTAGAGCTTACTGGAAACATCGATTGGAAAGCCAGCTAATATCGTGTATATTGAACCTGAGTTAGTTTTACAAAAACGATGAAGGATTACACGGCCGGCGTTTAATATTAAAGATGAGTCATACCGGGCTGTATGGCCGTGGTCCAGGAGATGTTAAAAGACTGTAACGTTTCAACCTCAGCTTCGGAGGTCATCTTCAGCAGCGTAAAATTCTCCAATTGAGAGTAGGTTTTCGTTTGTTAAAAGAAGCTAAAGATGAAGATGCCAGTCTGATAATCTTCATCTTTAGCTTCTTTTAACATCTTTTTGGCAACATCGTCTTTTTGACGTTATTATGTTTTAAATTCAAAGGACAACCTACTATCAGTTGGAGAACTAACAAAAGGCAACTTTTTGGAGGTACCCAAAATCGAAATTCGAATTTTTGCTCCACCCTACTGGTCAGTCGTAATCAAGGTAATGTTCTTTTATGCACCTTTTAGATTAAAAGAACTTAAAAAACTTAAATAAGATGAAAATAGTGTAACTATATGTATTTATAAAAATCAAACTGATTTGGATAGCAATGTTAAACAAAGTGCCAAACACTATAATTATAGTTTGATGATTTTTCACAATATTCTATAAAATCAAAAAGCTTCCTACAACGGTCCTCAAAAACACCAACTATACTGTCATGATCACTTATTTTAAGTAAAACTACTTCTTTTTTTAGAGTTTATTAACTTCCTTCCCACCCTTTTACTTCACAATGATTACAAATCGAATCTATAATCAAAACTGAAAACGAGTTTTTCGATTTCTCATTCCATCAAAAAAGATGAAAGCAATTTAAAATGAACAACTCCTCCTCATTCTCCATAATAAACTTCGCAAAACGAAAACTCGCATCCCCGAAATCCTCGCCTCCAAATAAACACCCAATTCTCATCACCATCTCTCTCTCTGCTCCCCCCATCCAAACGCGACGACGCTAAGAAAACTTCATTTTCGCTTCAATGACCGGAGAGTCATCTCTCTCGAACAAGATTCGAGGGCCATTTCTTTCTTTTGAGGAGTTCCGCCCTTGTGATTCCAGAGCAGTGACATCGGCGTGCTGCAATATCCGGCAAAGAGAGATGAAACACCCACATATAACGAAATGAAAACCGTGGAGAGGAGAAAGTTTTGCGAAAGTTCTCCGAAGTCAAGAAGGGAGAATCGGACAGTCAAAGAGGAAAAGGTGTTTTCGGTTTGAAGGGTGACACTTACTGACTTTTTGAATGGATAGTTTTGGGTGTTGTGCGTATGGGTGGAATGGTGGGATTGGCAGTTTTGGGTGGTTTCCTGGAGGTTCTGGACATTATTGGTTTCTTCTTTTGGTTTAAGGTTTGTCACCAAAGTATGGTAATACCTTGTTGAATAGAAGGAAGTGTTTTGGAAGATACGGATATTTGTTTCAACGGGTTTTAAAGTATTATACAAGTCTAGATGTGAAGACAAAATATTTTTCAGTAGAATTTAAAGAAGGGATTGCATTGTTTGACGGATTATGATTATTTTATACTTCAAAGTTAAAGTCAAGAACTGTTTAACCATAATTTTTCTTTCTACTACCATTAACAAAAAAGTAAATGTATTCACTATAGTTTATTTTAATTCAGGTATCTCATCCCAAAGAAATATAGCATATTATCATTTTTTATGGTAATTGTTAGAATCCTCATAATAGTCAAGCTAATGACTAGTGACATCTCCACACTATTAGGCTGAGCACGCACGAGCGACTTTTGTCACGGTGACAAAGACAAAATTGTCGCCATGGCTATTGAAACAAGTTAGAGTGCGCGCACTAGGCGACGTGACTCTTGGCCGATTGCCAAGAATTTCTTCATAGAGATCCATTGTTTTCTAGTGATATTTTTGATACTAGTGATACTGGTCGCCGTGACTTTAGTCACTCGTGCGCGCTCAGCCTTATACAACGTATCAAAAAGTATCTAGAGCGTACAAAAACTTGTGTAAATATTTAAATATCTGTATGTGGCTGTTTTGTAATTTGAATTGAGTTGCTTCTGTTTGGTAATAAAATAATTAATAATTCCCCTGCATATTTTCACACTGCTAAAAATAATAGTAATATGCATTTCTCTCAAGGTAACGAAAATATTCCGTCATATTACATTTGTAATAGCAAAATATTTAAAATAATAATTATCAATGACTTTTTAATTTGATATTTAGAGTCCTTATTAAATAGACAGCTAGATTAAGATAAAAAATTTTAGTTTATTTTGTGCCTTTTCCATATATATCTCATGTTTTTAGATTTCGTATTGTATACTAAATTTATTTTTTGATCGAATAATAGTTATTGATTAGTTAATATAACATAGTAAGGGTATTTTCCACCTTAAGCAATAAATTACATGTCTTGTTTAGTATGTTTTTGAGGTATTGTACAGCCAGCTATACAAAAGGGGGTAATTTAAAAGTGGATTATTTCATCCCTAAAAAAAACGGAAAAAAGCTTAGTACAGCAGAATTCCAATTATCCGAATCAATTGGAACCAAACTCCATACGTATGATCAAAAATTCGAATAATTGTATTTTTTCCGAAAAAGATACATTTTAATAAATTACTGCATGTATGTTGGAAGTTGGAGAAAAAACTATTTAAAAAAAAAGAGAGCTTTTAATTCATTAAATTAAAAGGCAACATTCGGATCAATTCGGATAATCGGAGTTCGGATAACTGGAGTTCTAATGTACTAAAAGTTCTACCGAAAGTTAACAGTAGTTTTAGCACGTGCGCATCATTTTACTTTGAAAAGAACTCTTAGTAATATTCTAAAGACATTCCCGAAACTCCCTTCCGAACAACTCTTGACAAAAGTCGCATCTCACTAAACGCAGCATCTTCACATTCCCTCAAAAGACGAGAAAGAGAGAGGGGAAAGGAGCTGCTAATCACCTTTCTCCCCTTCGTTGGAGACCTTGGAGAGCTCTACAAAGTGCGTGCCTATGACGGCGTCGTTGACTGGATCGTTGTCTCGCAGCTGGATCTTGATCCGCTGGCACAAGGGCGGGAACATCTCCGTGAACACGATCTGCTCGTTCCACGTGGGGCAGCACGTTCCCTTGCGCACAGACGTCTTGCCCTGAAACACACAAACACTCCACATACTTAACATTGAAAGAGGGTGAAATGGCTTTTTTTGAGGTACCACCTTCTGTATCCAACTTTTGGATTTCTGAGGTTCGATAATTTTAGTTATGATGCCCTAGGAAAACGAGGCTAAAATTCGTCTCTTTACGCATTCATTTCTGCAATATTTTCACGGATTAATTCCGTAAGCTAGAAGGCGGAATTTTACCGGGAAATATTTCACGAACTAATCCAGTGTATACTTACGCCTAACACAAAGTGATCATATTGCATATTGAGACTACAGAAGTGTTTTTTCAGGGTTAAAATGTGATTACTTAGGATAAAATGTTTTAAAGTTTTTCAATCGTTTAAAAGTGAATAAACAGTTTAAATGTCGTTAAATCACAGCAATTAAAATTCACAGAGCAGCTATCTTCTAACGCTCACGTCCGCGCGATCGAAAAACTAAACGTGGAAAAGGAATGTGTTACGTGTGATGATGCCCCCTTAGAGAAAATAATCAACTATAATTTATGAAAATACACTAAAACTATAAAAAATGACACTTAAACCATCTTTCTAATCCTGGCCATTCGCCCTCCCAATGTTCACTGTGTAACGTTTTTTTCTAACAAGTCTGTGATACATTGCTACCTGATAATTCGTTTTCCTTGCATCACTTTTATTTCAATGTCAAACTGTAAAACTACTTTTCCTTCATAACTGTTAGAATGCAGGAAAGCCTACAATTAAGTGTCATCTATTTTCACTGCATTCCTTGCAATGTCCTGTAAAAGTAGTTTCTCCTTTAATATAGTTTGTTTGCAGTGAACACAACTTTGTAAGAATATAAAAAGTAGTTTTTAAAAAAGACATTTGGAAAAACGGAAAAATATACCAAGGTAATAATAATACCTAAGAAATATTTAAGAATGATTTTAAGTTGATAATGAATTGTAAAAATGTGAAATTTACTTCTTAAAATGCAGTTATCATTCTTAAAAATGTTAATCAATCTTTTATTTTTAATCACAACGTTTTTTGAGCAATTATTTAAAACAATCTCATGATTCCAGTTAAATAGTAACTTTTTAATAAACCTTTTCCTACTGGATAGAATCAAAAAGCTTTGTAAATCATTAAAATGAAAAAAAAAATTGCTTTAATACCATCGATAAATACTTCCGAACCAAAAACTATTTCCAAGTTAATAAACAAAAGACGAATAAACTATAAGGTTAGACTAGAATGGGTTCCACATTTCACTTTGTAGCAGCCTAGTCAGCATAAAGTCACGGTCTTCGGAAAAGTCCTGAAGAAAATGAAGCTAGACATTTCACGAAATTGGTCTTAAGAGAGAGATCCTTCGGTTATATTGGGTACCAAGTTGCATCGTCTCTCAAGACAGAAGAGCTTAGACTAACTTGAACGAGCAGTAACTGTCTTTCCAATAATTGGATAACTGGATTCATGACACGAAATCTCGATAAAGACTTTCCGAAAAAGACACCTCCTATTTACTGGACTTCCGATCCACCAAAAGTGTCCCTTTTGTCACTTCGGGGCACGACTGGATTTCTGTATTGTGCGGAGAGATAACTTATTGTTTTAAAGAGTAGGTGGCTCTTTCGGGGATATTTCGAAATTTATAAGATATGGGAATTTATTACTTAATTTTGTAAGTCATAACTTAGATCGCGGGCTAGATTTTCTACAGTGAAATTTTTGATTGGAATAATATTCCCTATGGTCCCCAGAGAACCTACTTAAAATTGTAGAAGGCTTATAAAACACATTTGAAAATTACCAAAATTTTAATAGGAATTAAATATTATAGAGACTACTTAAAGTATAGATTCAGGAAATGAATATTTAATTCAATTACAAAAAATAGATTGTAAAATCACGATTTTAACATTTAAAGATAAAATGGCCTCGCAATCAAAAATATACTTCTAAATGTGATGTATTCAAACAATAACTTTAAACTTTAAAAATTATCAATCGAAATTGGTCAAACTCCCCTCTGAAAAATTGGATATTTTTTAAGGGATTGAATTTTTATTTAAAGAGAAAAAACATCAATGAAACAAAGTTTTCATATTTCACTAGAGCTTTTAACATACTTTAGGTCATATCTATTAAAATGAACAGTATAGGAGGACTAAAATTACTACTTGGACGAAGGTGGAGGATTTTCAGTTCCAAAGCCCTCTTTCAAAAGTAGATTCAAAACTAGTTCTCTAAACCCCTAACTCTTATTTATTTAACATACTAGGTCTATTAAGGTTTAAAAGATATCTCTAGGTTTTTCTAAAACAAATTCACACAAAAAAACTTTTAATACAACATTTTTTTTCTCAAAATTTCTTCCTCTTAGGCAGACAAAACTTCATCAACATTTGGGTAAAAAGAAAGAAAATCCAAATTATTTTCCAATACCATCAAACTAATATTTAATAATATGTATTGAGTTTTCGTACTCACCGTTAGTCCCGCAAATGAGACTTGCACGTAAGGATCTACCAGATCTCTCGCTTCACCCGTGAAGGCTTTCTTCACGTTGGCGACTATTCCTGCGTTCATCCTAGGCAAGCCGTCTGCACGGTAGATCTTGACAATGAACCGGGCGTGTTGTCTTTCTGCTGGAACTCCCTCTGGTAACAGAAGATTCCTGAAGAAAGTTTTAAAGTAATAATCAGCAGATTTCTGAAGAAAGTTCATAAATATCATTGTATCAGCAGATTTCTGAAGAAAGTTTAAAAATATCATTGTATCAGCAGATTTCTGAAGAAAGTTTTAAAATAATACTGATGCATTTAAGTTTATGCGTCTTTTCAAACTGAGTTGAAGAGATTATACCTATTTGGATGTAGGACTAAACGTATATCATCGAATAATGTCAAAAATTTTACGTAATTAGCCAGTTACAACTAATCCTTTAGATTTTTGTACAAATAACGTTTACCTTATTATGCTTCACCTTATTTTCCTTTATTCGTAAATACTGTGTACATGTTTCCAGAGTCCATTTTTGAAAGTTCCTGAGATTACTTAGAATTTTGAGAATAAAATGCATGGGAAAATAATTTTCGATATGTGTAACTTGATAGTAACGACCTTGTCAATAATAATGATTTCCCCCACATAAGCTAAACTTTATTAAATTATTTTCAAGTAATTTATTTAGAATCTTAAAAGTTCCTTTCAGAAAAGGTTTCTTAGAATGTGATGCTAGAACTACCTACTCTAAAAGGATATTTTGAGTGAAACGAATTGGAACATTTGTTATAAGTTTATTTATTATGTTCAAAAACAACAACAGAAATAAAATAAAACTGTCGCAGAGTCTTCATTAGTATTTCTGATAATCTAAGAAGAAAAATTTCCCCTCCAGAAAACCTTCACAAATATATATTTTCAGATTATGTATGTCTTTCACCACAGATTCGTACTAACGTTAATAGTTGCAATATGCTCGTAATAACAAAAACATTAAAATAACAGAATAACATTCATGACCTGATCATGTATTTAATCCCCCTTAAAAATAGCAAATAATCATAAAATCAGGCCATGATATCAACTATTCCTAAATAACATTCTATGAAAACTGCTTAATTTTAAGAAAAAACATTGGGTTTGGTTATCAAAATATTTCTACTAAATGATATTAAACGTAAAAGAAATTTAATTCTTAAAATCATATTTAAAAAAATAGAGAGGTAAATTAATTTGAAAGAAAAAACCCTCCCACAAAAAAAAAACTTTTTAGTCCATATTCCAAAGCCTGCACTGAAATGTATCAAAAGTAGTAAAGTAAAATAATGTCGAGATTTCTTTAAAGCATTATATTTAAGAACAAATTCTATGATGTCCTTCTAAAAACGTGTTTCTTCTGCAGAATATAGGAATAAAAAGTAAAATAAACTTGTGTAGGAATCCTTACAAGACTTCTATTCAGAAGTTCTCTTTCGTAAAACTTCTTTTATGTTTGTTACTCAGGTGACTTTGTGGATGAAAGAAAATATATTAAAAGAACAACGAGAATTCGTCCATAAAAAGTAGTTTTCTACCTACGTATGTTATAAAAAAAGTAAAACAGGAATGTTCAAAATGACGAAACTTAGAGAGGTTGCAGTACATTTATTTTTCTTACAATAAAATATTCCATATGAATTAACCATATACATATTGGTTATTGAATACAATATTCCGGTGCCAAATAAATATAGTAGTAGCCTATTTATGATATTCATTTTCCATTTTTTCCCCTGTTGAATCATTATTCCAAGAAGTTTTATTATTTATTTTTGGTTTAATAACAGTGTAGTTATGTGTTCACTGTTCAGGCATCATAAAATACCTTATAGTATTATATTTCATCATTATTATCTAGTTTAAACATACATCTAGCCCTTTTTTGAACGAAGATCTAAAAGAACTATCCCTTTGAGAACTATATATTTACATTAAAAGAACTCATATATTTCTGACCATTCATCTAGGATAGTCCCTCAAAAGAAAATTTAGTGTTTTGATGAAAAAGGATTTTTATCTTTTCAAATTGACTCGACAATGTGAATGTTTATTATCTATTTATTGTCTGCTTACTGTTTTTATTTTTTATGTAATTACCTTCAAATGAATTACTTGTATGTACTGTATTAATATTTTTTAAACATTTTATACTCGACAGCAAAGTTTCCTGACCCTATGACGTCACTAACAAACAAAGTAGTTCCCAGCGCCGTGTCTGAATTTTGAGTGAAATGAAGTACGTCAATTTAAAAATATGATTATTTTGTTAAACCCATGTATATATAGCGTCTTTTTTATCACGATTTGCGAACCGAAACTCCTCCTAGCAACCCAAAAGGATTTCTGTTTCCGCAGTTTCTGTTTCCGAGTAGTGACGTCATAGGGTCAGGAAACGTTGATGTCGAGTATAAAATGTTTAAAAAAATTAATACAGTTAATATTTTTAGAGACGGTTACACACATCTTTCCTCAAATTTTATACATATATTAGTTACTAGAAATTGATTTCTTAATAAAGACTGAAATTACTTCAGCATGGAATAAAGAGGCTCTAAATAATAGTTGGACGAAATGGAAAGTCATTTTCTTTTTGAGTCATTTAAAACCAACATAAATACTTCCAAACATACGCAAGTGAAATGAAAATAACTTTTTAACTGTTTCTGAATGAAAAATTGCTTCTGAAAAAAATCTATCCAAGAAACTTGTTTGTTAAACTTGACAATTGAAACAAAAGTGACTGACAAAAAAAAAATTTCAAATACATTTACTAAATACTTACGCCTCTATATCATCTTCATCCTTTTCACTCTTTGGTGGTGGCTGAAAGAACGTATTCCACTTCAAAATAACGCAATAAAAACATAAATAAATAATGAGTAAAATCCATTCGATAGGGAAAAACAATTTGTTTTTTTGTGACACTATTTTTCGATTTCAATACAATTGAGTGGCAGCTATTTATTCAGCTGGGAAAAACCATTTTAAAGTGGTATTTATTTAACTGTTAACAGTTATAAGTGAAACAAATATTAAGTGAATCGATATCACTTTTTAAATAAAGTAAAATAAAAAGAGACTATTTTTACATACATGTTGATTCTGATGATGTTATAATTTAAAATATAATTTATTTGAGCAATCTTCAAGCTATTTTCTCTGTTATTACGTTATCTGTACTTGGAAATAATAAGTTTTGAACTTGCCTGTATAAGATGGAGAAGGAAAATGTTTCAGAAATAACTGCTTCCGCAAAAACTGCTTTTGAGTTTCCAAATATTTCTCTGAAACTCTTGATTTATAAATTCAAATATTCTATCGAAGGCGGTTATGTTTGGCTAACGGTTAAGCTAACTTAGTATTCTACAACCCACGAGAGCATGATGTAAATATTTTCGAAAACTGAAATCAAGTGGCCAAAACTTTTGAAAGATGTATTTATTTATTAAGGAAATTTCCGGGATTATAGGACGTGGTCTGTGAAACGTCTGGGGATAATGTTCACAGACCACGGCCCATAATCCCCGAAATTTTCTTAATAAATACTTATGATTCCGACGGTGAAAGTAATCATTTCATCATTTTATACGTAATATATTTTTTTGCCAAAAATAATCACTATGATATAGTTACAATGGGAAATTCCAGCAGTTTTATTTGATAGAAATATCTAAGAGAGGAAATATACGCTCAATTTTTTTTAAATTACAATGTTTATTTATTTTTTAATTCAATTTCAAAGTTTGACTTTTGAAAAGGGCTCGAAATCAGTAATGTTATGTCATTCAATCCTAATAGAGCATTTTCAATCACATGACTCGGACCTAACAACGGCCTTAGCAACAGAAATGTTACAGTTTTTTTGCCCTACAGAGGTTAACAGTTACAGAAAATGACTGGCCGTGGAATTCTTCTATTGGAGCATTTGCAATCACGTGATCCCAAACTTAAAAACAGCCTTATCAACAGATAAACAACGGCCTTAGCAACAGTCAGTTAAAAGCCCTACAAAGGTTAACAGTTAAAAGAAAATAACCGGTTGTGACGTCACCTGAAAACACTCTATGGATTAGGATTCAAAGCTATAGAGCATTCGCACATGACGTCACTTGGAGGACAAAATCAACGTTGCTAAGGCTGTTGTTAGGGGCGGGACATAGAAGTATCCAATAGCAGAATTCGCAGATGATGTCACTGGAGGAATAAAACAACGTTGGCCGTTGTTAGGCAGAGTCATGTGATTGAAAATACTCTATAGAGTGTTTTCAGGGGACGTCACAACCGGTTATTTTCTTTTAACTGTGTACCTCATGTAGGGCTTTTAACTGTTGCTAAGGCCGTTGTTTATCTGTTGCTAAGGCGGTTTTTAAGTATGGGGTCACGTGATTGCAAATGCTCCAATAGAAGAATTCCACGGCCAGTCATTTTCTGTAACTGTTAACCTCTGTAGGGCAAAAAACTGTAACATTTCTGTTGCTAAGGCTGTTGTTAGGTCCGAGTCATGTGATTGAAAATGCTCTATTGGTGATTTGTGTTTTTTACTTTAAATTATTTAAAAAGAGCGGGAAAACAGATCTGACGTCATTGAATCCGAAACAGTGGTCTTAGGATTCAAAGAAATTGTCGATTATTACTTTAAAATATTGAATTAACTACTTTTTTTAAAACTTTTCGTGTCAAATTTTTGAATTTAGAACCTTTTTATTATTGGAAAAAAAGCATTTAAAAAAATGGAATGCTTAAGATAACATTTTACTGAGTTAAGAGGAGAAAGTGAAAGTATTTAGGTCATATTAAATAAAAAAACCCAATTAATTCATACTAACACCTTTTGTAACCAATATATTTAAATTTAGAAAAAGTTTCTATACCATATATTACATTTATTGCTAAACATTATAAGATTTCAAGGCAGCCTCATAATGAAAATTAAATCATACGCAAAACCTTAAGATATTTGAATTTCGTCTTATAATATTTTGATTTAAATGCTTTAAAACCTAAAACTATTATCCCAGGATGAGACTTTTCCCAATTTATAACATTATTTTAATTTACCAGTAACATTATTTTACTTATAACTCAGTATCAATTATCATCGTACATTATTTAGTACATTGCTAACCCAAAACTCATAAATAATTCTTTAATGCTTAACTACCCTGTTTCTCTCTTATATTCTCTCTTTCTATTATGCATAAATTCAAGTTAGAAAATGTCCACGAGAAAGACAAGAAGGTAATAACACACAAAAACTATATATGCTCAAGTATATCTAGCTGTCAATTACTTAAGGGTACGTCGCTCAGGTTCTTTCAAAGTTGCTTCAAGTTTTCTTTCCTTTCTTATCAACTATTTGTGAGGTTTCGTTGGGGAGAGGCGTGTTAAAAAGAAGTGGTAAATTTTTTACCTTGACAGTGTCACCTTTTCCAGCGACAGAGATGTCACATTTGAGGTATCCTTTGGGACCAGCCGTGATGTCATCTGTGTCAGTCAATAAAGCCCATTTGTGGTAGAACTGATGATCTGTAATATAAAAAAAATGTTAAAAAGTTAAAGATGTTTTTATCAAAATCCATCACAAAGAAAGGTCACTTGTTTGATGGGTAAAACAGATTTTTAGCTTTCTATGGAGTAAGCATCCGTAAGCACGATTTAAGTCTGGTATCTTAACAAGGGAGCAAAAGTTTAAAACGTAATAGATCTAATTGTAAATTGTAAAACAAATGTAAATTAATTTTTTGGTGTTTCATTTCATAGATTACATATTTTTCTAGTGAAGCTTTAACATAAATATTGAACTATTAAAGATTTTTGGCATCAATTGAAATTATCAATGTATAAGTAGTTTTCACAAAATATTGAACTTCCGGTACACTAATACAAATCTACATTAATATACATTAGTCTTGAATAAAGATTCATGTATAAAAAGTTTATATCCAGCATTTTTTTTTCATTTTACGAATCAGGGAAAAACATTTAAGTTTGTTCCAAATGCAAATTCGGTCTACTTCCTACCCTAAACCCTCCTAACCCCACTTTTCACAAAAGTATTCAATTTCAGAATTTGAAATGAAATAATTGGGAACTAAACTTCCAATTTTTCTTTAATTTTAGTATTAAAATATGAATTTAGTTTATCAAGTTTATTGTATAAAAGTTAAATCTAATTTGGAATTTAATTGGCAACACGATCATCAAAACGAGATTGAGGATTATATTAATCAACAACCTATATATTATTTGATTCATGTTCAAAGCTGAAAAAATATCCCTATCAATTTTAATAAACTCCTGTAACTATTTAAAACAAAACAGATCTATGCCGTTGACTGAAGTAGAAAAAAAAAAACCCTTCAAAGTTCAAGTGTACAAAAAAAGTTCTAGAAATAATACAGGGGGTATTTTACGATCCCACATCACACATAATTTCGGAAAAACTTTATCCGAGGGACCCATAAGTGTTTCGATAAAATATCGTAGTAGCTATTTTACGAGGGGCGGTTCTTAGTATAGGAATGATAAAACGAGCAAAGATAAAACTTTGGAAGAAGAGAACGAAATTACTACAGTGAGTTTCCAAATTATTGATCACATTCTGAGAGTGTTAAATCATCCTAAAGAGCGATTATTTCCTTTGGGAAAACAATGTTTACGTATTAATTTAATATTCATGCAATAAACTTCAAACGGGATAGAAAAGGTGTAAGTTGTTTTTATTTGAGTATTGAGTAGATCTTGAGGCATTTGTTTTGCTCTTTTGGAAGTCACTTAGCCTTCTTCTTTCATAGTGGTTTTACACTATGAAATATGCGGTACACTCAAAAGATATTTATTATGGTCTCTTTTTTTGCATTACAAAGTTAATGAGTTATGTTTTGCCGAGTGATACAAGATGATGCATTTTTTCATTAAAAATAAAACTTCATTAGTTGATTTGAAATCACTTAACCTTTATGAAGAGACATTTTTAGTTTTCGTTTATATAAACTCATCTCAACTTCAAAAGGTTTTATTAAAATGTTTTCATAGCAATGTTTTCTACGTTGCACTAAGAAAATCCCTTTGCGTATTTTTTCAGGTCAGTCAGTCATAACAGTCGTTAGTTCACACTATTAAAAAAAAGTTTTGTGAGGAGGTGTGAAATCAACGGTTACCAATCTCAAAAATTCAAAATCTCACGTCTCCAAAAACTTAAGATGAACTATAAATGTAAATATTTACACATCTGAAGTCCCTGAAGATTTCTTTCCATCTTAACCCGCTTACGCACGCTAAGGTAACTTGTATGAAATGATTTTTTCTATCAGTCCGAAATTTTCAGACTTTTACTAGACTCTAGAAACTCAAATCGATTCTTGAAGGTTTCCCGAAGAATAACATATTTACACTTTGCTTTTCTACTCCATGGACGACGAAAACTTTCATCAGAGTTGAAGCCGTTATTCTGGCCTTTAAAATTTAATGATTTTTTGGAATAGAGAAGCAGGCGAATCTTTCGGATGAAAGAAAATAACTTATTCATTCGTCCATCAAGCTCGAAAATCTTTATACGAGCATCGTGTTCTCAATTTTGAAAGATCTAAAAATTGCTTACTGTTTCATGAGATTGGCGTTTAGGTATGATAATATTGAGATTGTCAATATTGAATAAAACCGTTATTTTTGTTACATCACTTTCTGCAAAAACTTATTGTGGTGCTATTTGAAAGGTTTTACTTTTTAAAAGAAAGTAGAAAGAGCATGGCATTTGCTCACGAACTATTCAAACTGTAGAAAGGAACTTGGATTTAAATAATTTATTTATGGAAAAGAAATTATAATGCATATTTGGTCAAAAATATCCTTGTTTGTATGGTAAAAAATTTTATATTTAATTGGCCGTCGAAATAACCGCAACATCTTTGCACTTTGCACCTACCGAGTGAAAAGTAAGTACATTACAGGTGTGTGTAAGGTTGAAACTGCGTAAAAGAAAGTAAACGTAGGGAGATACACAAATTTTAGATGGATTAACTATTGGAAGAAAAAAATACAATAATAAATTTGTATGGGTTTGGAAATTGTAACTTATAGGTTCCCCTTAATGTCCCCTTTTGGAATAATAACAGTAAATAACCTAAAAGTCCAGAGAATATGCTTAGAACTTCGTGTTTTATGTATTTTCTGTCAACACATACGTTTGTTTGAAAGTCCCTGAATAGGGATTTGTTTCCTTTTTAAAGCACACGAGTATTTTTTTCGTAAATACGGTACCATTTGTTTATACAATACAAATCACAATGTGTTTGAAAGACCAATGGCCTTATTCACTGTTACCTGACCATCGGTTAAAGAAGGATTCCACCAATCAGTCAGCTAAAAGATCACTTTCTTTCTTTAGCTGCTGGTTAACCACTGGTCAGGTGGCGGCGAATAAGGCCCTTAATAATATCAATTTAAGCGTAATGCTTTTCCCTTGACCAGTTATTAAAAAAAAACCCGGCTATCTAATTTTATGAAAGTAAACCAATATCACGATTACACGTCGTATAAAATTACGATAAAATAGTACAGAAACGGGCTTCACATTTTAAAAATTTAATAAAGAGGCGCGTTTATCCACAAAACTGTCAAATCTTTACCCCAGCTTTTAGGATAATCAAATTTTCTTCCGCCGCAAACAAAGCTGTTCAAGAAAAGAGAAATCAAAGAAAGGGATTCTTTTGAAAGTTTAACACAGAATAATATAATATTAAATCTCATTGCAGCAACAGCGGGCTAACACACTACAAAAACACGAGCATCTCAAAAGTACCATTATGACATAAGCCTTATAAAGTCTAATCAATTACCACGGGGGAAATCTGCCAGATTTTGAGAATTCCCTTTTACGTCTTAAAAGTATCCTGAAATTAATTAGTCACACAGGCTGCTGGAAATTAATTCTCTCCGATATTTTTGCCTCAAGAATAATAGGCTTCTTAAAAGGACAAAAGGATCGGAAAATTCCTCTCGGGGGCCGTGTATTAATTAAGAGAGTTCGAAGAAAAGGACCACTGAAGCAAAAGAATTCAAAAACGAATTATTCAATAATAGTTTAAGTACAATGAATGATAATAACCGTGTATTGGTCTTATTTATGTGTGATTCAGGGTATTTTTCTGTTGATATCGTGACAATCGTTATGACATTAATCTGATAGGAGATAAGTTAGTTAGACTCAAAGGGAATCAAGAAGAAGAATTAAACACAAAAGACACAAGGGATTATTGATTTTGAGGCAAAGGAGTTATTCCCAGATTTCAGTTAAAAAGTAAAGTTTATTTTTCTCCGGCAAAATTTTTGTTTATTTCTTATAGAAGGTAACCATTCATATGCAACGAGAAATGATTTTCGAACGCTAAGATATGATTTAAAATTCAAAAATATTCTTTGTCAACAAAAAGTTGTAACAAACAAAAACAAAAACAAAAAGACTTTTGTAGAAGTTAAATTAAAAGTCACACTTTTTTCGGGGGGAGGGAGCCAAATGATTTAATACAGAAATGGACTCAAAAAGATAAAGCATTCTCCGTGTGCGACAGACACATATTGTTTACCAAGAATTAATAAATACAAAAACTACCCTGGAATTATATCTCTGGCATCGTGTCAATTGAGCCTCAGCGCATCAGTTCTTATAAATCTTGCTGAAAAGAACATAGATGTTTAAAATTGAGAGAAATTTCATATTTCTTTGATTACATCCAGATCTATTGCTCACATTTTAATAAAATTTGGTAGCAACATAGGTTGGTGGTACGGTACTAAAAATAACCATTTTATAATTATTATTTTAAATGTATGCGTAATGATTGTCGGAGGTCACAAGAATAAGCCAGATTTAAATGTCCTTGACCACGAGTTTCTTTATATTTTTTTTTCTCAGAAACGCTGTTTTCGTCCCTGGAGGGTTCTTGAATGATGGGGTATGCTATTGCCCTATCAAGCGCCCACTACACGGCCTGTAGAGGTCATAGCCTTGTGATCTGGCTGGTCATCCCTTATGACATCCCTTTTAAAGAAAATAGTCAATCGAAAGAGCATCATGAAGTTGAAGATTGCCGTCTATCAAAAGAAAATATTGAACAACAGGATGCGTGAAGAAGTTGAAGGTTCCCTGAAATAAAAGGATGCCCCCTACAAAGCCCAGACTACACGAAAATCCGACTTCCTTAATTAGCCGTTTCCAAAAGCGGTAAAAATTTCGGTGGAATTTTCGCCCGTCGGTTGTAGTTAGGAAATTGAATATTTATCGCTGTCCGAACCTTTTCGGGTTTTAAAGAAGAGGACCCATTGAAAGGGACGGAGAAAAACGAACTGCGCTCCAGGATCTAATCGAACCACGGGGGCTTAACGTTGGGGCAAGGGAATAGTCGCATTTATTTTCTTTCTGCAAGCGCTTCAGGTTCCAGATAAAAGTGGTATTTCTTTGGGAATAGAAAAAGGTTTTTTTGGTTAATGGAGGTAGTTCCGTTAAGTTGAACTGACGAAGTGGGATAAATATTCTATGCTTGACTTAGAGGTGGGGGAAAGAGGAAAAAAATTTTGGGAGGAAATTACTTTTCGATTAACTGTTAGCGGCGTAAAATTTGCTTAGCGTTAGACCTCTTTGGTTTTCGAATGAAAGATCGAACATTTTTTTTTGAGCGATTGAAAACTACTGGTATTTTTTTTGTGGTTGAAATGGATTAGGAGGTTTTTTTTTACTGGGATTACAATATTTGTTCTAAAGATGAACTTTCAGTTGGTGTTATTTTTTTTAAAAAGTTCAAAAATTTAAACAAAAATCGCAATAAAAAGGATTATTTTCACAAAATTGAATCCCGCTTCTCTATTGAATTTTAAAGTAGGGGAGAAGGGGCACTATATCAAATTTTAAAGCATTTTAACTTTATATCCTTATTGATTAATAAAACTAATATAAACTTAATAATTTCAAATAATTTCGAACTAAAACGATTAAGATGCCCATTTTGAACTTTTCATTGCTGTACGTTAAGGAGCTATCTAACCCATTTTATGGTAACTCTAAAAATAAAACTGATACAAAATTTCTCTTACCACTTTGAGCAAAAACTGTTCCCACGTCTAATTTGAAAGAACCTATCACTTTACCAGACCTAATTATGTTCCGGGAATGCAAGACCTGTTGATCAAAAGAGAATAACAATTTTTTTTTTAATTTGGTACAAAATACTTTTTAAAAATATTTTGAATGGGGATATGAATAAGTTAATAAAGTAATACTAACCGTTAAACTAATCATCTTATCAAAAAACATCATTGGAGCCATATGGAAGTCAAAAACGAAATACTGTAAGGAAAATAATTTATAGTTTAACAACATAAATAAAATAAGGATAAGTATATTTTTTTGTCATAATTCCGTTTAAGACAGTAAAATTCAATAATTAGGGGTGATTTCCCCCCTAATTAATGAATTAAATAGCAATAAAATAGTATTAATTTAGCCCATAGTATTTACTCTTAATGATATTATTTTGGGTAAAAATCAACAGAATTCTAAATACGCTTCTCTTGCCCTTATGCCAATACTTAGATATTATTTAAATTAAATAAAAGAGTTATATGATTCATTTGAATTTTAAAATACATTAGAACTTCCATTTTCAGGATTATTCACATCTAATTGATTTTTTTACGATAAGGTGCATTTTTTCACATCTCCTTATCGATACATAACTTAAAAGCCAGAAACCTAATAAGAAAGAAATATACTACGTATAAAAGCATGCACTATTTTCCTACAGGAGACAAGGACTCACCTCGTTGTAATAGGGACAGTTTGTCGACTCCTTGACACTGGTGTATTTCTTTTGTTCTCCTACTTGCACACACACAACGGGATCCATGTTAAGTCCTGCTAAGTGCCTGGCTTCTATCACCGTGACACAAACCTGCAAGAGTTATGACATCTCAATTCTCGAATAACAATTCCAATTCTTTTTGTGAAATTAGGTTTGCTTACGTACTTGAAAATCTTGTGCTTTGAGTTTAGCCGGAGACTCTTGATCAGACCGTCGCCTAGAAAAAAAAGAAGTAATTTAAG
The DNA here is from genome assembly GCA_963680715.1 of Tetragnatha montana. Taxonomy (NCBI): domain Eukaryota; kingdom Metazoa; phylum Arthropoda; class Arachnida; order Araneae; family Tetragnathidae; genus Tetragnatha; species Tetragnatha montana. The sequence continues at coordinate 15,745,110 of OY796676.1, read as the reverse complement.
TAATAAATAATTAAAATAAATAATAAACATTTAAAGTAATTTAGAAAAGGGATATCCATTGAAAGTTATGCTGAAACAGGGTTGGAAAAAAACATGTTTTTTTCTAAAAAAAACAAAAAACGTGTTTTTTTTTGTTTTAAACGTGTTTTTTTTTGTTTAAAACGTTTTATTTGTTTTTTTTTTCCCCTCGCCTCGACACAGAAATTCTAAAAAAATCCATGATTTAAAAATTAATAAATCAAGTTTTTAAAATTGAAAATGGATTAACAAAGCTCCCCCTGACATCAGATAAAGCTTGAAGCTTGGCTGAAGAAAAATGATTGTTTTGGAACTGTGTTACTATGTCAACAACTTCAGATTTAACATTAGAAATTTTGATATATTTTGCTAAAAGGTTTAAGATACAAGCTTAACAGTCACAAGTTATTATATTCATATTCCTTTCAGTCCTTTTCAGTTCATTGAGTGTTTTGCAGCATTGATCTTTTAAAATATTAAAATCAAACATAAGAACAGGTCAATTATAAAAAAAATATGATTTTTTAACAAGTTTATTTGTATTTTTTATTAAATAACTTTCTAGAAAAAATAAAATAAAACAGTTGGAAGTAAATACTAAGTTATATACTAATGCAATCTGTTCATAGAAAAAAGAATGGCTAAAAAAGTACATGTGTTTTAAACAATGTTTTTTTTTGCCTTGTTTTAAACATGTTTAAAACAAGTGTTTTAAACAAAGTGTTTTAAACGTAAAAACCCTGTGCTGAAATAAAAGCATAATCAAAATAAGTTGAACATCTAATTTTTGCAATTGAATACAGTTTTAGTTTGAAGCAATTGCAGTTAGAGTAAGTATTTAATAACAAGCTTAAAATAATGCGATAATCTTTTCGATAGTTGATAAAACATTCCGAATTAAAGATACATATTTTTTTATTTTGAAAGAAAAATCCCTATTCTTAAAGGTAAGAAGTATAATATATCTTTAAATTTTAAAATACTTTTAACTATGAATGATTTTAAAACTTTAAAATGTTAGGTTGTTTATAATTAAAATATAAAAATACTTAATACTCATTGGTTTAGGAAAAAATGACCGTTGAAGATTTATCATAATTTATTCATTCAAGTATAATCATTTAATTACAATTTATTTAAACTACGATGATGAGAATAAACTATTTACGCATACAAAATTACATAAATTGATAAACAGTGAACAAATTTAAAGTTGAGAAAGCCATTGCATACGAGTTTTAAGAAACTGCTCTCAATCAGCAATAAAAATTCAATTAACTCAAGCAGAGAACGAAAAGAACCAAAACTTCACACTCTGCGCCCCCTTAAAAAAACATGGCAGAACATCGGCAACGTCTTCCAAAGCCCAACATTTATCTTCCCGACCGAAAAATATACACAACAAACAAGCTTTCCCAGAACGAACGTAAAAACATTCACAGCCGCCCTTCTCCGATTTTTTGACTCACAGATTAGCAGCTCCCCGATCCAGTTATCGCTTTAATTAGACGGAAAAGGCTCCTCCAAGAACAAGCTACCCTCTCAGCACCCCCCCCTCCTAATGAACACAGAACCCCTCCAAGCGAAGCAGGCTCAAGTCTTCCCTCAAAGTTAATCAAGCATTCTACAGAATTAATACCCTTAAAGCTTGGAAAACAAAACTAGAGGATTAAAACTCCAGTGTAACAGATGGTACTGTTACGTCCCATTGCCCTTCTTACAGCGTTACGCGTTCTGCGAGGGTAAATACTGATTTGCATCGGTCGAAGTTTGACTTTACCCTCTTGAGAAACCATGGTTTTTGAGGGTTTGAGGAGAGAAAACGACCCTTTAAAGCGATTCTTTACCCTCATTCCTAATTGTGTTTGCACATAAACCAGGTAGTTTCTTTTTATCCTTTTGTTAGAGAAGCTCGCTACGAGTGATTAAATTAATCACGTTCTTGATTAATTCGCCTCGCATGGAGCTAATTAATCATTTTTTGCGACGGCTATTCCGGAGAGTTGAGTCAGCAACACGCTATGGATTTGTTATCTTTGCCTCTCTCTGAGGCGATGTTAGAGACAATTAATATTGGTCCTCTGGGTAAACGTAAAAGAATTTTACATGGAGGAGAGTGATTATTTTCGAAGCGCCTGCAGTTTTAGAGTTCTTTAAAAAGGCGATTGGGGAAATATTTGTGTTTAAAATGGATAATTAAACGCTCGGGTAGCTAAATATGTGAACTATTCCACTATTTATCGCTTATTTATGTCATGGTAAATAGATAAAACTTCAAAACTGTAGCAAATGTATCTTCCGTGATAGTCAAAATAATGATAAAACTTTTTCCACGGAAAATCTGTGCATACTAACAACTGGTATAGTAATCAAGTCCACGATAGCTCGCATAATAAATTGGCATACCATTAGGGCGAGCGCGCACAGGCGACTTTTGTCACGGTGACAAAGACAAAAACAACGTTGCTAAGGCTGTTGTTAGGGGCGGGACATAGAAGTATCCAATAGCAGCATTCGCACATGACATCACTGGAGGATAAAAACAACGTTGCTAAGGCCGTTGTTAGGTAAAGTCATGTGATTGAAAATGCTCTATTGTTTTCTAGTGATATTTTTGATACTAGTAATCCTGGTCGCCGTGACTTTAGTTGCTAGTGCGCGCCCAGCCTTAAACTGACTAAATTAACAAGCATTTTCTTGGCCCGCAGAAAGTTAGGTTGTGCTTCTAGTTTAAAAGTCATCCAGGCTTGTCCTAAAGCAGCACAATCGTCCAAGATTCGTCCACGTTTTGTCTTATATGGCCAAATTTCGTTTACTTCTAGTTGCATTTACGTAAACTCGACGTGTTTGGTACTGACCTGGCAGCTGCTGCCCATTTCTTCAGCACGACCGGCGTGTTGATGGAGTAGGGTGCTGCGGCGTCGGAACTGCTCTCGTCGAAGGGTCGCAGAAGCCTGTCCTCTTCGTCCGAAGAGCCGGTGATGAACACGTTGTCACCTCCGCGGTAGTTCAGGGTCTGAGTGGAGCCTGATGAGACATTCATAGATAGATTGAGTTGTATGGACCGAAGGGGTATTGTGATGTAAGAGAGTAAATATTTTACTTTGAAAGTGTACCTTTATGGCTAGATGGTGCCGCCTTATTACCTAAGAGTAACCCTTCGTCAGATTTTTTTTTGATAAAGAAACTAAGTCATAAAAAAATAAACAGAAAATAACGAAGGAAATATTAGAACGAAAACAAAAGTATGTAATAAACGATAAACAAAAAAAAAAAACAAGACAGAAACAGAAAGATTCTGTTTAAGTCATAAAAAATAAACAGAAAATAACAAAGGCAATATTAGAACGAAAACAAAACTATGTAATGAACGATAAACAGGCAGCAATAGAAAGACAAACTTGATAGAAAATGATAAAATGAATACATAGTAAATAGTTTCTCAATATTCAAACCAAAATTAACATAGAAAATATAATCAGGTCTTTTATGTATGTAGTCAAGTCAGAATGGATCATAATTGTTAAAGACTATAATTAACTTACTTACAACTATTTTAATGCGAGTTTTTAGTAAGCAATTGATATGGAGATGTATTTTTCGGAAGTCACATATCCTCATAAAAATATTTACTTCAGAAACCATTTCCCCAAAATACTTTCGTTTCTTAAAATTTTATCTCCGTAGTAAACTTATTTATTTAACAGAAAAGCACACATCGATACAAACCTAATGCATGGAGCTATTAGAGTGATCCATAATAGAGATTTAGCTCCAATTCAAACCTCAAACTCAATTAGCGTATTATGTAACTTGCTCATTATTGCATTTGACTCAGGCTTCGCATTTCATAATGAAGTTATCTTTTACTACCTAAGAGTTTTATAACTGTTATACACCTCCAGGCCAGTATTAGAATAATTCATTCGAGACTGTTTGATGACAATATTAAGCTAGGGAAATATCTCTAGCCAGCTACTATTCATAGGATGTTGTTAATAGTATTTACTATGTTTGGGGACACTATTGTATATAGAGGATCTCTGAATTAAGTTTAAGAAAATTGGAACCTAGTCAAAATATCTCCAGAGATATTGTTTGTACGAAATAGTCTGCCGTTCAGGTATTATCAAAAACTAGATTAAAAATCCTTATCTATAGGGAGGTTTATTTAAAATTATACTACATATAAAGAAGAATAACACAAGTATTTCCAAACTTAAAACACTACTTTATGAATTTAGTAGTACCCTTGATAGAGACCCCTTTTAAAGCTTCAATGAAAAATAGGAAATAAATTTTCATACGTGTTTAATCAAGTTAAAAATTTCATTTTCCTTTATCATCCCTTACTTTAAACCTTCAAGGATCTTCTTTAGATCCTTTCTCTCTCGATTTTCAATACTTTATCATACACTATCTGATTCTATTCCTTTATCTATCCCGTTCATATTCGCTAGCTTATTTTAGACACCAAGTATTCAAATATTGCCAAAATTTTATTGTTTCCATCAATATAACTGCATGGTATGTATTAATAGGTTTGTTTGCAGTTTTCGGCGATATTTCAAATCTTTGGCGTCCAAAACGACCTAACTGTTTTGAACAGTATGTATAACTGAAAAGTATCCGTTATCGAAACATCAAGATCACTGAATGTAATATGTTAAATTTTTATAGTTTGGTTTAAAATAGAGATGTTATCAAAGGTTAGACTAATTTCAGTGTTTCTTCATGTTCAATAACTCCATACGTTTGAAGAAGAACCTTTTGAATTAGATTTGAAGCATTAACATCCATATTCACAGCACAGCCATCATACGTCGGTGTTAACTTCTTGGTCAAAGAAGGATTCCACCAATCAGAGTGAGCGAAAAGCTAATATCTCTTTCTTTATCTGTTGGTTAACACCGACGTCGATGGCTGTGAATATAGCTGTAAGGGATGTTATGAAAGGTTGGACAGAACGTATGAATGAGTGCATGAGGAAGGAGTCCGCACCGTATTCGAGCTGCTCCGAGTCCTTGAGCGACTTCCTCTCGTCCTCTTCCGGAGGTGGCCGCTGCTTCCCCAGCTTCATCATGCTGGCCAGACTGCGCATAGTGGCCGGAAGGGACCTACTTCCCGTAAAAAACAAAGATTATTAATAGACTCTCGTGTTGAGATTTCCAATTTAGACTTTTATGTATTTTACAACTCAATAAAAAAGTACTTAATATTACTAACAAGTTTGAAATCATAGAATAAATGAATGGCAATGATTTTACATCTAAATCTAATATTTAATCACTAATCTTAATTAATTATTTATTATTACCTTGTAACAAACTAATTACAATCACCGTTAACTATTATATAATAATCTTCTGAACTCAATAAAAGTATCTAAATGTTTTTAAATCAATATAATTTTAAAGAAATATTTTCCAGTGATGAATATTTAGATTCCAGTAGTGAGAACGAGTGCTAAGTACTCATTTCATTCAATGCACTTAAACTATTGTAACGTAGTGAAGAAGAAGAGCGTTTAAATTCTGCTGCGAAGTGAAGAAATCACTCTCGCTTGTTTATATATTTTTGTAAGTCTAAGCTCGGGGGGCTGTCCCGAGATCGAAGCGGCATAATAAACGTCAGTTTGGTTTTACTTAGTTGGCTGTTTTATTTTGGGTAGACTTCTTTACAGCCGGGTTAAATTGGTGGCAGCGGTGGGATGAGAATCTACGGCCAGTAAGGTATTGATTAGGTTTATAGTGATTATAAAGATCTGAGCTTTTGTATTAGAGTGATAGATCAGATGGTAGATAGTTTGAATTTTCCAGTTGTGGATTTCTGTTTGCTTCGGTTTTGTATAGGATTGGATTACGGTAGGTGGTTTTGAGCTTTTGATAGAGGTTTGAATAGTTTTAGTTTGTGAATAGTTGAATAGATTGTGTTTTGGATTTTGTGAAAATTGGATTACAGTGATCGCGTTTTGGATTTGGCTTTTGATTAGGTCAGGTTGATCTGATATTGTGAGTTAGCAGTTGGAATTGCGTTTCGAGTTGTTCTGTTTAGAATTGGATTTTGTTCTGATGGTTGTGGGTTTCTAATTATGGCTTTTCTTGCAAGGGGTAGGAAACGGGACTTGGTTAGGGTTGCGGAGGAACTCGGTGAATCAGTGGAGGCTTCAGATACGATTCCGGAGATTAAGGCTGTTATTAAGGGTAGCGAAAATTATGAAGAGGAAGAGGTTAAGTTGATTTTGGAACGAGTCATTAAAGAGAGGGAAGTAGAAGAACAGGAGATACTTCGAAAGGATCAGGAAAGAGTTCAATTAGAACAGGAAAGGATCCGACTGGATCATGAATTAGAAGTAAAAAGATTAGAAGTGCAAAAGGTTGAATGTCAATCTGGGAAAGTAACGGAAACTGGGGTAGAGCAGGCTGGTAGAATACCGCTGGCACAGATCATGCCTAGATTTGATGAGAAAAGAGATGAAATGGGTTTGTTTCTAATTAATTTCGAGAGGAGAGCTAATATGGCTGGGGTTCCGAAAAAAGACTGGGTGGCTTATCTGTTGAGCGTTTTACCTGCTGAGCTGTCTAACATGTTGGCCAGGGAATCACCCGAGGATGCTAACAATTACGATGTGGTCAAGAGTATCATTTTGAAAAGATACAAAATGAATAGTGAAGAGCTGAAACGGAGCTTTTATCGGCATTATAAATCACAGGAAAAGTCTTCGGAGACACTTCGCCCAGGAACTGAGTGGTTATTTTACTGAATGGATTGGGGATCTGAATATTCAAACCTTCCAGGAACTTAAAGATTTGATCATAACTGAACAGCTTAAGTTTCGTGTACCAGCTGATGTCAGGGAACATTTTTTGGAGGATTGGATTAAGATGAAAACACCATATGATCTGGCAGAGAGGTTGGACGAATACGAGAGCATCAGACGTAGTTTTAGACGGGAATTTCCTAAGAGGAATGGCTACGCGGTTCAAGAAGGGCATGGAGGTAGATACAAGGCTGGAGAAGGATCAAGGGATTTCAAGTCTGGGTTTCAAGTCAAAAGAGAGCATTCCAATGACAAAAATGTTGAGAGAGACTACGAAAGAAGAAGACAACCTCGTTGTTACGAATGCGGATCTTATTCGCATCTTCGACCGCAATGCGATAAGCTAAAGAAAAATTACGAAGCTGTGGCTTCAAATGAAACAGACAAGATCGGATTCAATGACGCTTTGGCACCTTACATTAGTAGAGGTAAAGTCAACGGAATTGAAATGCCAATTTTGAGGGATACTGGCGCAAGTCTAGACTTGATTTGCAAAAAGTACGTGCGCCCTTCAATGTTTACGAATGAAACCGTTTGGATTCGCACTCCGTTGGAGGAACATCCTGTATGTTTGCCTTTAGCTGAGGTGGAATTGGATTGCGTCTACGGCCATGTGATTACGAAGGCTGCTGTGTTAAGGGATACATTGGATCAGGGAAGATACCTCCTGGGGAATAAAACAGCTGCTCTTTTCGACGAATCTGAAAAGAACTCCGAAGTGAAAGTCTACATGGTCAACGCGGTTGAAACTCGAGCACAGAAGTTGAGATCTGAAAAGAGTGAACCAGGATTTGACTCCGAAGAATCAGATGCGATACCTGAACAAGTCATCGACACTACTGTAGAAGATGAAATTTTGCCGACAGTGTTACCTGAAATTCCTGAACTAGATCTTGTGAAGATGTCGAACCGAGAATTTATTGATGAACAAAAGAAATCTACTGAACTGAAAGAATTATTCGAGGAAGCTGGGAAAGACTCTTCTAGAAAGGCTAAGTACATTGTGGAGGATAAACTACTATTTTATCAAAAGGAAGACAAAGATGGCACAAAACGAAGGTTGCTTGTTGTTCCGGAGAAATGTCGAAGAAATCTGATGAAAATTGGTCATGAAGGAACGGCTGCTCATCTAGGGGCAACAAAGACAAAAGATGTGTTGTTCAAGACATTTTTCTGGCCCAACTGCTACAAGGAAGTAGAAGTCTACGTTAAATCCTGCGACAAATGCCAAAGAGTGGGGAAACCACATGACAAACAAAAAGCTCCATTGAAGATTGTTCCGGTCATCACAGAAATCTTCACGAAAATTAATGTTGACGCTTGTGGACCTTTGCCCTTATCACCGTCTGGAAACCGCTACCTGATCACGGCAATATGCATGTCATCGAAGTACCCGGATGCGATTCCTGTGGCAGATCTCTGCTCAACGACTGTGGTGGATGCGTTGCTTCAGATATTTAGTAGGATGGGATTTCCGAGAGAGCTACAAACGGATCAGGGAACATCCTTCATGAGTGCACTTACCTCAGAGTTTTTGGAGAAATTTGGGATAAAAGTTGTGCGAAGTTCAGTGCGTCATCCTCAAAGCAATCCAGTGGAGAGAATGCATCGGACTTTAAAGCGAATTTTGCGCGTCTTGTGCCTCGAAGCCGGATCAAGTTGGGAGGAAATCCTACCAAAGGCTCTTTTTGCGCTTCGAACTGTAACCCATGACAGTACAGGCTTCTCCCCAGCTGAATTAGTGCACGGTAAGAATTTGAGAACTCCAGTTATGCTGTTGTATGAAAACCTAACAGAAAAAAACAACGAAGAGAACAGTGTAGTTGACTATGTGTTTAAGCTATTGAACAGAATGAAGTATTGTCAAGAACTAGCAGTCCAAAACATGATTGATGCAAAGGAAAGACAAAAGTTGTGGTATGATCGAAAAGCTGTGAAAAGAAACTTTAAGATCGGCGACCTTGTTTTGATCGTGGCTCCTTCAAAACCGAATAAACTATCTGTGCAGTGGGTAGGACCAGGGGAAATCGTCCGTCAAATTTCTGAAACTAATTATGTTGTTAAATTTCCTGAAAGAGATAAAACCCATGTGTATCATGCAAATATGATCAAGCCGTACTATCAAAGAGCTGAAAATATCAATCTTTTGAGCTTGGAAGAAGAAAGTAAAGAGGAAGATGAAGAAATTCCAGTTTTGGATTTGGAGTCTGATCTTCCAGAGATGTCTGTTGTTATGAGGGATATTCAATTGAATACCAACTTGTCTGAGATTCAGAAGGATCAACTTGAGGAACTTTTAGTTGGATATTCCAGCATTTTTTCAAATAAGCCTGGGTGTACTCAGTTGGCAGAACATGACATTGAATTGGAAACTGAGAAACCAATTCTGGCAAGACCTTACCGGATGTCCCCTCGACAAACTGAGATTTTGAAAGCAGAGGTGGAAAAGATGTTGGCATTAAAGGTCATCGAACCGGGGGAGTCCGATTTTACTTCTCCTTTAATTCTTGTTGAAGTACCTGGTAAAGATGCTAGACCATGCATTGACTACCGTAAATTAAACAAAGTGACCAGAACTCAATTTTTTCCTTTGCCCAATATTGAGGAATTGGTTGAAAGGGTATCGGCTGCCAAATACATAACTGTACTAGATCTCACCAGGGGATATTGGCAAATCCCTTTGACTGAACGTGCCCAAAGGTATTCAGCGTTTGTAACGAATTTTGGAACTTTTAGACCCTTAAGATTGCCCTTTGGATTGAAAAATGCGCCTTACTATTTTAGCCGATTAATGGCGAATCTTTTAAAAAACTGTGAGGAATTTTCTGTCCCATACTTGGACGACGTTGCAATATTTTCTAAAACTTGGGAAAATCATTTGGATCATGTGGGAGTAATCCTTGAAAAGTTAAAATCAGCTAGACTGCATATTAAACCCTCCAAGTGCCAATTTGCTTGTGAATCTGTAAAGTACCTCGGTCATCGTGTCGGACAGGGTCAAAGAACTCCTGGAGAGTTGAAGGTTTTGGCTGTTAGGGAATTTCCTAGACCAACTACGAAAACTCAGATTAGATCTTTTCTGGGTTTAGCAGGGTATTATAGAAGATATATACCCGGGTTTTCAGTTATTTCTGCACCCTTAACTGACCTTTTAAAGGGAAAAACCCGTAAGGATGTGGTAGAGTGGAATGAAGCTTGTCAAAAGGCATTCGATGAATTAAAAAAAAGACTCTCGGAAAACCCCATTTTGTTTAGCCCTGACTTCACCAAGCCATTTGTTCTGCAGTGTGATGCTTCAAATCTGGGGATTGGTGTCGTTCTTTCTCAAATAAATAACGATGAAGAACATCCGATCATGTACTTAAGTAAAAAGTTTACCGTGGCAGAGCAAAAGTACAGTACAGTAGAGAAAGAGTGTGCCGCGATCGTTTTTGCCGTGCAAAAGTTGAAGTGTTATCTTGACGGACTTCAAGGGTTTGTGATACAAACTGACCATAACCCTTTGGTATGGTTGGAAAAAAATACTGGAACTAATCATAGACTTCTAAGATGGGCTCTTACTTTGCAGCCATTTAATTATGAAGTCATTCATCGCAAAGGGAAGCTTCATTTGAACGCAGATTGTTTGAGTCGCATCCCATAAAGCCTATTTTTCTACGGCAGGTATGATGTGATGCAAATGCCTTATTTCTGTGTTTAATGAAGAACTGTTTTATCTTTCCTTGGTTAAGAGCAGCTACCAGTTGAAAGAGGAGAACTTTTATTGACTATTAATGTGGTATTTACATTTTAAAGTGACTTTTTAATAACTTTCCTATTTTTAACTTCTTTAAGAGAAATGGGTTTTCAGGGGGATAGATTCAGTGAGAAATGAACCCCCCAAAATCATTGTTGATGTTTTTAAATATATTTTTATGTCTAATATTATCGTTTCAAGTTTTTTAGGTGAATCTAGGACTTTTCTCGCTTTACATCAAGAAAAGTTTTTGAGAGGGGAGGGATTTAGTCTGTAACGTAGTGAAGAAGAAGAGCGTTTAAATTCTGCTGCGAAGTGAAGAAATCACTCTCGCTTGTTTATATATTTTTGTAAGTCTAAGCTCGGGGGGCTGTCCCGAGATCGAAGCGGCATAATAAACGTCAGTTTGGTTTTACTTAGTTGGCTGTTTTATTTTGGGTAGACTTCTTTACAGCCGGGTTAACTTCTTTACACTATTAAGACTATTTCCTTAAAAAATGAATGTAGGGGATAAAAGTGTACTAGTACATTATGCATAAAATTCTTTAGAATAATCAGCTTATCCAAATAGGAACGTAACCACTTTTAAAATTTTCTTCCTGGTGACATTTTAATTTAAAAATGTTATGATTGAAAGATTTTTGGAATTTGGAGCTTTTAAAACTATTATAGCAGATTTCCACTTTTAATAATCGATTCTATTCAATTCTTTCTTCACTTTCACATAATTCCATAATGTGGAATGAAGAATACAAAGTCAATATCTACTTTCCCCCAAGTTAAGTAAAATCGATTCTAGCTTGAGAAAGTTTTTAGAAAACTAATGGACCTAATTGAAGTGATATTGATTTTATAATTTATGTGAAACACATTATTATATAGTGTGCATTTTAAGTGCAGTGTTTTGATTTGTATCAATGTCATATATACTTTAGGATAGAACATTTTAATGCATTAAATTAATTCCAAGAATTAAATGAAAGCTAACTGGAAGTAGGTACAGATAAAAAAGGGAAATAATTAAGAAAAAATAACTTAATTCATACCTTAAATAGTACTATTTCACGAACAATTCTTAGTTGTATTATATTAACTTATAACAACAAATAATATCCACAGAATTAATGAATGCCTAGAGGTTTCCTTGAATAGTCATAACAGCATTATCATTAGCGAACATCGATGACATGCTCGGTTTGCCTATAACCCCCCCCCCTTACAGAATTCAAAGGTAATCCCAATTTCTGAAGCACGTCATGTGACCTAATGATGTCCACGAGGATAAGTAGCCTATTAATCAACTATCGCTGTGGGTACTGCACAATATCATATTTAGACGGCAAATTCATCACGGAGCCTATTGAATACCTAATGCATAGAGCGACAGATGTAGAAAGACGTGCTCCATTCCAATGTGTTTATGCGTATACTAAACTGTAATACAATTAACTAACTCCGTTAATTACTGAGGCCGGAAACTGAAAACTTAGTTTATTGTTCGATAGACTTTGATGAATTCCATTAGGAACATTTCACTTTTGTTTTATGCCATGGCTTTGATTGATTGTAACACTGACGATTAGTTTGTAATCCTAATTGTAATCATATTTTGAAAGCGTTATGGTGTATCTTATTTATTGGGAGTTATAGTAATTAGTAAATGTTTACCAATTTACCTAAAGAGATTTCTAAAAGGGGAATGCATTAAGTTAACCAAATTACTCTAATTATGTTTAAGATGCCTTTTTCAAGTTTCCAAATGTATAAATTTGTTTTCTACATTTAGGATTTAGTAACCTTTGATATAATTTTAATTAATTTTGCAAACATTTAGGATTTAGTAACCTTAGATATAAATTTTAATTAACTTTGCAAACATTTTAAACTACTCTTAAATAATATTAAACAGAATATTACATTTTCTCCTATAAAAGTATAAGATTTTATTCATAAAGTATTTAGTTACAAGATGACGAAAAATCTATGCACATTCTGTCACTTATTATTGAAGAAGTAAATGCTTCTATAATTTATTTACTTTTTAAAATTTCCAGTAACTTCTAATGGATAGGAATCATGTTGGGAGTAATCGGGTAGTTGTCTAGACAGGTTCATTATATGGTTTTTAACTATCATCACTTTCCCTGACTTAAGTTTAAAGGATAAAAGTTGTCTTACGGAATATTATCTTACAGAATAGCCTAAAATTATACTATTTAAAGACGTTTATTCCTAGAGACACTCTAATTTTCCATTAATTTTTGTTAAAAGAAATCGATACTTCAAAAGTTTTCAACTTAAAACTTTATGCAGTTCAACTAACATCCTAGAAAATCAGGTTTTAAGCTAGTTACACGAGGAAGAACCTGAACTGCTCTTTCCCCCTGCTACGAAGAAGTGGGGGTAAAGAAGTTTTTATTTTTATGTTACTAAAATCTTTTTGTTTTTTTCATGAAAGGAGGGAAATAACAAGAACAAAAAAAAAATCAAAGAGGAGTGCAGTTCAGACACTTCAATACACGATACTAGTAGCTGACATTTTGTCACGTGAATATAAATTCCCACAGATTATTAACTGTCAAAAAGTATTAAGTCGTTATACCTATTATTTCTTTATTTTTTTTTCCTAAAAGGCTTGTTAAATATATCCTCATTAGAAGAAAAAAGAGAAAACGGAAACATGTGAATAGCTGTAAAAATGAATGATTAAAAAAAAAAATGGTTTTTTTACGAATGCGAATTTTCGAATTTGCGAATTTGCGAATTTTCTTACGAATGCAAGGGAGAAATATTTGAATCTACTACTACAGAGTTTTTCGTTTTTTAAGTGCTTGCTTGCTTACTAAACAAAGATGCTAGTCACTAGCTACACGAAAGGCCCAATTTCCACAACTAGTCAGTGTCCCAGTCGATGTCTCCAGTAAGCTCTAAAATCCGTCTTGGATAATAAAACTGCATAATATCGTATTTATCAACTCTCACTCAAATTTTCTTCCTCTGTTTAGGATTTTCATTTTTTTTTACTCGCTTAAATTTTGGTACTGGAAAGCTTTACTGGAACACCACTTGCGTGTAAACTGGGTCGAAGTGGCAAACTTTACTGGGGAGTCTAAATAAAAGCAATGAAGCATACGAATAGAATAGGAAAAATTTTTAGGATAATAATAGGAATAGGAATTAAAATAAAAATAGGAATAGGAATTTTTTCGTTATCTATATATTCCATTAAAAAGCACCATTTCGTCACCTTAATATCAAACACTACCATCTCCGTTCAACAAACTTCGGGAGTCCCGATCGTGGGGAATAGGATCATCGGAGAAGTTCATTTGATTGGTTCGTCTAGTCATCATCCAGCTGGAAAGATCCAAACCAATCAAATAACTTCTCCAACGATCTGATCGCCAAGGATCGGGATTCCCGAAGTTTGCCGAAAGTAGATAGCAGTGTTGCGAGCAGCTAAGGCTGGGCGCGCACGAGTGACTAAAGTCACGGCGACCAGGATTACTAGTATCAAAAATATCACAAGAAAACAATAGAGCATTTTCAATCACATGACTTTATCTAACAACGGCCTTAGCAACGTTGTTTTTATCCTCCAGTGATGTCATGTGCGAATGCTTCTATTGGATGCTTATATGTCCCGCCCCTAACAACAGCCTTAGCAACGTTGTTTTTGTCTTTGTCACCGTGACAAAAGTCGCCCGTGCGCGCTCGCCCCTAAAAATGTCATCAATGCTCATAATGTATCCTTTCCGTCTCAATGTTTAATATTTTATACCTTAAAGTGTACGTCTTGTCTTGGTGTGATTACATGTTGTGTTGTTTCCTAACGTTTTTTTCCTTGACCATCATTTTATCGCCGACACTCTTATAGGTGACGATTATTAGGTATTATTTTTATAATAATGTCGTTTATATCTCTGGGTAAGGGACATTTCTCAAATAAAAAAAAATTGAGGCGCTTTCAGCAACAACGAGCTAACTACAACGTAAGTCGTTGCTAGTTGTTGTAGCAAGCGCCTCATTTTATTGTTTAGTTTACTACCAATTTGCAGCGTGTGACATTACAGTTCTTAACCCCTTCCTCGCCCCCTAGTCACAAAGTGTTACAGATTGATAATCCCCAATTCCCTCTCTCTCTTCTTCAAGCGTGACATCATTCATGGACAACCCCTGACGACAATATGAAAATCTTGCGATGCATTTGGCGACCAAAACATTTTGGCGCGATTTCTAACGGGAACTGTATAATAAATTCATTCGACACATGCACAGAAAAGGAGGTGTTGCCGTGCCTTGTGTTGGAGACGCACCTCTTCCGTTCCGGGGAGCGAGGCGAGACGAGGCTGACGGCCGATCCGCTGTTCTTGTTCTGCAGCTGCAGCTGCTCCTGCTGCTGCCGAGAGTGGATGGAGCGCTCCAGGTTGGCGATGTTGTGCTCGATGACGATGAGCGCTTGGCGGTCGTCCTCGTAACCCTCCCCTTGCATGGCGGCGGACGCGCTCCACTCCCCCACGGAGCCGTCCGGAGCGTTGTAGCTGACGTCGAACAGCAGCACCACCTGAGAAGAGAAGGAATATGTACTGTCTGTCTATCACAAGATGAACTCTCGTTTACATTTCTGTTGCCGAGGCAACAGGACTATCCTCATTTTCAACGGGGGAAATCGCTGCATTGAATCACTATACTGTCTGTCTATCACAAGATGAACTCTCGTTTATATTTCTTACATCCATTCGTTTAGTATTGTTTCTATAGAAACCGCCACAACCAGGCAACTAGTCCAGAGCTCATCTTGTGATAGACAGACAGTACTAGACAGCAACTTAAGTTGACCCTATGACGTGACTAACAAACTAGTTCTTACCATCGCGGTGTCCGAATTTTGAGTGAAATAAAGAACGTTATTTTAAAAATATGATTATTTTGTTAAATCCATGTGTGCTTTTTAATTACGATTTGCGTACCGAAACTCCTCCCAGCAACCCAACAGGCCTTGTGTTTATCGATTTCTCCTTCCGCATTTCTGACGTACTGGGTTCAAGAAACGTTGCTGTTCAGTATAATCCTTTTTGTTATTTACTTTAACAAATCACTAATCCCAGCCTCTAACATAATATGCGTGCAACTGCATCAATTCCGAGAAGAAGACCGTGCTTGTGATCGCCAAAAATTCTGCTAATAATCCTCCGTTGGCTTAAATCCCCACCAATTCATAATACGGCTTATCCCTACTTAAAATGAACCAGTCTTGTATCTATAGCAACCGCCATAACCAGACAAATAAGCGGGAGCTCAACTTGTGATGGACAGACAGTAACATGCATGCATGGATCATGCGGTTTGACCCATACAGGAGAAATAGAAGTAGAGTGAGCATTTCCCATTGAATCCCCACACATTAAATCCCCACATAGAGGAGAAATTAGTGGTGTAGTGGTAACTATAAAGAGTGACTTAGCATTTCCAGAAAGATCACCAAATAACGTTAACAAGCTACCGCTTTCACATGACGGTGGTCCTACTGGAAATTGTTTTCACTGCTGAACTGTCATGTCATGCAGTGTTGCTAATGCGTGTTTTCTTGGTGTTTTGTCGCTAAGCGCATGTCTTTGAAATTGCCAATCATGCGATAAAGTCCCAACTCATCGCCAGAAGCCCTGCTAATGACGGTTACCCCCTTTTTTCCGAGTCAATTCAATGGGAATGCTCACTCTTTGGCAACACTGCACGGCATAAAAGTTTGGCAGTTAACATAACTTCCAGTAAGATCGCTCTCATGGGACGCGGGTAACGTGTTTGGGGTCATCAAGTGACTGCGGTCTTTCTGGAAATTATTATCACTCTTTAGGGTTACCATTGATCTCTCCACCACTATCTCTCTTCCATGGTTTGACTCGTGGTTCTGTACTGGAGAGTGAGAGGAGTATGTTGATCCGTATTTCGGAGGTGAAAATGCAACGCAATTTGAGTAGGGTTAATTCATTTCCGTGACCACACTTACCCACTCAACAAATAATAAACTAATTTGATTGTTGTGTATAAGTGATAGAAATTATGTAATTTTGAGATTCTACGTTGTCTTTCCCCTAAACAGGATAGGTGGTCCACGTTTAAGGAGCGTTTCAATTTATGAAGTTTGTTGCGGTAAAGCAGTCCACTGGAGACAGATCGGACAAATTACTATGAGTCAGATCTATTATATGACGATACCTTTGTGTCTCTGTGATTTGTTAAATCGGTCTCATCGGACTGCTGCAAAAAATGTTACTGATCGCAAAGGTGTAAACGCTCCTCCTTTACTCCCAATACTCACAGAATGTTCATGGGGGAAATCAAAGTGTTCTTTAGGAAACTAGTAATCCCATACTAAAAAGGACATCATTGCGACGATTAAATCAGATAGTTTGTAACATTCTTTAAGAGTTTGCTGTGTAAATGTGAACCAGGCACTCATGCATGATCAAATTGTAACTATCAAGTCCATATCAAAGACCCTTTAACACCATTAATTTGTTAATCTGTCAAATAACTATAGTATTCTACGTTATTGGGAGTGGTTAGTGAAATATAGAACCTTGTTGAGAGTTAATGGAGTTTAAATAATTATGAAAGAGAAGTTCGCTTCAACAAAAAATGAATGTAAGAAAGCTTATCTTTGTGTATCTTTAGCATACTTAATTCACCCCTGTCAAACAGTTATTCTTTAAGCAAACAGAAAGATTAACTAAACATGTTTTCTTTATTTCCATTTTTGTTTGCCCTTACTCCCCGCTTCCCGGTGATTGAACCACGAAATTCGACTGTTGCCCCCATGTTCATTATTTTCTGTAGTTCAAACATTTATTATTATATCTTACACCTTAATTTTATTATAATGTTCAGTTAAATAATTTGAATAAGTTTTTCCCCCGGGTCTATGTTCTTCTTATTTAAGGAGTAGCAGTTGACTCACACATTTTTAGGTACTTAGTCCTATACCTAAACCAACTAGACAACTAACACAAATACTATATAATAATAACAGTAGTTAGATAACTTTTAAATACTACATCTTAAAATGAGGAAATCTATAACTGGGCACTGCTAAAATTTGATAACACTCAACTTGATGTCTCCAGAAACTTGGGAAACATTACGGAATTCAATATTCATCGTCCAAAGGTAACTAACGCCTTCATTGCAGACATACCCAGATTATGTATAGTGTTAGTCTCAAGCGATAAACCCTTTAGATGCTCTCGAAACTATCCGATTTGTCGTCTGGTATTAACATCAAACAGCTCTTAGCACTTAGCAGACTTGTTTAACATACAAGCTCTCCAAGCGATCTCTAATGCATTACTGTTTCACATCAATGGCTGAAATGTGATGGTAGAATCGCCATTCGACTGTGAGAGCTAAATTTGAATTAGCGCTATTGAGAGAGCTTACTTCCGTGGGCATGTTGTTGATGTCCACCAGTGAATCCGACACTCGCAGGTGGCCGTCTTCGATGAGCTTTTGGAGCACCAGCCCATAGGTCCCGACGATTCTGGTGAAAAGGAATCCGAAATTATCATTACTGGAAGTTAAAATCACACAACTTTATAAATGTGTACGATTATATGATCTTTTAAACGGCACTATTATGAGGAACGGATATGAGTAAAAAACGAACTATTTGTTTTATTTAGAAAAACATTAACAATCCATAAATTAAAATTGAAATGCAAAAAAAAAAAAAAAACATAAAAGAATATTGAAAAGAACAACACGTTGTTTGAGATGCCACATGTGCTATTTAACTTTTTGTTACTTGTGAATTGATACTTGAGAAAGGGGGTAAAATCGTTGTATTATAAAGTCTTTGTTAGTAAAAAAAATCTTTGTAAGAAGAGAAAATATGTGTAAGAAAAGAAAGAAAAGCAATCTTTAAGAAAGATAAATCAACCTATAAAATAATACTATAATATTACATAATTATCTATTTGTGTCGAATAGAGACTATCACTCTCTACAAATTAGTTTTATTGGATAATAATGTAAATTATCGTTTAAGGCGCAGAAGGGCATATTAACTCAACTTATTCTAGAAAAACAACGTGGTTTATTTGCACAAAGTTAAAATGAATTTAAAAAACATACAAATTTGTTTGGAAGATATCTGGATCCTCTCCGTCTGTATAAAGATGGAAAACAAGCCTGACAACCGGCAAATGTATATGGTAAATGGGAACCAAAGTTACAGTGAATATTACCACATCCAAAAAGCCAAAAATATTGAAAAAGTAAAGAGGAGGTCAAGAGATCCAAATCGGAGAGAAAAAAGGTGTATTGGACAAATCATTAACGAGGTAGTTGGAGAAATGATTAATGTAATAACTTTGGTAAAAATCGAGGTCAAATGTTGAAGAACAATTTTTAATGATGAAAAGTTAAAAACATGGTTGTTTTTTTTTTAAAACTTTTCATCTGCTCTGCTCTTTTTATCTACTTTCAGGAGAAGAGAAAAACCAACTCTGCTTAACATGCACTTCTATTTTGGAAAGTTTTAACAAAATTAGTAACCGCAACGATTAGATTTGGCTTTTTGAAAAACAGTTTTTTTTTTCAGGTGACCTGGCTTCTTACTTCGTATTAAGGCAACTCAAAATCGACAAAAACTGAGTCTCCCTACTTTGCGCATTAAACGACCCAATATAGTAAAAGTAAAGGGGCGATTCTCATTACCCTTAATTTTTGAAGTTCATAGAAAAGAGCCTACTACTTTCATCAAAACAACTATATCTACATGTATTCAAACAAAAAATTGAAAATAGTATGATAGAATTTTCTTTTGTGGTAGGTTAAAATAACAATTCGTAAATATAAGTATGGAAAAATATTAAAAAGAAACATAAAGAATTAGGCAAAATGAGATTTAATGGGAAAACTTGAAAAATGTGTATTGAGAAGTATGCCTTAAAAGCTTGATATCCCCCCCTAAATCAGAATAATTCCCCCGAAAACCTCATTTTAAACGTTTCCTCTCACTCAGTGAAGTGCTTGGGAAGCCTATTGTAACTCAAGGATAAAACTCAATTTTCTTTTCCTAATTTAAAAATACAAAACGTATTTACTTTATCAAAAACAAGTATAGGTTCAGTTGTTGATTAAGTTTGTTGTTATTACTTTCTGTGAGTGCCTTTATATAACTTTTCAATTTGATTTTATGTTAACGTTTTAAATTTTAAACAATTGATCTGAATTGAACAAATATCTCTCTAAAAGACTTTCAAAATAAATTGAAGTTACTTATAATTTAAGTAAGAACCTTTACAAGGATTAATTTCAACATCATCCCAAGTGTGAAATTGCTCCAAACAAAGTAATTAAAATACTCCATGGTTTAATAACTTGAAACAATTCCGTTTAATGAATCCTTTTACAGTCAAATGTTTCTGATTATTTCGAAAAACCTAAAACTTCGTTGTTATTTAGCAAATGAAACAACGTTACAATTGAAGAAAATATTAACAGCTCAACACTAATAGAAAACTCAGTATTTCACTGCCAAAAAACGCATAGAATTGAATCTCATCCTATTGAGTTTAAAAATGAGCTGTTTATTGATTAATCAAACAAATAAATTAATTGACTCTTTCAAAAATTACTTTCATTGCAGGAAATGATGTTTTCAAAAAGCAGGCAATGTAAAATTTAATTTCAAAATAAAATATTTACTAAGAATTCAGCCCATTACTTAAATAATTAAGAAATAAACATGATAGAAGATAGTGAGGGACCATATAAATGTTTTAATTATATCGTAGAAATAACTTTAGTGGAATAGCCTGTTAGATTAATTTTGGTAATACATAGTACTAATTAATACATAGTACATATATGTGATAAGATTACAGCGTACAAATAATTTCCAGGACTTAGAGCAGGTAAAATTATTTTATTCAAATTAATTAGGATTTTAAAGTTTATTGATTCAGAAAGACGTTGTTCTATTCGAGTAAACCTTTTCTGACATTGCTAATTAAAATGCAAATCCGTTTTGCTGCTTTCATGATTGATTAAAACCTAGTTAATCAAACTTATTTCAAACGAATCTCCAGCCAAGTGGTAATATAGTATTTAAAACAGAATGTGGAAATACTGAATATACAGTCGATGAATAATATGACCTTTTAGAATGAAACCTCTTTCATAATTACTGAGCATAAGATCCCTTTTCGTCTTTAGCTAGTGTAAAAGTTGAGAAATTTAAAACCAAATAAAGTGTGCGTGGCTGTCAAAAAGCTAAACTAAAATTACTTTACTAATTACAAACTTTTCCACTCTATACTGCTTACGATGTCAGAAAAGCAATTGGAATTAAATTTTAATGAAACTGGAGTGTTAAAGAGGCTACGTTTTGGGGAGATAAATTTCTTTCACAAACTCTCGTTCTCGCAGATTACACACAAATGCATTTAAAAAAAAATAACTCAGTTTTAATGTTAGTCTGAGTACTAAGAGAAATGTGTAGAAAAACTAAAGAGAAAAATTAGTTTATGTTTATTTAACATGCGTGAATGACTATTTAAATAATCACCGTGCCAATTACTTTGATTGTAAAAATCAAGTTAAAAATTGCAAGCAAAGAAAAAACATAAATGTAAAGCACACTTGTTTTAAAAGTTAAAAATTCAAAGCGTGTAACTGAGCAGGGAAAATAAAATAGATTTGAGGCATTATTTGAAATATAAAGGAAAAATGCGAAATGGGTGTTGCGAAAGTAAAATAAAGCTTTAAAGTAAATGTTTTACACATGTAGTTTAATAAATAAAGACTCGTGAATTTTTTTAAACACGTCAAAACATAACGCACATCTTAAACCGACATTGAATTCATTTTTCTTTTGATTCGTACTATGAAATGACTTTTTGAAAATTTCTACAGTTCTTGTTTTTATACTCCGTATAAAAGCTGACTCGCTTAAAAATATTCGACGAAATAAAATCTTCAAAGAACACAATTTAAATTTTGACTACCTATATTTATTTAAATAGAAATATCTTCGAACCCTGTAATCGGCTTCAAAATAAAGAAATCTCCCCTGCTGCTTCAGACAATCCCTTGCAGGGAAAAACTACATTCCGGAAACACTTCTATCCCCGTTTCTTTATTAAATTTTCTTTTTCGGTTTTTCCTTCTAATGATGAGAAAATAAGAGAATCTTGGTAGGTAGGAGTTGTTTATGGAGAAGTAAGTAAAGAAAATAAAGTGACATCAAAGCTCTAACCCGCTCTGAGGATACTCTGGCACTTTCTGGCGATTGAAAGCAGGTTCCGACAAAAAATAGGTGCGCAGTGGAACATTTATTTCACCTAGACTAGTTTCTTTATGTTACAGAAATAAAATTGATATCTTTTTTTTATTGGTGATGTTTATTGTTTTTTTACGCTTAGTTTTTCTGAAAAAAGCTGTTGTTTGTTATTTTCTTTGGATAAAAATAGAGAAATTCATAGGTAAAAATGACAATATGAAAATAAACGTTATGTTAAAGAGAACTTGTCCTATCCTGCTAATAAGTGGGGATATCAGAGTGTTTTAGTATTACGTATTGAAATATCTTGTTTAGTGTTTAAAGTTTTTTTAAATAAATACTTAAGGTTATAAAACTTATAGGGAGGATAATTTATTAAAAGTTATCGTTTTTGGTCTTGGAATTTCGAAAGAAAATTATGAATAACTTAACACGGGAGAGGATCAACATGATAGTTTAAAATATTTGCTAATTTTATAAACTGACATATTTCTTAACATTGATTAGAGTTTAGATCCGAGTGGCAGATGATACTGCTAGAATATCTCTTAAAAATATACAACAGTCAAATCGTTTCACTTAACCTTTAAATTTATGTTGGATAACAGCTATTGCCAAATTGTACCAAAGAAGCATTGTTTACCTTTCCCGGGTGAATAATCTGTCGAAATTTTGCTTTAAGGAGCACTCCAATAGCCCTTTAATACAACCCTCTGCTTTGCATATTACTTTAGATATGCAAATTTCTTAGGTTTAATCAAGGGGTTCAGCAGGATTGTCTTCGAGCATTTACCTATTTGAATCCACCACTGGGATTAATTTACGTAAAGAGGCATTGTTCGTTAAGGTAGGCGGCTTAATATAATCTAGTTCCAAACGTGTCAACACGGCGAGTACAAAGGTATTCTGTGAGTTGGATTAGATTGTGTGTTTAGCAGCTGATTGAGTTTCTCAAGGTTGTGTACGACAGAGAGTTACCTAATTTTGTTTAGAATGAAGAGAGGATGTTTAGTTAGTTTCTAAATTCGGTTTAGATGCGTGTTCAAGTTTCACATTATTTGCATTCAATGACATTATACTACACGAGAAGTTTTCAACGCTACGCAATTGAATTTTTCACGAGTTTTGTTGAATATTTTTTGAAAGTAAAATATTCATAGGAGAAAATAAAAAGTTGAGTAAGAAGGGCCAGAAATATTGATAGTACTTGTTAGTTGTAGTTGAGATGGTAACCTCATTGTAGCAAATAAACCAAGAGTGACACTTACCTGGTCAGTCTCCTTTAATGGAAGGGGAGACAGCGTTATACAAGCAGAGGACCCAGGGGTAAATTTAACATAAAAGATTTATTGAAGCATAATCATACGAAGCGGTTGGGACCCAAGAGTGTGGACCCACACATTGATGTAAACATAAATAAGGGGCCCGAAAGGGGGGTGGGGCTTCAAGCCGCCTCCCGGGGAGACATCTAAACATTTATTTTCAACACTTATTGGATCCAAAAATATTCAGATAATTTCCGATTTAATCGTCGGGAATGACCTAATATTTTTAGCCCTTTCTCTAATAGAGATAAAGAGGACGTAATTTAAGAACTTATAACGAGCATTATATATTTATAAAAGAAAATATTCCGCTCCAAGGAATCACATAATTATGTGAGCAAGTGAAACAAGTATGAGATTAACATATTAATTTCATTAAAAACTATAATTATCAAATTCTGTGATCCTTACTGAATCGAATGAGAAGAAATAAAGTAATATATACTTTTATGATTATTGCAAGAACAAAATCAATATATTCAAACTTATTCTATATTGTTAAGTATCTAAAAAATAAATTGAGAATCATAGTTGTTAATTGGCTTTGAAATTACCAAAAAAAGATGATAATTTTTTAAGTGAATTGACTCTTACTTGTTCGAAAAGTACTTGTTGTAGTTGAGAAGAACAATTTCCAACACTTCATGGCTTTGTACGGCACTGCCGACGGGCCATTCAAACCACTAAAAACACAATACAACAATGAAAACAAAGCAATAAAATCATCGAGCATTTCTTTTTGAAAGAGTGAAAAAAAGCATGAAATGAAATTTTTTGCTACGAAAGCGTGACTTTAACCGAGGGTGGATTTACAGTAATTTCTTTCTACTTTATGCGGGTCGGCGCTTTTTATTCAGACAAAACGTAAATGCATTTTTTATCCGTAAAGTAATTACGAAAGCAGCTATTTCGGTAATGAGCAATTTCTGGTGCTCGTTTTCAGAAGGGCGGTCTTTAGTTATCTGGAAAATTCATATACTAGTTCCTTTTTTTTAATGTTCTTAGCATGGAGAATTAATGCTCATTTAAAAAGCGATGCAAAAACACGTGAGGATTACTTAATGTTGCACTTGAAAGGTTTGATTACCAATGATGATGAAAAAATAATGCGCCAATTATTTTTGATGGGTTTAAAGTTTTGGTTGTCATGAATAATTGAGTGTTATGTTACATAGGGAAAAAATAGAAATTTGAAGAAAAAAAGGAGGATTTATTTAAATGTTTAATTTACCAATTATTATAAGCCAAACTAGCATTTTTTTTTCTGGATTGGGGACTGGATGTGTTTCTTAAGAGCACCCTTGTAGTTTTACTAAAATGTATTTCTTTCAAAGTTTTGTACAAAATTAATCATGAATGGTAAGTAATAATATTCTAAACTAGTTTTCCGTTTCTTTTTTTAAGTTGCTAAAGATGTTTTTAAAATTGTCTAACCAAAATATTAATTGGATAAAAGAAATAAATTGAAATATCTTGAATATAAAACAAATAACTTAAAAAAGTATAAAGCTGAATTAATTTAAATGTGTTAGGATATATAATTTAAACACCTTTTACTTTTATAGAAAAAAAAACCTTTTACTTTTATGCACTTTATTAAAATGCATAAAATTTCAATAAAAAAGTTACTTACTTGATCAAAGATGACATCTCCATTGGTATTTTCAATGACTTTGGTGTAATGAGAAACGCCTGGAACAAAAATTATATATTAGGAGGAGTTTCATTCAAACATTGAAAAAAAAATGTTTTAACCATCAGAAACTACAGACTTACAAAATAAGGTAAATTATAGTTTACATCCCTAGTCAAATATGTTGCATAATATTTTATTGGTAAGCAATCAATTCCTTCCTGAAAGAACCTTTTTTTTTTAAATCGTCCTTTAGTCTGAGGTGGTTTAGTTCGAAGCTCTCAAGAATCACAGGAAAAAATACATTTATCAACCTTTATATTTCTCCAAACCCAATAGTTTAGCTAGTGTAAAAAAATTTGTTCAATACAAATTCCGTTTTTTGAAGCATGAAAATTTTTTTAGTGGAAATGGTAAGCTTTCACTGAAAAGTTCGCAAGCTATAAAATTTGAAGTATGAATCCAAATTTGTAATTTAAAAGCTTGAAACAAACATTTTAAGAAACTTGTTTTCCTTTTATTCTATAGTCCCTTGACTTCCATGAGAGATCTTTGAATTTAGTATTCGAATATTCTTCAATATACTCAAATTTCCAAACCTAACCACTCTGATATCTATCCGGCTTACTTAACTAACACTCAAGAAACATTGAACATGGCGAAATCTTCTCACCAAACAATTCAGTAATAGTTTATTAACCCTTCTCTCCTTCTCCCCAATCTAATCTGCGTTAAAAATACCAAATTCCCCGGAAGCAATCTAAGTGAAGAGCTTAGTTCCCGTGTTTTGCAGAATGCCTTCTCCGTAGACCGTCGAATAAACGTGACCGCTTGATGCAGTAAAAGCGGCTTTACGGCGCTGTTGAGATGGATGGCAGACAACCTCCGAGCGGGAGTGGGCAATTGATGCCGTAAACTGTGTTTGCTACGAACTTGGATTAGCAAGTATCGAACTACTGTTGCGCTGTGCCATTACCCTACGGTCATGAGGAAGTAGTAACGAAATGCTGCGGGTTACTTCAGGATAAATTGTTTAGAGAGAGATAAAGACTGTCGGTCTGTACTTCAGATTGGTTGAATTTGCGTGATTATAAAGAGTATTTGAGTTATTGTTATTCAAGAGATAAGGATTATTAATGATCGATGGGTTAATCGTTGTTCTAAAGTCATTTAATTGAGCTTGTAGAAGGGTTTTTACAATTGGGGGCACTGAAAGTATATTTAGTCTTATTTCAAATCATAGAGGAATGTATTTTAGTCATTCAAACTCAAACCCATTAAGAACCACATTCTTGAAATTTCTTCAATTAAAATACTACTGACTACCAAACAAGAAATTATCAAATAGAAAGACCATACCAACTCTTATTTCCTTTATCTTAGTGTGTAAAACCCTTAACCTTTATGTTTGTTGATGTGTTAAAAGGCGGGGTTCTTTTTTTCCTAGTTCAACTCAATGCTTACTTCTCAGATGGATTGATACAGTTTTAGTATTTGAAATGGTTACTCAGTTTTTAATCAATCTAGCGATATAATATCATATCATCATACTTAGAGGTAGAGCTTGTTTGCATTGCTAATTATCAAAATTTGTAACTAACGAATTTATTTCTCACAAAGTACTAAACTAAGACATTACATTTTTAAAGAAAAATTATTGTTTTCAGAAGCAGCAAACTTACTATTATTATAACTATTTTTACTGGTAGTATATAAGACTTCTGAGTAAAAGTTTAATTCCAAACAAAATATTTCATCTTTAATTATTTTTATCCTTAATTTTATAGTGCAATAAAGTAAATTAATCGAAGGAGCACCAGTTGTTTATTTAAAACCCCCCAAAAAACAACTTTTGAGATAATTTCGTAGCTCGTTTGATGGAAATTATTTTCTTGTATAATTACTTCTCAATTTAAAGTGCAACAATTATATTAACAACAATATTGCTTAGAATGCCTTAGACACAAACTTTAAGCGAAGGTTTAAAAACCATTATCCAAAAAATGTTTACTCAAACTGGAAAGAAAGGATCGTTTAGTCGAAAATGTCATAAACGTCCCGATATTAAAGCTGCTGATTATTCTTAATAGTCGAGTTCAATATGTTCACTTCCTCATTAGTGGAAGTGACTCATTTGGCTGTGTTAAACTATCTCGAATGTTATAATGAGAGAAATTTTTCGGGAAGGTTTAGTGGTAATGAGAAGTAAAGATGAGGAAGCTCTTTTCTCACATGCTCTCGTTCCGATAATTCAACATGTATTTTTTTTTTCTGAGAAATAAGCAGATATGTTTGAAAGGGAATTTAGTTCCATCAGGGTTTTTAGTAGGGATGGCAAATTTTAGAAAGTCATTAAAAAGCGAAAATGAAAAACAATGATTCGAGAAAAATGTTTTGTAATGGTTATTTAATGAAATGCTTAAAACATTAAATACAAGATCTTAGTTATTTATGTTGTGACTTTTATTTAAAAATTCAATAGGGGTTGGATTTTTTTACCAGTTTCCATTGGAAATAAAACGATAAGAAGTAGGTATAATTATCATAATATCATAGCAATAATACCTTAATATCATAACAATTTAAGTTTATTACTCTTTAACTAATCATAAATGGAGAGTTTAGAAACATAGGAACTAAAATTTACTCAACCCTTGAACTAATATTATAGAGATTACTAAAATACTATAGATTTTCTTTTTTAACTTACAAGTTAAAGTAATAAACAAAACAAAATAAAGAACTAAGTATAGAACATTTGCGTCCAGCGTTTGGTAATTTAAAACAGTCGGTTTAATAAAGAAACACTCTAACTTAAAATAATTCAAGACGTAGTATATTCCCTGAACTTATTTCTTTGCATATTCCAGCCAATCCAAGGTACAAAGATTCTAAGGCACCTGTAATTTTCTCCTGACACAAGACTTCCTTTTGTCAAAATTAATTTCGTAATAAATATTTGAAATATCTTGTTTTTTTAATATCTACATTTTTCAAAGAAAATTCTAAATACATTATCGCCATGGCCTATCAATAAACAAATTGTTAATGTTATATAACAAATGTTACAATTTTGAAAAATGGCATGCATGAGAATAGGTTTTAAAAACAGCATCAATTATACCCAAGTTTCAAACACAGTAATGCACATTTGGAATATTTAATATCCCAATTAAGAAAATTTCAGGTGAATTAAGCATTTCTAAGATTTATCAGATGAGTAAAGCTGAGAAAATCTCCATTCGCAGAAGAGAGAGATATTTTAAAACTTAAGAAACTATAACTCACGTCAACCTCATCTGAAAAGGTCTCGGAATTTCGGTTTCAATTAAGTAATGGAGTTGGGATGGTACACTACACCGAGTTAATTTTTGAAAATACTGGAGTGAATCTTATTTAATTAAAGTGTGAATGAATAAGGTAATTGAAATCAGATTCAGTTTCTCCCAGAACTCTCTTAGTTTAATTAGAAGACGTCCTTTTTGTTAACGACAATGAGCAGCAGGGAAAGTCGAAACACTCTAAACAACGGGAGTCTTTGAAGTGCAGGGTTTAGACTCAAGTTCTTAATTTTGATATTTAAAAGAATTGTATGTTCTTCTTAAAAGAATGGGATGAAATATTTGCTCAATAAGGTTAGTTTTGAGTGAATAGGGTGGTTTGAAGTAAATGTATCAAAACTATTTGATCGAAATTTAATCATTTATTTCATAAATTAGTTTTTTTTCATAAACTTATTTAATATAGTATTGTTAATCATGGTTTGTTAGGTATTCTAAATAAATAAACTAAAATTTAATGCCTTTTACACTATTAGGATTACACACCTCTCTCTGTAGAAATTCCCTATCAATAGATATTTTCTCCCCTTAAGGAAATAAATACAAATTTTATCGACTAAAAGAAACTTAAATTAAAATCTATGCTTGATAAAATTGATAAGTATAGAAAATCAAGTTAAAAATTGGAAGGATTAATATTTTGTATTCAATTTTTTGGTATTAAAATAAGCAGGAGTAAAAATCAACCAGTTAAAGAAAAAAAATAAACTCACATAAAAAATAAACTATGAAATCAATTTATGGTGAAGTGAAGTAGGGTTTTGGATTTTAAGGATTCACTTTAGGTGTTTATCATAAGCAATCATCTACGATTAATCCCTTTTTAGTAAAAGAAATAAGATGAATGGAGAGTGAAACGACATTTGGATGATTCCTCCAAGATGCACATCGAAAGTGAAAAGTCTAAATTAGCCTTTCGTGATATTCATAATCACAAAAAAGGAAGCAAACAAGAGGTAATAGCTGATACTTTTTGAGATAAAACAATTTGCAATTCACAACCTCAAACTACTTCATGCTTCACTCCGTTATCTTCATTCCACAAATAAATTAACCCTCTCATAAAAATACAACCCTCCGAGAGAAGAAAACACCAAACCTAATAAAACCAAAGAACAATAATTCAACCTGAAGATTAATGTCAAACTTAAAATCCCCCTCCCTTCTTCCCCTCACGCAACATAAAACTCCCCACTTGTTGAAAGTGCCGAAATAACTCGCAAAGGACCCCGCAAAGGTTCCTGACACTCCTCAAGAAAAGCGCCCCATCTAATAAACACACACACACCCCTTATCACCCCTGAAGAGTGCAAAACGTTGGAGCCGCCGTCTTAACGATTTACAAGAATATTTATTACGCGCCTCCGTCTTTTGCATAAAGATATTCCGCCGCTGCGATTCTTAACTCGTTTTAGAAAGCTTTGCCCGACTCCCCGATGAATATTTCATGAGATGCGGGGTAAAGCCTGCAGAGGAATGCATCAAAACGCTCTCGCTTTGCCTTCCTGTCGACGTTTAAAAGCGTGCTGTTACGGATTTTCCGGGTGTTTCGTCGAAAAAAGCGCGTATTTGCGTTTGAAAATGCCTTTTGCCCTTCATATTAGCGTTCATATTTGTGCGATGAATTTATCGACGGAAGCATGAGGTGGTTTTGTTCATTAAGTTGAGAGGAGGAGATGTGATTTCTCTTGTGTGTGTGGAGAGAGATGTTTACGGAAACATCGATGCTGTTTTTTGAGAGGAGTGAATCGAGTGTATATTTCTAGTTGTTGTGTGTTACCGCTTTGGGATAAAGCCTTAACGTGTTTGCGAAAAAATTAAGGATGCTTCTTTGCTGTTATCACAATTAGAAACACATCATTCAAGGATAAACAAAATTTTCTTTTAATACTATTTACCATTGAAAGGATAATGTCCCAATGGCGTAAGGGTTCTATCGGGTGAAAATAGTTAGTTGATTGGTGTTTTATGGCGCATCGTCCATATCATTAATATGCGACAAGGTTGAAATAGTTATTAAATATCCGAAAGATTTTCTACTAATGGATACCGTAAGTAGATATATTTACGTCACGCAAAAGGATATTTTTTCTACACATTTCTTCTCGTGTTCTTTATTTTTGATTGATATTAATTTATTCTTGTTATTCAGTGTTTTAATTCTCTTTTGTTCACTGGGGGGGTCTCGGGTTAGGCTGACCACCTAACTGGGACATATGTCTAGAACCCCAGGCCCCACGGTCAAGAAAACGAAAATGGGCATCGTAGGACTTGGCCCACTAGGAATGTTGCCCTAATAAGATTTTTTTTTAGTTTTCCTTTACTTTTAACCTTTTAATTAAATTTACACACACTTCAAAATATTGCCTGATGTATTTTTGCACTTAGAAAATGTTCTGTTCAAAAAAGAAAAACAATTCATAACATAGATTATTACTCTAATTATATTTGAAATCAGATTGTAATTGTAAATAACTGTAAATTTTAATGACATATGACTTGAGTTCGGTCTCAATTTTGAATTATCACCCCATGAAAGTAAAGAAATGGTAACCTTTGCCAAAAAAGTTTTTGATTTGGATGACAGAAACTGCCTTCTACTCTAGAGTCAAAGCACAAAACTTTTTCCATACAAGAAACACCCAATCAAAGCCTGAAGAAAAAATATCCCTCCCCAGTCTTTCCCCCAAAAAAGTCCATTCGCCAACATCCACAAGAACTTCCTCCAGAGGTCAACAAATGCCATCCACGCTATCTGTCAATGAGGGGGACTGTTCTTACCCCCCACAGCTCTTGACTTAAGAATAAAGGGACAGCTCCTGTTGACTCGTCCCAAAGAGAGAGAGAAAATACATTCAGGAAAGTCTCCTCCGAGGGCTAAACAATAAGCGACAGTCTTCTGCCAGGACACTCGACAATGTTTGGGAAGTGACGGACACAAGAAAGTTAAATTGTGTCAGGGATTTAGAACTACCTTTGGGACGCGAATGGTTTTTTCCGGTTCGACGCTTTTTCCAATTTGATTCTTCATTTCTGCATGATGTGATGTGACTTCTATTTGGATGTGTTTTGTAAAAGGTGCATTTGTATAGCGAAAAACCATTCAGTTATGCTGAAACTTTTAAGTAATAAGTAACTAATGATTATATGGATAATTATTTTCTATATTCTGCACTTAATGTCCAACAGTAACATTTAGTACGCAGGCGCAAATTAAATTTGTTTAGAAAGGTACTACGAATTGTCTGAAGTAAGGAGCTGTCTATAAATAAAGTAACTCTTAGAGGGGAAGGAAAGGGTTTTCACTTAGTAGCACGGGTTGTGACAAGGGTGTGTACAAGGGTTGTGACATCACGCGTTTGAAATCAAAAGAAAACTCAATAAAAAATATTCTTTAAAGAAAATGTAGTTTTTGTAGTTTTCACTTTTTTAGCCCAATAAATAATCATAAAAGATTTAAAACCTTGAAAAACTATAAAATTTTGGAGGGAAACTATATGCTGTTTTTTTTTCATTATCTCCTTCTATAGAAAAAATTAAAATCAAACTAAATGATATTCGGTCAATAAAATTGTTGACTCTTAAAACTGCATAGAAAATAATTGCGATTCTGTGATATACATATATAAATATCTACAAAATTAAATTTGTGGACTATTTTGAAATATGTGAAAGAATGACTTTATATGGTGTAATAACTTCATACGATAAAGAAAATGTACTGAAACTAAAACTACATTTTATAGGATAAAACTAAGTGGCCAATCTCTAAATAACACAAAGTATCCGCCCTTCACCTGTGAAACCCTGGTCTTTCTGCGGTCGATATTCCTGCGGCCTAAGGTAAGCAATATAAACCAAGGGAATTGTAAGACTTCAAAAGATATTACGCGAAAGGTGCTTGTTTCGCGGATAGGGAACCAAAAACAATGACCGCTTGCTTTTTGATTCCTGGAAAGATTTTCAATTTCAATTCGCGGCCTCAAACCACACTTGGGAGATTTTCCCACCCTCTGAATTGCTTTCGTTTGGGTAAAAGCAGAATGTTGGACACAGGAGCTTTTATTGAATTGCTTATCGATTCTGTTCTAGTTTAATCAGATGTAAAATGCTGGAATAGTAAAGAGTATGAAATTATTTTAACCTATGCGTGAATATTAGACAGTAATGGACCAAAGTTAGAATGAAACTTTTAAGGATTATTTTATCAATTCATAGTTTAAACGAACTGTATATAATTAAGAAAATAAAATAATCTTGCTCTTTATTACGTCATAATATATTACTGCAGCTCTCTTTAATAATTTTGAATTACTCCAAAACGAATTTTTGAAAAATAAAATAAATTCATGTTTAATTCATTTAGTTTTATAGTTTTTTTTAAAAATGATGTTTAGGTCTTTTATGTCTGAGTAGTTTATTTGTTGGTCCTTAATTTATAAGAAAGTATTTGTATTATGAGCTATTTTTAATAAGTTGTTTTATTGTACTTCCATTCCGGTATAAAATTCATGTAAAGTAATGAAATTTTAAGAAAAGGTTCCTTGATATTTTCCAAAGTAGTCATGTTTACTATCCCACCCTTGATGGCTTCTTTTAAACATTTATTTTCAAATTTTTTTATGAAAACTCTTAACTGTCGGGGTTTACTATTTGAGATGGAAATGGTATTTATAAATACTTAATTATACAATCATATCCCTTCCATTTTATACCATCTATAAAAATTTATCCCCCTTCCCTGAAAGGGTACAAATTACAAAATCCTTAGC
Organism: Tetragnatha montana; assembly: GCA_963680715.1. Lineage (NCBI taxonomy): Eukaryota > Metazoa > Arthropoda > Arachnida > Araneae > Tetragnathidae > Tetragnatha > Tetragnatha montana. The sequence goes on along the minus strand of OY796676.1, from coordinate 15,712,181 downwards.
ATAGCAGGAAGTCATTCCACAAACCCCACTTTAATATCCTAGCTTGTTAAATACATTTACATGACCAAACAGTGCCTTGACGTGAAACGGTGACATTTGTATTCCGAAGCCCCAGGTATTCAAAAGTGTCTTGAACCGGATGCTCGGTTCTTAATGACAATACCATGGCATGATACAAACTTTTCGTTTAAATTCCAATCACGATCCCTCTCATTAGGCCGTTCAATTTTCGTATAAATGTCTGGAATTGTGGAACGTAGTAGCATTTAAATAGCGAATTGCATTCAAGTCACGTATCCGTCCAATTATTTTCCTTTTAACGGTACCCTTTCTTCAAAATAAGAGATGAATTGAGCAATTGATATAAATAAACACACACAAAAAGTTTTGGTGGAGTTTAAAGCGGCTCATGGCATTTAGATTCATGGCAACCAAGTATGCGTGTATTATTAAGGATTTGGGAATACAAGGTATCTATCTCTCTTGGTTCATGAAAAGAGTGGAAAGATTTATGTAAGTAAACGCGTTAAGCCTTGTAGTAAAAAAAAAACATCGACGATTTTTAAATGTTTGAATGGAATACCTATTTAATGTTACTTAAACTTCATACTCTTAACTGTAAAGCTTTTTTTATTGTTCTTTCTCTTCCCAGACAAAAAGTACTAATTTAAAAATTATTGCTTGAGAACAAAACGTAAGGTAAAAATCCAGATTCTTTTCAGCAAAATACGTAGGTGTGTATATTCAAAGACAAAGGTAAACACCATTTTTTTTTAAATTCGTCATAAAGAACAAAAGCATTTAAAGAAATGAAATCGTTTAGTTAGATTTAGAAACAATGCAACAGTTCAAGCAACAATTAACAAAGCAAGCACAAGAGCTAAAAGTAGCTTCTTACATAAAATGTTTAAAACATAAGACTTACAATCATCAATTTGCATTTTAGTTGATGATGACAACAGCACAGCAAAAAACACCCCTCGTTTCTTAGTGACATACCTTTTTACTAAACTGTATTAAATGATAATCTAAACAGTAGAATTTCAAATGCAATGAATGTAGTTGAATTTGTTTTTATCACAAAAGGAAACAGATGAATCATAAGTAAAAGTATCCAATTGTTTCTTCAGTTCTTTAGAAATTTTAAATTAGTGAATATGATTTCTTTCTTTGTCATTTTTAAAATCCGTACCACAAGAGAACAATCTAAAAAACTGATATTGGAAAAAACTTTCATTTTCTTTTCACAACTATCATAATGAGTTCACAGATCAAGTTTTACGGAATGAAAGTAAAAATAATAGTCATTCCCTTTAAAGAATAAAAGTTAAAAAGTAATTGAATAAGATGGGAAAGAAATCATCGTTGCATTATTTTGAAAGATGGAAGAAAATCGTTAGAAAAGGATAATGATTATTTGAAAGTTTCAAAACTGTGCAGTTGGCACTTATTATTACAAAGACAGTGGTGGTGAAGTGGAATTAGCTTTGATTAAGTTTATAATTATGTTGTGAAAATGTTAACCTTTAAATACTTAAGAAAGGGGTACAATAATTTAATATGATTAAATGTAAATTACTAATTCGCTATAAAATATTAGTGTCAAATAAACACATTTTGTTTAATTAAATAGCATATCATTAACCAAACCATAATTTCCCCCGTTATGTAATCATACTTTTAGACTATCAAGTTACCTATCCAACTAAAATAAAAAGATGGATCGGATTCCGGTTATTGTAAAAAATGAAATTAAAACTTAACAAATTTTTGGATTGGTTTGCAAAGTTTGATGCAATCAGTTTATACATCTTATTAAACTATTTCTTCGAAACAAATGGTTTAATAGAAATTCTTAAGTTCTAAAGTTTCAATGCCACGAATTTATGAATGGGATTTTTGTGAATTTTTAAAAAACAAGATTAAGAAATCAGACTCAATTATTGATGGGCTCTTCTTGACTACATTAATTAATGGAAGTGTCAAGCATAGGTGTCGTTTTACTTTAACATGCATGAAATACAAAAATAATAAGGGCGCAGCGTTCACAAAACACTGATTAAAAATAGAAGAAAATATCATCGCAACAACGTAAGAAAGTAAAAACATTTTTCCTTTAGCGATTATTTTTTTTTAACATGGATGGTTAGTTATTATCTAGCTCTGCTGTGAGTTCAGGTTATTCATTCATTGCTGTCAAGATGATTGATTTCTTTTTCTGATCTACGCAGTGCAAACACGTAGGTGGAAGAGCTTTTAATGCCTGCAAACACGGGTTTGGTAAATACATTTCTAGCGTGAGAATTAACCATACATATTACATACGCATGCTTAAAGGAGTATTATGTTGATAAATGTCGAGAAAGAATTTTTTTTCATACATTTATTATTCACAGTATTAAATTTATGCTCCGATGTTTTACTATAAAAGGTTTAGGGTGCAAGGAGTTTAACTATCAAATAAAGATAGTATGAATAGAAAATATAAAATGTATTTAATGTAAGATTAATGTAACATCGTAACAAATATTTTGCGTTGAAAAACCCACCTACTAAAATAAAACGGAAGGTTTTTGAGGAAGCTATTTCAATGTGACGAATTAAAATAAATAATGTAATTAATTAAAAACTAATATTGGTATACGTCAGCTCTCTTACACTTATTTCACCTTCAACAACAAGCTTTCCAAAATTAACTTAAACAATTAGGTTATTTATGATGATTACATAAACATCATGTTAACTTTATTGCTATAAAATAAATTAAGTAGTATGAGATTTAGAAAAGATATAAGAGAGAGATTCAAGAGGTAAATTAAACCTCTGAATTAAATAAAAGGTTTATGTAATTAAATTATTTCTGATTAGTTTTTCTTTAGACTCGATATTTATACCTACTTAATTTGAAATAAATGTTCAAGAAAGATAATGATATAAAAATAAATATAACTTAAAGACTTAATTATGTAAGAAATAAACAAATTGAATTTTCATACCCTAATGTACACATTTATAGCTACTTCACTAATGAAATATTTTTGTTCATTAACATAAATCCTATAATACAGAGTGTCTTATTAATTTAGTAAGAGAACATTTCAAAATTTTTAACAGCAGCATTAATAATAACATTATATTAGCAACAAAAAGTTAAAAACCTAAACGGAAAATGTTGGTTAATGGGATTTAAATAGAGCTAACAATTTTAGAGAGTTCCATATCCAATTTAATTATTGTTGAATTAAATAAGACAATGAAAAAAAATCTCATTATTTTTCCAGAAACCGGATTCCATTCTTATTCACGTCGAAGGATTTATACGCCCCTTTTAGGGAATTCTTGCTCAAATGCAATTTATTTTTTAACGCTCCATGACTACGTAAGGAAAACTTCTGAATCGGAACTTAATTATTTTGTCCATTCAAAGGGACGAATTCTTCGAAGCCTTTTTCACTTCACTTCTCAATTAATAAAATTTAAGATCAAAGGTTTCCACTTGGTTGGTTGGTTGAAGACAAGGGAAAAAAGTATTTATTATTCTCCTTAAAATTAAAGATTTTTCTTGTTTTTTTTTCTTTTCAAATTCTTGCGTAATTTGTTATAATTCATGAAATGTGGTAGAAATAAATTTAAGACATAATATTAAAATTATGTAATGCAATGTATACTTTTGTTGTTGCAACATAAAAAATTAGCCTTTTTTTTAAAAAAAATCTAGGGTGTCCTTTTTAAAACTGCATTTAAGAATTTTTATCTTGTCAAAAACTAAAATATGTTATGAAATTTCAGTATCACGAAGCTAACACATTGAATATCAGGTTACGGTTTAAAAATTATTTCTTAAACTGTAAAAACCGCATCTTATTATGTAATTTAACAAAACCAGAAAACATTTTATAGGCTTTATTATATTTTTGCTTTACAGCAATTCAAGTTATTCGGTCGTTGGAAAAAGAACTAGCACATCAGCTTTGGTTTCTTATTTAAAAGAATAAAAGTTAGAATGATGAGAGTTGAAACCAGGTATACGCACTTTCATTGAAAAAAAATGTGCGCCCCGTTCTATTATTTATAAAAGAAAAGCTTAACGCTCAAGAACGTAATTACCAAAGAAAGAGGATTTTTCTGCTTTGTGTATGCGTATGAAACAAATGAAATAAGGATTATATTCTTTGTGTTAAGCTTTGAGTGTGCCTGATGTAGACACAGAATGCCCATTGCAGTGGTGTAAACATTTTTGTCTAGTCAATCTTTTTTAAAAATTTATTTTCCTTCCTTATTGCGTTTCGGGTGGTTTTCTTTGGTACTAAAGGAATATAATTACATTTGGCTCCTTGGAATTTGGTGCTGAATGTAGTTTCAAATCGAAGAAAACTATTTTTGACATAGCAAATTTGTTTATCACAAAAAAACTTTATGTAACTTGTTTGGACAGAAAAAATCTATAAATATTTAATAGAAATGTATGAAATTTCATGGAATCATTTATAAAAATTATTCTTAAATAAGAAAATACTTTATAACTTTAATTCAACTCCAACATATACATACTTTCAATGAACTACATCTTCTAAGAAAATGATGGTAAAAATTTAATTAATTCAAGAACCTTTCATTTCATTCCCATAAAAATAAACCTTTTTGCTTACACATTATAAATTCAATCTATAAAAAAGCCACACTTAATACTCCCAAATCAATATCATTTTCATAGTTCAGTAGCTCTTAAATCTGCTAACCATGCCTTTTTATTAACCGTAAATAAAGTGATATTTGATCGAGTAGGACGCTATGGAAATAAAAATCGAACTGCCTGGAAAACAGCTTAATTTAATGTCTTCTAAACCTCATTATTTACACGCACAGCTGTTTTTAATGTCTACTTACGATCCATGGTTACCGGTATTTCTTAATACTCTTTTGGACAACCAGTATCATCGCACAGGAAATTATGCTAAAGTATGGATATGATATTTTCACGAGAAAGATGGTACTTTATGGGTAACCTGATACAAATTATCTTTTAAAACGTAACTAAATCGCTCTCTGATTTTTAGTGCTAAAGATTTTGCTCAAACATGGTGCTAAAGGAATAAATGCCTTAGTTTTCAATCTAATTCCTTAATGTATTAAGTATATGAATGTACTTAAATAACCTTATTTGGAAGGAATTTTATTTGAAACTATGTTGTTTGTTAACATGCAATATTAAGACTATTTACAATCATGAGTTGTAAACATTCTGTGGAAAGAAAGTTAAAACAATGATATTATATTAGAATGATAAGTAAATTTACTTAATCTAAAAAGGGATATCCCAAATTAAGATCATTATCAATAATTTTTCGCATAGCTAAAATAATTCCTAAAACGTATCAATAGTTAAAAGTTAGTTATCAAAGTTATATTACCCGCTCCCGAGTCTGCATTAGTGTGTCACCGTTCATGGCATGCCCTGATAACTCTCACATTGAAGTACCATATGTCATCCCATGCGATGGAAATTTTCATTTTCCCTAGAGGGGGCTGTTGAATTTCACGGATAATAACTTCCACTTATGAAATATTAATCGAATATGTCGAGTGGTCATACACAAATTAATTACTGTTTACACTGGAATAGAAATTTGAGTCGGAAATTTTCGTTGGCGAAAGATTTATGCAATGAAAGATTTTAACAATCAAACGTGTAACACGATACCCCAGTTAATTCTAGGTAGTTAGTGAAGGAAGGGACAAGCGAGCTTCAAGGGGAAGTGGTGAAATAATCATGACAGAAGGGTTATTTGAATAAGGTTGACACTTGATCGTTATTCACTGAGATAATCTAAAGATTTCATATTTGATTAAAGTAATGACACCATTACTTCTTAAAAATACTGAGATACCTATTTATAATTAGATGTATAATTATTTGCTTTCTACGAAGCTATTATTCCATTTTTTTAAAGAATATTATTTGCCGTACATTTTAGTTGGTACGTTTTATTTTGAAATAAAAAAGGTAAAATTTACTCATGATCTAAAATACTTCAATTAAAAATTTTTTTTTGAAGGATAAAAACAAATATAATTGCTTTTCTAAAGAAAATATTTTTTTGAATGAAAAGTCAAAAGGCAAAATTTCTGATGTCAGAAATATAAATGGGTCTACCAACATTTTTGTGGTAAAATGAAAATGTAATGTCAGGTGTAAATTTTACCCAGGATCCTTCCCCTATATAATATTTTTCTCGTTTAAATAGCCATAAAAATTAAATAAATAGGGTAGGTAGTTATTTAATAACACATAATACTCGGCATAGTTAAAAGCATTCACTTCTCATATGGAATAACTGAATCAATTACAATCTGACTCCCTCTCTTCAAAAATCTTATAATTCAGAAACCAGTATGTTCCAAAATTGCCTCTTGTTAAAATATTATCTTTCAGATTCACCGTTGACAATTTACATTTTTCTAGAAAGTAGTAAAGATTTTCATTTATCTACTTTCCTACACATATTTCTGAACAACAACCAAAACACTTAACTATAGATATATCTTAGCCAAACTCTCAATCAAAGTAAAACTAGTTATGTCTGATACATGTCCCACATAGTTAACAGAAATAAAAGTCACCTCCAACAATTATGCTAAAAACATCCTATAGGCAAGTCATAAAAGCAAAGAACAAATCAATTTGGTGTCCATGTAATCCTTTTAGCTCACGGAGACATTATGGAGACAAGAGAGTTGATACATCACTGTCCATATAACCTCTCCTAAGTAATTTATCTCTGCGTCGCCTATTCGCGTTGTATCACGGATATATGTATAGATATCGTATTAAGGTTATGATGCGGAGAAGAACGTGTTTTATCAATGACAAACCACCTCTATCCTTTGTCCTCTGAATTTACTTTTAATGCAATCAGTATCAGATATCAGGGAAAGATGGATGGGACTTATGAATGGAAGTTTTCTATAATTGAAATGGGATTTCAAGTCTAATAATTTAATTGTTTTATTAAAGTTTTAAAAGAGTAATAAAGCTAAAGTGAAAATGGATATATAAGAATGGGTAATGAAAGTGGTATAAGTATTTTATGTTTGATGGTAAGATTTATTGATAAGTTTCCCCCTTTATTCACAGATTAATTCTATTTTTGATCCAAGAATGTGAAAGAGCTTGCCAAGGTCTCTTTTAGAGTAACATAATTTAAATATAATTGAAATTTGTTGTCAAAATTTAAATTATAATCATATTTTTTATCATTATGTTTTAATACTACATGTTCAATAAATATCACATAATACTTTTGTTCCGCGAAAAATGTTTACTTTATCAATTAATTCATTATTAACAGTTTATTCACCCATCATACTTCTATTAAAATTCCACTTATAATTTCTTATTAAAGTATTTTGTAGTTTATATTTATTAATAGCACAAAATAGTAATTATTGCTTACTAACGTTTAAACACCTCGTTTTTTTTCAGCTGTACAAAATGTTAGAAATGCTTTGTGAATAAAGTCTTGTTGGAAGGATTCCCAGCCACCTTTAGAATAGTAAATTGATAGTTGTTTGCTTATTAACATTTTTAAACACAAATTTACTCAACCCGTAGCAATCCAAACATTAATTTTAAAGTTCATAGAGTACAAACGCTAAATTTACTTCCAGCCCAATTAAAACATATATTATTCCATAACATACTTCCCAATCATTAAAATTATCCCGAATAAACCAACCAAACTAGTCTCAAATAATGACCAATCTATATCTCTCTGTAATAAATTTCCCCAAATAAACCCTGACAGTCGCTTCCAGAGACTACCCGACCTCAAAACCATCAGTAATCGCTGCAATCCCACTTTAATTACAGCAAACGACCCTAATGCAGACGTCAATTTATGGAACCAACGATCTCAAGTGTCCATGAATGTTTAACGAGTGATCCCCACGAACTCCCAAAACCCCCTGGAAAAGCTCCCAGGAAAGTCCAGGATTTCGCTTCTTGCGAGACGGGAAATATTTGTCTTCCGACAACGTATGGTTGTCGGTGTGGAATTAATATAGGGAGAGTTTAACGCTTCGAGGGATTCGGAACTGTGACGTAAGTAAATAGCGACGATTTGGTGGAGATGAACCGGTTCGTTGGTTCGTTAGGAGATTGATTGTGTTGAGAAGTTTGGATTTTCGGATGTCTTTCTGTGTTGAATGTGAAATCCGAAGCAGTTGGATTCTTTCTAGTATAGTATAGTGTTTAGTTGTGATTTTGATTATTTTCCATGTATGTGAATGTTTGGTGGAGTATTCGTCAAACGAGACATAGTGTAAAGATGAACTAGTTAAGAATATAAAAAGGTATTATCTAGAGAAAATAAATGAAATTTCAATTTTTCAATGGATATCTATTTTTTTACTGATAAAACATACACTATCGGAAAATTTCAAGACAACTCTCTTCTATGACACTTTCATACTTTTTGATTTGACTACCCAATATTCTAAACTATCATTTTTATGCAGTGAGGGACACTACATACTTATTATTTCATACTTACCATATCAAGCAACAAATGGGAAGTAAAAAACAATGAAAGATTTTACTTATTTTTTTAAAGTTCTAATCAAGGAAATTTTGAAAATACGTCTTACTGTCTGACGAAATTCTTAGATGATCAAACAGAAAAATATCTTGCTTCTATAATTAGCGCAAATTCCCTAATTTTGAATTTTGTTGATTGAAATTTTTTTATAAAGTTTTGTTCCTTAGGGAATCTTTAGTTTAATAAAATGAATTAAATAAAAAAGGAAAAGGTGAAAATTACAGGAAAGTAGAATATATAAGAAGAAACAATTTAGAATATACGACCAATTGAAAAAAAAAAACGAGAAAATAGTTGATTAAATGTCACATAACTAAATGAAGACTGGTATTGAAGGCTACGTTCTAAAATGAGCCTCAATGAAAATCGCATCACGCAAAATCAAGCTGACGATCGTTAAATGCGATTACACGGTCCGTCAACTCTCAATTACAGCTATCATTTCACATCGATCGGGGACAACCGAAATATTCGCATGAACGAGATTTGGGAAAGTCGAAATATTGATATCAACATACTTTAATCCAAACTATGTAGTGGTCAAGTTTATTTAATTCTCATCATCAAAGTAAAGAGTTTGGTTGTTCGTATAAAAATTATAGTTTAGATTTTTAAACATACAGTCGACTCCGCTTATTGTGATCACGGTTAATGTCATCAAAATTGAACGATCCCGATCACTCCTATTTAACTTAACGCAAAATATATCGGTTTTTGTGATCAATATATCGCTTAATATCAAAATCTCATGAAATCCCCTATAAATATCCTTTTTATCCCGTTTGAAGGTCAATTTTAATTCCTAATCATACAAAATTAATTATTAATTTATTGGTGTTATGTGTTCCAATCTCATATGTTTCTTTTAAGAATGTAAAAGTTTCAAAATAAATACTTGGTAATCGTTTTATACAGGGTGATTCAAAATTACGTGAACAAACTTCGCATGGGGGTAGAGGGGACCTAGATAAGCATATTTCGCATAGGAATGGGGGGGGCGGAGATGTACCGCTAAAGAGCTAGGACCTAATGTAGTGCGAGGACGTTACAAAAAGCGGTTTTCCCAAGGCTCGTTTAACGAAACAAAACATAATAGCATGAAAAAAAATATTGCATGTGGTACAGCAGTATCCGTACTACTTCCACCATAAATTTGACGAAAATCGGACCACTTGCTAAACCATGGGAGGAGTTTTAAAGTTTGCAATATTAATCTTTTAGCCAAAGAATGGAGTTCCCTTAATGGTATTTATAAAAATGATGATCGAGGAAAGAATTTTCAATGATCATACAGTTTCAATCATCAATGTATGAACATTGAAAATTCATTTCCCGATCCTCATTTTTTAAATACCATTACACTAATGTAAGGGAACTCCATTCTTTGGCTAAAAGATTAATATTGCTCGTTTTAAAAGTACCCCCACAGTTTAGCAAGTGGTCCAATTTTTATCAAATTTATCATGTATGTAGTACGGATACTGCTGTATCTCATGCAATAATTTTTTTTTATTCTGTTATGTTTTGTTTCGTTAAACGGGCCTTGGGAAAACCGCCTTTTGTTACGCCTTCGCACTACATTAGGTCCTAGCTCTTTAACGGTGTATCTGGGCCCCCTCTAGTTTTTCAAAATATGCTTGTCTAGGTCCCCTCTACCCCCATGCGAAGTTTGTCCACGTAATTTCGAATCACCCTGTATACTTCAAATAGACAAAGTTGTGATTTTAAAGCTAACACTCGAGTTACACTGTTTGCCACTTTTCGTTATAGTACCGCTTATTATTATCAATCGGATGTTGTTATCATTCTACTCTTGAACAAAAGTGATCACATTAAGTGGAGTTGACTGTATTATAAAGTATAAATACAGCTGAAAAACCAAATTTGAAATAAAAAGAGCGAAGTTCATGCAACACTGAGTTAAACAAGAATGGGCGAAATTTCGATATACGAATACATTGCTTGTTTTCTGTGTGTGCGTGTGTCTAGATAGAAAACATATTTCTGTTTACCTTTCGAGGTAGATGGATTCTAAGAAAAATATACGGTCTCGAGTGTTTCATAGAAATATTTGAAATATCAAGCTCACAAAGCAAGCATGTGAAAAACACCATAAGAGTGTGTTTAAAGTTCTTTTGAAGATTTTTTTGCTTAATTTAAAACCGATTGAGCATAATTCCGAGAATATTTCAATATAGTATAAAGCAAATGCGAAAAAAATAGTTCTTAACTATTTTCATGATTGCAATGACAAATATTTGTGTATTTAAAGAAAGAAATGCTTTATTTTTTCCTTTCAATGAAATATAGCTCGATATAAAATTTAAATTACAAGCGGGCGTTTTTAGTGAGGATAAAAATATAGTTTTTAAAAGCATTGAATGTTATGTAAAGCATAAAGTTGAATATATATTCTATACTATACTATAAATTCCAAGTGCTTCATCACAACAAGGAAAAGAGATTTCCTATGTGCATAGAATCCACAATATCGTTTTACCATATTTATCCTTCAGCACAATTCTATAAAAGTATTCCCCTCCACCTTTTTTTCAAAAAGTAATTCTTTTTCTAAGTCCTTTCAAAGTAATTCTTTCTTTTTTAAAAATTAATAATTCTACAAAAGAAGGTTTTTCTTCATTATCGCGATTAATATAAAGAATAGAAGAAAACCATTCATAACAGTCATAGTTTTAAGATAAAATTATAGGATTTCTAAGTCAGATAATTTTAGAAAGTTTACAAAAGAATTGAAAAATAAATTCTTCCAAAATACTATTACTGGATGAGAATTGATTGAAAGAAAATAGGATTAAACTTTTACTAAAGAACGATCCAAACTGAAATTAAACACATGAAAAACACATTTCAAAGACGTCTCCTCTTAAGACAACATTTTCCGACACGATGAAAAGCCAACACCTCCTTCCCTCGAAATTAATAAAGCCCCTAAAGAAACACCCCAGATTTTCCATTCTAAAAGGTTAATCCCTCTACCGCAGCAAGCATACTCCCCTTCCACATGCCAGGGTTAATCCAGCTAAGCAATCTCAACCAAATCGATCACCCCAACCACTTGCTAGCGAAATTCCAAGGAAGATTTATGCTTCCGAGCCAGGATCTCCGTAAGAGTTCTGCGTGATCATGAGTCTCTCCTCAGGAGACCATTAAGGGCCAGTGCAGCCTGATGAGAAAATGCACCTGGATTTAAAGAGGGAATTGGGCAAATTTGTTTGGCTAAAGCGCCTTGCTTATATGTGCTGTGGGGATAACGGGAGGAGATGTGAGGTGGTTGGTTTTATCGCTGGTTAAAGTGTATGGTGATGAGAGCTGAAAGGGAAGGAAGCTGGAGTGTTGACATTAAGGTGCAGATTTTTTTTTTTTTTGTCTTGGTAGGATTAATCATCACTATGCATTTAAAGTTAAAGTAGGCAATGTTTATGTGTCCTTGAAGGGGGCATACTCACAGTGTCGGTGTTAAATCCTTGGTAAAAGAAAGATTTTACATTCAAAATCAGAGTGTAGACATTCAGTGGATTCCCAGCCGTTGTGGCATTTACGGTAACGAGCAGGCTGACTTCCTTGCTCGAAAGGGTACTCAGTTAGTTCAGCCAAACTGTTCTGGTCTGTCCTATCACTCCATAAAACTATACATTAAAAACATAATGAAAATGAGAACCTATTCTTGGCTTCAGGAAAGTATAAAGAATAAGAATTGGAGTGAGGTGGAGTTAGTGGCAATACCAGATAAGCCTCGTCGAGATGCTGTAGCCCTCCTTCGTCTCCTGGTAGGCCACGACAGTCTGGGCGAACACTTGTATCGTCTACACATTTATGACCATCCTGACTGTAGAATATGCGACGCAAAAGAAGCAATGAACAGAAAGCATCTTCATCGCTACAAGATGCTCCATACTCCTAAGTCCGAGATCGCAAGATATTGGCGTGCGAGAGAGCTCATGGGAAGATGACCTCGGTCTCTTTGTTTCTTTCACCTTTTTGGTGTTTATATGTTCTTTGTTATCTGTATGTATTCCCCGCCATTGGAAATAAAAAAAAAACATTCAAAATCAGTGAAAAGCTAAATTTTCTTTCGTAAGCTGTTGGTAGAGTGCCTGGATTGGAGAAGAGAGATGACAACAGGTTTGAACTGGTTTGTGCGCAATTGCAGCCACCATTATTTTACCAAGGAGATGGCCAAAGTTGCACGCCATTCCGCCTCAATTCAGCCTTCCTCGTTTTTTTTGGAGCCACTTGGATGATATTTTTTAAAAACTGTTTACAACGCTAGTCTGGGATTGGCTCTCTGTGTTAAAGCAATGGCGGTTTTACGGAAATAACCTGAGGCGGTGAAATTTTCCTCTTGACCAATCAGAAACGATCAGTGCGTTGTCACCTCTCTTCTATCTGCTGGTTAACACCGATGCTAATAGCTGTGAATATGGCTGCTAGTGCAATAATTTTTAAGCGGCATGAATTTTAGAGTATTTTTAATGAAAAAAAAACTAATACCAAAAAATGCTTTGTTCTATAATCGGTCGGGAAGCACAGTACACATTACAAATACTAAAAAAATGCATTAAAATTCAGGTATAAAGTATCAAAACCAATTAATTTTAAAATGTATTCTGGAGTTTTAAAACTTTTCATTATTTTTATCTGTTTTCGTATAATTACAAGGACAAACCAGGGCTTATGTTTCCCGAAATTTTCAAAACAGCTGATTACACCGAAAATGTTCTTCCTAAAAAGGCTTATGTAATTGTACAGAATTGAGAAGATAATAGACATTTAAAGCATTCAAATTGTACTGCATTACGTATAAAACAATTTTTCAAATATTTGTGTGTTTAAATTTAGCAAATTTGTTCATTAGTGAAGAATTTCCACTAAAACTCGCCCTTGGTTTATTTATCAAGTGAAAAAAAAAACACTTCATACTTTAATTTAGATAAAACAACATTTCTCTAGCTAATTTACTTCATACATATAACACTAATTAAAAATCTCATTTCAAAGTTTCAATTCCTAGAAAGCTAATTTAAATTAATTTCCGAGTTTCTACGTTTTCCCGAATCCCCATTCCGTGTTCAATATAGATTTTTTCATCAAAATTTGAAATGATTTCGATGAAGTTGAATTAATTACCTAAAATAGAGAGTTATATAAGCTGATTATAAACAAAGAGACTCAGTTAGTTATTTAATACAATTAAATTAATCAAGCGTTAAGATAGCAAGCCATCAATTAAATTGTGAAAGCGGTTTTTTCTCAAAATACTATCTCATTCCTTGTATTTCGTAGCCAGAATCTGTAGACGCATGGAAAAGCACTTTCAAAATTAAATTAATCTTAAGATGGATACTGAAGCGTCCGGATATATTTTGCTTTTCCTTTTTAGCAAGTGTGTTAGCATCAAGAAATTAATGTAAAAACTATTAATCAATTATAAAAAACATCATTTTATACCCATCATATCATTATCTTCATAGACGTCAGGGATATCGATACATAATCTCACAAAAATAATTTTATTTTTTATCCATAGAAAATTATAAAAACTATCACATACCCCCAAAATTTCTGAATAGAGCATTTTCAATCACATGGCTCGGACCTAACAACGGCCTTAGCAACAGAAATGTTACAGTTTTTTGCCCTACAGAGGTTAACAGTTACAGAAAATGACTGGCCGTGGAATTCTTCTATTGGAGTATTTGCAATCACGTGACCCTATACTTAAAAACCGCCTTAGCAACATATACCTCGTTACCTAGCAACCGCCTTAGTAACAGTTAAAAGCCCTACAAAGGTTAACAGTTAAAAGAAATTAGCTGGTCGTGACGTCACCTGAAAACACTCTATACAAGATGCTGTTTATTCTATCAAACTAGTCTTTCTCAAAAGAAAGTGATTTTACAAGCGATGTTTGACTTTTTCTACAAACAAATAGAGTATTTTCAATCACATGACTTGGACCTAACAACGGCCTTAGCAACAGAAATGTTACAGTTTTTTGCCCTACAGAGGTTAACAGTTACAGAAAATGACTGGCCGTGGAATTCTTCTATTGGAGCATTTGCAATCACGTGACCCCATACTTTAAAACCGCCTTAGCAACAGATAAACAACGGCCTTAGCAACAGTTAAAAGCCCTACAGTAGATACACAGTTAAAAGAAAATAACCGGTTGTGACGTCACCTGAAAACACTCTATACTGCCGTAGATGAAATTGTAGGGAGGAAGCTATTTTTTAATTTAAGGAAATTTTTAGTAGTTATTTCCGAAGAAAGTCTAGTATTTTAGTGAAACTAAAATGCATATGTTGCTTGTTTCATTTCTTTATAAAGATCAAATTTCATAAACCTAGTAGACTCGTACACTCGTGGTTTCTTTCTAAAATTTAAAAATCAATTTATTCAATGCTTAAATTTTTTTTTTTGCTCTATCTCACAAAATTCAAAAGGTTAAAGGACCTTCAAAAGTGGAATGAAAAACTATATGCACGATTTTTTCAAAACAATTCCTGGTGAATAAAGTAGTAAAATCGAAACTTGCGTTTTTAAAGGTAAAATGGAAATTTCTTCCATCTAGTTTTCCTCCCGTTCCCTATTACTTGAATACCAACTTATTTAAAGATGATGGATTGAATGCAAATGGAGTTCAATATCATCTAGTTGAAAAACGAGGTAAAATTTGAAAGGTTCATGTTTATTTAAAAAGTATTGGAGATTTCAAAAATTCCTTGATATGTTTTCATCCTGGAAGCACATAAGTGGGAAAGATTTTCAATAAATCAATTTTAACATCTATGTATACGGATTTTTGTTTGAAAAATGCAATATTTTCATATTTTAGAGTATGTTTTTTTCATGAACTAGGGGGCCTGCCCCCTGCTCGCTATCGCTCACCAACCCCCGGAACTACTTCGCAGTTCTTTTTAGATCGCTTCGCGATCTCAGCGAGCAAAGCTCGCTTGTTCCATCTTACCAATCACCCCGCTGGTCGGCTTAATTAATGCTCCTTTACAACCGAAACTACTTATCACTCTTGCTGATAAATAATTTAATCCAAATCATCCCGAAAAAAACTATTGCTGAAATATTACTTTCCTAACTTAAATTGAAAATAAAAGAAATCACACATAGTGAGCTATCGCTCACCAACCCTCTGAACTGCTTCGCAGTTCTTCTCAGATCGCTTCGCGATCTTAGCGAGCAGAGCTCGCTTGTTCATCTCAACAATCCAGCAGAAGCCTTTTCTCCGAATAATTTAATTGAAATGTTAAAAAAATATTCAGCAAGTCTACTAATAACCATCAACCACTTTGTAGAAAAAAGCATTGTTGAAAATAAAAGAAATCAGACTCATCAATAAAACACGCATAAAACTCGTCTGTTTCTCTAGTGAACGGCGAGAAAGAGAAGAAAAAATTGACACTTTGAATCTTAATAATTCTAAAACTAATTAGAATTTTTGAAAAAACAAAAAGCCAATATTTTTATAAAAATTATTTCTATGTGTCTTTAAAATATCATAGTTCTACTGTGATTAGTTTTGCTTTTATAACGAAAAAACAGAAAAATCTTCAAAATTTTCGAAACTTTAAAACTTAATTACTCCAAAACTAATTCGAAATTCGAAAAAAGGGCGACGTGGTGCAAAACTGCACATCTAAGAGTATGTGTCTGCAAAAAATCATATTTCTGCTGCTAATAGATTTTGCTGGGGGCAAACTCGCAGCAGAAAAAAATAATTTTCGACTTTGACATTAAATAACTCTAGAACTAATTATCTCATCTATTAGCTTTTAGAACGAAAACGATCCTCATACACTTGAATAGAAATGTTTAAAATTTCACAAATTTCCGTGGAATAGTTTTTGCGTAGTGAGAGTTCAAAGTGTTCAAAAATAAAATTTTCAAAAGCAGCGGCAGCGGCGGCAGCGGCGGCGGCGGCAGCGGCGGCGGCGGCAGCGGCGGCGGTCACTGTTACTTTTTTTTAATATAGAGAGATAATATTTCAAAGAAATAAAAAACATGAAAACTACGCTTTACTCGTTTTTAGAAGAGAATGTGTGACAGTTTGTGTTGAATGGAATTTGAATTTTTGTCCTTTTCAGGATTGAATTTAGATTGAGTTTCGCAGGTGACGATAAGGTTTTTTTTTGAAGAAGAAGGTTGCATTGGTTGGAAGCGTTCTGGTTGGAACTGAAAGAGTTATAGATATTATTGTTTACGGTTTATTTTTATTTCGGATTAAGTCCACGTTTTATGTTACCTTAATCGCAGAAAACGTTTCTGCAGTGTTGGTAGATCCTGAGTCCGTTAAGGATTTCTTTATTTCTTACTCAAGTGGAGCAATTTTCGGTTTTAATCCTAAGTTAAGGGTTAAACCTCCTGATCTCTATCATTTTTAGCACGCACGAAGTGCGAGTGCTCGAAAAAGACCAGTCCAATTAAGCAGGCAGAATGGAATCTGATATTACCTCAGTTGTTGAAATGACTGACTATACAAAAGCAGGAGAAGCAGATCTAAACTTCATCCTCAATAACCTGAAGATCAATGATCAGCTTGAAGCAGCTGCAAAAAATGGATCGACGAAATTCGTGTTGGTATTCAAACCACAAGATGAGAATATACCAAGGAAGAACCCGAAGCTAATAAAGGACAGCCTAAAACAGAGAGTCTCAAATATAAAAAACATCCAGGAGGTCGTACATGCCAGAAATGGCAATTTACTGGTGATAACAGAAAACTTAAAAACAGCGAAAGAGTTAGGAGCAACTAAGGAGATGTTAGGCAAGCAGGTCAAGGCGGTACCACAAATCGAAAGCCTTACAACCCGATTCCTGTTGTTTGGAATCCCAACGGACACTTCTTTACAAGAAATAAAAGAAGAACTCGAAGAAGGAAATAATATGAAAATCCATAGCGTAAGAAGATTCACAAGAAAAACTGATCAAGGTCTAAGAAAAACGGAAACAGTATTGATCACAATCTTTGGAAGGATTCTACCCAAAGAAGTCAAGATTTGGATGATGAGACAGAAAATAACTCTCTTCTTAGACAAACCACGACAGTGCACAAAGTGCTGGTCGTATGAGCACATCACGAAATTTTGTAGTAAAAATCAAATATGCCCCAACTGCGGCGATGAGCATGAAAATGCATGTAAGGAAAATAATCCAAAATGCTGTCAATGTAGCGGAAATCATAAGGCAGACAGTCAATCCTGCATAAGATATGCAAAAGAAGTCGAAATACTGCAATTAAAAGCTATAAACGGTTTAACGTTAACTGAAGCAAGAAGGATAGCAAAAAATGAACCCAAAACATACGCAAACATAACGAAAGCGGAAAAACAGCAAGCCTCAAAAGATGAAGTAAAAGAGTCGATCAGCAAAAATAACAAAGAACTAACGGAGGCCTTCCAACTAGCTCTAAAGAATCAGGAAACCCTTTTTCTGGCCAAATTGGAAGCTATCACAGAAAAGTTCCTAAAACTAATCATAGAATCAAATGAACAAACGAAACGAATAATTCAGGAGGCTGTTAGCGGAGTAACAGCGACAGTTTCACCAGCAAGGAAAGCACGAAAAGACAATCATGAAAACAAAGATCAAAGCACAAGACCAAAGCATCTAACGCATGAACAAATCGGAGGAGATGTACTAACTCAAGTTTCAAGAGGCAAAGTACCAGTAACTCAAGAGAGACTGGCAACCAGTGACGTACAAAATAGACGCCCCCCTTACAACAAGGAAAAGAAACCCCCCGATGGTAAAATGGAACACTAAAAAAAAAAAAACATAAACCACATCTTAAAAAGGGAAAAGTTTCATATATCTTGGGTAAATTGTTTGAATTTTGCTTTAGCCAGTCCTCAGCAAGTATGAATAACGACGTTCACGAATCTTTTAATAATCTGTCTGCAACCAAATATGGATTTTTATCTACTTCAGTGGAATTGCCGTGGAATTCGTAATAAGACACACTGGCTACAAGAAAAAACTTTTGAAAAAGCCACTGTCTTTCTATTTCAAGAAACCTTTTTAAATCAAAACTGTAAGCTCAACTTAAAAAACAAAAACCTATATAGATGCGACAGAAAAGACTCAACAGGAGGAGGTCTATTGTTAGCAGTAGACAAAAGAATATCATCACAAAAAATAGAAGTGGCCCTTCCAAATAGCCAAAATGAAGTCCAGGTCGTCACAATCAACTACAGAGGCACTACTTTGCACGTCGCCAATATATATTCCCCCAGAGGTCGGTTTACCAAAGAATGGCTTGAAAAGGTTCTCAGCTACCTAAAAGCCCCTTTCATCATAGCAGGTGATTTCAATGTGCATCACAATAACTGGGGTTCAAACAAGACTTCGACAGGCGCCGATACATTCGTAGAATGGATTACAGGAAATAACATCTGCGTTCTGAATACTACACAACCAACCCATATGTCGCAAACTTCTAGCTCCATAATAGACCTCACTTTATGCTCCCCAGATATATATCAAGAAGTATCTTTAAAGATATCCGCAGACCCTTTTGATTCCGACCATTTCCCGATTCAAATCATTTTCGATCGCTGGAGGTCAAGGAGAGCAGAGGAGGCAAGATATAGGTATCACTGGGGTAATATAAAAGAGGAATTGAACAATTCTCTTGACAACCAAGAACAGATCAATTACAATAGCTTTTTGGATCAATGCCAAACCAAGTTAGCCGAAAACAAGATTAAACAAGTCATCAAAGGCAAAGTATATCCACCCTGGTGGAATTCAAAATGCAGCTGGCTCCTCGGCCAAAAGAGACGCTTCCTTCGGTACGCCAAAAACCACGTGGATATCAAAGCTTGGTTAACTTATAAAAGATTCGGAGCAAAACTGAGAAAGGCCATCAAGAAGGCAAAAAATACCTTCTGGGGAAAAACCTGTGAAGAGACGGGAAAATCTGGCAAAATATTCAAAATTGTCAAATCCCTCAGCAACAGAAACACTCATGCAAATTGTGGGTCAAACCACACTCTAATTGAGAACACGCAAACGATCACTGACCCTGATCTCCAAGCTAGGATTTTTGAGAGACTTCTTACTGGTGGAGATGCAATGGAAAACCTCCCGATGGATTTTAGCACAAACGGAGACTCCTACGAGCAGAGAAGATTTGTCGAGGATTTTGGTTTGGAGGAATTAAATACAGCCATTAAATCAACAGGGACAAAGTCCCCGGGGGAAGATGGATTATCGATCAGAATTTTCCAACACCTCTCGCTAAAGAACAGAGCGAAACTCTTAGATATCATCAACAACATATGGAACGAAGGAGAAGTCCCGGCATCATGGAAAGTTTCGCTGGTAATTCCCATCCTAAAGCCTGGCAAACCAGCAGAGAAAAAAGAGTCGTACCGTCCCATAGCCCTGACTTCTACTGCCTGTAAGCTAGTTGAGAAAATGCTACTAAAAAGGCTTACAGAACTGGCCATGCAAAAAGATTTCTTCCACCAAAACCAATTCGGCTTCCTTCCCTTCAGAGACTGTCAAAATGCACTAAAACTGTTATACGAAGACATTAACTACTACCGACACTCATCTGACTATGTGCTACTAGTCATGATGGACATCCATAAAGCATACGACTGTGTGTGGCAAGACGGCCTGATCTACAAGTGTCTAGAGAAAGGGGTTCCCGGTAAAGCATGTAAGTTTTTACACTCCCTAATAGTGGACAGAAAGACAAAAATCAAGTGGCGTAATGTGATCTCAGAAGGAGACAGAACAAAAAAAGGAATACCGCAAGGGAGCGTGTTGTCCCCGTTCCTGTTCTCAATTTTTATGTCGGACCTCCACAACGCAGTGGGAGCCGGAGCTAAATGTCTCTCATACGCGGACGACATCATAGTATATACAAATGGAAGTACGTTCCAAGAGACCCTAAAAAATCTACAGAAAGCGGTGGATCAAATAATGGTTTGGTGCGGAAACCACAAGCTGGACATTGTCTCTAACAAAAGCCTGGTAATGAATTTTTCAAGAAGGAAGACAGTCTCACCACCAAGAATTTTCATAGATCAAACTCTAATCCCCACAGCAAAGAATGCGAAGATTTTAGGTATCTACTTTTCCGAGAACTTAACGTTCCATCATCATTTTAAAGTAATAAAAGAGAAAGCGTTCAAGAAAATTAATGCCATCAAGGCGATCGCATCACATAAGTGGGGTGCACGGACTGAGGTCCTGATCAGGATAGTGAATCAGGTCATCCGGAGCAGCCTCGAGTATGGGAGCGCGGTTACCTCATCAGCCTGTATAACATCAAGGAAAAAACTAGAACCCTCATACAATGCAGCTCTCCGCGTGGCGACGGGTCTGCAAAAATGGACACCGATACCATTACTTCGAAAAATCACCAGCCAACCCTCCCTGTTTGTTCGACAGAACTTCTTAACTTCAAAATTTTTCATAAAAATAATGTCACTTAAACATGAATCGGCTTTGTATCCAAAGATGCTGGAGAGTTTGACGACGAACGTCGCGAACCCTAGACGGGAAATGAAGAATTTGGAGGTGACGAAATCAATCCTAATGGCCCTTGAAGTGGACTTTCGATCCATCATCCAGCACATCCCAAGAATAATAATAGACATTAAGATAAATATCCAAGTCTCGGACCTGCCGTTTCAAAATTCTAACATCCCCCAGGAAAGTGTCCAACTATACGAAGACTTCATAAATAAATACAGAAATGAATACGCAATCTTAGCCACGGATGCCTCTAAAACCCCGTCAAGAACGACAATTGCCGCACTGATGGTTAAGGAAAACTTGAAATTTCTCAGAAGAATTCATAACTCAAACAGTATCTTCACAGCCGAAGCCATAGCGCTTTACTCAGCGATTAAAAAGTTCATTAAAGAGAAAAACCAATTCATCATCCTGTCTGACAGCAAATCCGTCCTGACAGCTCTGATAAACGTCAATAAAAAATCTCCAGCCATAATCCTTCAAACTTATCATGCAATTCAGGAAGCAAGCAAAATGGGAGCTAAAATTACACTTATTTGGACACCTAGCCACGTGGGGATTAGGGAGAACGAACAGGCTGACAGACTGGCGGGAAGCGCAACGGAAGAAACCCTCATGCTCAAATGGAATTCACCAACGGATGTTATCAAAAACATCAAGGACCAGTACACTAGAGAAGGAAAAACAGAATGGGAGGCCTCGAAGTATTTTCTAGAGTACCCCTTCTGCGAAAACCCTAAGATCTTCAAATGGTCAAGGGACAGAGGGATGGACGTCCTTATAGCCAGGCTATACACAGGCATGATTCCCACGAATAGCCTTTTGTATAGGTTTGGCTTGTCGGATACCCCATTATGTTCCGATTGTCATGTCAATGAAACAATGGAACACTTTATAACGATATGTAGTAGATACTCTGACCTAAGAAAAACACTGAGAGGAAGACTAGATTTTGATCTAAATGCTGACATAGACCTCAAAAAAGTTATGGAAAAGGGGATGGAATCTAAGAAGAGTTTGTTAGCTATAGGCTCCTTTTTAAAGAACTTATAGAACAAAAGTGCAACACCGATCCCAAAAGCGAGCAGAATAAGGAGTTTAGAGTAGCTTAGGGAGAAAGAAGGTTAAGCGGCTCTTAAGAGCAAGCAAATACCTCTAACAACTTTCAATTTCAATTTCAATAAAAAACATATATTTGTATTTGTTGCTTTTTTCCTAATACTTTTTAAACGCTTTTATTACTATTACAGTTTGGAAAGTATAGGATTTAAATTTTAATACACTTAAGTGCAAAGTTTTGGTTTTAAGTTTAAAAAATATACTTGATATTTATTTTAATTTAAGAGGGAGAAAGTTTTACTTTATTCACAACTTTTACAGATTTGTTTTGTAGTTAAGTAAATTTTCATCAGAAGTACCTGTAAGGTAGAAATTGAATCCAATCCCTTCGTAGTTTTATTTCAGTAAAAAATAACATAAAAACTAAATAAAAGACAAGTTCAAAAGACTCATCTCTCATACAGTTAGCTACGTTAAAGTTTTTCACATTATAGGAAGAATCTAAATTTTATAAAGAAATAATGAAAATTACACCAACAGATCATGACATATTATTGTACCAAAGTTTATAGAGACATTTAAAAGTAAAAGCAATGTAAAATTAAAGAAAATTTTGCTTCAAGGTAAAATTTAAAATAAATGTCATATAATTTTTTGTACAGGGAAATTAATTAAGTTTAAGATAAAGTCTGTCCTTCGTGCTTTAAATTTGAAGCAGCATAAATTTATCTTAGAGAGTCTTAGACCAACCTGAGACGTAAAACAGACTTTAAAAGAAAAATAGTTTAAACACTACGATTTTATCAGGCGCTAGTTTCTCTCTTTAATAAGATAATATTTGTTTTTTCGTTTCACGTTTCAGTTCCGAGACTTTTTACGATGGGTCTGATGAAAATTATCCCACCTCAACTATCGACTCTTTCTCTTTATTCTCAATGCTTTCAACAAAAAAAAAATACGATAAAACTATTTCAAGGAATTTCAGTGATAAGGGAGGAGGATCGTTTCATTTGAAAAACTTAAGAACAGGAAAAAATTCATTCTGGTAAGTATGGTTTTAATCATTCATTGCATTAAATGTTGTTTAACAACTTTATCAGGTATAAAAAGTAGTTTTATCAGATTGAGGAGAAAATTAGGTGAGGATAATTAAATTAAATAAAAAGAAATAGAGCTTATTCTATTCATGTTTGCATTGTCTGAAACCCCAGCGTATTACTAATCTCGTGACTACAAATTATAGAAAAGCTCAATCGATGTTCGAAAGCAAAATGATAGAACCGAACCGATTTATTGATTTATCCATCCTAGCAACAGAATTTCGATACTGAACTCATCGTCAATTTTAACGAGACAACCATTTTCTGCGATAAGGAACAATTCTGAAAATAATTGCATTAAATTTGAAATCCATTGTATTTATTGAACAATTTAGAATTATGAGATATGGCAAGTTATACACATATTGATAAAATTAAGTGTTTAATACTAAACTGTTTTCTGATTGATAAAATACGAACGAAAATACTACATAAAATATACAAGAAAAATGTACTTATTTTATGCTCTTAGAATTTAAAAGAACATTTTTCTCGGGGTTCTTTAATTCTTTAAATTTCAATTTGTAACATCCCATAAACATAACCCTTTATCAATATGTACCTTTTCTCTCTCAGCACTATTTTAGTTTTAAAAACTATTTTAGCTTTAAACGCCATTAAAAATTTAAATCTTAAAGCAGCTCAAAAACCCTAAGGGAAAAAACTTAAAACCATAGTTCTGTTTGAATGCCTTTTTTATGTATAATGTGTGCAACAAATAATAAGTGCAACAGATCTTCCAAGGCATTCCCTTAATAAAATATTCAGATAGATCCGAGACAAAATCAAATATTGAAATCCCAAGTTTCTCCCTAGGGAGTAAAAAGAGCTGTAAAAATTAGATTCTTTCTACCGTCTTTCTTCGATTGCTTTTGTTGATTTATTTGTCATCGCCATGGCAACAAGTGACGCCATAAACATTAGCTCGAACGCACCCATGGAATCGTAAAAATTACTCGCGACTTAGGTAACTACTGATCGCTTGATGCTTTGTTTACGTGAAATGTATGGTGAAATTCCTTAAACTATCCAGTAAAGAGTTATGCATACAATGATTCTTAACTATTATTACTAATTATTAACTATTATTATTATTAAGAGAATTATTTACATTTTACGTATTAATGTATCGCAATCGGTAAAATTCGATACAGCCAAATCTGGATAAGTGGGATAGCTGGTGACTGACGTTATTTCACTTATCCAGATACTTAATTTGTATTTTGACACAATTGTAGTTATTTTGTTCCACTTATGAAAATTAAAAAAAATTGAATTTTATAACTTTAGAAGAAGGGTAGTATAAAGGGAAAAACATATCCTGGAAATCAATTTAGTTAGCCTTGATAAAGTTCCTTCAATGTAGCTTACACATTAAATGACCACATTTTTTTCGTAATTATAAATAGAAACTTTCAATTTTACTTAAACAGGTTTCAAAATTCCACTTAAAAAAGAATTTTGTCTCCCTTGGGGTTGTGACCAATGCTTGTGTTCTACTAATTGCGTAATTCCACCTATCCAGGTTTGACTATGGGAATTCTCAAAAGTTCGATTGAGTATCTGAATTTATGGAGAATACTCGACTACCTTTTTGAAATTACTTGCATTCACCACTTTCCACAAACTTAAGATTGTCTTTAATACCTTTTAAGCGAGTTTAAAGTGGAACTATACAATTAAAATGATTGTTTGAAGGAGGAAAACTACTTTGATAGTACTTGTAGTGGTTACCTTGATATATTTTCCAAAGAATGCGTTCCTCATTAGTTTCTGGTGAAGGTATTACCAAGTGAAAGAAACTGGGGAAAGTCATTTTTCAGCATGAATGTTTAAAATTGAATATGTTTCTAACTTTTAATTTGAAAATCAAACGTGTAGCATCTTTAAATACATTGTGGAAATAATTATAGGAAATAAAAATATTGATTTTACACATCTAAATTTTATTAACATGTGTGAAAACTGTACGACTAGACGTGCAGTGTAACTATACAAATAATGAATGTTTTTGAATTATTTGTTATTTACATAGCTTTGAAAACCCCCTTTTTTTCTTCATGCTACCATTAAAGGAGAAGATTTAGGGGCTGAATAAAATAGGAGTTCACAATTCTAAATCAACTGGAAACAACTAGTTTAAAGATCCGCGACGTTTTCAAGATTCTATCAAGTTGATGTTAAACTGTTTTAGAATTGTACAGAATAATCAATGATATAGTATAGTTTTTAAGGAGTTATTTCTAATAATAAACTTATAAGTATGTAACTGAAGCACTAGATTTTGAATTTTCTATTTTAAAAGAAGCAGTTCAGATGATATTTTTAAGAA
Organism: Tetragnatha montana; assembly: GCA_963680715.1. Taxonomy (NCBI): domain Eukaryota; kingdom Metazoa; phylum Arthropoda; class Arachnida; order Araneae; family Tetragnathidae; genus Tetragnatha; species Tetragnatha montana. The sequence continues at coordinate 15,686,565 of OY796676.1, read as the reverse complement.
ATCGCTTAAAAAAGAATTTTAAACGTTTCTAAAAAGTACGGACTTTTTCCTTTTAGTTTTCAGTCTTTATGGAATTGGGAAATCCTTTAAATCGCCTACTTTCGATCAAAATCATGAAATAAAAAGAAAATATAAACTAAAACCCTTCTGTCAAGTATCTTGATTTTTCTACCTAACTTTAAATTGAAAAATTAATAAGGGATGTTCTTTGATTTCAGTATTCGTTTTTGTTCAGATGTCCTTCAAATCATCTCGGGATTAATTTTCAAAGAAATATTTATTTTTTCAGCAGTCCTTATTTTAGAGAAAGTAGCTTCAAAAACCCCTGACGTTATTTTAAAGGGTTAGTGAGAAATTAAAGTAGGTATATTCTCTTTAATAATTCTAAAATATCCCCAATAAAATGGGAGACTTTTGGGTAGCTTAACTTAGAAGAAATTCTTTTAACTGTTAACTGCTGTAGGTTAAAGCGTCTGTCGATAAGGCCGTTGCTAGGTCCGAGTCATGTGATTGTAAATGCTCAATAGAGCATTTCAGTCCTTTTTGTCATTTTTCAGTCATTTTTAAACATCCTGTAAAAACTTAATGACTTATTATAAATTTTAATTCCAACAAAGTTAACAATGTCGCCAATGGTTTCAAATTGACTCTTTCTGAGAATAGGAACCTTCATACAATTATCATTCTTACCTAAGCAGATAACTAGCATTTCAAAGATTTCAAATCCTGTGTCTTTAACCCTATTACCCCATCTCTAAAGCATTCATTCATCTACTTCATTTTTACCATCATAAATCTAAAACCCTTTTATTGCATTATTTCCTAAATATTTTTAATAAACCAGTTCAATAGAATAAATGAAGGCGGATATCATCTTTTTATGTTGGTAAGAAACAACTCAATCTGATGTAAAGAAACCCTCCTGCATCAATTACCACCCCTTCTCACAGTAATTGGATTACTCCGAGGATCTATTGAATTAATGTACGTCAATATATAATAGCCTGAGCCATTAACTCCCAGAGGGGAGAAAAATACTCTATTCACAGTGACATTATGGCCATGGTTGAAACAGGCAAGTGATTGATATTCTATATTTGTTGGATGATAAGTGAGTGCATACAAAATGTGTTTCAGAGTGAAAAAGGAGGTGTTTAAAACCACCATAAATATAGATTGGGTAATTTTCCCCTTTTTGTAGACTCTTAAAAGATTTTCTTTGATCGTAGCTTTAGTATTATGTTTAGTATTATGAAGACCTTTGATTTGGTTTTTATAAAAAGGCGTCTTATGGTTGTTTCGTGGGTCTAAAACTAAAGAAAAAATTCTTTCAGTGATTTTAGGGATTTTACTGATTTGAAAAAACAAATGTGATTAATTTTGGAAAAAAAACATCTTTTGTATTTAAACGTTAAAAAAATTTGACATCGAGAATAAATGAAAGACATCGAGAAATTGCTTTTTAATTAAGTACTTAGTGTGGATTATCGAAACGTGCTTTTCAACAGTAAACATATTTTGAATTTTTAGGAGAACTGCAAAAAAACCCAAAAAGAGAAAAATAATTCACTAATTCACATAATATTCACATAAAACCTACCGATGGTTTGTTTGCCTTTATTTTAAACTGTTTCTTCTTCAAAATATTATTATGATTTCTTTTAAGTTGCCCATAGCCTTAAAAATATTTTAGAAAAACTTTTCTTCTTTATTATTTAATTACATAATTAACCTAAAAATAATCAATGTAGTACTATGTAAGTAAAAATATTTTCCAATATTGGAAATTTTACTCATCAAAGTGGTATTTTTGTCCGTAAAATCATACAATAAAGACCTTTGAATACCTTCCACATAAAGAGGTACAACTTAAATCTTGCAATAAAATACTTATTATTAGTATCTAGAATATGTCTTTAAAATTCAGAATGTAGGATGGCCGGTTCTTTTAGGATGTATTTACTAAGCTTGAATAAAATATCATCTTCTGAAAGAATATGACAATAAATGAAAGACAGGAAATCATCTAAGGTTTTCCAAAACATTGCGTGCATCACCCCAGTAGCTTCGTCCCAATGCTTTTTCCCACTATGTGCGTGTTCTTCTAATAGCATGGGAACGAAAAAGGTTTAGGTAGGGCATGAAGAAGGTATTTTGTGTTTTTGTAACTGCTTTACAATAAAAATAATTTCTATAAGTATCGCCATAAATTTTTGTATCTTTCATAGCTGTATTTGTTTTTATAGTATCAAAACTCAAAACATTTCTACCATGAACTTTGAATATAAAGGTTAAACTACTTCTTTTTAGACATTAGGTAATTTATTTCCCGAAACTTAACTGTATAGGAAATTCAAGAATTCTTATTCTAAACCAAAAAGGAGTACCTTATATAATTTCAACTTTAAACATCAGGTAAAAGATTACTAGTATATATGCTCAGTAATGACATAGTATATTTTAAAAGTATTTTAGAAATATGTGCTCAATAATGACAAAAATCATAATGCAGTTATTTGAAATGTATGCAAATTAGTAAAAATATTCATAGAAAATTTTTAAACGATTTCGATTCAGTTCTGTCGATTATTATAACTAAAAAACTTGCTACACATATTGCTTGGTTGTTAAAAAAGCCGAGCTTTAGAAAGAAGAGGAAAAATTTAAATAAGCTCTCGTGGTTTTCTCTAATAGTACGAGTAAGTACCTACTATTTTAAATAATACACCTCAAAAATAAAAGCGTACTTTCTTGTAAATAATGTCCCAATTCCAATGAATGGAGATAAATAAGGAAATATGTTTGTGTGAAGTGCAATGCAAATAGTTTTCTTTCATTATCCCTAGGAAAATAATGACCGTAATTTCGGTTTTCAAAACCACTTCTAATAAATAACAGCCATGCTTAACCTTTCCCATGTTTTTTTACCTAATGAGATGCTCATTTATAATGATTAAATGCTGCTTGGGGTATTTTTTGTTTTGTAGATGCAAAGGTATGAAAACAAATTTTCGAAGATTAAAAAAAAATGAATATTTTTGCATTTGGGGTGTTTAAGTTATTGATAAGGTAGCTTGAGTTTAGATGTCAGGATTTAAGGTGTAACACAACACATACCAATAATATTGTACCCACTCGCAGTATTTATAATTTAATAATTATAGCGAAAATACAATTGATTTATTACCCTGAATATCCCTGGAAAATTTTAAAAAAATTATAGGAAATCAAATATTTACCACCTGGATCGTTTGAATACCTATTCATCAGAAGAAATCTAGTCTAGACACGCTTCAAAACAAGTTTAAATGTGGTATTTTCCAGCATAATTTGATAACTTTTAATACCTTATATTGCGCATCAACTTTACCCGATATCATCCTCTTTTCTTTCTTAACACAATGTTATAATTGTAATGATGAGTTATAATGTAACTTTTAACTTCGTTTTACAAGAAGTGACACCCACCTTACCCCTACATCTCCTAACCAACTTACCCTAACAATTCCATTACCAATTCATAACTGAAGACACCTCCTATAAACCACAACCCTCTCCCTCAACCAAAAATTAACCCTCTCACCTCCCCCATCATCTCACTCGCCTCACCAACCAAATTCGATTTGCTTTCATTAAGACTCCTCCAATCTCTCTAATCTTCAACGCGGGCGGATATTTTAGGCAACAAAGGCTTCTCTAATCTGGCTGAAAGCGAAGCCGCCCCTGAAACAATTACTGAGCCCCATACAACGTCTTCCCGCGCCCTGGGAGGTCCTTGGGGCGCACCTGATAACGAATGCCGCACTTGGCGAGTTAATAAGCCGTGAATTGGCGGGGGCAGTGGGCTAAGTGAGGGAGGGTCTTGGCGTGTAATCGTGGGATGGAAGACATTGGGCTCTAAGCATATTTGAAGGGGGTTTAAGGTGTTTTTTGATGTTTCAAGGGATGGGAAGTTAAGGTAGAGATTGCGTGTTCCCTGGGGTCTGTATTGTGTTATTCTGTGGAGTGGTTTGGTTATGGTTGCTAGTTTCTTTTGTGGTTAAGGTGGGATTTAGGATAAGTGTGGAGAATAGTTTAGTTTTTTTTTCTATCAGGCTTTTCGCTGGATTCACATTCAAAAGTATTTTTTTATTTTGATCTAGGTATGTTAACACATTTTGAGAACCTATATTTTCCTTGTGGGAATGCTATGTGGGAAGGCATTTTAAAGCGAATAGGATTGAGCTGTAAGATAATACTTAAACAATGGTAGGAAAGGTTAAAAATGTGGCATCTAATTTCAAGCTTGTATGTTTCTATTATATCAAATTCAGTATTTAAGTACTATTAATTTTGATGATAAACCACAGTTGTAATAAATTTTAAAGAAGCATCCTAGGGGCCTCTTTCTAAATGTATAAAAAACGATAAGTAGGATAGGGAACATCCATAAATTACGTGATGTGCTTTTTCCAAATTTTGGACCCCTCCCTCCCCCTTGGTGAGATTTAGTGAGATTTTGCTGGACCCCCCCCCCCTCCCCCCCACGTGAGATTTTCTCAACCACTAGTTTTGTTTTATCGGCATAAAAATTACCATCCAGATTGCAAAATGTTGATACAAAAACACGTTGAAATCGAAAACATGATTCTAACTTGTAATTATTACGACTGACTGGCTAATTATTTGCTGTTTGACTAATCTTTTCTATAATTTTGCTGAAAAATATTAAAGAAAAAACGTATATTTTCTTAACTAAAAGTTGACGTGAGATTTTAATTGACTCCCCCCTCCCCCCTGGTGAGCTTTGGTGAGATTTTCCTGGACCCCCTCTCCCCCCTTTGACCTCACGTAATTTATGGATGTCCCCATAAGTAGCATTCTTCTCAAATTTTGAACTTTCTTTCTCTCATAATATGACTAAACGCAGCCATATACAGAAGTAAAATGTTTTAACGTTTTAAAAATACGAGAAAATGTTCTACATATCCTTAAATAATGCATGAAATCAGAGATTATGCATAAATAAGTTTTGTTAGTTAAAACATATTCATAAATTTAAAACAAATTATAAGTCAAAATACTTGAATTCTAAATCTACTGATGTAATAACCTATTGAAGTTTAACTTCCTTAAACATGCATTCAGGTCACACAACTTAGTTCTCCAGGCATTCCAAATAGCGAAATTACCTATTCATCACTCTTTTTATTTCGAGTTTCTTGCTTCTTTATTCGGCTATAATTTAATTTGGTTTAAGAACAAAAAAGATAAGTCAAAAACAACCCCAAAGAAACTCGCATTTTAAGAAGGTAATTGGAGAAGACAGGAACTAAAAACTAAAATCACCAAGAAAGGAGGAAAAAAAACCTTTGGGTTTCACGATCAATTGCTCCTCCATGACTATTTCCTTTTTCTTTCAAGGGCTTAAGTAATAGCGATTAGATCCCCCATAGCGTCGTTACTGCCACCTTCTTGTTTTCCCGATATTTTTAATGAAGCTTTGTAACTCTAACTTCCACTGCCGTTTGTTCCGCTTCCCTAATGGGGACATATTCATAGAGCGAAGGAATTGGCGATGCGTAGCTGTTAATGGCTGGCTTTATTTTGGCTTTTATGCCATTTCCTTTCTTTTGGGTCGCGTTTCAATTGAAAAATGTGTTTCCATATACGAAGGGACGAGCTTAATGGAAATTCACGGTTTGTTTGGGATTTTTATCGAAGAGTGTGGAATATTGTGCTTAGTTGAGATTACCATTAGTTTGTGTGGGAAAAAAAAAGCTTAACACATTTTCATATCCCTCTGAGATTTGCGTTTAAATGGAATGCATATCTTTATCGTAAATATTCATTACCTTGGTTTGTTAGAAGTGATATTTGTTTTAAATGAGAATAAAAGAAAGATTAATAAAAAAGATGTATACTTTGAAGGCAAACATTATCAATAATAATCTAATTTTTAAAATAACATGTAAAATGTTTTAGTTTGAAGTAAGTTTCAATACAATGGTAACTTTAAGCGTAAAGAAATAGTGCAAACTATAAAATGAATGTTGGTTTATGAAACTTGGGGTCTATAATTTTTTAAATTCATGTTGATAAAGCTAATTTAAATTAACTTTTTATAAGGCAGGATAAGTAACCAACTATTTTTATTTAAATTGCATCTAACGGTAAGTTATTATACATGTCGCACCCTTGCTACAAAAGTGCCACAACTAAAAAAACTATGTTTTCCAGGAATTGCAAAAAACTGTTCCCGGGCTGACTAGGCACATTTTAGTATTTTTGAATTTGTCAATACGAAGAACGATACATCTCAAACTATGACTCGAAATAGGTATCACAGTTTAGAAGACAAACGACACGCACGTTACTCAATGACGGCTGGACGACAACTCAAGATGTGGCATTTCAGTGGAAGGAATCATAGCCATCTTGATAACAACAAAACGCTATAACTGCCATCTGGCGGCTGATTTTTCAATGCAACTTCTGGCTCTTTTGAAGATTGGTAGAGACGTGAAAACTACGCCTAAGGGCGAGCGCGCACGGGCGACTTTTGTCACGGTGACAAAGAAAAAAACAACGTTGCTAAGGCTGTTGTTAGGGGCGGGACATAGAAGTATCCAATAGCAGCATTCGCACATGACATCACTGGAGGATAAAAACAACGTTGCTAAGGCCGTTGTTAGGTAAAGTCATGTGATTGAAAATGCTCTATTGTTTTCTAATGATATTTTTGATACTAGTAATCCTGGTCGCCGTGACTTTAGTCACTCGTGCACGCCCGGCCTAATGGCGGTCATAACTCAAAAATTAAAATTTTTGAGTCGTGGCACTTTTGTAGCAAGGGTGCAATGTTATATTGAAATTAGTAAATTATTTTACACGAGTATCTTCAACGCTTTTCACAAACAAATTTCAATACATTTATTTTAGAAATGTTGTATCATACTTGTTTAAAAGATATCATTTATAAACGAACAGTTGAGTTAAGCTTAAAAGCTATGTGTTTTTATACGAACCTATTTTTTAAAAGTGTTACTCTTGGAGTAAGAGGGGACACTATGACTTAGAGGGGGGGGGGAAGGAGATGAGAAAGAAATTTTTTTTCTTCCCACAAGAATTGGACTGTTCAGTATCGATGATTAATGATTATTTTCACCGGAAATGATTGGTGACACTAGTCGGGCACAATCATATTTTTCTTTTTATCAAGACTTAGTGAACTAAGTATACCTATAATTTAAGTTTAATAACTGTTCGTTTTTTAAATAAATAATAAAACTGTGAATAAACTTCTGACTTAGTCATTTTTTCACCAAATTTCATGAAAATTAATTTCGAATTTATTTAAATTTTGGAAAAAAATGTCACATCCTACCCCAATGCCGGGGTAGAATGGGATATTTTTCTTATTACTGTAATTGGTTTATAGAACTTAATTTTAAATAACTATTATCTAGTTTATATTTTAGTATGTTAAAATGTTTCAAAATGTTATTCTGAAAGTTTTAAATTTGTGTAAGCAAAATTTAATTTAAAAAATATATTTTTGTAAAAACTGTCCCCATCCTACCTCCCTCTCCCCTACTTATTATTAAAGTTTCATGTTTTTTAAAGGAAAATTCTTGTGGTGTAGCCAATTTTCACTTGTCACTTCTTTTTAGGGCATTTCTTAAATGTCCTTAAATAGACAAAAAGCTATCTTGGAAAAATGGTTTTAATAAATATGAAGTTTAAAAATAAAAAATACAATATAGCCTAAAGAACTTCAAAACTTTTAGAAAGATATTCCGAAAACAACTATTAGGCTATATTTTTTCTACATATTTCGCTAGGAGCTCTTTTTAGAAACTTAGATTAGGAGAGGACCCTGTCTAGACATGAGACTTTCTAGAGATATTTTTTAGGACTTATATAAACTCAAAAGGGTTAGAATTTTATTTTTTAACATACCCCCAACATTTTGTAAAGGTCATTTACGCATTTGCCTAACTTTTTTGTCATTAGTACTTAATAACGCATTTTAAATTTTCAGAATATAATTAATTTTGTGTTTTTGTTTACTGTATTCAGAAAATGTTATGTACCTTATGTATCAAGAAAAATTACGTATCGATTAATCGATGTATGACTAATTTCAAAGAAACAATTAGAATAAAATATAAAAAAAGAAAACACTTTTTCATTTCCTAAATTACATTAGAATCTCGATTAGAACTCTCATTATTGAGACCAGGGGGTGTCGGAATAGTAAAATGGTCAAATAGTAAAAAATATCGCATTCCTAATAAAGGGAAAAAGAAACAAAACCTCTCAGTCACTGAAAATCCATTTTTAAAAAAATTAAAAGTTAGATATTTGGTTGTTTCAATTTCCTGTTGTGACAGCAGTAAAATTGATCAATAATGGTGACGAGTGTTCCGATAATCCGAGAAGTCGGTTAATCAAAGGTCGAGTATTCAATGTTCTATTGTATAAATCAGCGCCAAAATATTATAATGTATATTTGTAGTACTTAAGTTCCATTTGAGTTTCAATTAAATGTGCCTAAAAAGGTCAATTTCACCTAACTGTTTTTAAGTTCAAAAACTCGATCCATAATATTTTTAATGACAGCAAAAAGTATAACTACAAGATTGGGAAGTTATATAGAACAAAATACTGACACAAAATTTATTTAGGTTTGAAATATGAAACACGGCACAACCCATTCTCTGATAACCTTACTGTCGTAACAATTACTTAATGAAAGTTTACAATAACATCCTCAACTGTCTATTATAACCACAACCCCACTTAACCTATATTAGGTACTTCAACAACAGTCTGAAGTTGTCAGTGCTTCTTCAAAATTTGTATCGAGAATTCTTTTATAGCAGTAAGGAAAACAGAAGAAAATAGCCCACATAAACTCTTCGTTAATCCCCATACTTTGTGGCTTTTGCATCACCAATCCTCTTCACCCTATGGGAATCCACTCTGCGTGACAACTGCGAGGGGACACAAGCGGATGACAAATGCCGCAATTCTTCCCTCGGCAGAATCGATCTCAGCCACTACTGACAGGGCGGAAACGGTTGTGGGTCCATTTCCTCCCCGGTTCTTCTTTTCGGGAAAACACGGGACGGATTGATGGAATTCCGGAAAACGGAACGCATCCATTAGCGGGAGGGATAATATTGACCACTGAAAAGAGAATTCCGGTACCTGTTGCCGTCTGTCGCATGTACTGTCTGCTGAATGCCAGTACGATTTATAGTTGTTTTAAGACTTTGAATCGCTAAACTATTTGGGTTTTTTTTCTTTTATAGAGCTTCTGGTTTCTTTCTTTCCATAGAAATCATGTGCATTGTGCATGTTTTTAGTTACTGGCTAACTGGTAAGCGGATCGATATTTTTAAAATGAGAATCGTCGTTTGGCACTAAACTATGTTAAACTAAATTTTCATTATAGTTCATTAGTTGATAAATAAATGTTCATGCGTGTTTTTAACACGAATGTTAACTAGCAGTGAAGACTAATTTAATTTCTTTCTGTCCTTCTGTTTAAAGATGAGTCCACCTAACATGGAAAAAAGTTTTTATAAACTTAAAAGATGCATTTCACTAAAATCCAAAACTAAGAGAAAAAAAATATAATATTGGGATCTAGATCAAAATTATTCGATCCTGTGGCGGGGCCAGAAAAAAAATTTACGAGAGGGATATTGGAATTTTGAGGGTATATGAATTAACTTAGACAGGCTTATATTTCAAACATTTTCTACGATCAAAATAGAAAATTTCTGACTTTTAGGGATGGATATACCCCCCTGGCTACGCTCCTGATTCAAGCTTTTTAAAAATATTTTACAGGTGAAGTGTTATTGCTTTGAAGTTTGCTGTTACCTACATCTGAGGATTTAATATTTAAAGTAACTGAAGATTGAGTGACAGGCAAAATTATTTTTCCCGATAGATTAATGACTGAAAAAAAATTCCTAGAAGAAATAGACTAATTTTTTAGTAAAAAAAGAAAGCTATATCAAGGAGTCTTCTTCATAAGAATTAAATGTATTGCTTTATACACCAGCTAATTTTGTTTCTATAGAAAAGCTTCCGATACCCAGAATAAAAATCGGTCATAGTTCTTATACATAAACAATGTAACTTGTTGGAAATTTTCCAAACAACAAACAATCTCAAAGGAAAAAAACCTGATGGATTTTATGAATAATGCAAATACCATCTGGCATAGGAGAAAAGTAAGAATCTAAGGCGTCAGTGGTATTTTTTCCACTCTGAAGTTAGAATCAATGCATTCGGCAGTTGCTTACCATTATTTTGTATGTGTTTCAATGAATGAGTCTTCCTTTTCAAGAAAAATAGAAACATCCATGAAAAATGGAAAGACTATTGTAGAAATATCATCATTCAACATGCATGTGCAGACGAAAACGCAAAAATATAGATAAATATTGAAAAATAACGACCCGAAAGTTTAAATAAATTGTATAATCATCAATTGAAAACCTATTCGATAACAATTTTGATAAATGTTTATTATACTTTTCATTTATCCTTTTATGAAAATTTAACCGTTAACACCCTATATTTTTTAAAGAAACTTTAACTTTGATTGAAGAAACAAAAATAAATTTGTAACTCCCAACCCAAAGTTCTCTGCTATTCCATCTACTAGTAAGCCTAACAAATAGCTAGAGTAATCCTCCACAAAATGCCGTAAAGGGGAAAACTTCCTACGAGTGTAGATATTACATTGCAACCACTCTCTGGTAAACAATCTAACTATAAGCACGGAGATGAAACGAGAGATACGACGGTGCTGATAAACATACGATTATTTACTTCTACGGGATGAATAAAAGTTTGGTGTACAAATTCCTAGAACGGATGAATAGGAGTAAAACGTCTATTTTTAACCCTTACAGCATCTGATTTTTTAGGGTTCTGTAATAGGAGTCATCCAACTATTTTTAAAGATACCTACCCTAATCAATGGCGAAACGCGAGCTGAAAACTTAGATTAGATTAGATTTGGTGTAGTACATATACTATTTTCCGGTTTATGTGCTTTAAAAACATGGATAGCGCGCTAAAAAAAACATTTTTTCCTTTTAGATTTTTTAAAGAAATTATAATCTAATAAAAACATAGCTTAACGCCAAATCTGAAGCAAAACTAAAAAATACAAAGTAACATTCTTAAAATAACATCCATACAAGTCTTTCTTGCTAATGGTCTTATTAATGACAAGTTGAAATTCCAATTTTACTGCAGTCTTTATTGATATTTCAGAAACATTAACTATCCTTTTTTTTTAGTATTATGTAGTTTTCCTGAGGTTAAATCTATTAGTAAACTGCTAGAAGAATATATTAAAACGATATGGTAAGGGATAATGATGTTTGGAATAGTTACTCAATATATCAAATCGTTAATCTGTAGTATTTTTATTTTCATTTATGTTGAAATTTTATAGATTACCAGCTTTGTAGGTGGTTATTGATTAGACTATTTAATACTCTAATTCAAATTTTATTGACAAAAAAGTATCAATACCAATGTAATTTTAGAATGATTGTACAAGATTTTCTTCATCTGAAATCATTATATCTATAATTCAAAAGAGGAAATTATTCATCCATGTTTCAAAACATACTATCCTATCTTTCAGTTGCTACTATTTCAAAACCGTCCTTCACGTTTTATCTTTAAACAGACAATTTTGAAGCTATATCTTTCAAAAAAAAAAAAGATAGCACCCCCTCTTCAAGTCAAACGCATCCCCAGAACACCAAAGCAATCTCAAAGAAAATAACGCATCCGAAAACTTCTCCGATACAAAAATGAAAAATTAATCCCGAATCCACCCACACATTCTCACCAAAACGAGAGAAAAAATCTCCGCAAAAATGACCCCCGTTACACATTGCTATTTCCAAAGGTAAAGGTTGAGGCCTATGACGTTACTATGGTGACCAACTCTCCGTAGATCCCGCAAAAGAGAAACAGATGCTGAGAAACCGGAGTGTCCCGAGGAACCCTCCGGAATGCGAGATCATTTCACTTCATTTCCTGCGATGAGCCGATCGGTTGGGGAATTAATTCTTACATCTGTGATTCCGGGCAGGAAAATGTTTTCGAGGTTAATAAAGTGGGAGAAAGGGATTCAGGAGGAATTTAGCGCGCGTATGGGAAATCTGGGCGTGCTGTTTAATGAGATGATTTGATTTACTATCTCGAACGGAAGCGTGGAAAAATTACCTCTTTCTGTGTGAAATTAATGTAAAGGATAATTATCCACGCTGAATTGCATCAGTTATCAAAGAAATTATAATTACTTCTTTATATCTTAAATATCTTATCACTTATCACCCAAAACAAAAAATTACTTCTCTGTCAATGAGAACTACTTAAAAGGCGATTCGGTTTACACACGGGGCAGCAACATGAAGGCTACTGATACCATCCCCCAAAGAGATATAAAGGAGGTTTAAATGATGTTAATGGGGTTAGAATTTTTTAAATGTGTTATTGACTGTCCAGAAAATTTGTATTTTTTTAGGTAGATAGGATAATTGTCCGATGGACAGAAAAAAAACGCCGTTATAATGCCGCAAGTACAAAAAAAATCCCAAGTACAATTCCAAATTGATGTGTGCATAATCAGTTTCACAGTGTAAAACAAGTTTGTTGCTTAATTATTGGGAATTGAAAAAAGTCGGCTCTATGTACGAAAACGAATCTCCCCTACAATGGATTTGATTCATGGACTCGCATTGTTGCCTTTTGTGTATTAAGGGTAGGGACCTTTAAGAACTGCCTCATTATTTTAAAGTTCATTTATGAGAACTCTATGGGGACTAACTTTTACCCTCAAGTTTTTTACTTTCTCTCTTCTTCAACTAGTGGTTGAGGTGCAACTGAAGAGAGTAGGAAACAACTTATAATGCCCAAGAGTACCCAACGTAAGCGTATAGCTGTTTGCTTGGTTCCTTTAGTTCTTTTGGTCCCCTAGGACTAGGGTGCTTTGATCCTTTTGATAGATTATGATACAGAGGAAAAACATTTGCTATAGCCCCGAGACTGCACATCAGACTTATTTTGAAGCATTTTTGCAGAATATTTTGTTTGTCTGGGTTGTATTTGAAAAAAAAATATTGGAAACTTGTAAGTAGTTATATATACAGGGTTGAAGTTATTTGGATGTTTTGATATTCCATGCGCTGTGGTAGATAAACCACACAAAATAACAAGAAAATATTTCATAAAATTCTCAATTAATTTGTAACTTTGTGCTAAGGGCAAAAGAAATTAATTTGATCAAAGAAATTAATTGAGTTCAAATTGGTTGAAGGATTTCACTTATGCATGAAGAAAGTATGTTAGGAATTTGGTATTTTGACTAACATTGACCTAAAATTTTTCAATGCATTTTTAAAGAAAATACAATTATTTTTTTTCTTAATGAATGAAATTAGTTTTTTTTTTTTAATTTTTAATGCAATCAAAGAAAAACTTAAAATATCTCAACACTAAGAAACACGGATTTACACCACTTTATAATCAACGGCACGGATTCAAATTTACTTCTTTCATCTAGATATAAATCCAATAAAGTAATTAGGAAGGAAGTATTTTTAAATAAAAGTAACTTTGATTTTTCTCGAAAGATCTAATTACGCCTCAAAAGAAATTGTCACATTCAATTTTCTTCGAAAATAAAACATTATTTTCCTTTAATTACCAATGCCGTATTAAGAATACATCTCCAGAGAGAGCCCTGGGCACAACAAAATCTTTAGAAAAATACACAACAGTATCAACAATGCCAATAATAAAAAGGAAAAATATAATACCTGCGATAAGGTTCATAATCAGAATTAATTAATTGTTGTTCGTGATGGAGAGAAAAGGGATAAATGAAAATAAAAGTTAGGTTAGTTTAATCGGTCATTCATTCGTGAAGGAATTTTTTTTTACCAATAAAAAATATATCCTTTATTTTTAAATTACATTAACTCAAAAAGTTTTTACAAGCCTCAATTTTAAAAAGTGGCTTGTGTTTTTTAAGCTATGAAAGAAACGATAATAAAAGATGAAAATAATCAGCCATGAACATGATTGGATAAAAATTTTGAGGAAAAAATTACCTTTCTTACTAAGTCATGCGAAAAGGGCTAGTTTTTATCGTGTATTAATCTATAGGGAAATAAACTTGGCTTGAGGTTTATTAAGCATCTCAAGAGGTGTAGAAAAATAAACTCATGGTCGAATAAAATAGTATACCTATCCCAGTAAATTATGAAAGTGTTTTTTTTGCTATCTTGAGATTACTTGATTTTGAATAAAAAACAATTTTTGCTGCCCTCTAGGAAACAGTGTTATATACTCCTATTAGCATTAACATTATTCATTTAAAAAAATGTTTCCTTGCGTAATAAGAACTGACGCTGAGAAAACAGTTTAAATATATTGGGTAAGAATAAAAACAACCTGTGGGTATTTTCCGTTCAAAAATAAATTCAGCTTTGGTTGTTTAGTTAACTGCAAATATTTATAGAATTCTCATTTACGAAAGTACTTTTTTTTTTGTTTTTACAAAGTGCATGATTCACAAAAAATTGGTACTTTTGGTCATTATTTGAACTGTCTAAGGAAGTTAATGTTCTTTCTCTACTAAACTTTAGATATGAAAGTAAATGTAAATGTTCAAAACGTAAGTATTATTTATGTATGAACCTATCTGATTTTAAAATGTTTGTTAAAACTTTAACTTAACTGTACAGACAACTTAAAATATTCCCCCATAAAAAGGTTTGATGGAAATAGTGTGGTTAAAATAATTGGAGCTCAAAAATTACATAAAGCTTTGTGTTTAAATACATTTTAACGGTGCCGGTGTAACAAAGTACTAATAGATAAAAAGAAATAGAGTGTTTTAGGTGACGGTGACGTCACGACCAGTTATTTTCTTTTAACTGCTAACTGCTGTAGGTAAACGTGTCTGTTGCTAGGGTTGTTGCTAGGTGTGGCGGTATATGTTGATACGGCGGTTGCTAGGTCCGGGTCATGTGATTGCTAATGCTCCTATAGAAGCATTCCACGACCAGTTATTTTCTTTTAACTGTTTAACTGCTGTAGGTGAACACATCTGTTACTAAGGCCGTTTCTAGGTCCGAGTCATGTGATTGTAAATGCTCTATAACTACGATTGACTAGTAGCAATCTGTTGTCTGTAACAAAAAGTGTATTTACAAAAGAAATAAATACGACTTGTGCTATAAAAAATAAAAGAAAACTTGTGCCATTTTTATGAGTTGAAGAATTTTGAAATAAAAGAGGTATTTTTCAAACGAGTTTTCCTTTAAGACTTTAAAACGGTATATCTATAATTAGTTAATGGCTAGTATTTCATTCAAAACTTTTCATCATTAATATCATTGCATTAAAAGCACGTATCTTCTTTCAAGAGTTTCTCCAGTCCGCACTTTTTCCAGGAGAAAATGATCACTATTTTTACCCTTAATGTTTCCTTTTCCGAATTAAAATCATCGTCCAGACAGTACTTTTATATCTTCTCTCACGTATTAGTCTTGATATTCCATGAAGAGGACTTATAAAAATATTTAGAGTTACTAATTATTTCAAAAGAACGTAATTTGAAGATGTATCTCACATTTCTTTTAGGTGTAATCTACCTTGTAAATTTTATTTCCTTTACATTAGAACATAAAACTTTAACACGAGCTGTTTAAACAAAAGCATTTTTTAAAATTATGTCTCGTTTCCGTCCGTTTTAAAGTCAAGATGACTATTACATTTTCAGGTTTTCTTGAACATTACATAATAGAAGAATGCATTACAATTTTTCTATGACTTGAAACACGTTAATTAAAATCCGGGTTTGAAAGAAAAATTCTTTATTTTTAACGAGAATTCTTAGTAGTTATTCTCCATGAGTTTAATGAACAGAGAAGCTCCTTAAAAAAAACACGTAAAAATGAATCTTACTTTGAAAGAATGATTTTACAGGGACAAAAAACGCTGGGATACGATAGAAATACGATACCTTAATAAAAAATTTTAATATTTTTTTGATAATCATAATTCATAATCATAATAATTCATAATCAAGTTACCCATTTTACTTTAACATAATTCAAACACAATACACGGGTGAAAAATAAACGAAATTTCTCATTGCGTCTTGATCCCAACTCATTTGTAATGCTTCAAGTTTATGGAAATTAATTAGATTAAAGATATCTCCCCAACTAAAACTGCCACCTATC
The DNA here is from genome assembly GCA_963680715.1 of Tetragnatha montana. NCBI lineage: Eukaryota > Metazoa > Arthropoda > Arachnida > Araneae > Tetragnathidae > Tetragnatha > Tetragnatha montana. The sequence goes on along the minus strand of OY796676.1, from coordinate 15,670,279 downwards.
TAATTTCAAGATCAATCCTGCGGTAGAGAGCTCAGTATATATCTCAACCACAGGAACGCAATTTCCAAACGTAACGCCTTTTCTTTGTTACCTGAAAATGAATGGCAACGGTAATTAGAGTTGAAAACGTTTTCCCAGAAAGGGTAATCTCTTATTTTGCCTGGTGGATAGGGAATTACAAGTCCTTTCCATTAGAGGTCCAGTGGAATAAATTATACCCGGGAAAATTTCTTCCTGGGGAATTGTTGATGGACTATTGATTCGCTAATATACGAGGGTTGTTTTTTTTTCAACTTCCGTTTTGCTCCTGAAAAAAAAGTAGTAGGAATTTCGAAATAATTTTGGTACTGGTAGTTAGGTACATTCTTCAGGATCAATTTGCATCTTTACTGCATAAAAATCGGACATTTTTTATGTTAGTTATCGAATTTACAAGCGCGCTCCTCGAACTTATTTCCCGCCAGTCCATAGAGAATTTCGCTTTCCCCTCCTGCAATTTTCACCTGCTCACCCATTGTTTAATGTTAAATGCTGGGCGAAAGGAGCGGTCGCGCGAAGAAGAAAGCGAAATTCTCTATGGGTTGGCGGGAAAAAAGTTCGAGGAGCGCGCTTGTAAATTCGATAACTAATAGAAAAAATGTCCGATTTTTATGCAGTAAAGATGTAAATTGATCCTGAAGGATGTACCTAACTACCAGTACCAAAATTATTTCGAAATTCCAACTACTTTTTTTTCAGGAGCAAAACGGAAGTTGAAAAAAAAACAACCCTCGTACGTCATTTTGGTGAAGGGCTTTGAAAAATCTCCAGAGTTTAAGAGTGTCAAGGGGTCTGATTGGCGGTTTGTACCGTCGGTATTAGAAATTTTCGTTCGTAATGTTATTATTAGAAATTTTCGGTTGTGATTTAAAATGTTTGAGTGTTTGATTTTTGGGAAACATAAATTACATAACACCTCGAAGTAGTTTCATGTTAAATTATTATTATTATTTATTTTTTTTTGCTTTCTTATTAGTTCAAAATTACATTCCTGAAAACATTCTTTCTAATTTTGGATAATTCCAATTTAAACAAACATAGGGCTAAGGAGGAAAACATGATTTCTTTTTAAGATTAGAACTAAGGTATTTTTTAATTTATCATTATTAACAAGAAATAATTGCTGAGGTGAAAAGTGTGTGGAAAACGCATTAGAAATAAAATATAATAATTACAGAAACAATTATAGCTGGGTATTCGTTAATATAAGCAGTGTTAATTATAACTGGGTATTCGTTAATATAAGCAGTGTTAATTATAACTGGGTATTCGTTAATATAAGCAGTGTTCTTAGGGCGATGAAACTAATAATATCGGTTCTCCAACGATTTTATTTTACATTACAATGCTGAAAACTATTGAACTAATTAATTTTATCAATCAGGTCAAAATTTAGCTTTTTGGCCATGACATTTCTTAATTTAGCGTGATGTACCTCACTTATATGAGAATTTTAATGACTGAAAACATTTATGGCATAATAACCCTAGTGGGGTAACTCATCCTTTAAGATTTGAAAGTAAACCAACAGTAAAATACAAAAGATATTCAAACACGTAATTTGACGACAATAAAACAAACACAAAACTTTCACGCCTTCAAATAACCCCAAAAGCGCGTTTTATTCGTTCCCACATAGAAACCAACATTCATTCTACCCCCAATAAAACACCGAGAATCCTTAAATTCCAACAGAAAACAGTTTCCCGCATCAGAAAAACGGAAGAAAACTTGTTGACTCGGAACACTCCCCAATGGAAGCTGACAGTCAGTTGGACACGTCCTTCTCTTCGAAACGGCGGAGACCTCTCCCAGATTGCAATTAGCGTGACCCAGCCCCAGGGGCAATGGAAAGGCAGAAGCGCGCCTCATGCATTTTTAAGTAAGGGCACCCGGAGATACTGTTTGTCTCCCTCTCTCTCTGTTGGATCTAATGCAAGGGAAATGTGGTTAGGAGTGTGGGATTCAGCTTGGTGAATGGCCAGGGAACGTCCTTTTCAGCGACCGTATTACGCATTTATAGGTGGGAAGGTGATGAGGAATTGCTTTTTGTTTCGTTCATCACGTTTGTGTGAGCAGAGTTCTTTAAGGTGTAATGAAACTTTTAAGTTTTGCTTTTATTTCAGGTAAGTCATCGACTTTTCCCCTGTGATGATACATTTTGGTGCTCATTTACTACTTTTTAATTTTGTTTTTTCGATTTCAGTTTGTTAGCTATCAGGAAGGAAGGAGAGAGACTTTAAAAATGATAAGAAATTAAAAACTTTTATATGTGATAGTAAATGATAAGTGGTAGCATGATATTAACTAGACTAGTAAAATATGAAAAGTACATTTCAATGAAGTAACATAGTCGAATACCTTTATAATTAACTCGGAATATAATGATAATGAGCAGAATATAATGATCTCAGAATATAATGGTTGTAGTGAAAAATTTTAATGGTATCCAACTGAATCTCTCTATTATTGAAAGTAGGTACTTATTATTACTCTTATGGTAAATTTTGATTTTATTGCATATTTTTTAATAATAAATTAACAACGAAAAAATCCTGGTGTCTGACATTCCACAAATATCACTATGTGCACCCAAACATCCTTTCAAAATTTTAATTAAACATTTTCTTCTCAGTCAGTAGGTAATATTCGTTTTAAAAATTTGAAGTTATAAAGCGAATATATTTTCAGTATTGTTTAACGTTAAATTAGGCAAAAGTATAATTAAACCAAGTTTAAGTTGTAAAGAACAATCAAATCTCCATTTAACCAAAAATACCCCAGAAATTTATATAGATTTTTTACAAATCGTTGTTCGAAAATTGAACTATATTTGAGGCAAAGTGTATATGTGCACCTAGTGACAGTAAAAATTTCAGATTTGTCTAGTTTTTATTTATGTGTTTTTATTTATTTTCCTTATGTTAAGTTAATTCTTATTCATTCTTCATTGTAAATATTTTCTCCAAAAAAACCTACACCCACCATCAATAAATTCTAAGAGATCGGTTACCCTGAACTTTTTCACGGTTCCGTGAGATTTACTATTTAGAGTAATAATCGAAAATATTTTTCTGTTCAACTAAGCTACGTATGTTTTAAACGACAAAAGAAAAATAAAAAAAACTAAAATAACTAACTCAACAAAATAAAAACAAACTATTTCCTGTAACAATAATCATACCTACGATATCCAACGTAAGAGAACGCTACCTTCCAAATACCCTAATTCACGTATCATAAATCACAATTTAAAAAACCATGTAAACCATCAAGAAACAAACAGAAAAAAAGCTATCTAATGAAAGAGAACACGAAATCCTCCCGGTTTCGGGCCATCGCAGTTTTATTGATCTCTTCAAAACCATTTAAAATGGCTGTCTCAGGGGTGTGATAAATTGGAGGCAAAACAGCATCACTTCCATGAAAAAACAAGAGAGATCCGCGTCCAGGAAATCCGTATAGGATTTCGCCCTCTTTCCTTTTCTGGAACACACGCGCACAACACCCCGTTTCCCCGGGGATGAATGATGCGAAAAGACAAGCCTGTTGCAAGCTTATTTTTGATTTCTTTTCAGTCTATTGTCTCAAGGAGGACATTGTTGTGGGCTTAGGATTTTCTCTTTTCCGACACTCCTTAAATGTGCATGAAAACCTCCGGTAATTCATTTTCAAATGTCATTGCCTTTGTTTTTGTTGGAATTTTCATTCATAAGGCTTAAGTTATAACGCGAGTGTGAAGAATAGTTAAGATTTTATTTTTATGTTTTAAATTCAGATAACTAATATATCAAATCTGATCTTACTTAATTAGGGGTTTCAATTTTTATTCCATGAGGGTTTTTGACGGGGAGTTTTGGATTCGAAAGGTAGAATCTTTTTAAATGTTCTTTTGGTAATTAAAGGGAGATTAAATTTTTAAATAAAATGCTATTTTAAGTGCTTGATGGGAAAAATACTTCAAAAAGCAAAGAAGACTATTTTATTTTTAAAAAATTAAAATGGTTTAATGATGAATATTGATAAAATGATATTCCTTGTTGGGAAAACTGTTCCTTTTTAAAAAGCTTCACGTTGCAATGCAATTCATAAAAATATTTGATTGTCTTATATGAAATCAAACACAGAAATTAAAACTTAGGATATAAATTTTATTGCATTATATCCACAATAAAAGTAGCTTGAAATCTAAATGTTGTTTGTAAACTACTTTCAATTTAAAACTATTTTAATTTGTGAAGATCATAAAAAAAAGAAACTATCTGAAAACATTTAAAAACTAAGCTATCCTCCTTTTTGCAAGAATAACTTTATATCACAAACCGAAACTTTATTTCACTTTCATGGGATTCAACTTCTTTCGTTTTCTGATGTTCTCATTTATTTTATGAAATGCTAAACTATCTAGAAAGGAAAGGCTTTAAAGAAATGTTTATCAAAAACATAGCAGATACTCCAAACCACCCATTGAGAAAAGGTTTTTTTCGTTCAACACCATCAAAAGTATTTGAAAAAGCATCCCAATAATAACAGCTAACTCTTAAAAATCGGAACTGTTAAAAAAAAAGCGATGCGGAGATAGAAGAACCATGACAGCTATCGCTTTTTCGAGCTATAAAAAACGATAAAAACAAAGCAGAAAAACTTACCCCACGAGCGAAATAAAACAAAAGAAAAAACATAAAAGAACTTTTTTTGAGATGCAGAGTTGTTCAGTTCAGTTGCAGCGTTGAGAATAATTCTATCTCTAATTAAGTCAGAACAAAATAAGCCATGTTGTTTTTCTGAATTTGAAAGAATTACCATTCTTTATCTCGGAAGAAAAAGCATCATTAGTAGGAATTTCTGTCTGAAAAGGTCTGATAACATTTTTCAAAAGCCCGCAAAATGTCCGGATGACACTCGTTTGTGCGGTCTTCGGTGTTGCATCGTTCGTTCTATATCCACAACAAGAGCAGATTTTTTTTATTGTCTTAAAAAAAGTGAGTAAATAATCTTTAAAAACATGTATAGTAGGTTTAAATTTCCTGGAACCAACTTTATTGGTTTAAACAAGATTTTATTTATTTGTAGAGTTTTTGAAGAGCACTTTTTTAACTGAAATTCCAGACAGTATGATTATTTTCATTTTTTACCTTGATAGTTTGGATGCTATACTTGAATATTTCAAGACATTTTAAAAAGAACCTAGGTAGTATTTCTCAAACAAATATTTTTTATTTTTATTTTTATACAAGACTAACTGATACTCCCGGGCTTGCCGGGGTATATATTATCAATTTATTCTTTAAAAATTTTTCTGTTGGTCGTCTTTCCTTTTCGGTATTTCCAGTTATCATCCAGATGTCTACGCCACCTATATTTGCCGGTGTCCCCGGTGCTTTTGCCTTCCCGGTTCCTTACTGTGTGAATCTACCCAAACCCATCCAAGAATTTCGATATATTTTCAAATTCTGCATTGATTCTGCATCATACTATTTACCCATTAAATAGCCTTTTATATTTCTGTTAGTTGATGCAGAAACGCTTAACACTGCGAAGCTACAGTGGTAGCCTACCTAAATCCAACAATGACTATGCCCTATGTTATGAGGTTAAAGTGAAAATGCGATTATTAAAGAGACCAAATTTATATACATTTACTTGTACCTTAAGTAAAAAACAGTAAAACCTACGCAAAAAATTTTTTCCTAAATACATTTTATTAATATAAAAATTCGTTTCACCCTATTCAGTTAAGAAACCAATTGTCCGCAATTTGAAAAGAAATAAAATCCTCAACCAAAATTTCTTTCCATAAAAGTAAAATATTAAATTTTAAGTGTAAAATATTTAATTAATACGGGCAATCTTTTATGCCATATTTTCAACGACATTCCACGCAATTTTCAATAAACCTTATCTCATTTATAAAGCTTTTCTGTGCTTTTCCATGCCTTACTATTTCGTATAACCCACGGCATCAAAACACGACTCTTTTAAAGCAAAGAACAAAAGCCTATCCAAAACTCCAATCTAAGATCATATAACGGCTATTGTCATTCCTTCACAAAGTTTTTCCGCATCCATTCTCCCAATAGACCCAGGAAAGAATACTCTTCCTGGGAGATTTAGAAGCGAGAGACAGAACAGGTCGATTCCTAGGGATGTGACGTCATCCCTTCGCTCCCCCAGAAAGGTCGGAGGTAAGCGGAGCTCACAGGTGTTCCAACAACATGAATTCCGTAACCACCCCCTTCCCCCTTTTCTTTCTGGAAAGAAAAAATTTGAGTGTTTTCTTTCCTGCTTAGTTTAGGTTTATAAGTGGTATGCAGGAAAGCATAATGTACAGGGGAGCCAGGCAGGGAAATAAATTTCTGAACTTCTTTGGAACAGAGGATTTTTTCGTAGGGTTTATTTTTGTCCTTCCAGGCAGTGAAGTCAGGAGACACTTGAATTTTTAAAATAAAGATATATGGTACTAGTTTAGTATTAGTCTTAACGTTCCTTCATAGAAGTAGCTATTCTTTTTTTTTGTGCGTGCACTTGCTTATCACTATGTAAAATTTGTCCCTTTAATTACAGTTCTTTATACAGCATTTCTTTTCTTTTTCTTTCTTTCTTTCTGGGTTCTTTTTTAGATAATTTTTATTTTAAATAATTTAAAGTCATGTTTTATTACTTCTCCTACTTAACTTGTAACTAACTTACAAACATTCGACTGATTTTGCATGGTTTTATAATTTAAAGTAAATGAAAAGAAACATTATAATGTGCTGTTGAAAGAAAAAGAACAATAAAAGAAAGTTAAATATAACGATACAAAGTATTTCAGGTAAAAGGATATTTTGTTGGAAGAATATTTTTTGTATCATTTCATCTTTATCTCTACAAACTCACTAATGCATATGCATTTGGGTATTAATATTAATTTATTGCTACTTTCTAGTCGAAATATGTCAGAGCAGAGACAAAGCTAAACCTTTATAAAATAACCTACGTATCAAAAATATTTTTAAAATAGTCTAAAACATGGGTTTTTTTTCAGAAAGTTTAGAACATTAATAACATGAAGCACAAAAAGACAGATAAAGCTAGCTAAACTTTATTATATTAAGCATGTACCCAGGTGGAATTAATTTCCAACTAGTTGAGATCTAGAATGAGATATACTAGCTAGAATGATAAAAAAAAAATGGTAAGAAATTTAGATCTTCTATTAAAACTTTTTCTCAGCCCATTTCGAGAAACAAGTTTTTTTAATACACAAAGAATAAATAATAGTTTAGTAAATTAAGAAAGTTTTCCCTCTCTTTTAAACTATTTCAAGTTTTTTTATGGAGCTCAGCAATTACAAGAGCAAAGTGTGGGACGACTTTAAGGAGAAGAAAAATAGAGAAGGAAATTCGAAAGAATTCAAGGATGGAAGAGAAAATAAAGTTTGTTTTCATTTTGAAGCCATTTGAGAACCCACGATTTAGAGTAAAAACCGTTAAGAAAATAGTTGGAAACAAACTTGGAAGTTTAAAGGTAATTGGAAGGGGTGACGTATGATTTCCTTTTGGTAGTTTGACTTGAATATAAAAGCACTGGAATCGGACATCAATAGTGAAAATACAAACAAATATATTCTGTTCTTTAAAGGTGAAAGTTTCCTCATTTACTTTCCCAGAAACAGTTGCGTTAGATTTACTATCCTGTAAAATAATTTCAGTAGTAAATAACCTTATACAGTTTCAATATAGTAAATAACCATAAAATATAGTGAAACTTAAGCAAAAATTATCAGAGGTAGTTTATATTTTTGAAACGCCCCACTGCTTCTTCCTATCCCTTTGACTACTTAAGTATTCTATATCTTTGAAGGCATATTGTTTATTTAAAAGTGACCCATTTTAGTTAAATAATGTCGATGTTTATTTAATAAAAAGTTATGAGAAATTATACTATTTTTACAGCATCTCTCATTGCGGTGCAATTCAAAGTTAATGCACAGCAGATATATTTCAAACATAAATTCAGATTCATTAAAATAAATATAAATTGTCTATGGATACGCTACAAATTGTAATTACTATATAAGCATAGTTAAAATTATCAGAGCCATTTAAATTAAAATTTTTCATCGCTTTAAAACATTTAAATTAAGCTGAAGGACTGACACGGTTCACATAAACTTCAAGAAAAGGGTAACATTTTAGAACAGGGAGTTTATTACTCATTTTAAGGTAAGGTATCTAAACTCTAAGGTCTAAAACTCTAATTCTATAATAACTCTTCCAAAAATAGTTTATCCAATTGGTAATTCTCTCAAACTCAAAAGAAACTCCTCCTCAATATTCAACCGAATTCAACCTTTCTTATGCTCCTACGAGTAGCAATCACCTAGAGGCCTTTTTGAATGAGATTTTCGTTTTATAGCTTTTTTATTTTGAATAAACTCAATAAATTCCTTGATTTGCCCTTTTTAATCCAGCCGCCGTTTTTAGAAAGACGTTTAAGACTTGATGCTTCCGATTTTCAGTAGCTCTTAATATGTAAATTCTTTCATCTTAGCTATCTTGCATTAAATCCTTAACATGCTTCTTACCGGTGTGTTGTACGTTTCGCCCTCAAAATATTTCTTTTCCCCCGGTTTCTAGTTTAATCTTCGCTTTAGGGATTAGTGAGTGTAAGACCAACGAAATGGAGGTAGGAAATTTCCGTGTGGGCGAAACGACGTAGCACCTTCTTATCAATTCACATAATTTAAAACAGCAACTGAATAATGAATGTAATGTTGTAAAATTTTGATAATAATTTTTACTTAAACTTTTTACATTGTTTTTAGTAGAATATCAAACTCTCTATGATAAAAGTTTAAAGTTTGTTTCAAGATTAAATTAATTTTTTAGCATAAAAGTTTTATAAACGAAGTGATTTTTAAAAGCTTTGTTCAGCTGATATGATTTTGGCATAAACTTTTAAATAGAACTGTATGCATTAACTTTCAAACTGCCCTTCTCATGTTACCCTCTTTCCAATAAAAAATAAGGGGAAAAAACTTTTAAGAACGATCCTAAAAATGCTCTCTGCTAGTTTATATCAACAAGTTGTTGCACTTCTACAGCCCCGACCCTCAGTGTTCATCACTACCCATACCCAGTTGAGGAGGGGTGCCCGTATTTGTACCCTTTTTCTCTGTACATTTACGGATTTTACTATCAAACGAAAGTTTAAAACACAGTATTACAGCAACTTAAAGAAATATTAAAGTAGAATTCTAGAAATTCTTAAAATTTGAATTACATATCTATACCTTTTAAAGTTTTTAGTGTACTTTTCAAACAAGTTGCTCTCAGAAAGCATTTATTCTTTTGAAATCCTAGTTTTTTAACATTTTTTTTATGGATATAAACTCAGTTTCGTAACTGACAGCACTTTACAAATCAAATAAAGTTTTCTTTAGACCGACTGCAGGGCATATAAAATCAATCGTTTTGCTCAACCTATTTCTTTGACATGAAATGCTTAGGTTTCCTTTTGTTAAGTAAATTTTTCTATTTTTTCATTTGAGTTGATTTTTAAAGCAAGCTCGATACTTTTTATTCTCGTTTGTTACCCGAATAAAGATAAAAAGCATTCAGAAAATTTTAAGAAAATAGATAATATTAAGGAAATTTACTAAAATAAATGTGCATTCGTCATACTTTAAAAAAAGAAATTAGTTGTAAAATCAAATCACATAGGTTTAAGGAGTATGGAATAGTCTTTTCAACTGTCAACTTTCCTTCGAAAGAATGCATGTGATTCAAATCCATCTTTTATCTATTTTTATAATTATTAACTCTTACTTATATTTGGTTGTATTGCTACAATTTCAAAATATTTATTAATAACGAATAAAAAATTATTTGTTTTTACGACGATTAGATGAGGGGTACAATGGGATAAATAGTTGAAAATTTGCTTCAGAAATACAAAAGATAATAAAATGACAAACTTTTTATACGAATACACTAGAACTTAATAATTAGGAAAAACAAGGAAAATACTTTGTTTTTCAAAATAAAAAACTATGCCATTTATCCCATTCTTCCCAATGCTCACGAAAGGACAAAATGATAAAGAAAGGTGCCTGCTTATACTGGGAGTTTAAACAAATCCACCCGAACACTGCACAACCAGATTCTTTGAGGGGAGTAGATAAATATGCTAAAAAAGGCTATACCTCTACAACCCATAGTTTCGAGAAAATCGTGACAGAAAAATATATGACGTCACATCCAGTTCACACAAAAAAATGTTAATTAAAAAGTGAGCATGTTTTTTTTTTGGATAGTCTGCTCTATGATATTAAAAATATTCTTATATAGTTCTTTGGGCATTTTCTATCTTTTCCACGCAAAGAATCTTTCTGTGCAGAGTTTGAGTGGACTTATTGATATACCCTGTAGAGGTATAGATATAGTTTTTACTCATGCTGTCAGCCCTATTTACAAAATTCATACTCTAGCTAGAATAACCCCCTAATCTGTGCTATCTCTTCCCAACCTCGAATCGCGTGCTTATTAAGGCGTTTAGAACGTAACAACCCTTCAAGTTAATTTCACCGAAGTATAATCATTTACGTGATGAGGACACTATCGTAACCATGTAGAAACCCGCCCAATCCGTTTCGTCCATGGAACTAGTTTCGTCCTAAATTTTAAGTTAAAAAACTAGGTTTTTAATGATATTTTCACTTTTACAATAAACACTATAGTATTATCTCCGTTTTACTTTCCATTCTTTTCTTTTGACATCTACTTTCTTTTCTTTTAAAACTATTTTTCAGATTTATTTACAAATAAATACTCATTTACTATCAATATAAATAATATTCATCATATTATTGTATCGCTAACTCTTTGCAATAAAAGTGACGAAACCTAACTTAGTTTTCATGAATAAAGACTTCGACAGGTAAAAATGCATGCATTTTGATTACTTTGGGAATTCTAATTCATTTATATACTTGCAATAACTCTTAATTTTCAATTGAACTCTTTAATAGGTGCACCCACGTTTCGCCCACAAAATAAGTTCCATCCCCCCGTCCATAATATATTCCCTAAAATCCCCAACACCAGTGCCTCTGTTTTTCCCTAAATTCCCCTAACTCTCTTCCGTTTTCAAATCGATTCTCCTCTTAAAGAATCGTTGTAAAAATCCAAAGAATCGGTTCGGAAATAATAGGAATTGAATTCTACGCTTTGCTGAAATGGATTATCCAATGTCGAAGAAAAGGTTTCGAAAAAGTTTTTGTAAATTTTGTCCACTGATTTTATGTAGTTCACTTATGGTATACGAAACTTAAAAAATTTGGTATCAATTTTTTGGCTACTTATAAAATTAATTAGGTCTCTTTAATGATAAGAATACTGATGGATCATTCAACACCTTTTTATGATGATTTTAGCAATATAACGCTTGCAATTTAAAAATAATACTGATTAATAGCCCAGTAAATTTAGAGGTTTTTAGCGCACTAATTTATGTTGTTGTTTTTTTGCCGTATCTCAGTCAAAAATAAATATTTTTGGATTTTGTAAAATACAATATACTTAGCAATTAGAACCTCTTGGGGTTTCGCTCGCTTTTCTTGGTGAAAGAATCCTATAGATATAGCTCTAAAGGGTGTATAATTGACGCCAAACGGAATTTCTTGTTAAGAATCGATTCTCAACAAGGAATGAATTGACCCAAAATTACCAAACTTCCTCAAAATCACTCCAAAGTATACCATGTGCGTACTTTTTCGGACCGCCTCACCCTAAAAAAAACTTCTGCAGTGTCAGTTATTGTCCAATTTTCTCGACTAGTCACTTCTGATCGAAAGTATATCGTGTGTGTACTTTTTCGGACCGCCTCACTTTGAAAAACACTCCTGCAGTGTCGGTTTGTCCTATTTTCTCGACTGGTCACTTCTGAGGGGGAAAAATGGCTAATGGTCAAAAAACGATGGTTTTTCGTAAATTTTTCTGGAACCCAGCAAGGTAGAGCTTCGAGGTTACAAAATTCGAATTTTCGGTACCAAATTACTCCAGAAAAGTGTTACTGCACGGAGCGTCCTGGGAAAGGAGCCAATGATCCGGGAGCGTTTTGGCGAAAAAAAAGTAGGAATTTTAATTTTTACATACCCCCTAATGCGATACATTGTTCGATTCCTTAGTTTTAGGGTGCACACACATGCCGAAATTTCAGAAGGCTGGAGCAAGCGGTTCGGGTGTAATCCGGGAAAAGCGGAGTTTTTGGAATATCAGTTTTACAGGAAAACCTCCCAAAATAATTATCACACACCTTAATGATTTACATATTCGTAATCTGTGAAAAATTCCCGATTTATCCATGTAAGACAAATACAAGACAAATAATAAGGTGGGGTCGAATTTTTTCCGAAACTTTCCTGACACGCTTGCCCCAAAAAATGGAGTGCTTGGCATTAAATGTACGTAAGCCCCATTCTTGTTCTAAAAGTCCTGGATGACGTAAAAATCACCGTGGATTCCCGTAATTCTGGAAAAACTTTGCCATATATTATTGCATGCCTTATTAGCTGTCCTCACTAATGGACAATTCATTAAACATAATAGCCATATATCCTATTAAAAACCATTGAGGAGAAGGAAAATTTGTCGCTTACGATTGTTACAATGCAAATTAAAGAAATAAATTTGGAAATTAATTGGGGATATAGTATAAGTATCCCTGTTTCTTTAGACACTCAGGAAAGTTTTATAAAATACTAAATCCCACACAATAATAATAATAATAATAATCTTTATTTCACTATGGTGAACAACAGCATAATACAGTTATTAGGAAGAAAAAAAAAACGTTTTGCTACCAAGGGGGGAACAAACCCGTCCAGGTAACTAAGAAATATAATACTTATATAACTGTTTTGCGTACTGCAGTACACTATTGAGAAACAGAGGTTTTCTTAAAAAATATTTAATAATAATAATGGCTTTCCAAGGAATTTTCACAAAGAATTCTAGTAAAAAAGTCCGAGCAACATATCGAATTATTTAAGCCGGGAACCAGGAATTACGTGATAGGGGCCTTTCCAAAGTGCAATTCAAAGTGCAGTAGAGAATCGCTCAAAAACCAATTAAATGAATTTTCATCGGGTCGGTGACCTTATACCTTTCATTACATTTCCATAAGCTTGCAGAATCAGGAATTTAGTGAATATAGGACCAAAATTAGGGTCCCTGGACTCGAGCATAAGTCGCACTAAAGTCGCGATTTTTATCAAAATCGAAAAACTATATCGCATTTTTGACCTTAAAATCTTAAAATATATCCTACCATATACCTCATATTCAATTTTGGTGAAAATCGGTTAGTAATTCAGGCAGTAATTGGACTTTGAAAAAAAAAGTTCAGATTTCGACGAAAAAACACAAGTCCAAAGAAAGCTTATAAATCCGAAAATATTAATATTAATTTTTTTATTATTTTTTTTTCTAGTAACTAATTGTTATGGAAAAGTTTTTCCAGAATTACGGGAATCCACGGTGATTTTTACGTCATCCAGGATTTTTAAAACAAGAATGGGGTTTACTTACATTTAATGCCAAACACTCTATTTTTTGGGGCAAGTCGTGTCAGGAGAGTTTCGGAAAAAAATTCGACCCCATCTCAAGTGTCTTACATAGATAAATCGGGAATTTTTCACAGATTACGAATATGTAAATCATTAAGGTGTGTGATAATTATTTTAGGAGTTATTCCTGAAAAACCAATATTCCAAAAACTCCGTTTTTTCCGGATTGCACTCGAACCGCTTGCTCCAGGCTTCTGAAATTTCGGTATGTGTGCACCATAAAACTAAGGAATCGAACAATGTATCGCATTAGGGGGTATGTAAAAATTAAAATTCCTACTTTTTTCCCGCCAAAACGCTCCCGGATCATTGGCTCCTTTCCACGGACGCCCCGGATAATGTAGTAACACTTTTCTGGAGTAATTTGGTACCGAAAATTCGAATTTTGTAACCTCGAAGCTCTACCTTGCTCGGTTCCAGAAAAATTTACGAAAAAACATCGTTTTTTTTTACCATTTAGCCATTTTTCCCCTCAGAAGTGACCAGTCAAGAGAATTGGACAAACCGAGACTGCAGGAGTGTTTTTCAAAGTGAGGCGGTCCGAAAAAGTACACACAAGATGTACTTTGGATTGATTTTGAGGAAGTTTTGGTTCTTTGTGGTCCAGGAAAACAAGGTCCCTCAGAAGTGACCAGTCAAGAGAATTGGACAAACCGAGACTGCAGGAGTGTTTTTCAAAGTGAGGCGGTCCGAAAAAGTACACACAAGATGTACTTTGGATTGATTTTGAGGAAGTTTTGGTTCTTTGTGGTCCAGGAAAACAAGGTCCCTCAGAAGTGACCAGACGAGAGAATTGGACAAACCGAGACTGCAGGAGTGTTTTTCAAAGTGAGGCGGTCCGAAAAAGTACACACACTGTATACTTTGGAGTGAATTTGAGGAATTTTTGTTTTTATGTGGTCCAGGAAAACAAGGTCCTTCAGAAGTGACCAGTCGAGAGAATTGGACAAACCGAGACTGCAGGAGTGTTTTTCAAAGTGAGGCGGTCCGAAAAAGTACACACAAGATGTACTTTGGAGTGAATTTGAGGAATTTTTGTTTTTATGTGGTCCAGGAAAACAAGGTCCTTCAGAAGTGACCAGTCGAGAGAATTGGACAAAACGAGACTGCAGGAGTGTTTTTCAAAGTGAGGCGGTCCGAAAAAGTACACACACTGTATACTTTGGAGTGAATTTGAGGAATTTTTGTTTTTATGTGGTCCAGGAAAACAAGGTCCTTCAGAAGTGACCAGTCGAAAGAATTGGACAAACCGAGATTGCAGGAGTGTTTTTCAAAGTGAGGCGGTCCGAAAAAGTACACACAAGATGTACTTTGGAGTGAATTTGAGGAATTTTTGTTTTTATGTGGTCCAGGAAAACAAGGTCCCTCAGAAGTGACCAGTCGAGAGAATTGGACAAACCGAGACTGCAGGAGTGTTTTTCAAAGTGAGGCGGTCCGAAAAAGTACACACACTGTATACTTTGGAGTGAATTTGAGGAATTTTTGTTTTTATGTGGTCCAGGAAAACAAGGTCCTTCAGAAGTGACCAGTCGAGAGAATTGGACAAACCGTGACTGCAGGAGTGTTTTTCAAAGTGAGGCGGTCCGAAAAAGTACACACACTGTATACTTTGGAGTGAATTTGAGGAATTTTTGTTTTTATGTGGTCCAGGAAAACAAGGTCCTTCAGAAGTGACCAGTCGAGAGAATTGGACAAAACGAGACTGCAGGAGTGTTTTTCAAAGTGAGGCGGTCCGAAAAAGTACACACACTGTATACTTTGGAGTGAATTTGAGGAATTTTTGTTTTTATGTGGTCCAGGAAAACAAGGTCCTTCAGAAGTGACCAGTCGAGAGAATTGGACAAACCGAGACTGCAGGAGTGTTTTTCAAAGTGAGGCGGTCCGAAAAAGTACACACATTGTATACTTTGGAGTGAATTTGAGGAATTTTTGTTTTTATGTGGTCCAGGAAAACAAGGTCCTTCAGAAGTGACCAGTCGTGAGAATTGGACAAAACGAGACTGCAGGAGTGTTTTTCAAAGTGAGGCGGTCCGAAAAAGTACACACACTGTATACTTTGGAGTGAATTTGAGGAATTTTTGTTTTTATGTGGTCCAGGAAAACAAGGTCCTTCAGAAGTGACCAGTCGAGAGAATTGGACAAACCGAGACTGCAGGAGTGTTTTTCAAAGTGAGGCGGTCCGAAAAAATACAAACACTGTATACTTTGGAGTGATATTAAGGAAGTTTGTTAATTTTGGGTAAATTCATTCCTTTTTGAGAATCGATTCTTAACAAGATTGGTTTTTATCACAGCTACTCCATTTCGCCCACAAATATCCCCATAGGGAAGGAAGAAAAAGAAGAAAGGGGGGATGGAAATTTATTTGTGGGCGAAACGTAGAACACACCCTTTAATATTTGTAGTATACAATATCATCTTTAACCCTAATTTGTAAGTCGTTTGGGAATAACTACCAAAAAGACAAAACCTTTTCTTCAAAAAAAAATTACTTGGAAGGATAAATTGCCTGAATAGAGCATTTTCAATCACATGACTCTGCCTAACAACGGCCTTAGCAACGTTGTTTTATTCCTCCAGTGACATCATGTGCGAATGCTGCTATTGGATACTTCTAAAGCCCTGGATGAAGACGTTACTTAAGTAGCGACATGAGTTCAATCGTCCGCCATTGTGGTGAAATGCGCTATTCTCTCATGAAGTCCGCTATGAGGGAAAGGAGATGCAATAGTTGAAAAAAAAATTGTTTCTTTTCCAACCTCTGCGAGAAGTTGGTTATTTTGAAAGAAATAATAATTATCACTCAGGTTGTTTTATAACTTTAACTTTATTAGGGAAAACGATTTTAAGCATTGTTTATAGGTCGAAGGAATATCGGATGGGCTAGAGCCCCCTCACGTGATTCTCCCTGTAGCAACGTTTTCCCTGCCAAGCCATACGAAGTACGAGGCGCATGCGCTGTGCTGCGTAAAATGGACTTAAGTTATTTTCGTTAACAAAACTGGCTGAAAATATTTGTAAATTAAATTAAATAGCATTTGATGATAGTAGAGAAATAAAATTAAATGGGGGAAATTTACCAGATTTTAAAATCTCTATATTAATTTATGTTTTTAGTTACTCAAAATATGGATTGTAGCTTGTACACAATTTTTAAAACTGGAATTATCAGGATATAGGTGTCTTGGGTTTATTTCGAAATGATTTAATAAAATTATTTTGTTAATGATAACAATAATTTATACAATTTTAATACAGCCATCTAGCGGGAAAATTAAGAGTTATTTGTAAGGATTTATTTAATTATTTTTAAAGAGAATATTTTAAAAAAAAACTTTCTTATTAAACCGATTTTTTTTGTTTAAACCAAGGTTTTTTAGAATTGTTTTCAGAATAAGTCATTTTAGCACTGATAATAGTAGTAGCAGTATAATTGAGTTGTAAATGTGACATTTATTTCAGGGGTTAATTATTATAATTGATTAGTATATTTCAATTAGTTAAATAAAATTATATTAATTTGTTTAAAAAATTAATATCTGGTACATTTCATTTAATTGCTCTCTTATCATCAAATATTATTTAATTTACCAATTTTTTGAAGAGTTCTGAAATGAAAATAATTTCCGTAAGATAATTAAACCTTTTTTCTACCCCATATAATTCATTTACATAATTTTACCAGATTTGTGCTTGATAAAAGTGTGTGACTTTGTTATATAGTAGAACCTATATAACACAACCCCTCGCTTTAGTTTCCTATACATTATGACAATCAGTAATAAAGTATAAATTTTTTTGTAATAATTACAATTATATTCGTTAAAACAACTATTTTTTTAATCTTGTAAGGGGTGGCACTATTTAGGTTCTACTGTATTTATTTTGAAATAGCATAGTGACAACGTTTCAAAGTAAATTGTGCAAGGAATATTTATTTTAATCTTATAATGCAGCGTCAATTTGTACAATGGACTCTAACCGCCTATCTGGTTCGAGACTTCACGGAACCAACACGTGACCTACAACTGAGCTTGCAATTGGTTACAACAGATACTACACTAGTAGATCTACTAGTGTAGTATCTGTGGTAACCAATGGCAAGCTCAGTAGGTCACGTGTTGGTTCCGTGTGACGTCAGACGGTTAGAGTCCATTGTTTAAATTTCCATTTTTAACTTGTGACAATTATTTTTCTTGCCTTTTTCATTGCATGGGCTTTCATTCCTACTCTCCCACCTAATCGCTTTTTAGCATTAAATTTGGAAAACGTCTCCACCTCATGATTATTCAGAGCTTCTTTAAATTCTTTAAAAGATTTCGCTGCTGAATACATGGTTTTGGTTTTATCACATATAAAAACAATAAAAAACTTCAATCCGCTTATAATATCTCAAAACTACTGTGATGTGATAATGATCGTATGGCTTGGCCAGCTTGGCAGGGAAAACGTTGCTACAGGGAGAATCACGTGAGGGGGCTCTAGCCCATCCGATATTCCTTCGACCTTGTTTATAGCTTTGATTTTAAGATACTGGATATTATTGGTAAATTTGTATTTTTAAAGATATTTTGAATTATTTTTTTGAGGCCACGACATGCATATCAAATCTCACACATATGTATGTTAAAAAATTAATCCAAACGATTAATGAAAACTGTGTTGTTTTTTTATAATGACCTGATCACTTTACAAAATCAATACGGGTTGATTCATTTAACGAGTGAGCATGATAAATGCAATACCTAACTTGCGCATCATTACAAATGTAATTCCGTAAAACTTGATTAGGATAAATATAATTAAATTATTTTAAACTTACCTCACAAGGTGTATTAGTATGAAAATCTATCGCACTGGCTCTGGGCTTAAATACCATTTCACCATAATGGCGACTGTTTACATGCGTGACTGTTAAATGTCCAATCAAAATCAAAAGCGGCAAGATCAGCAAGATCAAAGTATGTCGCTACTTAAGTAACGTCTTCATCTAGGGCTTTAGATACTTCTATGTCCCGCCCCTAACAACAGCCTTAGCAACGTTGATTTTGTCCTCCAAGTGACGTCATGTGCGAATACTCTGTGCCTGGTGCTCACTAGTGATATGCAAATTTTAAAAAAAGAGTCGCTGCATTTTCCGTTACGACAAAAGTTTTTACTCAAAACCGGAAAAAAAATAAACCATGTAAAATTTTTTCATGAAATAAAAAAAAAATTTCCGAGCTAAACGATATTTATGTAAATGAACGCTAATATTTGTTTTCATACTCACACACTTCAAAACTGTAAATTAGACTTCAGGCAAGAACGTTTTCAAACACCTTAACTATTAACATCAATACCTTCAAAATCCTTCATCAATTTTATTGAAATATCTCAATATTCCTTTCTCCAACTCATTGCTAGTCAAAATCCCATTAAGATAGTCGACACCAATTAAAAAGAACGCTCAACTTGATACACACACAGCGGAATGAAACGGATGATTTGCTCCAATCGATGCCTCATCCGTGAATATTGGATGTTCCGGAATCGTGGTTCGTCATTACGCGAACTCCCAAGAGGGAAACAATGCATCCCGAATTTCCGAATCGACAATTCCCTGGAAATTATGGAACGTTCTATTCTGGGGTCTCTTTATTATTTCGTTCGGAATCAGCGCGTGCTGTAGCTAACGACTCTTAAAAAGGCGATCGGAATTCAGTTTCTTGTTTGGAAGTTGAATTATGCTCTGGGGACTGTGCAATTTTTATCAGTGTTGGTGAGTTTTTTCCAAGCGTGAGGGTAACTAGTAGAGAATTTCGAGAGCGATAGAAGATTTCGTTCGAAGCTATTTTTTTAGGGATTATTTTTAGTTAGTTATTTTTAAAGGGATTCAGTTTACTTGTAAAAAAGTATATAAAGTTTCTCATACTTAAACGATTTTTAAGTGAATTTTTAACGATTTTAAACGATCCTTCAACTGAAAGGTTTATAACTATTGAGAACAAAAAATGCATTTAACATTACATACATACCTATTTGAATGAAATGGGGACCAGCGGGGTCACCCATACGTATCATAAAATTTTCAGAATATCAACTACAATGAGATATTTTATTTTAAAAACTATTTTCTTTCATAGTAAAAATAAAAAAAAAATTGAAATTCCACTTTTGCAGTTTTTAGGAAATAAAATGCATTGCAAATGCTACACACAAAATAAGAACACCATTTAATAACACTTATAACATTTAAGAACACTTTTTTTTGTCCTCAAATTAACCGTATTTTAGTTTTGTTGTTAGGTAGAACACTTAAACGACTTATTGTGCTGTGATAGTGTTCTGAATATGTTTGAAAAGAGTATTAGACAACATGTCATCTCCTAAGATAGTTTACACCACACAAAAGATATCCTAGACGGAAAATTATCTTCTCGATTCTGAATCTTCTGGTGGGTGGCTTTCATCTTCACTGAAAGTTACGTAGCCAAAGGCATCTTTTATTTGACTACATGGACTCAAATATTTAAAGCCTAGGTATTAAGATGTAACCCATACTTTATACATTCAGAGCTAAATAAAGTACTATTGTAGCAGATTGTTATATTTATTAGTTATATCCTTTCTCCCTTGAGGGCACTGTGTGTCTGCTTTTGATTTACGTAATGAGTAATGTAGATGTAGAAAAGTGAGATAAGCTTCTTTTTCTCTTCCCGCCCCGACCCCATGGTGGTCGGGTGTGCGCAGTGCCTGTCCCTTTTATTTCTTTGTGTTAATTGTAAATAACTGTCCGTTGTCCTGATTAAAAGTCCTTGTCTAAACGTATTGTTGTCCTGCGTGTTATAAAATTGGCGCCCAACTCGTGGTCCGTACCTGCCACCCATGATGTCTCGACTGATGTATTTCCCAGTCTTGAGAATTCTTTGTGTTGTGTGTGAAGAGCCCTTACCTCTTCTGTTTTGCTGATCCCTGACCGATGTTCTGCGTGATTGCCGGTCGTGATGGATAAAGTTTTTCGTCGATGGACATGCTGTCCATTAGGCCAAGTGTGCCTGGAGAACAACCTGCTGTTCTCATTTTCGTGACCCCTGTGCGGTCTTGTGTGGTGTAAGGCCACCTACCCCTGTGTGCGGTCTTGTGTGGTGTAAGGTCACCTAGACCCTGGACACCCTGTCCTAAAATGATATAGGCTATCTGAGCCTTTTCTGGTGACCGATGTGTTTTCCGGTCATGAAAGAGACCTTACCTCTTGTTTTGATGGACACCCTGTCCAGTTTATACGGTCGCCCCGACCGTCAGGCCATGTGTGCCTTTGTGAGAACACCCCTGTTCTCACATGTTTTGACCACTGTGGACTGTGGTCCTACAGCTGATTGCTGTAGTGTGCAAGTTTGCCGATCGAGCGGACATGCCTGTCCGGCTCGCTTTCGTTTTTACTCAACGTGAAAGGACATTCCCGTCCTCCAATTTGTGTTCAAGCATCTTCCAGTATGTTCTTGTAAGAGTGATTAAGTTGTAATTTGATATTGTTTAAGCTAAGTTTGATTAATTTGGTTATTTTGAGTAATTTGTATGTTTTTGAAAAAGATGTTGAAGATAGTAATTTTTATTTCAGTTTTGGGTTGTGGATAATTTTAAGTTAATTGTGATGAAAAGATTTTTGAATGCTTGAAGTTTTGTTTTTGAATTGTCAAAGTGTATTGGTTTTGTATTGTTGTTTAATGTAGTCGTTTGACCAAACTTCTACCAAGGGGGTTAATTTTGTTTTTCTCGAGAATTTATTGTTTTCATTTTATGTTGCAACTTTGAGTTATGAATGTTTCTTTTTGGTTTTTCATCTTGAGTGTTGTATTTTCTTTTGATAAGGTGCTTGACATGTTTATTTGTTTTGTTTTAGTTTTCTTTTGGGTTTTGTATAACCTTGAAACGTTTGATGTAGGGGGAGAGGATGTGTCGAGTTTTGTTTTAATGTGGTTAGGAAAATTATTTTGTTTGATACTTTTGGATTTGGGGATAGCTTTCTTTTAACTTTTCTGGTTGCTTGTCGGGACGCCGGCACAACCAGAGGGGGAGTCTGTAGCAGATTGTTATATTTATTAGTTATATCCTTTCTCCCTTGAGGGCACTGTGTGTCTGCTTTTGATTTACGTAATGAGTAATGTAGATGTAGAAAAGTGAGATAAGCTTCTTTTTCTCTTCCCGCCCCGACCCCATGGTGGTCGGGTGTGCGCAGTGCCTGTCCCTTTTATTTCTTTGTGTTAATTGTAAATAACTGTCCGTTGTCCTGATTAAAAGTCCTTGTCTAAACGTATTGTTGTCCTGCGTGTTATACTATATTGAAATTCAAAGCTATTTAGTGAGCTGGTTTTGAAAATATGAGTTAGGTAGTCTTAAACAAATATACACAATTCTTTTTATTTTAAAAAATCTAAGATTGTAGGTACTTTATGGGTGTTAGTTTTGTTTTGAATGGGAGTGAAATTTTAACTGATATATTTCTAAATATTCTCAACAGCTTTTTGTATCAAGACTCTTACATGCTTCTATCAAATTTAAGTTAAATTTAGGAATTAAATTAACAAAACTTAAACGAGAATTTCATAAAATTGGGAGCAGATAGCTTTTATACATTTATGTCAGTAAAAAATTTAAATGTTTCTTATACGAGGAATTAGTTGTTTATTAGTTTAGGGGTTTTTATTACTAATTCAACGGTACCTATTATTATAAGTCTTTATTATTGGTTAAAAAGCAAAATATTTTCTTCAATATAAATAGGCAACAAATAAAATAAAATCATGTTATTCCTGTAATTTATTTAAAAATAGTTCTTTTTCTATTCAAGTTCAAGTTGATAGAGTAAGGACATTTGAACTTTTTATTATTATGATTTTTAGATTCATTGTTGTCTGAAACAAATATAATCTAAACATTCCTTTTAAATGCGAGTGACAATATGACAGTCTAAGTTCTATAGCTCATTTACGTGATGAATAGGTGATTTAAATAATTCATTTATTTCAAACTGTGCTGTGAGTGGGAGTGACAAATAGGTTTCCTTTCACTTCAAACCTTCTACTGAAAATAAATTAGTCTGGTGCAGTGACAATCTATGAAACTCAGAGTTTTAGAGATCGGCATAGTCTCCATTACTTGTATCTAACTATTTTACACTATGCACTCAATATATCTGTCATACATTCGCAGTAGCTTTTTAATCTATTGTTATTAACATAGTAAGTATGCAAATTTGATAAAGGTATTTTAGTTATGGATATTCGTTTCAAATCTTGTTACATAAATTAGTGGGAAAATCCAGTTAATTGACATTGAAAATAGTATTAATTAATGCTACCTTTTCATAAAACTAAGAAAACAAATAATAGAATATGAAGCTTGATACAAAAATTTGATACCAACCATCAGAATAGTTCGCTAAAAAGTTGCAATTGTCAGGAAAATAGCATGAAAAACAAATTTTTGTAACTATCCATCCTTAAAAAGTACTGGTTAGAAATATCTTTCACTTTTATTTATGGAAACCTATTTTATTTTCTCTTGTATCTTGAATCAAAATGGGAAGAAAACTATTTGTTTTTCCCTTATTATTTCATTAAAAACTAAAAACAGTGTGTAATATTTTACTTTTAACATGTTGTGTACAGTATTTCTGTTTCTGACACTACTTCAGGTCTGTGATTTAATATAATCTTTGCTCTCAGAGTTCCTGTATCTTTTATATCTGTTTATAAAAAAAGGTGCTACTTAAAAAGAAGGAAACTTATAATTCACACGAACATTCGAGATTACTTCAAAACTCAGTAATTCTTCTTTAAGGGTTTATCACGCAATTTTCTGTATAAATTAATATTTGTACGAGCCCATGTTTATAAACAGTAGTTTTAAGTAAAAAATGCGGCTAGATGCTGTTCTATTTTTAGTTAAATTATTTTTTTGATCGGAATGATAAAAATTCTAATTTAGAAATTAAATTTCTCTGAAATATTTACTTACTCCAGTTTTTGCATTGAAAAATAGCTAGACAATGTTTTTTTAGATAGATTTTCGAGTATTTTTGCGTTTTAAAACGAAACACTTCTTTTAATTCTTTCTTAACACAACTTTTTACATTATTCTAATTGGAGATGTTAGTTTTTGAAAGTGATTAATTATTTCAATACGTGAATGAATATATCATGAAAATCAAGAAAGGAAAATATGGTCATAGTAAAAATGCATTTCAGACAAATATTACTATGAACGTTTATCGATAATTAAGTACTAGTATAATTGAAATTATACGTATATACATAGTTTAAATTGCTGTTGTTTCACTTTTTTAGTTTTTGACATCTTTATGATAAATGGGGATTTTATTTTATTGTATAGAGTGTTTTCCGGTGACGTCACAACCGGTTATTTTCCTTTAACTGTGTATCTTCTGTAGGGCTTTTAACTGTTGTTAAGGTCGTTGTTTATCTGTTGCTAAGGCGGTTTTTAGGTATGGGACCACGTGATTGCAAATGCTCCGATAGAAGAATTCCACGGCTAGTCATTTTCTGTAACTGTTAACCTCTGTAGGGCAAAAAACTGTAACAATTTCTGTTGCTAAGGCCGTTGTTAGGTCCGAGTCATGTGATTGAAAATGCTCTATGGTATAGTAGAGCATTATACGCACAGTATATAGTATTTAGATTATTGTATTGTATACATAGTATAAAATTGTATTTGTTTATAGTAGTACATTAAAAATTTGCAGGAATTCTATAGAATTTTGAAAAAAAAATAATATTAATTTAACATAAAAAAAGTTAGAAAAAGTTAAGAAAATAATTTTTAATTATTTTAAAAATTTAAAAACAATGTTAGTGGTTATAAGGGTAGCATCACACAACTGATATTCTAGGATATTTAACTTTATTTTCCTATGTATACTATAACTGAAATTTTAAGTTTAACCCATGGAAGGGCCGGATCCGGAACATAGTATTCTTTTTGTTAATAGGTTCTTCTTCATTTAAAACATTTTAACGTATACTTAGATCCTCGTTTTTCCTCTCCATTTCAATAATTGAAATTTTACGACAGTAATCAAAGAACTCATTCTTTGTATGTATTTTCAATTTCCCCTTTTTTTTCAGAAAAAGCTAATTAAGGAAAGACGCTTCGAATCAATAACCATCCAACACATTTTCGTGACTAAATACAAAAACGGCGCAAACTCCCGTTTTGTTTACAGCTCACGTTCTACGTTATTGTGTCCGTAGCACATTCAACGACCTAAATGTTTGCGTAGCTCTTTTCTATGCTACAGCCGTTTTCACTCCTCTGTGTAGTCATAAATCTTTTCTGTGGGTTCAGAAAAGGCCTTTATTAAGCATTTTTATAATCTGATTCTAGGTTCATTTTTACAAATGCTGAAAAATTAGGAGGGTTTTCTGCTGTGCACTTAGTGTATTCCTTCTATATTTGGACTTACTCTAAATGCGGATTGCGTGGTTGTAGATCCTTTTACTACTATTTACTATATTAATTTAAAATGAAAACAATAGTGTAATGCTTTTAATGAGTAGATACAGTGGAAGTTGAGAAGTTTAAAGCTGACGGGACTACCAAAAATTATAATTACACAAAACAGAACAAAAATCATTAGTTAGAAATTTTAAGATACCAAACCACCTCATTCACAGTTATTAAAGTTAGGCTATACTTAAATCTTGAATATATTTATAAATTTACAAAAATATAATAAATTAAAATTAGATTCTATTACTAATGTTTTCAATGACGATATTTACAAGCAGAATTAAATGAACTTTCAGCAGAAATTAAAAAAAATTAAGTACATTAGTTTTGAAATAAAAGGAAAATATCTGAGTTAACCGAAGGAAATATTAAGTGCCCTTCCGTGAATTCTATTATTGCCATTACGTAGGGAATTCTATAAAAGCATCCGTCTTCCTAAGGGACGTAAAAACTTTAACAGCCCCTTTTATGTTCCTTAGAAGTCTTCTGAGAAGTGTCTGGAACTCTAGCAGAGAACTTACAGTACTTATAGAAAAGAAGAAAATTCTATAAAATGATCTTGTTGGTATTTTGAAATGGGCCATTCTTAAAGTTTGTCTGCTAATATTATAGATAGTTAGGAGAAAACTTTTAAAAATAACAATTTTATTACATTTAACACATTATCTTAACTTTTAATAAAAGTAAATTTTATAACTAGCGTTTTAGGTAGAACAGAACAGTTGTTGGATAATAAAGAAATGCAGGTATTCTTGCAGTATGCGAATGCGATCAACCAGTTTAGTTAGCTCATTAGGATTAGTTAGTTCTTAATTAGCTTATGAACTCATTAGTTAGCTCATTTAGGATTTAAAAAATATCAATTGTGGTGTCACCTTCTAAATTCACCTAAATCCAGCCCTAAATCCAGCAAACTAAACTGGTAGATTGCATACTGCAAGAATACCGAAATGCAAATTATAAGTATCAAATGTATAATAAGACCTTATGCTAAACTTGGGCTTACCACTTCAGGATTTCGCTTATAGTAAAGTAATGTTGGTTTGAATCTAAGATTTATGTTAAAAAAGACGTCTTTAAAATTTTTTTACTTCTATAGTAGTAGAATAAAGAATAAACTAAATTGTTTTCTTTAAATATACAAACTAGAATTTCGGTTTAGTTCAGGAAATTCCCATTTTAATCCCTTAAAAACGTTAGAAGCATGTTTTGACTACTTTTTGTCAGTGTTTTAAATTTCTATCGTAACTAATTAAAGCAATAGTTCTAATCATGAAATCATCATAAACCATGGAGTTAATTTCAGAATTTCAAGTAATTTTAAGAAAATAAAACAAATGTAATTTAAAGGACTTTGTCATATCAATTTTGAAACACCACGGAAGGTTCTCATTAATTCATACAATCGTAACCTTTGAATCAAAAGCATGGGGGTATATTTATTCTAGGACTACATAAACGAAATTCGATCTACTCACGCGATTTCAATGTTCTGTAACAAACTCAAAGAAAATAAGCAATAGGCTTCGCACATTTTACAGTCTGTGGGGCGAAAGAAGACCTGGCTCCCATTTATTAGATTAAGGATTTTATTTTCCATGTTCTTTTATATTTCGCCAGAGCCCTGTATTTTGCTGTTTGTTTTCTGAAATAAAAAGAGAGCCTGAACTCGTTCGTTTGAATACCGTTCTCTAATATTTATTCTTCTGTAAATCGCATTTTATTTCGAACTCTCGTGCAACGGTATGCGAATCAAAGATAGCGTTTAAATCTGAGTGTATTTTATCTCGGTGTTCAAAACACTTTAGCATTTTTACCTACTAAAAAACCGTATTCAAATATTTAAAGGAATTCTTTAGATTTGATTCCATGATAAGTTTTAAAGTTATGTACTTCGATTCTGCTTTACAAAGATCAAAAAATTTTCAAGAAGTGTTGTGAGTCGATTCAATTACTCTTAAAACTTGTCAAATATTTTTAAAATGAAAGAAAAAAAGGCAACAAACATATCATTCTTACAAGGAACTTGCATAAATTAAATTTTTAAAGGAGTCAAAGTTCTTTAAAGTAAGGATAAAAGAGGAGGAGTAGTGAACGAATAATAGAAAACAGAATTTGATTTGAAACTGGTTTCAAGTGGTTTCAACTGTATTAAAAGAGGGTACATTTTCCTAAATATCATTTAACTACTATAATGCTTCTGGTACACCGCGACAATTCTATATGTTTACGTTTAATAACGTCAGATAAATATTCATGTATTTTCCTGAATAAATCATTCATTGCAAAACCAGCGAAACATTATTCCCCATTTATAATTTACAATTCCCTTTAACATTATGCGAATTCAGAGGCGCAGAAAAGTCCCATAATATGAATTAATCATCGTGATTTCGATTCAGAAGCCCGGCTTCTTAAAACGACTTTTGTCTATGAAGAAAATCGCCCAATTGCGTTGAAGGCCAATGATTATAGGTTTCGGTTAAACTATGGCATTTTGCGTGACATTCCGGAAAATATCCAATATTTTAATGTACTGAAAGCCACTTTTTAAAGTATATGCTTCATTTTCAAGGTTAAATTCGATTGTGGGCTACAGATGACATTTATGCGAACCCAACGGAATCAAGAACAGTTTTATAATGTCAGTTGTGTGTTGTCATAAAGGGTGTCCCAAAATTTACGCAAGATTTGAACTAAATAGATAACACAGTGTTTATAGTAATTTAACATAATTGTAATAATAATAATAATAATAATAATAATAATAATAATAATAATAATAATAATAATAATAATAATAATTAGATTTATAAGTTGTATTGTGTATAAAGCTCTATTTTTACTAACCTTAAACTTTCAGCTGTCAAATTGTTTTTTTTTTTTTTAGGGTTACAAACAATTTATTGCACAAAGGGCGGCCAATTCAAATCTTGCGTTAATTTTGGGACACAATTTAGAACTAAAATTTATACAAAAACACATACCAAATAAGTAAGATAAGAAATACAATATTGCTTTACCCTTTTTGTAAGAAATGAAGGTTCTGCACAAAAACAAAAATAAAAGCTGTGAAATGTAGGGCATTATTAATAATGGTAATGCTTTAAATCAGTAATACAAATTAACACACGTGTATTTCTTATAGTTTTCCTTTCTATAAATACTATTAATCGGAGTGAGATTTTTTAAAATTCCTTATTGGACATTTCACTGTAATTGTGACATTTTGTCTGTAATTTTTGTGTCTTAATGTAAATTTGATTTCTTAAAAATTATTTTTATGCTTAGGTTATTTTAGTACCAGTAAAGAGTACTTTTTTATTTTAAAATTTATTTTAACAATAAAATACAATAAATTAAATTACAAACTCTACAAAATATCATAAATACGGTAAAAAGCCTCACAGGTAATAAATATAAAGGGGGAGAAATAACAATACAAAAATTGAAATTTAACATTAAAAAATACCAAATACTTAACCTAACCCTCCTCCCATTAATTTTATTAAAAAATTCCATAGCGTCAGTCTACCTACTCAATACTTTTTGTGGTAATTAAAAACATCAATTAATTTTGTTTTAACTATTTATTTATCTGTTTACTTGTACTTGGATTAATTAAATTCTGGCAACCGTATTTTCTAGAGAATGTCTCTTTAGTTTTTGCTTTTGGGAAGGAATGCCTCATTCATCAACCCCAGTAAAAGACAGTTTATCTAATTACTGTAATTGAATTTTCCTCTAGAGTGGGGATTTTTTTAAAGCTAAGATTTCCAGGAAATGACAGAAGTTTGTGCATAAACGTCGAATTAGCTATTTAATTTGTAATAAAATTTCTTTCTTAAGAAAGAATGGCGTAATTTTGTTTTGGATGGGAACTTGTTTACGTATGAAGAAGCATTGAGATATTCATGCTGTTAAATTCTTTAATGCACTTCTTATTTATCTCACTAGCTTAAAATCCATTGATAGTTTTAACAAGTAAAATGTATGAGAAAAAGTTCGTATAGAGCAAGCTGTTTTTTTAAGACTCAGTGTGGGAAGTACAAGTACATACCATTCTTTGTCAATAAAAAATTCAAACTTAAAATTAGAGGTTCAGTCCACAAGAGTTTAGATTCCTTTTACCGACATAAAAGTTTGCAGACCTA
The DNA here is from genome assembly GCA_963680715.1 of Tetragnatha montana. NCBI lineage: Eukaryota > Metazoa > Arthropoda > Arachnida > Araneae > Tetragnathidae > Tetragnatha > Tetragnatha montana. Next base: position 15,640,963 of record OY796676.1, on the reverse strand, counting down.
TTCCTTTCAATTTTATCTGGAGTTGAAATATTACTTCCATTAAATAGTTTAAAAAATAACCCTTATCATAAGTTATTAGTTGCCATAACCTTTTTAATGAAAAGGAAAAAGCGCATATAGAAGTATTATCACATCTATTTGCACTTCAGAAGCGTAAATTACAAGTTTCTAAAAAAAAAAAAAAGTGCGGTTCAGATCTAGAGGGGAATGCAACTTAACTGCAACTTTCGTCGTACGAAACTACACGAAATCACTTAAATGAGAGAATGTTGATTGTTGTATTGTTAATTTATTTTGTTCATCACTTGTTTGTTCTCATAACTATGCCTCTCACATCACCCTAGGACACAAAACATTAACACACCACGGTATCTACTCCTTCTATACTCCATTCACTACCTAAACCCTTTTAATTTACAAGCTAATAACCCCAAAAACAACCAAACAAAACTCTTTCAATCAGCAAACCAAAAGGCTTAATGATGCAAAAAAACATCCATTAACTCCATTATCAAAACCACCACAAACTAAGCTATTTAGTTACGGAAACCTCTTTAAAAAACACCTGAAAATCAATGTCACCTTTAATTCATCCTCACGTCAACTCACCCTATCGATTCTGACGAAGGTTTTGTACAAAAATCCATCGCAGGGAAATACGTCATTCGCGAAGCACTCGAATCTGGGCGGTTTTTTGGGCAGCAGCAGAATTAATGGGTGCATCGACCAACCCCCTCTTTCAACAAGTGTCCATCAGGGTAATGTGGAACGGGTAGACAACAGGCGCCTGGGACTTGTCGTGGGGTTTCCCCGAGAATGCAACTTCAGAAATCGGGGTAAACTTGGGATATGTTTGAGAGTCGTCAATATTATTTGTTTTTGGTTGGGGGATTTGAGGATGTATGATAGATCAAGGTGATTTTTATGCCTTTATTCAAATAAAAATTGAAAACCATTTTATGGGAGAAAACATTCGCTCTTTCAAAAATTAGGTTAAAACTATCTTTGAAATACAATAACAATCCATATATTTATTAGTTTATTAACGGCCGTATTCACCAGTAACTTGACCGGTGGTTAACCGGAAGTCAAACCTCTGATTGGCGGAGAGCTGGTTTTCCGTTTTTAACTACCAATCGAAAGTTAGACTGCCGTTTAACCACCGGTCAAGTTACTGGTGAATACGGCCGTAAGTCATCATTTTTAAAACCACTCACAAAAATTTTTTCATCTATGATCAGCTTGGTGTGCAAAACAAAATAGTTTGCATTCATATGTTTGAGTTCGACTATATTGTAAGAGGAGTTTTGGATATTTTAACATAAAATTTTTATATTGTGATTTTTTTAAAAAGTTCTATTAATACATAGTAAGGAAATTAGTTGTGTGTATTGGTTGAGCAAATTTACGCAATTTTAAGCTTAATAAGTCATGAAAAACTATAGGTATATCAATATTTATTGGTATATACATACGATTTTATATTATTTTACTTCTTATAAACTCTTTTATTACTTTGAAGATAGAATAAAAGTAATCCCAACTTTTAAAGTAGATTTAAAGTAGTTAAAGAAAAATTCCGTTATCTCCTAGGGTAATCCTATTTTCTTAGTTCCAGACACTTCCTTTTTTGGACAACGTGATAAACTCTGAATCGGAGTTATAAGTAGGTTTAAAACAATCTTACTGGGAAAACATTAATCGTGCTATTGAATAACAAAATACGAACTAAACTTTTTATTAAGCTTTAAACCATCTTAACAAAATGAATATAATAATCTGTGTATAATCCGTGTATAATCCTTGCACGCAATGTGTTGTTTATTTATTAAAATTATAAAATACCCGAAAAAATCCTACATTAGAAAAAAACTAAGCTATTAGAGATTAAGAACTGTGAATATGAGTAAAATCTATAATGTGACATTATAACTTTATAACATTTTCAAAGGGTTTTTCATACTGTTTCACTAGTTATAACTCGGCAAACATTCTCAATAAAAGGTTCACAAAATAAAGAGTTTCAAGGGTTCCCCAAAGTTAAGGGTAAACCTAAATTTCTCTACCTTTCTCCCTTCTTTTAGTACCACATCTATCATTTTCTCATAATAAGTAATAATTCTAAACTTCTCTTCTAAAAATTTCTCTGCTTAATAATTGTTTCTTACAAATACTTTATTAATGAATGTCTCTATGTCTTTTACGTTTGGGAACCACTGCTCCAAAAATTAAAAAAATAAACCCAAGGCTATTTATTAACATATCTTAATCCGGGCTGAACGGCACAGAACCTTTTCCTGGTATATTCTTTCAAGGGTTTTAGCAAGTCGTTGAAGTGTTTCAGTTCTGGAAAAACAAACTAAAAGCTGAAACACTGGAGAGACACGTACCAACAAGCTAAACTATTCCTCCTTCAAAACCATCCAGCATTCCTTAAAGCCTATCAACAACCCCCAAAACGTATCCAAATCAAATCTCTCGGAAATTCCTCGACCGATCCATATTGAATACGCCCCTCCTTCCCGAGGAAGTTATTTATCTCTCCTCTCCATTGGCAAAACACAGAAGCAGCAGTATCCTGGTATCCCCAGCAAGAACCCTCACGGAATACCGCATCGTTATTACTCCAGAAACTTCGCTGCTCTTGCATTCGTAATACGCTCTTGCTCTTATGGAAATCCAAATCACGCAGGCCCTGATCTCGAATAAAGAGAGAGCCGTAAAAGTGCCGAGTGGTGTGGGTAGAGAGACAGAGTGAGTGAAACTCTTGGATGTAGTGTTTGGGGACCAGATTGAGATGGGCTTTGCTGCTCTTGTTGCCATTGAAATTTAAATCAGGGATGTGATTGTATTATTCTTCTCGGGTAGGGCTGTTTAGTTGTGAGTTAGGGAAAGCTAAGACGTGTTGATTTTTTACGGTTTTGTTCAGGTTGTTTGAATGATTATCGGGGGGAGGGAAAAGTTTTGCTTTCTGTCAATGTCCTTTGAGAAAAGTTTTGTTAAAATTTTATCCCTTTACAGTCGTTGGTTGGAATGTAAACTTAACGGTTCGAGAGGGAGAAATGGGAATGTCCAAACACATCTAAGAGATTCTTTAGAGTCCTATTTAAGTAATGTCAACAATCTTTATTGAATTTGACTGAATTTCTTTTAAATTCAATTTTATAAATTTATTTACACCTTTTAAATGCATTTTTAAACATTTATAATTTTAAAAATATGTTTTATTTATTTTATGTAATTGAGCATTTGATTAAAAAATTGAAACTCTCCGCTTTAGTGTTTTAAATAAACTTTCTCTTCTTGTGTGAAAATTATTCATTGAAATCCGTATAATTTATTTATTCTTATCACAAAATTTCTATTGTATAATGCACAATTTATCAAAACAATTACAATTTGATTAATTAATCAAACTTCATCATCAATGGAAACTTGTAATATTAAAAATCCTAATATATTTCTTTCTATTAATGTTTGAATAGATTAAAATTGACTTCTTGGATAAACAGGATGCTTTAAATACGAGTTTTGACAACAAAGCTAAAATATATTTCAGGATAAACATTTAATTTCATTCAACAACGACGTTATTCTGTGTAATGAAATATCACGCTTAATTAATAACTGTGTAGTACATCAACACATTTCCCCGAATTTTTTTTTGTGCAAACAAAGAAAACTACATGAAATTTCAATGAAAGTAGAATCTAAGCGACAGACATTATTCCTATTTTACAATGCAAGATACATCCAAAAAAGAATGTCTAAATTTAAATCTTTGCCTCCAAATGAAAATATAAATGAATGAGAAACTAAAAAAGCCGAACATTAACCAGCAGATACTATTATTTCCTAAACCATACTAACATAATTAATTACCTAGATCAATAGAGAGGGGGAAGTCTGTTTATACGGATACTAAAACTCAATATCTAATAATCATTTATTGTTTTCTTAGTAAAGTGTTTCGGATTATAGCTATCCAATATCTCTCTTATTAGATGTTTACTACCACGTAAAAAACAAAACAATGCCAATTGGGTATAGAGCGGTAAGGTTTAGTGGTACGTATTTCTTTATTACATTGATTACAACTTTGTTAGATAGATAAAATATCAAGAAATAGAGGTAGGGTGAAACATGGCTATCATTTACTAGACGGGTTTATTATCTGTATAGAATATAGATCATTGTTAAGAACCTATTGAACTGGTGGACAAAAGTACATTCGATCTATGCAAATAAGCATTGATGAAACCATGCGTTATTAAAAGGAATATCGTTCAGTCACGTATCAAAACATTTTTACTGGCATTTTCAGTTGTTTTTGTTCAATTTTTGAAACAAACTATAGATATCCGATTCGAAATACATTCTATTAACTCCTAATTTGATTCTATAGAAGCGTTAAAAATTTTAAACAAGAAATTAATTGAATTATAATAATAACGTGAATTGAATATGAATTACATTATCACAAGCCATTTATTTATTACTAAAAATATTTAGTCGATCCACAAATTAAACAAAAAAGTACACTTTTAAAAGCTTTGTTATTATGATAATATATCAGGATTTTAAATTACTTTTATCAATGTGGAGGTTTAATGAAAAAGGATATTTCCCAACATATTCATTAAAGAAAAATAAATAATTCAAGAATGAATAGAATTATCACAAACCAAAATTATCACATTCATTCACAGTGGACAATACTAAAATTTATTCATACATTCAGTTAAATACTTAATATGCGATAAAAATATGTAAGTATTATAAAGCCAATTGCAATTACCTTTAAAAATGAAATTAATTAAACACAGTAACTAGAATTCCTTTAGAATCAAGGGTTTTAATACTACTAAATAAATTCTACTTCTCGGAACCTCAGTTTGTTTCAACGGAATGCGAAGTCAAGCTCTTGGCTTTCCCTTCTTGTGATAACAAAAGAGATGTCATGACTTCCGGTAAATAGAAGCTCGCCAGAAAGTAGGTCGGCTGCCCAGATATAGCATGAATTAATAACAAGCGCTGATGATTCTGTCGAGGTCGTCTAGGATAGCAATTAAACTGCTAATAAAATATGGATTTTAGGTTATAGATGAAAGCACAATGTGTTTATTACTTTAAAGCGTGTCAGAAAATGAAATGTTTAAATTTAATTTACTAAATACGATTGCGGTTATAGTCAGTTTATTAACGAGGTTTTTATAAATATATTTAAAATATGATATCAAACTCAGATCTGTAAGTATAGCATTGCAAAATAGAATTACATAGGGTTTCATCCTTTAATATTTTTTAAATTGCTGTTACAGACACATGTTAATGGAGGTTTTATGTGTTAATCTTTTTAGGAGTTTATAAATACTTAAAAATGATTGATGGTAAAGTTGTAGTTCATTAACTTTATTTTCTTGGCTAAGAAATTTATAATCAAACGTGCAAGACCCACACGACCTTAATAAGTGAAAGAAAATCACTAGGGGTTTTAAAGTAATTGTTCAAATATACGTTCAATTTTAAAAGAAAGTATAGAAAATGTAAGATAGTTGAAATAAATTAGGAAAATATATACAATGGTACTTATAGGGTTCAGGGAATTTCTTCCTGCATGTCCATTAAATACAAAAAAATACCATCTATTCTAGTACATCCATAATAATACTGTACTTATAAAACTCCAGTGCAGTATAATATTATAATCTTAAAAAACATATAGATTCTTTCTCTAAGGACCACACATAACTTTTCCTCTCAAAGTCTCATTCCTCTTATGCCAGTAATAAGTGGTAAGCTGCATCAGTTATGCAGAAGCTTATTCTTACATCGAATGACAACTGTCAAACACTTTGCATTACAATACCAAAACAGCACCAACAGCAGTTTTTTCAAATCCTCTTTTATGGAGGATACTTCCCCTTTTTCTAACCGAAAGCAAAGAGATCAAAAAATATTCCAAAGTGAATTTTTTGAAACCACCTTTGCCCTCTGTATATTCGATCCAATCACTTTCGTTTTCTAAGTAAGTGGACTCGGAATTCGATATTCAGTGATGATCCGATATCAGATTATAGGAAAACGCATTTCCGAACTTTATCTCTTATGCAGTGGGAGTAGAAATATAAAATCATCTATAAAAACATATTTCCCTTTTCAAAACATGCTTTTTACAAACGGAATTTTTAAATTGATGGAATAGTACCATTTGAAAATGAAAACTTGCCTACAAGAGTTCTTGGTGAGCGTATATGTTTTGCTATGATGTATGTTTTGATATAGGGATTAGGATATATATAAATATGTAATGGAGTAAAGGTCAAAATTCCGAGCAAAATTGTTCAAATTTTATCTATTACTTTTCCCATACCCCCCCCCCTAACCTTTGGGTATAATGCAGGAATTTTTATTACCTTTGTGCATTAAAACTGAACTGTTTATTTCAGAAACCAATCAAATGCCAGTTTTTACAAAAGTGAGTTGAATGTGTTATACGGTTATTTAGGAGTAATTCGCAGTCAAGAATTGAACTTAAAGCAACAACTTAGGCTACATGCTAAACTTATGGTTTAGCCAAACTATTTTCTTTTCCGTTTTATTAAATTAACAAATTTAAAACTTTAAGGGTGTCTGAAATAAATGGTCCAATTAATGATTATTATTGATAATTTTATATACAATTTTTCGAAAACGCATATTAAAACTTTTAAACGTTGATAAACGTAATAACACAAATCATGCTGTCTCTATTATTCATAAGGAAAATATCCAGTAGACCTAGAAAATGCATTTATAAATGTACCTCCAATGCATGAAGCTAACTTATTAACTAAATACAATTATTGTTGTAAAGGTGTTTTAACCTACTAAGGCCTGGTTAGTTTAGCTTGTTTAGCAAACGTTCTTGATTATTGAAGCTACACAGAGAACACATACAGAAGGTTTCACTCGTATTCAAAAGGTTACCTCATACACTATCAGCACTCTATTACGCGTTCAGCTCTGATTTGATGCTATTAATGCTATTAATATAGTTCGATATGTTAATGCGTACGGATTCGATTCTATCTGGTGTATTAAACTGCCTTTTCCATGAATTAACAGATCTTTATATATGGTACGGGCAACGTGATAAACCGGGCATTATTAATAACGGCCGAAGTGAGGCGGGAAATGTGATAAATTCAAGGGAATTTATCAATGAGTATTTATCACTTTGCCCGAAATACGAGGGCATTATTAATATTGCCCGGATTGAAGCGAATTATTAAGCGAAAATTAAAGCAAAGCTTAATATTTTGCTAGCTGATTTAGCGTTCGTTGCCTTATTATCTTATAACTTGTTCACCAAATCATTTTGTATTATTCATTTTCCATTATAAGTCTTATTAAAAAAACTAAGAAAAAGCTGAATTTTACAAGATTGAAGTTTTCTAAAATAGCTGAATTCTCACAAAATAGGATTTATAATTTCATTAGTTATACTCTGATTTTTAATTGTAAAAAACTACCACATTTAAAAATAGTTAGAATAATTTATTTAAAACCATTTGTTGTTGTAAAACAATTTGTTCAATTAAAAACTTGAACTCAACTGAAAATAATATTAAAGTTGAATTTTCAATTGGTATCTTTCATAAACAAATTATATTAAAATTTTGGGGGGGTTTTCCAATCTGTAATATATAAACAACCCTCCTATCTATTCTAGACGTATAAAAAAGATGGTTCTACGGATCTTGTCATTCCTCAAAGTGACAATACAATATTGGTATTCTAGATCTACAAATAAAAGAAAATATAGTACATAATCAGTTTCTCGTGTCTAAAACAGAACAGAAAAATATTTACTTTCAGTTTAACCTTAGATTTCACTGTAGGTGTATAATTAAAATCTAACACAAGTTATTCGTAATATTATTCTCAATACAATAACTACTTATAAATCCATCTTAATTGAATTTATTTTTTCGAAAAAAAGGAAAATCATTTGAAATTATTCATATGATGCTTATCGAACTTTATTGGTGATTCTATCAAAAAGATATTTGAGATATTTTGCATTAGGGGATCTGCGGCCTACTGATTTAACTGTAACTAGAAATAGGGTTTTTTTAGTCTAAGAAGTTCAATAATGATATCACTAGCTCTTTCAATTTCAATATAATTTCTTAAAAAGTTTACGATTTGATTATTAAATATTTACTGCTACGTGATGTGTTATTATAAAAGAACAAATCAATATGCGTTGGCTATTTAGCAAGAAAGAGATGCAGGGTAAAACGAGAAATGTTTCGAATTTTACAATTAAGTTTCTCAGTATTTCGATGGATACGGTGACAAGAGTTTTATTTCGAGAAGAATAAATCTAAAGAACTCAACCAACCGTCTCTGAAAACATTAAGAAATGATCAGATTACAAAACTCCCTTCTTCACTTAATATAGGTCTTTAAGTAATATCAATTAAGTTAATAACAATGTAAAATTCAATAATGATGGCTGAGATTAAATAAAGCAAAGATTAAAAAGTAAAATGAACCGTAAAATTCTTAACTTGATGGTTCGGCTCCTAGAATTGTCCAATAGAGTTTTGTAGCAAATGAATTAAATCATATTAATATTCCAAACATTAAAATAAACTATGCAAATAAAAACATGGAAACGCTCTTATTTGAATTATTACATCATTCAAAACTGTAACAGTAATAAGAAAAACTTCATTGTTTTAAAATTCTTAAAGTGGTACTTCAACGAGATTATTTATTCTTAATTAATGTTGTGATTCCTTATGTGAATCCCAACATAAAATCTATTATTACTAATTCAGAAATTGTACACTAGTTCACATGTTTATAAGGACAGCTGATAACAGAACACTGGAAACTATTTACTTTTAATTAAAACAATATATGTGGACTATATTAAATCCTTTTTATAATTTTCTTTTTATAATTAAAAATATATTCAAAGAACAGTTTTCTCACATGTTCATAACAATAATGACACTTATGCATCCACCCATTTTTTACCAGTTATAAGTTAAATTATATTTCTTTGAACATCCTTTTAAAATAAGAACCTTAACCAGTCTATTGGCATAATTATAACAATTCCACACCCTCATAAATAATAATTTTATTCCATGTAGTCTTTTTCAGCAATTTGAATTATTAGAGATACTATGTAGTGCTGCCTCCCCTTCACATATTTTTTTAAAGTAACCCCATTCGTTTTAGGCTGTGCTAGGATAAGAAGAATTACATTTCCACATCAAAATACACAGGGCAACAATGAAAATGTTAAATTAATGAAAATGCCAAAAACTACATAATTTCAGCCTGCTTATATAATTTCCAAAATATGGCAATAGAATAAAAATTTATATTCGTTCCGGTTTTTTCGTTAAGTTGAAAAATTACTATGTATGACAGAAGATAAAGAACACGTTAAAAATGCATTGAATGCAAGGACAAATAAAAAAGTTTTGTCAAAATAAATTTAAAAGTTAGTTTGCTCTTTTGGTAAAATTCAACGTTCAGAATTTATCTGAAAATCGTCTCGCAGTTATCCGCAACTGCAAGCATAGACTCAGACCTTATTCTCTGATTATATAAGTTGCTTAATATTAATTATATTGGTAGTCTTTTAGAAATATTCCCCGGGGGTTTTCCCTAAATTATCTAGTTATAGGGTTTGCGGCTTTAAAGATATTCAACATCTGGATTTCTCAGCATGTTCAATGGAAATAAATGACAGATCATGACTTATTGCAAAGTAAAATCATTATTAGGCTAAATTTTGACAAATGTTTTATTGATATTCTACTTGTTTACATCGTTTAAGTACATTTTTTTTCCATCAAACCTCCTGTATCCAAGCGAAACACAATTCTACAGTTTCCATCAAAATAACGATAAAATTATGAGACGAAATATTTATTCTGTAACAGATTTTATTTATGTGTTGTATGCTTGAAGGCTAAATAAATATTATTCAATTTCATGCCCAAATGATAAATTTATTCGTAGCAATGTTTCAAAAATAGCGATATTTTAGCATTAAGTACAGTATACCATGACATGAACCCTGTGTATTTCTGAAAAAAGAATCAACACAGAATTTTTATGATTATATTCGTGTGTAGCATGTCAAAATCAATAGAAAACGGTTACTTTCATTAAATTAACACGAACTTAGTCAAATTTATTGCCCAGTGATATTTAATGTCTTTTATGAAAACATTTTCGCAGCTTTAACAGTATGGAAAAAATGCTCATTCTTGTTTGAAAAGGAAGATAGTCTGTCAAGGGAAGCTCAAAACACAGTTTTGCATTTGGAGGTACTCCGTGTGTTCATGTTTGATAGAACATCAGTAAAATCCCTTTAAAAAATAGCTACCTACAGCATTTAAGGTTCACCTCCGTAATGCCCTACCATCCGATATGTCTGTCTCTCCTTAAATAATGCTAATGACGGTTAAAACTATTGGTCGATGTAGATTGAAATGCTTTTTTTTAATCAGACTGAATGATATTTCCCTGTTTAAGTTTCAGCAAGAACAAGTTCTCTTCGTCCTGGTTTTTATGGTGCCAAAAGTATTTAAAAGACAGAAAATTTTAACTGGAGGATTTTTTTATACAGCTGCAAAACGGATTGAAGATATGTTTTATTTCTGAAGTCTGAATTCCAAGCTTGATTAAGCAACCAACAAAACAACCTTTGATCTTACAATCTTTTCATGCATTTACCAAATAAATTTTCTACTTAATTAAAAAATCACACTTTTCGTAGATTATCTCCTACAAGTTTTTTCCTGGAGATATTTTGTTAAATAAAAGTTTAGGAATGGAGGAATGGTTTCAGGATTTTATACATATCATACAAGACTAACAGTATTCATTTAAATATAATTATTTATTTCCTATTTAAATAAAGCAACTAAATCTTGATTGTGCTTATAATTATTTATAAGCATTTAAAAGTGAAAAAATTTGGTTCCTATTTATTTTTTTGGAGTCTAATATACATTAAAGACAATATGAAAATTCACCTCTAAAATTTTACATACGTATATTTAAAAAAAACGACTGTCCATATAATTATGAGAAATAGTTTAACTTTATCTTAGTGTGTTTAATCTCTCTTAAAATGTACTAACGAACTGGAAAAGTTAGGGAAGAGAACTCAATCAATCATTGAATCAAAACATGCATTCAAAAATTTACCGCAACTCCAAATAAACATTTCAACCAACGCAAACTACTGAACACAAACTGATACTTGCTTCCCAAAAATTGTCTCTCAGTGTATTCAATCTCTTTTAAAGAACACTAATCAACTGGAAAAGTTAATGAAAAGAACACAATATCACAACATGCATTCAAAAATTACCGCTCTTACAAAACATTTCAATCAACACAACAAACTAATTTTTTTACCACAAAACTGATGCTTTTGCTTCTCAAAAATATTTTCTGAACGTGCTCAATCCGAATTTCTCTCAAAGCACTCCCCCTTAGCACAAAAACACAATCCCCACTCGAGCACACCATTCCACACACATCATTCAAAAACCCCTCCAAAACCCATCGCACCCAACACAGACTGATGCACAACCCAACCAACAGTTGCATATCAAATAGAGTATAGACAGAGAGTATAAGGGAGTATATTTACCCCTGAAGCTGGCCTTGACCCTCCTCTCGGACCGGGACCTGAATCCCTGAGCCGAGTGGACGTGGAGCACGAGAGCCATGGTGCATCGCCGGCCGGTGTGCGTCCGTGCGTGCGCTCTGTGCGACGCGCTCGCGGCCTGTGAGCGAGCCCTGCGCACTGCCCTCCTCTCTCTCGCTGTGCCGAACAGGTGTCGCGGCCGGCAGATGCGAGGGACTTGTATGAGTTCATTTCTTACCTTTTTTTCTCTCCTTTTCTTTTGAATGATCCTATTTTCTCTCTTTAATATTTTCTATTTCTTCACGTTTTCTCTTTCTTTCACTTGATTTTTCTGATTACCTATCTTTTTCTACTTCTCTAGCTCTTTCACCCAGACATTCGCTTCTTATTTTACATCCTCTTCTACTCTCTCTCCGTTTTTCTTCGTTACCCCGTCTCTGGTTTTTTTTCAACATCTCCATCTCCACATTCTATCCCGTATAATAACTTATCTTTTTCTCACTTTTCTTCCCTTTTTCTAACTGATCTCACGTCTTCTCTCTTTTCTTATTCTTTCCTTCTTATTTTCTTCCTCTCATAATATGTCTCCCCATCTTTTCTCGTCATTCTTTATCACACATTCTGTTTTCACATTTTTCTTCATTTATTTTTCTTCTTCTCGATTCTTCCTTCTTATTTCCTCTGTCTTTACCTTGAATCACATTTTCCTCTCATCTCTCAAAGTTCTCTTCATTTCTTTCACCATTATCTATTTCTTATTTTCTCTTAATTAATTTTTTCTCTTTCATTTCCACGCTCGCGTATCTTTCTTCTTCCCCCATTCTACTTCTTTCATTATCCGTTTCTCTTATTCCTCCTTTACTTTAACAAAAGGTACAGTAATATTACTGATTTAAACAAGAAAATCAGCATTATAGAATATCTTTTTATCTAGTATAAGAAAAGTAGACTTCAATTCGTTATGTAAGCCTCTGTAATGAATTAATGCTCTCAGTAAAGGGCCTATCTTTCATTGTATTTGATTTTCTGGTAGAAAAAAAATATGTGGATTTCTTAAAATGTTATAATTTTTCACTAATATTCTAAATAATACGGAAGTAATACAAGCACAGATTAGATTACAATAACATCGATACAACATTAGTGGTAAATAAAACAGTTTGTGACCTCCTAAAAACGATTTTTCTACACATGCAGAGTTTCCGATGGTTACTTGCCCTATCTCTATCAAATAGTATCTTTTTGGTGAAACGAAAATTAATGTTAAATTAACCGAAATACCATAAAAACGTAAAAGAATAGTAGAAACACCTGTTTGAATTAGTTTTTTATACACACGTATCCTCCTTCCAAATTTATAATTTATAATATTATTTATTTTATCCTCCTTCTAAAGTATTATCTTTCCACCTAAATCAACAAGCTGTCATTTTTGGTTTATTTGTGGGCATAAGAATAAGCATCACAGTTTCTTTATTCTTTAAAAACCTTCTTGAAACTAAATCAAAGCATTCACTCATCGAAAACCGACGTTAAGCTTCAAAAATTCATCATCCCTCGAAAGCACAAACTGAAAAAATATAACCTATATCAAAAATTTAATCCCATCAGAACACCTGAACTTCGGGATTCCATCCCATCAACCCTTCAGCATCGAAACAAAACAAAAATATTCTATTAATGAACTTGTCTTCGGTCGACATTTTAAAACGTGAAATCTGGAACTCTGCCAGCTATGCTAAAGAGATCTAAGTTTTACTTGTAGTAGCACGGATTTGGATTATGTCAGTTCCATATTGATCAAACTGAGCCCGTTTCCTGGGGACGTATCATTTCCGATTGGTCACGAAATATGACAAGTTGAAGGTTACCTACTTTATTTCAAAAGGAGTTAGTTTCTGAATTTACTGCACACAGGAAAAGATATGGAGGGATTAAAAATACTCCGTTTTGAAAGAATATTTTTTAGGTGTAAACGATTATGAAAAATTTCTTTTATGTTTTTACATGTTCCTCGATAAGTATGTATGTTTAAATATTTACAAATTGATAGGAATTTCGAAAACTCTTTACTATCGAATGAACCTTGCATAATAATGCAGTGTTTCTTATTTTTTACCATTCTATGCCCCCCTTTAAGCTAAGAATAGACTTTAGTTTAGTAGAGGAGGAGGCGGTATTACTCCAAACTTTTTTTTCACATTAATTTTAAGCACGCATTAGAGGTTAGATGCAGAGTTTTAGAAAATTAAAAGGTAGGATTTAAAGGTAGAAATAGATAGAAAGGTAAGAATCTTGGTCCATCAAAGTGTTAAATTTTGTGACGTCAAAAAGAGTATTTTTACGTCAAAAAGAGGGCTCTGGGGTTCTCCCTCAGATTTAAAAAAGGGAGATTCTTAAAACAGTGTTTTACCTCGTTTTATAGTACATTGAGGTAGTTATAACAGATACATTTCTTTGAAAATGCCCAAAAATTATAATCCATTTTTTCATCAAGTTGCATTTCGTATTGAGAAATACGGATCTAAAAAGAGTACGGTTTCACTAAAAGTTTGGCGTGAAGGAATAAATATTTCTAAACATGCATGCTTAGTTTCATAGGCAATAGAATATAAACCGAGATAAACAAAATAATTTTTGTAAAACAATCTTCATAAACAAATCCTTCATAAGTTTAAAAAAGTTTGTCATGTATGGAAAAGAGAAAATTCCTCTATATCAGGAACTTATTTCATGCATCAACATTCCCCAAACACATATTCTCACTCCACTGAGAAGGGTGTCAGAGTTTTGAACCTAACATCACTCCATTTGAATGTCAAAGAGTTCAAGACGTTCTTTTAGTATTTTGCCTTGGCCTCCATTCTTTTTAATGAAACATGTACTGTGCCAAATTTTATTCATTCTGAAAGTATTTGGATGCATATAAAGCCTACAAATAAGATGGTTCATACATTTAATACCCACACAAGCTGTAAAACTTGGCAAAATTTCAGACTAGTGTTTTGAGCGGAAGAAATAGGAAATTCCTGACAGAACGTGAGCCAGTAAAGTAGACTGAAATTTGATGTCAGAAGAATGTGGTTAATCAAAGGCCGAATATACAGGGAAAATAACACCATACGATTCAAATTTAATAATAAATAGTTGATCAGATAAATATCTTGAGAAAAAAAAACGGTGTTTTATTTCTCTTTCCAAGATGAAAACAAATTATCCAGAACTAACTGAAGTATCGTTTTCTCAAGTCACACAGTCTTATCACACACAATGCTCAGCTTAATGAGGATTATATTTTATAGGATTATTTGGCCTTTTGGGGTAAAATATACCATGAATTGACTAGAGCATTTAAAAGTTTTCTATGTAACATAAGTACATAAGTATTCATTAGTTTGCAAAAAAGTAGTCACACGTTATCCCTTATTTGTCCAAGAACTCATAATTTTTAATTTTTTTTAATAGTAAAATAAAATAAACTCTCATCATAATAAGGGAACGTGAGTTTCAACAAGTCTGTCTTAACTCTCAAGTCTTAAAGGTTTGAAGCTGATTAATTCGTTAAAATCTTGCGAGAAGAAAGAAAACATTTTTGGAATAAGTGGGTAAAATAAAAGCAGTTTAATTTTGATTTACTCTTAACAGAACATTCTACTAACCTTAATGTAAAAAGATAGAAGTTTCGTTTAAGGGTTAAATTAAATATGTAGCAATCACATTAATTTATTTGAATTTTTTAGTAACATGTTTAGGTTATATCAAATCATAACCTATTTTTACGTAAAATATAGGAGGAAAGTTTTAATAAATATCTGATCAATTTTAAAGATTTATCCAAAGAATTCTTTAAATTTTTCTGTTTAAAACGTTTTGAACGAGGAGAAAAAAAAATTAGAGAATGTAATCATAACTAAATTATATACATAAAATGTAGCTAAAACTTGAAGTTTATTTACTTTATTTTCAAAAGGAAAAGAGTATTTTTAAACCCAGTCATCCCTTTCCCCCACCATGTCTCGTAATACAATATTGAAGCCTTCTTATCACTTGTTGTTGTTCTTTCAATCACAGAGCATCACGTATACACCATCAAAGTCTTCAAACCGAAGCCATTTTGCGCAGCATAAAAACTGCGCTTTTTTCTCTCCCAATTGTACTACTTACTCAAAAGAAAGATGTCGGGTGTCAGAACAGTGAAGAGAAACAGCTGCAGCAGATGGCCGCTTCTATCGAATTAATATTATAAAATGGCTCCAGGAGGAGCGAGAGCTGGTAAATTCCAGAGCTGCTTGGTAGAAATTGCGGGAAGGCCTCGGGAATTAGATAACGTAATAGAATGGAAAATGGTCTCCATTTGTTATGCGTAAATTGCGAAGGAGAAAAAAACTCTGAATGCTATTAATCCTAGACTTGTTTTGAGGAAGTTTTAAAATTAGAAAAAAAGTACAGTGACTATACTCATACATAAATGAAATGAATTATGCCTTACATAATAGGGTAAAAGTGGGTGTAGTTATTATATAATAAACTTTCATGAGCAAACTGGTGTATTTAAATAGGATCTGGGATTTCGAGCAAAGCTGAAACCTACAGAGAAAATTAATAATTCGCTTTTTTTTATCCCTGAATTCTTACGAGAACTCGAAGAAAATATGGAAAACACTGTGAACTTTTACGTAGAATAACTTATTCGACTATTACAACAACTATTTTCATAACTGTATGCACTTAACTTCATTGATATAAATAGATCAACCATGTTATGCATACGTTGTATGATTAATTTATGTAAAAAGTATTCATTTTTAAGGAGAGATACAATTTAAGATAAAAAATAATAAGTTAACACTATTCTAAGTATAAGGAGACTTTTCAAGAATTTCTCCAAAATATATGGAAACCCTAATCCAGAGAATGTAGTTGCTTAAGAATTTAATTTCAAGTTAGATAATTACTACGTTTTACTGTACAAACAGTAATAGATATGTAGTTTTTTAAATGGATTTCACGATCTAAGAAAACTCACAAGAATTATAAAATTCTACCTTTAATGTCCGCAAACCTTAAAAATCTTTCTCCTCGCTATGTAATTTACACATACACCTTTCAAGATATTTCACCACACATCTCTCCTTCACGACCAACTGACGTCATCCATTAAACTCAATCCTGTCAACAACCAAAAAGTGTTCTAAAATAAAATTAACTTAAAAGAATACCTCTCGTCTGAAAACATTTCTTGGTGAAAGAAAATTCTCCAAGAGCCCCCTGACAATCATTTTCTTCTTCAGAGGCATCTCGAGGACATGTTTTGAGGCAACGTCAAGTCCCTTAAATACCACGTCAGCCACTCAGGGAGAATCAATGAAGATTTTTTTTTCTTGCTCTTTAGCCAAAGGCTAATGTTGCGATGCTGGAATGGAGAATGGACTCTTCTGATCCTCCCTAATTATCCGAACGCATCTTGATCCCCCTGTAAATGGCGTTCTCGATGGTTCCTTTTCTTTTAACGCATATCAAATTTGGTCGAGTTTGGAACGGAAGAAGGAGATTTGGCGGAGATGTTCCACTAGAAAAAATATATAACAAAAAAAGTTTATTTCTGAGGGAGCAAAAAGTTGCCATTACGAGATGGCGTTTTAATTCGAGATGTTTTCAACATTGAAGTACAAGTGTTTCTTTTTTTAGTCAGACTACTATTGCGTTATGAGTTCCGAAAATAGATATTTTTGTTTTAAAATGATAGCTTATTTCGCCATGCTCTAATACATTTTCCCCTTGATCTTTAATGATGTTTTAAACATAAAAAACCGACAAACTATATACTAATTGTTAACAATGAAATTGGTTTGAAATGAAGCTTTACACTTTTAACACTTTTAAAAATTGCAATTTCATTGTTGTAATAAATTTTCAAATCACATGGACCTTAAATTTCATCGGTTCTGTTCATACCATTAAAGTTGACGAGCTGTCAATTTAATCTTCAGAGTGTTAAGCTGAGTTGAGAGTTACCATTTACACCTCCCCCCTTTAAAACTAAGTAAGTCATCAGCGTTAGAAATTGGGGAAAAAACCACTGGTCCAGTGCTTTGCCAATCTTACTGGTCCGCAACAAAAATCACTGGTCCGACAAATTAAAAAGGACCGGATTAAATATTATTATAAAGTAACTATTGCACTGAATGTGAGTACCAAATTGTAATGTTAAAAATCAATACATATTTAATAATATTTTTTCTTTTTCGCCGGGGGCTCCCCTATTCCATATCGCCACATTTCGGGTTCTGTCAAAAATATGTACTTGCTTCACCAAATGTAATCATCAAACGCACTTAAAATACCCCAATCACTGAACAACTCGCCTAAATATACTCCACCCCAATTTCGAACGCTGATCATCAGTGAAAACAACAGTGCATAAATACTTCCCATTTCCACAGTTTGAATTTATTTTACTACATTATTTGTTTTCACAAGTGTAGTACCATCCCTATTGTACTTCCGTTCATGAACAGCACTCAACAACTCAACAATCACAGCCTCACTCAGTCAACTGAACGAAGCAAATCTCAAAAAAAAAAAATAATAACAGAGACGCAAATCCCTTCCAAAACGCTTCAGTGCTCTTAAAACCCAATTCAATGGAACTCTCCAGAAGTTCCTCAGATTTGCCATTGCCCGAATCTCTTGTCCAGTATCCCCCCATCGATTCCGTTGCTCCAAAGATGCTGTGCTGGCACATCGAGGAAATCCGGATATCAGTATTTTCTTTTGCCGGATTAGTTATCCTCTTTCAAGGAATCGTGTTTTCTTTCCCGACATCCTCGGGAGCTTTTCCAGCAGGGAAATATCGAAGGTCTCTTTTTGGCCGTTGAATGGCACGGTTCAATTCATGCGTTTTGAAACTGTTCTTTCCGAGAATGTAGTAGTTTATTCGAAAACGGGACGGAGAGGGGTGCTTGAGAGAGTTCGAAATTTCCGCGCTTTTTAGAGTGATGGATGAATGGTTGGAACTCGTTCGGACAGGTGTTCTTTTGAGGGGGTGGAAAGCTGCTTTTCGTGTTTCGCGGATATCGAAATTCCTTTTAAAAGCCCTTGGAGAGTCATAAATTTCTTCTGCGGGAAGAAGCAGGTAGTTCTGAGATGCTTCAAAAGGATACACAGACTTTTAAGTATCATGGGTAATATTATATGAGCTGCTCAAAATGAGAGTGGTATGAGCGGTTTTTGTAGCCTTGTGCTACAGTTTTCTTGCCACCCCTTACTCTAAAATTATTAAAAAAGCAATCATTTCTCAGTGATGAATTTTTTTGGGGCCCCGTCTTTCAAAACATTTGGTCCCCCAGAAATTTCTGACAAATAAAAAGGCAAAAAGGGTGTAAAATAAAAAGGTGTCCCCAAAGATATTTTTTAAAACAACACTTCTGTTATTTTGCCTTGATTCTTATCAGATGTCAATGTTCTTGATTTTACTGATTTTAGGCCCAAAAAAAAATAATATTTTCTATAAAATTGGCATGAATCCGAGTTATATTTTCGTAGATTTCAAATTTGTGTGAAAAACCATCCCTTTGTAAGCAAATAAGATATAGATATTATCTCGGACACAGAGAAAACTCGATTTTCCCTCTAGAAAAAAGAATATTGTCTTCGTCTTACATGATTATGCTAGAGGAAATTCTCAAAAAAAAAAAAAAAAAAAAGATTGTGAAACGAATTAGAACTATTGCAAATGTGCTATGGTATGATTAAATCTTCGGAACGCAAGAAAAATGTCACCTCAGACAACTCTTGATAGCATTTTGAATATATATCCTATGTACTAGCTGAAAGTATAGGTGACACATTAGTGGTGGCTGTTATCCCTTGCAAATTTAGCTGAAAATCCTCAATTTGGATCATTCATCAACCATCTGGTTCAATGCGCTCAAATTTTTTATTATTAAAAATTTTTGGGTGGCTACCGGGCCTCCTTCACGGACCACTTACAAGACTCTCAAGGACCACCTGTTAGGAACCGCTGCTTTTGGATGAACATGAACAACGGCACCGCTAGAACTTCAATTACTCAAAACTAATTTAGGTGGAGTTACACCACTGGTATTCTGAGTAGTTCACTGGGTTTGGAAATTCATGGCACCTATGAGAAATATGCTTCCCACGTAACATCTTCTAAATTTCATTACAAAAGAGTCCTTTGATACATTTAAGAACGCTTTTAACCTCTTGCTGAAAATTCAATGGATGCTTTATTTACCTCATAATAAAGTATAGGATACATATTATATTGGGTTTTAATGCCATAAGTAAATATTTTTAAATGGAATAGCAATTGTTTTTGAAATGCTTGCATTGTAAATAAATCGATGGGAAAAAATAACTAACAACTACTTTTTTTTTCTCTTAATTTGTCTTATTACTTCAATTTTCATACTATTTGTGCAATAAACGTAGACAAAATCATCACTTACTTTTTACTTTTCATTCAGTACGTGATTGACTCATTGAAATTCATTAATTTAAATTAATGACTCAATTATATTTTATAATTTATTTCCTCTTAGGCTTACTTACAATTACAATAGGAGTACTTACAATTTAAAAAAGTAAAAATGTAATTTAACTTTCAATTTAAAAGTATTTTTCCCTTTTTATCCAGTCGAAATTTTTATAAGTTAGAAAAGGGGAATAAGTCATCGACGTACTTACTCTCTTCAAAATTTTTCTAGATTTATATTTTTTCATAATTGATGTTGTGTATTCTAAAGAGAAATCTAAATTTCCAGTAACCAAATCTATTTTGTTAAAAAAAATTCAAAACTTTAAACGCTTAATTATGCTTTTACATAATATAAGTTAGTAAGTTTCATAGGGCATAATTATTCTGAATTTTTTATCAATGAAAATGAAATTTGAGATTTATTTCCATTAAAAAAGTTTTAGAACCTTTTGTTTAAGGACTTGAGAGAATGCCTCTTTGGGTTCTGATTAATTCGAATTTGATTGAAATATTCTAATCTAATCAAATTAAATGGATGGACGGATCTGGGAGGAAAACTATTAGGGGGCAAGCTCAAAATTTTGGTAATATGCTGTCCCTGATTGCTCTAGAAACATAATTTATAGTGCAACAATATGACTGTCCGTTTAATTACCCGATGAATACATACTAAACTAAGAACACTTCTTGTTTTTTCGAACCCAATCATTACTGAATTTCTCCTTTTCTCACTTTGTACTAAGCCCCTCTCTGAAATACGAAACTCTGGGGAGCAGAAAAGACTTAAAATCACTTTCCTGCAAAGGAGTACTTCACCGCACACAAGTTGCACGCCTCAGCGGAAGTCGAAGTCTTCTGTTTACTTCCTTCTGCAAAAGGTGCGGCAGCTGCGCTATTCCGCGCTGGAAATTAAATTTTCCTTTGTTTGTTGACAGAGAACACATAATGGGGTCTCTATGGCATAGAGTTACTATGTGTAAGGAGATAGCTTTGAACGATTGCTCCTATTACAGCGAGCGTGGCCATGGCCGACACTAGACGAAAAGCTCAATTTTTCGCCTAGACAACATTCCAAAAGCCAAAGATTAATCGAAAAACACTATCATTTTAAATTTTAAAATCATTCAAAACTTATTGGGACACAAAAAGATGGCTGAAGGTTCATATGTTGAGCAGGCTTGCACTAAATGATTCGTCATTATTTTCTCTCATTTCAAAAATTGTTGGCACATTTTTGGAATACTTTTCTTGAAGTGAGAGTTATATTTCTTCTTCGAAATCCATACTCGTCTATGGGACTCTCATGATAAGGATATCTTTTTGCCTCCCACTATGTTGGCACACAGGGTTGCCATACCAAAGTGTTCTCTTAATATTATACCTCTATGGTCTCCATGGGCACCCCGAAAGATATTTGCGGAACATTCAGCCGCTTATTCGCATCTCAAAGAATCGACTAGAACCCGCACTTGTCTTGATCAGCCTTAACAAATTTGTGAAATCATCGAGGTCTGGTTGTCAGTCACATTAGAATCGTATCTTTTATACGGTTGCTTCTCTCTCCGGTAAGAATTTAATCCTACGGATTACTCTTGAGACTTAGAACTTACATCTGGATCCGTGTAATTAGAATTTATTCTTTCGACGAAGTCTACTAAGTGATGTCTCAAGAGATTTTCTTCGGTTGAACAAAGCGTTTTATTATAAGTAATGCACTTGAATGGCATACTAATTAGCAATAGGTGCAATGTTTCAAATTAATTTTGCAAGTTTGTAGTACTGCAGTTAGGAGTTTTCTGAAGATTAAATGCGATCCACACATCCTATAGTATGGTGAACCCATACGGCTTAGAATAGTTTATGGCATTCATTATTTCATTCTTCCTTTTCTTATGACAAAAAATATTACAACTTTAGTAAATGAACGGATTTTATTCCAGCAACTAAGAGTTTATAAGACAGGAGGTAGTTTAAAGAATAGGGGAAATGTGTTATACAATACAGAGAATAAACTCACAGAATTTATTACATCTAGAACTACGAACAAACCCCGTTATTGTGAACTGCCTTGGGACAAACTGCTGGTATTATTATGTTGATGGTTCATCCGGTGTCAGTACATATGTATGTATCTCTATATATATAATCAAGGTGTCCCTGCCTGCCTGGCTGGGTTCCTGCCTGGGTTCCTGGGTTTGTCCGGAACAGATTTGGCTCAATTTCTCCAAAACTACCCGTCCGAATCGAACCAAACTTGGTACACATACGTATGGGGACGGGGGAAAGACAATGACATCAATTTCTAATTCCTAAAACCACCCCTTCAAATAAGTTCTTCTGTTGCAAATAATACAACAAAAACAATTTTAAACATAAAACAAAGTATTTAAAGATGAAACTGGACTAATTTTTTTTTTAAAAAGGTTATAAATACTTTTAAAACTTGAAAACTGTCCTGATAAAAAACTTTATAACAGTATTTTCTTTTTAAAAACTCCATTTTCCATGAAATTTTAAGTTGAAACAGAAAGTTTTAAGAATTAGACTGGTTAAAGTAATAATGGAAAGTTTTTTTTTTAGAAAGTTGATGATAGAAACACTAGATCAATTGTTATTTAACCTTATAATTTATTTCTCTGGGGTAGTTTAGCGGTATTTTTTTTTCAATTTAAACAGGGGGTATTTACAAATTTTGGGATTTTAAATATGTGTAATAATTTTAATTGATTTTTTTTCACTAAGAATGGATAATTTGGTAACTGTCGGAATTAAATGTGCAACACCGGAACTGGATGGGTTAGGTTAGATTTACACAGTTGGAACCGGGAGGGAAAAGGCACCGGGAACAACGGGATATGAAAAAGGTACCGGGAACACCGGGATATTAAAAAATACCGGGAACACCGGGGTATGAAAAATTACCGGGAGAACCAAGATATGAAAAAATACTGGGAACACCTGGATATGAAAAACTACCGGGAATACCGGGATGATTGGTAATTACGGTTACAGAAAATTAGACATGTAACTTGAGAAAACTTTAAAAAAATAAATTGATAGACTCCACCCGTGCAAGGCCGGGCATATCAGCTAGTACATTATAAAAGGCTACTTCATTATATTCCGCGGATCTATTATGGTAAGGTTTGTCCGAATATGTAGCCGAAGTTTTACTTAAATATAACTGCATTGAAAACGTAGATTAAAAAAAAGAATATTCGTAATTATAATATATTAGTAAAACTGGTGCTTAAATTAAGTAATTGTAAATGTACTTTAACAAACTAAGCCCTTTAAAACTATAAATTTAAAATTTATTATGACTTAAGTGTCTTAAGTATGCTTAAAATAAGTATACTTAAAGTAAGTTAATAGCTTAAAATAAGTAATTTAGAATGAACTTTAACAAATTAAGCCCTTTAAATTTTAAAACAATAAATTTAAAATTATTATGACTAAGTATCTTATTATACTCGGAAATGTATTGGCTGTTTTTCAATTCCTACACATTATAAAGAATTTAAATCTTTTACGCAATGTTTTTATACTTTATTGATAGATATAAACAACAAGATGGTCCTGTTCACTATCCTGAACAAGATGGTGTTAATTTTCAGAAATGAAATTTATTCATAAACTCAGGCCTTACGCTTACGTCAATAAAACCTAGCAAGGCTATTATTCAAGAACTAGAGTTGCAACGGTAGCAACATTAAGTTTGAAACACCCTAACACGCCATCAAAGGAAATTCCGAGTTTTTCCATAACTGATTCTGCCTCAGATTATTTTTAAACGCTTCGATCGCAGCTGAATAAACTTTTTCGGAGCAAAAGACTCTACCGACGAAGTTCAGTTTTCTTTCGAATAGGAGTCTCATCAGTATGATAATTTTATGGAGATTGAGCTATCCCTCAGTAATAGTGAGAGATGGGGACTATTCATCATTTCTCCGAATAGCGGAGGCCTTTTTTAAAACGAAATTCTGAACTTTGCGTAAATTGCAGCGTTGGTTTCTATGTTTAATAAATTATTTTGATGTTTTGAGAGTTTATAGTTTGGCAGGTATACATTAATTACTCCAGGTAATTAGATTGAGTAGACCTTTTAAAACGTTTAAAGCACATGTTCGATTGGTTGAAAGACAGTCTGGCTTTTAGTTTGAGTTTGAGGATGAGTTTAACCCTTTCAATCCTAGACCTTCCGAGATTTCCATTGAATCCTACGGGAAATTTGGGGCGGCAAGGATAAAAAGGGTTAAATCTATTAAAAGCGTTGATTACCAACATCACTTATTCAATTCGTCAGTGCAATTTAAGCTATTTAGCATTTTAATACAGTTCCCCATTAACCCTTTAGCTACCTCTGGGAGTATGTCTTGTAGACATTTCAAACTAGTTAAAGAAGTAAACAAATGTTTGTTCATACTCTCATAGAGAGTTTTTAAAAAACTGGAGATTTAATATCATTACTATACCTTTTATCCGCCTATGATTGATAGTGTCTGATGTGCAGTAAGTCTGTAATTGAACTTTTTTTTCAGAAAGCAATACTGGAAAATGAAAGGATTTAAATACGGTGCAATTTTCTTAAACTATATCCTGAATATATAGTTTCGTTGTGGTTTGAATACTGTGTCCCATTTAACCTTTTCTCTTTGCAACAATTCATCTTCTGTGAGTTTTGTTAAAAATTCAACAATGACGTATTTTATCACAACAGTATTTGATAAATTAGTATGAAATTGCAGCAATAAATTTGCTCATCTTTTGCTGAACTTTCAAAAGTGAAACAGCTAAAAAACCCCTTCCCTTCAAAAACATCATTTTCAGCTGAAATTTAACGGATGGATGGTATAATCCCAGTTTTGGAGTCTGAATGCATATTAAAACAGGGTAGTAAATTAACGATAACTCCAAATGATAGTTAGAAAAGATAATTTTAAGTGAAAATATATGTTTAGTAGTTACAAAGGGAGAAAAAAAATGTAAATTTAATGTGTTTTTGTAAAATAAGAAGTGTTTATATTTATATAAATTAATCCTATTTTTTAGTTTTAAAAATGAAGAAAATAAATAAGACGCTGACAACGCATTTTGATTTACCTAAGAACCAGAAGTAATGCTAGGAGAAGGAGAATATGCAGATAAGTTTTTTTCTTTTCTTTTTAATATATTATATTTAGGTAATGCATAGCAAGATTTTAGGATGACTGTGCGGCAATTTTGAAGTGGATTTCTCCTACAGATTTAAAATCAAACAAGCTAAGTCGTTTTACACAGAACAAACAACAAAAGAATGGTCACTGTCAAAATAGAATTTAGTTTTCTGAATGAACTGATACAATTTAAATGGAGTAAAAACAGAGAAATGGACGTCTTAATAGCCCGACTTTTCACAAAAATGTTACCCACAAATAGTTCGTTATTTCGTTTTAACTTAACTGAATCTCCCCTGTGTTCCGCGTGCCATATGGACAAGACAATAGATCATGTCTTAATATTCTGTGGAAGATACTCTCATCTGAGAAGCAATTTGAAAAAAAAAAAAAATTGGAAATAATGACTGATGAGGATCTGGATGTTTATGGAATAATGGAGCGACCTTTGAGATCAAGGAAGGGACTACAGGGACTGTAGGAATATTTCTAAGTGAAATATATGAGTGAAAGGAACAAAAATTATTCCTGAAAGAAGAAACGGCTAAAAATCATAAATGAGACAAATCACCAAAGTGCAAAATAAGAAAAAAGAAGATGTTTAATGCCCTGTAACTAAAACAAACGGTAAGAGAAAAAATTGAAGGCAAAGGAAAAAGAGGACAAAGCGACCAATCTTGGTCAGCAAAGTCCCTACCATACCAATACCAATTTTAAAAGTAGATCATTAGACGGATGGGATGAGAGAAGTTTCTTTTGTATTTTAATTGCATTTATTGTAGTTCTATTATAGTATATTCACATTATGTATACTTTTGACACTATAGCTGTTGGAAGAGATCCTTTAGAGTCAAGATTTGGTAGAAGGGAATCTTAATTTTATAAATCGAGATACCACTTAGAGTTCATGTAGTCCAGTATATAAGGCCAACTTAGTGATTTAAATATTTTATTGATTATTGATTTTAGTGATTTAATGATTATACTTATTGAATAGTTTAGTAATTTAAATATGTTTATATTAGTGATTTAACTATTATCTTAGTGATTTAATATGAATTATTGATTTAGTGATTTAAAGAATTAATTTTTATACAGGTCGACTGGCTATTAACGTTTAATGGTTAGTTAATAATTATAAGACAATTTCCGACTTGTGGATGATTGCCTATTGAGAGTGGATCTCGATTAGGCTTAGGATTTATGAATTGTTCATTACATCAGTAAATAAAGTGTATTTCAGACCTTGTATTTTATGCACAATAACAAACAACACAACCACTTACACTTATTAACTATAAGATACATACAATACATCATTTTTCAGCTGTTGTAGAGGAAAGTTGAATTTCAAATTTTTGGTATTGTGTTCGTTCCAGATATTTCCCCATTTTATTTTTGTTTCAAATCAATATATAATTAAATATATTCCTAGAGAAAACTATTTTTAGATTATGTTTACAGAGAGATAATTGTTAATGGTATTTGTATTGTAAAATTATTGCTATCCTATTTATATAAATGAATTCTCTTCTTTAGTGTTACACATGTCGAGCAAGAAGAGTAAGAAGCCGAGTTCTTCAACGCTTTTGGAATTAGTACCTGGATATAACGAAACTAGAACTGGACGTATAGATTGTTTTCACTTTTCGAAATTCAACCGGAAGTGCAACTCCAAACGAAGCTCCGGCTCGGTAGAACGTATGTTAGTTAATGTTTAATAAATATAATGCAAAATTAAATATGTGAAAAGTTTTCTTTTAGAAAATGCTACACTTGATGTTTCTTTTTAAAAAAAATTAAATGGCGTATGTGTCAGTCTTAAGACGCACGCACGTGCGATAGTTTTTACCAGTCAAGTAAAGATTGTTGCAATGCATGGAACACAAAATATTTAATTGGGTTTTTATCTTCTCGTTTTCTTGAGATGATTTTGGAAAACTACCCAAACGCCACCTATTCATGGATTTAGATAAATCTAGAATTAATAAATGAAATAAGGGAATACTCTATAACTGGTCCGCAATTGCAAATAATGCAAAACAGAATTCTGAAGGGCTGATGATCCCCTTTTTCCGTTCTCAGCAGTTAAGAATTCGATACATTTCCATTAAATGGACGGCTCATTTTTACGCTTCCTCGCATAATCTTCTCCTTTTTATTCAACTCGTTGACGTCACGGAGTGTCGGGATTAGCTCCATTCACGTCCAAATATCGTGACTGGCCTAACGAAGTTGCGCTTCATTTGTAAAATGCCGCCAGTGCAAAGGCCAGAGCATGCATCCGAAAATTTTTGAATGACGTCACCGGAATCGATATCACGCGTCTGCTTACCCTTTCTTTTTCATTTTGCATTTAGCGTCTTTTCTTTCCGTTTGGGAAAGCAAGAGAGAGAAACACGCAATTTTACTGCCTCGCTGATCGATATGGCGTTACAGCGAGCGAGGTACTTTTTTTTTTTTTGAGTAAAAATGGTTTTTATCTCATTTCTTTTTTTTTTTCTTCAGTGCGAACGCAAGAAACACGCTTCAGCTGGAGCTTGACCATCAGTGGTTGATTCGATTGAGGATTGAAGTTGTCATCGGACACGCGTATGCAAATTAAGGGAAAAGTTTTCAAACAATCAAATTGTCTAGTCTAGACACAATCTGCCTACCAAATTTAAATATGGAATTTTTTAAAAGATATCTCTCATATGCGTAACAGCATTTAAATGCAAAAATTTCTCATTTAAATAACTTGAAACCTTTTCAAAGCTAGAAAAATAGTGAATGCATTTATGCCTCTAATATATAAGATGCGTTTAAATATGACTGGTGTTTTTTAAAAAATATATTTCTAAAAATGAGCCATCATTAGGGGGTCACCTATTCACGAAATTGACTGCAATGTTGATGAAATTTTTATTTTGAGAGATGGGGAAGATATTTATATGGTAAAAGAACAATTAAACTCTTACAGTTGTGGTTACAGTGAAAAAATGGAAACGGGAGTTTTTTGTGATACGGGAACTGTTCCAAAGCTGTTCCGAGAAAAAATTAAATGTTACTATTCGAAATTTTCTGAATATATTCACTGTAACCAAAACCATTGTTCAAATTGTTCTTCTCCATATTATACTATCCCCCATTCCTCAAAATAAATTCCGTCTAAGTGGTATTCAGTTTCTATGAAAGGTGTTGCAGCTAAAGGGTCTTGAATAGGTGAATTTTTTTATGATCACTCTATACATGGCCCTGTTTAGTAACTGTGTCATAGCATGATGAAGGAAAATTTGGAGCGGAAAAATACAGCTAATTTCATATCCTCAGTTTTAGAAATAAGGCATGCATCATTAGAATTAATACATCTTTTTGAAGAAGGATGTGCGGTTTTCTCCTGGTTAAATAATCAATAGACTATTAAATGGAAATCAAAAAATTTTTGGGTAAATTTCATGCCCTTTTTCCTTTAATTGGAAAGCTTTGCCCCCTTTAAAAAACGGATGCTAAAACTTATGCGGCCTTTTCTGAAACAGAGAATAAATTATCTTCCTCAAATCCTTGAGGGAACACTATCCCTAACAGAATTTGCTCTCCTAACAGAATTTGCGAATGGACTGTAAAAGAGAGAAATAACTATAAAATGCCCCGGATTATCTGTAACGGAAAAACTCCATCATCACCACCTATTTATTTCTGCATTAAACAGGAGTACTTTTTCAGAGTAGCTTCCCCACAGCAGGAAAAGATAAAATGTATTTTTAAAAATCCTTAAGGTGTACTAAATTTTACTCGAAGAGAGCGTTTTCTAAACAAGAAAGAGATAACAATGTATCTAAATTGAACCAGAAATCAATTCCATGCTTTTAAATATTCACGATACCCATATACATTTCCTTAAAAAGAATCTGAGAAAGGGACTGCACGTGCACAACCTTGGAAATTGATTTCGAGTTCTTAAAATTGCTAAAATAGAGCTCAATTTGTGATAGACAGACAGTAGGTACTCTTAATTTTGATGTAACAAACACCAGCTTTGAACCCGGAGTCAATTTTCCATGCTGTGCACCGCCTTGTGAACCAAAACGTTGCAAGATACTGACAGATTAAGTTTAATTAACTCATAAACGGTTATTAAGATTATCACATTCAATCAATAACTCCCTTCCATCATTTGAAGTTACGTAACTTTTTTTTTATTCTAATGGCAGGTAATTCTTGAACCGTTACGGCTATAACTTAAGTCCATCAACCCATGTCATGCCGAAGCAGTACTTACTTTGCGTTACCCAGTGGGCACCTGTGGGCCGAAGCCACAGAGGTGAAGTACTGTTGCCCACGCTACACACACATTCACACAGGCACAACCAGTGTTATTCCTAGGATTTTTTGGGGGAGTAAAAATACTCCAATTGACTTTTTTAGGAGGTGTGAAATTCAATTACGAGGAGTGAAATACGGAAATAGTATGAACTACATATACAGAGACACGAAAACCGCAATCTAACTCCCTAAGCGTCAGAACAATAAATGAAGAAAAATTGCTATGACTGAATGAAAACACAATTAAAAAGTATGATAATTAGGGTTTTGTGGCTTTTGGCAATCAATTGGCTTTGGCCAGAAGTCGGGCGAAAATGTCACCGCTGAGATCAGTTGGTGTTTTGAGTAGAAAAATAGTATCTGTTTATTTCGGTGGGGCCCATGCGGTGTATTTTTTAAGCTAAACCTTTGTGAAAAATTCAAAGAGTGAAAATACTCCTGGCTAGTTTTTTTAAAGAGTATTTCTGATTTTCAAGGAGTGAAATACTCTCTCAGAGGAGTTAAAAATATCTCTGGGCACAACCCCTTTTTACAGGGGGGCCACACATTCAAAAACGGGGATTCGATTCGGGGGGCCAAACGGGGATTCGAACCCCAGACGTACGACTTCGCAGTCAGATGCTCTGACCACTAGGCCAGTACGTCGGCCTAAGTTACGTAACTAAGATTTGTGAATAACGAATGTCATCAGGTAAAATAAAAAATTTCCTAGTTGCTTTAAATGCAAACGAAATGAAATTACAAATTAAATCCTACTGAAAAATCTTGATTGAACCATCTAAAAACATCTCCACGTCCATTTCGAAAACGAGCTTTCACTTTAAGAGCTAATTCTGTTCCATTAACCGTTTTTAGACTCTGGCATCGCAAGATCGAAATTTTCCTTTAACTAAACTATCTCGAGAAAAGCAGCCAATGCTAAAAGCAACTGCTCGGTCGGTCGTCTGACTGAATCATTGATGATAGGAGTCCATTTGGAAGCGAAATTCGAGAGCAGTGAATGTCGTAATGGGAATTTACGCTGGAGTAAGATCTTATCTCTAAGAAAAAGCTGATCTGACTAACTAAGAGGATGTATTGTTGTATACCCGAGAGGGCTTAAGAAAGCTAGATCCCAGTAACATTTCGGGAGTTAAGGAAAACAAGGGAAGAATGATAGAAAGCGTATGGAACTATGCAGAAGTTAGTCTCTAGGGAATATACTTCCGTTTTGCTCCTGAAAATAAAGTAGTAGGAATTTCGAAATAATTTTGGTACTGGTAGTTAGGTGCATCCTTCAGGATCAATTTGCATCTTTACTGCATAAAAATCGGACATTTTTTCTGTTAGTTATCGAATTTACAAGCGCGGTCCTCGAACTTTTTTCCCGCCAACCCATAGAGAATTTCGCTTTCTTCTTCGCGCGACCGCTCCGTTTGCCCAGCTAAACAATGGGTGAGCAGGTGAAAATTGCAGGAGGGAAAAGCAAAATTCTCTATGGGCTGGCGGGAAATAAGTTCGAGGAGCGCGCTTGTAAATTCGATAACTAACAGAAAAAATGTCCGATTTTTATGCAGTAAAGATGCAAATTGATCCTGAAGGATGCACCTAACTACCAGTACCAAAATTATTTCGAAATTCCTACTACTTTTTTTTCAGGAGCAAAACGGAAGTTGAAAAAAAAACAACCCTCGTATTTGAATAATGTAATAATGAATGTATTTTTGGAAATATTCGACCCCTACCCTTTTGGGCTAGTTCAAGTATTAAGTAAGCATGTTTTTGGTGTTTGATTTTAACCCCCTCCCCCTTTTCAGCAAAAATAAACTAATCTTTAACTCCCTCTTATAATTTAATAAACAGCGGTCCACCTCCCTCCACTGGTTTTTTTTTTGTGTGTGTTCAAATCTTTCAGTAATGATCTAATTTTTAAAACTAAGAACTTAATTTTAGTGAAAAAGTTTCTTGGCTTGCCGCAAAATATGCTTGAAAATTTTTTTTTTTTCAATTGAACTTTTATAGTTCAGATATTTTTGAAAGTAACAAGATATTTTTTTAAAATACAGAGTTTTTAATGCCTTACGTAAGCATCACTCATACCCACCCTCTACCTTTGTCAGTAAAAATAAGCAAATAGCAACCCTTTTTAGGTACTTACGTATAGTTCGGCCACCACGAGATAAACTTTTGACGTCATACAATATTGTGGCGATTTTTATGGAGATGGGTTATACCACCCAATTTTGCGAAAGCTAGTGATTCACAAACACCGAAAAACGTTTTGTGCCAAATCTGTGTGATTATCATTAAGATTTGAACTTCTTTTCATAGTTTTGTTTTTCTATCAAAGTTTTTCTCGTGGCGGTCGGAGTATTATGTGATATTTGAAACGGCTTCTTTAGAGAAGATTGACCCCCAATTGCAAAAAATCCATTTCTCCAACTAAATATGTAGGTTTTCTACCAAAATGGCATTTATGGGGTAAAACAAAATCAATAGAAATTTTACCAATATTTATCCATAATTTTCTGAAACTTACGCATTGCTGAAGTAAACGTTTGCAAAGGTTATATCCTCATCATTTAGTAGAAATATTTTTCTTGCAAAAGTATCTTGCAGATGAACATATTTAGGAAACCTTTTGTGTAGAAATAAGAAGTGAAAATGGCCTAAAAAGCTTCTTACTCCTTTTATATTTCTTAAGAAGCGTACCATGCCTTTTAGATACACCTCTTGCCCAATTGCTTTAATAAAATGCCTTCGATTTTTATGTATAACATCTCTAATCAAGTAGAATGATTTCTTTAAATATAAAATAAACGAAAATAAAGAGAAAATGTATGAAAACATCCTTCAAAAACTTACTAAAAAGTATTTAGGGGATTTTGCTTTTAACGTTTATTTTTAGGTTCTTAAGACTATAAATCCTCCCATTTGACTTTTCTCACATAATTACTTTCTACTAGAAGCGTGCGTATTCGCTCGTTAGCTCGGCCATGGGGAGAACTTTCTCTAATTTAGACTGTTTGTTTTATTCACAAAGGTTTTGAAAAGAAAAAAAATATTTTTCGCTCTTTTAAATACTTTCTAAAATAAAGATTTACTTGTTCAATAAAAAGAGGGTATGAGAAGAAAATTAAAACTCATGTTTTTTTCTTATATGGCCCAGTTCTCCCTTATGTAGAAATAAGTGTATTTTATTTTGATGCTATGAAGGCTGTTTTATTGCAGTCAAACAAAATTTTAATGGATTTGCAATAAAAAATCTTAATCACGTCTAGGAATGGGTCGTATTGGTTATTTCCATTCTTGCTACCTAATAAAAATATAAAAAAAATATTTTAAGAAAATCAATTTTACTTTCAGAAATTCTGAAAATAATAGTATCTATTATCAAGAGAAGAAAATCTAATCAACCTATTTTATGATTGGAAAGATGAATTGATGATTTGTCTGCCTACAAGAAACATGTCATGAAAAGTTATTTATTTTTATGTTTTTTTTTCTATGAATTTGATTCTGTATAGGGTCCCAAATTTCCAGTAAAAACTTAGTGGTTATACAACGAAAATTCCATTACTTAAACCGGTTTGTTTTTCGATTTTCTCAGAACTTGATTGTTGGACTTATTCCCTTTTTCAAACAGACAATTCATTTATGAGTAATAGAAAACATTAAACTTGGAAAAATTTAGAATGCAAAATGGTTATAGAATTTAGAAATCTTAGAAAACCAACTCAAAATTTTGAAATTGCACTCATTGCCGGACAATAAAAACTGTGTTGAAAATTTAATAAGCTTTTTAAATGCGAAATGACATTAAAAATTAAAAAAAAAATATCATCCTACCTTTTAGAATATAAAATCAATATGGCTTATTATTTATTTGATAGAACAGACAAACAATCGTAAAATACATACAAATTTTAAGAATCTGTTTTAATCTTTTAGAATGATTGATTCCTAAGTAATAACACTAAAGCAATCAAATTTTAACTGAAAAGAATTTTTATCGGAATTGAATGTCACAGACTAATAAAACAATATGAACTGACAGGAACATTTTCTCTTAACAAGATTGTAACGATTTGAAAGAAGAGAAAATCCAATTGACGGGAACTAAGTTTATCTTCCGAGATGTGACTTAATACGGTGATTTCTAATACAAATCAGTTCATTCTTTTTCCGAAAGGTTTAATATTTACTTTTGTTAGAAAAATTCCTTTCCCCTTTTATCTGCTATCTAAAACGTACATACAACTCTTTCAATAATTAAACCGAATGGAAATAAATAACATGTAGCGATATTGTGAAGTTTTGTGTCTAAAGTATTAGTTAATTTTCAGGAAAGGAGAAAATCAGTTCGCATCAGTAGCGGATTCAAGAGACGCTGCGACTGAAAAAAACTTCTTGTAACTTTGTACTGTGGTTTTTAGGTAAAAAACATATTATTCTTAAGTACTTTCAAATCATTCTCTAATTTTAAAGATGTTTCCAAACCTGAGGTTTTTTCCCCCAAAATCCACCTTTTCCTCAATCCTCATGATAATAATTCATAATGAATTGTAATTATGTAGTTTAGGAAAAAATCTTGTATGGAAGGTACTGAGATACTGAAAATTTGTCTCAGATACAGCAGTGTTAGCCTGGTTAAAAATTACAAATCATAATTTATTATTTTCCATTTCCACACAGAAATAAATTAATTCGTACGAAACAGGATAGGATAGGATTTTTGTTTTACTGGCGCTAAGGTCCATCGAAACAGAGAAAAGAGCTTCTAAAATATGAAAAGATCCTCATAGATGGTTTTCACGTGCATTTTTGCCATAGTAAAATGTTTAATCAAATAAATAATTCTTTAATAATTAATTTAATAATTATAATTCTTTAATATTCAAATTAATGGCAATAAGTTATCTTCACCACAAAACATCCACCTAGAGCATCCCTGTAAATACCGTAAAAACTGTGGTAAAACCTGTCGTAATAGGTTCATGCCGTAAATAGATATGGGTGCCTCAAAATGTTTAAATAAAGGTATGTGTCTTCACTCTGCCTCACACTGAGTCACCTCCATAAAACTTTAACAATTCGGATCTTTTGCTTTCATTAAAGTCATTATAAATATTTTATGGTAGAATTTTTGTGTTTTGACAAGGGGCTCTAGGAGTCCTCCCCTGGAAAATTTTGAAAATTTAAGTAAAAAAAACCCACTTTTCATTTTGTTTTGGTACGTCTCATCCGATTTCGGATATAGATTTTATGGTAGAATTTTTGCGTTTTGACAACCTTAATGTAAAATAGAGTTGTAATAATAGTTACAAGTACCAAGGGGGTCTGGGGGTCCTCCCCCATAAAAGTTTTGAAAATTTGACCATAAAATAACAAAGTTTTAACTCATTTTGGTGCATAAAATCACAAAATTTCATATTATATAGTGTAGAAATTTTCATTTTTTTTGGGGGGGGGGGCTTCTGCCCAAAAGCTCCCCCCCGTAGATCCGCCACTGGACCTCTGACATTCTAAGTTTTCTCAATTAGGGGCCGCCGTTCAAATATTATTTTTTTTTAGTTATTAAGTTTAATTTTGTGTTCATTTTTGATCCCCCCTCCTACTTTGTCAGCAAAAATAAGCAAACCACAAATCCCCCTCATAATAACGTAAATTTGCCCGACCCCCCCTTTGTTCATTTTTTTTTTACAAAATCTTTAGTAATGCTTAGATTTCTAAAATCCCCCCCATTGTTCTCCATAAACACATAACCCATAGTTAGGGCGAGCGCGCACGGGCGACTTTTGTCACGGTGACAAAGACAAAAACAACGTTGCTAAGGCTGTTGTTAGGGGCGGGACATATAAGCATCCAATAGAAGCATTCGTACATGACATCACTGGAGGATAAAAACAACGTTGCTAAGGCCGTTGTTAGGTAAAGTCATGTGATTGAAAATGCTCTATTGTTTTCTAATGATATTTTTGATACTAGTAATCCTGGTCGCCGTGACTTTATAGTCACTCGTGCGCGCCCGGCCTTAAAACATTCCTTGTGAAAAATGTTTAAATTTTTTTTCTTGGTAGTTTGTTTTTGTGAAATTTATTTTTGGTTGAATTTTGAAATTATTGATTCAAGAAACAAGAGATTTTAGAAAATGCAGTGTTTCTTACATCTTACCCCCCCCCTTTTCAGAAAAAATAAGCAAATAGCAAACCTCTTCCCCCTTAGGTGCTTAAGTAATATTTGAACGGCCCCTTACTTCATTACTTGTCTATGATCTTCAGTGCAGGGGTTCTCAAATTTTTTCCTCCGCGGCACCCTTGGCAAGCTAAAAAATTTTTGGGGCACCCCTAAAAAGCTTTTCGCGGTACAATTTCTTTTTCTGGGGTACCCCTTTTTTAGGGGTACTCTTACGGTATGTTTTAGATGACTTAACATAGGATTTTAATTTTGGTGCACTAACAAGTTTAAAAAAATTGTGTAAACAATGTGAATCCCAAGTAAAATGGAGGAGGGGTGGGGTTTCCTCCCCCAGAAAATTTTTAGAAATTTGTCTCTCAAAATAGTGTTTTTTTAACTCATTTTGAGACCGGATTACACCCATAGAGATTCGCTCATTGTTAGCGCCTGAATTTTAAAAGGAAAAACAGTATATATTTATTAAACGACTGAGATATAAGGGGGTTTTGGGGGTCCTCCCCCAGAAAAAATTTTGGAATTTTCCCCCTAGAAGTGGTGCTTTAACTCATTTTAGACCCTTTAGTTTACATCAAAGAGAACCCCCTCCTAGTAAGTCACAGAAATTTTCAAGGAAAACCGGATAAAATAAATTTTAAAATTTTGTGAGGGACTTGGGGGTCCTCCCCCAGAATTTCTTTGGAATTTTTACCCTTAAAAGTAGGGTTCTGACACATTTTGTGACCCTTTGGGTTTCACCCGAAGACGGTAGGATTATTCAATGTTTTCACCCCCATAAACAGTTAGGTATATTCGTTCCTTATTTACAAATTTCGCAATTTTTGACAACTTTTCTTGATTATTGACGCGGCACCCCTGGCATACGCTTGCGGCACCCAATTTGAGAACCTCTGTTCTAGTGACCAAGACTATTGAATCGGGGATCCGATGGAGATAAAATCACACTTACCGGAAAGAGATGCTTGAACCTAAGAAAAAATAACATAATAAAGTCTTAGAATAATAAGTGTAAATAAAGAATAATAAGTGTCTTTGTTTGTGTTGTGTTACCAAACAACTTTCCTCTTTGCATCCTTCTCTTTATTACCAGCGTTAGATAATAGGTTACAGCAGGGGTGGCCAACCTTTTACGGAAGCGTGCCACTATTTTGAAAAAATATTATGCGTGCCACTTCCACTTTTTCCAAAAAATTGAAAAAAAAAAAAAAAATTTGCTCGTGGACTAATTGTGGGCATTAATTAAATTTTAAGCAAATAAAAAACTCTTCTGCATAATAGAGATATTAAAGTATAGGAGTATTCCCCGAAAAAAGTTGTGGAACTACCCATAAAATGGACAAAACGCATTTTGCTTTATTAAAAATCACAACTTCAAAAAAATTTTTCGAGTCCCAGAAAAAAAAAAGCTAACTACAAGTAGGTAAT
Organism: Tetragnatha montana; assembly: GCA_963680715.1. NCBI lineage: Eukaryota > Metazoa > Arthropoda > Arachnida > Araneae > Tetragnathidae > Tetragnatha > Tetragnatha montana. Next base: position 15,603,723 of record OY796676.1, on the reverse strand, counting down.
AGGACCTCAATGAAAAGAGAATCATGCAATATTTTTAAGCTATCTAATAAATCTAGTTCTAAATTAATTTTTAAAAAATAGAAAATTCGTTGTGCATATAGGCTACTATCTTTCAGGTACATAAGGAGATTTGACCCACATGTACTCTTACTCTTATGATTCCGTTCAAAATCATTAATGAAATCGTAAAAAAAGAATTAAGTTCTCAGAAAGAAAGTTAAGAGATGGACGGAGTACTGAAACCTTATTGATGACGTCATATTATTATCTTCGCGTGCCACTGATTTAACTCAGTCGTGCCACTTTGTGGCACGCGTGCCGCGGGTTGGCCATCCCTGGGTTACAGCAATAAACCTAGCTTAATTCATGTCACCTTCTAAATAAACATCACATTTACAATAACTATGGATGTCTCTTATAAATATTAGCTAACCTTAAATTTAAACCCTGTGCAAGCCGAAACAATAATGTTAAAGTACTATAAATAGATATCATAATCTTTTGTTTTTGTTTTTTTTTTTAGCATCTTTTAATCACTAGATAATTTATCATGAACACTTAAGAATAAGCTGCTGTGCAGCATAGAAAGACATAAATTATAAAGATGACATGGATCATTTAATTTTAATCTAGAAATCTTATCAAGGTAGCAGCAATCTTCATACTTCGGCTAGGCTAAAGTGTCAAAAAGTAAACATCGTGTAAGGTTAGGTAAAACATAAATATTGTAGAAATATATAAGAGAAGTTGAATAAATATCGGATCCTCAGACTGTTATTAGTGATTTATAAATCTACTTAAATATCATACCGCAAAAATATGAAGTTCAATAATATCAAACATTAGACATCATCCAAACCAGCGTAAGGCATATATTTCTCCGGTACCTAAAACTTACAAATACATTATTTGAAATAAGATATAAAGGGTGTATCAATAATAATGAGACAAACTTTTAGGAGAGGTAGAGCAGACCTAGAGGATTCAGAATCACATAGGAATGGGGGGGGGGGTGGCGGAAATGTACCCCTATGGCATAGGGGTTTTTTATTAACGAACCTTTGCCTTGCATTCTATTGTGGCATCAATAAAGTAAAGTCCAAAATAGTTTTATTTCCCCATCACAATTATAAATATTATGTATATTCATAACACAAAAAGTTGGGGCACATTTGAACAGTTCAAAAATGCCTTCTATATCCTTCAAAGCATTTTTAGACTTAATTAGTATTTCAAATTTAATTGGATGAATTATTCATAGTATTTAACTTAAAATTCAATGCTTTTGTGATTTCCCCAGTTTTATTTTACTTATATGAAAGAAGTTTAATAAGATTTATGAAGGATGGTTGTATAAAAATATGTGTACATTTAATATTGTTTTTAATATTTTTTCAGGTTTTTATGCATTTATTTTTTTTAAGCTCTTTTATAACTATTGGTAAGATAATTTAGTAGATTTGTTTGATATTAGTAAATTTTTAAAGGAAGTTTTTACAGTGATACTATATTAGTGAGACAGATAAAAATCATTTACAAAACTTCCTTTATCTATTTACTATAATATCGTTCTAAAAATATCCCAACCATTATATCCCACCAAATATCCCAAACATATAATTAGGAGATGAGTAATTAGTAGCTAGCTGGCTCACTTTCCGTAAAAACTGAACAAAAATATATTTTTAAAACTTTTTCCTATTGATTTATTAATGGGCAAATATTCATCATGATTTATTCTCTAATAACTTTTTCCTCATCAAAAACTTAATATACAATATAAACTCGTTCAAAAATGTTTCAAAATGTAAAATGTTTTAAAAATTAACAAAAAAAATGTAAAAGTACTAAATTTTCAGCTTAATTGATAGCTATAAAAGTAAACTTCAATGTACGACGAATTTGGAAGCTTGTAAAAATGAATTTGGTATTATTTATGCAGTTGTTCAAATTTGCCCCTCCACTGGGGCAAATTTGAACAGAACTTCTCATTTTTTTAGAATGATGATTCAAGATGGAAATTCTTGATAAATGTATCAAAAGTGGGTATCGAAATTTCAGGAAAGCTGTAAATTTATAAATAAATTAGTTTTTGTCTTAATGTTTTAAAAATATATGGAGAAATAGTCAAAAATGTACTTTTTCAGACCAAAAACGGAAGAATGACTTTTAGAGATATAAAAGTACCTCAGAAATTCCATCTACACATTGAGCGTTTACAGAATAACTATAAATACCCCTGATTTATCGCTAGTTTAACATAAATCCATCAACTTTCTTCAAGCCTAAAATATTTTGAATATACATAATTATATTTTTTGCTCAGAAAAAAAACGTTCTAAAACAATAATTGAAATTGGATGGTTATAGAATAAAATTTATATTATTTATGCAGGGTTTTTTTCGATTTTCTCAAAACTATGGTTCTGGAAGAATTCTTTCAAACTGATGATTTAATTTAAATGAAACCAAATGTATAAATTTGGTGAGGGATTGGACCAGAAAAGATTAGGAGTGATTTTAAAATTGCAAGATTCATGCAAAATACTTATCAGATATATTTATTTACCTGAAACACAGCTCAGGAACCCGGAGTTCAGCAATGATTTGCCATATCTAGAAAACCTAAAATTTCAACGGAGTGCCTGCAAAACATTTAGAACGATTTAACACCAAAAGAGGAAAACAGTGCGCAAAAAGTTTATACATAAAATGAAGTATTAGATATTCCTATTATTTTTTATTGTACTACGTATATTCGCATATAAAGGTTAATTCATAACTCATGGGCAAAAATAGCTAGAGGTAGTTGAATTCCCAAAGACAATTCAAAATCGCCCTGGTTTGGTGGGCGGCAAAGTTATCCTGAGGAGCTAGAGCCCGGACAAAGTTGACAAAATAATGAAAAAGCGGTTATTAACCCTAATCGTATGACTACCATAACCTACTTTTCTTTGATGTGTCAAATTTTGTCCGGGCTCTAGCTCCTCAGGATAACTTTGCCGCTCACCAAACCAGGGTGATTCTGAATTGAATCGTCAGTTTGTAAAAGGGAAGAAGTCCAAAGAAACAAGTTTTGAGAAAATTGGTGAGAAAAAAAATGTATAAGTAATGGAATTTTGGTTGCATTTCTTCTTTACATTCGGGACCGTATTTACATACAGAACAATAATCAAAATTCTAAGTGTATTCAAAAGTACTGTCCAGTTACAAAAAGTTGATGGACTTATTCCCTTTTTCAACCTTATGAAATTTCAACTGATGAAAAATTTTAAAAACCACCTTAATTTTATTTCTGCGTAGTTTACAGTTATACTGCACCAGGGTTGTTACGTTTAAAACACTTTGTTTAAAACACTTGTTTTAAACACGTTTAAAACAAAGCAAAAAAAAACCATTGTTTAAAACACATGTACTTTTTTAGTAATTCTTTTTTCTATGAACAGATGGCATTAGTATTAAAACTTAGTATTTACTTTCAACTGTTTTATTTGATTTTTTTCTAGAAAGTAAATAAAAAATAGAAGTAATAAAAAATACAAATAAACTTGTTTGAAAATCATATTTTTTTATAATTTACCTGTTCTTTATGTTTTATTTTAATATTTTAAACGATCAATGCTGCTAATGTCGTCAAAATACGCAATGAACTGAAAAGGACTGAAATGAATATGCTTGAAATGATCTTCAGCTCGTATCTTAAACCTTTTAGCAAAATATATCAAAATTTCTAATGTTAAATCTGAAGTTGTTGACATAGTATCATACATCATATTTCCAAAACAATCATTTTACTTCAGCCAAGCTCCAAGAAACAGGTGCTAAAAAGCTCAAGATGCCATCTGATGTCAGGGGTACCATTGTTAATTCATTTTCAATTTTAAAAACTTAATTTAATTTTTTTAAATCATGTTTTTTTTTTTAGAATTTCTGTGTCGAGGGTTAAAAAAAACAAATAAAACGTTTTAAACAAAAAAAAACACGTTTAAAACAAAAAAAAAACACGTTTTTTTGTTTTTTTTAGAAAAAAAAACATGTTTTTTTCCAACCCTGTACTGCACTAAAGTGAGAAATAGAAAGACTAATAAGACAAATAAAATTTAGAAGTATTTTGAAACTGAGTGAGTCATTAAGGCAGTTTAATGAATATTAATGAAGGTGTGCAATCCCCCCCCCATTTTTTGAGCTGTTTGGGTTATTCCACCTGAACTTTTTGGTGTGCTGAATTCAAAAATGAATCCGACATTTTCTTCTGGGACGTCGTCACGTTTTCTGACAATTCAGATTTGTATGTTTTATTGGGATATGGCTCAAAATTTTGGAAAATGGACTCATTACTATACTAAATTTTTAATTCAAATTTTTCCATAAAATAATGTCTAATGATTTTTGATGTGCTGAATCTAAAACTGACCCCAATTTTATCATAGGCATTTACCTTTCTTGACAATTGAAGTAAAAATGCCAATTTTTCAAGAAAAATGGAAGTATATTTAAAATAATTATTTTTAAACTCAGTCTTAACCGGAAAATCATTTTTCTTCATAAAAAATCATTATATATAACTATAATGAGCTCATTTACACACTCTAAAACCAATTTTTCCTCCCTATGAGGCTCCTCTTGGTTCATTTACCCTTGTGAGTAGCAACAAGAATAGCTCAACGGAGCATTCAACAATAGTTAGGCCATGTAGTCCAGTCAATCGGGGTTTTTTTCAAAACTTTCATAAAGAAGGGTTTTTTTCGACGGTTTTATATGTTTTCGAGGGCGCTGATTACGAATATGAAGTTTGCTGCCACGTGGGAGGTCGGCTTCATATCGAAAATCGCAAAAAAAATCGCAAACTTTTTCCTCTTTTTTCGATCTTTTGCTTATGCATTAAAAACTATAAGTTTCTCGAAGATAATCTCAATTATAAAGTTGAAGTAAACAAAATTTCCTACAAAATGCACTACTCAACTTTGATTTTCTGAAGAGTGGTTCTTCCGCTAGAGCGCGCTGAAAAACAGCGATATTTTGGCCTTTCCGCAAAAAAATGAAAAGCGCGCGCTTCTACCCTCTACAAAAGAAAAACTATTCACGTTACCAACAAAACTTTTATACCACGTGAAAGAACATTTAATTGTCTTTAAATAACGTGCCTTACATTATTATTTTTTGAGAATGGGGAAGGGAGCGAAGCAAAGATGGGAAATAAAACTTTCGCGCCTTACAGCCAAAACGAACTCCCGCAGTTGTTAATTTCCAATCTGCGCTTTAATTCCGGTATATTACCAATAAAATTGGTTTTTTTGTGTGAATTGATGACTAAGCATGTTTAAAAAATAATTTTTTAAATTTATATACGAAATATTAGGTATTTTAAGAAAAAATTCAATATTTTTAAAAAATTCATAAATTAAATTATGGGAATTTTTAAATGAAAGAATTTATAGGTTTTATGCATTGTTGAATCCGAATTTCAAGTTCACTTTCATTTCAAAAGTCATCTTCACATCAAAAAATGCAAAATATCTCAAATTTTCGCTCTTTTGATCGGTTTTTCACAGATTTTCTCAGAAAATATTTGTTTCTCGAAAAATAGCAGCACACTAAATTAAAGTACGTAAAATTTCCTATAAGATGCACTGGTTCGTTCCTATTTTGCGAGGAGCGGTGTAAGCTTTAGAGCGTTCTGAAGAAAAATGATTTTCATGTTTCTGTGTAAAGTCAAGAAACAGCTGTAATTCAGCGCGCTCTAGCGTCAATACCTCGCATTATAAAATGAAAGTTGGGTAGTGCATTTTGTGTAAAATTAAATGTACTTTCCTGTGGTATAAAATATGTGTCTGTTACGTGTATATATTTAGAGCTGTAGGGGGGGAAAGCAAGCGCTCTTCACTTTTTTTGTAGAGAAGAAAAAAATCGCTGCTCTTTAAAACGCTCTAAAGCGTACACCGCTCTTTGTAGATGTTTGTGCGCTTTTGTTGATATATAGAGTTCTCTTACAGTCAAAATAGGTTTTGTTAAAAAAATTTGAAAATAATTTTGCAATTTTTGCCAAATCCTGACGTATAGGATTTTTTTCAGTATTTTTTTTTTCGTTATCAGCACACTAAAATGCATCGGAAATTGCTAAAATTATTCAAGAAGTTTTTTCATTGCAGGCCTATGTTATCAATGGAGTCCAAAATTAAATTGATAAAAAAGTAAAAAACACATTTTTGGCTTAGTTTGCAGCAAAAAGAATAAGAAAGGAAAAACAAATTAACTTAAATTTAAAATTTAATATAAAAAAATACAATGACTGAACATCTATTCTGACAAATTCAAGGGGTATATTTCCCTATAGGGGGTAGTTATTCTGTCCCCCCTTGTGTAGAGAGAAGCTAGAAGATATTTTCAAAAACAAAAAGTAAATTTGGCACTTTTTTTGGACTTTTTCCCTTTTTTTAACCTGACGATTCAAATTGACTTCGTTCACTCTACTACCTCTAGCTTTTTCCTTCCATGAGTTAGGAATCAAAAAATGAAGGGGGATTTTTGAGGAAGTACCTAGGTCGTTGGACCTTCAAACTCCAGTATAACTAGCCTCACTGGGTGAGGCCATGAGCTGAACTGTTACAGAACGTGTGACTTGAAAGTCACAGTCAGATGAGGAGTGGCTAGCTTGATGCTAACCCCCTCTTGATTTCCCCAAGTAACCTTTTGGTACTCATTTTATCGACCCCGGAGGGATGAAGGGCTGAGTCTGCCTTGCCCGTGGACCGGGATTTGAACCCCGGGCCTGTGGAGTGGGAGCGCAAAGCGCATCCTCTAGCCCACCGGGCTTCTAGTTAGGAATCATCCTGTACAATATTTATATCCACAGTTCCAGTATCCGTCCTTTATTATGGACGCTTTTCAAGTTATTCAACCCCCAATGTGAACAATAATATGTCAGGGTTGAAAAAATTTTGAAATAATGTTTTAAAAATTTGATTAATAATTTAGAGGAATTTTCTTTTTTAAAAATTAAAAATGCACCTTTTTTTAAATTCCATCTTCTAACAACACTAAAAAAAGCAAAAAAATAATTTAATTTCTCTTTCTTCTAGTGTGTTTTATGTTATATGAAGATTAGAGATTCATCAATTCAATGCAAATTTTTTTTGCAATTAATGTCAATTTTTAAGGGCGCGTACTTTTGGCCTCACGTCCTGCGTACTTACCGCCACTTCGGCTAAAAGTAGGCATTAAATTTTTTATTTTCTTTTTGATTTTTAACATAATTTCGTTTCAACCAAGACTTTCATTTTTTGAAGGTTGATTAGTGAGTCAATAAACTTACGTTCAGTAAAGTTTTGAGGTTCTAGCTTTTAAATTCTTGATTTTATTGGTCCAAATAATTTTTGTGCGAGCTCTTACCCTCCTTGCCCCTATAATTTAAAGGGGTTGGCAAAATATATAGTAATCGACCTTAAAAGATTGAAAACCCCTGACCTAAACCAACAGGAATAGGTGAAAGTGAGAACATGAATAAAACAATTCAATGCAGATGGGAATTGCAAACACTTCCAAATAAAAATTTTCATTTTGCCTATTTTTACAACATAACTAATAGTTTTAATCTTATAAAAAGTGATATTTAATACGTTCTTTGTGATGCTTTAAAGCACAAATTAAATAATCCTATGCGGTAAATAAGATTGTTAAAAAAAGTAAGGAAATAAATAAGGCTATGTTCTTAAAATCGTATGGACGAAAAAAAAGTAATTTATCAATTTTAATGCCTACAAACCGCTTATCTTCAAACTCCCATACGCATAAAATGTTCATATGCCAGACTACAGTCATACCGCCAGAAGAAAAACTTTTGACGTCTTACAATAGAGCATTTTCAACCACATGACTGGAACCTTAGCAACGTTGTTCCTGTCTTCCATGTCGTCAAGTGTGACGTCATGTGCGAATGCTTCTATTGGAGCATTTGTGATCACAAAACTCCGCCCCTAACAACCTCTGTAGCAACGGGTGAAAAACAGCCTTAGCAACGTTGTTCTTGTCCTCCACGTCGTCAAATGTGACGTCATGTGCAAATGCTCTATATTGTTGCGATTGATGTGGAAAAGGAATTATTTTCCTTTTCCACTCAATTTCAGGGGTGACGGTAATTCATAAACGATGAACTAAACACAAATTTATGCAAAATCTGCATGGCTATTATTTTGCTTTGTACTTCTTTTCAGAGTTTTGATTTTCCTGTCAAAGTTTTTCTCCTGGCTGTATGACTATACTTTCAGTCCTATACTATCCTATACTATGTGAAACAAGAAAGTGAGTCGACAAGAAAAAAAAATAATTTTCTTTTGTTAATGCGGAAACAAAGTAGTACGTCGAATTGAAATCAGCTTTAAAAACAAAAGGCTGAATCGAATATAATAATTAAAACTACTCACTCGATAATGATTCTTCAATTCTTTCTGCTCTCACCCTTCCTTCAATTTGTTACAGCACAGCAGTTGACAAAGAGACACAAGGTTTTGACACCTCCCTCCATGTGACATCTGATGGTGATGTTCTTTGAAGTTCGGGGAAAAAAAGTTCATGCAAAGAAACGGGAACAAAAATATTTAGAACAGAGGTTCTTAAATTGTGGGTCGCATAAAAACGCATCCCTGTGAAGGTGAAACACCACAACGTGCCAAAGAAGTCTTATTTGGCGATTTTTCGCTGAATTGATAAGAAACAGCATTCAATTAGTTTTTATTTTAAGTTTCGGAAAGTATGAAATACATAACTGGTTCGTTTCGAATTGTATTGATTTAATTGGAATTTTTATTTCATTTCTAACCCTTAACCACTGGCCACTTTCCCATTTTTTAAGGCTATATCTCTCTCTGGCCCACTAGAGATATGTCCTGCACGATTATTCTTTTTACATAATGCTTTTTCCTCTTTTTTTTTTAGGCTTACTGAGTATATCTTCACTTTCTTACTTTTCTTTTTATCACTCTTTGCTTTCTGGTTCTCTAGAGGTCTGTCCTGGTCAGATATGCTTAATATTACGCTACCCTTGTGCACTGGTCACTTCCCCCTATTTAAACCAGACAAGTATATGTCTATGTCTATATAGAGCATTTTCAATCACATGACTCGGACCTAACAACGGCCTTAGCAACAGAAGCTTTGCTCCTAAGAAGGTTAACAGTTACAGAAAATAACTGGTCGTGGAATTCTTCTATTGGAGCATTTGCAATCACGTGCGTGACCCCACACCTAACAACCACGCCATAACAACAGATACCTCGTCACCTAGCAACCGCCTTAGCAACAGATGCATTGCCCTACAATAACTAGTCGTGACGTCACCCGAAAACACTCCCTATAGAGCATTTTAAATCACATGACTTTACCTAACAACGGCCTTAGCAACGTTGTTTTGATCCTCCAGTGATGTCATGTGCGAATGCTTCTATATTGGATGCTTCTATGTCCCACCCCTAACAACAGCCTTAGCAACGTTGTTTTTGTCCTCCAAGTGACGTCATGTGCGAATGCTCTATACTCTAGTCTAGAACACTAGCAATAATGATGTTCGGCTGAATCTGTGAATTTGACTTCTTTAATTCCAAAGCTTTCATAATTATTAGTATAAATCCACAAATGCATTTAAATTAAATGGCAGTTACTATTTGTAACAGTTACTATTGTATTTAGTATCCTACATTTTTCTCTAACTTCGAATCCGAAACTCATCGGAACGAAAAGCACGTTTTGTATTTCACCTACAGTGGGATGCGTTTTTATGCTGGTTGGTCCACGAGTCCTTTTTTCGCCAGTCATATTAGGAGCATGCACCTCCTTTTTTTTACTGTTTAACTGCAAATCACCCTTACTAATATACAAGTTTTAAACCACAAAAGCTGTTTTTAAAAATGTCAAATTTGAAGAATTTCCCTGGGGGAGGACACGATTCGCTGATGTTCAAATATTACCTTTCAATTTTCTAAAAAAAACCTATATTTATGTCTGCATGTAATTATGATTAGGTAAAAAATAACTAGTGCCGTCTCTTTAGGGGACCATGGGAAAAATTAGATAGATCTAGGGGGAAAGGGGTGAAAAGACGAGAAACACTGATATAAAATGTTCTTCGCTACTCAAGTTAGTTAGTTTCTGAAAACATTAGATACCTTAACTGAAGATGAGGTGGGGTCGCGTTAGATTCTGATTGCAGAAAGCGAGAGTCGTGATTAAGTTTAGGACCCCTGATTTAGAAGAATAAAAAGGTACAGCAAAATATATTCTCTGTAGGGGCCGTTCAAATATTATGTAAGAACCTAAGGAGGATTATTTCCTTATTATGCTGACAAGGGAAGAAGGGGGCTATGAATGATGCTTACGTAACGCATTGAAAACACTTTAAAATCTATTAGAAAATTAAATTCATTACATACAATACAATCTAACATTGTGTAAAAATCCCTTCAATTGTTAAATTATTGAGTCAACTTGCTATTTGGAATTATGTTATGTTAACCAAAAATTAGATATAAATATAATTCAAAGGAATATTAAGGGGAAATCAATGCATTTTGAATTAACTTTCAGTTGTGAGTTTACTCTGTTTGAACGGAACCTGTTAAGAGTTGTATTTTCTGAAATTTATGCGACATGTTTTGAATCATAGGATCACCCTGAAGGGATTTTGAGTATTTTCCATGAGTTAATCGCTTTTGTTTTATTATTTGTTATTTGAGGGGGTAACTAGGGACGAAAATTTCGATGGTTTTAATTTTTTTTCTACATAATTAAATTTGATTCCCAACTTGAAATTTGGTTTATTTTGAAAGTTAATAAGCCTTAATGTTTTTAGATAATTTTTTTACCAAAAGATATTTTTTTTTAAATATTTTTCCCCAAATTTTTAAATGTTAAAAAAAAAAGAGTTTGAAGAAAAGTTGTTAATGATGCACACCAAATGAAAGTAAATAAAATTATTAACAAAATGAACCTGATTTCATGTTATTAGGTTGAATAGTTCTAAAGTTACAGTTATTTAAAAAATGCAGGAAAACAACTTTACAAATGTATTTGATATTCAAAGAAGGGTGATAAAAAAACCCTTGAATATTATAGCTATAAAATTAGTCGTTTTTTATAAAACAAAATCATGAACAAATCGTGAGGGTTTAATTTGTGTTTTTTTGGTTTAATAGACTTTTTTCAAAACTAAAGGCCTTTGCGGCACCTCCAAGATATTAGTTAGGTTAGTTGAGTAGTGTAGTGTAGTGGTACTAGACACAGGCTTCTGTTAAGGAGTCTACACCCCTTTGCAGTCGCCATCATCGCTAATCTTCGTGCTTGAAGGATTCTGAAAAAGAGTCTCCACCCTTTCGCAGTCTCGAAAGCATCGTTTTCACGAGAGCCCCCACTACACATAGGGAGGGTTAAGGAGGGAGTTAGTGGAGTGGAGTAGTGGTACTAGACACAGGCTTCTGTTAAGGAGTCTCCACCCCTTCGCAGTCGCCATCATCGCTAATCTTCGTGCTTGAAGGATTCTGAAAAAGAGTCTCCACCCTTTCGCAGTCTCCAAAGCATCGTTTTCACGAGAGCCCCCACTACAAATAGGGAGGGGTTAAGGAAGGGATTAGTGGAGTGGTACTAGACACAGGCTTCTGTTAAGGAGTCTCCACCCCTTCGCAGTCGCCATCATCGCTAATCTTCGTGCTTGAAGGATTCTGAAAAAGAGTCTCCACCCTTTCGCAGTCTCCAAAGCATCGTTTTCACGAGAGCCCCCACTACACATAGGGAGGGTTAAGGAGGGAGTTAGTGGAGTGGAGTAGTGGTACTAGACACAGGCTTCTGTTAAGGAGTCTCCACCCCTTCGCAGTCGCCATCATCGCTAATCTTCGTGCTTGAAGGATTCTGAAAAAGAGTCTCCACCCTTTCGCAGTCTCCAAAGCATCGTTTTCACGAGAGCCCCCACTACAAATAGGGAGGGGTTAAGGAAGGGATTAGTGGAGTGGTACTAGACACAGGCTTCTGTTAAGGAGTCTCCACCCCTTCGCAGTCGCCATCATCGCTAATCTTCGTGCTTGAAGGATTCTGAAAAAGAGTCTCCACCCTTTCGCAGTCTCCAAAGCATCGTTTTCACGAGAGCCCCCACTACACACAGGGAAGGTAAAGAAGTTACAATTACTTTTTATGGAGTTGTATGAAAGAAACTGTTATTATGTTTTAAAAAAAAATATTTTAAACTCTATTACTTAAGAATCCGTAATAAGAAAATTTAAAAATAATAACTATTGAAAGAAATAATAGCAAACCGAAGTTTAAAATTTCGTATGTGCAGCACACCAAAAAAATAGGATAAATTAATATTAAGTACTTATTTAAAGCAAAAGTGTTGTCTAATGTCATGTATGTCACAAATGGAATTCACCAATACGAATGTTAAATTTAATTTCAGTTCAGAGTTTTTTAAAACTAAATGCATAACTTTCTTGATTTTTCGAGTTCTTGATTTTACCCCTCCCTTCGACTAATATCGATAGTATTCATCAACATAGTTTAAAACATAATTAAAATCATTTGAACGATAAAACTATATAAAATTATCCTTAAATAGATTCTTTTAAATTTGTATTATAAATAGACAGAGAATTAATTAATGTATTTGAATATTAAAAAGCAGTAAAGTATGTATATTCTATTGTTTTAAAAATCATAGTTTCTGGCTTTGTAACTGCGACTTTATCTCTAATCTAAGAAATTGGAAGTGTGTATGCTAAGAAGGTTTCAAAAATCCAACAGCCTACTCGGTAGTTATAGTTGTAAGGGCCAAGGAAGAAACTTATATATAAGAAAAAAAACCAGCTTACTCGGAATCCTTAAAAGAATACAGACATTTTGATACCAAAAATGTGTCATTCAGATTAAGATTAGTAATTTAGTTTTTCTCTGTAAACGGTTCACCATAAGCTATTTTTTTAAACTTCAAAAGCCATTCAGGTTTTACATCTTAAAAATTTCCGTTTAACGTTCTTTTTCGAAATATTTGAAATATCCCTAATAAAATATTTAATAGGATCATGCTTAAATGGCATAAAATTATTTTTCAAAAACAAACTTTAATCTTAGTGAAAATAAATTGAATGTGAAACATGGGGAAAAAAGGAAATGTTTATGCAATAAACCATCCTTTGCAATGTACAGTGAATTGTTAAAATGATTTGTCCAAAGACAGTTCTTCACATGTAGGAAGGTGGTTTTTCCCCATTTTTATACCTTATTTTAAAAATAATTTCACATACTTCTGTGCAAAAAAAAAAAATGTAGATTGTGCATTACTATGGAATGATGTTTGGAAGTCTTCCGACTTAAATTTAAATTTTGGGAGCTATGAATAGTATTAGAGTAGAGGTATTAGAGTATTGAAATTGTTTACAGTGGGATTGGGGACAACTGTAAAAGAACATTCATTAATAGATTGAAAACCTATTTTTAATCAACTGAGAGCTTGTTGTATCCATGGTTGTATCTTACTAGCGGTGACTCTATTCTAAAAAAGTTTTTGGTAAACGGCTTCCAGGTAAAAACGTTTTAATAACTGATGCGTATACAACACATTTTTGGTATCAAACTGTTCGGATTCTTTTCAGAATAGACCGTAGCAAAATAAAAATGGTACAGAAAAATTAATATTTTGAAAACAAAATTGAATTCAGTTGTTCCTATAAATTATAATAAATTTTAGAAGTAAAAAATCAGTAAAAAATATAAAAATTCAATAAATTCATACAAAGTACTAGGGAAGTTGTGTTTAACTATAGGTACTGAAGATTTTCTTAAAGTTTCTTGAGTAGATTCTAATTAGTGTTTCAGTAATCATGTTCCAATGTTCCAAACATAAAAACTGACTTTTATACTAGACAACAAAGTTAGTTGACCCTATGAACAAACAAACATCCCAGTGTCTGAATTTTGAGTGAAATAAAGATCGTGAATTTAAAAATAAGATTATTTTGTTAAACCCATCTATATAGTATAGGGTCTTTCTATCACGATTTGCGTACCAAAACTCCTCCTATCCACCCAACAGGCTTTGTGTTTACCCATTTTCTCCTTTCGCGTAGTGTAGTACTGGATTCAGGAAACGTTGCTGTCGAGTATAGAAATAAATGACTGAAAAGTTGGCAACATAATTTGTTTACATTAGTCGCAAAGACAATTTTGTTTCATAACTTTTAATTTTAATAATTTCTAAAATTTAAGAAAAAAAACGTTTAAGTGCCAAATATCCAGCTTAATTGATTGCTATAAATTTAAACTTTAATGTACAATGAATTTGGTAGCTTCTAAAAATGTATTTCTTATTATTTATGGAGGTACTCAAATGTGCCTCAAGCCTGTTCAAATGTACCCCTTTACTGGGACACTTTTAAACAGAAATTCTTAATTTTTAGAATAATGATTTTGGAATTATGGAACACATGGAAATTTTTATGAACGCATTTAAAAAGGGTACCAAAATTTCAGGAAAGAGCTGCAAACTTTCAATAAATCAGTTTCTTTCAATATCTTGTAAATATATGGAGAAATAGTCAAAAATGTGCCCCCTCTCCCCTATGCCAAGAAGAGATACATAACTTTATCTGCGCACGTCATCTTCATAATATCCGTTATTGAAGGCATGAAAATACAGGGGTGCAGAATATGTTTTTACGGCCGAACGAACGAAGTTCGAGGAAAAATCAGGCAGTTGTGGGAAAATTTTTGTCATAGTTTATGATGAAAAAACTCTATAAATCCAAATGTTATCAGTGTCAAACAAATATTTTGGCAAGTGACTGTATAATATCTTTCAGCATGTACAGAAATTAGGTGAAAACTGTGTAATTAAGGATGATGAGTTTACTTGGTGACTATCTGAAAAAGTTGTAATTTCCTTGCAATTCGATTGATATGCAGGAGAACAACATATCTGTGAGAGGATCGGTGATTTTTACACCGGGTTCTTATTTTATCACATCGATGTTTTCATCTCAAAAAGTTTGGATATTGAGGAGAGTTTTACTGAAATCTCTCTATTCTTAAAAAAAATAAACATTTTGGTAAACGGTTTCCAGAGATAAAATTTTTTAATTACTGATCCGTAAAACACATTTTTGGTATCAAACTATTCGGATTTTCTTTTGAAGATATGCAATAAGCCATTAGAATTTTTTTAAAAAAATCTCAATTTTAAAATATTTCCATTTTTTTATATTACGGATAAGATCGCAGTTAAGAAGCAAGTACTAACAAACATACATACAACTAATCACAATCACATAATACAACTAATCACAATGACCAATTGACGCCATATTTTACGATGACAATTTTTTTTCACGTTTAAAAAAAGAAGAATTTTCAAAATTAAATATCCTTCAAAGACTGATGAAAGTACTAATAACTTACAGATGCTATTCATACTAAAATTTCGCACATTTAGTCTGAAATTTATAATTTTTAGTCTGATAATCGAAATTAATTGTAGGTAAACATTGAGTGTATGTTTTGCCCTTCTTGTTAATGGAAAAGTAGTAGTAGTAGGTATACTAACTTTAAATATTTCAAAATAGTTTTTAGGGATATTAAAGTGTCTTCTGGATACTTTAAGATCCAAATTTGTGTGTATTCTGATGAGTTTGACACTGATTTTGATGAGTTTCTGCACTACCTCTGTTACAGGTTATTCAGCAAAACCTTCTCTTAAGTTTTGCTGCAAAGCTTCAGAAACTTATTCTTTTTTAAATGCATGAAAAAGTATTTTGCATAACTTACTTCTTTTTGAAGTTTTAGTATCGTTTTCTAAAGATTTTAGTTAACAGTTAGCACTTTAAATACTTGTATTCAATTAATGGGGAAAATAACTAACAAACATTACAAGTGTTGACAAATAAAGTGTTCTCTTATGGGGAGAAGTTGGCAGGTCCTACTCTAATATTAGTTATTAACATATTTGACACTTAAATGTTTTTCAAAGATATTATTAATTATTTAATGAAATTTTATTGGAAATATAAATTATTTATTAATTTTTATTGATTTATTAATATTGTGTGATATGTTTTGCGTATCCCAAAATAACTGGGTAAAAAAATATTGGAGCGTATGTAATATAATTTCCCGTCTCCCATTTTTAATTTGTTGTTAATAATCTTGAGAAGAGTTCTTAAATATTAACTCAGTACTCTTAATACAAAATCATGAATAAAAATACAAAGGTATTTTTGGGGAAATTTTGGACAAAAAAATGTATTTTGGGGAAACACTGGGCCCTGAAACATTTCTGCACCCCTGTGTAAATGTACCCTGATATTAATAATACAATATTCTTTAATATTTTACTCACCCAATGTTGATATGTACTCTCTTTTTGAAGAACAAAAGACACCAGGGATATTTGGGAATACCTCGACATCAGAAGACTCAGGTCCATGGAATGAGAAGAAAAAAAATATTAGAAAATAAGACACACTAGACACTAGAAAAATAGTTTTTCCATTTTTTTAAATTTTCAACTAATTGGAAAATTTTGACTTAAATAAACATATAAATTTTAGATTTGAAGTTCGAAAACAAAAACAATGATACTAAATTCATCTGATTGAAATTTTGTAGAAGCAAAGGTGTTTTTATGAATAAAAATAATTAAGTTATGGGGGGTGAGAAACAATTTTACCCTTCTTCAAAATTTCACTCAGATTCGTCCCTATTAAATATTCAAGTGTTCAAACTAAACTATGGTTACATATATTTCTTAATAAAATGAGTATTTGTATCTCAGAATATTCCTCGTTTCATTCTTAGTAGAGAAAGAAAGAAAAGGTTTGATTTTCCCGATAAGTCGGTAACAGCTTTGCCAACGGGTAAAACGCCTACCCGTTTAGTGAAAGAGTGCGCTTGGATCACAACACCCACCGATCCACCATTAGGAAGTGTAGTGCGCGAAATGTTGTGGAGCTGACGATTTTCACAATCGGAGAAAACAGTTGTAGGGCCCTGAGATCAAGAGAAATGGCAAAAGCACAATGATAATGAAACAATTGCGTGGCAATTTCCTTGAATCGGAAGTTTAGGCATAACATTGGGGAAACTATAAATTGACTTCGTAATGCATTACTTGAGAGAAAACACTTGTAAGAGTTAGATGCATGAAACTTTGATGAGTACACATAATTTGGAATGTTATTTTAAAATAATACATAGGATTTGGATAATGTACTATTATTGTTTAAAGATAGCTTATTATATAAAAGAGGCATAGAAATCACAATTTTGGTTTTCTAAAATTCCTAATTAATAGGTATTTGATTTGGATGATTTTGTAAAATCTTTCTACTAGACTTTTCTTTATTCTGATAGCAATAATTTCTACAAGAAAAAAAAAGGAACTGATATTGTGAAAAGTATTGCTGGTTTAGTGTTATGATAAAAAGTTACCTCTTAAGTTAGGGAAGAAGAAAAGTATCTAAACACAAATATTTTGAATCTAGAATCAGTTAGTTTGAAAGTGGTTGTATAAGGGATTTCCTTACAATAAATACACGTTATAAAGATAGATAACCACTCCCAATATTATTTTTGCAAAATTTATAAATAATTAGGCAGTTAAATTGCTCAGGATTTTAATTATGAGTTGTTTTTTAACTTAAATACTTAATTTGAATTCATAAAATCACTCCAGTTCATATCAGTTTTTGAAAATTTAAAAAATTAGAATGCAATTGATCAGGATGAATACAAAAGTTCTCAATTTAGTCAATGAAAACAACCTGAAACCTTCAATTTAATGAAAAAAATAAATAAATATAAACATTAAAATTAAATGTGACCCAAAATTTTAAATCAAAAACATAAGTTTTAAGATTGTAAAAGTTATATTTTCTTTACTGACTTTTTCTTTCACTTTTAGAAGCCAGAGTCTGGCAAGGCGTACATAAGAAGTTCTGGAAATTAATATAAATTTTTATATTTGTCAAACATATTCGTTTATGGTATTTTTAAGCCCAAATAAAATTTTCTGACAATTTTAAAATAGCAAAATCACAGTAAATAATATTCAGTACAGAAATTTAAACAAAATTTTTCTCAAAGTTTAGAAGTTAAGAAAGAATATATTTTATTATAATTATTATTTTGAATAAAAATTGTAAACTTTGATTGTTTTAAAATGTAATAATTGAAACTAAGAAATATATGGCACATGCGTATTTCATAGTGTAACCCAGGCTCACAATAAAAGAAATATGTTGGTAACAAACTAGTCCTGAATGAAAGACTATTATACTTGGATACATTCGTATAGAAAACAATATAGAATACCTGCTCTTAACAAAAACTTAAAAAATATGGAACAACATTTGAAATTCTAAGATAGTTTGAAACCTTCAAACAATTATCCATTTCAATTCATAATTTTTTTAAACATAACTTTTATTTTTGTATTTCCTTTTATTATGATCATGACAAGAAAGTTGTAGAACAACCTTAAGTTATCAAGCAGACAGTTTTCTTGAATTATTTAGCAGATTCATACAATAACTTAGTAACTTTTTCATATCCTTGACATATCTTTAAATTTAATCATTCCCGCTCTGTCCTTACTATCCCTCGTGATGCAAACTTTCCTGATTAACTCTAGTTACCATGGCAACCAGAATTGAGGATGGGGCCCCGGAATCGAGTCAGTGAGGGCTTCCAGATTTCTACGAAGATGTTGCTGAAGATTTAGCCACACCTCACCTCACCCATCCTCCTTTACAGATTTTCAATCTGTAGATTCTCAATCAAAATAATCGTATCCCCGGGTACTACGTGCCAACTCCCCTGAAAGTAGGAGCCGGACACTAACCATCCGGCATTTCGAGGCGCTGAGACCTGTCATTAACCCGGAGGCGTCCCAGGGGGTAGTGGTCTATTCTTTATTATATAATTTACTATTAAAAATCTACTATTGGCGTAAAATTCTTTTACCGAATATTTATACAATAACTTAGCAGCTTTTTGATATCCTTAACATATTTTTAAATTAAAGTGTCCTAAACAAAATAAAACTTTCCTGATTAACTCTAGTTACCATGGCAACGAGAATTGAGGATGGGGCCCCGGAATCGAGTCAGTGAGGGCTTCCAGATTTCTACGAAGATGTTGCTGAAGATTTAGCCACACCTCACCTCACCCATCCTCTTTTACAGATTTTTAAGCAGTCGACACCCCGAGTACTACGTGCCGACTCCCCTGGAAGTAGGAGCCGGACACTAACCATCCGGCATTTCGAGGCGCTGAGACCTGTCATTAACCCGGAGGCGTCCCAGGGGGTAGTGAGGCCCTGGGGAACAGTGACCAACGCATCGCTTTCCCACGACAGCGTATCCCCACTACATGTCGACATGCTTTTCTGCAGTCTGAGTTTTTGATTACCATTATATTACTACAGAGCGTTTATAGTGCATTTCTTGTGGAATATTTAACATGGTTATTATAATAAATAAAAATGTTAAAATATCAGCCCAAAGACGTAACTTTTTTTTAAACTAAATTGAACAGATTATTTCAAAGAAGGTCTCAAAAATTAATCCGTGACAGTTTAATATTTTTGACTATCAATATTTGTTATCATCATCATCATTTTTAAAATGCATACTAGAAAATTTTTCAGGGAACATTTTAAAGATTACAAAATTAAATGGGGATAAATGGTGTAAAATCAAAGTTTTGTTACTTTGATACATCTGAATAATCTTAAAGAACATCAATTTCAAAACTATGAAAATTATAATATCTTTTTTTCAAAATAACCTGTTCAAATTAGTCATAAAAAGAAAAATGAGTAAAGTAGTTCTAAAACATTATCAATACAACTTAAACAAAACTTTGAATAATAATAAAATTCGGTTATTTCTTTTTACATTATATTATTTATATATTTACATTATAATTTCATTTCAACTTCAAAGAAGTACTTTTTTTTACCTATATAAGTTTAGCTTCACTGAACAACGATACATAATGATTTGAAAAATATCAATATTTTAATTAATTTTTTTTTGAATCATGATTGTAGTTATCATTTAAAAAATTGCTTTGTATTGTTGAATGCAATGTGCCAAAGAGAAAAATCCAAATTTGCTTTTAGAAGAAATTTCTTTCTATATATGCTAATTGCTAACTTTTATGCTAACTCTAAAAAAATCTATTGAGGTTTGAAGAAATATGATATTTTAATTTGGTGAAAATTACTTTGTATTGTTGAATGCAATGTGCCAAAGAGAAAAATACAAATGCGTATTTTATACTGTAACCCAGGCTTACATTAAAAGAAATATGTTGGTACCAAACTAGTCCTGAATGAAATACTATTATACTTGGATACATTCGTATAGAAAACAATATAGAATACCTGCTCTTAACAAAAACTTAAAAAATATG
Organism: Tetragnatha montana; assembly: GCA_963680715.1. Lineage (NCBI taxonomy): Eukaryota > Metazoa > Arthropoda > Arachnida > Araneae > Tetragnathidae > Tetragnatha > Tetragnatha montana. Next base: position 15,583,278 of record OY796676.1, on the reverse strand, counting down.
GAACAACATTTGAAATTCTAAGATAGTTTGAAACCTTCAAACAATTATCCATTTCAATTCATAATTTTTTTAAACATAACTTTTATTTTTGTATTTCCTTTTATTATGATCATGACAAGAAAGTTGTAGAACAACCTTAAGTTATCAAGCAGACAGTTTTCTTGAATTATTTAGCAGATTCATACAATAACTTAGTAACTTTTTCATATCCTTGACATATCTTTAAATTTAATCATTCCCGCTCTGTCCTTACTATCCCTCGTGATGCAAACTTTCCTGATTAACTCTAGTTACCATGGCAACCAGAATTGAGGATGGGGCCCCGGAATCGAGTCAGTGAGGGCTTCCAGATTTCTACGAAGATGTTGCTGAAGATTTAGCCACACCTCACCTCACCCATCCTCCTTTACAGATTTTCAATCTGTAGATTCTCAATCAAAATAATCGTATCCCCGGGTACTACGTGCCAACTCCCCTGAAAGTAGGAGCCGGACACTAACCATCCGGCATTTCGAGGCGCTGAGACCTGTCATTAACCCGGAGGCGTCCCAGGGGGTAGTGGTCTATTCTTTATTATATAATTTACTATTAAAAATCTACTATTGGCGTAAAATTCTTTTACCAAATATTTATACAATAACTTAGCAGCTTTTTGATATCCTTAACATATTTTTAAATTAAAGTGTCCTAAACAAAATAAAACTTTCCTGATTAACTCTAGTTACCATGGCAACGAGAATTGAGGATGGGGCCCCGGAATCGAGTCAGTGAGGGCTTCCAGATTTCTACGAAGATGTTGCTGAAGATTTAGCCACACCTCACCTCACCCATCCTCTTTTACAGATTTTTAAGCAGTCGACACCCCGAGTACTACGTGCCGACTCCCCTGGAAGTAGGAGCCAGACACTAACCATCCGGCATTTCGAGGCGCTGAGACCTGTCATTAACCCGGAGGCGTCCCAGGGGGTAGTGAGGCCCTGGGGAACAGTGACCAACGCATCGCTTTCCCACGACAGCGTATCCCCACTACATGTCGACATGCTTTTCTGCAGTCTGAGTTTTTGATTACCATTATATTACTACAGAGCGTTTATAGTGCATTTCTTGTGGAATATTTAACATGGTTATTATAATAAATAAAAATGTTAAAATATCAGCCCAAAGACGTAACTTTTTTTTAAACTAAATTGAACAGATTATTTCAAAGAAGGTCTCAAAAATTAATCCGTGACAGTTTAATATTTTTGACTATCAATATTTGTTATCATCATCATCATTTTTAAAATGCATACTAGAAAATTTTTCAGGGAACATTTTAAAGATTACAAAATTAAATGGGGATAAATGGTGTAAAATCAAAGTTTTGTTACTTTGATACATCTGAATAATCTTAAAGAGCATCAATTTCAAAACTATGAAAATTATAATATCTTTTTTTTTTCAAAATAACCTGTTCAAATTAGTCATAAAAAGAAAAATGAGTAAAGTAGTTCTAAAATATTATCAATACAACTTAAACAAAACTTTGAATAATAAAGTTCGGTTATTTCTTTAAAAAAAAAAACAAATTTACCTAGACCAGATCTTTTAATAACAACATTTTCATCATAATTAGAGACGTTTTTTAATAATTCTTTCAAACAAAAACTATAATATCTCAGTACATATTTCTTAATTAAAAATGACCAATTTACTAAGATATTCCATGTTTTATTGAGATTTAAAGTTAACAATTTGACCTAGTGAATTGATTTATTTTATACACTTCTATTGTAAATAAAAAACGGGTAGTAATGTTTATGATTCTACTTTACTCTATTTTTATGTATCTAAATATTGATTCATAAGAAAATTTGTAACCAGAGCTGGGTCAACAGCTTTGACAAAGCCCAGGTTTGAAATAAAACTTAACTCCTACTTTTAAAAAGTAACTTACAAGATACCAGTCAGGGTTGGGTAAATATCACCATATTTGTATAAATACCAAAATATCGGATATTTTTGTATATAGGATATTTTGATATTTATTTCATATATTCACATTTACACTAGGGAAAATACTACTGTTTCTTAAAAGTAAATCCTAGATATATAGAGTATATTAAACCAAAGTATTACTACTCAACAGCATTTTTAACCGAATCTTAATTATCCAGACCTTGTTAATAATGAGAAAATGATTTAATGATTCAAGAACTTTATGTGATTACTGTCGGATACCAGTCTCTAAAAACTCTTTAACGGACCAGTACTCCTAGCTCTCAATATACTCATGTAGTGTAGAATATAAAACTCAGTTAAAACTCAATAAATAATAATTAAATAACTTTAATTACACCTATTTACAATAAGAATATCTACAACTACGAAAACTCACAACACTCAAAAGAAAGAAATTAGAAGAACACAATAATTAACTGGTTGCCATCCAGAATTTACAAAAGTTAAAATGTCACTAGTAAAATTAAAATATACTCTCGATCTTACATCCTCCCACCGTTGAGTTGGGGGAGGTCGCAACTCAACAAGTTCTCGTTAATTCCGTCTCTTCCAGGGTGAAAAGTAACGATAGTACCAGTCAGACTCTTCTACGTACCCTCGTTCGATGGGGTGAGCACTCAAACAGGAAGTCAAAGCTCTGATTTCAGAAACACGGTTTTGAACGAAGGTACCCCAGGCATCTTCTCCTTCTATCCAAGTTATCACTGTCGTCGAGTCAGACCATAGATAGATTTCTTCATGTGGGATCTCTCGAGTGATTGATGAGGCAAGGCTTGCAGTGATTGTGGCCACCAACAACTCTAATCTTGCGATGGTTGTCTGTTTCTTTCCAGTTGGGGAAACTCTGGATTTAGCACTTAACAACTGAACTTTGACACATTCACTCGCCTCAACTCGGGGAAAAGCTACTGCTGCATAAGAATACATACTCGCATCACTGAAGAAAGGTAGAGAATAGTTCTCATTCTCATCACCAGCTTTTAGGTCAAAATTTCGCTCAGCCACCACATTGCTTACAACCTCGTTGAAAAGCTCTACTTCCTTTTCATCAACCCTCTCTTCAGTTGAAGATGTGGAAAGGTTATGCTCCCACCCTCTAAGGTCAATATGATCTGCTTCTTGTAGTTCAACCGCTGTCTTCTTTTCAGAAGGATCTGTGCTACCCAGAGAGTCGAGAGTCCATAAATCTGTTACGCAAGCACTTGTTGTGAGCATCGAAGTGGTTACCAAGCTTGAACTCTCACTATTGGAACGCCCAATGACTGTCCAACCCAATTTGGTGTCAATTGCAGTGATTCCATTCTTAAGTTGTAGGTGGTGTCCTGTAATCAGCTTGCCTGCAACATCAGCTCCTATAAGAATTTCAATCGGCCCATCCAGATCTTCTGCCAAATGAATGTTGTGCTCTCTAAGTTCTTTAAAAGTAGACCCTTGTTTTCTGGATAATATTGTGTCACAGATTACTTCTTGTCCTAGTGCCTCAAAATGACAGTTGTAGTCCTCTGTGACGCTTGACAAGTATATTACGTACACATCATGTTGGCAGGTTGACGTACTGGAACCACCGAACAAGGAATGTTGCATAAACTCTCTCCTCTTTGACTTGTACTTCATTTTTTCAGCTGTTGTTTGAAGAATATACGATCGCTGAGATCCAGTATCTATGATGGCTCGGGCTTTACGTTTATTATTTTCTCCTCTCACCATAACGGTTATAGTTTGTAGAAAGACATTGGATGCTTTATCTACGTTGGCCAGAGCCTCGTCGTGTTGTATTACTGATTCTCTAACTCCATCATCTTCGTGGTCAGAAGAAGAAATGAGCTCTGGTGACAATAATCTGCATAAAAATAAATGGTGTTTCTTCCCACACAATTGGCAGTGAAACTTCGAGCGACACGTCTTTACCCCATGCCCTTCTCTCAAACATCGGAAACAGCAACGGGCCTTCTCAACAGCACTTTGTTTTTCTTGCAAAGTCATTTTAGAAACTTTTCTACAATTCCACGAATTATGCTCCTCCGTACAAAAAATGCAGAACCTCTTCTTGTTGAGATTAGTTACTAACAGGTCAGTCGCTGTGGATACTCTGGGTTGACACCTCTTCTCGTTGGACTCTCGGTGTTGGTTAGAAGAGCTCGGTTTCTTAGATAAATCAAAATTTTGGGAGGCTAGCTTTATATGCTCTTCGGCTTGTACTTCATCTCGCAGAAATTCTAGCATCAAATCCAGGTCTGTTTTTGAAGAAGCGGTTGCAGCATTTTGTTCACCTCCCTGACGCGATCTCCTATTGTTAGCTCTAAACCGCTCCCATGCAAGGAGGGTTTCTTCAGGTAAGGTAGACTCTACTAAGGGGTATAGCATAGCAGCATACTTATCCCTGGTAACGCCGAACGTTTCTAGGGCCCGTAGCTTTGTTTCGAGTGAATCGTAAATACTTCTTAAGGATTGTCTATGCATACTCTTCTTTTGGAGAACTAAGGATAGAAGATCTCTAACGTACACCTGTATGAGTAATTCTTCTCTGCCAAACCGCAATTTCAATTGTTCTATGGCTTTCTCATAGCTGTTTCCTCCTGGTGGAAAACTTTTAATTAACTCCTCGGCCACACTCCCTTCCTCCATGCATTGGGACAGGTAAGCAAACTTGTCGTGCGAGTCTAAGCAAGGATCCCCATCGACCTTCTCGAACTGACCCCAAAATCCCATCCATTTTCTCAAATCTCCATTAAATGAAGGTAACTGGATCTTGGGGTAACGCAACAAGGTATCCCGCTGAGAAACACTCGACATAATACTCGATGAAACCTCATCCCTCTCTGAGAGTGTAAGCTGTTGCAACTTCAAATTTAATAAGCGCCAACGATCAATATAACTTTCAGATTCGTCAATCTCCCTCTCGAGGACATCATCCCCAACATCTTGAGAGTATAAAATCTCTTTAAAATTATCTTCCGAAGTTAACATTAATACAGCCTTATTCTCGATCACTTTGAGTTTGTTTACCTTTTCCGCGTGATCCAAGCTTGCTTCTTCAGCCTCGAATGCATTGCACGCCTTTGTAAACAATCTCCTCTGTTGTGTTCTGATTCTTTTTGCCGCTTCCATATCAGAATAGCAGTCGGAATCGTGTCAGCGGACGCCAGATGTCGGATACCAGTCTCTAAAAACTCTTTAACGGACCAGTACTCCTAGCTCTCAATATACTCATGTAGTGTAGAATATAAAACTCAGTTAAAACTCAATAAATAATAATTAAATAACTTTAATTACACCTATTTACAATAAGAATATCTACAACTACGAAAACTCACAACACTCAAAAGAAAGAAATTAGAAGAACACAATAATTAACTGGTTGCCATCCAGAATTTACAAAAGTTAAAATGTCACTAGTAAAATTAAAATATACTCTCGATCTTACAATTACATTATAATTTCATTTCAACTTCAAAGAAGTACTTTTTTTACCTATATAAGTTTAGCTTCACTTTAAATTGTACAACGATACATCATGATTTGAAAAATATCAATATTTTAATTAATTTTTTTTTTAAATCATGATTGTGTTATCATTTAAAAAATTGCTTTGTATTGTTGAATGCAATGTGCCAAAGAGAAAAGTCCAAATTTGCTTTGAGAAGAAATTTCTTTCTATATATGTTAACTTCTATGCTAACTAAAAAAATCTAATGAGGTTTGAAGAAATATGATATTTTAATTTGGTGAAAATTACTTTGTATCGTTGAATGCAATGTGCCAAAGAGAAAAATCCAAATTTGCTTTTAAAATACATTCCTTTTAATGCTAATAAAAAAACCTAATGAGGTTTGATGAAATGATATTAACTTGATAATTTCCCATTAAAGGTTAATTAATTGCAAAATAACAGGCATATTACACACTAAATTGTTTTTACAAGGTTAATATTTTTAATAACTTAATTAACAAGTCACAACAAAGTACTCAAATTTAGATTTTGTTGTTTGATAAAAGGCTGAAATATATATCAGTTTATAAATATCATAAATATGGTGATATATACATCGGCCAACCCTGATAACAGTTCTAAAAATAGCGTTAGTTTAGCGTTAACGTAGTTCTAAGTATAGTGAATAATAAATTAGAGAAGTGGGATATGCACAGTAATATGTTCAAAACTGGAATCACTAAGACCATTTGTTTTTCAAAATCAGGTTTACACTACATGAACATGTTCATTATAGATTGTTGAAAACTAAATTAATTGGTAGTATTTACAGAATTTTGAAATTTTCCTCCTGTCCAATTACATTAGTAAAGAAATGATAAAAAATCTTACTCTTTATTGGAATTGAAGAAATTATGATACATAACATGTATAACATTTCAAGGTTTACTATCTCTTTACTTCTATTCTACTTGTAATTAACCACTTTATGAAATTTCAGAGATCTATTAAATGTGATTAAATTAGAAGATGATTAGGATAGAAAAAAACTCTGAATTCCAAGTTAAATCATTTATGCTTTCATGTGAACTATACCAAACTTCAATTTTTATCATTCAAACTAGACAGCAATTCGTCTTAATATTTTCACACTTAAAAATATCATCCATATAAGTATGGAAATACAATGTAATATGCACGGAATACAATGACATAAAGAATCAAATAATTTGCAAAGAATACATTATCACAATTTCAATTTTTTAGAAAAGTTTAACTTAAACAATGTTATTTAAAAACAAAATCACAAATTTAAAAGCAGGAATGGTTCACAACCTAGTACAAATCTTATAGAACTCTTTTCCCTGAACCAATTTAATTTTAAACCAACGAAATACATAAAATTCAGTTTTTGTATTTAATATTCAGGAGAGAAAGAACCAAAAAGGTGGAAAACTTTTACCTGAATTCCTGTGAAGTTGGTATAAGATCTCTTGTATTGTCCATCTTGAAAAGTTTTGCAGAAGAAAATTCTATTCGTTATAATGAACAACATGGCGACCTCTATGAAGAAGGAGCACTTGCATCTGCCGATTTCGTCTGATCTCATGAGTTTCAAACTCGGCGGTGGGAGAATCTGCGGTTTTGATTGGATCCGGAAGTCATGTGACCTAATTAAAGCCAGAGAGATCCAGTTAAGCGTCCAATTAGCTTTCGAGTTGGGAGGAAATTTATCTGAACTTCGCTGTTCATTCGGTCTATGATTTTAGCAAACGAAAAAAAAAAGATAATTTGGAAAATTGGTTTTTTAATGAGAGAAGTTGGTGTTAAACTACATGAATACAGAAAAAACAAGTTCAAAAAGAGAATTTATAGTTTATAAGAGATTTAAATTTGTGAAATTAATTCTAATACGTATTTTTGTACAAAAAAAAAGTCAATTACGATATTTTTATTCGTTGTTGAACCATATTTTTGGTAGCTCATTCTTTATTTCAGAAGTAAAATTCAGTCGCTATGTATTCGGTTAAAAGTTATTAAAGCCTTCTCGGTGATTTTATGATTGATCACAATTCATTGTATGTCAAAATCCTGGAGATCATAAAAGATAATCTTGCTGAGAAAATACACAAATTAAGATTGAATTCTTTCTATGAATAATCATGATTCAATAACATATGTAATTTTTAGAAAAGGAATGTAATATATTTGCTTAATCAATCATTACACTTCACATAGATAGTGCATAACTTCATAATGTTAGCTTAAAATTTTAGCTAGAATGTTACAATCATACCTATATGCCATGCAGTCCTCCATTTAAGTATATATTTAAACTCTAAAAAAAGTTGTTAATTCCGGTAAAGCAAGCTGCAATATGAAAATCCTAAAGCAGAAACATCTGCAAAGTTCCTGCACCTGGAGGCGCACGAATGGCATGTAGCTATGACGCATGGCCTTAACCAGACTTTAGTTCTTCTGTTTCGGGTTTGTTGACTCAACTTTTTTATGCGGACCCTCCTTTCGAATACTTTTATACGTTAAGTTTTAGATTACTTAATTTTGATTCACTAAATTTCAGAATTGTGTTTGGGGGTCTGGGTATTTGCTCCTCAAAATATTATTTTGTTTTAGCTCATTTTGAGACCCTTCAGATTACAGGGAGGTTTGGGGTTTCTACTCCAGAAAAATTTTGGAATTTTGCCCCTAAAAGGGATGTTTTAGCTCATTTTGAAGCCCTTTAGTTAACATTAAAGAGGATCACTCCTTGAAAGTCAAAAATTTGTCCAGAAAAACCGTAGATAATAGATTCCAAAATTTTTAGGGGGGGTGGGGATTCTCCCCCCAAAACAATTTTGAAATTTTTATTCTTATAATATATATCCGAAATCGGATGAGGCGTACCAAAACAAAATGAAAAGTGGGGTTGTTTTACTTAAATAAAAAAAAAATTCTGGGGGAGGACCCCCAGACCCCCCTTTTAGTGGTTGGAGCAGGATAATTCACTACCTTTTCCATAATTAGATAATTAAGAAAATATAATTGGATTATAAAAATTCTTAACCCCCCCCAAAAAAAACCAAATCCTGGATCCGCCACTGCAGAGGTCTAAGTGAACTGAAATTAGGTTTGTGTAAATGAATTGATTTTTTTATGACGACTCCTCCAACTAATGGGCCATGACATCATCTGATTGTAAGAAGTTGTGTTAACAGTGGCGGCTCGTCCATAGGAGCACGTGAACTCCCAGTGAAAAGGAAATAATTGGATCAATAAAAATGAATGAAAAAGTAATATAAATTCATTCTAACTTGTGCTGTATTCATGATAGGCTTCCACTCTCCTTTCTATTCAAAACGTCAAAAAGAAAACTATTACAAAATTTTTGAGAGTTTTCAATGTTTTACAACTTTTTTTGCCTTCAACGGCACGTGCAACCGAGAAACTGGCTTGCAGGAAAGCAAACGCCGAGCTGGCTCGGGGAGAAACGTGTATGACGCAGACGCAGCTTGTATTTCTTCGTTTTAGCTTTAATTGCCTTTAATTTTTTTCCACACATTTTCAATACTACAATTAATTTTCTTGAAATCTCTTGGTTTTGTGAGTTTTTAGGAGGTTTTTAAAGTAAAACTGTTTTATAATAATTTTATTTTTTATGCCGTTGGAAGAAAATAGTAATTTAAGCTAAAATACGATTTAAGGGTCGAACCACAGCGATTACGACCCTGTAACATAATGGTGGGCAAAGTTCACGCGTCATCTCATAATCTAAAACGCTACCAATTTCCAACTGACGTTAGAATGAGCGTGGAATAACAACCTGCAATCCATCACACAGCTGATTCGTGAGTGGAATTCAGTTGAGTCTTATTTTCTTTTTCATATCACGCGCCCTTCAACCCCATCCGTGTCGCGTGACACTCGAAATTAATTCATTCTCCAGGACGCTTTGTGAGAGATATTTTCTCAGAAACCTCAGTGGGTAGGTACTTTTCACATAAGAGAGGTTGTCACAACTTGACACCGAAACCAAATCTGTTTAGAGTTTGGTATTACAGGAAATATTTCGCCCCTCCCATACGATTTAATTATACAGTTCAAGAATTTTAAATCTTAAGACAGCATAATAGAATAGTGCGTCCTGCGCTAAAGCTACAAGTAAGCAAAAATTCCATGATCAATTTTAAATTTTCACAATCAAAATTACAACAAGAACTGAACACTGACAGAGGGGGTGTTTCTGAATGCCATCCGCTGAAAATTAAAAATGGAACAGTAATCCAGTTAAAACGGGGGTTTCCAATTTACAAGTGCTCGAGGGCTGCAAATAATAATCAGGCAAATTTCATATGCACATATGATTTCGGGGTAGAGTATTTAATATCGAAGTTTTCTGGAGAGGGAGGGATAAACAAATATTGAGTGGAAAAATCCGTTCCCATAACAATCGCAACAATTTTGTAAGACGTCAAAAGTTTTTCCGCAGGCGCGGATCCAGCTCGGCTCCAAGGGGAGGGGGGCACTTTTCCAGACCATCACCTTTACCTTTTGAGAAAAATGTCAAAATGTTGGGGATTTTCTAAAAAGTATCACTCAAGATCTCCTTTTGGTACCACTGGGGGGTATGGGGGTCCTCCCCCAGAAAAAAAATTGTGAAATTTGAACTGTGTAAAAGTAGGGTTTTAACTCATTTTGAGAACTTTTTGCGACTTTTTTTGGTATTTACGAGAGATTTTTTGGGTCCAAGGGGGGCACTGTCCAGAGTTACCCCCTGGATCCGCCACTGTCCTGGCGGTATGACTATATGAAGGTAGTAGTACTACTATAAGAATTTCAGCGGATAAACCTCTAACCTATCCCTACCTCTTTTAGTATTGAAGGAATTTTACTTATAAATTGGGGGTCCTCCTCCAGAAATGTTTATAAGTTTCACTAAAAATTGTATTTCAACTCTTACTACTTATTCATTCATCATCATTAGATACTCGAGCTTTTTGTGAGACATTCCCCTTTGCCAAGGACACATTGCAGCCCCCTGCGTAAATAGGAACTTCTATCTTTTCATCATAGAAAATGACTTAACCTACTCAATAGCCGTCCAAGAAATATGAGGGAGATCAGGGGGGTTCCTCCTCCCCCGGGAAAGTTTGCCCTGATGAAGAGGCATGGACGGAGTTTCTTGTTTGTAATTTTGATTGTTAATTTGATATTAATTATGCAGGGTGTTTCAAAAGTTCGTTTCATGGCTTTAATTTGGAAACAACGTCTCTTAGGGTCATACAAATAAGGTGAGCCCATATTTAAATGATCATGTTGAATCCATTGAGATGGCTTAGCGACAAAATAAGAAAGGTTTAAAAAAATAATTAAAGAGAACTAAGAGATGGAACAAAAACTTCAGTTAGAAAATTGTTTGCAATATCATAACAAACCACCAACAAAAGTTTTATGAAAATAATCTTAAATATTCGAGGATATATTCACGATCAAAAAGCACTTTTTTAACCTTGAAAAAGGGAGCGTCCACAAATTTAGGAACTTCTCCGATGTCTCGTGACGACAAAATTCCAGATATTTTCATGAAACTTTTTACAGTGCGTTTTTTACGATATTGCAAATAATTTCGTTCTATCTCCTTAAGTTTTTTAATTAACTTTTTAAACTTTCTTATTTTGAGCCGTCAGAATGGATTCAGCAGGGTCCCTTACCCAGGTGTACACCTTTACTTCCATTCCATGCCCTAAGAGACGTTGTTTCCAAACATAAGACGTGATTCTATTCCACTCGTATAGTTTACTAATCACCAAAGAGCTGAACATGATGAATTAAAAAAAGAGAAAGGAGGGGCTTAACCCCCCCCCCCACACCAACTATCAGGACAGATAAGGTTTGCGCCTTTTCATTCATTTAAAATTAACGTTTATATTTCCCCTTGTGACGTTACCCCCCCACAAGCTCTGGTTAACCTTAAGAATCCTCTTAATCCTTTCTAAGGACCATAGAAAGGACTTCATCTGGAGTCTTCTCTTGCTCTTCTGTGGTCCCTCTACAAAAGCTCCATCTGTAAGCTTCTATTACTTATCTGCACCCTCTATAATAACTGCAGATATGGCTTCATCTGAGCCCTTCTCTTGCTATTCTGCATCCTCTCTAAGGGGACCAGGATCATGTTATTTTCCCGTTCCATCTTTAGGAAAATAGCTAGTCTGGATTTCTTGATATCTCAGCATCGAGAGATCAAATTTTAAACCATTTTAAGATGTTACCTGTATATATCTTAAAATCATTAATGAAATACTCATTCAATCATTACAGTAAAACTAGTCTAACTTCTGAAAAGAGTTTTTCATCGCAATTAAGAGTGAGTCTAAAAAAAACAATAAATACTTGCCTCTTTTTTTTATTAATTCAATATGTACCAATGAATTTTTATCTATTAATGTTATCTTGAAATTACATTTAATGTATAGTTACTCATAGTCAAAACATATTAGAGCAAAAACCTATCTTTAAAACTACCATAATAAATTTCTACCTATGCACAAAATATTTTGAAATTTACTAACTTTTTAGGGGTGTTTTCTGATGCATGGAAAGAAACTTAAGTATTTTAAAGAGTTTATTTTTTACATGAGAGAAATTTATCCAAAGCAAACATGACTAAAATATTTTACAAAATTTTCAAGAAATAAGAACACTATTTTTTTACATTAAATCAAGTACTTTTACGGTAATAAAATATATGTATATAAAGTGTTTTAGAAAAATAAGAGTAAAAAAAGTCACTTTACAAAATGAAGTTATTAAAGACAAAATAGCACTCTTATTTTATTTTAGAAGTTCAAATTCAGAATTTGAATACAAGACCTAAACACTTAGGTATTATATTCTTACTGATAAGCAAAGCATATTTAATAAAAAAATATACAAATATTCAAACCTGGAATTTTAATGCAATAAAACACATAGTATTATTTGAATAACATAAAAGTGAGAGTACCAGAATAAAGGATATCCCCATAATAAAATGGCATAGATTTAATGATAAATGCAAAATTTTTTTAAAGAGAATAGGTGTTATGCTTATTAAAAAAATTCATAATCTTGATAAATTAAATTTTTCTATTATACATATACACGGAAAGAATGCTTAAATTTTGAAAGACCCACACATCACAAAAGTTATTAAGATCAAAAAATATTTTATAACATTTCTGACTGAAATTTATCACATACAATTTAAATTCTGAGTCTACAAAGATCATAAATACATTTAACTTTTGCAATATTTAAAATCTGCATTTTGACAAATACAGAATAAAAAATAATTCATCATAAAACCAAGTGTAAAATCTAACCACATAGCGAAGCCTAAAAATGAAAATACTCTTATCACATTTGGAGAGTAATGCAAAAAGAGGAAGGTAGACACAAGCCTTTCTAAACAGTGTTAAATTATTCATAAATACAAATCAACCTCTAAAAAATTTTAATATATGAAATAAGATTACCCAATTAAGTACTAATAATGAAAATTTATTCACGAGACCTTATGAATACCTCTAAAATATATCTACATCCAGGCAACCCATAACATATCACAATGATGTAAAAAAAAAACTTTCTTTATTTTATAACACTAAAATACATAGAAAATTCTTTTTTTAAGAAAAGGAACATGCTTGTGCCTAAAATAAATTACAACCCAAACTTGAGCTATAAGCAAAAAAACCTAATGCATGGAATGCCATGAAAACACTAAGCAGTGACTGCACAAGTAAAAATCCAAATACTGAAAGATCTAGACACATAATTTTATAAATCCCCAGAGAAAATGGAAATAATTTTAATAGAAACGCCACAAACTAAAATGACTAGATGCAACTTGTTGAAAGCTTAGTATTTGTTTAAGTTTTTGTAGGTTTTTCTTAGGTTTTAGGTTAAAAATTTGATAAATGCTCTGAAAAAATAAATGAAAGTTGTGAGTTTTTGAAATAAAACACTCAAAACCAACACTGAAAATAATCACATATTAAGCAATTGGTCGTCTCTCTCTTCTTCTTTCAGATGGTCATCAATTCCTCGATATGCTTGAGATTCTTGTCGAGGACCACATCGACAAAAATAGTCGCAGCCATCCTGAAATAATTTAAGTTATTTTGAGCAATAGATAAAATTTCGCACAACTTCCACAAAAATATTTACTTAAGGAATTTTTCTTTAGTTTTTAATCCTTAGTCTACCTTACCTTACTTTAAAGATAAAGTAAAGGTAAACACAACTCGTAACTTTTTCAAGAAATTAATTGAGTAGCTGAGAATACATTTCAATGCTTTTATTTACAAAGCTCTTCATTCAAAATGGTCAAATAATTTGAAACACTAGGGAAAAAAACTAAAGGAAAACTATTTGTTAATAAAAAACTGAAATCTTCCAGCTAAATTGGAAGAATTGGCAGCTATAGTATTGTATCTACTCTTACTTCTTTAAAAAAAATGTCAAAACGTTTTATCTGTATATTTAAAAAAAAATTCTACTAGTTCAAGTTCACCAACCTAAGCTAATTAAAAAAACTTACTGAAGTATTAAAACTTTGGCCAAGAAAATCATTGGATCTCATTTAAACAAACTAATATTAAATCTATATGCCAAAATATTCAATATTATTGTCTAGGTTGGTTGGTTATTTTGGGTTTTATGATGCAAGCGGAGAATATAGAATATTATAGTAGGACATTTCAGTATCAACCATCTGAATTTTCAGTTAGTGCACTTAAAAAATGTACCTTATATTTGTGATTGGTAGCTAAGACCTCACTATAGAGATAGCAAATAAAAAATTCTAATGCTAATAACAAGATTCGGGGCTTGAACTTCACAAGTAACATGCCATTAAGCACAAAGAGTAGCACAATCAAATATTTTAATTATGTTATTAGGAAGAATAAAAAAAATATCTTTATCTTTATTAAAAGGATCTATTATTTCTTGAACAAAATGAAGCCAGGAATAAAAAATTAAAAATGTTTGTATGCATAAATATGATGCAAGTAAGAGGAACTATTAGTGGAAATCAATTTTTCATTCTCTACAAAATTTTGACAGAATGGATGCATTACATTGTTGTATTCAAAGAAACTACCTTATTAGAAATTTTGGTTTGGGAAGTTGCAATTCTGCAGCAGCTACAAACAACTTGCTATACATTTAATAATACAAAAAAAAAAAAATTATCTTACAGCTTGCAAATTTCCAAAGTCTCTCCAAAAAGAGTAGTTGGGTATTTGCTCTAATCCTTTTGCACCAATCACTATTCTCTTGTACAAAAATCCACATATCAGGTATACAAAAACTGCAGTAAAGAACCTAAAAAGAGAATAAATTATCTTCTATAATAATAAAAGAGCTTTACCATTCACTCATCTATACACTTACTCACTCATAAACACACAGCAAAATCTACCTGGCTAGACTTAAAACTTGGAAGAATTTATTTTTTTGAAATAATTTTTGATGATTGAATAATTTTTTTATGATTTAACCAAAAACTATTCTACAAAAAAAAAATCTATTTTTTCTATTCAATTTAAATTTAAATACTCCCATGCAAAGGTTAAACTAAACAATATTTTATCAGAAGTATTTGACAGTTGGTGTCAATTCAAATGATGTTTATTTTTATTTTATGTATGAAATTTAGAAACTTCTTTCAGTGAATGAGTTTGTAATAAATTAACAAAGGAAGGTTCAGGGGATCTCCCCGACCTATTTATAAATCTCATTCTTAAAAACTGGTAATTAACACTCACATTCTAGACAGCTTTTTTTTTTAGGTTCTGTTTTAAATCTTGGAAAAAGTATTTATTTTTAATTATTTTGGAAATTTTTGAAAACAACAGGAGGAGGGGGAAATAAATATTAAGTCTATAGAAATGTTTGCTCAATGATAGACCTTTGCCTTTATTGTGAAGCATAGTAGAGGAATTTGACAGGGTTTAGAGAGTCTGCCTAAGACCTTTTTTATTTTTTTTAAATTATCACTCTTTAAAACGGAGGTTACCAAAAAAGAATCCTAGCGGTTGACCCTATTGCCCTTAAATGACACCCTGGAAAGGAACACAGAGAAGGAAATAATTCTTATTTATTTTTACACACAGTTGGAAAACCCTTTATTTCCCAAGCTATGGCAGGTATATCAGCTAGTTCAATCTAGTAAAATTTGTTAAACTGTGTAAGTGTTTCTTTTTTCTTTAAAAATGACAAATGCCCCTTGAAACCAATGAAATTCAAATAGAGAACTACACATATAGTAAAAACTTTATCAAGATCTCTTTTATACAGATCCATAATAAGGGGGAAGGAAGGAGAGAGAGAGATAGTTATTCCCCACAAATAAGATAAGTCAAGTTCATCACTTTTTATCTTATTTATAAATGTTGGACTATCTATATTCTTTTATAGTAATTTGAGTGGAAGAGTGTTAAAATGTTTGAAGTTTTTTAAATTTCACAATAAAGACCCCAGTAAAACTAAATGCTATGCTTCAATAAAAATAGTTAGAAATTAAAAGGCTTCATTCATGCCTGCATCTATGAGGGAAAAAATGTTTAGTTGAAGAAAAAAAAAAAAATGTTATCGAGAAAAAAATAAGGAAATCATATAATACATATTGACAGTTGTTAATTACCATTGACCATTAATTGACCATTAATAATTCTCACACCACTAATTTTTAACTGCTAAAAAAATATCTCATGAAACATAAGTGTAAAGTGGACAAAACAGTGACTTACAAAATGCAAAATACACTTCCTGAGCTCAGCTTGGATGGCTCTTTAACATTTTTCTTTGGATTGCATGCCACATTACTTCCCAATTCGAATAAATAATAACAGTCACTGCCATTACTTATTTTACGTTCTTCTAAAACTTCAAGCTCACCCTGCAATAAAACAAACAACATAAGAACATTTTAGTTCTCAAGTTTTAAAATCACAGAGAAAAAATACCGTCGACTCTGCTCAATGAGATTATTGTTTTTGGCAGAGATAGAACTAATAACAATAAGCAATTTCCAAATAACAAGTGACATACAATGTAACTAGAGTGTTTTCTTTAAAAACAAAATTATGTAGTCTTAATTACTGTATTTAAAACAATATTACACTATGTACTAGGCAATATTACCAGTCAATATTGATAACATTAACCATGATCACATTAAGTGGAGTCAACTGTATTCATTGAAATAAACATCACTTATTTACTTAAAAGATATTTTTTGGGAACGAGATACATCTCCTATGAGGCTGTGATAGTTGACATTTTTTATTTGGCTGAAATTTGCACCAAAGGTTTATAAAAAAGAACAACGAAATCGTTTTGAAAAAAAAATTTGATGGAAAATGGTAAATCTTATAGATGCCAAATTTTTTCCATGTATTCATTTTGTTTAAATCTTATATCTCACGCATTTGATTGCAGAAGACAACTGTGTATTTTTAAAAGAAAACATAAAACCAAAGACAAAAAAAAACCTTTAAAAACATTAATTCATTATTTTTAATATTTAGTTTGAAGTATTGGATTTTTCTTGCATTGATGATTTTATGTCCCTCTCCACATTGCAAAAAATATATATTATTATTCCTTTCCCATTCAAAGATTACATTCCATTCGCCTTTGCAAGAACTGCAACTACCTTTCAGTGCTGCTACCTTTCAGTTATGCATCCAAAACAAAGGTTATCCTTAATCTAAACTGCCAAATTCTAAAATTCGGTTTTAATTATAGTGTTATCTAGTTCTACTAGTTAGTCCCTAAAATCTAGTCAAATAAGTTTTGAATCCATTGGGTCAATCCTAAATTTTACTGAAGAGAATATTCATTTGACTAAGGTGTATTTTGTGGCTTATCATAAATTATCTGCTTAATATTTTAAAACTAAACTTATCGGCACAACAGCCCTAATGGGGCAAGGCCTATGATGCCCATCTTAGTTTTCATAACTGTGGGGCTTGGGGTGCAAGGCATAAGTCCCGGTTATGTGGTCAGCCTAATGCGAGACCCCCAGTGTTTAGTTCCCAAGTACACTTGGTCCTCAGTTTATCAACCCACTGAAGGGATGAAAGGTTGAGTCGACCTTGCCCAGAGCCTGGGAACCGAACCCCGGACCCTGTGGCATGGAAGTGTGATGCGCTACCCCTATGCCACCGGGCCTTAACATTAGTTTCTTATAATTATTTTATTATTATTGCAGGAAGGGTATAAATTTAGAACAATTAAAAGACCTTAAAGAATCTTAAGAGTTATACTAAAATAATGCATGCAAAATTACTCTTTATTTTGAATAAAATAGAAAATTACCTATCCATTCGTAATAGAAATATATTAAAACTGAATGTAAATAAATGCAATGTTAATTTAAAAATAACACATACTGAAATTTACTTACTTTAAAGACATCAGGATCACAAACAAGCATCAATTTTACTTTTCTATCAGAAACACAAGAATGGTTCCCACTGTAGTTTTGTCCACCATAGTATGTCAAAAGCATCCAATCCGCTAAAAATTAGGTAATTAGCAGTTACTAAATAGTAATTACCTACAGATATAAACATTCAGGTGGGTTGAAAAAAAAACTTTTTTTTAATCCACTTACAGGTAGTGTGGAGTTTTGGCCAAATGTTTTCAATAATTTCATTTTCTATTGTCGTTAAAAGGAAATTTTTGAAAAATCCTATAATACCTCATGTTATTAGTTAAACAAAAAAAAAGAATGACTCTAAAGAAAAGAAAATCACACTTACAGCCAGCCATAATATCTGTCATATTATACAATCCTAGAATATAAGAGTTTGATCCATGTATTTGCACACCACCAACATTGTTTTCCATTCCTCCACAAATGCCTATTTTATAGGTATACTGTTCTTTACTGTAGACATCTTTAGTTTCAAAACTAAAAGAAACAAAATAATATGAAATTGTATAGTAAGATGGGGTCAGGGTCTTCAGGAC
Source organism: Tetragnatha montana (assembly GCA_963680715.1). NCBI lineage: Eukaryota > Metazoa > Arthropoda > Arachnida > Araneae > Tetragnathidae > Tetragnatha > Tetragnatha montana. The sequence continues at coordinate 15,564,824 of OY796676.1, read as the reverse complement.
TAAAGTCTTACTAATAATAGAACCAAAAATAGGGCCTTTTCTATGTTATTTTATTTCTTAGTAAGATGTAAAAGTTATTTTATTACTTAGTAAGATGTAAAAGTTATTTTATTTCTTGATCTTTTTCATTTTAAAACGTGTTAAAATAATGAATTAAAATACATCAATAACTTAAATTCCTACCTAATAGTAGGTAAAAAAAATATACAGAGTATACAAATTTTGTTTGAGATCTAATGCATAATGATAAAATCTACCAGAACTCAAAAAAAGTAAATTTTAATTAATGGGTATGAGAAAAACAGTGGCATATCCAAGCTAGCCCCTAGGGGTGCACATTTATTAGGTTTTCTCTACTTTTCAGCTAGAATTTTTACCTTTAATTTTTGTCTGTATTTTGCATGCAGTATTTGGAAGAGATTCGGAAGGGGTCTTCCATGGCGAAAAGGGCAATCAACCACAACTAGGGCAATCACCAAGTTGGTAACTGCTCTAGATGGCAGTCACTCACCATGGGCGACCCTTATTTCCAAAATTGTTCCCTGAATTTTGCCATACTATCATACCTGCCAACTTTTGAAAACTTGCATCAGTAAAACTTTTTACATAACATTACAAAACTACAATTTGAATTGCTTCAAACAAAAAAAGGTACAGATTACAGATTGATGCATTATCACCTAAATAATTTTTTTCAAGTATTTAAAATGTTCACATAATTGAAGAAAACTGTGTAATTTCTTTGCTTAAATTTATAAGTATGTTAAGTTAAATTTTTACAAGCTTATAATCAGCTTACTTCAATGGCATAGTACTTATCTGATAACAAACTGACTTATCCCCCTTCACAAAATTCATACTACTACAAACTAATTTGGTTACATGAATAGTATCGTGTACCCTTTTTCCCAAACCATTTGATTTAAATTTCTGTTTGGAATCAACTTCAGATCAAATGTTATGATTATAGCTTTTAAAAATTTTTTTCTAAATTTCCATCAACATTTTCAGCAGCATGTGACAAAGATGAATTTAAATAAGCTTGAGTTGCTACGATTAGAAAGCAAGGAGAAACTTTTCCGCGTTAACAAGCCTCAATGCTAATTGAGGGAGACGCGATGATGAACCACAGGTCCGATCTCGGTAAAGTTGTTTTTTTCGCATTGCGATCGGAACACGGGGGAAGCAAACTTACCGGGTGAGCACGCGCCAAGACTCGCGGACGAATCCGAAAAAGATTTGCAAAAAAATTTAAATTTCACTCAATAAAAGAATAAAAATTGATAAAATCGTAAGAGCTGGGATTAGGAGATGGTTTTGAAGTAAAAAGATATTAATTAGAGAAAATCGTTTAGGTTGCGAATGTTTTGCATTTTCATGGATAGTTAAGTGGAAGGAAATGCAAAATCCGTAAAATTTTCTGATCCATCCGTACTACCGTAAAACTAGACAGAAATCCGTAAATTTTACGGACAATCCGTAAAAGTTGGCAGGTATGTACTATGTATATTTGTTAAGTGTATAACTTGATGGGCTAACTGTACTTTAATAGGCATGTTGGGAAAATATGGATTAAAATTCCACAAAAAACACAAACTTACACTGAACCATATAAAGGTCTCAATCTTTCCAGAAGTTCATTGACTCTAGTGATATTTTTTATGCTTTGTTTATGAAAAAGCTCACAATCACCTGCACAGTTTCGAAAAGTTTCGAACAAGACCACGAACAGGAACAAATTCTTTAAATGCTTAACAAAAGAAGAAGCTTCAAATATTGAAGCCATTATTATTTTAAAAAATAAATATTTTTTTTTTTCAAATTTTTATATTTAACACATGAATAAAATAAATAGCGAACTGATTTGCCGATGTTTGTTTCGTGTTCATATAAAAATTCCGTCACATGTCACATGATCACAACAGTAAATACGTTGCCAATCCTTTTACTTTTCTTCGGACCTTTTACTTAAGTGATGTTAAAAATCCCGTTTGGAACCTTTTGAATCAATTAAAGTTCATTGGATTTAAACTTCAAAAATTTCCTTTAAAAATTTGTATGATTAAAAATAAAAAATACCATACATCAAGTTTCTTATGTATGTACTGTCGCACCTTTGGTCGTACTGTACAAGTTGTGTAATGTAACTGTAACTGTAATATGATTTTATTTATTTGTGTTTATTTGTTTTCTCATGAAATTGTGATTGTGAAGAATGAGAGTCCATTAAAATATCGCTGGCTACGTTGAATTCTATAGCCGACTAATGTTAATGTTCAATTTTTATCATAAAATCGAGTGATAAACTTTGGAAAAAAAACTGATACGATTTTTGAAGGTAATGAATAATTTTTCTATTAAAAATAATGGGTTTTAAAGGCTGATGTTTTTACAACGACTTACGATAAAAAAAGATTTGAGACCCTAATTAATATTTTGTAATAATCTTATCATGGCAGAAGAAGAAAATTATTCAGATTTTTTTTCTTTTTTAATTATGTAAAGAGGAAAAAGGTGTATTTCTTTTCCTATTCCTCAACAGTCAACAGAAATACCCGTACTTTAACTCAGCTGTCCTATTCTCTATTGCTTTGGGTAATGTCCGTGATGGTTTCAATTTTTCAACGTTATTTAGATGTTTGTCTTTGTATAATTATTGTTAAGGAAGAATTTTTAGCAATATATTTAGCAACATAAATTTTATGATTTAAGTAAATGTTTCTTATTTCAGCTAAAATGAAAATTACATGCGGAGTAGAAATTTCGAATCGAGTGCATCCTGCCATATCAGCACGAAATAAAACTAAATACAGTGTTGCTACTTTAGCTTTATGTTCTAAAAGCAAACAAAAAGCAAGTGATAAAGATGTTTATCTAATCCTGTTAACTCATCAAAATCCTAAAGGAATCAAATACAAGGTAAGATTTGCCCATTAAATTTATAATACATTCAAACAAGTTAACCATGTTTTTAAATTCTTTACTATAATCGGTTCAATCCCCTTAGAGTCCCCGCTAAAAATCACCCGGTTCTTTTAGACAACAAAAAGTAGAAATATTCATAAATAATTTCAAACTCCTGAATTAAAATGTTTAATTAGATCAATAACTATTCAGTTTATTAATAAAAGTCAGAAATATTTGTTGATATTTGGATATATTTAGCGATTTGGATATTGGCGATATTTAGCGGGGACTCTAACGGAATTGTACCCTATAATCACTGTTCTTCAGAGAAAATCACCAAAATATTCATCTGCCATATAAATAAAGAAATATTTATATTCCTACTATCTATTATACTTTTTTATGCAATTGACTCCGTTTAATGTGATCACTTTTGTCTAAAAAAAGAATAATAACAGTATCAAATTTGATAATAGAAAGTTTCAAACAGTGTAACTTGAGTGTTTGCTTTAAAATCATAACTATGTAGTCCTGATTGAAATATTTAAATAATTATTACCTAGTGTGTATTTTGCAACTTTTACATTCTTAAAGAAAAATATGAGAGTGGAACATATAACTTTAATTAAATATTTTAAATTTATGTTTTTTAATTTAAAGGACAGCTTTTCTGTACATGGTGATTTTAAATATTCTTGTTGGCTGTTTACTATTACACACTTTTGTTTGTGATGTGCTAGAAACTGTAGGGTGTGTGATATGCATGTGCTGTGGGCTGGCTGAAAGGCCAGGGGCTTTGCTAAGAAGAAAAATTAAGGGATTTATCCACCATCTCTTTATAGCAGCGGTTCTTAAACTTTCGATCGCAGCGGCCCTCATTTATGTATCAACCATACATAAATGAATGTATAACATTACCATCGTAGATTTTGAACACCCCTCCCTGACTTCGAACCCCAACATAGGCTGAGTGATTTGAAGGTTCCTCAATAATTCTAAGACTGCCTCTGCTACTTAAGACTTTTTTAATACTTCTTTTTTCTTTTAAGTAAATATTTAATTAAAGGTATTCCAAAGTACTAATTTTGAATAAATAATGTAGTTTCAACTGTATGAGTACTTAAAGTTTTAAGGAGAAAGATATGTGATATTTGAAATCTAATCTCAATTTCGGTTTCTATGCCTTCCAGATGGTTTCTGTATTTATTTTTAAGATAAAAAAGAGCTGAAATTGTTCTTTCACATAAATAAAGGTAGTTTGAAAAGGCTTTCAGAGCTTTTGTGGACAGCTCTGAAAAATTTTCCTGTATGTAACCCCAAAAGTGTGGAAGGAATTCATTCTTTTTTACAAATTTCAAAGCTCCTTCTGTGGAAATTTCTATCAGCTGTTCTTCTAGTGATGTGAGACTGTCCTGTTCACACTCATCTACTGCAAATGGATCGCTAATCCAGTTATTTTTTCTTTGAGAGGCAGGAAAATATTCACGGAAACTTAAGTATTGTGTCTTCAGAAATTATCTCATTAGAATGAATCAACTTGAAAAACAGTAACATGGGCTTCCGAAGCTCCTTGTGGTTCTATTGAGTTAGATTTAGCCAAGTTTTTTACTATCATATTCAAAAATTATGTAAACTTGTGTGCTCAATAAAATTTGCAAAACGTTTTTATTGAAATTTACTGAGTTTTCTGCAGGATAAAGTAAATTAGAACTGTATTGATTGACTGTATTCATATTTTTCCCAAAATAAAACATTTTTAAACGTTTTATTTTAGGTGTATGGTAATATTGAAAAGTTATTTACTAAATTTATCAGTGAAGGAAAAGCAACTATTAGATATAAAGAGCCCCCACATGATATAATACTCAGCAAGGTAAGTTTTTATGCTTTAAGTAATATTAGCTATAAATGGTTTTCAAGGCATATTTTTTAACTACAATAAATGGAACACTTTCTTTTTGATGCTTTGAATAAATTTGGGTGAATTAAAATGGGTAAAGTATGGCAATTATGGGAAATTGGAAACTATCACATTAGTCTCTATATTTCACCTCTTATTCTTATCAAGGGAAACAACTCAAAATTTGAGTTATATTAATTAGTGTTCATTAGATATTAAATCTCTAAATATTAAGTACTTCATTTATTTATTTCCACTTTGTATTATTCTAACTCAGGGGTTTCAAACTTCATTAACATTGTGACCCTCTTTTACGTTGTGTATTTTGCTGATCCCTCAAATTTTAATGTTAATTTTTTTATTTAAAAATAAAATATAGTAGGTACCATAGTTGTAAATTTTTACTCTTAACAATCATGTGTAACCCATTAGAAAACATAATTACCTATCACTTTAAGTGATACAAGTAAAAAATCGAGTGATTTCATACAATCACAATAGGTTTTATTTTATTTAATTTTGTTTATGTTTTGTTTGTTGTTTTAATTAATGTTTTGCAACACCTCTGGGCAAGTCCTGCTACTCCCAAAGGGTGTTGCAACCCATAGGATGAGAACCCATGCTCTAACTGCTTCTGTATTCCTCGGCAGTATTACTGTCATTAAGTTCAATATTAAAAACAGTCCATTTTTTCAACTCTCCCTGGCCATTGTTCCATTAAAAATCAAACCATTCAATTCATCTTCCTGTACCCATGTCAGAAAATGTCATAGTAATTGAAGCTTAATTATTCACTTTTGGAATTACAAATGTTTTTCTGAGTTAGTGTCTGACTGTGTTTGATTAAAACAATTTTTTTAGGCTGATCCTCTGCAATTGAAAGGTTTTTTACATGCTGTTGGATTAACCATTGTCGGTCGAGGGAGTGGTAAAATACGCTTATCTCCTGTTCCAAAAAAAGTAGATAGACCAAGACAGAAACTGGCTATCACTAAACGTAGTGAATATCCAATGCTGACAGGATTCCCAGACAGTCTCACATGGCTTCAAGTTCAGAGTTGCAGCCTGAACAAGATTGACAATCGCATTCTAAGGCTCTCGAGTCTCCAGGTGTTAGATTTATCAGAAAACTGCATTAAAGAACTACCGGTTGATTTGTCTCAAATTAAACTCAAAGAACTCATTCTACATCACAATGAACTTACATCTTTTCCTGTAGAGTTAGCTACTGGGCCTTTAGGCCAGAATTTACAAGTTTTGGATCTTTCATATAATAAAGTAAGTGTGATTTCTCCTGTAATGGAATTTGTTTAGTCCTGTTTCAAATTTGTGTTATTCTTTTTCAATAATTTTTATAAAAGCTACCTAATTTTGAGAGCTTTTTTTTCAATTAGTCTGATTATTAGATGATTATTTTAGTCTGATTATGTTAATAAATTTAGGTTGCATGAAAAATTTTAAAATTGTAAAGCATAAAAAGTAAGGGTGAGGTCCAGGGTTAAAGCTAGAGAAAATATTTACCTTTTAGCAAAATGCTAAAATAACAATGTTTAGAAACAACAGTTTTTTTTAGTTGAAAAGTTTTTAATTAATAGAAACTACACCAAGAAAAAACTTTATGCTAACTATTTCTTTAAAATATTTTTCATAGTTTATAGTGTATTAAAATGCACATAGTGTATTATTTATAGTGTATAATTTCCAGATTTTTCATTCACATTTTTGAAAAAAAGGATCAAAAAATATTTTATCATTCTGAGGTTTTCTTTTGCTTTTTGCAAAAAAAAAAAACATAGTGGAATGCCTGGTTGGTAGCTCCACTCAAATGTGACAGTATGTGAGATATGAGAAGTTAAGGTATAAATAAAAATCTCATAAAATTTGAGTATGACCCTAACAACTAGTTTAGACATTCTTCTGAGCTTTTATTTAGTATTGGATCATATATGTGCTAATTATGGTTGTTTGAGGCAAGGATGAATTGCATTCATCCCCTGTTTAAAAAAAATCAAGCATCGTGTTTAACCTAAAATCAATAAAAAATGGTATTAATGGTATTAATTTTTATTGAGTTATCTAAACATTCCTAAAGTTATTCGAACTTACAAATTAATTTTTGATGCCATTGCTCTGGGGATTAAAGAAAATCCAAAGATCATATATACCAATGTCTGTACACAATCTATATATTTTTCAAAAAAAAGTAGTTAATATATCATTTTGTTTTTAACAGATTTCCCAGCTTTCACCATATTTTTGTCTCATGAAAAATATTTCTGTTTTGTCTCTGAAACACAACCAACTTGTCAAACTTCCTCGCAACATCCACTGTCTAGAATCTTTGAGAATGTTCTCTGCTTCTCATAATGAGTTAAAGGTAAGTTTACTTCATTATCTGTCTCTCAACATTTGTAAAAGGAAAGAATTGTTATACTGGGTTTATATTTATTCTCAATGGATTATTTATTCAGGGGTTCTCAATGTAGGGGCCACAGAGGGATCCAAGGTACCATAGGAAACTTTCAGATTTTTAGACATAGGTAAATAGTAATAGGTCTTCAGGTCAAAATCTTAAAAGGTATATACTTTCTACCTGTCCAAACTTTCCATATGTTGTGGGGTGAATAACTATTAAAACTTGATGTTAAGTAAGTTAACGAGTTTGTGTCATCTTTATTTCAAGATTTGATTTAATGCTTCTACAGAGATCCCCAGGCTCAAACATGTATTCTGATGAGCAACCAATAAAGAACTCTCATTATTACTGTTAATTCAATTCTTCACATAAAGGTAGACCATCAAGCTAGTTAATTATACAATTTGTTTAATTTAAAAAAATAAAAATTCTAATGCCCTGAAAAAAGCCTGTGATGTCACAAATCATGATACTATTTGTAAATAAACAAAATATAACAATATAATTTATCTACTAATTTTTAGTTGATAAAATTTTTAAATTGACAATTCATCATGCGAAGAAGTATGTTTCCAATGCTACTTTAAAATATCTAAGCTCCATCCGCAAAAAGTAGGCAAAAAGAAATTTAAATTATAGGTACAAACAAATCCACTCTATAATGAGTAAGGGTGTTGTTTGGCAACCTTGTCTTAACTGCAGCCAATCCTTGTAAATGGGTTTTCCCCTTTTACGTAATTGTCTGTGTTTATGTTTTGATTCTGTCAATATGTATGAGCGTGCTCATCTTTTTCTCTTTTGTTATTAAAAGTTTTTACACCTTTCGGATTTTCTCTTTTTGAGATTGCATCCTCCTGTTCCTCAGGGAACAGATGTAATAAAAGGGCCATTACAAATTTACTCCTTGATTTCTTGTCTGGAAAAGTAGGATTTTTTTTCTTGTAATGTATTTAGTACTTTGACTAAATGCCTTTACTAACCTTTAATGTATTCAATTTACCCATTTAGGGAAAAATAGCCTTGATAAAAGAATTTCCAATAGGAAAAAATTCAAAATAAATTTAAAGTGTGTGTTTTTGACTGTCCGGAATGACTTTTCTTTAAAAGATGTTCTTCATACCATTTAATGGTTTTATTAACATTAAAAACTTTTTTTGCTGTAATTGCCAAGATTGTCAACAGTAAGTACAACATCCCTTTTTTTTAATTCTCTGTTGCTGACTATAAAGTATATCTACAGGATGACCAGTCTTAACGCTTATCACAGCCTTTACTCCTGAATGACTGTAACTATTTCCCTAGTCAAACGCCATATTTTATCAATATTTCTGAAATTACTCTAGCAGAATTTTAATAACAGCTTATGTAACTCCCTTCTAGTTTGATTTTGTTCTTTACAATGCTGTGTAATTCTTGAAACAAAAACGCTGTTTTCAGCATGTAGGCCCATGATTTAACCATTAGTGAAAGGTATATAACTGAAAAAAGTATTTTTAAATAGCATAGCCTCCATCATGAGTAGCTGGAAGGTTCCTTTGGAAATTTAGACCAAAAGTGGATCAAAGTTTTTTTTAAATCCATTTAAGTGAGAAGTAAATCTGATTTTTTAAATTATCCAAATTACAAATGAAGTGTTTTACATTCCCCCCCCCAGGAAGATTATTTTTTGTGTAATAAGTTCTGTGGGATCATTGTGCTAATTTTCAATTTTAGGTTCTTCCATTTGGAATTAGAAAATTGCAACTGGACACCTTGGACTTATTCCGCAATCCTCTAAATACTGATGTTGCTTTACGTCCTGTTACCCAATGGGAATTACCCACAATGATGGAATTTGCTGCATCAACTGTTGTTAATAATAAGTTAGTTGTTTTTGTTTTGGTTTGAACAGTCTTTTTTTAGATTGTATGTTCATAAAAAAAAAGCTGATAAATTTTTACTGCCAAAGAGGTGAGGGAAAGCCCCCAGAAAAATATATAAACCTTGTTTTGAGGTAACCCTCAAGGTTTGCAAACTACAAATCTTTAAAGGTAACCCCTTCTTTTTGTTACACTTGTCTATCAATTCATTCTTTTCTAACTACTAATGTAGTCACCTTTTTAGTTTAGCAAAACATCATCTTATTTTAACAGTTCTAAACTGCATATATTGTGATTTACATTCAATAGGTTATTGTTCTTGTATAAAAGTAAAACTCCCTGCAACATTCAACGTTACAAAAAATATTTTGCATCACCAGGCAGATATTGTTGCAGTTTTCTAACTATTCAAATTTTATTTTAGAATTCCTTTTACAAAAGAAACATTGCCATCTACTTTGATTGATTACATCGTTGAGCATTGCCCTTGCCCCTGTGGGAAAAGAGTTTTCCAGAATGTTTCATCCTGTATTTTGGTGTTGGATCTGTATAAATTAGCCTCCACAGTTGTGTACATCAACAACACAAGTCGCTTCAAAGTTCCCCTGGAAGTTTATTTTTGTTCAGCCAAGTGTTGGAGAAAGTAAGTCATTTTTCCCTTGTCATGTATCATTAGTTTTGCATAGGTACTGTTTATCTTTAGTGAAAAAAAAATATATATATACAATGCCACAAAATGTATAGTACTTAATGTACAGGGTTTTTGTTTTGTTTTTTTGTTCACATGTTATGTAGGAAAAGTATTTTTAATCCTATTGAAGTTCTCTTTACTTCTAAGAGTTATTATCTGAATATTTTTTTATTATATTTGATATTTTATTTTATGAAGGATGACTTACTCCTCACATAAATTGATAATACAAACCAACAACCAGAAATTCAATTTCATTTCTATTACTTTATAATCTAAAAAAATATATACCTTTTCAGGGACTCTCATGAGTTAAATAATAAAAATAATATAAGTTAAGAGAAATATAAGTTTAAAAAAAAAGGGTTTAGTAAGAACTACTAAAAAGTTCTTTAGCATCTTAACTCAGCATGTTAAAACTTTTAAAAGTAATTTGTATATTAGTGATTCTTTTTAAATTTTAATGTCTTACAATATTTTTCTTTTTATTAAGGTCAACTGGAAAGAAATAGTTTCAGATCAATCTTGGAATCAGTATTTAGTTTTAGCTGTATAGATAAACTTATTATAATGAACTGCTGTATATAATTATTCTTAATTTGTATGATGCCCTCAAATAAAGTTTCAAAATCATGTCAGACATTAAAGTTGTTAGACTTGTTTTATTGAACACTTTTTATCAAAAGAAAAATAGGTAATTTTTTTTCTCCATATGGAGAAATAATTAGTTTTGAATTAATTAATAGATGTAAAAGTAGCTTAATTTCCTTCTTTTGAATGAAATATTTAAATGCGTTTACATATTCTGCATACTTATGAAATCTTAAATTATCCTTAGGATAGGACTATATAATATTTTTCCTTTTAAAGATGACAAACTTGAAAATGTATTTCATATGGTCTTTAATTATTTATTATAAGTTTAAACAATACTTATAAGCTTACATCCAATATAATTGTAGAAATAAACATAATGAATTTAAACACCTAAAAATCAAATTTTAAGTACTATTATTCATATTAATCATAAATAAATTCAATTCTATAATTTAGTTGCCTTTCTATCAATGTAATATTTCTTTGTGCCAAGTAGGCTTTCTACTTATACATTAGGAGAAATTTTATTAATTCAATTAATGAAACATAATTGACTAGGTTATGGTATGATGAAACAAAATAATTTAACATCCAGTTACATAATGTTGTGGTAGCATTTTGAATATTTAAAACAATTCTCAAGTTTTTTTTTATTTTAAACTAAATCAATTCATCTTAAAATATTTCATCTAAATTTTTCTTTCTAGTTTTCATTTTTATACAGAATACTTTTTTTGTGTTAAAAGTAAATAAAAATTTTGTAATTAATGTTTCCAAAAAAAACTTGTTTTAACAAGGGCTAGATTTGAGGCAATATGCTTTGTAACATTATCTGGTACTACTATCTTTAGGAAAACAATTAAAAATACTTAAAATATTTATTTAGTTACATGTTACTCAGGATTCCCATGGGTCAGGAATGTCAGCAACATTAACAACAGCATTTTTGCTTTTAAAATAGAAAAATCAGGGGTGCAGAATATGCCCGAACATGGTTCGGGGGAAATTCAGGCAGTTCTGGGGAAATTTTCGCCCAAGTTTATAAAGAAAAAAAACTCTACAAATCCAAATTGTTATTAGAAACAAATATTTTGGCTGGTGACAATATCCATACCCTCCAAATTCACCGGAAATTAGGTGAAAACTACGGAATTACGGTTGTACATCAGAAAACTACGGAACTAGGCCAAAAAAAACAAGATTCCTTGGCAAATAACTGAAAGTTGACTTTTCCTTGTGTTTTGTTCCTTATGCAGGAAAAACAACGTATTTGTAACAGGATCGGTGATTCTCTCTAAAAATTGCGTTCTTGTTAAATCACATCAATTTTTTTGACTTAAAAAGTTAAGTTAAAGACAGGGGAGTTTTACGGTAGCTCAAATTGGGAGTTTATAACTAATATTTTAAGACATTTTTGAGGTAAGGTGACTTGTGTATAAGAAGATAAAGTCCATAAAAATTAAAACTTATAGATTATTTGGTAATTATTGAACTTCTCAGAAGTTCAGTAATTAAGAAAACTATGTTTTATAATAAAAACTCATTGTACTTCAGTAGTGACATAAACTGGAATGAAAATATGGGGACATTTTTGGGTAAATTTTAATGAAATATGGAGACATTTTTTGGGGAAATTTTGGACGAAGTTAATAGTGTTCTGGGGAAATATTGGGCCCTGGAACATTTTCTGCACCCCTGAGAAAAATTAATTTACTAAAAATATATGTTCAAAGATTTATCTTTCAGATTTTAATTTTTGTACCCTTAAAGACAAAAGGTGCCGCTTTAGAGTAGTGTTTTCAAATCCATCAAATATTAATAGAACACATTTTTGGAATGGGAACATACGGGAAATATTAATTTATGGTAAATTAATCTTAAATTCATAAGGGACCTCTGGAATACATTTGCCCATGAAGAAAACTTTCCAAAAACGGTATGGAACAAAAAACGGAACAAAATAAATATGAATTTAAAGAAGAGGCAAAAAAAAAAGAAACAAGTAGAGTTCCAATTGTACTTTTTAAACAGAATTCCTAAAAGCATACTATACTTACTACTTATATGTTTGTAGGTAGGAAACGCATTTTAAACATAAGTTGTTAAACCCTTTGCAATTGGAAACATGAAATGGACTTGTTCCCATTGATACAACTTTTTATAGCCAAATTTAGCATTGAGTTTTCAAAATTTCAACTACAATTTTAGATGTTATTTCATTACATATTTTATTTTAAATATTGGGAAAACACAGGATTAATTTTTAATCTAAAAATGGATGAATAAGAACCAAAATATGTATTTATAGCTTAAACTTAAATTCTTAAATTAACTAAAATACAAAAAAAAAATAATATAAATCAATCCTAAATCACTTAAAATGTGTAACATTTGAAAGCAGTCTACATTATCAGATTTCTGAAAAGATATGTAATTACATGGAAATCCCAGCCATGTTGATAATTTTATTCGTTATAATGCCCTTTTGTTAAAATGACTGGAGAAGTGGTTGCTCTATAAAGATTTTACTGTATATTCATATAAAGTGTAATTAATGGATGCATAAAAATTTTTTCTTAGCCTTCTTATTTTGTACAATAGCCCCAAGAATTTTTACTCTTATTTTTCATGAATAACATTTTATTTTTTCCCAATGTTACTCCTTCCAAAAAGGGAAAGTCCAAAACATCCCATTCAAATATAATAAACATTTGTTTTTATTTGAAAATATTGTGTTTAAATATAAGTTATAGTTATGTGTAGGCAGTATTAATTTAACTTGGTGATTGCTTTATTCAAAATTGGTATTTTGAAGGTGATAGATTTAGCCAATTATATATTCCATCCAGCCTTCTTATGTAATATTCCCTTTCCTTTCAGGATACAGTACAGAAAATAAATATCCAGCATTTAAAGATATAACAAGTCCACTGTTATTTCTTGTTGAGGAGTTGAGGATAGTATTTGTTTCATAATCATATTTATTTTATATGGAGTTGAGGCAGGAAAGTAAAATTTCTATCTTTTTTTATCAAAATCAGATTAATTGACTTCCTCCTTTTCCCTTATGCAGTGATAGAATATAGAGTGAAGGAGAGATTTAATTTTCAAATTTTTCTAAGGAAATTATCTCCTTAAACTGATCAACACATTAAACACCATGATTAGCATTGGAACGTTACATTTAAGATGCAATCTTAAGATCCAATCAAACATGATGTGTGTAATCATAATTATTTAAATCGCATAATTTACAATTTATTGTTATACTTCACAAAATAATCGTCTTCTCTGTGTTTGCAATTATGTCCGGATGTGCACTAATGTATCTTTTGTTATTACACAAGTTTTTAATTGGCTTATTTATTTGTTTTACATAGAATATGTATTGTTGATCTGTGATACTTTTTATCACTTAATTGTATTTCATATTTATTTTTAGGGATTAAAGATAAGTAACTAAAAGATTTGTGATCTATAAGACTTTTAATTCAGTTTATAATGAAAACTTGTCTTACACTTGTCTTCAACATCAAACTTTATTTTAACAAATTATTTTCTTTAAAAGATTAGATTTACTGACATTTTGAGATTTGATAGAATGGGTTGAAATAAAAAACACCCTTTAGTAGACCAACTGAGTTAAGCAAAGCTGAGTTGATGGCTTCTTTAATCTATATAATTACTAATAAGTAAGTGTTTTAAAGACCAGTAAAAAGTTTTGAAACAATTTAGATCACTATAACAGGATGTGAATAGCATGATGAAAGAACAATATAAAAAATTAAATGCAAAAAATTTTACTAAATAATTTTAATAACAAATTAACTGAATTAATAGTTTACACAAAATACAAAACAACTTTTAACACATTGACACTTAAAGTGTCTCAATTGTGTATTTAGCAATGCACTAGAAAAAGTAGCTAGACTCGCATTTGCCATTTAATATACATAGATAGGTCACTTCAACAAATCAATGAATTTCATACTGTTTAATAATAAATAAGTAGTTAAAATAAAACACTTAAGTTATAAACATGTTTACATCAACCTTAAGAATAAAAACCTTCTAATGCAATATGACACACACAGGGAGTTTAACTACTTCAACCAGTATAATGTGATCATGTACATGGTTCATACAGAAGTTTAAAGGGTAAAATTAAAAGGACTTTCTAAGGCTCTTTTGAGAAATTTTAAGGATCCTCTCTAATGCCATTTAAAACTTTCAATCAGTTGTTTTCAACAAATATCCGAGAATATTTAACAAATATTTGTCTCTCAAATAGGAATGACATTAATTAGTTTCTTTGGTTGTGATTTCACAAAACCAAGAGCCTTTTATGAGGATGCTTAGGGTTCCCACCCATAGATTCTGCCAATCATGAGCTTGGGTAGTTTTTTTACAAATTCTCATTGGCTAAACCATGTTTTTGCAATAGTATGGAATGGGACTGAGAGCAACAGAATTGGTCATTAAGGGAAAAACTGTGTCTGAAAATTAATTATTTTAATGAGTAATTGAATTACTTTAAAGGCCTTTTTGTAAGGAATAGGGCAAACTAGGGAGTTATTAAGGACTGTGTGAACCCTGGTGTACTTACTAAGTCAATTGAATGAATTGGTTCATATCGTGAAATATTTCTTGGCTGTGTATTCGATACTCAACCACAAACATGCAATCTCAACTTAAGTGAATGCACAAATGGAATAAAAGTTTACAACAGAATGAAATAGGCATGTTCACAGATAACCAATCTCAGACACTGACTAGAAAGCTGCTAAATCAGCTTACTATACAAACCTTTTTGTTTCAATACTCTCACAATCTTTAATACTTAATGTTTGTAATTAAATTGTACAACAGCATTGTCTAATTAAAAAGTATATACACTAAAGGATTACTTACTACGGGGAATGAGACAGAAATTTGTAACACTTATCACAATTCTATGTGGAATAATTGCTCTTGCACATTTACTCAACAGCTTCATCTATACTTAACATGACATGAATTACAACTTATTTATTGTTTATTACTTGAATTTTACAAGTTATTTTAGAATCCAAGAAGAGTTGGGTAAAAAAGCTTTCTTTTTAACCAAGTAAGTATGTTATAGTGTTATGGTCAATATCAAAATGGTAAAAAGTTTGGCCCTGGTAATATAAAAGTATTCAGATGATTATTTTTTCATAAATGACATCTAATGTAAGATACGAATTTCTTTAGTAAGAGGAGCCTTTGAACACAGCAGTTCTTTCATAATAACATTTATCTCGTTCAGGGCTAGTTCTGAATGAAGTCTTAAAGTATCATCCCTTTCGCAAGTGAATATTATTTTTAACTGATCATAGATAGTTTTGATGTCATTTTCAAGAACCTATAAAATAATAATTATAAAATATTAAAAAAGTATATTTAAACATTTTAATTGTACAACTACAAAGAGTTCTAAAAATTCACAATATATAAAAAATTTGTTTATGAATACAATTTTCATACATAAAAGATTAGTAATAACCAAAGTTTAGTTTTTAGAAAACATTTCTAGAATGGTCTATTCATAATTGAAGTCAATTTTTACCCAAAATACTGTAAGCTGTTAATATAGCATTTATTATATGCATAAATAATTTTACATTTTTTTATTTTATGATGACCACATGCACCAGTTACGAATATGAAGGTTTTTTTTTCCAGAAAGACTGCATAAAAAGTAGTAGGTATTTTATTTATTAAGGTAACTTAAATTTTAAAATTTTCTTGGCAAAGAAGGAAAATAAGACAGTTCCATTGACATACTGAAATACAGAATCATTCCACAAACTTATGCTGCATTTCTTTTATTAGTATTGAATTTTCAAACGATTCTTAGTACAAGACTGAAAGCAATAGTGCCAGCTGTCTCAATTGTATCGTTATTGTATATTTCATAAGAAAAAATTGATTGTATGGAGAAAAGATTAGTACAAAAATAGAATGCCAGACTGTTACTTAAAACTGCATGTTTAACTAAATACACAATTTAAAATATTTTTTCTTAAAGAGAGGTTCTGTCTTGTTCTGGCTGAAATTAATCCCAGGTAATAACAATTAAATGATAACCAGGTTAATGAAACTTAAAATTTTACACCTTATTGTTCATTTTTTAATTCTTATTTTAAATAACCAGAGTCCAAAAATAATTAGGTATTATCTTTTAATTTGGTAAGTTGCAGGATGGTATATCAACATTTTGCAGTTTTATTTTCCCTTACGTACTAAAGTAAAAAGTACAGGTATGCTGCCAAAGAGCCAAAGTATTTCTTGCATTTAGAAAACCATCTTAGCAACCTTAGTTATCAATTAACTTTTTAAATTGAGTAAATGCTAATAAAAGCAAGCTTACTGTTATCATGTCTTTTCCTACTCCTTTCAGCAGTAGGTAAATGACCATAACTGCACATTTACGAACTTCCAAGTCTTTATCAGTTTTCAGGAAAGAGAGCACACACATCAAAATCTGGATGGAAGAAAAACAGCATAAATTCAAGATGTCACTAACACTAGTCAATTTGAATTTTTTCTGGCCCAAGAGCAAAAAGGTACGATTCTTATAGAACTTTTTTCACTGAATTCAAATGTGTAAGTAGCTTTTTTTCCTCATCACTCATGGATTTTTTTGTAGAGCACACATTTTAATTTGGAATGAAATGTATACTTACACACAGATGTGATATTCCACTAAGTATCCAAGAGTAATCAAAGCAATTGCATTAAATTGTCCCTTGTTTACCTTTCAGTAGCAAAAATACCCCCTTAAATAGTTGAGAAATAAAATGTTTTGTCAAGACAGCGTCAACCAGAAATGATCCTCATCAACAGAATTCACATTGTAAAACCCTTAATGAGTGTTAGTGTTGAAAAAGTAACAAATGTTGCCCTATTAAAAATCTTAAGTGGTACAGAGGCACTTCATTGATAGGTTTCTGTTCCATAGACATACAGAACAGTGAGAAAAAAATGTCCATGAAAGGCATTTAGATAAAAAAATTTTGTTTTAGGTAATGAATATGATTATCCCTGAACTCAATAAATAATTTATAATGTGTATTTTAGCTTTGAAATTTATTTTAGGTGCAATTGAGATATATTAGCCAAAACTAGCAGCTTCATCATTCATGGTGTGGTGGGTGGTTAAGGACATCTAACCATATTTTTTAGCTCTTAGAAATACTTGATGTGATGTAGATCTAATAACCTTTAAAGTTAATTTATTTATTCAATATATTGACTCTTTAGATACCCACAATATGATTTACCACAGCATTGTCATCAATAGAGAAAAATTGGACCTGGAATACCATTTAAAAGCAGTTGTGAAAAGAAAGGTGGTACAAAAATGATGGGCATCAGAAAAAATTATCAAATCAATCATTTAAAATATTTTTTGCATACATTAGTTATCCTGAAAAAATCTATCAACTCTATGAATCAATATATAAAAATGGAATTGTAAAAAATCTGTGGGTGATGGAAAAAGTATGATAGCATATTTGATATCAACATATATAAGGTTACATTTGAGTTTCTTGGGCCAAAAACCATGTTTACCAGTGTAATTTTTATCACAAATGTTGCATTAATTTGTACACATAAAGAGAAAAAACATTTATAATACTTCTACAACCCAAAAAAAATTTAAAACCTGTTTTTTTTTCAATTACAAACATTTTTAAATTCAAGTTATAATAACTATTATTTGACAAACCTCTTGCAACCAGTGACCACTAATGTTGAATTTCAAATGTAAACAGGTTTCCCCTAAATTGGAAAGGCAGGATGATCGTACATGAGGATCCTCATGCTTTGTGCCAACCAAACAAGCATGCAGCAACTGGTCTTTGTACTTGTGAATCATATCACCTGAAATTTTTTAAAATATCATAAACATGTCTTTATACTGTATTCAAAATACAATGAGACCTTAACTAACTTTTTATCTATTGTTAAGTTTTTTTATTGCGTGAAACTAAATCTGTTCAAATATTTAGAAGAATAAAGATACAATATTTACAATTTCAAAGATGTAATAGAAATTATCAAATACAAATCAATAAGATATTTTCAGGGGTTATAGATAACAGATTCCAAGAAAAGGGTTTATGCTGAAACTAGAAATTTTAATGAATATTCCAAATGTTGTAAAACCAGTTTTAAAAAAACAGCTTAACAAAATGCAATAACTTTTAGTTTTTAATAGCATATGAATCTCTATAATTTTTGAAGTTGACTATGGACAGGCCAAGAACTGAAGGTGGCATATCTGAAGTTTAGAATGTAACTTATAATATAACTGTTGGCGTGTTAGGGTCAGAAACCCTACATAATTTTAGTTTGATCCCTCAAACAAAGTAGCAGGTTTCAATGAAAATAAAGCTTAAGAGATTTAACAAAATATTTACTCACAAAAAAACTAGTTTGCATCTATCATAAGTTAAGATCCTACTTACTACAATAGCATTTTATCATACCTAAAGAATTGGAGATTTTTAGCAGAACTTCTCCAAGTTTGAGAGTTACATCAGGTCTTACTTCATCTTTTTGGTACAAACTCAAAACAGTAGGCAAAACTAGCTCAGCATCCAAATCACTGAGTAATGCCATATCTTGAATTGCAGATAAATAAACATATGAGTCATCATGTTCTAAGCATTCCTTAAAACAAAAATAAGATTGTTGATTACATTTTTCTTTTAAAAAATATATTTTGGATTACCTATATAAATTTAAAATGCTAAACAAAAATATCATCTATCTAATCAATTAACATCTATTTAACTTCAGAATTATTCATGAATCAAAAATCAAAAGTTATAAATCCTAAACAAAGGTCCTAACATAGTTGGATAAAACAAAAACTTAATGTGCACAAATATTATTTCTTAAATTTTTTTCTGCAAACTAAATGCCCCCAGTCGTTTGAATTTTGACTTAAAACATAATAACAGTCCTATTGTTCACCTCAAAACTCTTAATAATGCTTCATAAGCCAACATTCCATTTATTTATCAAAAATTTTAATTATTTAAAAATATTTTCTGCAAAATTCTAAAACTTTCTGTGCTTGGCATGTGCTTCTATATTATCCAAGTCTGGATCCTAATTTAAAAAAATTGTCAAGGTAAAAAAAAGTTATTTTTTTTTATTGTATATACTCCCTTATTATTATTGAAACAATAATTTAACTTTTGTGAATATTTATGCTTTTGAAAATCTTTCTTAAAGAACATACTTGTTTTTAAACATAGTGAGTGAAATAGAGTAGTTTTTAAATGAAGTAAGTAAAAAGAAACTTATACCACACAAGCCCTCAAATATATTTATGCTGATAAACTTAAAAATCCAAGTATGTTATTGGCTTCACTAAAGCAAATAAAGCTAGCCCTTAATTTTATTTTTACCTGAAGAATTCTCATCACTTCTTCTTTGCTCTGCACCAACTCAGTGTCTCTCTTCAGTATCAACTTCCCTAAAGATATCAAACCATGGCCTTTAATGGGAACAACTGGATTTTTTATTTCTTTCTTGGCTAACTCAAAAGCGGATGACTTTTTCTTGGGTGGTCCTTCAGCTTTCACAGCTCTCTCTGACTTCTTGTTGGGCTTTGGCGCATTGTTTTCATTTGGATTTGTTTGTTTCTTGGCAGCTGATGCAGTACTCTTGGAGGGAGCAGGAGATGTGGATGGACTCATGGAGTTTGCCAATTGAAATTCATAAGAATCTTTCTCCAGATTCGCAGCCATCTTTGCAATAACCTCTTCGTTCAGATTTGAATCCGGATGCTCAGGGAGGTTGGACATGAAATCCTTCATAATCTCCATGCCACTCTTGCAAGCTGCACCATGGGTTGCAATGTGTATGATTATGCTGAAAATGATTTCCTTTAAGTCGGAATCTATTTCAGATTTTTGGAGTTTCTGGAGGCTGGGTACACATTGCTTGAGAGAATCCCAATCTGCTGAAGAGAGCTAAAAAATAAATAAGAACAAAACAATTTAAAAAATATTTCAGTTTAAAACTAAGTAAAAATTTTAACTAAATTATAGTTAAGTCAATTTTTCTTCTTTTAATTAAAAAGTACAAATATTAAAAATCACTAACTATTTATTTATTTGCCAATACCATAAAAGTATTTCCCAACCTAAGTTTTAATAAGTCAAGCAGGGTTAAAATGATAATAAACAAGACTGCCCAATTCATTTTTGAGTGTATTCTTTTAGCTTAATTTTTTTTAACAGTTAATTGAAAAATTTTAATTTTGAATACAGACCTAGAGGACATTTAAACACAGCCAAAAGACTATAAAATTGTTAAAATACTGTCCCACTTTGGTGTTGATTCAAAAAAGAATAAAGGGCCAGAGGGCAGTCATTGAGCGAAGTAAAGAGTAGCAGGTGTAAAACTCAGAACTAAAATCATACATTAATTTATATGCATTTCACCAAGAAAGAGTTTGTATTTTCTTCAAGTATAGTTACAAGGCTGTAAAGATGTCAAATTATTGCCTGAATTTGGTAATGGTGCAAAAATATATGAAGGGCCAAAGTATGTTAGATGAGCAGAGGGCCATTAAGAGTACTGAATTTGATAGACATGAAGAACTTAGACAACATAATTCTTTAAGAAATAAATTGTTTTGTGAGGTAGTAAGGTTAAAATATTTTACTTATACACCATTCCACTTACTTATGAAAAGAATAATTAAAAAGCAACAATAAAATAAATGCTTCAAGGGGTCAGAAGTTTGTGGAATTAATAAAATTAATTAAGTAATTAATATTTCATAACTAAAATATATAATAAAGACAAAATCTACATACTTGATCATCACTTTCCAAAATGGAGTTCAAAATCATTAGAACAACCCAAAGAGTTTTTTCATAAAAATTTGCATCACTCCTGCAGTTGCAAATGCTTTCCAAAAGTGTCTAAAAGAAAATTTTGGTATAAATACTATTACTGAGTTTCTCACACAAAAAAGGGGATTGTGTCAAAGATAAACAAACATGCACTCTTATTCTCAAGATTATATGATTTCAACAGTATCTTACCATTAGAATATCAATCACTTCAGATATGTTTGACATCAATGCTTCCCCGATATCCACATTCCACTCTGAAAGCTCCTGCAAAAGAGCATTGAACAGAATCCCAGCCTTAACATTTTGTGGGTCAGAAGAATTCTCTTTTGATTCCAAATGAAATGTACAAAACTCCTGAAAAAAAAAAAGAACCAGGTTATAATGAACTTTCACATGAATCCTCAGATATCCAGGAAAATTATAACTCCAAAAAGCCTTGAAAAAAACTAGTCACTAAAAGTATTCACTATATTTTTGAAACACACTGCAACGTGTGCTTTTACAGGAGAAAGGACAAGTGCACTCTTGGGACACCACACCCAAAATCTCAGTAAACTAAAACGAGATTATTAATTAATAAAACATGCAAAATTTGTCATTACCCCATACAGAGTAGTTGAGCCAAAGGTGACTTAGTGCCTTTCTTATGTAAGCCCACAGTAAAAACATAAACAGGTGATCATTAAATTATTCATATTTTACACCTAACTAAATGCTAATTGTGTTTTCTTACTTTAAGAACTAAAAGGATGTAGGAACGATTCAGATCTTTGTTTTGCAGATCACTTAACAAATCCAAAATAGCTCGATAGCGTACAATCTCATCCGGATAACTGCAACACAAGTATTTTAGAAAATCATTACAAATAAGCAGCTTGTAGAAATTACCACAGGTTGTAAATTGAAAGTGCATATACATACTCCTCTTCAGACTTGGTTAAAGCTACAATTCCACCAAGATCTCCATTGGCAAAATTAACATTAGTAAGATAAACTCCACAATCCTTGTTGTTTGAAAACGATACAGAATGAAGTAATGATAATGCTTTTTCAGTACTTGTATTTTTCAGAATCATCTTTATTAACTCATGCACTTTTGACCTGCACAGTTAGAAGAATTTGAGAGTTAAAATATTGATGAATACATTACATGAAAAAAGTTACACATTTTAAAATACAACTTCAAAATTTGGAGGATTATTTCTGGTTCATTTAATGCTACCCAAATTTTGTGTTGTTTTTTTTTATCAGTGTCCTTTTCTCTACAAATACAATATTTAATATACTATCAGATCCATACTCTTTTTAAGTATGAATTAAATAGTATAGAACAAGTTAAAATTTTTAGAAAAATTAAATTGAAGTAAATTGAAACATTAAGTGTTTTTATATCAGTAAAATTATACTAATCCATCATGAAAATATGGAAAATGGTTTTAAGTATGGTTATAAATAACCATACTAAAAACCATTTCTCATAACTAGATGTGTTCATAAATTTATGAATTCCTCATACATCTAGAGCATATAAATTAAGAATAAGCTATTGAAATAAAAGAAAATTTATATTAATTATTAAATTATTTGTATTAAAGTCATAACACTCTTATTTTTAAAATACCTACTTTAAGTATGATTCTCCTTTTAACAAAAAGAAAAACATATTGCAAAGGCAGTTAGAAAATGGGTATAGTACATCTAAAAATTTTCGACTATATGGAGATGTACAAGTAACAAATATCTGAAATAGAATTTTTTTCAATTAAAATCAAACATACAAAGTATATTTCTAAATTATATATTTAATTTTTTAAATTATTTACTTTACTCTAAATGTATTCATCAATAACAATGTTCTGAAATTAGTGATACTTTACCAGGGGGGAAATTAGGGGAGTAGGGATGAGTGGGACAACTGAATTTTTTATATCTTAACTTCACTTTGAGTGTTTGAGTTTTACCCAGAAGATAGTAATACCTAACCTTTTCAATTGAGATTGATTGAGAGTAATTGAAATTGAGTAAAATGACTGACATTCATAAAGCTAAACTAAAGCTTTTACTGCGCATGGGAACTACACTGTTTTACCAAGCAAGAATAACAAAATATGTTTATAGAATTAGAAAAAATATTGCTTCATAATTTATCAAACTTTATTACAGTATTTTAAGAATTTTATGAACTAATGATTCTCAGAGTTCAAAAACACTTCAGGGTTATTAAAGATTTTTTATACTTATTAGAGAAAAGTGAGAATTGATTAACATATTTAAAAATACTCAGATCAGAATAAACCCTTTAAAAAAGTAAAGAATATCATCAGTCTTACTGTGTATAAATCTTCAATGCAGGTTGACATGTCAGATTCCTGGATTACAACTTTAACATGAGGATTAGCTGTGAACATCAATAATTTATTTTTTTAAAATTATAATAAGAATAAAAAGTAACAACAATGTGGTAAACTTTGTAACATTATATATGGTTACATACTTGTTTGCCGAACACAACACCAGAGGGGCCTCAAGAGTTTAACCAAAAAAGTCTGTTGTGAAGATTCTATGTCCCGATCACAAAGTTGAAGAATAATGCATGATGCAATGTACTTCAGTAAATTGTCCATTTGAGTTCCTTTAAGATGAAGCAACTGAAAAACCTAAAAGAAAATCCCTTTTAAAGTATGTGAGCCATTGAGCAGATCAACAAAAGAAATATCCTATAATGGATTGCTTATCATACATAAAATAGCTAAAATATATATGGGGTGTTCACATAATTTCATTTATAGATGTTCATGACAAGGCAATCAAATTTAACTCTACATAAAAAAATATTTTACAAACCTGCTTCGATAACCGCTGAATATATTCTTCAACTGAAATGTGCCTCACTTGGTTATAAGAAATTATTTTGGCAACAGCATCCATTTTTACACTGTCAACATTTCCACAGCTGATATCTCCATCTAGAACCATGAATTAAATTATAAAAAACAGAAGTAGAAATTTTAGCAACTTATTTTTGATTGAGTTAAGATCAGTATACCAACCATGAGCTTTGTCCAGAACCACTTGAACTAAATCTGATATCCCATGATTTTGGAGAATCAAATCCGTTAACATCTGCCCACAAATTTTCTTTAACCACAAGGGTGGCTTTGGAGTGCTGACCTCTGATGTCTAAAAGGACAAAATTTCATACAAAAACTCTTCAACTCCCCAACACTTCCAGCATTTTAATTCCACTATTTTCTAATATTATTCCTTTAACTTTTTTAGGTCTTTCACACTGTTTTCAAACAAAAAATATATACTCTGTTCTTAAATCTATTTTACAAATCAAACTGAAAGCAAAATTGTAACCTTTTCTTCTCTACATTCATAAAAATCTCGAACATACAAGTGGGACTTTTGAAAGTAAAATTGGCACAGCTGGAATAAGAGTCCACCAGTTGGTGACTCGAGTTGCGGTCGCCAAGTTGGTGGTATATCACAATTAGTTATAGTGTATAGCTGGCGACCGCAACGCGAGTCGCCAAATGGAGGACTCTAATTCCAGCTGTGCCGTAAAATTGAGTATAGGAATATTTTTTTGGTACATGAAAAATAGAGTAGATTTTAGAGTGCATCTTTCTTTACAGCATAAATGAAAACATTTTGCTTCCAAGTTAAATAATATAAGAATATTATCTTTAAAAAGGTGATGGGTCTTCCAGTTTTTGAAATCACCAATTATACAAAAAGTAATTTCTACCAAATACTATTGCCCTTAGATATACTTTCTTCAATGGCGTTAAATAATATGAAACAAAAAGAGGTGATTACACTAAATCAGCCTTCTTTTACGCTGCACTTACTTCATTTTTTATTGGGTATCCAAGCAAGAGCAGGAGTTCCCACATAAGTAAAGATGGACAAATTTGCTTTGTGAATGCTTCAAGGTGAGGAATAAAATATTTTCTATGGGCTTGCATCATATTAATTATCTGGATTTCATCATTGATGGATGTATCTAAAAAATATAAAGTCGTATAATGTTTTATTCATGAGCCATTATGTATCAACAATATTATAAAGTAAAATAAAAATGAAAATCAAATGAATAGAAAAAAATCAACCCTAAAATAACAAAAGTTTGAACATAAAAAAAATCCATGCCAAAATAATACATACCTTTAATTGAAGAAAGCATCGATTTAAAATGTATTTTACCTGTTCTAGCCGAATCAGTAGAAGGCTCCTGAAAATATTATAAATCCCCCATTATTTAGAGAGCTAGATTTATTAAAATCAACAATATTTTTAGCTAATATCTCAAAACTCTACATACCACAATTTTATCAATCTTTTTTATAGGAGCATGACAAAGTTGAAGTAGAGCAGCTAATATATCAGTGCCATAGTAGGTTAGAATAGTACTTTGCATGGCTTCACACTCCAAACACCCCATCAAAGTATCTAGGCAAACAGCTATTTGAATATGCTTCTGATAAAGAGTACTTTCAGATGTAAAGTGTTCTAAAATGATAGCATGCTTCAGCCTTTTGCTGAGAGGAATCCCAATACCACGCAACAAATTAGGCAGAATTCCTAATGCTACAGCAAACTGTAGACATTTTTGCAAAGTACTTTGCTGTGATATACTAAGAAGACCTTTAGGCACAGGTACATCATTCTCTCTAGAGTCAGATTCACTTTCCTCAGTCAAAGCTATTTTTAATAGCCTTAACAGAACCAAGCACAGTTGAAGAAACTTTAAGTAATCACAGCTTTCACAGTTTTCTCCTAAACAGGGCTGAATGTATTCATTAACAAATGAACAAACATTAGAGTAGCTTGCAATTTTTTGAAAAGTCAAATGGACATTTCTTCTTAGTTCTAAACTAAAAGCTTCTTTGATGTTTCTTGGCTCAGAAGAATTGGAAGAATCACCTAAGAGACAAAAATCATTTCAGAATCATTGCAGTAATTTTAAAATGAGATTGAAATATTGTTATAGAAAAAAGTGGGAAGTCGAAGTTTGATCGTGCGAACTGCCCTGTGTCTCACTGTCCAATCAGAAACGGCCGGACATTTCTCCGAGAAATAACTTGGGAGTAAGCTAAACGGATGTTAGTTGTTAAGTTCGACATTTAATACTCGAGTCTTCTTTACTACCCTCGAGTTAGCTTCGCACTTACTCACAATGGTCGATACGGATGTTAGAGAGTTGGTAAACACCTGCATTTATAATACAGTAAATAGCCATTAAAGATCTTACAAGATAATAAGGCTACCTACTGGTTTAAAAGAGAAGAAATAAAGGCTACAACAGTATTTTGATATAGGATTACAAAAGTAATACTGTCCTTATTATCAATTCTACTATTTAAAACCATGCTTTGGTTGACAATATATTCAGTGTTTAACTCCTGATGAAAGCATTTCAAATTTAAGAGAAGAAAATATTAATAACTTCAGTACTTACATATTACCTCGTCAGGCTATAACCAGGGTTGTTATGTTTAAAACACAGCAAAATAAAAACATTGATTAAAACACATGTACTTTTTTAGCAATTTTTTTTACGAACAGGAGGCATTTTAGTATCAAACTAAATATTTAATTCCATCTGTTTTATTTTATATTTTTTTAGAAAGTAATTTAATAAAAAATACAAATAAACTTGTTTAAAAATCATATTTTTTTATAATTTTGACCAGTTCTTTATAGTTGATTTTAATATTTTAAATGTACAATGCTATTAATCTTGTCAAAATGCGCAATGAACTGAAAAGAATATGAATATAATAATTTATGGATGTTCAGCTCGTATCTTAAACCTTTCAGCAAAAGATATCAAAATCTCTAATGTTAAAGCTGAAGTTGTTGACATAGTAACATATTTCCAAAACAATCATTTTGCTTCAGCCAAGCTTCAAGAAACAGTTGCAAAAACCCTTGAGATGCCATCTGATATCAGGGGGAGCTTTGTTAATCCAATTTCAATTTTAAAAACCTAATTTAATTTTTTTTAAATGATGGGTTTTCTTATCATTTCTGTGTCAAGGGTAAAAATCACATTTAAAAAAAATTAGAACAAAAACAAGTTTTTTGTTTTTAATGAAAAAAAAAACATGTTTTTTTCCAACCCTGGATATAACACTTGCGGATTAAGCGGCACGGTCGACGGATAATGTGTAAGAACCATAATTTCTTTAACAAAAGCTTCTAAGCTGATGACTAAATGAATAAAGTGAAAGTCGTATTAAAAAAATCTGTACTCCCTGAGTTCAATATATTGAACTCTCAAACATCTTAAAAATATTGGCAATTTATAAGTATATGGATATTTTTTCAGACATTTTTATGGTTTGACCATTCAAAAACTCAAAACAAAAGATAAATTTAACAAGTTTAAAGCCCTTTTAAAGGTTAGTTTCAGTATAACAGTATACTTTATTTAGCTAAAAAGAATTAATTACATGATATTAAATTTAATCATATTTTTGAAAAAAGAAAAATGGATTTACCTATATTAATCTCATTTGTGAGAATTGATAAACACTTGCAAATATTATGCACTTTGGTTTCAGGCATATAATTCATCATTGTCAATCTGAAAACAAAAGAAATGGTAGTATAAAACATAAGATAGACTGACATTGACATTAAATACATAGGAAGAAAATTATGGATCAGGCACACTTTCAATTGGGAGGCGAGGTACTGCAGAAATCAACCCCTCTTTGGGCTAAAAAAGAGGCAAAGAATTTGAAAAGGTGAGAGAAAGAAGAAATATAGAAAAACCATTTTGAAAAACCAAGAATTTATAGGAGGACATTCTACAAAAAAAATTTTTAACTGTTCTTTTTTTTTTTTCTTTACTTCTTTTTAGCTAACAGGGCACTTTTCTCAGATGGTTTACAGTTTACACTTTTTTCAGTCATGCAAAATCTTTTTAAACGTACTTTCTTTTTTCTCTCCTTTCCCCAATTTTTCAATTCAGGGAAAGGGACACTTCCAAACTTTTTTGCCTAGTTTTGAAAAAAAATTCAGTATTCAAAAATTTTCTTAACATTGCATACTTTTGTAGAACAATTAACTTCAACTTTGTAGAACAAAATCCATCATTTATATTATTCAATGTAGTCACTTGTAGGTTAGATGGAAGGAAAAGTTGGCAAAGATTTGAAACGTGTCTTCTACGGCCAAAAGGGTGATGGGTGACCACGAACGGTAGATCATCCAAAAGGCCACTACTAAAGAGCTGTCTTCAAGTTGGTGATTGCTCTAGTTGAGAGCCATGGAGGACCTATTTCAAATCTATTACGAAAAGTTCCTAATCAAACCACCCTTGTTTGTAAATGTAGATTTAGAAGGTTATAAATATTTCAACCACTTTCAGTATCGGACCTGGAAAAATTGCCAAAACCTACGAACCTGGTTCGGGGGAAGCCCCTGCCAGCTCCATAGGAGCAATACATTAGGTTCAGGGGAAGGTTACAGCTTTTTCCAGGTGTTCAGTATGGTAAAACAAGGAAATATTTGGTCACGACAATTAAAATAATCACAAGAAAGGAATTACATTATAACATGGTGTTTCAGATAAGTGTTTCATAACCTCTAGGGGAGGTAGGGTACATCAAGACGAATAAGACTTGGAATAGGTTAGGGGGTCGCAAGTGGGGCTTAAAGGGTGAAAATCACGGGGTAACATTAGCAGAAATCCCCTCGCATATGTGGACAGAGAGAGATACAATTGTTTGATTCCGACATTTATTACATAAAACCAAAAAGAATTGTTTCTCTAAAAATCATATTCAAATGTTAATTTATTCTAAAACAGATCAATAAATGCAACAGGCATGCGTGGTAGATAGACTGAAATAAAAAATGTTAATATGAAAAATCTTAATACTCAAGTCTTACTAAGGGACTAATTGTAACTTTAACCCAAAATTTCGCAGTAAGTTAGATTTTAACAGCAAAAGATTCGTGCCGGAATCGAACCATTGAATCTCTTTCTGTCCAGATATGCGAGGTTTTTTGCTAATTTTGACCCCTTGAACCCCACATGCGACCCCCTAACTTTTACCAATCCTTGTTCGTCTTGATGTACCCTACCTCGCCTAGAAGTTATGAAACACTTATCTGAAACACCCTGTATATGTTTATTGACAGTTGAACATGTCTTGAATCATCAAGCGGCTCATTTTATGACGCAATCCTGGCAAAACCGGAGTTGATTTAAAAGACACATCTTTTTATTCATTTGAAAAAGATAAAGTAAGAATACCTATATGTTTTTACTCAATAAAAACCCAATCAGATCACGAATGAGAATTACACCTAGTTTTAGCGGTTTATTATGTAAACAACACAATAATCTACGTACTGTTGCCAAACTGAATTTTATAAATTAAAATTATGCATTATTTACTTTTTCATCTCTTTATTTATTTTTTTATACCTGAAACATTTGATCCAACAGATCCAACTTATTATTATATTTTATTACTGATATTTTATTCCAAATTATTGGTATAAAGATGTCCTTACACTTATTTGGCAATTCCTAATTCCCCGATGTAAGAAGAAATGAGGAACTTCAACTTATTCCAAGATGTTTTGAGATAAAATCATGGATAAAATAAAAACAAATAACTCTCCATGTCACATGTCATGTCCTGCACGAATGACCTTATGCTCATGACCCATGTAATAATTCAATATTTGAAGTAAGTAATCTTATGTTAAGAGTAAATCTACTATGGCCCCTAAAAAGTTAAAGAAACGAACTTGATTACTGAAAATAAAGTTTTATTTTAATTAAGAAAAACTAGTAAAAAATAAACAATGAAGTAAATTCAAATTATACAAAATTTGGTAATAATAATAGTACATCAGTCAGCAAATTGTTCAGATAATTTGACAATGTATTCTGCTTGTAACAATAACGGCATATCGATCATAGCACCACGATATGTGAAAGCTCCTTTGCCTTCTAATTGATGCTGCTTGAATAAATCAATAAGTTCTCTAGCCCACTTCACTTTCTCAGGAGAGGGCGAGAAAGCTTTCTGAACCACTGGAACTTGTGAGGGATGTATCACTTGTTTTCCAGTAAACCCCATATTTGCTCCTTCTTCACATGTTTTTTCAAGACCTGCAATATCTTTAAAGTTAATGTGTACCATGTCTATGGCTTGAAGCTTACAGGATTTTGCAATAATGACAAACATTTGTCTTGCTGTCAGAAGTTCAGTTGCATTAACGGTACGAGAAGCTCCAATATCTGCACAGAAGTCATCAGAACCAAAAACAAGTCCCTCAAGACCGTAAAAACCGTTTCGAGAAAGTTCAATAGCTTTTTCACATATTTGCCTCATATCCAACAAGCTTTTTGCACTTTCTATAAAAAATACTATTCTTAACTTCTCTTTACAAGTTTGAGGGTTCACATACGATCTCAAAGCCTCGTCTAACCAAATAACATGATCAACACTTTCAATCTTAGGAATCATCAAAGTTTCAGGTAGAATCTTTGAACTGAAAACCGATTTTAAATCTTCAGTGGCTAAGCCACTGTCAATTGAATTGATTCTCACAGCGAATTCAGTTTTTCCAAAGTCAAAAGTCTCCGATATTTCTCGAATCACCTGTCTAGCTTCATCTTTTTTACTAACGGCAACACCATCTTCGCAATCTAATACAGCGCAGTCTACCTGAACAGATTTGAGTTTCTCTATCTTCCTTTTGTCATGCCCAGGAACATATAAAATTGCCCTTCTAGGACGAATAGTATCTCTCGACAAACTCGAATGGCTCAAAGCACGAGGCAATAAGGAATCGAATGAATTCCTACCTGTAGAAAATCTTGGCAGTATAAAATTACAGGCACGGTAAAGACCATACATTTCAATCTTTTTCGTTCGCACTAATTAAATCAAAGACCTCCTCCTCTTACTTTTATACGAAAATTTTCACTACACTGGACACTATCAAATATGGCGTTTATATGACCCTGGCATCTGCTCATGCGCTCGTTTGAGTGCCTCCTTTTGCTACGGGGTTCCATTAATGCACGCAGGAGAACCGCACCCTCTGTGTATGGTTTTGGAATGTGTGCAATTAGGAACTGAAAGAGTATTTTCCTGCAAAACATACCTTTTATATTTGGCCGGTGAATGCATAGTTGGAATTCTGACAAATTTTGAGTGTTTTAAAAGTCTTAAACTTTAGTGATCGAATGCAATTCTTGTAACAAGACCAACTATATGCTACACAAATTGCTTCTTTAGCCGAGCCGCCAGGGACAAACCTCATACATTCCTGGCGGATCAGCCGGTGTTATCACTTAACGTCTCTGAAAACTAGATTTCTTCCGCTTTTCTTGCAACAGGTATGAATTATTTACACATATAAAGAGTTGATGTTTCAAACTATTTTGTGAGAAATATAATGTTTAATAAAGTTTCACGTAGTAAATTTTTCAGGCTTAGCTCTTCGTAGAGTTAGATCGATGTGATCGAAATTCAACACACTTTACGCGATTTAAACATCCCATTTGTTTTGTACGAGTGATTTGCATGAATATAATATGCTACAAATATCCTAAAAACCTCTACGTTTGTAACATTTGATGTGATGTAGCATTATCAGACCATAAATTTGACAACTAGGCTTATGCTATGACTTATCGACTGACATGTAGGGTACTTACCTATTTAAACGTTGTTTTTATTGCATAAAAAGTTGCGGTTTTAAGATTATAGAAATGAAAACAAGTTATACCGTGTGTTGTTCCTCAATGCTCAATTGCTTGTATAATTATTGCTATCGACTCATTTCACATTCATTGAAGAATTGACAACTAACTTGTAAAATAGAATTGCTATATGTGCTCAAAAGTTTTTAGAACTATACCTACTGAATTTGGTGTTATCCTTTGCTATTAAAGTTGAGGTTAATAGAATTTTTCACCCAGTTATTATTGATTTTGTACCTATTTTTTTTTACTTAAGCTTGCCCACATACCAATCAATTGTTGCCCTACCATGAAGTTTATACTGATGTACTCCAAATGTATTAAACTGTCTAAATTTTTTCACTAAACTTATAGGTTTTTAAATGGAATGTTTTCTTGTATATTTAATGTTTGATACATTAGGGATTCATTCAGGTTTTTCTGCCAGGGTCCTGTTTTAGGAATTTTGTGAAAATGAAACTTAGGACACATAGTGCAAGCATTTTGTTTATAACTATCCGAATGGATCAAAAAGATAAAACATATTCTGAAAACAAGTTTCAAACCAGATTTGATCTTTGCACTTTTGTGAAGAATAGTTTGGGAATCTAACATTTTCTTTCTAGATAAACCTCTGCTCTTTAGAAATGGTATTTTTTGTTTTGAAATTCAATTATTTATGGTAACTTATTATAAAGAACCAAATGTTTCTTACGAGTGAAATGCCTCAATTCATTTGATAATTTATAAAGTCAGGTAGATGATTTAAATTGCTAAATATGTTACTTAATTGTGGTGTAAATGTAAATGTAACTTTTTTAAGTATTTTCTAACCATTCATGTTAAATTTTCTAAAATGACATGTTTTATGACAATTAAATTATAAACTTAGCATCACACTTCAAATCTGGTTAATTTTTTTAATTCATTATCTTTTCCATTTGTAGTAAGTAGTCTATATTTTGCATTTCATGTTCATTGTTTATTAATCAAAGGTTTGTACTTTAGGAATTGTGCACATTTGACATTTTATGATGAATGAGTTAGATAGTCTTCGCCAGGAGGCTGAAACCCTGAAGAATACTATTAGAGTAAGTTGAATCTGATCACCATATCTTGAACGTACAGACATTAACAAGTATCATATATTTTTTAACTTATTGTTCGGTTCTAAAATAATGTGAATACAATCAGCTTTATAGAACGTTCCAAATGAATGTATTCATTCAACTTAGATTTTACTAACTGATTAATAAATGCAATATCAATAATGCATGGTTGAACTAGTTTATGCTGATTCACTTTAATAATGCATGAAAGATGGTTTAAAACTTAATTTCTCAGCCATTTGTGTTATGTTCATAAGTCCTTGTAAAGTTCTCATGCCCTGTTCATGCACATCAAATAAATATACATACACAACCAAAATAAAAAATTATACTATTCCAATACCTATTGCATATAAGTTTTTACAGTATTCTTGCAGTATTCAATCTACCAGTTTTAATTAGCTGGATTTATGATAAATGGGGACACTGCAACTGATGTTTTTTCAAATATTCTTATTTATGAAGACAAAAAACACATGGATTTAAAAAATATCTGTTACTGTGTCACTATCTACCCTAAATCCAGCTAACTAAATTGGAAGATCACATAGTTTATTAATACACAGTTTTTAAAGGAACAGCTTTAGAAAGAGTCCTCCATCTGCCATGTCATGTGTAACCATAACAACATGCTGAAGTATTATCATCGTATGAGTTGTGGGTAAACATGGCAGCTGGAGGACTCTTTCTAAAGTTGTTCCTTTTTAAAATTGCTTTTAAAAAATCTAAAATTTTGTGAAAAACTACCTTTAACACAAAAATTTACACTGCATTTCTCGCTGACTCTTTCCCAGGCTGAGGAAATCATATGAAGAGCTTCTGAAACGTCAAATGATTTTTATTGCAACGTTTACTAAGAACGAACCTAACAAACAATAACTACTGAAAATTTCCCAAAGCTTTGAAATTCTAAAATAATGCACACAAAGCTTTTGCATGACTGTTGAAAGACAACACTAAAGGACAATAATTTTGTTTTGTCACATGTTAATGTTTTGAGAGATTTTCATAGCACCTATAGGGTGCCCCACTTCTGTCCTTCTAGAATTTCTATGAATGGAATTTGTCCTGGTTTATTGCAAAATCAGCTAATCGATTGGCAGTGATTTTTACTAAATTTCAGTACTTTAGTCACACATTTTGCCCACAAATAAGCCTGTTTTACTCAGATACAGCTTTAACTTAAAATTTTAGGACCTATTTGATTGTTAATATGTTATAAGTTTTTATGCAATTTTTAAAAATTTGCTAGATAGGGGGAAAATCTTTGAAAAGATAGCTCTAGCTTCAGTCTTGCAATTTTTGAAGAGTGGTACCCATGATAGCGCCATACTTGCTGCAAAAATGTTAAATGCAGGAAACTTTAAGTGATACCGTAAAATAAGGGTTTTTATAGCGTTAAACACTTAAGGAAATAATTTTGGACCTATGAAATCTGACGTTAAATGGAAACAATATAGGGATTTCACTGTAGTATTAGATCTGTTTGCTACATTTGCACAAAATAGTTTGGTTCAGCTCCAGTATCTACTGAAACCACTTAAGCTTCCTGACATTCCTTTTGTGTGCTGATAGCTATTGCCTTCCCTTGGGTTGCAACAATGCTCATTAACTCAGTGGTTGTAAAACTCTTAACATCACCTTATAACAACATTAATGCCCATTTTTCTGGAAAATACTCAAAACTTCTACTTACAAGTAGTAGTTGGTCTTGTAAGCTTAATTTTAATTTCATGGCCATTTCAGTGGAAGTGAATTTTAAGCAGGGTTGTGGAAAAAACATGTTTTATTTTTATTTAGAACTGCCTTTTATATCTTAAATTGGGGACTTTTTAAAAAATTAAGCTAGCTCTGGTTGTAAGGATAACTATGTGTGTAATGTTGCCATACTACAAAAAGTTTAGGGGTCATTCCACAGTATTTGTGCGTTACGTACGGGACAATTCACAGCAAAAGTTTAAGACATTTGCAGTGTTTTCAATATCAAAACCTATATGAGGAAGTTTGCAATTATTTTTTATTTAATATATACCACTTCAGCTTAATTCCTGCAAAATTTCTTTTTGTTTGGGACAATAGTTTTTTTTCTAAAAATCAATTAATTTGTGTTACGTACGGGACATCACAAAAACCTTTTTTAAAAGTACCTTCAGCAATTCCCATTTTGCTCTGAAGTTATTATATATTTTCAAAAAAAAATTTTTTGAGTAGAAGCAGAAATATACATTTTATAATTTACCTTTTAATTCATATTTTTAAATTGTGTCATTAATTGATGAGGGCTAATTATCTCCGTTGCGTACGGGACAAGGCTGTTTGTTACGTACGGGACATGTGAATTGAAGTAACAGTAACCAGGAATTGTGAACTTAAATGTAATACAAATGTTTATATTATGAATTTAATAGCTCTATTAACATTCAAACTTATTTTTAATTATAGAAATTATAGCAATTAATGATTTTTTTAAGTATTTTAATTGGTATTATATTAATTAGGATTTTCCTTACATAGCTCCATTTAAAAAAAGTATAAACATTCAAAAATGAAATGCATGTTTTATTCAAGTCCCAGAACATAAATTATAACTTCTATTTCATCTAATTGGTAAAAAAAAAATTCCCGGCTTTTAACCCATTAAGGACGGTTGGTAAGAAAAGCTGCCACGAGACATTTCATTTTTAACTGACCCTAATAGAGGCATTAAAAGTTTAAATGAATGATAACTGTTTCTAAAGAATGTATTTGTTCAGATAAAAATAGAAATTTATACATTCCATGGTGTTTTTGTGGTGGAATTGCGGCTCAAATTAGAACGTTTTACCACGTTTTGGAGATTGCAGGTAGATCACTTAGAAATTAGAAAACGCTAAAATAATCCTTTCTATAGTTTTTGTTATTTTTTTTATTGTGGCATTATTATTACAAGATTCCTTTCTAAATATTGTTACCAATTATTGTTAAAATGATAGTAGTATTTAAATTGTCAATAATAAGGCTTTTTATCTACTCGCAGCTTTTCCTGCCAACCGTCCAATATCTAGTTTTTAACGAGGAGATGGGTTATCTTCAAAATTTTCTGTGGGGAATATGATATCTGGATATGGTGATGATGATATATAGTAATTCTGATGACTTAGACACATAATTAATAGCAAGGAACAATAAGAGAAATTAGCTTCTTTTCAGTTAATGAAATAAGCTTCTGAGGTCAAAAAATCTACCCAAAGGTATCCAAAAAAGTGAAAGTTGAGATCAGATAAGACTCCTGAGGCTAAAAAAAATATAAACATGGTTTTAAAATTAAATTTTTTCCATGTTTTAATTGAAACTTCTGCAATTTTGTCCCGTACGTAACAGATTCGTCCCGTACGTAACACTTTTTATTTATCATGCCCACCATCTAAATTAAAAGATAAAATATGTTAATTGAATTATTTAAGAAGCTAGTAACCCAGTTGAAGAGAAAACAAAAAATTGTTCAGCTGTCATAAGTTTTACTGGTTAAAAAATTAAAAACAAACTTAAAATTGTTACGTACGGGACAAGATGAAATTAATGATTGAAAATTTGCAATTAAATATTTTTAAAACTTGTTTCTTAATATTTCATTTAATGCAACTATCAAAAAGGTTTAATAAAACATAAAAATTTTGAAACAAAATAAAATATTTTTTCATTTAAAAATTAAAATGTAATGTCCCGTACGTAACGCATTTTTCCCACTTTGTTTCAAACAAAATGCTTTATTTTTTGTTAGGTTAAAAATGGAGATTTTCTGTTGATGAACTTAAATAGAAGAGATTTCAGGCTTTAATTTGATGTATAACACTTAATTGTTTTCTTAAATTTTTTTTCCAAGCTTGTGAATCCAAATACTGTGGAATGACCCTTAGCTAAAAAAGTGTAGAACCAAGGTACTATACTTACTCCTATAATATATAAAAGTATAGTACCATTCTCAAGAACACAGCTATATGATTTAATCTTTTAATCTGGAAATTTTTTTAGTTACTAAAATCATCAAAGGAACAAAATTTCAAAGATTTGAATGGAAAGTAGAATTCCGTTGCAATCAATGCTGTAATGACAGAAGAGATTGAATTGTCAGGGCTTATGACAGTGGAGGGGGAACCAGTTTGAATTGAATAGGAGGCAGAGTTTGCGGAGAGGTGTTTGAGAGTATTCTCAGCACAACTTGGTTTCCAGCAGTTGTAAATTGCAAGGTCTGTCTAGGTTTTTTGAAGAGGTACCTAATTTGTGAAAAAATTCTGCAAATTTGTGAAAGTTTTAGTACAAAATTAACAAAAATATGTACATAATTTTTTAAACATCAAAAACAAAAGAAAATTTAGTCAAGAATGGCTAAAAAATTAACAATTAAGATAATATAGCTTATTAGGGGACTTTCTTCTCAAAAATGTATTTTGTGGTACCTTTTTCTCTAAAACTGAATTTGTGAAAGTACCTATTTATCAAATGGTGAATTTGTGAAGGTACCGCCAAATGGTAGTAAAATTTCCCTGACAGACCACTGAATTACTTTAATTGTAAACAGTAAATTATCTAGATCTTTAAATTTTATTGAATTCTTTTTTTCATTTTCTATTGCTTATTGTAGTATTGAATAATTTATTTGAAGGATAAAATTGAATTTAAATTTTCCTGCTATTGACTGCAGTAACATTTAATTCTTTAATTGACATAGTTAGACAAAACAAAAAACTCTCTGCGCACAAAAATTCCATCAAATATTATCGGCAAACTAGTTAGTGCCCCTATTCGTTTGAATTTTGACTTCAAAACATAATGACAGTCTTATTGTTTACCTAAATACTGTAATAATGCTTCATAAGCAACAACAGCAAGAAAAAATCAATTTATTTACCAAAAATGTAAATTATTTGAAAAGATTTTCTGCAAAATTCTAAAACTAGCTGCGTGCGCTCCTATATTATCCAAGTATGTTAATTGAATTTCCTTTTTGTTTTAACTAAATGTGCTGCTAGTCATTTACAATTTTAAAATGTATGAATATTTGATAATTTCTGTTGTGATATTTTACTTATGCTATGTTTTATGTTTTTAACAAACATTTGAAGGTATTTTTGAAGCGTATACTAAAATGCGTTATTAGTCAGGGAAATTTAGTTATTGGTCAGGGAATTTTGAGATTGATAATCACTAGACACCCTGAATTAAGTCATTTAAATCATTACTCGAAAATGACTAAAATATAATTTTTCTCGGATGGCTCGTTATGATCTCCGTGATTGCCTAACCTCTGCATACTTGCCTATATCGCTCGTCAATTACTGAAATGAGTAAAAACTCAAACAAATACAGGAACTTCATTTCAAAATGGAGCAAAGAGGCTGAATTCTCATCTGGAGACAGGAGGTCATTAAAATTAGGGACCAACCTTGCATTTTTTTTTGAGTGAACTTGTGTACACAAATGTGTTTTGGCTACAGATTCATAACAAGTGATTTTTTTAATGATTAATTACTTTAGTTTTTCCATTCAGTAAGGGATATTCTCGGAAAAAAAAGTTAAGTGAACTCCTGTTTTTCAATCATTTGCAAGGTTTTAAAATTGCTGAAAACTGATAAGCAGTTATGAAGCACTATTTTTTTATATCAATAGTTCTTATTAGAACCTTAAATTTTTTTTTCAGGATGCACGGAAAGCTGCTTGTGACACCACCCTGGTTCAAGCTACTGCTAACATGGAACCAGTTGGTAGGATTCAAATGCGTACTAGACGCACACTTAGGGGTCACCTAGCAAAAATTTATGCCATGCACTGGGGATCAGATTCCCGTTACCTTGTATCTGCTTCACAAGATGGAAAGCTCATAGTCTGGGATGCTTACACAACAAATAAGGTTTGTACCTTCCAAATTTATTTTTGGGCACTTATGATGTGGCCAGTCATACTTGTTTTCTGTGATCTTACTTAAGCCAACTTACTTTTCATGTTTTCATAAATATTTTACCTTATAGGTTCATGCTATTCCTCTGCGTTCAAGTTGGGTCATGACCTGTGCCTATGCTCCTTCAGGTAGTTATGTAGCCTGTGGTGGTCTTGATAATATATGTTCCATATATAGTCTCAAGACTCGAGAGGGCAATGTTCGTGTGAGTCGAGAGCTTCCAGGCCATACAGGTTATTTGTCATGCTGTCGATTCTTAGATGATAACCAAATTGTTACAAGCTCTGGCGATATGACTTGGTAAGTAACTTGATGTTATATTTGAAAATACTCCTTTAAAATAAAAAGTCAATTCAATTAATATCCTGCCAGACATGCCAACTCCTCTGATCTGACCAGAGTTTCTCTGTTCTGTAATTGTAAATCCGCTTGCTCCACCAAACTCAAATACTCCACTTTTTAACGTTTTTTTAGGATTTGGAACGGTCTCAAAATTTTAATGATTTGCTGTTTAGCCCAAAAATGGAATAGATAATTTTATGATTGATTCAACCTTTCAGAGAAGTAATCCATCAATCATAAAAATGTTCTGTATCAGTGAAGTAAATATAACAAACATCAAGTAAATCTTTATTTCCACTGAATCATTTTATTTATGAATTTTATTGCTGCCATCTCCAGTATTTCATTAAAACACCAGCTTTGGGCACACATAAATACTGTGTTAGGTTCTCATGACCAAACACCATATGCCTCTTTGTGTGGCCCTCTTCTACCTCCTTGTATGGTGCCCATGTAAAAAAAATTGTATAGAGTGTAGTTGCTTTTTTAGCTCTAATGTGATGATTAATAAGATGGTTTAGACAAGTTTGGTTAGATGGTTTTTATGACCCTTAGTTTTATTGCTCAAATTCAGTCAATTAGCATTCAAAAGGAAGGTCGTCCTCGCACGGGAGTGTTGAGGAACCCCCAAACCACACAAAGAGCTCCACCTTTTCCTTTGTTTTTTTATCTACCCTTTTTTCTGCAGGTAAGCTTTTGCACCTTGAAATCGAGTGTTGTAAAAGTTTAAATTGACCTAAAGCCTGCTCCATACAAATCTGAACTTAATTTAAAAGTTAACTATGTTATCTAATGTAATTTTTACAATTGTGATTTTGTTCCTCTTATTCTAACTTTTATTCTAGTACTTAAGTTCTTTCCAAGTTAAACTGCTGTGTTAAGAGGAAAATATTCAATATTTTTTAAATCTTTTAGTGCATTGTGGGACATTGAAACTGGGCAACAGTGTACTTCATTCACTGGACACACTGGTGATGTCATGTCATTATCTTTGTCACCCAACATGCGAACATTTGTATCGGGAGCCTGTGATGCCTCTGCTAAGGTACCCAATTCTGACTTTTAAGTTCAGTTTTGATGTTGTAATAAATATTAAGCTACATTTAAAATGTTTACTATTTATTAAAGATAGGGGAAATAAAGTGTAAACTGTGCTAATAAAATTCAAAAGTAGACATCTGAATAAAAGTTCCTTGTTGGTGATAG
Source organism: Tetragnatha montana (assembly GCA_963680715.1). NCBI lineage: Eukaryota > Metazoa > Arthropoda > Arachnida > Araneae > Tetragnathidae > Tetragnatha > Tetragnatha montana. The sequence goes on along the minus strand of OY796676.1, from coordinate 15,524,226 downwards.
GTTTAAGTGCTAGTTGGAAAAAGCCTGTTAAAGTAACGAGACATTTTTAAGAACATTTTCTGATTTTAAGATTTTTTTCCTATATTCAGTTTATATATATTCAGTTTTTCCTATATTTCCTGTATGATTTCTTTATAAGATTCAGTTAATTAAATATAATATTCGCCTTAAAGTTGAGTTATTGAATCTTAAGCTAAAGATCCATCCATGGGTGAAAGTTTTTTGTCTAGAGATGGAAATTCATCTTGACAATTTTCTTTAGGACATAATGGGACATAGAAAAATTAATCTAGAAGTATTGGGGAAATAATAAAAGCATTGGTTTCAATAAAAAGGTTTAATGGAATTCTGTTCTGAGAAAATTTGCTATTTTACCCATGGATCCATCTAAATCTGTAATTTAAGGTGATATTTTTAAGGAAAAACTGGTCATAATTATCTACAGATCTGTTAATTAATTAACTGAACCTTTAACCTACTTTTTTTAATGTTTTAAATTGTTACTTTTAGTGGTTGAGTGCTTATTTATATAATTTATTTTCTTGTAGCTCTGGGATATTCGAGATGGCATGTGCAAACAAACATTTCCTGGTCATGAATCTGATATCAATGCTGTTACTGTAAGTAATTATACTATCTTTTCTTGAGGGCTATAGCCCCAGTGTCACTTTCATATTTCAGTTTAGCATTTGTCATGAGAACTAAGTTACATCTTAAACTTTAAATAAAGCTACTCACACTCACCCCTCTGTCTTAGTGTGCAACTTGTCCCTTCTTTCAAGCCTAATCAATAATTTCTTAAAACCTTTTTTGGGAATTTTTATCATAAATTCATATTTGAAACATTTGGGATGCCAACTCTCTTTAATCTCTTCTTCTTCTCTTTAATAATGCTCTTTATCTGATTCAATGTGAAAATCATTTAATTACTTTACACTAGGTATCATAATTAAACAATCATACAGTTAAAATAAATTTAGTCATAGTTCATCTTTAAAAATTTCATGATTTTGGAAAGTGAATGTACTGCAATTTTTATGCTATCTTCTGGCTTATGAGAAAGATTTTGTGAAGTTGTAGATCTTCCTAAGGATTTAACTGCCTTCAAATACTCAAATTTTCATAAAACAAAAGACATTATTGTTATTAGAAAGTTAAAAATTAGGAATACTTGGCTAGCTAAATGTCTTCAATTTAAAGCATTGATCATTGTGCAATTTTTTCCTCTTAAACTTTTATAAAAATTTAACTTTTTAATATAAAGTTTTAAGTAATCCAAATATTTTTGGCATTCCCATCAGCTTTGAATTATTCAAGTTTTTCTGTATAATTAATTCAAACTTCTTTTTGCATTTGTTAAAAAGTAAATAAAGTGTGTTAATTTTTTAAAAATATTTTTCAGTTCTTTCCAAACGGATATGCATTTGCAACAGGCTCTGATGATGCTACTTGTCGTCTCTTTGATATCAGAGCTGACCAGGAATTAGCCATGTATTCCCATGATAACATTATTTGTGGAATAACATCTGTTGCTTTCTCAAAGAGTGGAAGGCTTCTACTTGCTGGTTATGATGATTTCAATTGTAATGTGTGGGATTCTATGAAGGCTGAGCGTGCTGGTAAGTGAAACACTTTTTTTGACACATTGTTGTAGTTTCTTTTCTTTTTCGATATTCAAGAAACTGTTAAGCATTTCCTTAATATTTTGGGTAGAAGCTACACCTAGTGGGAGACTAAAAATAATTGTAAGTAGGATTTTACAGTCTCCAAGTTGGCTTTTAGTGCTCCAAGTGATGAAATAAGATAGTTTAAAAAGAGATAAAAACAAAAACTTCAATTTAAAAAATGTGCCACATTGTAGAGAAAGTGTAAAATATTGAGAGTGCAATTTGCCTTTTTTCTGTTCTAGAAAAGGGTTTGTTCATGCATATTTTTTCTTCCATCATATTATCCATTGTCAAAAAAAACTGAGGACCAAGCTTGCTCGGGAACTAAACATTAGGGTCTCGTGTTAGGCTGGTCTCCAAGAAAACGTGGGCATTGTAGACATTGCCCCCTCCCATTTAATGTTGTGCCAGTGAGGTTTTTTAAATTTTTAATAGTTTCAGTATATTCTTTAAAGAATCACAATTTTAAAACTAAGCATTTGTTTGTGCTGTAACTGTTTTCAACTATCCTTCTCCCTGAAATCATCTGTTCAGGTCTTAACTGGTAAGTTAATTCTAGTTTCTGTGAGTTAGATCAATTAAAAAAGTAACCAAGCAGTTTCAAGATTCCTGTTTAAATATAACTTATTCATAATAATTTTTAATTTAACATTCATCTGTACTTTCAATGGCCATCCACTGTTACAAAATAATTTTTTATTTCTGTAACAAAGAAATGTTTGGAAACATTGCTGTTAACCTTTTATGAATTTTGAGTCAACAAAAGAAACATGATGTATGGTCATGGGTGTCACTCTTCAGTTCTGAGGACAGAATTCCATCTTAACAGTTCTGAGAATGGAATTCCATCCCTGGTTTAGTAAAATTGGGAACTGATCGGCAGCTATTTCTACTGAATTTCTGCAATAACTTTGATTATTTTGCCAAAACAAAAATTCCTAGGTCTTGTTATTACAGATCTATAGATTTTTTCTGGTTAAATTTGTAATTTTTTAACTAATCACTGTCAAAACAGTTTTTATTGGAATCACGCCAATACCACATCATTTTAATACTTTTTAAAACCAGGCAACCAGTTTTTGAAAATTTTGTACACTTTTTTTTTTTAAAAAAAAGTCTGAGTAAAATGATTAACTAAATAGTCCAGTCTTGAAATTTTGGAAGAATGTCACCTATGTGTAGGTAAAGCAGATACATAGAAATGTTTTGGAAAAATACTTTTGATAATTTTTACCAAAAAAACATTACAATTGTGGTTGTTAATGCGTTGTGGTTGTTAACGTGTGCAATCATTTAACTATGCAAATTATGGTTGTTTACTAGTTTTTACCATTGTTCCAGCAAAATGGTTTCGGTAGATAGTTAAAATTGGTGTAGGCTTGTGTTACTCTTCAAGTAAAAGCGCTGCATTAACTCTTTGTCAGGAATTTATGCAGACTTTTCTGAAAATGTTAAATCTTCTAATCATTATTTTGTAAATTCAAAATTGGCATTAAGTTACCATTCTTATAACCATTTTTTGCTAAATACTGTTTTAGGGAAAATAGGGACGAGTTTTTGGTGATATCATAATTTTATCATGTTATTCTTTACAATAATAAGATAACACAAAAATAATCCATTTTTAGAGTGAAAAGAGGACCAAAAATATCTTCTTAACTTGATAGACTTTTTGTGCATGTAGCGTTAATCCTTTATCGTGCCTAAGCATTTACTGAAATACATGCTAACTTCTCTATTTGGCTTGGAAAAAAGTGAAAATTTAACTGTTAATGTGGACCTTACTTCCCTACTGAACCACGTGTTTCAGATTGTAATTTTTTATATCGGGTGGTGTGGTGGTTTATTAAGAGCTAGAAAGCCAAGTGTGTGCTGGTAAGATATTTACCACCACTGGGTTCTTATAACCAGAGTCCTTTTTTTTGTGGAAACAGGGTGCTCTTTTGATGAACAAATTATGAAAGCAAAGCCTATAAAAGATCTTTTTTAGAATGTTAAATACTATGAAGGTCAATTTTTAAGCTAAAATATTTTGTAAGAGGTCCTTAAACATACATAAATTTCTTCTAAACAGACCCCTGCTAGAGATGCACAACTTTTTTTGGAGATGGGCTACTTGCAGAATTGATTGTGTCACGGGGGACAAATTATTAGTTTACTTACTGCCCATTTAAGTACTAAAAGATATTCCTTTTTTTTAGTTAAAGCTAAAAATGTTGCCTTTAAAATAAAGGAGCTTGTTAGAGAGCTAAATGAATGACAATGTAAACAGGTTTAAAACAGCTATTCTCAACTGATGATACATGAGTCTGTGGTCTAGAAGATGCCCAGTGGCAAACAAAAAAATTAAACAAATAAAATTTTGAGCATATTAAATGAGAAAGTCATGAATTTAAAATAAACTAAAAAGGCATGAAATCAATATAAACTAATTAGGTGATCAATCCATGTCGTCATCAGGGGGCTTCCACAGATTGATCACCTCTGAGCCTTTTCTAATGTATATTACTCTTACATACGTAAGGTTTATCTTTAAAATTAGAGTTTAGATGTATTAAATGAGAAATGATTAAATTACATTCATGCCATGGACTTTCAGCTCTTTATTTGGGCGGGGGTCCAAAGACTCAGGGATGCAGAATATGTCCGATCCGGCGATCTAGGATCGGGGGAAATTTTAGCCATCTGGGGAAATTTTGTGGAAAGTATACTATTGAATTCAATTTTAAAGATAAAAAAAATGCTTAAAATTTATTTAAAAAAGGTTTTTTCTTATCGGGCGATTTCATGAGGCTCTATTTCCAGAATTTGCCTGATTTTTTTTGTCCGTATCGGTGCGGCTCGCATGGCAAATGGACCCGCTAAACGAACAAACGCATCATCGCAATTATTACTAGCGATATCCTAAGGACAAAAAATAGGACTTTTAAAACTTATACTTGTATTAGTTTCATTAAAATCTTAAGTATCTTGGTTTTAACAAAATAAGTCTATCGGTTTTAAAGATAGAACTTTTATTTTTAACATTTTTTTTTGATACCGACGATAATTCTGAATTTTTGTAGGTCTTAATCACTTTTTAAAATTTTGGTATGGATTGGGGGAAATCTTGGAAGTAAAATCACTTTCTGCATCCCTGCAAAGACTCATGTTTGAAATTAGTTTTTGAAAAACTGGTAAAATATATTAGACTCCGCTTAATGTGATTGCAATTGGCCAAGATTAAGCTGATAACATTATCTGATTGATAAAAATAAGCGATTTCATATTAAAAAGCAGCAAACAGTGTAACTAGAGTGTGCTTTAAAATCAAAATTGTGTAAACATAATTAATGTATTTAAAACAATTTTACACTATGTACTTGGCAACTTAAAATTTTTATTTTTAGGGGGAAAACATAAGAGTAGTCCAATTGATAAAATAAAATAATTGCTTACTTTATATATTTATGTAACACCTCACCAAAAAAAAACTATTTGAGGGTTGTTTGCCTGTCTTTCATTTTTTTGAGGCTTATCTCTCTCCATTATATCCTTCCACTCCATTAAACCACTCGAATTAATCTGAATTTCAGTAAACAAGGGACAAATCAAAACTGCAAGGTGCAGGCAGCTTATGGTGATATCCTTTTATCAATCACAAGCATGGATTCTGGTCTCCCTTTAACCATTTTCTTTCAATGTATGCGGAGCATCAAATGTTTTCTTTTTCTTACAATCAAATCGTAACGGTACAACTGACTCGTACTGAGGTTTAGAAAAAAGAAGTGCTGGAAGCTCTAGGGTGGGGCAGATGTTAACTTGTAAAAATTGACCCTACAAAATGAAACTCGAAAGTGGGTGTTTTTGAAGGGATATGGATAAATTTTGATAACATTAAGCGGAATGTGGATCCCTTAAAACAATGTATTTTACATTAAATCAAACAGAAATGGAAAAATAGAAAATTTCAATAACATTAACCATGATCACATTAAGCGGAGTAGACTATAAGAGATTTTGATTAAGGTATATTTATAAAGTAAGTGCTGGAGAAATTACTGCAATGGGGATTTTTGTAGCATTTTACTTTTGATTTAAAAACTGAGAATAATAATACATGATTCATTGTTAAATAAAGTTTAGCTGTTTGTTGATAAGTTTGAGATAGGAAATCTTGGCATTAAAATGTATATAAATGATAATTTTCTGAAGGTTTTTTAAAGCACTCCCCTTGTTCTGCTGAGCTGCTGGTATAAAATAAAATCAAGACAGGTGTTTTGGCAGATATATTTTGAACCATAATGCTTGATAATGAACCTAATTTTCTATGATAGGGTTTTTGTATGAAGCAAAGAATCTCTTATAAGATGACACGACCTTGGAAACTAACTTCAGGTTCAAAATTGATAGGTTTGTAGTAGTACACCCCAAGGGTATCTTCTCCTGGCCATAGTACAAAGTACAACACACTAGCCAGTAAAACTCTTAAGTTTTACCTATCACTTATTTATTACTTAATTTCATTACACTCATCCACAACGGAACAGCCAAGTCAGCAGCCTACTTGCTTTCTGACTCAGGGACCTGGGTTTGGTCTTACCTTTGGTTATAGTCATTTGAATTCATCACTTTTCAAAATAATTCAAATATATTACATTATTTATGTTTATTGTTCAACTTAAAACAGAATTGACATTAAATTAATATTTTACTTTTAAAATTATTTTTAAATATAATTAATTTAACTTCTTTTGTTTGTTAAAGTTGAATAAATAACAAAAACATTTTATGCATTTTATTTTTGAAATAATTTTTAACAATAAAAAAATTAAAATTATACAGTAGACCCTTTCTCACCAACCCCTACATTACAAAGACCAGTATAAAAATTATTGGTTGCCTTAACAGTTCTAATTTTATTCCTTGTAACCTCCTTATGCTATAACGACTGAATATTGTTGATCCCATGAGGGGGTTGCTCTAACAAGGTTCTACTGTAATTTTCAGTAAGTAAGTCAAGGCTTGTGTAAGTTCATTTTCAGGTAGGATTTAACCCGGGCCAGTCAGTTGGGAAGCAAGTAATACGCTACCGACTAAGTTATTCTGATTTCAATGAAAAAGTGAATTTGTTAATGTTAATAAATTAGTGAGGGAGGAAAGAAACTTTAAGGGGATTTTTCTCTAGGTCTACTAGCTAGTGCATTGTACTACTGCTAAGAGAGGATATCCTTGGGGTGTACTCCAAACCTACCTAGTTTGAACCCACAGTCAGTTTTCAAGGTCATGCCATCTATTTATTAATAAGATTTTTAATTGCAAAGGGTGGTCGACAAAGGTTCCAATTTTAGGCTTAGTGGACTGTTGACTTCAAGAGTTGGGATCCACTGGATTAAAAAAAGATTTTTTTAATTAAGATATTTGCAATGATCGGACATCTATCATGAATAGTTTAATTTTCTAAAGCTTTTTTTTCTTTGGTATTAAGGTTTCATGGTTCTAAAGAAGTTACTTGGTTTCAGGTGTTCTGGCTGGTCATGACAATAGAGTAAGTTGTCTTGGAGTAACTGAAGATGGCATGGCAGTTGCCACTGGATCCTGGGACAGCTTCCTCAAGATATGGAATTGATGCTGAAACAAAACATATTTCCTGGACCAGTTATTTGTTGTTTACACATGAACACAGTAGTGTTGCTTCCTGGCCTTCTTTTGTAACTTTACATCTAGCACATATTGAGCCTGAGTATGTGTCGTGAAGAAATTTCCATTCGTATGTGTGAATTGGCGTTCATATAAAGACGTGCATGTTTATATCTATATCTGTGAATGAGTGATCTAAAACAGCTACCAAATCTCTTAATGAAGGTCCTTTTACTTTTCTCATGCTGAATTACAGCTCTGTCTAGTCATACTCTGTCGCAAACTGCCTGGAGCACAGTGGCTCAGTGCACGGTGCTTGCTGTCTTTTGCTTGCATAGTATTCACTTGACAGTTCTATTAACTTATTGCCCAATATGCTATACTTTAATTGTAAGCTTCTAGGAAAAGTTTGCTGCATATAGAATCAATTTTACTCAGGCTCCTTTTACTGGAGCCCTGAAACACTATCTTGTGTCCGCTTGGCAAGGGGTCAGACTGAGCCCCGGCTGCACTCTTGCTCATCCGACACGCACCATAGCTGTTTTTAACAATGAGGGGGTTGGTTCTATATGCATCCTGCATGTCTTTCAGCCAGTGGTTGCACTGTCACCAAAGACATGCACTGTTTGTATTAAATTCTATCCCAGGCTTTAAATAAATGTATTGTTGTAACCTTTTTGTGAAATCAGTTCTGTTTTTGAGTGCTAGATGTGGATTCCATTTGTAAATAATGTGAATTCGTTCTTGTGGTCAAATCACATAATCTAGTTCATGACTGTCGATGATGTTAAGGAGAATAATCCCCCCAACTGCACAGTTTCACTCCTCTTGGGACCATGAAGATGACGTGGAACTTGCCCAATTTATTCACTGCTGAAGTATATTCCAAGTTGGACTCAACTTGCAGACCATGAAGTCTGTAACTGCCAATGCAGTGGTAAGAAGGTTTACATATGAAGCAGGATATACAAGGACTTGTCTCTTTAGATGCTCCTGTGCTGTAACAGTACACACTACACTATTTATAGTCTGGCTCTGTTGAAAATTTACTACCCTGGTTTAGAGATGACATCGATCACACAACTGTTGGGAAGGTCTGTTTCCCGAAGTAGTAGTTTTGTATTAATCGTATAACAGCTGCATCTGCCAAGGTGGAAACCTGCTGTCAGCCCCAGAGGCTGACAGCGGTGGTTTTGCACCAACTAAGAAAACCTGTACATTTGAGGAGAGGAGGCTCTGTGGCACACGGGTCCTGGCCTGGGTGTAGTTAAAACTTTAATCAGGGCCTTAATTACAGGATGCTGCTGCTGCTCTAATTTAATATACTTTTTGGTGCGTATGGTAATTTCCACTGTGACTGCACTTTCAAGTGATCTATCACAAAATAATGGTGTTTCTTTTCTGGCTGCTCTTATTTAAAAACAACAAATGTCTATATCATTGCTTTTTCTTCTTAAGGATGGAAAGGAACTACATTGTAGGATCCTGTGTTTATATAAGTAGGAGTAGGAAAATTGTAGCAGCCATTGTCAATTTCAAATTTTACTTAATTGTTTTGTTTTCGTTGTTGCTCCTGTTAGCCAACTAGCATTATAGCTCAGAGCATGCAACCTCTTGTGTGTATAGTATTAATTCCTTGTGGTGTCATTCTCTGCAGCTCTCGTTGAGAGCAGCCCCTGGAAATACTGTTCTCTGATATATTGGAAAGTGTATTTCCTGTTCATACATATTCGAATCTTCCTGTGTACAAATGAGCTGTGCATGTCAGCTTCATTTTATTTTCGCCATTGTCAGTGTGAGAGTCAAATTTGAGTCTAGTTGTGTTTTGTCAGTTATTAAATCGTATGTAATTTAAATTGGTGAATAAAGCTGTTTATCTTTACATCTTGCATATATCTGTCATTTCTTGTGGGTGGAGACTTGTGGTCATAAAGAAAGCTTCTTTTGGCTTTTCAAAAATGAAACTTTGCATTGTAAGAGATACTAACTTGACAGAAAGATGGTTTTTCCTTCTAACATGACTGAAATTATACAGTGGCACATGCATGTTAGTTGTGAAGATAACTAGTATTCACTCTTTTAAATTTAATTACAGTTTGGGTGAATTTGGAATTATTAGTAGCTAGCACAAAATATGAATTAAGGTTTTTAATATTTCTCTCTTGCAGCCAAATTAAATCTCACAATTAAACTGAATTGGCTTAGGGAGTATGTTTGTATTCAGTACAAAATTTATTAAGTAAGTTATAACTTATTTTGTGAAATCTAGGATGTAAGCAGTTAAAACAATTTCAAATTGGTATTACTCATTGAGTTTATATTTTGTTATATTTCTTTTAGTTTTTAATTGCAAATTATATATGGGTTCTGATGGACTGATGGGTTTTGGAAAATAAATTTTTTTTGTGTAAATATTGCTTTAGTATATTATTATTCAGTATATAGTTGTAAATAATTGTCTTTATTTCACACACATAACTAATAAAATGAGTTTCTCTTACTTGAAGAGTTTATTTCTTGAGTTGCAAAATTTTAAAAGATAACTAAAACATTGTTTTGAGGGAAGAATCTTCAGTGAGTGAATCCTTTTCTGGAATCTCACTTATTCATTGTAAGAATTTTCTCTTGCAACGAAGTGTTGCTGTAAATTATTTATAAGAAAAACAGTGGTAGGCTCTCTAGTATAAAACAAATTGTTTATTCATTCACCTGTTTTTATTAGTTCCAAACTCGTACACTTGAATCCCATGAGCCTGTTACAAGTGTCATTCCATTGTCGGGCATACTTAGTGAAGCGACGCGATTTTCGTGTCCTGTTAGGCAACCTGTCGAAAGATGTTATTTAGTGAACACAAAATTATTCTAAATAGTTAATACTTTTTAAATTTCCAAAATGCTTCCTCCTTTCAAGTTCCTTAATTTTCTTGAAATTCTTTGAATGATTATTTTGCTCACATTGAATTTTGAGTTTCTTTCTATCTTACGACACTTTATAAAACTGAAAATACTTAAATTTACGTCAGGTCCTAGTTTGTTAAAATTTGCTTACCTCCTCTTTTCTATCTTATGAACATGCAATTGATTTTTCCTTAAGTCATAAAACCCTATCATTATCCATATTGTTAAATTAAGTAAAGAGTTTTAAGATATCAGGAAGTTGTGTTATTAGGTAATCTAATCCTTAGCAATATGCAAGAAAAACTAAATTTGAAATAAATAAATCTGGATATTTAAATAAAGCTATTTTGACTATAAATTACTAGTTGAATTACTTCTACTTAAAGTGATGTGTAATTATGATTCTTGTAGGTTCTTAATAGGTTACGTGTGATTGTTACATGACGATTAAACATTACTACTTTTGTAGATTTAAAAAAAAATTATTCAGAGGTGGTTGGGAAAATATTTGACATAAAAAGGGGTTCGGCAGAGCTACTCGTTTTTGGCCGAGGAATTTCGCCCAAATGCTCTACACATCATCATTTCTAGCTAGTGGGGGCCCCTTCAAGGACCGATATACTTAAAATCCGGTCTTGCCGAGAGGCCCTCCCTCCGAAAATGTGGGCGCTCTGCCTTACCGTTGTGTTTGGCTTTGAGTGTGTCCCAGGAGTGCACCGTAGAGTCGTCTGAGCCGCACAGGATGACCCTGCCGCTGGTGGAGAGAGCGCACGAGGTGAATCCGCTCTTGTTCGAAGGGGTCTGATACTGTCCTATCTGCTGGTCGGCCCTGATGTCGAACAGTCGGGCAGTTTTGTCGTCCGAACCCGTACCGAAGTAGTAGCCGCTCGAATGGAACTGTAAGGAAGTGTTGATCAAAGGAAGCCCGTTGAAACTGCTACTTGAAGAGTTGAACTATCTATTCTGTCTGAGAGATGTAACCCCCGAAATGCGAAAAATTTCGTTATTGAATCATGGGTAGCGATCAATAGGACCATAATATCTCGCTACTCTAGAAACTGTATGCCTAATGTGACCAGATTTTTCGAACTAAAAATCAAGACACTAGACCAGAGGAGAGGTTCTCAAACTGTGGGTCGCCAGTCAGTGTTTAGTGGGTCGCAAAAAGATTTTGAATTTTCTTAGGAAATGATGTTGTAACTGCAATTTATCCCAGATTAATAGAGTCAAATTTCAAAAATCTCTGGGGGAAGACCCCCTAGACCGAGCCCCCTTTCTTATTGTGGAGCTCATTGTTCCTCCCACAATCAAACAATTTGATACTCAAATCTTTCTTTTTAATTTTCTAAAAAAGTATATTCTCTAATACATGCATATAATTTATTACTGTAACAAAATAGGTGCAGTGACCAAATCCCCCACGCATGAAGCTAAAGTCCTGTAGGACGGTATGGTAAAATTAACTGAAGATGCGGTTGGTCCCGAAAAGTGGGTCGCAATGTTAAAAAGTTTGAGAACCCGTGTACTATACCTACTTACCCCTAGACTACCACTTACTAGGGTTTTTTTCAGAGGTTTAAAATGTAACCGAACTGAAGAATTTTATGTTACACTTAAGGAAATACATTTTACTTGGGACACAACCATGCCCGTGCCGTGTAACAAAACATTTGTTTCGGTGGGAGGAGGGGTTGATTAAATATTTTTAGACACTAATTTCCCACACTCAAAATAAGGTGAATGTAAGCTGTTAAATTCGTAAAAAAAATATAACTTACATCACTTTACTTAGTTCTTAGGGGTCTAGGGGCCCTCTTATTGAGAATTTTGTAAATTTGGCTTTTAAAGAATGTTTGGACAGACCTCTGCCTTTCTACGCTACATAATTTCAAGGAAAGAGACAGTACAAAAGTGTGATAAAGAATTTTAAAAATAACTTCTGACGCACTAAAGTGTTTAAAAAAGTCTAGTTAATTTGTATTTTCTAACGTTTGGCCGAACTTAATCAGAAAAGCGGGACAGTCCCGCCAAAATCGGAAGTTCTGTGGTCACATTAAATGCACCCCAAAGGTCTTAATATCCGCCAATTCTCCACTTCTGCTAGTGATTTTTTCACTCATTAAATTCCTAAGTAGTGCTCTGCATCATCTTTTCGTTGAATGAGTCAACAGAATGCTTTGTCTTGACTTAACTTTAATTTAACTTAACTTAAAAGAATTTACTGGTAATGATGAGAATCCAATGGCATTTTCAGTAATTATTTGCCTAAATGACATTTTAAAAATAGTCTGTATTTTTATATGTTCAATTTTGCTAATTGTCATAGCTGACTTCAAAAATAAAAGGTTATGAATATTTGAAAATCATACTCACACAAACTGAATTGACATCTGAACCGTGGCCATAAAATGTTTGTTTGCACTCTCCATCTCGAATATCCCAAAGCTTTAAAATAAATCAAGATATGGTATAACTTGAACAAGTCAGTTTTATGTTGTAAATGTTTGAAACAACACATCTATGAAAAAAAATTTTTCTTACCTTTACCGTTCTATCTACTGAACCAGTCACAAAAGTAGTTTTGTCTGGGTGCAGAGACATACTGATCACATCACCAGCATGACCAATGCATTCTATTTCCTTTTCGTTCTTCTCTAAGTCCCACAGCATTCTAAAAGCACAAAATATACAACGAGGAATCCATTTTATGTGTAAAAAGACAAAATAAATTATCAGCTTCTGTGCTTGAAACAATAAAAAATCAAGGTCGTATCCAAGGGGAGGATTACGGGTTCAGCCTCCTATAGGGTGAGAGTGAGAGTTAAGGGTTTATCTCAAAAGTTATTTCTGGGGGGGCAGGCACCTTATTTTTGTTCCGGACTCAAGTCTTAGACATAAAACAATCAGGCGCGGATCCAGCACGTCTCCAAGAGGGGGCGGGACTTTTTCAGACCATCCCCTTTATCTTTTGAGAAAAATGTCAAAATTTTGGGAATTTTCTAAAAAGTAGCACTCAAGATCCCCGCTTTTGGTACCGCTGGGGGGTATGAGGATCCTCCACCCCCTGGATCCACCACTGAAAACAATAAGTCCCATCCTGACGAAAATCCTGCATTTGCTTCTAGTAAAAAAATAATCGTATGAATCCCCCCAAGAAACAACAACCTTTAGCATAGATTCCAACTAAAATATGCAACTTATTAATTTAATTCTCCATCCATTTGAAACAAAAATATAACAAATTACAGGAATTGTCTGAGCAACTATTAAATTTCATTTAAAGATAGCTACTTACATTTTCATATCGGCGGAGCCAGTGATTAATTTATCATCTTCTAAAAATCTGCAGCATGACAGAAAACCTTCAAAGCCCATCAGTTCTCTCCTGATTTTGGCTGTTCCAGAACTGTCCCTGGAATTGACGTCATAAACGGTGCACATATTGTCCATTCCTCCGCAAGCGACGAAGTTTCCTGATGGAGAATATGATGCTGTCATAACCCAGCTGGATTGCAATGGAATAATTCTTACCTGTGAAACAGCATTTGATTATGTTCAATATCGGTTAGGCCTTCTCCAAAGAAATGTTAGTAGGCCAAATATTGTTTCGGAGTAGTTTTTAAGTTCGTAAATGAGCTCAGGAGTAAGTAACACTCCATTTAAAGCAGAGAGAGAGAGGTTATAAAGGTCAGGAATAAGTAAAAAGAAAATTGTCGGAACAAAGTTCCAGTCAGGGATATCGTTAGTTATTTTTGAATCTACTCCAAACGTTGACTTCTAGCTACTTTTTAAACCATACTTCCCTTTTGGATTACCCTTGGAGAAACCCTTTTGGATTACCATTTTTCTCAAAGAAATTATAAACATAATTTTTACAGGGTCTTCCGGTCCTCAGTTATTTTAATTAAATTTTGAGCATAAAAAAAGAAATATATTTTCAGGATAAAAATTTCTAAAAAGTTGATGATTTGTTTAACGTTTTCAGTTAATTTAGGCCTTATATCTGTTTCAGAACTTTGCCCGAATATGTTTAAATGCAATACGTACTTTATTTCCAGTCCAAGTATCCCAAATGATGAGTTTTCCATCCAGCGAACCAGAAACTAAATGCCTGAAAATTAAGTCCTTTGAATGCATGAGTTGATTACTACTTTAAAAGTGTACATTGTCAGTAAAGTAGTAAGTAAGCTTTGTATATAGTATAGTAATTAAATAATGAAAATATATTCTCCTAATTTCTTAAAAATTTCAATTTGAGTGTTAAGTTGCAAATAAAATGGAATTCAGTTACCTGTTATCTCCACTATAGTGAACTGCAGTCACTTTTGATAAGTGTCCTTTAAGAATTTTTTTAGTTCTTAGCGGTATTTTTGGTATTTCTGACATATCCCCGCAAATATCTTCTATAGTTTTATCTGCAGCTTCTGCTTGCGATTTCTGAAGTAAAAGAGAGATTCTTCATCAAACAATTTGATTACGTACCATTAATTTATAAATTTTTCTAACTTATTATACCTCGAAAGTCATTCATTCCTACCTCTTAATTGATATTAAAACTTAAATAATTTATATTAATTCGTGATATTAAGACTTTGTTATGCTGGTCGTTCTTGACATAACCTATGCTAATAACAATTCTAAAATTTCATCCCCCCTCATCAAATAAAATTTAAAGCGTTTGAAAAATCTCAAAGTTTGTGGTGAAGTACAAAGTAAATCGAAATTTCCTGATAAAAGAGAGCACTTTATATTGCTCATCAGATCAGCAAATGTTTAACAGGTTTTGAACTCGCACAAAATAACTAAACGTAATGCTTTATTAATATTAATTCTATTAAACAATAAATTTGATGTTAACAAAGATGTCTCACAAGTCAGAAATCGCATTAAATGTTTATATGTGATACATTAGTATACATATTATATTACACGGACTCAAGGAAAAGTTCGCTCTGAGGCTAATTTAAGGAAATTAGCCTCTCTAGACGAGGTTGAAAGGGTTTTTGATAATAATCCAGGTTCTCCTGTAGCTTGAAATACCTCAAATTTTTAATTCAAATAAAAGTATATTTTAAAATTCTGATGAATTCCAATTCCAATTTAATTTTTTAAAAAATCCCCTTATATTTGAGTCACCTTATTTTCTTCACAATTATTTTAAACTCCTTTAAAATATTGTTTTTATATAATATTCTAGAAAAAGTTGGAATATAATAAAACTGAAATGATTTGTTGGACTTACCTTAATTTTGTCTAACAACGAGTCTAATTCTGACTTGAGTTGTTCTTCAGTTTGGTCCTACAAAATAGGCAAAAAGGATATATGGAATATATATATATATATATATGGAATTAAAACTAAATGTTGCTATACGAGCATTGCAAAGCGCCCATTGTATTGAGAAGGAAATTGTATAATGTAATCAAGAAACTTGTCATTAGGTATGCAAGATAAAAACAAAAATAGTGCAATAAGAAAAGTAACCCAAATAATTGAACCGACTACTTTAACCTTTTATCTTCATTAAGAAAAAATTTTCGAAAAATAAATTGTGAAATAAAGATATTTAGTGAGAAAATAATCATTCTTTTTGAAAATCCCCAAAAAAAATAGCTGAGACTTGGCATTCAAAAAGCATCTTTTAGAAAAAAGCACTATAAATATTACTTATGTTGATACATTGTATGTTATTTTACTTTTGAAAAGTTAAAAAAAGGTTTACATTCTAGTGTCATGTAATCAGGGTATCTGCTTTAGCTGGCCGCTAATGAACGAATTATTTTCGTTCTAAATATCTCAGAAAGGCAAAGTTGGTTTGTGGTATGGTCTCCTGTATACCTGGTTATCCATCGATAGAGATTTTTTCAGCATCATGTTCGCTTTCGTTATGGTAGCAAGACTTGGACTGTCACTATCCTTAAAAAGGAAATTAAAATCTTAAAAGAAAACGAAGACCTCAAAACCAGTGGTTCCCAACCGGCCAGTTGCGGCAGCCCTTTCAAAAATTTTTGCACATACGACTTTGCATAAAGTAAATTCAATATATTGAGTTCAAAAATAAATAATATGTATTTCATCGTTTGAAATACATCCTTCATGGGCTAGTCTTCAAGTTGAAAATTTTCTACAATATTAAGGCAAATTTTTTTAGGAATAATTCCCAACCTGCCGCGAACTTGAAAAGGTTGGGAAGCTCTGACTTAATAAAAAAACTAATTAAAAACTAAAATTGGTGAAATAAAATGAAGAAAATCATTGCATTAGCAATACAACGTATAAGAGCTTACATAAAGACATAAAGGTTTCTAAAGATTCCCTTTTTATAGGGATTTTCCGTTTTGGAGCTTATTGTACAATTTTTTCCCTTACTTTTGTCCCTATCTTGCTTTCCCTTATTCACTTAATAGAATAAAGTTATTTATATTTTTTTAAACCCCCATTATTTTATTACTTTAGCTAATTTATTCGTGATGACAATTTTTTATAGTATTCGAATTTTAATTTTTATTTCATAACAAGTTTGGGCGTTATTTTATCTTTAAATCTACCTTTAACTTCATTCATATAACATCTCGCACAACAACACATAATCAAATATGAACGAAACATAAATGATAAGTGTGCGGTACAAGAAAAGTCTTTTATCGTGTCGAGAGATGACTTCGTCTGACACTTGTCAACACATTGTGGCGGCCATTGAGCGTTAGTCGTCCACAACAACGCGCTCCCTAGAGATATTCTCCATTTAATAGAATATTACGAACCGTGAACTAGTTTTTGAATGAAGCATGGCTATTTTTGGCCCACTCAACAGAGACACGAAATGATGGGAGGCTAAGAAAAGATCGATATACCCTTTGGCTTGAACTTGAAAGTTACTAAACGGAGCATAACGTTGGTTTTAGACAGCTGTATGAGAATAACATGTATAATTTGGAAAACTATATATTCATTCAGTCATAATTCTTCTCATGAATTCATTGGCTGGAAATTAGAATAAATAATAATAAAAAAAATTCATGATTAGAGAAAATCCCACTATGATTGCAAATCATAACACTAATAATAATTTAAAATGTCTAGCTGACGTAAATGTCATCATGATTTGGCTACATTTTTAAATACAAAAAATTTCTTGCATAGAGTATTTCTAGTAAAAAATGTACGAAATAGTCATATAAAAATATATTAGTCCCCATCAAAATAGCTCCTTTAAATGTGGGCTTTTACCATGCAATTTGTATTTCACTTAAAGTTCTAAAATTATTTAATGTCAATTTTAATGACCCCTGCTCATGAACTGAAATACTCTGCGCATCTTATCTGCAAGACAGGAAGAAAGAAATACGATAGTATCTCAAGGATTTTAAAAAGAGAAAAAAAAGTGAATCTCTAGTTATCTATCTCGTTAAGGAGTTTATCGGAAAAACAAAGACAGGAGAGGACGAAGAACTTCAAATTACTATGTATGCTCTTTTTTACGGGGATATGAAGGATTAAGATTAATCTTGTTCCCTTTCTTGTTGTAATTCACTTGTTAAAGTTTTAAGTTCATCTATGAAAATGAATAATCTAAGGAATTTAATGGGATAAATGCAACAGCTTAACAATATGCGAGTATTTATATTATAGGCTGTCCTAAATTTTATTGATAGTGTGGATATATAGTAGTTATATTTTCACTTAACTACATATTTTGTTTCAGTTAATTTTTGTGATATTATCGAAGAGTTAATAAACTCTGTTCGTTTTATCCACCTTATATTTGTTATTCCTGTGCCTTGGCCAAATGTAAGATGTTGCCTACCACTTTTTAGTTAGTTGGATTTTGGTTAGAGAATAACTTTGAAATTGGTTGATAATTGGTTGGTTGTTTGATAAAGGCTTACAAGGTATAAAGACCGAAATCAATACCAGATTATCTCTAATTTTTTAAGAAGAAAAATGTGTGTGTCACACAATTAAACTTTATAACTTATTTTATTTATACGTATAAAAATATTCAAATCTAAATAGTACCATATTTTAAATGTCACAAATGACAAATGTCTGATTTTAGACAAATTAACCTCCTTTTGTTCTTTATTAAGCATTTCTTTATAGGGACATCACATCACTCTGAATTATTTTGATTTGACCTTGCTTGAAAAAAAATAGAATCAAACAGCTTTAAAATAGAATTAGGTTCTTTAAAATAATGTGAAAACCACCCACGCCGTGTAAAATAATACTTTTTATGCAGCAACTCATCACGGTCAATCAATGGCGGGAGAGAATTCCGCTGTATTCATAAATAGCAGGACGACAAGTTATGTCCACCGTTACCCTCATTTCATGGGAGGAGATCAGCGTGTGAACGGAAACCGTCAGAAGGTCTTGTCTACCTGACTTCATTGTTAAAATATGCTGCTGAATATAAAAATTTAATGTTTAGAGAATCTGGGGTAAATTTACTATTTTGAAAAGAATGATCTGAAGGTCTTGAGAGCACAATGCAAATGTACTATTTAAAAAGAAAATAATGGAATATTTTGGATCCGGACTTTGTTATTCGAATTTGTTAGTTGATACTCCTAAAACTTCAT
The DNA here is from genome assembly GCA_963680715.1 of Tetragnatha montana. Classification (NCBI taxonomy): domain Eukaryota; kingdom Metazoa; phylum Arthropoda; class Arachnida; order Araneae; family Tetragnathidae; genus Tetragnatha; species Tetragnatha montana. The sequence goes on along the minus strand of OY796676.1, from coordinate 15,505,456 downwards.
ATTTCGTGTACAATAGGAATAGAAGGGTTTTTGTTTTTTAAATATTACTGTTTCCAACTTACTAAAAGATGATTGAGGGAAAAATTGTTTTGGAAAATTTGTAAATTATATTGTGTTTATAAATTTTCTTAATCTGATTCCAACGAGAATCCAATTGACGATTTCAGTATCGGAATGCCTAAGCTTTAAGAAGGATGTTTTTAGTAAAATTGGGTTTTTTTAATTTAGCCGATGATGTTAACTTCCTCACACAAGCCAAGAGAAATGGTACTTTGGAAAAGTTGCTTTGATATCTATTCCCTCAATGGTTGAATTTAATTTTTTTTTTGTTTTCCTTGATGGCATCGACACAATTCACTGTTTTCTATCCCATTGGTTAAAATTTTGCAAAGTTTTAATTAGCAGTTTTTTAGATCCTTGGGAGACATTTTCTGAGAAGGATAATTTCTAAATTTAGATTTACCCTAATTTTTAACATGTTACAGTACTAAAGAAGTTCAAATAATAAATGGACTAAAATATTTGTCAATAAAAAATAGTACTTATAGATTTTAACCTTTAACAAAACAAATAATGAGAAAATAATGATGTCAAAATTACAATTTGAAAAAAGCGTAATATTCGGAAAATTATTTCCCTCCTTTTTAATAATCTTACCTTATCCCGATTGCCTCAATACCAGGCGAGATTTTCCTGGTCAATGGTCATGAGCCCTCTAACCCGAAACCTGAGCCGAAAGGGTCATGTGAAATAAATATTTATAAATAATCTCGACGTAAATCATTCATATCTGACCATAACCAATCAGTATTCACTCACGTTGAATCCATTTTATTGGAACACAAGACGAGCAAACAGGGTCAAAATAATTGAAAAGAAAAGTCTAAACCCAACAGTTTATGAATTCACTGAACAAGCCAGCCCAATCTTGTTCACAAATCAATTTCAATCGGTGTTCCCCGATCTTAATAACCATTGTTCACGGCGGGTCTTATCCGAAAACAAAGCGGTCCCGACCGTGCCCACGTGCGTCTCGCGTTTGTTTTGGTTTGTTTCTCCACGCAACATGCGGCACGACATGGCGCTATTCAGAGAGAAGATGAGCAGGGAAAACGTTCATGCTCTGCTGGCCATCATGGGTTAACGGTTCAGCATCCCGGTTGTTCCCCTCTGGTTCCGGTCCAGCAATTAACCCTGTGCATCCTTTCGGAACTTTCTGTCGGGATGGGGAGACAATTTGGTTCATTGAATGAAAATTAAGGGTTTCTCTTTGTTTGTGGTTAGAGGAGAATTTTCCACAGTAAATTTAAGAATAAATAAAGAAGAAGAATGGAATTATAAAACAGACAAGGAGACAGATAGGTCTGCAGAGAGAAAAGAAGAGAGAGAGAGAGGAAATGAGGAGGTAAAGATGAGGAAGAGAGAGAATCAGAGAAGATAGTATATCATATACGTGTCAGAGAAAAGAAGAGATAGAATAGAAAAGATGGATATAAAATTTCATAAAGGTTTCTCAAAGGAGCAATGTTTTTCATCCACGTTTTAAAAGCATAACAAAATAATAACTTTTATCCCCAATATTATTTTTAGTATGACCCCAAGGGCGTACATGTTTGAATTCAGGAGGGATTTTTTTTTTGCAAGTTTGCCAGTCAAGCCCGTAACTCAGTTTTTTTGGGGGAATTGGTTTATAATTATTTGTAAGGGGAAAATTTTAAAATTTTACCATTAAAAGTAGTGTTTTTACCAGGCGCGGATCCATCACGGCTCCAAGAAGGGGACACTTTACCAGACCATATCACCTTTACCTTTTGAGAAAAATGTCAAATTTTCCTGTAAAAGTAGGGTTTTAACTCATTATTTTGAGTCCGGGGGGGGGCACTGTCCAGAGTGCCCATCCCTTGAATCCGCGCCTGGTTTAACTCATCTGGGACCCTTTTGGGCCACATCCAAATAGGATCGCTCCTTCTACGCAACGCCGCAAAAATTTCAAGTAAGAAATTATTACATAAATCGTGGTACACATTATTAGAAACAATTTACATTTTGCTTTTGAATTAGCTTACAATCATAATAAATAAATTAGTACAGTTCAAAATTTAAAAAATTAATAAAACCGATGTATTATGGCCAAATGAAGATTTTAGGTAAATTTTTCCGGGGCAAGGGGGAGCCCGGCCCCTTCCCTTGCCTTGTAAAAAATAGGTGTTTTAGTTTTAGGGGGTAGTTTAGTCGAATATCTTTTATTTAAAGTGGGAGAATCTATTTCTAGCGATATCTTTCTTTTGTATTAAATTTCTCGGTATCCTTTTCTTAATTTTCAAAGCTGAGAAATATGAGGCTAATGCTTTCCCCCACGCTTTTTCAAAACTGAAAAGTTTCCCGTCGTAAAACTCAGCAGTCCAAACCCTTTCCATTAGAGCTTGAAACGTTCTGAGTTGTTGCACATCCCTTTTCAAATCTCTTTGACGAACAAATTTAACGACGTATAAAGGTTTTGGTCACGTAAAGTTTGTGGAATGGAAGATGGTTATAGAGTGTGGATATAGAAAATTACAGATAGAAAAATATTTATATTTTGATTTTACTTTAAAATTTTAATTCAAAAACTAAAACTTTTAAAAATGCACTAATGACGTATCCTTTAGAAAATAGAAAAAAAAATATCACTTAATAATTTTCAACCCTTTCGGAATTATATTCAACTCTTTCTCTTTGTTAACAATTTCATCCAAAACGACTTTTCTGGTTGTCAAGGAGCTTTCAGACCTTTCGAGAAAGATGATCTCAACCTGCATTCTTTTGAATAAATGAATTGAGCAAGTCCTTGCAACCTTGAAACATAATGCGCCTCACAAAAGAAAAGCTGTTACTGTGATTGTAACTCAAATTACCATCATGATTATAAATCACCCTCACACAGAGCGAACCACCCATAATGTTTCGGTATACAATGTATTGCGGAATATTAAATAAAAAAAGTAGTAACACCTTTTAAGACAATCCAGAAGCTGAGTCAACATCTCTATAAAGGAGAAGAAGAATGGATGTAACTTCCTCTATCTACGCTGTATAGAGTGAAGCTTTCACTTAAGGTACTGCTCGCTGTTCTACCTTTCCTTTATGGTGGAGCATTGTTTTTGTATTAAGATTCCGATAAAAGATTAGAGTCTAGCATAGTCTCACGAAATGAAGTTGCTGTAACGTTAATATGTTATTATTGTGTTCCTGTCTGGGATTTAGGTCAAATCATGTCCGCTCATCCAAGTTGTATTTTTGAAAAACGGCTCTGTAGTTCAGTTCACTTCAAAGGTCGGCCTATTTTCTTTTTTCTTTTCCCATCATACAGGTTTTCTTTGTTTATTTTCTTTCTATTATTCTCCGTGTATTACTTTTTCTTTCTTGTTTCGCCCACTGAAGCAACCTGAAGACACCCCACACAAAGGGCAGGGAAAAAGTTTAAAATACACAGTAGTAGTCTTTTTTGTCACAAAACTAAACAAATGTTTTGATTTTCCCAACATCAGGTGGCTATTGAGGGTGTATATCTTCGAGATATTTTAGATACTTCTCCCATGCATGCACTTTACACACGACAAACCATCATTGTACTTTTATGACAGCTAAGTGCTAGATTTCTAAAACATGTTTCTTTTACTGCATCATCCTATTTTAAAATCATCCCTTATATGCAATTTTAATTTTTGAAACGAAGTTATAAACCACTGCGCATCTTACGTTCGCAAACCAAAGTACAACGACCTAACATTATGGGTTGTGTTATTTTTTACCATAATTATTAGATTATTTCAAAAAGTAGGTAATTTATCTATTTTTGATGCTGTGTCAGTTAATCATAACTCTTAACGACAATCTAAGGACTCATTAGTGATATAGTCTCACATTTTACATCTTAAAGTTAAAATAATGTTTAATTTTAAGTTTGCTTAATGACTACCAACGAGTAATACTCGTAGATTACCATTGTCGATAGCTTTGATGACTACTTTTGGGTCTAAAAAGGTGGAATATCTCAGACTTTTAAGTATTTTTCTGTAGTTATCCGACTTGTGGCTCAGAATTGACTTAAAATTAAATTGAAACCCTATACAGTTATATGTTCAGAAACGGAGATTTTGACTTTGAGATTGATGGAGAGGTTTCCTCTAAAATACAAACCATCCAAGTATTTTTAAGTAATATTTTTTATTACCAAATCAATTTTAACTACATACGTATTTAATACAATAATTAATAATCACTCTAAAATTTAATTAATTTTATACGAACTGAAAGGATAAGAATTGGAATTTAGAGCCTATTTAGGGTTTTTGTCTGAATTATTTAGAATCCGAAAGAAAATTTAAGGCTTTGAGGATTATACGGAAATTACTCTTGACACACATATTACATTCGTAAAACAGTAGATTAAAAGAAAAACCGTATTAATTTAACAAAACAACTGTACTTGGTAGAGTTAGAATTTTTAAAAAAATATATATGTTTTCAATATATATGAATAACTAACCTTCATGGTTGCTTTTGTGAGACCAAGGGAAGAAGCAACTTGGGGATGTGCACTACTGCTTTAGAGTTCCTCTCAGAAATGATACAGGAAAGGCTTCCCCTTTCTGGTGTTCAGGCGAAACCTTTGCAATGCAGGACAAATGAAGCCGGACAATTTAATTTCGACCTTAATCCGGTGGTGAGTGAAGTAAGGTATCTGGTAGGTGAGAAAAAGGTAGTTGTATACTTTTGGAAGGTAAATCAGGTAATGTCTGCTGTCCCCCTACAAACTCTTGTAGAGGATTCATTGTATTTTATACATGCTGTTGTAAGCTAGAAACTTAAAGAATTAGCGCTTTCATTCATTGCAACATGCTTTCTTTTTTAGCCTTTTTTTTACCTTACTTTGAATCGAGGCATTGAGAGACATATTATGGGAAAAATAATGTAATATAGAGAAGAAGGGGGAGAGAGAAAGAAAGAGGGAGAAGAAGATAGAGAAAGACTATGATGGTGAGAGATGAAATGATAGGGAGAATGAGGATGAGGGGGAAAAAAGGAGAAATAAAATATGGAAAGATAATGGTCCGTAGAAAACAGAAGACTGAAAAGAAACTTTTTATTTTTTGAAGCTTATCCCCCTGTGCGTTCTGGGTCAACCGAATTACTGATTTCTTATTTAATACTTTTAAGGAATTACTATTGATCACGAGGAGACAAAGATGTTAGACCTTTAAAATTTAGATTAAATTTACTAATTGAATTTTTCTAATTAATAAAAAGCTGTTTTAAGGCTCTCAATTTATTCTGAGTAAGTACTATAATTTTATTCATTCCATCTCTTTGAATATTTACGAAGTATGGGAAAGCTTCTCTTGTATGATGGCTAAAGAGACAACCATACGTTGCTCGTAATCCACAACTTACGAGTGCTTATTAGGTAAAGTTAAAAATTTATAAAATAAAATAATAAATATAATTTAAATACGTTAAGCACATCATCAACACTCAAAATTTAAAAACGTTGGGTTGTTTTTTAACCTTATAAATGCGTATAAAATATAACAGCGTTTTTTGCACAAAATTTATTGAAAAATAATATTTTTCAGAACGAAAGAATTTTTTTAAAGGAAGAATATTATGTAAAGAAAATTAACTCCTAAAAAAACTCCTAAATTGAATTTTTGATGTAACTCTAGAAAACTTTTTTCTTGTAAAATTTGTTCATAAAACATTCCATCCAGCTCGAGAGCTTTGGGAATATTAAATAAGCTATTTAAAAAAAAAAATGCATTCGAAATTTCATTGTTTGGGTACATTCGAAAGAAGTAGCTTTCGGGTATTTATTTCCTTTATTCGCTCTTTTTTGAGTGGTTTGACATAAATGAAACTAACACTTTCACTGTCACAATTATTCTAATTAGATTGCCACGCCTAAACCAGATTTTCGATTGCGGCCCACATTTCTCCTCTTGGGTGTTCGTTCCAGTTCCCTGTGATGATGTCTGTTGCACAGTTGGTATAAAAAATGAACACTCTTGAGTACTTATGCATTAAATAGTAGGTATATCATGTATATAATACCGTGTAACCGTATAAAACTTCATAAAGAAACGGGATCTCGAATAAACACAGAAATAAATACCTTGGAAGAAATTTAAAAAAAAGTACACCCAAATTAGGGGTTCTATTCAGAACAATAGTAACTTAGTTTAGTGTTTTGTATGAAAGAGTTTTTTAATCGTCCATAATTTTTGTTGCACCGTCGCTTAAAAAATCTGTGATTGAGGCCTGTTGAGAGAACTTTGAAGAAATTATTTTTTAATGTGGGTAAAGAGTCAAAATTTTCAAAAGGATTTTCTCTCCTTTCTTCTAATTTATTCAGTCCTCTTTAGATAAATGCTTTCTAGATTAAACTAATATTGTTGGCTTCCTTCCTTCATCAATAACGTCCCAATATGAAAATTCTTAATTTTTTGTATAATAAGGGTACGGTACCTGCAGTAAATCTTTAAGACCTATGGTGTCAGTTGCTTTATTGCATTTAGTGTTTTTTTAAAAAAGAGAAAACAATGAGAAATAAGGGATAAAAAGAGAAAATATATTGAAAAGAAAGAGGAAGTGGATTCTTTAAGATAGAAAGAGAAAATATACCTATTATGTGTTAGAAATTAAATGAGAGAATAAGGTAGCTCTTTTTCTATTTCATTTCAAAATAGTTTCTCTTTATTTCCCTTCTCTATTTCTCTGGTCCTTTCTTTATTGATCGTCTATCTTCCTCTTTCTTCTTTCTCTTCATTTACTTTTTCCTGTCCCCCTATATATTTCTCTCCTTGTAAGAAATTAAATTAAGCCACATTAATTGAAACTATATAGCTCTAAATTACTAGAGGTACCCTTATACTAAAGATGAAGATTTTCAGTTGGACGTTATTGCTCAGAACAACTATATGTTTTTTAACTCAACTATTGAACAGAAAGATTTTATGGTAAATATCGGCACTTAAGAGAAAACTTGTTATTTCTTTGTTTTTCTTTATTTTTACTTTTATCTTGTTTTTATTCTTTTCTTATTAATTTTAAATTCTCATTAATGTTACGAATTATCCAAAAGATAAACAATCAAAACTAATGATGCTTTATTTGAAAACTTCAGCTATTAAAAACATTTTGAATAAAAATCACGTGCCAATGGACAAAAATAATTGGTTAAATATTTAATTGTGCGGAATGTTTTTTTTTCATATTATAGATCTCCCTAACACGCTCCAATAGATATTCCATAACTGTTCATCCCAATCCCCAATGGAAGAAGCAATGGGAAAACACGCAAAGCGGAAAGAAGAAAAAATACCGAACGGCGGAAAAAAACGGACAAGACGTTCATAGGAAACAGCTGGTTGATCTACGTGACGTAACCACCGTAGCACCAATAGTCTCCCAGCAGTTTTCGGCTATCCCGCCTGCTAGCTACTCCATCGAAGATCACCCTACATCCCACATAGCTCCGCAAAGGCCCAGACTGGTCCGCTTAGTGGCGACAGTGTTTTTTTTATTACTGTCTTGTCTTATGCGGTGTTGATGTTCTAGGATAGAATCGGCAAAGATGGTGGCCGATTTACTATCTACCCGCTTCTTCGTTCATGTTTTAATTTCATCTTGTGTCTTAATTTGTGCTGTATTGGTTAGCGTGGACTCCAAAGATGACCGTAAGTTGGGAGCCAATGTCTCTTCCTATCTTTAGAAGTAATGTAAACATACCCACGCCCAAAATGTGCCGAAAAGTGTTATTATGTGGATGATGCTTGTGAATGTTATTTAAAATGAAGTTTAATTAGTTCTTCTGATGTGTTTCACTTTAATTTTATTGCCGAGAAACGTGTGTTTGTTGTGATGTCTTTTGCTTGCTGGATTATAAAGATGAATATTCGAATCTCCCTATTTTGCTTTCAGCTAAACTCCTAGTTTTGACAGTTGCTACTAAAGAAACAGATGGATTTAAACGATTTATGAGATCAGCAAGAGTTTATGGATTAAATGTGGAGGTAAGTTTTTTTTAAATTATTTTTTTGAACTCACAGTGTTGGAAAGGAAAGGAATACTTACACATTTAGGAATGTTTTTTCACAATTTAATCTGTAAAAAATTGCCTTAAATGGACAATAATAGAATTTTAATTCTTGTTGTGCTTGTGAACGAAGCTCAGTTTTTAAGTAATTATGGATGTAATAAAAACGTCTGCATCAACAAAGTGGATTTTAATCAAATAATTTCAGTTGTCCATTTAGTTCAACTATAAAATTGCATTCAGGTTTTGGAGTTTCAATTTTTTTGTCTTATTTTTCAAATCATTAGAAAATTACTTTAACAGGATATTCCTTCAGCTTAAAAATCTTCTTTTCTTTTTCTAGTAAATCAGTTTCATTACTGGTAATTAATTTATGTATAAATTCTTGAAAAGTGACTGTTTATCTTGTTTTGGATTTGTTACTGTTTAATGGTTACAAGGAATTTTATTGCAAACACTATACCTTTATGAGTTGCTAAATTCTGTAAAACTTCTATACAAGAAAACATGAATAAGTGGTGTAGAAAAAAAAGCAAATTTTTGAGTTTCTGGGAGGATATCTCCAAATACCCCCAAATAACTGTTGGAAATTTCAGTTAGCCCCCCTAAGTTTTTTGGGTTGTATTCAGATTTAATTTTTGTTAACCTAAATAAGCAGAAAATTTATGATTTAGAACTAAAAAAGGCACTGATTTTTTGCAACCTCATTTCCAAATTGAAGTTCTGTTTTATAAATTTTCTCCATTTCCCTCTTTTAAAGAAGCAGATATACATAAAAATAAACAAGTGGAAAGTTTTTAAAACTAAAAAAATTCAGTGATTACCACCCCCTGGATTCTTTACAGTTTAATAGTTTATTCAGTTTCTACCGGACCTGGAAAAAGTTATAACCTTCCCCGAACCTAATGTATTGCTGCTGTGGAGCTGGCAGGGGCTTCCCCCAACCAGGTTCGTAGGTTCGGGCACTTTGTCCAGGTCCGGTTTCTACTTTTTAAACTGTGCTGGTAACCAAAATAGTAGTAAATATGCTGTTGGCAAAAGAATAACTTGCGCAATGTACTTCACTTTTTAGCTTTTTCAATTTTTCCTATTGCTTTTGTAATGCTAAAATGTTTGATGGTTTATTATGTAAGTTCAGTACATTTTATTTATGAAGAGTGATTTTTTCTAATCATCCTTATAAATTGTACCTAAGAAGCTGTTTGAGAACACTTGCTTTTCCCTGGTCTAGGATTCACTCACATTTTTGTATGAAATACTACTTAAATTTACTTTACTTGGATTTTATCTGCTCTGAAAGCTAATTTTTGAGTCAGAAGCACAATTGAAGGTGTTAAGTGTCAAATTGTACTGAAGCAAATTTATGTCTGAATCAAATATTCTTTTTTCTTTTCAGGTTTTGGGAATGAACGAAGAATGGAAAGGAGGGAATGTGCAATTATATTCTGGTGGTGGTCACAAAGTTAATCTTTTAAAAGCTGCCATGGAAAAATATTGGGAGAAGAAAGATCTCATCATCATGTTTGTTGACAGGTATTTTCCCTTAACTAGGATTTATAGTGCTGTCCTTTAAAAACAACCGACTCCAAATTGTACCCTAAAAACAACCCATTGAGATTTTTTAATTACATAATTAAAATAATTTTACCATCTCATATACCCTGTCCTTCTATGCCTTTTAGAGTGTCAGGGATGTAAAAACTGGTCAAAGAACGGTTTATTTACTTATTTTTTAAACAATTTGAGATAATGTGGATTTTTGGCAAAAAAAATGTGCTTCAGATTTACAGATTTTGTAAAAATGTATGTTATAAAGGCTTTAGAGCATTTTTTGCACGTTTTTATGTTATCCCATTACTATATGAATAAAATATTAAAGTTTTAGCTCAATCCGCCAATTAGAGTCCTTCCAGGAAAAAGTGGGTTTTTTTCAAATTCTTACTTAATTGGCTGCCAATTTGTAATGGATAGTTGGAATTAAACACTAAAATGTTAGGGAGGATGAGCCGCTAGTACAGTTTTTTGTTCGATTTAATTATCCTTTTTATTAAGCTTTTAATGAAGGAAATATGAAACAGTGGGTTGTTTTTAAAGGACAGCACTATATATTCTAACCATCAGTACATTAAATCTTAATCATTTTATCAGTCAGCAATAATTGATATTGGCTTGTTAGTTTCAATTTATGCAGTAAATTATTTGGTTAGATTGATTTTTAGAGATTTGATTTCAACTTTGTAAAATGATAAAACAGAGAGACATGGAAGGCTTTAATTTCCGTTCAGATAATTGAACAAAGGGTCATAGATTCCAGCTTGTTCTTGGTCATCACTATTTGTGTTAAATGATTGTATTCATATTGGTAAGTGATTTTTAATGTTTTTCAGTTATGATGTGATGTTTATGGCTGGCCCTGAAGATATCCTGAAAAAATTTCATAAAACGAAAGCAAAAGTGTTGTTTTCAGCTGAAGGTTTCTGCTGGCCAGATGCATCATTAGCTGTAAGAATCCAAATTTAACTCATTATTGCATGGTCTTTCATATATAAATGTGTTTTTTTTTGTGATTTAATGTGTTTTGAGGTTTTAAACTCTTCAAATTTTTTTGATGCATGCTTTATTGTTTTTAAAAAGACCTCTCTTTTTAAACACTTTTTAGCTTCAAAGTTTAATACAGTTTACTCTTGATATGATAAAGTCAGAGGGATGGGTACAAATTTTTAAGATAGACTTTTAATATAACAAGAAAAGCCTCTAAAACTTGAAAATTATGAAATATTTGTATAAGTGTCTTAAGAAGGCATTCTTAATTTTAGCCTTGATGTATTTAACTGTACTTTTACTTAGAGCTGATTGTGTAAAACAAAAAAACGTAAATCATCCTTGTTATGGTCCATTTTAGATTATAATGTCTGGTAGAAAATAAACTAAGATGAACTATATAGTTCAGTTAACTGAAAAGTTTTTGTTGTAATAAACCTATGACACATATAAACAGATGAAATGGAGGAAAATTCAGTGTCTGTTTAAAGCACATATGGGCAACTTCTGGCCTATCCTATACTCTGTGTTAGTAGAATCAGTGGTTGACCTTGAGTTTTTTCTCAATGTATTTCTTCTGCTTTGCCATGGTAAAGAATGATGCCGAACCGCCTATTTTATTTACACAGACTATAGTTAGTGATCTAGGCTACTAAACATTTGAAATCACAATATAAAATAATAAAAAAACTCCTCTCATTATTTTTCACAGCTACCTAGCAAAATATTTGAAGTTGTTAAACTTTTTGAAATTTTTTTAGGATAACTACCCTAGAGTTGAAAAAGGAAAAAGGTTTTTGAATTCTGGTGGTAAGTTGTTTTATTCTTTGTTACTTTTTAGTTCAAAAATTCATTTTTTATTCATTGCTTTTGACCATTTTATATGCATTTAACTATTTTTCACTAAGTATGTAATCAGTACTTGATTTTTACTCACTAAATTCAGATGTGGATCCAGATTTCTTATATTGCACAAAAACACTTATTTTAAGCACATATCACTAGTAATAAAATGATTACATTACACAGGCCATATTAAAGACATTTTTCAAAGGTTATTAAGAAATAAATTATAAGATTACATTTGTGATTTCTTGTTAAGATATAGTTTTATGTATGCTTAAAATTAAGAGAATGGCCCTTGTGTGCCTCTTAGCTCCTTATCTAGATTTACCATGCATTCAAACATTACTCTGTATCAAATATCTTAATATTAGAGTCAGATATTTTTTCTCTCTGCTACAAATTTGTTCAATGTGTGCATTTATAGAACTTTCAGGTTTCTTTTAGGTGTAATTTTTCTGTTTTGAACTTTTCAGGCTACCCAAAAATGTTCCGCATTTCTCTGGCATTAATTTTTAAAATACATTCTCTAAATATGTCTTTGAACTGAGCCTTGTAATGTTTCCCCATTTTTTCAGACATTATTCCTTATTACAGATCTAAATTAAACATTACTTTAGATTAAATAGCTAGTCTTTAATTTAAAAAATATAGTATTATCTTTTCAATTATGAGGAATTGAAAACTTGTAGAACAACCATTAACTTAATAGTTTAGTTCATTTTTATATTTTTTTAGTACATGTTCCTTCTATGACTATAAGGTTTGACATTCTCCAAAAAGTTTGAAACTGTCTCTTTAAAATTTGGTTTCATTAAATTGAAGGAAATTATATTTTAAAGGGAAAATGCATGTATATTGCAATTTAAAATCTTTTAGTGAAATGGTTCCTATTTTTATAAAATGGCTCTGCTAAAAAATTAATGCTTATGTCCAAAATAATTTTGTGTGGCACTGTTGAATTCCACTTTAATATTTTTCTAGTCATTAAGAATTAAAAACACATGAATTAAAGAAGTAGTTCTTACTATCCTAGTATAGTATCATAAATTGATTTCAAAAATAAAAACCACATTGTGATTTTAGTAGAATCATTTGTTTCACTTCAGTTTAGACAATGCTACTCTCATGAAGTTCTTATTTTTTATTTTTGCATGTGGTTCTCTAAGCAAGTAACATTTTCTTTTACTTAACATTTTTGTGCAATTAAATTGAAAAAAATTCTTATTTGTGGTATTTTGTGCTTTTCTTTTTAACACTCCTTGTACCTCTACTTTGTGCTTTGTTTGGTGGCTGGTAGACTGTCCTGACTTCTCGTATACAGGTAAGAGGGGAATCATGATTGTTTTAAATATGACCCATTCCTGCATGTAACCATATGCTTTATTAGTAGTTATACTTTTCTGTTCTGATTAGCCTAAAAGATTTTAGTTGCAATAATCATGCATTTTCTTATATTCTTTTAATTCATGTCTTATGAAAGAGAGAATTCAGTTATGTTTAACTAGGTATGACCATTTATACTTGAAAAACAAAAATGCTTTTAAAAGAAGTTTCTATTTTACAAAACTTTTACAGTTGGGAATGAAAACAATTAAAATAATGTAAACAGATCATAAAGTAAAAAAATGCAGAACTATAGAACTCTAAATTCATACAATGCAATTAAAATAGAAATATTAGATAATAGCATAACATAGAAAAAAAAACCCTGACAAATGTCAATTATATAACAAGTATTACTGACCTAATTGATAGATAATGTTTTTAAGAATCATTAACTTTTTTTCCTAAGCTATGCTGCAATTTCTTTCTTCACACAGATAATCATAGTGCTGATAGATTTTTGTTAAGGTAATTTCTAGTGTTGATTTTCCATTTCCCTCAATGTACAGTTTAAGAAGAATTATTCAGGTTAATTTTAATAGACTGTTATGCCTGGGGTCAACATCAACGTTTTAAATGTTTTTTAGTCCTCTGTATTCAATTTCACACACAATAAATGTATTTTTACATGAGTTATCACTTCACACAGTTATCATTTTTACTGTGGGTTGTTGAAAGTAAATATTTTAGTGTAATGTTTACTTGGTAGTCAGTGTAAGGTTCCTTATCAACTCGCATGCTTTAATAACCATTATTCTAACTTGATAATCAAACTTGGATAAAACAAAAACTTTCTGTGCACAATATTTTCTTCAAATATTTTCTGCAGATTAAGTACCCTCAGTTCTTAAAGTTTTTATTTAAAACATAATTACAAACACATTGTTTACCTAAGTATTATGATAATGCTTCTTGAGGAAGAAATAAATGGTTTATCAACAATTTAAATTATTTAAAAAGATTTTCTGCAAAATCCTAAAGTTTTTTCTCACTCAGTGAACATGTGTGTGTCTATATTATACAAGTCTGTTGATCATTAAAGACATAAATGAACTTTTGGGATACAGGGATTTTGGGATTCAATATATTGAAATATAACTTGACGTGTGTGTGTTTGTAATAAAAAAAAACATATGCAGAAAATAAGCATGTAACTACATTAAAAATATTAAATATATTGCTGTGTCATTAGCAAGTTTTGCAAAAGTTTTTTTTTTCATTACAATTAAGATATTTACAAAGTGTTAATTTTTAAAATATAGTTTCGAATAGAAACAATAACCTTTTCTTTGAAAACAGAACTCAGTTGTGTTAAAAGTTGTGTTCTCTTTAATCTTTTGATTGGATTTTATGATATTACATGCTTTTGTTTTTTAGGTTTTATGGGATATGCTTCCTATATACACGAGCTTGTTACAAGTTCATCTTTGAAAGATGAAGATGATGATCAGCTATTTTACACTAAAATATACCTTGATGATGATTTAAGAGTAAGCAATGACTCACATCTTATGACTCATAAATATTTATTTGAATTCCAAATATTGAATTAACATATTTACATTCAAAGAATCTTGTTCAACTATAAAGTAAAAGGTATGGACATAAAATTTCACCATGTTAATTTTTTTCCAAAGCAAGAATTTTAATTTTAGTAGAAATTTAATTTTAGACCCATGGTGTAATTTTATGTATTATTTTATTTGGTTTAGTGGTTTTGTTGCATATTAAGTAATCTTGCAATTAGGCCTTGGAGTAGTATCAATATTATTTGTAAATCTAGAACACTAAAGTAAGTTAAATAGTTGATTGGTATGAATTTAGAAAAACATCTGCATATGTCAACAGAAATTTTTCTGAACTTCAAACTTTGTTTTACTCTATGTTAGTACTTAAGATTACATGCATTTTCCCTGTAGAATTTAAATTTTTTCTCATAGTACTATTTTCAATTACTGTTTTACTGTACTAAATTGTTTCTATTTCTAAAATTATAGAAAAAATGGTCAATAAAGTTAGACCACAAAGCTGAAATTTTCCAAAATTTGAATGGAGCTGTGGGTAAGATTTTTGTTATTTTCTTAATTAGTTCCTTTGGTGTTTTTACCAGTTTTTAACTATTTTTTGTCTGTTATTCACCTTCTTCAATTATTCTTCAGGGGATGTGGAACTCAGGTTTTCAGACACTGACAGCTATTTACATAACACAGCCTATGCAACAAATCCTTTGGTTGTACATGGAAATGGAGCTAGCAAGGTAAATTAAATTGATAAATTATTGATTAAATGATTAAAACAGTAATTATATATTTGAACAAAAAAAAAAATCAGTGAATATTTTTCAGGTTGCTCTGAATTCTCTTGGCAACTATTTAGCAAAATCGTGGGTTCCTAAGAAAGGTTGTATTAGTTGTAGTGAAGACGTGATTACTTTGGAAAGTTACAAGGTATAAGATTGTTTATAACAATATTTCATGCATATTTAAAGAAAAAAAATACATCAATTCTTCTATGTTTTTTTCAAGGTTAGGTTCCTATTCTGGTTTTTCTTATGTTTTACCTTTGTATTTGAAAAAAAAAATACATTTAAAATGGCTTATTTTTTAAAAACTAATAAAACTTTGTAACAGTTTGTTTTTTCTCTCTCTTAAGAATTAAAAAATAGGATTTTAAAGCTTTCTTTGTAGATGCATTTATAAGAAGTTTTCTTCAAATAGTAGTTTATCCATATGCTGTTTGTATATATTTTATATCCATTGTGTTAAATTACAAAGGAAACTGTTTTTCTTGTTTCAGGTGAAGCAAAAACCTCATGTGATAATTGCTATTTTTGTTGAGCATCCAACTCCTTTCATCACTGAGTTTTTTGAGAATATTCTACTTCTTGATTACCCTAAGGAGAGAATAGATTTATTTATACACTGTGGGGTATGTAAAATCTTCTTTTTGTAATATTGAAAGTTTTCATTTTTGTTTAAGATTTTTTAAAGTTAAAAATGAGAGAGGTGCAACACATAATTCCTGTTGTAAACAATAAAATAATTTTTTTTTTTTGAATTTACATTCAAAACAGTATTTATTTATTTGTATATATGTTATGGGTAAAGTGATAATCCGGGTATTATTAATATTGCCCTAAGTGAAGCAGGCAATGTGATAAATTCAATGAGTATTTATCACTTAGCCTGAAATAAGTGGGCATTAATGTCCGGATTTATCACTTTGCCCATAACATATATCTATTAATTTAAGATCTTAGACCTGAAGATTTTACAGATGGTATCTTTATACATATATTGCTTGTTATTGTTCAGAAATGTTTGAATTCTTATGTATTAATTATAATGTTTTGCTTGTAAATATAGGTTGAATACCATAAAGATGATGTTGATGCATTTTTGACTTCTCATAAACACAAGTATAATGATGTCACTTATTTAAAAGTGGAGAATGATTATAAAGAATGGCATGCTAGGAATCTTGGCTTGTAAGTACATATTATTAGTTTCACTTATGGGATTAAGAGTGGTTTTCTCTGTGAAGTAAATTTAAAATGTTTTGTATGAAAAGGTTTTGAGTTAGTTAATATTAAGATATGAAATGAGTATGCACTATTAATTTGTAAGGGTATGGCAAAAGTAGCCTGTACTATAAAATGTTGATTTAATTTTTAATTTAATGGTGATAATGCATTGTAAATCAAGTTATTTACTGATTAATTTAGAAGAACTTAGAAATATCTCTTGTAGTTTCAGATAAAGTTATTTCAGTTTTGAGGAATAATTGCACTAATTTGTATGCAAAAGTTATTATAATATATTTATTTAAATTCTAAAAACTTTGGGGTATAATACATTTTAAAAGCTTATTTCTTCTCTTAATTTGTATTTATTTAATTTCTAATAAATTCATAAAAATAAAAACAACCATTTGTCTGTTTTTAAGTTGGCCCCTTTTAGGCAACAGTTATCAAAAATGGTGTAATTAGGGTAATTATTTCTGTATATAGAATATATATCTATTTTTATTTTGAACAGTATCATCCAATATGGCACTGCCACCAAAAATTTATTCTTATTTAAAAAGAGCTTAAACTTTTCAATTTTTTCATTGAATTAAATTTTAAAAAACAATTGAATTAAATTTTAAAAAACAATCCATACTAATAATTTTCTTAAGATTTATTTTTACCTTAAATAATTACTTTTGAATTATATGTATTTTATAACTAACTTTATTTGTTTCAGAGAACAATGCACTAAAGTTGATTGTGATTATTACTTTTCTGTGGACACCAATGCCCAAATTACCAATCCAGACGCTCTCCGTCTTTTAATCGAACAAAACAGGTAACTAAAACATCCTCTAAATTGTTTTAACTTTACATTTTTGTCAATTGTTTCTTCATATGTATTTTTAATAATTTAAAAATGCTATTTTTTTAACTGCATATAGTTAATATATTTTATTGAACACATGTTTATAAAAAGTTGCTTTCATGCTCTGAAGGAGCCACTGGGTACATTTTTAAAGGGGTTTCATAATTATAAGTTAGAAACATTCAAAAACCCTTAAGAACCCTTACTATCTAAAATTAAAAAAATTTATGGGAGAGAACCTCCTTATTTACCTAAGGCTATAAAAACAGACTTTAACTAAACTATACTAAAATTATTTATTGTTTTCAAAGTCAATAGCTTTATGTGATTGTTTTAGGAAAATAGTTGCTCCGATGTTAGTGCGGCCTAATCGTTTGTGGTCCAACTTCTGGGGCTCTCTCTCAGCGGATGGTTTTTACGCTCGCTCTGTTGACTATGTTGATATTGTGAAGAAGAAAAGAAAGTGAGTATTTTGTTTTAATTTTGAGCTGTAAATCATTTTAGTTTAAACGAATGTTTTAGTTACAAAATATTTGTGTGCTCAATGACAGGAACATTTAATTTAACAGTTACCCCTTGCAAAAGTTTTCTGTAATGATAAAACTATGAAGTAATTAGAAAATATTTTTACTTGTTTATGTTAAAAAAATAGATGTTTTAAAACAGCATTGATTATGTTTAAAGTTAAGTTAAAAATTTATAGCAAAACATTATTGAATCTTAAGTTGCAGTGTTTATGTGTGTGTGTGTGTACAGTGGCAAAGATTCCTAAACTGTTGACTGAGGGTGAGTAAGATGTAAAAGTACATTTGGCTGTGTGTGGTTTTAATATACAGGTGTTATTTTTGATGAACATGGTAGTTTTATAAAAAAAATATGTATAGTTTGTTAACATTATTACTCTTGATTCATAAATAAGATTGAGATAAAAACCCAGCCATGGTCATAAAACAATTTGAAACTCAAATTGTTGTACTTTTAATATTTTTTTTTGTTTCAACTGTTCTATATTATTTCAGTTTTACTAAAAAGGGACTATTTGCAAATTAAGTACCTAAGGATGAGGAGGATTTGGCATTTGCTTATTTTTGCTGACAAGAGGGGGAGGGTGGGTAGAAATGATGCTTATGTAAGACATATAAAACACTCTATTTTTAAAATATCTTGTAATTTGTAAAAATAACCTAATTTAAATTCAATTCAACCAATAATTCAATTCAAAAATTTATTAAATAGTCAAGAAATCAAGCATGCATTTTTTGTTTCAGCCAAGTTTGTTTTTCATTAGTAACAAGTTTAAAATTTTTAAAATAAGATCAATACCAACAGCTTTGTTCAGAAAAAAAAATGGTGGTGGGGGGGGTTAGCAGTTGCTTGCATAATTTGAAGAGGGAAATAGCAATGTGCTTTTTTTTTTACTAACAAGGGGTTGAGGGGTTGAAAATCTAAAACATGATATGCAATATTTGAATAGCCCCAAAGACTTAAAATTTCTAATGTTATATCATGAAGCCTTTTTCTTAGTTTTTTACTAATGACTTGTATTACTTTTTTTATATTTACCTTTTACTAATGATGTAAATATTTTTTTCTTGAAAGCTATTGAGATAAAAACAAGGATCTTACACTTATAAAGGAAACAAAGGGTGATGTTATTGTATCTATTTATACTAAATAAAAAATAACTTTATATTTCCAACAATTATATGCTTATGTAGGCACTTATGGATTAAATGCATTTTATATACCCCTTTGCCAATAAAAATTTAATGGGTTTAAGTTGTTTCTATCTATTTCATGAGTTGGTGGCTAGGTGTATCCAATAAGAAATTTTCTTGTTAATCTAAAACATAAACAATTAAATAAGTCTAATTTTGTTTATCCTATAAAAGTTAAATATGATTAAAAATATCCAAAGCAGATTTGTCATTTAGAATGTAAATGCAAAAAGAAAACACTTGTTAATTTAGCCAATAATAAAGGTATTTTTAATAAATTTTTGGAGGTGTTTGATTTGAAAATTTTCTTTGAATAAAAGTAAGGAAATATAATTTTAACATCTTTGTTGAGCCTTTCAAGAACAAGATCTGGAATGCAGGGTGTGAATGTCAATATATTGCATGGACAAGGGAATTATTGGTGAAGTTCTTACAAATAATAAAAACATTTCTTTAGTAAAGAAACTGGTGATAAAAAGCAATGTAATGGAATGATACTCTATTGTATCTGTTTTCTACATAAGAGATAAAAAAAATTAGATTTAGATTAGAGATTTACTTTAAGTATCTGGTTAATCTTACCAGTCAGCATTGCTTTTAGGTTATTTTCAAAGTATTGTCTCCTATCCATATCTAATGTAGATTTCAACTTAAGTATAATCTTGGAATCAAAAGAATCTCTTAAGAAGTCTTAGATATCTGAATTTAAAAAAAAAATGAGTATGTTAAGTAGATTGTAGTAGGTATAGTTGAGGTTTGAAAACTTTTTTTTGGTAATTAATCAAAATTCAACAGCTTTATAGTATACACATAATCAAGTTGCATTTGATTTTTCTAAACAGATAATTTATTTGTAAGATCAAAAGCAATTTTACACATGACCGGATGAAAAAATGGCAAACACTTATAGAAATAAAAATAATTTGAAGGTTCAAAAAATTTCAAGGTTACATTGATAAACACAACCATTTATAGTAAATAAATGATATATTTTATATCAAAATGTTTTTATACTTAAAGTTTGAATGATTCAAACATTTCAAAATGTTTTTAAAAATTTAGATACCCTGCATATATAGGGAGAAGAATAACAAACATTAATAACAACAATTACAATTTTCCCTATGAAGTATTGGCTGCAAATATCTTTTTCATACAATAACAAACATCTATTAATTAAATACGACTCATACAAAAATGAAGGTAATTTACAGAAACAAAACATTTGACTGATGGTGTTCCTGATCTAAATAACCAGTATATTAATAATCTAAAGTCTAAAAATGATTCAAACCTAATATAGGTCATTTTACCCTTGTATCATTTTATGATCACAATATTTGGGTACTCACTCAATTGTTTTTATTGCTTGGGGACTTACGTTTTGTGTGATTGTATTTAAAAGCACAGTGCTTGCTGTTAATGAAACTAGATGTAACAGTAATATACAATATTTTTATATTTTGAATAATCTAATTTAGGGTTTCTTATTTTTTCTTATTCATATTCATTTACTCATGGTTTATTTGCTTATTATACCTACATTTTTTTTAAGTTATCAAGCATTTAAATCATCACCTTAATTGTATACTGTTATCTCAAAATTATACTAATTAGGTAACTGTGTAACCCAAATCTCCATTCCGAAAATTATGATTATGTGGTCAACTTTCAAATTTAATGAATTACACATATCTTTACTAGGAGATATGTAATACATACATACATAGGTAAAGTAATGAATTAAATAATTGTACTTTAAATAGATAAAACCTTTTTCAAAAACATATTTAAAAGAGAGAAAAATAATTTTTTTTTTGTTCTAATTTCTACATTTTAATTTGTTGGAACACAGTTTGTGTTTTATTTTATTTAATATGTATACACACTATAGAATGAATAGGTGTATGAGCTAAAAGTTCCATTTACAAGTTAAAAGATTAAAAGAATTGTATATTTATGTTATACCAAGTAGAGTTCTTTAAAATGGGATATGCAAGGGTTATTGTGTATGATAATTTGAGGTGCACCACATTAAAAAGTTATTTACTGAGTGTTCCAAAATCAGCTTTGAAACTACGTCTATCTATGGAGTACTTGTTATTTGCTTCACAGTCATAAGTTCCAGAATCCATTTGCCGAGCTGGTGTTATTTCCAATTTACTCTTGATGTGGTCATTATCTTTATGCCATTCTGTTATCTGTAAAAATTGGATGTTTTTATGTATAAAGAAACTAAATTTGAACTGATTAACTCATTCCTTGAACGAGGAAACTTATGTGTAATTAAACTATCTTAATTACACAAATTTAAATACCTCTTTCTTTGTGTCATGATATACACTTATAAATGTTTTTTTTTTTTTTCGAATTTTCCCAAATTTTGTTTGGTACATTCCATATAACCTTAACATCTTAATTCTTAAAACATATGCTTACAATAAATATACTTTTAATGTAAAATAATTTTCTGAATCACGTAACAAATGAATAAAAAACTTAACTTTCAAAAAGAAGTTATTTTGTAGTTGTAAAGAAAAAATACATAACAATTATATGCTTGAATATGTGTGTAAAAATCAAATGGCATCCTAAGTGTGGTAACTAAATTAAATTGAATACTAAATGGTTGCAAGCTACTATGTTTCTAAATTTCAACTTGGGTACCTGTAAGTATGGATGTGCATGAAGTTCTATTCCATCTTTGAACCATGTTACTCTTGGACGAGGATTGCCCTTGGCTGCACAAATGAATGAAATCTTATGTCCTAGTAAAAATTCATAATCAAAGTGGGATGCTTTGACTATTTTGGCACCCTAGAAAAAAAATTTTGTTTTTATTATTTCAGAAATTTTTTCTAATTTTGTCACTTAATGATGCTGCTATTATTCAATATTCTGTGCATAACTTCAATGTTTAAATGACTCTTGGAATTTCTAAAATTGATGTAAACTGCAGGTAATTTTATTTAAGCATGAAAAAAGACACTGTGTACATAACATCTGAAAAACAGTTTCTTCCAGAGTATTCATAGTCAATAGTACCTATGCAACTTATTATTTAATCCTCATTTTAAAATTGCATTCTTATTAGTTTTAACTTCCTTGGTCTTAATCCTTTTTTATATGCATTTTAAAGATATATGCAGAACTATATTGAATAGTCTCAAAAATCACCCAGGGAAATTTTTTACTTCTTATTTCCTGAATATTGAGTGTTCTCATTTCAATACTTTTTAATAGTAGAGTTATCTGATCCAGTGTGTTAGCCTAGTTTTTAAAAATTTATTAAAGAAAAATTATGGACTTAAATTCTGTATGCTAATTCTTTTGTTTGGTATCCCTAGTATGAAATTCTCCCTCATGTAATTTAATGTACTTAAAAATAGAAAACACTTACATTTTCATTATCATAATAATCCTTTCTCCTTGAATTAGTGTAAAAAATCAGCCTGTTAGAACCAGTTTTCCTATTCCTAGTTCTCTTTCTACCACCTTTCCTAGCACCATCTGAGACATCAACCAGTAAAAGGGCAATGGTAATGAAAAATACTACCAATTTCCAATGCATCGTAGTGCATAGAGCAAGGAGAACACTATAAAAAAGATAAAGGTTACCTACAACATAAAATTAAAGTTATGATTTCTTTTGAGAACAGGCTAACTATTAGAAAATATTGAATAGACTATACTTCTTATCTTACTAATGAGAATGCAGCATGTTTATCGTTTAGGGAATGAAACATTCAAGTTTAAAGCATCTGTTGAAAATATTATTTTCATTCATCAGTTAACCGATATATTCCGAATTGTATTTACGACATGTAAATGTTTTTTTTTTTTTTGAAAATATTATCTTTGAATAATTTGGTTTTTAATGGTCTTCTTCTTTTAAATATGCCGTTTATTTCAGACAACAGTGGAAATACATTTCCCCCCCCCCCCAAAAAAAAAGCGAAACATTTGTGCTATGTAACTTTTTAGGGTATATACACAGTTTAATGTAGATACAACTCAAAAATCGTAAGTTGGCATCGCGTTAAATTTCGTCTTTAGTTTAGAGATGACACTATACTTGACGAAGGTTTATAAGCGGATCCTAGAGATCAAGCACACAGACCGGAAAATATATGTACCAAAAAACCAAACCAAACCAACCAGATGACACTAGCTCCCCCCCCCGTTTTTTTTTTTTTTTTTCAAAACAACAAATTAGGCGTTTGACTGGTTTCTAAATAAACCGTTCAAATATCCCACTCCACAAGTTCAGTCACAAAGGAAATTTTCTCTTTATTCGATAAGTGAAAACTCAGTGTTCCGCTTCCGAAAAAAAAATAAACTAATTTCCTTCCTCCCACTCCAACGAAACAAAATCCGCATCACCGTCATAACAATGTCATCAACAGTTCTCCATCAACCAATCACCTTTTGTAACAGAAAAAAAAATCGATCTCCTGACGGCGATTTCCGCGAACTTTCTTCGTCGCGCGGTCCGGCAATGGCTATTTGCGGGTAGGCAAAGACTTACCTCGATTACGGGCTAGAGCGATTACGGGCAAGCGGCGATGCTAAGCAGCCGCAGCGGCTATATTGATCCTCTCGCCGGGGAAGCGGGTAGAGATTAATTTCCTGCAAGGCTTTGTGATGCCGAAGGAGCTAACTATTGATTTTGAGGGGGCTGCTGGAAACTTTGTCTGCGGATCCACTCCCCCCTGGGAGGATGGGGACGCCCGACGGAGGGGTGTTTCGTCCCGGGGTGCGGATTTGACCGATATCTGCGGATGCAGGGGATGGGAGGATAGGGAACATAGATTTCAAACTACGAAACTACTGGTATATTTTTGAGTTATGAATGCCTATTTTCATCATATTTAAAGTCATATCTGGGGCATGTTAGTTCGTTCATTTGTATTATTAGGTCGTTATGTGATCATATATTTAGTTCAAAAATACCGAAGTTTTTTTTTCTTTCTGAAATCAAAAACATTCAAGTAGCGGAGCCTAAACTGCACTTCCCTAGTAAGAAAAGAGAGAAGTTGGGAGGGAGAAGTTTTATCTTTTTTTTTTATGTAATTAATATCTTAGCCTTTGTCAGGAAGGAGGGGGAAATAAGAACATAAAAAATCGAAAGGATCTGCAGTTCAGACAATCCTATCCAAATTGCATTCAAAGATAGTTTGTTTCGTTTATCTTATATTTATTTAGATAGATTTGTGCGTCTGGTCAGAATTGTTATAATTAGAAAATAGTAGTATATATAAAGTTCATACAATTTTGACATAGAATTTTCTGTACCATTATTAAAAACTTTTATTTAAGACTAAAAGGTTATTTTGTTCTATTCTTATTTTACTCGTTAGACATGTTTAATAATGTTAATTTAAAAAAATTTTAATTGGTCTTATCATTGTGGAAAGGGTTGACAAATTTCCGTGACATTTTTTAGATATTAGAATCCGCAAGTTTTTTTCTCCTTACCTGTAGAACTAGTTTTTCCTATCGTTGACTCTATGTGCAGTGAAAACAACTTGCGTTCATAGCAAAAGAAACTTGAACGAATCGTAATAAACGCCAGGCAATGAACCAAGATCTTTTACCTACAAAGTAATAACATTCTTTTAATTTGCTGATGATATCTCTTTTGATGAGGGCCACTAGCCTACTACCTTTTTTTCCCATTGCAATTTTAATTTGTCATTGGTCAGAATTTTTTTTTGTTTGTAAAGAAGTTTTTTAGCAGCAAAACACTATATGTAAATTGTTCTTATAATTTCTATAAAAAAGGTTTATTTCATTATGTACTCTTACTTTTACCAAGTCACTGAGTTTTACAATTACTTCTGTTGTCAGTCCCTGGAATAAAATGATAATTCAACTTATTTAATTATTATTTATGCGATTAATATTTACAGGAATCTAAGTTTTTACTGCAGCAAAATCTAAGGATCCTAATTATTTTTTTTACTGCTTGGCTTTGGGTGTGGAAGGTTTCCCCCTTTACCTGTAGAACTAGTTTTTCCTACCCTTGACCCTTATCGCAGTGAAACAAACTAGCGTACATGAAAAGAAACTCGAAACGAATCATTATAAAAAAAGTAGTATGTTAATATGTTTCTCATATCAAGACCAAAGTTCTTCTATGTTCAAGTGAATAATTTTGGGAGTGTTTTTTCTTTTGTGGTTATTAGTCAAAAGAAAAAGGTTTCTGTAAAACAGTCTTCCTGTAGAGTGTAGAACATTCTAAGTGCAGTAAATAGAAACTTAAACTGCACTTTTAGGTTATATGATAACAGGTTTTTTCCTTTTACTCAGTCATTTAGGTTTAGAATTACTTCTGTTGTCAGTAATATTGTCTGACATACATACTTTGATAACATCTATTTCAGTTATTATTTTATGATGTGATCGATTGTTACAAGGATATATGCTGCTTGCATAGTAATTAATTTAATGTGATGTAGCTTTAATTAATATTAATTTTTTAATTTAGGGGTGTTTGGAATGTACCTTACATTAATCATGCATATCTTCTACATGGATCTCTTCTAAAAGATACAGAGAATTATCCCAATTTCATTCATGGTGTATTGGATCCTGACATGGCATTATGTAAGAATTTAAGGGACAAAGTGAGTGCTTTTGCAATTTTTATTTTTGAATCCATTATTTCATGGAATTTCCTCTGGTTTCGAAAATTCTTTATAAGTACATGAATTTCATATTCAAGGGATCTAAAATATGCTTGTGTTTAGTGCAGAATCTTTGAATTTATTAAAAAAAAACCCCTGGAATTTTGAAGTATGAATCGGCTTGAGACATCTCACATGACAATATTAGTATAAGAACTTAGCTTACTTTAAGTCTTTAAGTTTTCTGTTTAAAAATCTTTCTTACCATAACATGATTAAATATGCACAAGAAATGTTTTTGAAATTGTTAAATATGTAAATGGTAATCTTCAAGATGTTATCTCTCATAAGAGGCCTGTCAAAAAGAAAAGTGGGTTATGGACAGAGGTTTTTTTGTGTTGAGCTAGCTTTTTTGCCTTTCTACGACAGTCCTTTAAATGTTTAAATGGGCCTTGGAAGTTAAATTATTCCTATACCTAAAAGATTTTCATTTGCATAATCAATTATTTATTAAGTTAAATACTTTTTTAACTTATTCAAAATTTCTTTCCTATATTTATAAATCAATCTTGATTTAACTTTTTTTATCAATGTAAAAAAAAAATTCACCATGGGAAAGTACTTTCGAATTAAGTTTGTTTTTTGTTTTAAAACAGGGATTCTTCATGTATATTTCTAACCTGCATGATTTTGGACATTTGATTAATAGTGAAGCATTTGATACCAGTCATGTCCACAATGAACTTTATGAAATTTATACAAATCAAGTGGTAAGTATAAAAGTATAGTACCTATAATTTTTCTTTAAACTTTACTTTACCAATTATTTAAATAACTCTATAAATATGTATATCTAGGATTGGGAAAGACGTTATATTCATGAAAACTATTCCAAAGTTTTGGACCCCAATGCTCCAGTTGAGATGGTAAGGATTTTTTTATCTGAACTTTTAATTTAATTTTATTATAATTTTGAATATCAATATTTTTATTGATTATCTTACTCCAAAAATAAACATTTCTAACTCTTTGTAAAAATTTTTAATATTTTGGTCCAAGATGTTAGCATTTATTTAAATAATTTTAAGTTTAAGATACTATTGTGTAAAAAATTTTAATGTGAGATTAAATTCTTTGAAATATTTAAAGTAATGTGTTGTTTAACAAAGTTATTTGTTCCAGAGAAACTTGATAATTTATAAACATTTTGAAATAATTTTGTATAACTAGTTGAACTCTTAAACCTTATACTTTATGCTACAGTTACAACCTAAGTATTCAATCTAATTAAAGTATTTTAAAAGCTTAATAAAAAATAATGAAGTGACTCTTATTTCATATTATTTTGTCTTTTTTCCGTAATTTAGCCTTGTCCTGATGTGTATTGGTTTCCAGTGGTCACTCCTACATTTTGTAAGCATTTGATTGATGAGATGGAAAACTTTGGACAATGGTCTGATGGTACAAATAAAGTGAGTAGGAATTCAAATACAATAAAGAATTTTTTTAAACTAAGCAATGAACATTACCATCATATTTTATCTCTAACTTAAAGATGTAATTTTAATATTAAAAAAAATAATAATAATTAAGTTTATATTAAGAAATAAAATATTCATACGAGTTCTTATTATGAAGGAGTTTTTTATCTGTTATTTTAATTTATTATTTTTCCTTAAATTATTTTTTAAACAGTTTGTATAATAACCTAGTTATTGTATCAATGAATAACTCTTTGAAATTATGGTTTTTCATTTCATTGCTAAAATGTAATAATTTCATATTTTTTTTAAACTTAGGATCCTCGTCTTGCTGGTGGTTATGAAAATGTACCCACCAGAGATATTCACATGAATCAGGTTGGCTTTGAACAACATTGGCTGTTCTTTTTACGAGAATATATTAGACCTATGCAAGAGAAAGTGTTCTTAGGTTATACCCATGATGTAAGAATTTTATTGCTTTCTTTTTTTCCCTTTTACCTTATTGCTGATTATATTTTTATAATGACAGTACATGCAGTAATTAAATTCTTCTTTATCAGGTTGTTTTTGATGTTTTGACTTTTGATGTTTTTTTTTCATGATAACATATTGTTATAAACCAACTGAATTGTTTTATTCCTGGTTAAAAAAGCTTTTAAAGAATTTGCTAATATATATAGCCAGAAGCATTCTATAGTTATTTGTTTTTTAAACTATTTTCATGAGCTTTTAAGTTCATCAGTAAAAGTTCTCTTTTTTCATAATGAGTTATATTGTTGATCAATTAGTAAGAGTTATAGCAATTATATGGATAAATTTCAAAATTTAATCAGTCAATACTATATATTTATACTCTTAACTTCCCTGACATGAAATCATAAAAAGGCTAAAATAGCTCAAAACTACCAAAGGTATATCATACTCATGATCTTAGAGTAGTATTCTCAAACTTACAAACTTTTACCTTCTTTGTGTTTGAAGTTCTAAAACATTCTCATCAGCAATGGAATTTATTCTAAAAGTGTGAGAAATAAATACAAAACAGTTTGATGTAATAGGGCTAAAATATTTCACCTTGTTGGATAAGATCTATATGCCATTGTAATATTTGATTCACATAGTACCAATCACACATCTATACAGGTGCTTGATGACCAAGTGTTCCTGGGCACAAAATGGATAGAGTTTTTGAGGGATTATAATCTAGATTTAAGACGATCAGTATATACAACAAATTATCTCGATGTAAGTAATTATAATAATTTGAAATAAGCTGGTGTTGGTTCAAGGTGCATTAGGTACTTCCAGAAGTTTTGGGATCCAGAGGGTGTTCTTTAGAAGTGGTTCTGGTTATTTGATTTCATGTTCTCTTGCTGAAGTTGGTTTGCATGTTTCAATAGGAGGTTTTCCCATTCCAATTTTTTTATGCAATAGATTTTTCTGTTTAACCCTTTCACTCTTGTGACTGCCCCAAATTTTCTAAAGGATTTAATGTAAATCTCAGGTAGTCAAGATTTGAAAGGGATCCACAAATGAGACAGGTCCAGTAAAGGGGGAATAAAAAAAATCTACATATTAAATTCTTTGAAATGTATTTCTTTTATGGGTAAAAGATATTTATTTAAGGCATCAATTTATTAGTTACATTTATGTTTACATTTTTAGAAAAGTGTTTTCATTTTTGAATAAATTATTTCTTTTTATTTGCTTTATATTTATCCTAATACCTTTGATATTTAGTAACTGAAATTCAAAATTCATTATTTAATTCTTTACTTTTAATCAAAATGAGTTATATTTTATAATAAAATGAACAACATATAATTTATAATTAATTGAATTGATCAAAATTCAACATTGTGTGTGTTTGTAGCTAAAGTATGTTTTGTTTTATTTAAAGGTTTTCTAAGATTTTCTCTGCTAGTTTTTTTTTATGCTTTTAAAAAAGTTTTATACTTATCTTTCTTCCTGCCTTCACTCTGTACTTGCATGTTTGCATGTGAAATATGTGGGTTAAATTGTTTTTATGAGTATTTTATACAAATTTTTATAAAAGGTGCACATTTGTTGTTCTAAAAAATCTTGCAATTCATTCTTTTACCATTATATTCCTTCTATTGATTTCTCATGAAAACAACCAAATTTTACTAACTTTTAATCTTCAAAAACTATTTAGGGTGTTTAAATTCTGAAAATATTGAATTGTGCTTTTAGTCACTCAAATCTTATAGCTATCTTAAATGTTTTTTATTCAATATTAGTGAAAATTTTTTACACTTCCATTAAAAAAAAAACAAATTAAATTTTCTACTTGTATAGCATAGATTTCCATAGAAATTAAGATAATTGTTATTGAAAACTAATTGTGTGTGTGCTGTGGGGAATGTTAGTACAACCTAATACTTCTATTATATTAGAACAACTATAATTTCTTGAAAGTGTTTCTTATATAGTTGTAAAATTTATCTTAAAAGTCTTGTTGATTGGTTTGTTATTATTATACACTCATAAAGTTTTTCCTACTTAACATTAAGGTTTGCCTTTTTTCTTGAGTTTCTGTTCTGTTTCTTTTGTAAAAACAATGTAACTTATGAAATCAATATTTCAGCCGCCCAAAGCAATGATGAATTTTGTCGTTCGATATCGTCCTGACGAGCAGCCTTCTCTGCGTCCACATCATGATTCTTCTACCTACACCATCAATATTGCTCTGAACCGGCCAAAGATTGATTATGAGGTAAAATCATTATTTTTTAAAATTCTATACCTAATTCTGTACTCAAACTGTGATTTTTATTGAAGTAACAGGGCTTTTAAAAGCACTTTATATATGTATAAACTAAAAGCTATTTTTTAAGTTTTGGTTGTTTTCTAGGAGAACTAAACCTTATGATAATATAGGATAGATTAACTTAATTACCATTAAAATATGTTAAGCTAAAGTGATAATTCAATTAAATTCTGTTCCTTTATCTTTTATAATTTGATTAGATTATTATTGAACTAAAAGTTCTCTCAAGTTTATAAGAGATTGTTGGATTACTTTGTCAATTATTCTCATACATGACATATTTATATTCTCTTATTTGAAGAGTTTTTATATTTTTGAGCAAGTTGTCTTCTATATTAACAATATTGTGGGATAGTATTATTTTTATATATCAAGCAGGGAAAATGTCCCATTTTGAGATTAGTTAAAGACTCTTGTATGTTGCTTCAATTAACTGTACAAATTAGGTATAAATAATTTAGTTAATCACTGTTATTTTTTAATGAGTAAAACATAGCTGTATTTTTAACTAAAAATTATCTCAAAGTAAATATCAACAGGAAACTAAATACATGTTTACTTTCAAGTTGTGAAGAGAAAACCTTGGATAAAAAACTGTAAATTAGTCTGACTCCCATTTCATATTTATGTTTTTACTTATGCCATATTTATGTTTAAGTCAATGCCTATTCCCCATCCACAACATTTGAAGACATTTATTTATCGAGGCATAACACCTGCACCTAGAGTGTCAGAATATTGTTATATTTGTATTCAGTCAGTTATTTTTTTTTTCAAATATACACTTTTTTTCAGTTCAATTATTTAAATTAAAATGTTTTAAAAGTAATATCCAAATGTTTTATTTTATAAATGATATTTTTATATTTTAAACATTTTTTAACTTTAATTTCTGATAGCATTCAGGAATCTTACATGTTTTTGGTACTAACTGCTTTCTATTTTTCTATGTACAGGGAGGTGGCTGCAGATTTATACGATATAATTGTAGTTGTACAGACTTGCGACTGGGTTGGTCGCTGATGCATCCTGGACGTCTGACTCACTACCACGAGGGACTTAAAGTAACGAATGGAACTCGGTACATCATGATTTCTTTCGTAGACCCTTAAATTGCCAAAAAAAACCCCAGAGAATAGAACTTTAAATGAACTTATGAACAATGTGAATTTTTTTCTGGACAAATGTGTTTTTGTTTGTGTGAAACTTTCTTTTATATACTTAAAAAATCTGCTGCAAGCTTCCATTTCATAAGTATTTATTTCCCTTAGAAGGAAGTAATGCACACAACTCCTGTTGCTTTTCTTTTGATGAGTTGTAATTTTTTATACTTCAAAAACCATTTAAATTTTACTATTTAGTTTTGACTCTCTTAAAAATGTGCCTTCAATTTTAAATTTCATGCATTTGTTTGATATTTTTAACGGTGAAAATCAATGAGATTATATGAAATATTATTTTGTAATGTGTGTGTCAGTTTTCGTTGACTTTCAACTGTACTTAAATCTGTTTTTGTGTGTGACCTGCATTTAAACCATTGTCTGTGAGTTTTTTTTGTTTTTAATATGTGGTTTTCAATTTTAATTCAAACTTTGAGCCCATAAAATCATAAGACAGCTAATTTTAGTAATGTGTGAGCTGGTGCTGCAAATTATTGTGAGATCTATTAAATAGGTGCTCATGAGTAAACTACAATTTTACTTGATATAACACACAAACCATATTATTATATGTACTGTGACTGTTTGCAGCTTTTTTTTAAACATTTATTTTTCTGAATCCTTCAACAACTTATTTTAAATGTTAAGGAGCATATTTCCCTTTTTATTGTTTTGAGCTTTCTATGTTGTGAACTGCATGCAGCAAAGATTTTTTCCTATTTACCCATTACTATTTCAAAGAAATAAATACTGTTAAGTTCATTTCAACTATTTCATATCTGTTTCTTACAATTTTACTTTTTGTCCTTTTCTACGTGTTTGTTTCTACTTTTATATTTTATTCAAAAGACTGAAATAAATTGATTTATTACTTTATAGATATTCAAGGCAAAAGTTTATTGATGCATTGTTTTGTATTTGATACTGCCATGATGAAATGCAATACTACTTATAATAAAGTTTTATTAAATTATATATCTTGTTTATTTTTTTCGCAAAGTACCAAAAAAAAGTTGAATTAAGCACTCCTCTAAACATGTTGGTGTTCACTTGTAAGAAAACTTTTGGTGGTAAAATGTTTAAAAAGTTCTTTAATTTATCACTAACATTACAATATTGAATTATTGATTGATTTATCCATTAGTCAGCTTTTTAGAATAAATTATTAAAATATCTACATATTTAGCTTATAATTTTTTATCAACTTTTAAATGAGATGACATTGATTTGATAAAATTGATTTGCTTATCACAGATCAAAAACAGTTTATTCCTTTTACTGAGCTACAATGAATAGTTAATAATTTCTTCATATCCACATGTATAAAAACGAAATTTAAATGTACATGTTTCTTTATAGCTCCTACAAATATGTAATGCTACAAATGTCCTCTGATCAAAGGTATGTAGAGCATTAACCATAGTAACAAGCTGCCCAGAAGGCATCCAAAAGCTATGGTTTTGTAGTAGGCCCAAGGTTCTAGGCGAATTGTGTACTTGTTACTTCCATCTGCACTGCATCTACACTCAGTTCCTTGTTGAAGGCAAGAGCATGGTCGTCGGTCTGGCACTTTAGGAGCCTGTAAAAGTTAAGAGAATTGATATTTTGTTTAAAAAAATAAAGTACTTGCTTCTTCAATTTTTAATATTTTATGCAAGAGAACATTAATAGTTTACTCAATATGTATGATAGCATAGCTGCCAACTTTTAAGGATTGTCTGTAAAATAAACTGATTTTCGTTTCGTTTTACGGGCGTACGGATGGATCTGAAAATTTCCCGGATTTTACGTATTCACTTAACCATCCGCCTAATTGTTAAACATTTTGCGAAGCGAATGATTTTCTCTTGTTTTCTTTTGCCTCAAAACCAGATTCCTCTACAATCCCTAGTCCTTTCCAATTTTGGTCCTTATATTGAGAAAATTTTGGAAGTTTCTTGTTATGTATTTATAAAACCTTTTTTTATTCACCCGCGAGTGGCTCACGCTCACCTGTAAAGTTTGCTTCTTATTGTATTCTGACCGCAATGCGGAAAAAAAACCTACCAAGATTGGATCTGTGATTCTCTCCCACCATAATTTAATTCACATTATTGATGTTTCAAAGTTTGTAAAGCGGGAAATCTCAACTTAATATTGATAAAGGATTTTTAAAAAAATATAAAAGTATTTCCACGCTTTATTCCAGCTATTTTTGCTATGCGTTTGGCTTTTCCCAGGGCTTTATTTTGGATTACTGGTGGTAAAGTAGGCTTCTTCGCGTGTTCCAATCGTAATGCCGGAAAACAACTTTACCTTAGTTAGACCCAGTACTCTTGCTCAGCATCTGGTCAGTGTTTTAAACCCATAAAGGAGCAAATACTCAGGCATCATTTGCGAATTAGTTGTTGAAAAATTCAATCCCTCAACTTTTTTAAGAACTTTAAAAGTATCAAGAATATAAACTAGCTCCAACTGAACAAAGTCGAATTTAACTGATTTACTTTAATAAGTTTAAGTTGATATAGATAAAAAATGTATCATATACTAATACTAGGATGAAATCAATGGAATGCAATTAAATTTTAAAATTATAGTAAAATGCTAAAAGGTAGTTGGGGTATTTAGGTAAATTGTTATTGATGAATTGCTTTAAGGAAAGATGTAGTCAGGCTTGTTTGTGCTAGACGCTAGACTTTATTTTACCCCCCCCTTCCCCTTTACTTCATCGTTCATTCTCCTCCAGCGGTAACTTTTAACACTGAAAAAAGACCCAAGAGGTTTTGTACTAAGGATGAACACAAGACAAGTAATGTTTTAAAATTGATAATAAAATAATAGTACAATAATAGTTAAAAGCAAATTCAAATAATTAAAAGTTTTACAAAAAATTAACTATCAAGATACAAATTTGTGTTTAAGCAATATTTTTTCATCTATGGAATAGGAAAAATAAGACGATTCTTTTGAAAATAATATACTAGATAGGTAATTAAAATCAATTTTTCAAGATACTTTACAAAACTATTTTACGGGTGTTCCTTGAAGTGAGCTAAAACTTTCTACACATTCCAAATATTTTTGAAACTGCGTTTCTTAACTTTAATATGTTCAAAAATATTTAACCTATTTACTACGCGGAAATATATCTTTCCCTAATGAAGGAAAATAATGAAATGCATGATGACTTCTTTTTCTTAAGATAAAACAAAATAAATTACTGAGCACAGCACATGAATGCAGGGGCGTAGCCAAGGGGGTTCCCGAGTCAGGACCCCCAAAGGGTCCAAAATTTTTAGACCCTACTTTAGGTGTTATTATGACCAGTAGCCACTCAATAGAGGGTGTCTCTGTCTATGCCCCTTAAAAGTGCCTTAAACACTTATTGTCACATATTGAAACTCTAAAATTTTCCGGGGGAAAACCCCTGTCCCCGCATTACAACGTACTGATTGAAGAGTTGCCATCGGAAAACGGCGATACAAGTAGGTTCGGAAGTTGTATACGCGTATCTCTAGCTAAAACACAAACGTCGATTCAAGGGGGACGCGTCCCCCCCAGTAAATTAAGGTCATTGTTTAAGAATGAATATTTTTTGCAACTTGTAAGTTTTTAACTTTTGAGGGGAACCCAAAAATTCTCTCTCAGTCTTCCATTGAGGTGATTCGAACTTTTGAAGGTGGAAGGTATTGAGCCTGAGAAAGGGATTTTTTTGGTTTACAATTTTGATAAATTTACCTGTATGACCGATAGCTCTCTAATTTTGAATTAGAAGTATACTTCTGAAAATTATTTTTTAAAAGTAACATTTCTTCTTAAGAATTAAGACTTTGCCGGTCAGTCGGTATTTAATGGCAGATTAATTAAAATATTTATTCCTATTGTTTTATAAATTACTTAACTAAAAAAAAAAACGTTGAAGTTTCTCCCAAAACATGCATTTGGATATTTTTATTAAATAAATTATGCATATTTTAGGTTTAAATTCATTTATGAGTAAAATTTAAATAATATCTGAAGTTTGTTGCTTAAAAATTAATACTTTTTGCAGCTTTTCCAGAAAGAAGTTCTTTCGTTTCCACCAACGATAAGATTTTGCAAGAAAAGTTGAAAAGCTCGAACTTTGAAGAAAAATACATATTTAGGCTATTAGGCTACATATAAATTATTTGTGTTTGAAACAAGATAATTTATTCCATCCTTCAAAAATTATTTCTAACTAATTATGGTCTTGTATTTTGGAATTTTATCAATAAAAGTGAAACAAATTAATTTTAATTTATCCACCATAAATTAAAACAACCGCTTTTCACCTTTTAGTTTCTAGGAAAAAATACTTTTAAATAGAATGACTTCAGAAATTTTTAGATTTTTAGAAATGATTGTAATTTGCTACGTACGTATGTAGCGATAGCGACTTCTCGGACTGTA
Organism: Tetragnatha montana; assembly: GCA_963680715.1. Lineage (NCBI taxonomy): Eukaryota > Metazoa > Arthropoda > Arachnida > Araneae > Tetragnathidae > Tetragnatha > Tetragnatha montana. The sequence goes on along the minus strand of OY796676.1, from coordinate 15,470,041 downwards.
TTTTTTGTTGATTTATTTTATGTTGCGCTCAATTTAAAAATGAAATTATCATGGCTTCTTTTGGTTTTGTATATGCAATTATACTATTTCACTTTTCATAGTTTTTACAACGTAGTTTAGAACATCCAAATAGTAGTATTTCCTTTTTGAAGCTTAAGAAAATATATCCAAGCCAAGTTGACCTTTAATACCGTCTTTTAAATGATAAAAATTTGTTTTGGTAATACAAAATTAAATTTGTTTTGTAAAAACCTAACAAGATTGGTAAAGCAGATCTGAAAAGGATGGGTTTAAATACCTAATCCAGAAACTTGATTGTAAATAAATTCAGATTTAATTTCACATGCCATCTTTAAACTTATAATCAAAATTTCAAATCAGAAGATATTTTACAAAATTGTAATTATGAATTCAGAGGTTTTTGAAGCAGAGCAAATGATGGAATCATTACACAAAATGGTAACACGACATACAAAACAGTTTTTAAGTCCCCAGATTCTAAGGAAAATTTACAGACAATATTCAAAGTGGCGTGATTTAGTTAGGAACCGTGATCAGTGGTGGAGATCCAAAAGAGATATCGGAAGGTAAGGCCGAAAATTTAAATAAAATTTATATCCATAAATGACGTCAAGCTTGGAGGGGAGGGAAGGGGTCCATCAATCTGTGACTCTTTGTGACTTTTGTGACAAAGGAGGGAAGGGGGTTCAAGAATTGTGACATCACAGATTGGAAATGAACAAAAAGCCAAATAAAACAAAAATTTTTGTGTTCTAAACATGATATTGTAGGAGAGCGTGAGACGTAACAAAGAGGGGAGGTATAGCTAATATGTGGAGTTCAATTCCGTTAACTCTCCCGTTAAATATCTCCAAGCTATTTTAGACACCAAATATTCAAATATCGCCAAATTTTTATGGTTATCGTTGGTATAACTAAATTTTTCTTATTTTTGACGTATAAAACAGCTTGGTGATGTTTAACGGGAAAGTTAACGGAATTGAACCACGTGTGACTTTGTGACATAGGTGGAGGGGGGTCAAAATTATTTTTCTTTATAGTATTATTTTCTTCTTTTTTCTTTTATTTTTTTAGGTGAAAATTCCCCACAACTTTCGGACATATTCTGCTTCCCCTGTATATCCATTTTCAAATAATTTCGCTTAAAAGCTGGGAAAATATTCAATAGTATAATCTTCTATAAAGTTATTTTCTTTTTTTTTTCATGATGTGAAAATCGAGATATCACTCTGAAATTTCATCGGGTGTATGATCATGAACTATTCTATCCTACATTATCAACACCAATCTCTAAAACTCAGTGCGTGTGTGTAATGTATCACTAAGGAATTTCTTCAAAAATGCGTATACTATCGCTCCCGCATACCCTAACAGTTTTTTTGTTTATTAAAAAATTTAAAGTAATTTCTGCATTCGCTTTAATATTTCATGAAGAAATTAATCAGCAGAAGAATGAATTTGTCACTATGTTTGAAATGAAGCTTGAATTACAGGATTTGTGCCTTCGAGAGCTATTTAGTCCATTACTTGCTGGAAAGGTGTTTCTGGATACAATACGGGGACAGCGAAGTGGTGGCTGACATTCTCTCCAACCTCTACGAACTGGACGGGAGCTTAGGTAAAATTTTCCACGGTCGACTTTTATCCACGAATGCACACAAGCCAGCGTCGGGTTCGGACGAAGAAGGGAATCGTAAAGTATTCAAGAATTGTGATAATAAATTCTTCTACTGTACTACTTGGAAAAGCGATTCCTTAGCAAAACACCCAGTAAGTTTGATATTTAGATTCTATCTGTATAGTATCAGTATAATGTAACTATCTGTGTATCAACTAGTCATGAAACTCATGCCTCCCTTGTCATGTCACGAGAGGCGGAGAGGAAGAATCTCAATACTCGAGCACTCTAATACACCTCCGAAAGTGGCAGGTTCAATGAAAAAGTCACAGTTAATTACAGTTGTGACCATCAAATTGTACAGCCTTCCCCTCTGTCAATCACAGACATTTGCAGTGCTGCTCTCTACCATAAGATGGCATTTTAAAATAGCGTTTTGGACCCTCTGTTCGGCTTTTTCTCTGTGGTAAGAAGTGTCTAATATTTTAGTTTCCTAGGAGATATGTTATTATTAACACATCTCTCTTTAATAGCATATTATACAGGCACAGAACCCATGTTATTATTTTCAATTTAGTTATGTTTAATTTATGAAAAGCTTAGGGAGATATATGTATATTTAATAAATTTGACTGGGAATTCTTAAAGTGAACAGAGAAAAGTGTTTAGCAATCAGGGATGTGTCTATTGGATGTTTTTTTCCCCAATAAGTAAACATTTTATAAGGAAATAATTTAAGAAAATCAACAGAAGGAAAATTCTTTAATTGTCCCCATCACTGGTCGCCCCTACAAATGTTCAGATAAAAAACATGATCAGATTTTTAAAAAAATCTAAGTCATAATAAAGAATCATTAGTGCAAAGGGTATTTAAGTTTTTGGTCAAAGAGCCCCCGGACCACAGTAGTAAATTAGTATTCGGAGTAAACCTAACACCAATAATAAATTAATAGTACGGGCGAAGGAAAGCATTTAATAACATTGATTTTATGAAGCCCAGATTTTACCGTTTGAGGCGGGTCCATACCAACTCATTTTTATTTCGGAAAACTGTTTCTGATCAATACCTACTCTCTTCCAACACTCCGAACTGATCCCGCCGCATACAATAAATCAGGAGTCCGAAGCTGATAGTTAATTAAAGCTCCGGCTTTTTTAACCAATAAACTTCTTTGGGCATCGATTTTTCGAATTCGAGACAACGAGGGAGGCCTAATTGGCTCCTTCGCCATTAAACCCTTATCATGCATTCGAAGCAGCAACAGGAGTGGCTGAGAAGTGATTTATTTTATCGCACAAAATGCTCCCTGTTTATCTTTAAAGAGCGTTTTCGCTCCGAAAAGCCCATTCGCCCTCTTTTTTTCCCTACGCTAACTACCGAGAGACAGACACGCGGACTTTTTTAACAACCTTTTTAGATATTAAAAGCGAGGGAGGGATCATTCATAAATTATTTAGAACAATTTTTATGGTATTAATCTCTTTTGTGTCTTAAAAGGCCACCTACCGTTAATACTTTTGCTTGTATATATTGTCTTTTCAAATTTTCCAAAATTTTAAAATCCGACCTAATTTTTTAAATTGGGCTTACCTTATTATTTTTTTTTATTCAAAACCAACCATCTCAAATGCTTTAAGTAACATTAGCGAAAATTCATTATATCTTGTACATGTACGTGCAAGGATGTATTGAACACTTTTTTTTTGCCGATTCACGTTTGAACCCAATCAAATTGAATCAAATCCAATTGTTTAAACCAAATTTTGAACATTTTTATATTATACTGAATTTTTCGAGGAAAGAGGTTACAATTTCTAAGATTTTTTAAGAACAGTTTACATTTTTGTATTGTTTCTTGTTTATTGTAACATATAATCTGCATTGTGAGTCCTTTCCCACTTTTCCATATATTTTTCTGGACTTTTCAAGCTAGGCATACGACCTCTTGGGTAATATTCTTTTAACTTAACCAATACAGAATATAAACATTTTTTTTCAAATGGTTATACAGCATTGTTATCATCTTTATTATAAGGCGTGTTAAGCAACTAATGCCAGGAATACAAATTTAGAACAGTGTAGATATTTGTGCTTGTGGTCATATTTTGTCACGAAGGCCTTTTTGACCCTCTAAACGAGGGAATTAATTTATGAAGGGCCCCAAAGTACAACTAAACTATTTTCGACGGAAGAGGAGATTCGTTTTCGATATCCTTTTGCTTGCTGTCTCAGAAAGTAGGAATAATAATGCGAGAGAAAGAGCTTTGTAGTAATGTTTTTCGCACATCCCAGTTTGTTATTTGAGCTGCCCAGGATGAAAGTGGTATAAGTCCAAAAATGACAAAAGTTAAGTTAAGAGTGGATTTGGATAGAGTTTTAGGTCCTTTATTTAGTGTAGTTGTTTGCAAAGGAAAAAGTTGATTTGTTGGCCCGTGAGAGCGACTCAAAAAATGACTACTAACGCGAACGGCCGTTTTCGTCAGGATGAAAGTGGAATAAGTCCACTGCTCCGCTTCGTTCAGTGAATTTGTTTTGATAAGAGAAACCCCAAGGACATTCCCACAGCTGCAAAGGCGGGGCCCGTGCGATTATGAAAAAGCGTCTTACTGGAGAAAATTTTATTTTTGTTAACTTTAATTACAAATTTATGGATGACCCCTTTTTGTAAAAAAATATCCGAAAATAAAATCCGCGCTTTATTAGATTTGGCGGGAAAGCTTTAATCCTTTAATCGTCATGGCTAATACAGACGCCCCCTTGCAGTCAATATCTTGTATGTATTTTAACAACCATTCTATATAAATTATAGTTTGCTAGTAACTTAAGGTATAGAGTGTTTTCAGGTGACGTCACAACCGGTTATTTTCTTTAAACTGTGTACCTTCTGTAGGGCTTTTAACTGTTGCTAAGGCCGTTGTTTATCTGTTGCTAAGGCGGATTTTAGGTATGGGATCACGTGATTGCAAATGCTCCAATAGAAGAATTCCACGGCTAGTCATTTTCTGTAACTGTTAACCTCTGTAGGCCAAAAAACTGTAACATCTTCTGTTGCTAAGGCCGTTGTTAGGTCCGAGTCATGTGATTGAAAATGCTCTATTGATATTGGTTTTGGGATAAAACTTAGCAAAATGTTTTAAGTTTATTTTTTAAAATTTAAAATTTTTAAAAATAAAAATTGATGGTTAAAATTGTTTTTTATTGTTGTAAAATATAATTTAATTTTATTGAAATTTTCATTTCCTAACTTTAAATCAATCAATTTGATTTATTGCTTAACTATCTATCATAAAAACTGCAAATGTTTATAAACGGCGGCCATCTTGGACGCCATCTTGAAAATCACCCTAATAACAAGTTAAAATGAATTTAATAACCTAGTATAATTCAAACAGTAGCGTACTTTATATCAAATGTCATAAATAAAAATTAGTTAAATATTTTAAATTTATTTTTTTAATTAAAAATTTTTAAAATTAATGGTTAAACAAGCGTTTATTGTTGTTAAAAATAATTTCATTTTAATTAAATTTCCATTTCCTTACTCAAAATCAATCAATTTGATATATTGCTCAACTATCTATCATAAAAACTGCAAAACTTTATAATCGGCGGCCATCTTGGACGCCATCTTAAAAATCACATCGATAACAAGTTTTTTTTTTAAAAAACAAAAACCTATTTTAATTTAAACCTTAGCTTTAGTTAAAGCAAATAGAAAATATAAACTAGAGACATATCAAGCGAAGAACGTTTCTCGGTCGCCATCTTGAATATGACCCCCCAAAATGGGTCTTATAAAATTTTACACGAAAAATTCGTATTCTATGCATCAAAATCTGTGGAACAGAACATTAAAATCTAACTTTGTACTAACCAGTCGCTCAGAAAGCTATATTTTACTACATCCCAATACCCATCTTCCTTCCCGAAACCCATCAATCTGTCAGGATGAAAGTGGTATAAGTCCATTAAAGCTAATTTAAAGCACTTTGAGTTAAAATTTGATAAAAGTTGATCCGCAGCAAAAATTGTGTCCCTGCCTAAAGACAAATCCACCCCACAAAGTAAAAATATAAGCAATCCTGAATTTTTAGCACAGGTTTTTAGAAAACCTTCAATTACACAAAACGAAGTTCAGTGGACTTATACCACTTTCATCCTAACCAGCTCATTTACTAACTCTTTCAGGGACACGAGTGAAAAATTGTTTATGTAAGAAAATGTTTCCACAGGGTTTTAAAAGGAAAGGGAATGTGCGCAATTCAAAATTTATAAAAGTTGCAATAATAAATAATGTTCTAATATTCCTTTCCTAATTTTATGGCCTACTTTTTTATATGGATGGATATATAGGGGTATGTTAAAAGGTCAGAAAAAGCAAGACACTATAATGGAAAATATTAGACAGAAAAGTAAAAACCCTGCTGATTTCTTGCTGACTTAAAGATAATGAATCTTAATTCAAGATAATGAATGAGTGAAGATAATAATCGAATAAATGAAAACAGTATTTACCATCACCAAAGTTTTATAACTGGATAGGTACTCATAAGTTATTAGTTATGTTATAAAGTTATGAAGGAAGGTACACATAGTTAAAAGGAAACATTTCATATATAGAGGAAAGGAATTTATATCCTTGCTATCTAAGTATTAACTGAGTAAGTAAATCTCAAAAATTATTGGTAGCCTTCTACATGTAAGGAATAGGAAAAGTTATATTCAAGGACTATAATCATGATACTAATGGGTTAAATGGGTGGTTAAGGTTAGCAAAAGGTCTACAAGTTTGATACGCAGCAGAAAACTAACTTAGGTTTAAAATTGTCAAGACAGGAGAATTAATAATTAAATACTTCAAGCTTCTATACAGGGTGTTTCAACAAGTCCGTCCAAACTCGGCAAAGAAAAATTCCTTGCGAGCAGTACATAAAAAAATGCCTAAAGAACTGTACCTCTACGGGACCTTTTTTTTCTTTCTGAAAAATGTGATGTCAGAAATCTGTCAAAAACTCAATTATAACATTCCACGGCGCAATCATGCATTCCCAGTAGATATTTTAAACATTAGTCTGCAAACATACCTAATAACTGTTCATGTTTTCCCATAAACCGTTTTAGCGTAAATAAGAAATAACGTCATATCCCTTTTTTCTGTCCAACCCTGTATTTCAATCGTTTCAAAAAAATAATTATTGTAAACGTAAACTATGTGATGATATGGATGAAAGAGTAGAAAGCAATATTGTATTGCGTGATTTTATTTGCAATTTAAAATTCGTTGTTTTCGAGATGTCCTTCCATTTTCAGGTTACCCCCGTCGAATACTTCATGAAACACGCCTACAAGCACCGCGTCCTGTTCGGCACCAAGCGCTTCGCGGAGCAAGATATCGTGTGCTCGGCCATGAAGAACACGGGGAGGGTCCTCTCCTTCCGCCTGCTCTACCTCCCTCCCTGCTCCCTGAGCGCTCGCTTCCCGGAGCTCCTGGAGCAGATGCTGCGTGTGGGCTTGTTCGCGCGCGCCCCCCCAGACCACCCCGACGTGGGCAAGCTGCTCACGGCCGTGCTGGGCATGCACGCGGCCGGCTGCCTAGCGGCGGACGGCGGCTACGCGGCCGCGGTGCTGCGCGCGGGCAACGCGCTGCTCCGCGCAGTGGTGCGCGTGCAGCCCTGCGTTCTGGCGCGCACGCAGAACTTCCGCCTGCGCCTGGCGCAGGTGCCGCGGCTGGCCGCAGCGCTGGGGCAGGCGCTCCTGCCTGAGCTGGAGCGGCGCTGCGCAGCGCAGCCGCAGGACTTGGCGCACCTGTGCCGCTGTGCGCTCAGGAGGAGGCTCTACGACAACTGGCAGCTGCCCGATGGAATAGCGTTTCTGCCGCTACCCGGGCTGCTCAAGAGGTATCTGAGGCTGGAGCTAGACTGAATTTGGGTATTTTTATTAGTGAGGGCTAATCGAGAAGTTTTAGAAAAGGCTGGAGTTTGAGTGAAGAAGATTTTTTTTTTGTGAGCCTCTGTGGAAAATAAAATGTGACATCTCTCAGCGATTGATTTGTTTCCGATCTTCTTGATCGACCACAACATCAGATCAAGTCCATGAACACGTATAATATATTTTAAACTCTCAAAAACAGCCCGGAGGACAGTTGGCTCCTTTGGTATCCAATCCATATTAAAGTATGGACCAGAGTGGTTTGAGTCAATTTGGATTTTGGGCAAGGGGGGTAGACTTTTAGGCTTGACACATGTCGTCTTGTATGAAGATGACCAGTACAGAGTAACTACAGAGAGCAAGTTCCAATCTATCGCTTGCCTATTGAGTTAGATCAGCACCAATTCATTTCTAAGCAATAATGATATATTGAGAAAGTGTTAAGATTTAAGGTATCCGACTTTGGTGGAGTACGGTGAAGACCTAAAATGCAGTATGTCTCGAGGGCTGTAAACCATCATTTACCAAAGTGAAAATAAAAACCATGAAAAAGGGGCAGAAACAATACCTTCCCATGACTTAGGTACACCATTAGGTAGGTATATAGAGACACAACAAGATATAAGCAAGTAAAAATAGCACTTTTTAAGTCCTCAAAAAAGAAAAGGTTCGGAAACTAGCACGTTTTTTTTTTTAATTTATTGCCCCATTTTGTCTTTATCTAACTAACAAACCACAAACCTACATTCCTACATAATAACACTGAAACACTTGCAATCTTTTTCTTTGAGGCCTGAAAAAGTACTATTTTCACTTGCTAATATCTCCTCGAATGATTCATGAATATTTTTCCAGTGAGTTTTTCACAATATTGGCAACAATATTCGTGCTGAAGTTTTCGCTTTATCACCTTTAATTTTTTAATTAAACTTTTAACTTTTTTAGTTCACCGCTAGGGTCGCTGTAAGTAATCTCAATGGATTCTCCATGGTCACTTACCTCGCGGAAGACCTTATTTCCATGAACCTAGAACAAGTTGTTTTCAAATAAAAGCCGTGAAAAGGAATTATGAAACACCCTGTATGAGAAAACTGAAGCAAAAACAAAAAAAATTTCATTTGCCACAGTCCACCGTTCAGAAGATAAAAATTACATTACCTATATAATTTAACACTTTCAAACCTAGATCTTGCGAGTTTAAATCGTTTGAAAACTTGGGGTGGACAGGGCTAAAAGGGTTAATGAATAACTGAACAAAATTAAAGACTGAAAAGTATTTCTCTGTAGGAGCATAACACTGTGAGTTGTAGGCTTGGTAGTTCGCTATTTATTCTAGATATAACTGTGCTCTAGAGAGACATCAATTGGTATTTTATGCTAAAATAATTTTTCATGTTTTATCCTGTACCCGCATATGATATTTACCTCTGTTCCGTACTACAAACTTTAAGAACAAATACCTTTCGTATAAATATTATTTCCTTCTTCAACACATACAAGAAGAAAAATAGTTAAAAGGGCGAGTGGAAGAAGGAGGTTTGACATTAAAAAAATATTTATAGTAGTGGATGGGAATAGGGTATGTCAGGGCCATAACCAGACTTTTGTTTCGAGGGGGAGGGGTTGATTTGACATTTTTATGAGGTACCTCCTTACGAGTACTTATATTCGTTAATCTTTAAATGACACACACAAAGGATTTTAATTTGCTGCACTAATTCCAACTAGTCTTCACATCATCAAATCTCAAAATTGGCTTTAAAGTTTCAGTCTTATACCCGTTAAATAGGAAATAAACAAAGATTTTTAAAACTGGTCCAAGGTACGCTACCCTTGGGACCAAGGTACACTACCAGTGGTGTACCTTTGACCTATTTATATTTTTAAAAACTTTCAGTAATTATGTACTGATATTCTTATTCTGAAAATATATATGTTGTGCATGAAAGGATAAAATATCGAGAAGAAAATAAATTGTTTCAGTAGGTTACTTTCATTAAATAAAAAAATTAAAGGTAAAAAGTAAAAATAGGTCCAAAGTACGTAAGTAGTAGTATCTATAGGTCCAAAGGTCATCCTCCCCCTAAAATTAAAAAAGTTCCTTTGATACAGCTTGGCTTAACCTTTAGATACAATATTGTTATATTCAGTTTGGGTGATAATATTTTTGACCAGTTGATATATATTTAAAGAAACGTATTGAACTGTTGTGTGGAAAAACAGTAGGTACAGCTGAGGAAAAAAAAAACGTTACAGTAGACTTTGCGGGAGAACGGGTGGGGTTAGAAAGATGCTTTTGGTGTCATTTTTCAGGGAGGTCGTCTTCTGGTGCAGCGCAATAAAAACTGCATCTTTTTTCATGGCGACCCTCAATTTTTATTCGATTTTATGAAAGATCATAGTAATTTAACCCTCATCACCGAGTTTCATTTAATTTGGACGTTAAACAAAACCATGGCAGACCGTCAAAATCTGAAAAATTCATATTAAAAGCCTGAAATTAGTCGCCAACACCCGACTGCCAAACACGGATTTCTGACAACCTACCAGTACTAGTGAACCGATTTTCATTAATATTTCAGTTTTAAAATTGTCGAAACATGAGATAAGGTTATTTTTCAAATTTTTAAGCTTTAATAAGCATATAAATATTATGATTAAAGTATTTTAATTTTGTTTATTTATATTAGTTTATTAGTAGTTTCAAAGTCAAAAATCGCACTGAGCTAATTTTCGTGTTGTTTGAAAACGCGTAAATAAAAACAAAAACGCAAGAAGCGCCAAATCATCGATAAACTGCCAAGCCTAAAAAATAACTGTAACGTTTTTTTTTCCTCAACTGTACATGTCCAAAATCATCTTTTTCGCATTAAAAGTTTTGGTTATCGTTCAAAACACTCTTAATGTATTTTAACGATTGATCAACCATCGAAAATCATACTTGCAGGTCCCATCATCAATACAAGCTGCCTAATTGAGTTGAAAAAAAACCCCTTTAAATGTATATAAATTAAAAAAGTCAATTACTGTACACTACTGTTTTTAATGTCAACAAAATATTAGTGGGAATATATGCTTTTTTATAACATTCATTTTAATTGTAAAACATAATTTGGATGTTCATATAAAACGTTTTAATAATTACAAGCCGAAAATTCCACTTTAAAAGACAAAAAAAGTATTCCGTTCTTAGTATAGTAGTAAAGTATTAGTAAAAAGTAGTAAGTACTTAGTAAAGTAGTACTACTTAGTAAAGTAGTAATACTTAGTAAAAGTATTCTGTACTATTCTCTATTAAAACAAGAAAAACAGATTTGGTATGTAGTACATTAGTTTCATAACATCCTCAATCTTTTTTTTCTATTTTTTTTTCTGATTAGTTGCATGCTTTCTTGGAAGAGGGATGGTGCAAGCTTTCTTATACCCCTGCTCTTCACAAGTTTAATTATTGATGAAGTGAGTCCATTAATATATTGGTCAACGAGTATTGCTAGCTTGCTTTTCAGTTTTATTGTGTTTAACCTATAAAAAATTATTTTCCCCTGATATTGGGCTTCTACTGCTTTTCAACTCGTCTATTAAATTACATAACTATGATTCAAATAAACTCAACCATGTACTATATAAATTCTACAATGTTTAGAAATTGAAGAAAAAAATAAAGGCACTCACTGGCGCTGAGGACCCGCAGCCCGATCCCTCGTGGTCGTGAAAAGCGTGGATACCGTGATCCGCCATGGTCGACGACTTCCGGACACTGTTTACGATCTCGGTCGGCGGGGACAGCGAACGCTTCGAGTCCGGAAATCCTTATCTTCGAGGAAAACGCGGACCCTCTGCCTAGGTGATTATTTTTGGAGAAATGACGAGATGTCTAGAAAGCTTATCCAGTACCCAAGGGAAAGAGGGACTGCATTTGAATTTTATGGGGAAAGTATATGGACTCAATATGCTAACCATATTGGGTCAAAATGTAAATTCAGAGATGGCAGGTTATTCACATTCGCTTGTTAAATATTTAGGGGAGAATATATGGTACACTATATAAAAAGCGTTCTTGTACTGTGGTTAACTATAAATTTTTTTCAACATTTATTAATTAAAATGTCGAGAAGTTTTTTAAATGAACTTAAAAAAAAGTTAGAATTAGGGGATTAGATTTCTTTTAGTTTTGAGCAATTATCTGACTTGAACATTTTCAATAGCATTTTTAGATGAAATGAAAGGGTTTAGTATATTCTGTTAAATAATTTTTTTATTGGATGGTACTAGCAACCGCCGAAGTTTGATTTATATAGTCGATATTTACTTACTTACCTTACTAAACGGACGCCTGTGAACGCCGTCAACACGTTATATTTATAAACATAATATATTAATATTATTAATAGAATAAAACTTTGATAATTCTTCCATGAATAAATATAGCTTGGAACAAAAAAGGTAGGTATGAGTTTTTAATTAAGGAAGTTCTCTGAAAGAATATGTCATTACTAAGACAAATGTAGTTATAAATAATAATAGTAGTAGGTACACATTACCAAGAAGTGTATTTTAAAATATTTTTCAAACCTCATACACGTGTGCTGAAATAAAAGAAAAGAAACTTTTGAACATTTGAATACGAATACCCAAATTGTAGTACATTTGAAAGACAAGATGTTAAAATTACGTACCAAATTCAGTCCAATGCAATCGATTAAAAAGTAACGTATGTATTACATTCATTCGAGTTTTATTACACATTATAATATTTTTATTAAAATGAAAGAAAACTATATTCTGAAAATAAAATTAGAATGTTACTAAACTTTTATATCGTCTCCAATCCAAAAGTAACACTAGTTACTTGCGAATGCGGTCGTCTTAAATATTCATGCCTTATTGTACCATCGTCCTATTCCTGTGGGTACAGATTACCGGGTTAGCCTTTTTTCTTCGTTTTCTACAGTAAAACCTGATCCACCATTTGAAGTCAACTTTTCGGCCTTTTCATACACTCCCAATTCATCCGTCTTCATTTTTTCATTGTAACGGGAATTTAATTTAACGCTTCTTCGATCTATTTGATACACCTTATGAGCTTAGATGAATGCAAAAGGAAAATAAGGTCAAAGCACCGATGGAATGCGTCACAGGAGGGCGATGATGTAAGGCTTAATTTCCTACAATGACCGCCATTTGTAGAATCATTAATCAGTTCGATTTGAAGATTATGGCGGGAATCGGGTCCCGGACATGCTTGGTTGATCATTTGAACTAAAAGGTTATTTAATTGTGTGTGTATATGTCATGAGGTTGGCTGTAAACAACTTTAAAAGGTTTAGGTGGGGCAAAATAAGTATTAAAAAAATATAATATAGAGCTAAAAATTGGGTACGATAGAGTGACTATTAGAGTGAGGGTTAGAATGATAAAAAGGATGAGAGTAATGGAGAGGATGAAAAGAAAGTGCATAGGAAAAGTAAACAAATAAGAAACCCCCTCCCCCCGTTAGGTGCTTATGTAATAATTGAACGGTCGCTAAGTATGAAAGCATTGAAGAGGATATTATGAGATATGAGATATATATTGAGAAGAGATAGTTAAAGAGGAGATAAAAAGAGTAAATTTATTTGGGTGACTATTTAATCCGAAAATTTAATCGGTTAAAGCATCAACATATGGCAACTTTTTAGTGTGTGGTCCCGGGCCCTTCCGTGGATCATTTTCGAAGTTTTCACAACACCCTTAGATCATAAATTTAGAACCATTGTTTTAATGGGTAGTTTTCAACTTCCTATTACTTTTAGTCTGAAATTATAACTATGCTTATAACTAATACTAAAGCTTATACTAATAATTTAATTATAATAGTAATATAGTGTACAACTAATGCTTACTTTATTTTGTTTTAAAACAGAGGAGTTTAGTTGCGTCAAACAAAATAAGAAGAAAACTATTGAATTTTGTGTCAGAAGGGATAATTTTTTATGCATTTGAAGTACACCCTCCTTTTGCCCCTCCGGTTTTTAATGAGCTCAACAGGTTTATCATTTAAAAAAGTTAATCAAAGTTTTAAGTAAGTAAAGTATCTAAGTTTTAGTAACCGTGGTTCACTAATTAGTGAGGATATAGGAGTTCTATCTGTCAATGAACTAAAAAAAATCTTAAATTGAACAAATCAAGACTAACTACCGGAATGCCTTAGAGAATATGATTAAGTTCATTTCCCGAAGTTCCAAAAGTTCATTTGTTTCATTTACTAAGTACTTTCTTCTTAAATATAAAAAACGTAATAATTTTCTTAACTTGATTTTGAGTTGATGCAATATTATTTGAAAAAAATTCTTTCTCGACTCTTAAAATCTATCACAATAAACAATACATTTTGTTTTTAGAAATTACTATATTTTCCACTTAACTCTTTACCTGTTGCATTCTTAACTAAATATTAAAGACTGTAAAACAATATTCAGCGTACTTATAATTATTTTTCATATTAGGATAGAAAATTATTTATTTTCGTAATGGGTAAAAATTTTACTATTCTGGATGCGTAGACCATTATTTGGTCTTTCTTAAAATTACCATAAAGAACATTAATCAATTTCAAGAGAATTCTAAGATTTTTCATCCAACTTTTAAACGTTTCCCGTTTCTCCTTCGACAAAGATTTCTTTTCGAACAACGACAACAACCCAATATCCGGCAGCTCGAGAAAAAAATAAGCATAAACTAATTACCCCCAAGTCGCGAACACTACTTGCGAAACTCCTCACCGCACTTTAAGCCGAGGCAATTTCATTAACAACTCATTCGATTAACTTAAATCCCGAGTGGAACAAATTGCAGCGGGAGGAAGGAAAAAAAAAAGATGACGATGAAAATAGAAAAAACGATTATGATTAAAATGAAGATGCGATGCGCGCGCTCCCTGGAACGGAAAGTTCCTGGCTCTCGCGCTTCCCTAATCCACCAGTTGAGCTTCCCATGCCCAGAAATCCAGGTTCTCCCGATTCCAGCTCTTCGATCCCGAAATGGGAAGTTGCCATCGCTGAAGAATAATAAAGAGGTAAGTGTCATCCTGCTAAGAGCGGGGGGAGCGAACACATGGAAGCGAACACCTACCTAATTAATTGTTCGGTGTGGATAGCGCACACAATAGCAGCGGCCGGTTGTCATTTCGCGAAGCGGGGCTTAGTAGTTCGTGAACTATGTGAAAAGTTTATTGCCAAATAATATTTAGAAACTAACAAACTAGAAAGTTATTTTTTTTTAGCTTTTTTGAAAAAGTTTTTGTAAAAAAGGTTTCGAAATGTTATAGACTTAATAATTTGTTTTAGAAAAACATTTTTCAAGAAAAATATACTAAAAAAAGTTCTAGAGCTTTATTCTTTTTGATTAAGTTTTTTTAAAAGAAAAATATATCCAATATTGTAGAACTTTTTCTTGTTTTAAAAATATTTTCTTGGAAATTTTTAAAAATGAAATTTTTTCTACTGATTTAGTTTTGTTTGATTGTTTAGGGCAGGGGACTCCAAAGTTTAGTAGGAGTTAAAAAAGGAGGACCAGAACTGGCCTTCCAGCCTTTTAAATGTGGTCCGCAGTAGCTGACTTAAAATTTCCCGGTTTCTGGTCCTCTTTTTTTTATGGGATTTATCGCCAGTTTTCGGCGTATAACATAGAATTTTTCTCAATTTAGAGGGTCGTGATTAAAATGAAGCATGGAGCCTCCTTCGTTTTATTACTAAACATCCTCCTCAAATTTCGAAATTGAGTTTTTATCTACGGGACATTAGGGGACATCCATAAATTACGTGAGGTCAAAAAGGGGGGGGAGGGGTTTGGAAAAATCTCACCAAATCTCACCAAGGGGGGAGGGGGGTCTATTAAAATCTCACGTCAACTTTTTAAGTTAGAAATTATACGATTTTCTTTAATTTTTAAGCATGAGAAAGGAAAATCATTTTTAAAAAGTTGTAGGTAAATCTCACTTGGGGGGAGGGGGGGTCCAGATTTTGGGAAAAAACCTCACGTAATTTATGGATGTCCCCTTATGGAATAAATGTGGCCCTTGAGTTAATAACTTTGGCGACCCCTGGTTTAGGGTAAAAAATATTTCTAGTTTTTTTTTCCCCGATTCATAATAAAAATTAGTTTTTGTGTCTAAGAAAGATATCTTTATCTAAAAAAGATAATTTCTTACTAGCGTTTTTTGTTTTTAAACGTTTTCTTAGCTTATTGTACAGTGAGCATACATTTTTTTCTTTTTACCTTAAAAATATTTTTAGCATGGATGTCTAACAACCGGGCCACATGTGACCAGACTAGTACGGGGGAGTTTTTCGGAGTTTTCTAAGGAGTATAAAACTTCTATAAATTCTACACTTTAACTTCATTTAATAACCTCAAGATATAAATAATGTTTTTATATGATTGGTGTAATAGTTTTTAACTTTTTAGTTTACATAATACAAATAGGACTTCCGTGGCTTTGGTCCACAGGTGTCCGCTTGGTACTGCATGTGGTAAATCAAGGGTGACTGATCCGCTTAAAAAGTTAGCATAAAACACGTATTTAAAGTCATACGTAAAGTATCTTCAGTTTAAAATATTATCAATCTAATGAATGATACTAATGCTTCTCTCAGAAACTTTGTTTTATTATAAGTTTCAAAGTTATTCAGTATTCTAATAGAATGACAATTATGGTATGTTACGAGCAAAGTGATAAACCAGGAGTTATTAATAATGCCCCAAGTGAGGCTGGCAATGTGATAAATTCAATGGCATTTATCAATGAGTATTTATCACTTTGCCCGAAATACTCGGGAATTATTAATGATTCCTGGATTTATCACATTGCCCGTAACATAAATATGATTATGTTTTTCATGATTAGTTATATTTTCTGCATAAAAAGCAATTGTTATAAACAATAGAAGTAAATTAAACTGCTTAATTAAAACATCATACCCTGATATTAATATTAAAGTTAAGTATGCATGTGTAAGAGTTCTGATTTTCAGAGATCATACTATTTTGTTTTATGAAGAATTCGAGAAACTTGAATTGGGTATTAGATAGATCACTTTTACGTGTACATAAATGTAAAGTTTCATTTTAAATTTCAAGTTAATTAAGCAGTTTAAATACTTAGTACTTCAAGACCTTTATTATAGGCTTAATAACAATTATTATAGTACTGATTTAGTACCTAAACTTTATTAAGTAATTATTTCAATGCCACCAAAATGCCTTAAACACGTGTGTGTAAATGTATTTAATTTCATGAGAATATTCACTGTCTTAATTGAAATTCTCCTCAGTTTCTCATTAACTATTCCATGAATAAAGGAAAAAGTAAGTTGTAAATTGCACTTCCCAGAGGGATTAAGGTACTGATTTTGTGAGAAAGTGTGGAAGGATGTTCAAAACTCTTAAGGAGGTATTTATTTTTATCTTAATTCTAAAAAGAATGCCTATAGGGTCTCAAATGATTTTTTTAGGGAAAGATACTCTTTTACTCGTAGGGGGACATCCATAAATTACGGGAGGTCAAAAAGGGGGGAGGGGGTTTGGAAAAATCTTACCAAATCTCACCAAGGGGGGAGGGGGTCTATTAAAATCTCACGTCAACTTTTTAAGTTAGAAATTATTAGAGAGTTAACTTCTATTTATTGCTGTCATTTTACAAATATCCGACCGGATGATAACATAATGTCCTTCCCCCCCACATTATTAATAATGTAAAGGTTTTAGGTACTATGAAGCACAAAATGCAAATGACTAGGATAGAAAATCATATTTAAAAAGTTGGTAAATCTCACGTGGGGGGAGGGGTGTCCAGCAAAATCTCCCTAAATCTTACCAAGGGGGAAGGGGGGGGGTCCAGATTTTGGAAAAAAACACCTCACGTAATTTATGGATGTCCCCTAGAGAAAATAAGCAATAGTTACATAGATGGAAAATAACGAATGTGAAGGCGTATTTCGACTTTTACTCTTAATTTTGTTAATTAATAGTTTAGTTCGGCTATTTAAAAGAGTATGGAAGTATATTAGTTTTTTTAATCAAATTTATCAAAATTATGAACATTATACTTGGTTTAACTTTCCCTTTTGTTTAATTTTACACATTAACAATTTTTAAAACTAAATTTTAAAAGCTTGGAGTTTCATACACATTTTGAGCGGTTATGAAAACGTCTAAGTGAGAGGTATTTAACCGAAATTTCCATGTTACTTGGTAAAGAATATTATTATTTCTGAACTAAACGCATGTTTTCAAACAGGTGTGATACCTTTGAAGGGCATTTTTTTAGGCTTATTGAGGGTTATATCGTTCAAATCAACATTTTTTGCAAGTTTTGGCGTCTGGAACATTTTTGTCAAGTGGACTGTCAACCTGTTTTTTTTGTAGTTCTCACACATGCTTGATTGCGTTTAGCTCTGGGGACCCTAAAGTTAACTTTTTTCTTTCAATATCATTACTTACGAATAACTTTGATATAGCTACAGTGTGATTCGGCGCAGGTTTTTCATTCATAAAGATAAACCTGGACCCAAAATGTACCTTCTTTGAGCTACTACTGTCCTACAACTGTCCTTACAACAGTCTCCTCTATAAATAGATATTTTAAAAATATTTTACCGAAGTAAAGAAATATTGAAATAAAATCAAATAACTGAAATAGATATCTTCTTAAATTGTATCTAGATTTAGCACATAGTTTTGGTTTGAATTTTTTTACACTCAATTACCTACTTAATTCCTCCATCTTCAACACAAAACTCATTTTTATCATTAAGAAGAGTTGGAAAAAAATATGATCTCTTTTCAATAATTAAACCTTAATAATATATTTGCTTAAATAGTTAAAACCTATTTTTAAGTAAATATTATTTCAAATAGTTTATTTTAATGGTATGGATAGGGATAGGCATACCTCCCAAGCAGCACAAATGTTCAAGATTCATCAAATTTTTGTCATGTATGGCCAAATTTCGTTTACTTCTAGTTGCAGTTACGTAAACGCGACATATTTGGTATGAGTTGTGCTACTAAAGCTTTATACTTATTTGTAATTATAAAACGTATTTAATTATTAGCTATTTATTAATTACACATTACGTATCAAATTATCTTAGTTATTGCATGATATATTCAACGTCTAGAATTTATCTAAAAATTGTCCAGCAGTTGTCCGCAACTGAGAGCATAGACTATCATACTTTTTATAATTACTTTGCTAAATCTCATTTGTATCTATACTCTTGGAAATACTCCCCGGGCTTTTCCCAAAATTATTTAGTTATAGGTGGCTTTAAATATATTCACCATCTTAATCTCTGATAAAAAGAAAACCCAATTTGTGTCGTGAACATGACCTTTGATTTACTCTGATCAAACGCTCCCAAAATAGTTTTTCAAAAAAATTTTATAGATGTCATTTTATGTGTTGAGCTTGTAAGAGATTACATTTCTTAAATGTGTAGAGGGGATATTCAGAGTCTTTACAATGTTCATATCATTTATATTTTCAAAAGTTGAACGTATATTGGTTTTATTGGATACATAATAAACTTACTGTTCCATTCTCAAAGGAAATAGCAAATTTTGAAAATTCCTGTTGAAAGTACCAATTTAAGTATCCCTTTCAAGTGAGTACAGACACTCAAATGTTGTCACGAACATTATGTTGTACTTAGAGGAGGGTAACCTACTTTCAAGTAATCAGTTTGGATTTAGGGAGGGTAGATTCTGTCAAACTAATCTCTTAAAGTTCTATTCTACAAAGGATTTGGACAAGAAAAATAGCGTAGACATATTTTACATAGATTTTCAAAAAGCGTTTGGTAAAGTTCCACATGAGGCATTGCTCTTAAAATTAGAGAAATTGGGTATCAAGGGTAAAACAGTGGATTAGGAACTGGTTGATAGGCAGGAAGAAAAGGGTGCAAGTCAAAGGTAATTATTCTCAGTGGGCAGAGGTCATGAGCGGGGTGCCACAGGGATCAGTATTGGGGCCAATACTCTTCATAATTTTTATTAACGATATTAGTCAGGATATCAGCAACAAAATCAGCATCTTTGCTGACGACTTAAAAATGTGGGGAGGGTTGATACTCAGGAGCAGGTGCAAAATTTACAAAGGGATCTTGATATTATATCAATATGGGCTGAAAGATGGGGTATGTCCTTTAACATAGGTAAATGTCAGGTACTGCATATGGGTGGTAGGAATGGTAGGGCTGAATTTTATCTGCAAGGGGACAAAATAAAAGAGGGTAATATGATAAAAGATCTAGGGGTGATAATAAATGAAGAATTTAAAATGGTTCAGCAGTGTTCAGCTGCTAGTAAGAAGGCTAATAGGATATTGGGTTACATAAAAAAAACTGTTTCTTCAAGGTCCGGGAACATTATATTGCCATTATTAGGGGATTGGTGAGGCCTCATCTAGAATATGCTGTTCAATTTTGGTCTCCATACTTGAAAAAAGATATTGATTCAATTGAAAAGGTTCAGCATAGGGCGACCAAAATGGTCAAGGGTATATCCAGTTTAAGTTATGAGGAACGATTAAGTAAGCTAAATATGTTCACCCTAGAGGAAAGAAGGATTAGAGGGGATTCACTTCAACTTTTCAAAATGACAAAACAAGGGGACACAGAGGGACTAGATTTCAATACGGGTAATAGAACGAGGGGTCACAGATTTAAACTGAACAAGGCAAATTTTAATCGGGATTGTAGAAAGTATTTTTTTAACAGGGTAGTGGATAGATGGAATGGGTTACCGGAAATGATTATCAACTTAAGTGGGGTAAACGAATTTAAGAATAAAATTGACAGATACTGAAATCGGGTGGCTTGAGTTAAATGGACCGGACCAACCTTGTTGGGCGCTTGCCTGTAGTTGGTCGATTTAATTTGTATTTGTATTTATATTTGTATTTGTAATGTATGTCTTTGTAGTATGTCATGCACTAAATACGGTTTAGGAGCTTCACTCTACGGTTAGGAGTTTTTAAGTATCTTTCATGCGCACAGCCTGTTCAATAGTAATGGAAAGCAGCTTACGATTATTACGATACAAAATCCTTATATAAGACCATTTTTGGCAAAGATGATACTCCATTTTTATACTATCGAACCTTCTGTATCCAAACGAAAAACAATGCTATAATTTCCATCAAAACAACAATAAATTTTTTTATGACAGAACAACGAAATATTTATATTATAACATGTTTTTTCATTTATTTTATGCTTGAAGGCATTCGAAATAAATTTTACTCAATTTAATGCCTAAATTACAAATGTATTCTGAGCAATGTTTTAAAAATTGTAATATTTCAGCACTAAGTGCAGTAGGTATATGATGACCTCTCTGTATTTCTGAAACAATATCCAAACCAGAATTTTTATGGTGATATTCGTGTTTAGGACGCCCAAATCAATAGAAAAAACATGGTTTATTAGGATATTCGCTTTAATAGTTATTTTAGAATATCAAACAAAGTTTTTGAAAAAGTAAAAATTTGCAGTCAAAATAAATTAAAATTTAAAAATAATAAAAGGGATAACCTTCTTAATTAACATTATTGTGGTATTCTAATTAGTGCAGTTTCAGTTATTGTAATTAATTATACTCTTTATAATGTACACTATTTTTTAGTTTAGCATAGTTTTTATTTTCAATAACTCTGGTAAGTTTTAAAAAAAAGCTAAAATGAAATTTCCATATCTCACTTCCAGATGTTTGTCAAGAATTCTGTTAAAACAGTAAAATATAAAGTTATATCTAATATAGATCCTCTACTGAAACATTTTCAATATATCAGACCATTTAAATTATACCTTCATCCAGTGTTATTCCTAGGATTTTTTTGGAGGAGTAAAAATACTCCTTGACTTTTTTAGGAGGAGTGAAATTCAATTGTGAGGAGTGAAATACGGAAATAGCTTTAACTATTAACTACATAGTATACCGAGACAAATTTTCTATTAAAAACGCTTACTTTTTAATAGACAAAATGAAATTGAAAAAAAAAAATGAGGATGCTTTTTTGGGTTTTAACAATTATAGCATATGTTAAGTATTAATAGAAAATATTAAACATTATACACGGTGCATTTTTTAAGCTAAACCATTGTGAAAAATTCAAAGAGTGAAAATACTCCTGGCTAGTTTTTTAAAGAGTAATTCCGATTTTCAAGGAGTGAAATACTCTCTCAAAGGAGTTAAAAATATCTCTGCCTTCATCTTCATATCTCCATGCTTCATTCTCAATATTAGTATTAGGTATTCTTTTTACATCGGTCTTTGTATTCGGTCTATTTTCTTTTTAATAAATGGCTACAGAAATAGCTTCAGAAAAACTAGGATTATAAATAAAGAAGGAAACAACTTCTTGGAATCGATAACCCATAAAGGTTTGGGACTATTACACTTTCTCATGGGGTGAACAAAGAATGAAAGAACGAAATAAATAATAAAAAAAACCTTGGATAACTAGTTACTTCGGAAGCATTTTGGTAACTGCAAAATTATTCTTCACGGCACTACTTTTTATTTTAAGGAGAAAATAGAGCTTCCAGTTTGGTTTATTTTTTAAAGGAAAATGGAAATAAAATTTAACAGTACGATTCATTGAAATCCCATTTATAGTATTAAGTAAAACATTGAAAAGACTAAAAATTAATATTATGAAACTGTGAATTTAATCTAAGAAGTGTAAATAAACTTCTTAAAATAGAAAAAATATTTAAAACAAATTGCAAAAAAATTATTTCCTTTGATTTTTTACCATCAAATTTCCATGATATTTAATAAGTCTTTTACGTAATTTATGTAGGTATTTTAAATAGAAATAGCGATAAATAAACTAATGTGCTTAATTTTATTAAAGTTCCTGCAACAACAAAAATTCTTTAAAGTGAATTTCTTGTAGTAGAAAGTAAGTATCTTGTAAATTCCTGAAGTGTTAATGAAAAATTTAATCTATGTCTTCATAAAAAAATTTTCTAGAATTTTTATAAAGTTTCTTCATTTTAAAAGTTTGCTAGAAACTTCTACTGCAATCATATGAAAACTTTTTATTCTTGGAATGCCTTAACGCAGTTAAAAAATCTTTAAAAAAAACTTGGATAAAGTCTCTTTTTGAGTTGCAGTTAGTGACTTGATAAATGACATTCAAAGTAGTACCTAGTATAATAAAAACAAAAGATATAGCTACAAAAAATACCTTTAAATCTAATTAAAATGGAATATGAAACTAAGAAATGCTTATTGGCTAATCAACATTCAGAAAATGGATTGCACCTAAAGAATTAATTTGATTTTCCAAAGATTATTGTAATATGTAAGTTAAAAAAACCCTTCCAAAATGGAAATTTCATTTAAACTTTATTGTCTCATTCCACCCCATTTCCCCAAATCCTCAACAAATCCTTCAAAGCGATTAAAAAACGATAATAACCAGTGCAACAACTCAAACGAATAAATCTTTATGGATCCTTATGATTATGGAAAATACCCTCATTCCTTAATACCTTCAAAACTAAGCATCAAAATTAAAACAAAGATTAATGAAAATCCTTTACTCCTCATGCATTCCATATCTGGTATATTTAATTTCTCTGGACGTTAAAAAGAGCTTTCTCCATCTTTTTTCTTCCAGAACAGATGACATCTCATATTTTCTATAGATAATTCAAGCAGAGGGAAGTCATTTTAATCACCGGAACCGGTATAAGAAGGGGGGGGGGCTCTCTGTTCTGGACATGGAATATTTCTTTTGCTTTTGCTATGACAATGCTTAATGAAATTCTTTTGAGTTTTTTTTTCTTTTCGCGGGAGAAGGCAAACTGCGCTCTTGATGACGATTTTCATGCTTGGATATTTCACATACGAATTGAATATTTCGGCTAATGATGTTGATGCCAGTGTAACAGCTGTGAGATACTGTGAAAAGAATGACGTGCTTTTTTACAAAGGTTTCTTACGGAGGTTTTTATTAAGGAGTAAAACTTAATTGGGGAAAAGGGAATGTATGTTATATTGAAGAGAGATATTTTCTTGATTGATTTCACGCAACTGTTTTAATATTGTGAAACAGATTTAGAGTATTAAATAGCTTTTAGTGTTAATTCGTTCATAATATCAGCATGATAGTTCATTTGGATCAACGAATATTCTATATAGCCTATAAAAAACAAGCTAAACTTCCGGTTACATCTTCATAAAATTTAACCAAAAGTAGGGCTAAACATTTCGCGCATGTTGACTATTAACTTCTAATGGTTTAAAATGAAGCAACTGGATCAGGGTTTTTCAAGCTATGTTAGACATTAACCTTTTAAAAAATAATGCCTTCTTCAATTAAACCTTTCTAAATAAAGTTACTAATTGCGTAAATTATTCATAAATAATCATTTTGCATAATACCAACTAAATATAATATTTTGTTCTAATAAATGATAATCTTGTAATAATTAACAAACAAGCATGCAAGTTTAATAGTTTTTAGTAATAGTTAATAATAATTACTTATTATTAGTTAGATAACTAATTTATATAGTAAATTAACTAATTTAGATAACTAATTTATATAGTAGTAATCTTGAAGATTTTAACGGTATTAAAAATAACTCCATTAGTGAATATCCCTAAAACTAAAACAGCAAAGTAGCTAAGAAAAACATATTAATTATTAAGAAGAAATTTTAATTAAAGAATTTTCTCCTTTTGGAAGTGGACTGAGATCTAAACTTTCTCTCACAAAAAGATTAAGTTATCTTAGTCCACTCGCAGCACCTCTACATTCTTGATTCACTGTCATTCATTCCATTAATAAAGCATTTTCTTCAAGCATATATTGAGACAACCTGCACTACATTTATCAACTATTTTGTTATTTGTATTATTTATTTATACTTACAGCTTTTTTGAACAAATCTTTTAAAAACTTTCTTTGTAAGGGTTCCCTTTTCTCTTCGATTGTATAAATTCTAAAAACACATTTGATTAACACAATAGAATTAACAGCGACAATTGACAGGTATTTGAATCTCTCCAGAGAAAAAAAAAGTAAAGAACACCACTGTAAAAACATTTTTTAACCCAAGAAAATTATAGAATGTGGACAGGAGTTTTATTTACTGTTTAGCATTACATTTTACATTTGAATTAGCTGTTTCATTAAAAAAAATGTTTCAAAGTACATAATTTTATTAAAATTACTTTGGAAACTCCAACTCAATGCACCCCAAACCTTTGACCCTGGGTTATTAATTTCTAATAACTGCATAATACTATTTAAGCATTATATTTTTTTCAAAAATATGTGTATTTTTTAATAACAAGTAAAATGTTACTTTAATAGTTATTAGGAATAATTGATAGTAATTTCTCATCATTAAGAAAATTTGCAATCTGAGTGTTTTTTTACTTAACAAACCGAAAATTTAAAATTAGAAATGTCAATAATGAATTATACATTATTGGATAATTTATCAAACTGAAGCAGCATAGTATCAAAGAAAAAGTATGATTGCTATTGTTATTGCTAACTGGAAGTTTGTGGGGAAAGAGTAACCTATACTATTAAAATGTTTTAAAATGTATTAGAAGATTAAAAAAAAACATATCAATCTAAACATTGAAACTTTTCCAGGTCGCCATGACGACGAAACCAGCGACGCCGGACGCCGTATCCGTTGCCATGCGCGCCGAAAGAAATACTCCCAGGTAAGAACCGAAATAAATTCCGCCCGGAGTAGAAAATCTAATTTTCTCGAATCCGAGGCCAGTAAACGGAAGCCAGGGTGCGTTGATAATGTTATGAGCGACTCGCAGCAGAGTGCTAATGGGAAACGGCACAGGAAAATAATGCGCCAGGATATATATCTCGCACACACTTTACACTCCTCAACTCTTTCCCCAGTTGCTGGGAGCACTCTTAAATAAATTGGTTGGGAAAGGGCTCGTATCGTAATCTCTGCTTGTAATTAAGCTATTTTTCGTTAGTCCGTGCATGCGTTAAATTCGTACGGTGTATGCCGAGATTTAATCATGTTACTTTTCTAAAGCTGCTGTGGTGGAAAATTGTTGTGAACTTGGTTTCGTTTAGGAAATGCAAAACTGGTTATAAATTGCAAAGTCTGGTTGAAGTTTGAAGAGTATTAGATTTTTTCTTACTAAAACTAACCTTTTAATTTGAAGAACTAGTGGGTTAAATTTTTCTTTAGGTGGTTATGAGAGTGTCTTAAAGTTTCTTTAGAATTAGGTTGTGAAAATTTGTGACTTATCATTTACTTTAAAGTAATGGGCATTAACGAAAGTTATTTATTTTCCGTTTGCTTTTCATTCCAATTAATTTATTTTTCTTAAACTTACCATACTTAGTTTTTGTTACCTAAATAAAAATCTTTCTTTCATATGAACATACATAAAAAATTACTAAAACATTAGAAAACCAATTAGAATTATCACTGTTTTTGTATTTTTTATTTAACATTATTTGTGTCACAAATGTTTCACCAATAAAATCTTAATTTAACCATTTTAAAAGCATTTCCAGAAAAAGAAAGATTTGCAAAGAAATGAAAAGCATTTCTAAAAAGGAAAGTTTTGCAAAGAAATAAATTTGAGTAAGCTGATGACTAACTAATTTAATTGAAATGCAGAAGAGAACCGATGAAACATCATTAAAATGCCAAACCCCGAATTGGAAACGATCTGGTAATCTATCATGTTATTTTTACTGATTTATCTACCCCAAATTTGTCATGATCTAATCAAGGACATATGAAAATAAAGTTTAAAGAACAATCTTATTAGTTAACTTCTTAGTTTACAGTAACGAGTGGTATAGTTATTTTTGATATTTTTATACAGGCATTCAGATTTAATCAAAATAGCTTAAAAGAAAACATATTTATGCTACTGATTCCATATTTAAAATGGAAAACTTCAATAAACTTTAATAAAACAAATGCTTACAGTAAATAATGGTTTTTTAATCCATGAGAGACGCTTTAGATGAGCAAAAATAAAACTGGTTGCAAACGTTTCAATTACGTTGTTTAAATTCATTGGCTCATCAGCCTTAGTGGACCAAGGCCTACGATGCCCATCTTCTTTAATTACGTTGTTTGGCCACTAATTTATAGACTCTGAGTTTAGAATAGAAATTATATCGGAATATTGATACGCACAACATTTTCAGAATATATAAATACAATATTTGTATTTTACAACACTTTTACATCGCAGCTTTATCAAGTACAAAATTTTTATGGCATGAATTCTAAAAACTATAAAATAAATTAAAATAAACAGACATCACATTCTACTCAAATGATACAGCTTGTTGCCTGCCCAATAATTTTCCTAACAAACCCAAATCGACAAAACCCATTTCTTCCGACTTAAAGCCTCTTACATCCTCAGACGCGAAACAAGCTTACTTGCGTAACTCAATAGCGACAAAACAGCGAACCGCCACGCAGGTAGGTCCCACTCGCGACCCCCAGAACTAATGACCCAGCCAATGAAGTCCCCCAGACGGACATTAAAAGGCCAGAAGAATGGTCGTCCTTGGGATTAATGACGTAAGCCGAAGGAGATAAAGGAGGATGAAAGCGCAGGCCATGCCGAGTTATTATTAATGGCCTGGAATATCTGGAAGAAACCTCTGTGTCTGAATGATCCTTGATAATGGATACGAGGGATCGGGAGCTCTGGAAAGTGGTGTTCCAGGAATTCCATTGAGAGGTTCAGGATGTGTTAAGAGGAGGGGCTTGCCGGAATTAATGTACCGGGAGAGGCAGGTTTATATTGTACCGGATCAATGGGCGGTGTCAGTCAATGAGGGGTTTGGGGGAATTTGTTTTGGATTAAAACTGGATGGATCTGGTTTCGGAATCCGGTTATTAGGACCGAATGCGTGGAGGATATATGATGAAGGTTGCAGTGAAAGCAGGTAAATCACTTTTGTGTTTGAGCTTGAGATGCATTTTATAATCCAGGACATAAATATGCATGTTTGAAAAACGTTCAAGGGTTTCTTTCAAAGTTGACGATTTGGTTGTAGCAATTATTATTAGTTAGACTCTTATAATTAAGACCTATCAAATATTAAAATTCAGATATTTTTAAAATTTATTTTCAGTTACGTATAAACTGCTTTGTGATGGAGATGTTTTCCCATCTATAACAACCTTTTAAAATGTTTAAGGTACTCTGAAAATATTGCATCGAAAATAGTTTGATCTTTAGTTTAGTAGATAAGTTAGCCTTCAGCACTCTTTAAGTATTATGAGTGTAAATCTCAAACTGAAAGGTGTTTGACACAAGATTACTTTTCCCCGATGAGAAGTTAGATTTTTTAATTTTTTAGATTAAAAGATTTAGTTTTTCTAAGTTATTGATCATGTGTTCATCAAATGAGAAGGCTAAGAAATTACATAACATCAAATTAGTAGAAATATAACAAAGCCTTTAATTACATATTTAAAAAGTTAGAAATTATGTGTGCAGAATTAAAAAAACAATTCGTATTTTTTCGTAACAATTTCGTAATTCGTTTAATTTCGTAACAATTTCGTACATTTTAGTATCACAATTCTAATGATAATTTTAAGCTCTGAAAATTTTACTAGATCGCTTTCCACTTACTTTTATAATATCTACTTGCAATAAATACATTACAATTTATTTACACCATGTTAATTTCAAACATATAATGTTCAATAGATCTTAAAGCATTGCTTTTTTTCCATTGGTGTGTTTAGGTCTTTCGGATGGAGACCTCGAACCGTTGCCGAGAAAATATTGTTATTTGTACTGTTAGCTGTTTCCACACTCTGCGCCACTCTGGTGATACTCCTTTACAACCAAAAGAGCCCTCCGCTTCAGCGAGGTAGGCGGAACGGTACGGTACCCATCCTAACATTTTAACTATTCTACATTTGTACTTTTAACAGTAAATTAACACACAATATATTTATACAGTTCTGGGTATCTTATTTAATTACTTTACCAATTGCTTACTGAAAGAGTAATACAATTGTGAAGTTAGGTAGTTAGCCATTATTTTAGTTCGAAGATGCAGATAGAAGATTAACTGTGATGTTTTATTAGTACATTTTACCCCTCACCTAAAACTCTCTTACTTCACACATAGGGAAACAAAAGGGATTATTCAATAACTTTCTCAAATCACAATAGGAAAGTAAATTTGAGATCGTATGAAAAAGTAGATTTAATTAATAATGTTTAGAAATTATGAAAATTGTGATAAAAATTTAAATTCTATTTGTAATCCTGCCTTTTTAGGTGATATATCATTGATACTAAAAATAAAAGTAATACATATTTTATCATCAAAATTGGAAATTCATTTAAATGGACCACGAAATAAAGGTCACGAAAAAATAAAAAGGGATAAATGGGGCTAAAAGTGGTAAAAACTTAAACTTGGTAAGTAAAAACTTACTTTCTTTCATTTAATTTACTTTAATTTCTATTACTGTATTTTAGAATGAGGTCAGATTACATTTATGTTGTTTTTTACTTAAAAAGGGGATTTTAAAACAATATTTAAAGGTCCAATTTTAGTACTTTAAAATATTGCTTCATTTAGGAAACTAAAAATTACAAAGTCCAGGAATTGTAGTTTTACAAATATTTACCCCTCTTAACGTAAAATAAAAAGTTTTTTTTTTACATAATTTTTGTCTTTGTTAATATTTTTTAAATTTTAATTTCAGTTTTAGATTGTATAAAAGACACAGAAAATTGTCAAAATACTTCATGTTCTCATGTATGCCTAACTGAAACATGTGTACAAGCAGGTCAGTAGATAATAAATAATAATTTCTTTTACTTTATCAACCAAAACTATTAAATTTAAAAATTTTAAAATTCATTCAATTTTTTACCATTAGTAGTCATAATAGTTTAAGTATTATTTTTAATTTATGTTTTACTGCTGTAATAGTTGCACTGTAAAATTTTCCACTTAAAAAGCGGATGAAACTTGGTTTGCTTAGCAACTAAGTGTGTGTTATTTGTGCTTTATTTAAAAAGGATGTTTATCGTTTTCTGTGTAATTTAAAATTTTTTAATTACTAAATTTATTTTTAATCGGATGTGTACGGATATTAATTTGTTTCATAGCTTTGTATTAAGTACTTCTGGTTGCAAGTGTCAATTTCAAGTATAGGTCTTAAAATTTTTTATAAAGCGCGTAATTCGCAAGAGGGAATTGTAAAAACAAACTTATTTTACATAAAAAATGAACAATCCTTTATATATAATAACTTTATACCTTTTCTTTTCGACAATCAACGAGTATTTTAACGTATGTACCTAAAATTTCTAGCATCACCTAAAGCTTAACCTGATGTGCAACACACATAGATTACATCTTAAATACTGTAAACGGATAAAGTATTAAGTTAAAATGTAGAAATTTATGGAGTGAAACAGCTTACTTAACTTTATCATGTTTTGAAGAAAGCTCTTTTTAATACAACATTTTTTAACTTTCAAATATTAATAATGACTAACCTCTGTTTTTGGTATTCGATAATCGTGCTGTATGAATTACGCTTTTGGCAAGACTCTTAAATGCACAAAAATGTTGTGTATCTTTCTTATTTTCGTACTTCTTCTGGAAAATGCTTTTATGCTTCGCACTTTCCTTTCAACGAAATATTACTTGAGAAACTAGTTTAATACCTTTGAAATATAAAAAGTTTCCTTTAAAAACCGTTTGAATCCATACAAATACTTTAATATTAAACTATTATAACTATAAACTATTAGTATATTTTAATGAAATTGAAAAGATTTTGTGAGCTACCCCTAATACCACCTAAAAGTTAATTATAAAATAAGAGTAGTAATTATGTGGGAAAATTTCATAATCTACTTACCAATGTTAAAATTTAAACTCGACATTGTTAAAAGTTTCGACATATTCTACATCCTTGAGGTAAATTTATCTCTCTCTTCACGTTTCTAATAAACCACAAGTTCTAAAAATCTTTGTTTTTCTTTAATTTCTACACATGATTAGTAGGTTTAGTTTTTGTGAGGCTTCTTTATAAAACTGACTCTTAAAAACAAGGCAGAATTTTGGTCGAAACGCTACTAAAAAGGGTCTTGTTCAATTTCATCACTTTCTGGTGTGAATAAATTTAATAATTTGAGTTAATGATGTTTATTACACTTAAAAAGGAGTGTTTCTTAAGTTCGTTAAAGTTTTAATCAGTTGAGCATCACGAAAATTATTAAAAACGACATAAAAGTTACGAAATTTGCTAGCGGGTGTATTTTTAACTTTTTCATAATTAAGAAGTTTAATAACTCATTTTAAAAATAAAAAATAAGTTTAAAAATGCATTGAAAAGTAATAAAAGTACAATAATCCTGTTTTATGATTAGAATTTAGTTAACTAATAAAACGTTTTCCTAAATGAGGAGCACCTCAATTCCTTCATTCCAAAAGGGATAGTTGCAGATTTAATTAAAACAAATCCCTTTTATGAACATATGTCTGACACATTCGCAAATGAGATAGATCCCAAACAAAAATACTTTATAAGTCCTTAGAGTCGGAAAACTGAATATAATTCATCAATTGAAGTCAATGAATCTTAATCAGTAATCTACATCACGGAATAAACCTTAACACTGCTCGCCATTCCGAGAGCATCAACAACACTACCACCCACAGCGCAACAAAAGCACCCCCATTTGATTCTGCTCACGCTGTCTCTTAGCGGCCGCCCTGCTGAAGAACATCGACCCGAGCGTGTCCCCGTGTGACGACTTCTACCAGTTCTCGTGCGGTAGGTGGCCCCAGCACCACGAGCTGCCCGGTGACCGGTCCTACTACGACACCTTCTCACTCATGAAGGACGAGCTCAAGGCCAAGCTCAGAGGTAACTGCTCAGAATATGACAATTCCAGAAATACAGTATAACATCGATATTTTGAAATCAAGGGGACACGGAAAAAAATTCGGAATAGCGAGTTTTCGAGATAACGAGGTTATCCCATGGAGGAAAATAATCACTGAAAACAATGGGAAACCGAACATAAAAAGCACGAGTCATGATACTGTCTGAAGAAATCAATGATGTACGAAATTTAGTTTATACTACTGCATTTAGTTAGCAGTGATAATGCTTGACTGTTTGGAAACACGATAGTATACTTGATTCCTTAACAAAAAAAAAAAAAAAAAAAAAAAAAATCAGTGTTGTCATTATAATAACATTATGATTAGAAAAATCACAGAGAGAGAAAAATGAGTTCATTTTTTATTTCATTTTATGAAAATGATTTCGTTTGTCTATCTATGATTCATCTATTATCTATTGGTCTTGTCGGCGGATTGACACATATCGCAACAAAACGCAAAAGGGAAACGGCTCTCGAGTGTCAGGGGATCGAATTCCCGCTCAGGCATGGATCTTTCATTCGTCCCTGTGTTGATGAATGAATTTACCTCCCCCGGGGTTGTGCGAGCGAATATGTGTGTGGCGCGGGTAACAGTACTTCACCACCCTGACCACTGGGTACTAACTTCGGTCGTTGCCTGGGTGAATGAACCAGTTAATTCAAGTACCAGTCTTAAAAAAATGACCCAAGAATGCCTTCTCCATGGACACAACACAAGAGCCGCTACAAAACATATTGAATTTGGTACTCGGAGTTATGTTTGGTGGACTTGGCCCACTTTCATTCTAAACGGCTCATATATTGAGAGAAAGGGATTATCGGGGATGAGGGTTCGGTCGGATGGTACGTGGAGGAGATAATAAGTAGTAGAAGGGTTGTATTGTGACGAAGTTATTCTGTGCTGATAATATTGCGGTGTTTCGAGTGAAGAAGATTTGGGGATTTGTGGAGAAAGCGGAGGTATAATAATGAATGCCAGAACTCGTATTCAAAGAAAACTATGTATTAAACTCGTGGTTAAGTCGTATAACAATCTGATTCCGATTTAAAGACGTTAGGCTTAAAAAGTTTTGGAAAAAGTGAACACAGCTTAGACGCATTCAACAATAAGAAAATGATAAATTTTTCAGAACCAGCAATTCGTTTTCTTCTGTACGTATTAATAGTTGTTTTCAGTACGTTCGAAATGTAGACATATTTTTAAAAATTGGGTAAACCTTAACTGTTTTCTCCGAATTCATAATTTACCTGTACTTACTGTAGAAAAAAAACTTTTTCCGCTAATGGGAAATTTTTTATGATTAATCTGGGAGTTTTTTCTAAACTGTAACCACCAACACTAAGTTTGATTTTCTTCTTATCCATCCCACCAGCAGAGTCTCTCTTAACCAAATAGGGGAGACGGAAAAGGCACTTTCGTGCGAGGCTTCTTTCATATTTATCATATACCTATCACTCACTCAACTTGACTTACTTGACTTATTCCTATTACACTCCATTACTGGAGCATAGGGCCTCCATCACTCACTCAAGTTTTATAAAAATAGCTTTAACCTTTATAAAAAAATGCACTTTCTTAATTGTAAAGACAAAAGTTTTCCTAGAAACCTTGCGTAACAGCTCTACCTTAAAAATATTAATATTATTTCTAAAAAGCTTCACTTTAAAAATTAAATTAACTCAATTCAAAGTGATGCCGTCGGCAGTGGTTTTCACCTAGCTACATCTCTGCATTGAAATAATAACAGTTTAATTTGATTGGTTACTTACACTTATGAATAATTGGAGTTATTACTTATTTTACTTCCGCATATTCTAGTTAATATTATTAAGTTTAGCTAAGACAATAATGAATTCTATGGATTTTTAATGCATAAAACCACGAAGTCTACCAACTATAAAAGCAAAAATAAGTGCGTTTTTATTTTATTTTGTTCGAGAGTAACTGTACCTACTCCGTTTAGTAGGAATTTTCCAATTAATATTACTAAAAGAACAGAGCAGGATTGGAACAATATAAAGCAAAGGTTCATTATTTAGATTGTGCATATCGAGTGAATATAATTTCATAGAAAATTGCATAGAACCGAAGTTACGTACAAAATCTTATTAGAGGCCTAAATTAAACGTTTTCGCTTTACTAAAACCTGGTTACCTGATAAAAACAGGAAAATGGACAAAGGAAAATCTATGAGACTAAGAACCAGGTGCGAGAGAAACAGCACTTAAGTCTCAGATGGAATTAAAAAAAAATGTTAGCTTTTTATTTTCTCTATTTTGTTCACCAAAATGGATTAAAGGCTTCTCTTACTCAGATAAAAGAGCAGTCAGTAGATTTTTAAACGTTTTCTAGAGGATGATTTAGATTTGCACTTTGTTGTACAGTGCAATAATTTGAAGTATTATTAATTTTCCTTACCATTATTTTTGATATCGTATAGTAAGGATGTATTTATTTCGCAGAACTCTTAGAAGAACCTATGAGCGAAGGGGATTCGAATGCTACTGTTAGTGCGAAACATCTGTATGCTTCTTGTATGAACGAACGTAAGTTTTCTTAATTTTCATATCTACGAATATTCAATCTCATTTTGTAGTAATGAGATCTAGATTAATTACTTGTTAATCTAACTAGTAAATAATAAGTTAAATCTCATTCAAATAAATTGCAAATCATCATACTAACATCACAATAAAAAATTAGAATTTTTAAAGTAATGTTACAACTAAATAGTGGAAAAATAACTAAAATCTATTTTATTAATTAATGGTTGTTAAATAGTTTGGATCATTTGGTGAATTTAGAGTGATAAAGTATTAGGAACTGTTTTGTGAACACACTAACTACATAAAATTTTCATTTACTTTCATGCAGGAATCGAAAAGTGTAGAATTGTCACACTAGATACTGAACTCACTCACAATTTAAATATGGAATATAACTAGGATTCATGTGCGTAGAATATCACTTGATATTTTCAAGTATTATTTTAATTAAAAACGAGAAAAATATTTATTTTTTTCCAAGCTTAAATTTGTGTATTTATACCTATTGCATCTTTCTGAATAAATTTTAATTTAGTATATTTTCTCACTCATAATTTTTTCATTTAACGTTCATTACACTCTGGCTAAATCAAGAGTGTGTAATACTCCCTTTGGGAAAACTTAGTGAAGTAAACAAGAAGTATACTTCCAGACTTTTCCTTTTGAATCATGCAATAGCTTTTAATAAAGCTTTTTTTTTATTTTTTAAACTTTTGAAATAACGTCTTTATAAAAAGGTCAGGTTACTTTCTCCCCTCAGCTACGCCCGTGAATTTACCCGTTATTAAAAAGAAGTTTGATACATAAAATAATTTTTTAACTCTGAAACTAAATGTTCATTCATTTCAGGTGCCATCGAGGAGGTTCGCGAGCAGCCCCTGCTGGAACTGTTGGAGGAGCTGGGCGGATGGCCCGTCATCACGCCCAACTGGACGGAGGAGGCCTTCGATTGGGTGCGGCAGATCGCCAGGCTCAGGCAGTACAACAACGATATACTCCTTGGGCAGTGGGTGGCCCCCGATGGGAAGAACTCCTCAATCAACATCATACAGGTAATCTCGTTGCACTCCTAAACAGGACACTTTTCAAATTACATCCTCAAAAAAGAAAAACTTACCTAGGGGTAGATCTTACTTCCACGACCCTAGGAGACGTTGGTTCTCAATCAAAGCAGTGAAAGGGACTTTTGAAACACCCTGTAGGTCTTTTGCCCTCGACTAACTAATGCTACTATATGACCTGCTCAAAATGACAATAGCCTAGTACTTAATTTTAACTAAATGGAGATTTTCTGTGAAAGTACTTATTGTGTTCCTGTGCAGTAGGCATTTTTGAGGCTATTCTTACAGGGTAATTATTGAATTTTTGACTAAGACAACTACCACACTAAAAGATATTAAAAAAAACCCGCAAATTCATATGTTACTCAGGATTTTTTGTAACTTAAGCCACTTTTATTTTGAGTAGCTCATATGATGGAAGATTTGGATTTAAACCTTTCTAAAATCCATTCTTTAAAGAGAAATATACAAAATATAATTTTTATAGTATAAAAACTGATAATTTTCTCTGGAAAGACACGAATGAAGTCTGTTATATCAAGGGCAACGTAGAATTGATACATTAAGTCCCTTTTAAAAAGCATCTCTATAAATAGGAGTTATACCCTTCATTTTTTACCATTTAAACCAAATTTTCTAATTTTGAGTACGTATATTTTTTTAAGATAAATTATGTCTTAAATGGCCTCAAAATCTTGTGGAACTCTATGACAGAGTCTCTAAAATCAATTACCAATTCTAGGTCTTACCGATTAGGAACTTTCTCATAAAAATTTTGTACAGTTAGGTGTTACAAAAAACTACGAGAGAAAATTTCAATATTTAGGTTTTTCTAAATGTGAATACTTTTGGTGAATTATAGTGCGCTAGTTTGTTTTTTTTTTAATGTAAAATGTGACTTTTCTCTACATAATAGCTAGATCAAGCAGACTTAGGCCTACCAAGTAGAGAATACTACGTTCAAGGCACCCAGCAATTAAACGCCTACGGTCGCTTCATGGTGGATATAGCCCATCTTTTGGGAGCTCCTTTAGATCAAGCTGCTGCTGAAATGAGAGAAGTTCTGGACTTTGAGACACAGCTCGCGAATGTAAGAAAACCGTTATGTGAATTCCTCATTTTGATAAAAAAAATTTTTAAAGGAAAACATGTGAGATTATGGTACAGTCAACTCCGGTTATTGTGATCACTTTTGTCAAGAGAAAAATGATAACAATATCCGATTTATAATAATAAGCGATTTGATACTAGAAAGTTTCAAACAGTGTAACCCGAGGTTTTGCTTTAAAATCACAACTATGTAGCCCTAATTGAAGTATTTAAAACGATTACCTTGTATTTTGAAACTTTTATATTCTTAAAGAAAAATATAAGAGTGGAACATATAACAATAATATATTAAGGACCCATTTTGTATGATTAGTATTAAAATTGGCTTTCAAATGGAAAAAAAATGAGGTTTTTAGGGGATTTCATGAGATTTTGATAACATTAAAACAATATATTGATAACATAAAACGATACATTTTGCGGTGATCGGGACCGGTCAATTTTGATAACATTACTGTATTTTTATAAATTGCATTTTCTAAAATTTTCATTCAATGGGTGATGGAATTTTCCTAAAATCCATAAATTTTTAGAGCGTTACGTCAAAAGAATTCCGAGGAATTTTAAAGAAACTCATTTCAAAGGTGTTCAGAAATTATATCTGAGAAAATATTAAAGTCGAATGCATTAATAATTAAAATATTATTATTGATCAAAACATCTTCAAAAAGTTATATTGTTTAAGGTTATTCCATACAAGTTAATTCTATTGGAAAAATTCTAAACTATATTCATATTTAGCGCTTAGGAAAGAA
This sequence comes from Tetragnatha montana, assembly GCA_963680715.1. Lineage (NCBI taxonomy): Eukaryota > Metazoa > Arthropoda > Arachnida > Araneae > Tetragnathidae > Tetragnatha > Tetragnatha montana. The sequence goes on along the minus strand of OY796676.1, from coordinate 15,433,033 downwards.
AAACCAAGCTTCGATAGGAATTTCTTGCCGCTCAGTCCCTATTCCAAGAATAAATGTTGAAAGAAGATAAAAAAAAATGTAAGCCTCAACGGATAAGCTCAACTGTCTAGATAAATATTCTTTCGTTTCAGTAATTTCAAAAGAAGAACGGGAAATATCTTGAATAGATTTTAACCAATTTAATAGGGATATTTTTTTTTTTTTGCTGTTCTATCGTGCTTTCTATTAAAGCTGATCGTATTTTAGCCTATAAGCTAATTTAGAAATGTAAATTAATTAGTTTTCCGCAATATTTCTCTTAAAGTAATAAAAGATGTCTGTAAATTATGCCCAAAAGCTGCTTTAAAATGCAATGAAGCATTCATTGAGAAATGTTTACTGAATATTATAGGTGTTAAATTTTTGTACTTAGGAACAAATGAATAAAGTTAATTAAAGTTTTTTTTTTAATCTCGTTCTAAATAAAGCTAATGAATGGCTAGACTTTAATGTTTTAGATAGAAAAAAAATTGTAGAACATGTCTGTGAATTGTAATTTAATAAACCATGATGTTATTCAATAGGGCCTCAAGAGTAGAAGAGTAATTGATACAGTTATAATTGTTTGTTTAGAAGTTACCTACACATCAGGGTTAACTAATTTATTCCTTAATGAAAAGAAAAAATATGTTAACAACTGATTGGATACTTTTCTGCATATGAAAATATTACGAAATCAACTAAAAATCTAAGGAAGTTGAAAACAGTAATGGGGATGCTTATATATGTTTGAAACATTTTAATAAAATAAATTTTATTTTTTATTTATATTTAAACTAAACCAACGTAATGACTTGCGTAGGTTTTAAGTTAACACTGCATCTTAACAAGCCTGTAAACGTCTCACTTCATTGCTCTAAAAATATTCGCGATAATAGTTTATTCGACAAAGAGTAAAACAAATTTTTCCCTTACATCATGTTTTTTTCTAATTTTAAATATTTTCTTAACAACTTAAAGATTAGTATTTTTAATAGGTAATTTGTCTTATGGTAGTTTTCATTAACAATATTTTACAACTTACATTTTTAAGTAACCAATTAAAAACATAAGACTTACTCTCGAACACTTAAAAGCACTTATAAAAACATCCATTGACTTTGTTTACTCAGCATCTCATGTATTTGCTTTCAACGCAAATTTTTATCCCCAGTTTCTGGAATTTTAATTTCCTCGACCCCCCCCCCTTAAAGCTGACTTTGCATCGGGAAAAGAACTTGAAATCTCACTCAATGTTATTTTTTAATATTCCAGTTCACCATTCCTACCGAAGAGAGAAGAAACTACACCGCAATTTATTTGAAGATTACTCTTGCAGAACTTCAAGAGAAAATCCCTTTGGTATGCATTTAAACTGTTCGGAAAGAGCACTTTATTTTAATGAACTGGGGATGTAGACACCATTTAATCATCGTTTAGATTTTCATTAATGGTGGTCAAATCTAAGCCAGGCAGGTTTTCTAAGATGCTGATATTATTAAATTAAGCATATTTCTGCAGTCAAACAAGGTTTTATTATGGTTAAAGAGTTAACATCGTAACATAAATGTACAAGATAGTGTTGTCAGAATTGATATGGGGAAATTATGCTTGAATTTAATTAAGAGTTACGATTAAGCAATCTTCTAGAAATTCTACGTTTTCATAACTGATTCAATTTTAATTTATTTATATGTCTTTAGTATTACTCGTACTTGTATTCAGTTTCATATATTTAGACTTGAAAACTGTTTTTTAAAAACTATAGGACCCTCGGGGTTTGGGTGATACGTAATCGCCTAAGGCCGAGGTGATACAGAGTCAGGGTATATCTTTTATAAGAAGCTTAAAAATATACGCTAAGTTCCATTCAAATCGATATAATATTTCCTTTTTCCCCAGATCAACTGGACCTTATATTTTGACCTAGCAATGCCCATAGAGCTTACCGAAGACGAAGAAGTTGTTCTTTACGCTATCCCATATCTCCTATCTATGAGTGACCTAGTCGTCAACACACCTAAAAGGTACAGTACCTCCTCCCCTAGTGAAGATCTTTCCTCACCTGTTCTAGAACAGCGTGCTAACCAGTTTTGATTGAAAGTGATTATAAATTTACCAAGGGCAAACGATTGCAGATAACAAGATGCATAAAAGTTTTTATGTACCTATATTTTAATAAATGTATTTATTCTCAACATGCTGCAAAACAGTCGTTACACAAGGTTAAAATATTGGTTTCTAACCACCACCAATAACACTTTATGTAACAATAATGAATTGGGTTTTCCCTAGACAAAGTTTTATTACCTTTTCCTGCAAAGAAAGGTAATTAACCAAGAGCTACTTTTTGTAGAGGATCTTAAAAGAATTTAGTGTAATGTGCATTTAAGTCCACCGACCTTTTTTGTTGATTTGAAATGTTATATCAGGGATACTTTCTACCACTCATGGTTAGCAAAATAGCCTTACAAGTGTAATGTACCATGTCACGGCTCTACTAAAGAAACATTCATTCTCTAAAGGGCATACTATTCAAAACTGTATCCTTATAAGTTATAATATCTATATGAAAAATGTATTTCAGAACCTTTAGAATATAAAGCTTTAGTTTTCCGGTATACATATTTCCCTCCACGAAAATTCAATATTTATATCATGAGTCTAATTTAGACTAATTCTTTGTCTCTTAGCAAAAACACTAGACAGTATTAATTCTTTTAAAAAATTTCAAGAAAAGTAAAAGCTACGGTAGTATAAATTAATGTTATTAATAGTTGGCATAATTTGTTAAATATAGAGACAGACCAACACCCAAATTTGGACAACTTCAATAAGTGAACCTATTATGTAATCATATATGTATACAGCACAGTTGTGCTCCCGTTGATGTCTTGTGTAAGCACCGCGTTTGTGTTTCCAAAGGACAGTGGCCAACTACATCCTGTGGCGGTTCGTGTACAACAGGGTGAGTAACCTGGACAAGAGATTCCTAGCCAAGCAGCAGGAGTACTACGGCGCGCTGTACGGCACGCAAGCCATCTCGCCGCGCTGGAAGACGTGCACGCTGTACGTCAACAAGAACATGGGCATGGCGGTCGGAGCGCTCTTCGTCCGCAGGCACTTCAACGAGAAGAGCAAGGAGACGGTAATTCACACTCTGTGTTCATCCTGATGACGATTCGCTCCTGTGAATCGCTTGTTTGCATAGAATTTTGGAGGAATCATCGAAAGTGAAGAATGTGAATTGGCGTTTCACTATTTACTTTTTCATTTGTATGTATGCAAGCTAGCGGTTCGCAGGAGTGAATCATTCAGGATGAACTGCCAATTCATAATTTTCACTTTCGGTGGTTCCTCAAAAATGAACAGACTTGTTTTATCTGTTGCGATCTCCATCTGTCTGTTGGACCCCCAGACTCTCCTATCATCGTCTGAAAAAAAAAATTGGAAAAAAAGGCAATTACAAGGTTCAGATCACGATCATAGGTTCACAAACTTTGTTTCGCTTATACTACTTTTTAAACATAGAGAGTGCAAAAATAAATTTCATGGGGGGGATAGATATCCTTGTAGATATATTGTACCTTGTAGATACCTTGTAGATTCTGTAGATATCCTTGTAGAAAAAGTGAAATTTTGTCTATTTGCGTTCAAAGGTAGAGATAATTCTCAAAAAGTGCCTCCTCTTGGAGCCCTGCTGAATCCTCATCTAAAGAGACCAAAGGGTGATAAATATATTATTAAATGACCTTTGCTTCAGAAAATTATTCGAATTTGAATATTTTTTTTATCCCAACGAAAGCATTCATCGACACATTTCGTAGGTATGACAAAGTTATTAATACTGAGATTAGTAGGACACATAACTTTGTTAAATTAACAGAAGAATCCGTAGAGGAAAGTTTGCCTTTGAATGCTCTTAAATTTTGTTACTTTGGAGTTCGCTAACTATAATATTCATTATAATAGAATTATAATGAAAATGTGTTTTCCCAGCTGATGAGTAGAAAGGATTTAAGACTAAATTTTTCCCATTTAAATTAAGAAGAAGAAGAAATTTTATTGTTTCTCAGGCCGAAGCCTGCTAACAAAGGTGGATACAAATACATACAAATGCTTTCAATAAACAGACAAAAGTAATAAACAAGAATTTCAACACAACAAATTTCCTTTAAATAACAATTTCAAATAACATTAATCTCCAAGAATAAATAAAATATTTTTAAAACAAGAATCTTAAAATAAAAAACCTGTTCAAACCTTGTGCGGATTTAATAAATTTTGCTATTAAGTGAAATTTATGATGTGAGTAGGTGAGAAAATTAGAAAAATTATTACGGAAATGAGTTAGAGATGATAGGTATTTAATACGATAAAAATCATATATTGAGCATTCGAAGAACACGTGCTCCCATATTTCCAAGTTCTTAAGATTGCAGAATCATTTAAATTAAATAAAACATTAATCCTCTTAAAGATGATAGAAGTTAATAGAGATAATTTAAATAATCGGAATAAAGTGAAAATAATTATTCTAAACTACTAAAAACAATTCACATTTCTTTAAAATTGCATGTTTTGTGCCCTGATAGTTCATATTTTTACCATTTGATAAATATTTTCCTTTACAATTTAAACTTAATATTTGATCACTATCTTACGTAAAATATCAATAAAAGATATTTTTTTTCCGTTTTGAGAAATAAATTCACTATGATGTTTAACTTCAAGGCAGAAGAAATGATAAACGATATCAAGACATCTTTCTTGGAATTGCTGGAAGAAGTGGACTGGATGGATGGTGGAACGAGGGCTGAAGCGAAACAAAAGGTATGCTCTCCTCCTATTCTTTTTTCATCCAATATTTCGAACATTGGAAGTGTATTTTGTTTAAATAAACACAAAACTATTGATTTTTAAGGCAGTTCTCATGAGTGAAAAGATTGGTTTTCCGGAATACATTTTGGATTCTCAGGCACTGGACGAGGAATTTGAAGGAGTGAGTGAGAGATTTCTTGAACAGTTTGAGTTTAATAACCTGATAAATCCTTCTAAAAACAACATTTTACATAATAGGGATAATTTTACAGCCCACATTTTTCGTAACGTCTTTTTTCTTGCTATCCTTAATATGTATGTAAATAGTTTTATCATAAATATTCATATGGAAAGTTTATTTTAAGTTTTTTTTTTAATTTCCGAAAGCTGTACTTAAATCTTGAAGATAATTGAAGTCGGTACTTATTTAATTAAAAACATTTTTTTAAGTCTTTTTTTTGTTGTCGGAATAAAAATAATTTTTGAACTTTTAAAAGTACATTAAATATCAGTAATTTTGGTGTTAATAAGTTTTGATTTATAAATTTTTCATAATTTAAGTGAAATCATTTAAAATGGAAAAAATAATCAAAACTAAAAAAACCTATTGCGTATTTTGTAACATACGGGAACTGTTTAAAGAATATTTTAAGAAATATTTTAATAAATTTTTCCATTGCATAATAATAAAATAATATATGCCATGTAAACTAAAAATAGACAATATTCAATAGACAATATTTACAATATTCATTATGCTTAAAATTAGTTGGAATCTTCTATGCTTTATGTTATCTTTAAATCGTATTCTTTAACTGATGAAAAATACTTTAATAAACTTTACCTATTGTACTATACTCATTCAAACTCTTATGTACTATATTATTTTATAAAAATTATTATAAGTACTTTTTTCATAGTATCTAGAACTGAAAGCATCGTTTTTCTTGTAGATAGAATTCAAACCAGACAGATATTTTGAAAATGTACTTGTAAATTTAAAGCACTACTCTACCAGAGAACAAATGAAGCTAAGAACACCAGTTGATAGAATGCAGTACGTAAGAAAATGTTTCAACATACATTTAAAGATTTGTTCCAACTATAATTGAAAAGAAAATATTTATTACTTAATGTCTTTAGTATAAAAGATAGTTATAAGAAATAAATAGAACTTTACAAAATACCTCTTCAATAATAGCAAAATTGATTCTCCACTTTTAAGAAATTAATTTAAAACTAAAATAATACATGATTTGTATAAGTCTTTCTTAAATATAGTATTCCTAAAAGTAACATATTAACGCTATACTCAATGCGTAATTTATGAAGCTTTTAAAAATAACATTTTAAAGGATAAAAAAATTAAAAATTAAAAACGCTGGAAACACTATATCATATTTAATGTATCTTGTCACCTTACCAAATAAATCATAACTCAGCAATGGTATAATCTTTTAGTCAAGTAACCACATTAATTTGTCAAATAATTTACATATTTCAGATGGGTAACGGCCCCGGCAGTGGTTAATGCATTCTATACACGGTCAAAAAATTTTATCAGTAAGTACATTTTAAATAATAGATAGTAGAAATTTTTATTGATACTTTTTCAAATGTTTAAGAGCAAAATATGAACTGTGTCACATGTTATGATCTAAAAGGACATAAGCTGATAGCTTTATAGTTATTTTTAATAAATAAAGTATTTACATATAGTCGCTTAAGGCGCAACATGACAGAATTCAATTTTCCCATTTTAAGAAAAAAAAACCTCTCCCTTTTTTAACGTACATTTTTACAAATAGGAAGGTAATAAAACCGGAGATAGCGGCGGTTCTGGGCGTTTTTCGCTAAACCGTTTATTTTAGGCGATACGGCAGTAAATTTTTAAATCAAAATGATAGAAAACTGAGTTATATCATGCTGCGTCTTGAACTATATCATGCCAAGTTAATAAGACTCAACTTATTTTGTTTAGCATTTCCTGCTGGTATACTACAACCGCCATTGTATCATCAAAACTACATCAGGTACTTACCTATTTGAAAAATAAGGTTTTATTGAACAGGAAGTGAATTTTACCGATTATAATGTTTCAATTCCGATTACTACTAATTTTTCTTTTTCAGATCTCTAAATTATGGAGGAATAGGGGTAGTCATTGGACATGAAATAACACATGGATTTGATGACAAAGGTGATTTATTGCTCTTATTTGTTCACTCAACTTATTAAACTTTTAATATATTATTTGTCCTGACATTCTTTAAGTCAGGTCTTATGGTAATCATACGCTATTAGTTGTTAATGTTATTTGTTTAGTTAGGATTAGTTATTAGTTTAAAAAAGTGATATAATTTATGAAAGTTTTATTGGTATTGATTTTCTCAATAATTGAATACTGCATATTGTTTATGCATATAACTAAAAGGGTGATAAAATAACGGTATTCAAATAGTATAAAAATATCAATCTTCATAAAAATTTTAAATAAAAGTTAAATTAAAAGTTTTTCTTCATTTCTTATCTAAAAAATACTGTTTTTATAACTCCACCAAAAAAGTTATTTTTAAAATATACTTGAGACTATTTATTTGTTCGTTTCAGAGTTCGTTTATTTTTCTAGAAAACATTTTAGATAATGAAATGTTCTTTAAAAAACCGATAGCATCTTAGTGAAGATAACAAAACTAACTCGCAATAAGATAACCATAATCTTGAATTATAGAGTGCTTTGAAAGTCCATTTTACGACTTTATATTTGAAACAATATATTTTCCAGTCATAAAAATGCGAACCTATAGTAAAGTTAACAAGGCAAATCCATTGAGATTGCTAATAGCACTTCTTGCTGCAAAATAAGTTATTAATTTAAAAGTTAAAGAGGATGGAATAAAACTTAAATTAGAAAAATGTGTGCAATATCATACAAAAATCGCAAAATGTTTCATGGAAATATCTTTAACATTTGAGCCTTAAAAGGAGCCTATCAAATATAAATAAACTTCCCTGAGGTGTTATCCTGCGGTTTCTTTGGTGTTTGATATTAAATCCGTCTTCATTATTCGTCTTTACAATATCGGAGAAGTTTCTAAATTTGTACAAATTTCGTAAGCAGTCCAAATTCAATAGTTAAACTTGAGAAGATCACAAACAATCATCTTAGTGTCATTAATTAAAAGAATTTATTGTGCTTTCAAGGTCGACAATTTGATCACTTTGGCAATTTGAAGCAATGGTGGAACACCGACGCTCTGAAAAAGTTCCAATCAAAAGCAGATTGTATGATTAATCAATACGGGGACTACATCATGAGTGATATCGATATGAAGGTAAACATTTGTATATAGAAAATACCTACCTTTTAAATTATATCTTTTGAACGAATTTATTCAATCATTTTGTTTTAATGTGTATTTGATATAGTATTTCTGAATGCACTTATAAAGGATACCCTATCTACACAGGTGAAAATGCAAGTACACCAACATTATTTTAAAGTTTGGAACATTGAAATATTTAAGAGTCGAGAGAATTGTTTAATACTATCTACTAAATAAATTTTGAAAGACTTATTACAGAAGAGAGAGACTTTATTAAAGATGCATTACAAAATAGAATATTTCCATTGCAACTTCAAAATAAATATATTAGACAAATTAATAGGAACACATGCTTTCTTGATATTTAAATTTTTTTATAGAGTTTTCTTCGATGAATGACTGTTTTATGTATTATTTCTTTCCTCTGAAAAGAATTACTAAATATTTAATACTTGTTTTTAAGTAGTTGAAGGATGATGAACATTATTATACTGTTTCTGAAGTATATTTAAATTAGGAACCAAATTTCTAAATTATATTTTAGGTGAATGGCATAAATACACAGGGAGAAAACATAGCTGATAACGGTGGAGTGAAACAGGCATTTAGGGTAAGTTACTTAAAAAACTTTATGAAAATAAAGTTAAGAATATTATACTTTTATAGGAATAAAATTTAGTAGTTTATATGTTAATTTAATTTGTAAAAATATATTAATAAAATTTATAGGGTCAGTGCTAATTTGTAGCCTGTTCTTTTATGAACCCTCTATTTAAGCATTAACGAATTGCTCATATCTGAATTGATGCATACTTTTAATTTCAGTAATATTGGAACCAAGAGGGTAAACAGTTACTGATGATTTAAGGTCATATTGAATTGTATTTAAATAAACTAAATAAAAACGTTGAAAACATAAAGGGACCTTGTATTTAAATTATCAGTTTTCGTCCACAAAACTTCAGGTTTATTTCTTTAATACCTAGAGGAAAATATTGGTTTATATAACAATCTTATACTCCGAATAACAATTTCAAATTTTTCAATTGCATAAAACTGGAATTTTTAACACACTCTCAGTCCATATACAACTATTACTCCTTGTACACCATTTAGCTGTTACAAGAAATATGCATCTTTAACTAATGATTCCCATAATTGACATCAGTCAAAGCATAAATGGTCTCCGCCCAACATTAACAATGCTAATCTCTCTCTCGCAGGCGTACCGCAGCTGGGTGTCCCGCAATGGCGAAGAGCCCCTGCTGCCGGGGCTGAACCTGACCCACGAGCAGCTGTTCTTCCTCAACTACGCCCAAATCTGGTGTGGCACCATGAGACCCGAGGCGGCCATTAACATTATCCGCACCGGGGCGCACAGCCCGGGCAGATTCCGGTATTGTTTTTGTCTTTCTATCAATTTCTTGAGAGCCCTTTCTATGAAATCGCGATGCACTTATGAAAACTGGTTTTCTGGTTTGGTCCCGTCCTAAGAACAACAGAATATATATCCCTTGCTTTTCTGTTGTTCTGCGATGGGAACAAATGCTTGAGCCGGTAGAGCTTGTATTCTTTACAAAGTTTTTGCTGTACCGTTTCTTCTTAATTTATTTCTCATCATTTAGGGCGATGATTGTTATCATTTTTTGAACGCTATATAAGGTAACTTTGTAAGAAAACTATTAAGGTAACTCAGACAAGTAAGATCATTAAGTAACAAGAACAGTAAGAAGATAACTTGAAAAGTAACTTTATTCTGTACAATGTATTTTTCAACCATCGCGTCTTTCTGTTATAATCTATTTCCTATCACTTAACGATGATGCCTATTTTTTTTTACAATATTTAAGGTAATTTAATAATCTCATAACGGATCAAAGTTGAAACTATGTTTATGCTAAATGATGCACGTAGCAATTTGAAAAAAAAAATTCATCTTCTTCACTTTACGGTGTTTTTCGTGGAATATCTTTGTCATTCTAAAATTGGGTTGCTCTCTAATGGTGTGAAATAGTACTGAATTAACCGAAATTCACTTATAACCCAGTTACGTAACCGGATACCTGGTCAGATAACCAAGTATTACTACTATAAGAGCTTAATATTAGTTCTAGCTTATATTTTATTCCAACAAAAATTAATTATTTTAAATCATCAACAATTACTTTCCCATTTTTCTGTTTGTTTATTGAAAATTATGAAAATCACTAAATAAATGATTGAATGTGGTAAATATGCCGCTTTAGTCTACTAATTAGAATTTGATAAATTGTTATTTTGGCGTCTGAGGGCAAAGTATGAACAGTATTGTCAGATAAATCTTTTAGCTCTTGAGATATGCAGAATTATACTTTCCCAGTGTCCTTTTCAACAACACAAATTCAAACTAATGTTTTATTTGGTATTAAAAACTGTTCTTGTGTTCAACTGAACTAATTTTTGCAAAGTTTAAATGGAATTTCTAATGCCTATGGAACTTTTTAAACGCCGTGCACAAAAGTTTTAAGACAACACAAATCTACAAAGCTTGAATGTTAATTGGAACCAGAACTCTGCAGGTTATTCAGTTCTAAAGTTTGTTAGAAATTTCCATCAGTAACATATTTACTTGTGAATTTGTTATTATACTTATAATTTTTTATCATAATTAGTTTTAACAAATAATTATATTCGTGTTTATTGCTTTCTTTGTTTTTGATTCATTCAAAAACCCACCTTTCTTTTCCAGTGTTATCGGGGCTCTTTCTAACTCCAGGGACTTCATTGAAGCATACAACTGTCCCCTAGGGAGTCCAATGAATCCTGAACACAAATGCGAAGTGTGGTAACAGCTCTTACACGATTACGGAAGATACAAATCATAACGGGTACTTGTGGGCTCTTAGCTATACAAGATAAAGGATACATTGTAAAGACGGCTTTTGCAAGAGTGCGTTTGTGGAACTGTATAAATACTCTTTCAAGTCATTCCATGTGCACAAAAGACCTTTTTTCCATGTGAGGGTGAAGCTTGATTGATTGTTCCTTTTTATTCAAAATAAATAATCGGCTGTAGAGGAGGACATATCACAAGTAAGCTCTGTTTGAAGTAGAGTTGTATTTATTTTCACATTTCATCTTTAAGTTGTTTTTGTAGTTAGTGACGGTTTTTTTATTTGTTGGGTGTTTAATTGTGAATATTAATCTTGTGTAAAGATCGTAAATGTTTTAAAATCGAACTCTGTAATAAATATGTTTAATCATGAAGGATGTTTTTATCTGTTCTGTTTTTAATAACTTCGCAGTAATACCAAAGATGTTACTTTAATAAAGCTATGACGTTTCTCTTTGTAAATGTAGTTTCTATAGAAAATATAAACTATCTGTAAAAGAATTTTGCTAACGCACATTTTGTTCGCAGCTTTGTTTTTACAACTTTGTACAAACATGCTTAACTGTGTTGCTTTTAATTAAATTCTTATTGATTTAAAACTATTGTATGCATATTTTCTGTCCTCAATATTGGATTATCCATACAAATTACTTGCTCATATACATAAAATAAAATTAATAAAATTTAATTTTTAAATTTTAAGCCTTTAACACATTTTTACTTTAATATTACCATAAAATCTAAAAAATACATTGATAATTAAGTTTAAAATCTTTATTATTGTTTGATTTGAAAGCTTTTCAGACTTATTTGACACAAATAAAAATTTGGATAAATAAATAATTATATATACATGTTGGTAGGTGGTTTGAATTTGAAATTTAATGAATTTATCTGAATTTCTTACTGAGAGAGTACCTCTACTTCTAAATAAAATAAAACAGTTACAAAGTAATCACAGAATTTCAACGTTTAAAGCTTTTAAAATTGTACATTTGTGTATTGTTTTAGAATATGCAAGACTAAGTTATTTAAATTTTAATTAAACAAGTTGTTTATAATTTGATAAATATTTATATTTTATAGAAGTATTATATTTATTTTATAGAAGTCATTCGAAAAACTAACATTACATTGTTTATAAACGGAAGAAAGAAAGGGCCTGAATAGGAAACAATCAAAAAAATTTATTTGAAAATCCTTCATCATTCTTTTTCTTCTTTTTCCTATATGAGTTTTTTGAAATGGTAAGTTTATATTTCTTATATTTCTCCCAATTTTTATTAAATCACTCATATATGAGAAACAACATTTTCACATCCAAAATTAAAATAAATTTGAAAAACTATTTTAAATTATATTCATAATACTTTATTTGGTGTGAAAAAATACATATTAAACTTTAACTCCATTCAAAAAGCAGTAAACTTAGATGAAACTATTATTTATATAAAATGCAATGATGTTTTCATATAGGGTTATAAAATATATGTTAAGAAGTAATGTTAGATAATTATTTTTTTTTAACTAAACCTTTGTAATAAATAAATAAATACGTTTATTATTTATGAAAGTTTCAGATCAGTATCTTAGGATGTAATGAAACATTTTTATATAATTCCCAATAGAATTTCTATCAAAACATTCTTTTATGCTTTTATAACTGTGGAGCCTTTTGGATCCAGTGTTAAGCACTCTTACGCAATCTCTTATTCCAAATCCTTTCTTAAGCAGTATTGGTGTCATTCAATAAGAAACTAAAATCTCTTCGTTCTTTCAAAACAAGTATAGCCTCCACGACATTTGCTCACTTATTCCATCCACCTATCCAAATAAACAACACTTCAAATTCAAAAGGACGGATTTCCAGGGGGGTCCTTAGAAACCGCTTCGCTTTTGATCCTTGCATAATTTGTTTTTGCGTTCGAGAGAGGTAGAACCTGTTTGTTTAGTTGCGTTGTTTTATCTGAATCGAATAAATTACACAAGAAATTGCGAGTGAGTCACTGAACTGTGTCCTTGGCACTCCTCGAAGGGGGCCTCTCAGGTGAAAAACCTCGCTCTGGAACTTTTCTCCAACGTGGTGCAGAATGTTAAGTAACTGGATGAGAGAGAGAAAGTTTTTTTATTGTCTCATAATAACTCATAACTAGTATTACTTGCTTCTAATTTTAAGCAGCTGAATGATATATAAATAGATTTGTATCGTTTATCATTTTTATCAGCTTTTTTTTATAACATTGACCTATCAATATTATAATGACTTAGTCTTTTATGCAGACTGTCTATAATGGTTATTCATATGTTAAAAATATTGTAGCTATTGCTACTTAACTTGTCAGTAAAATTAATAGCTCGAGAACTTAGTTTTAGTTTTAAACAAAAATAAGACAGTGAGTTAAATGCAGGGTTCCCACTGGTCGGGGAATAAACCTGGAAAAGTCAGGGAATTTTAATTTCACCTAAAAAGTCAGGGGATAGTCAAGGAAAATTGCTCATTTTGGCCAAAAACCTGGAAAATCAACAATCTTTAATGTTTGGGTGTCAATTTTGGCTTTAGAAAGTGGAAAAAATAGACCATTTATTGAAAAAATATATGTTCATAAGCGCAAGAAATATCTGAAAAATGCCGTAAATTGCCTGGAAAAGTCAGGGAATTTTATTTCTGAAATTGAGTGGGAACCCTGAAAATGTTATGAAAGCTTTGAAATGAAGTTATAGATGTTATGCGTGTAAAATTTATCAAGCGTTTAAACTTTCTCTCATGAAAGTAAATACATAATGGCATCTGATTTTTCACTCACTATTTGTAGATTGCAAAAGCTATAAACAAGATAATTTTTTTTAGTTGTTTTGGAAAACATTTCCATTTTAAAGTACTTTTTCATTAAGTTTGACAAACATGCATTTGTGTTCCTTCAATTGTTTAGCTTTTACTTACAATTTGATGCCTTGATTTTTTTAACTAGCCTTATAATGATAGAGAATGTATGATTTTAAGTATTAATTGAATAATATTTTAAGATGCATTTTAAAATGTTTCTTGTATAAGATTCTGCATAAATAAGAAATCGATTGTATTTTACACTAATTTTATGAACACACACAAAAAAGTTTTACATCTCTACGTTGACAAAATATTTTGCGGGCACACTTTATTTTATATTAGAATTACTCTTATTTTGCTTTAGTGATAGTTCTTTTAATAAACTTGTATTTAAAAGGAGTAGGTAATTTTGTTATTCTTGAAACATTCCAAACTATTTAAGAAAATAATGTTAAAAGGAAATATTCTAGCTAGTTAAAATAACTTTAACAACAACAAACATTCTAATACTATCATCATAAATCATTCTAATAACTTTGCATTCACTAAGTCTAGAGTAAAAATATCTCTTAAAATAAGCTTACACTAAACCAATAAAATTTCTGTTGAATTAGACAGCTTGTACTTATAAAATTTTTTTCAAATCCAATAAAAAAGCCTTTGATCTAACGTCTATTACCAGCATAAATTATGAAACATGAAAAGATGAATAGCGACTGTCCACAAGTGAACAAAACTAATTCAAAGGAGTCAACCACACCAATAGGAATATTTAAGAAAGTCCAGCATTCTCTTCCAAAACTGAGCCAAAATTCCAAAACGCATCGAAATTCTCGCATAGGTATAGCAGACCCTTTCCAGCGCCGACTCCGAATTATTATTCCACACATGTGAAATATTCATCGAGATGGCAACAACAACAAAAAGCCTCGGAAACGTGACCAAACAAAAAAGAAAAGAAACAACCCCAGACCCCCGAAAGGAATGCCCGTTTACTCAAATAATTCAACAAATCTTTCTCGGCTGATCGTCATTTAAAAAGCAAAAAGTCACCGCTAAAAAAGAAACGCTCTTTTCTTTCTCTCTGCGCGCTTATAGTAAAACAAAAGAGGGAAAGCGATGCCAACTTTGGGGGTATCGGTGGTAAAAATCGATCCGGAATAAGAATGTTAGTGGGGATGGCGGGCGGGAAAAAAAAGTCTCTTTAGTCAATATTCTGGTCCAGACACCTCCTCCTATGTTTAGGCTCGGGGATTGGTTAGCTTTGAAAACCAGGTCAACAGCCAACTCTGCTATAAATGAATAGGGGGCGCTTTGGGCGAAGGCTCCTATTGCGATATTCTTCGAGCGGTCTCTTCGGCCGGGGATGGTCATTAGTTCGTTTCTTTCTTTCGGGGGCGGCATATCTCACCCCTGACCTTGGGGTGGAAGGGTCAAGTGTGGCGGAAGGGGTGGAGAGAGGCTGACCCCAGGGCACCGAAAGGGTCCCTGAAGTCATCAGAGAGGGGTTTTCTATGAAAAATACAAGTTTTAATTTCGATGAGAGGGTCAAAATTATTTTACTACACTCTCCCCTACAAAGATCTACCTAGTGGGTAATAAACCTGGGCTTTCTCTGTGCTAAGGGAAACCGGAGTCATAAACGTGCATATGTTATGGGCAAAGTGATTAATCGGGCATTATTAATAATGCCCGAAGTGGAAGCGGGCAAAGTGATAAATTTCATTCATAAATTCCACTAAATTTATCACTTTGCCCGGGCATTATTAATAATGCCTGGATTATCACATTGCCCGTAACACATAGACTAAATTAAAGTGGGGTTTTATAACTAAATTAAAATCATTAATACATCTCTTAACAAGAAACTGATTGTGATAGAATTATAACAATATGTATAGTATAAACAAATTACCCACGAGATTGTCTCCTTTGAGTATAAATAATAATTAGGCCATTGTAAAAGTCTATGGGATTTTTTTGTCTGGAATTTCTCAAGTGTCCCCCCCCCTCATATTGTTACAATTAATAAAACATTATTACCTGCAAATTTTCAAGTCTCTTTGCCAATTTTTGAAACCTTGCGGGTGAGAGGTGGATCGAGATAGCTATAATAAAATATGAAAAAGGTTCAATAAAGCTCCCAGGTAGCTTGGGAAAATGATATCCCAAATGTTATATATAGGTTCCGGCTTATTAGCTCATTATTATATACGTACTGTTCTTACAGCGTTCCGGCTAATTAAATTTTAAAAAAAAAAATAAGATATTTGCAACATTTTCACTATGCAATAACATGGGAAAACTACTTTTGAGGTGCACAGTGGTAAAAAATTGGCCTAGAGACTAGAAAATTTGCAGTTAATAATGTTTCAATAATTGTAACAACATGAAAGGGGGACACTTGAGAAATTAATAAAAATTATTTGCAATGGCCAAATAAATATGTAACCTCTAAAACACTCATTTAAAAACCCGTTTATTTGGTTGACAGGTTTGGTGCTTGGTTTTGACTCGTTTTCCTGAGGATGCATTTGGTCTTTAGTTCTTTAAGGTCCTTTAATTTTTTTCAAACCATTATAGTTTTCTGAAGTATTATTTGATACAAAATATCATGCATCAAATTATGATATGGATATTGAAATCATGTGTTTCAAAATATCGGGTTCGTCCCGATTTAAGGGATTTTATAACTCTGTCCCAATTAAACCCCCTTTGTCTCAATTGAGAGGACATCAATATTTAAATTTACGTTACTGAGAATTATCTTTGGTTAAACTAAAAACAAAATTAAAAATAATAAATATTGAGAAAACATGTAACTTTTTTTAAAATTTTGATTGTTACAAATATGGCAAGTATTTAAATATGACGTTGTCAGTACAATAGAAATTTATGCTAAATTTAACAACTGGGGAAATGGGCATTCTCCTACGAATGATTCATAGGAGGAATACTACCCTAAATTTCAATAACTTAATTTGATCACTTCATATAGTTTATGGGTTTGTTTGAGGATTTAGAAACATTTTTAAATGTTTCTAATAAAAAAATTCTTGACAAACTAAAATTTCTTAAACTTTATCATATTTTATTACAGTTTTCTAGATTTTTAAAATTAACTTAGGATCCTTAACAAACTTCAAAAATAAAAAGTTTGTTCATCTACAGCTTAGAGGAAGAGACATCTAAAAGTGCCAATATCTTAGAAATTTAAATATAAATCAATACCTCTTTATTGAATTAGGATGAAATTAATGCACATAATTAAGAAATTATCTTTTTTTAGAATTTTTTCGTACCATACTTGCGATGCATATCGTAAACAGGTGATATGTGACATTTATGACATTGAATTCTTAATACCTTTCATTCACAGATAAAGCATCACAGTAAAGATATGAGCACAAATGATTTATTATGGTGTTATGAAGAGATGCCTTTACCCCTCTAAGATCGATGCTATCCATACAAGAGGATTCAAAACAGCTTTTTGATAATATTTTAAAATTAATCCAGCGGAGTGAAAATACTTCTAAAATAACTTATCTTAAAATGAAATTCATGAAATATTTCTCTATGATGTACACTATAAAAACAATTTAAAGAAGTAAGAATTTTCTTTTACATCTCTTGAAATTCACTCAAATCTTGTGCTCTAATAAAAATTTCTGATACTTTCAGGATTTTACAAACAATGAATTTTATAAAAACACTCTAACATCACACCTACCCCTTACAACCTGAAAATCAACTGTCGAATTTTGACTTAAACTATCAGATAATTAGCAATGAAGCCTTTTATAACGTTTACTCCAGAACGTATCAATAAAAATTCATTAGTTAATTACTTTGAAACATTTTTACTTTACTTACTAATTTTTTTAAATACAAGGGGACTTACGAAATTATGATGTAAAAAAACTCAGTTGTACGCAAATATCTAAAATATTATTTAGGCACCATAAGGAAAGTTTTGAAACAACAGGCTTACCATATAATCCTAAAATAGCAACTGTGTTTTGCTACTGTTACTTTATCCTTTTATTTTCATACTGAAATTGTCAGCTTTATTGTCCATAAAATACCACTAATTCTTTTTAATGAAATTTATTTATTTTCATAAAAACGTTAAATTTTACTTTTTACGGAATGCTTTCTTTTTTTGCCAAACCTTTCACAAACAATCTATTAAATAGAAAACACACCTGTGTTATCATGCAACATATAGCATCAGCCCTTAAAAGATACCTTCTATGAGGGCAATGTTTCATTCAAAAAGACCCAGACGCAAACAGAAATTTCATATTTCCGTTCGATTATTCAAACAATTACAATATTTATGTGAATAGACTTCATGCATTATTAAAATGGATTTCCCATTCGAAACGCTTGCACATCTGATTCAAATGCTTCACTTTTAAATGACGTTTATTAAAATGCTTAACTAAAGTTATGCGGGTTCTATTTTTATATGCTTTATCACAAATGCGTCGGGATGTCCTTTTAAGCAATGGTTATTGACCCACCAGTCGCGGTCGTAAAATTAGTGGAGAAATTTTCCCATGCTGTGTTGACATTCACTAGTTGAGTTACGGGTTTAATGAAGATCTCTTGTGCTAATTTCTAAAGCAGATACCTATATGGTCTTCACCAAGAATATCTTACATCTCCTACAGGTTGAAAAAATTATTTTGATTACAAATAAAGAGAAATTACCCCATAACGTAAAAATTTATAAAACTTCATTATAATAATTATCTATATTTAGGGGTTTTAGGTAAATCCCACGAAAATTTATCCTTGTAGATAATTTTCTTTTTTATTTGCATGAAGTATTTTCTATTACTTAATAAATTTCTTAATTCCTTAATTTTTTCTATAATTTAATGTTCACAAAACCTTTTTTATAAAAAAGACTTGAATTTTTGTAAAATTATATTTTTACAAAAAATCAACAATCTTGGGTTTGAATTCTTTAAATTTAAATAAAAAATTTCCTTTATTCTTACTCAAAAATCAAATTTTCAAACGACTCATCCGGAAGAAATTTTACTTTTTTTTAGTAACTACCATTTTGTGTATAAATTCAACAGATATTACTTACAATTTAACTTGAAAGATGTTTCAATAAATGCCCAAAAAATATATGTTGGTATGGTAAAAAAATAGACATAAATTAAACATTAAATTCATAAATATTTGACCAAATGATATCGAACAATTCGCTCAAAATACTAGCAATATGTGAATGGAATCAATACAAGAAGTCAAACTCAAATCAAAATAATTAATCTCACCACGCACTGCTATTATGTTCTTTAGAAAAATTTTAACAAAATCTATCTTTCCCTAACGAGAGGAAGCCATGAACAAAGGAGCTTAGCAGGGAAAACCATCACCAGATCGTTGATTCCGAACCTTGTCAACCCAGTTTGCCGGTATCTGACAAACGTGATTGGCCTGCTTCCCTCCTTATAAGCTTTGGACTACGAGAACTTGTTTCAGTAGGTATCCGTTCGAACCTGCTGATAGGAACTATGAATGCCTTTACCTTAGTTACATTGGCAGCCTGTTGGGGAGCTTCCTTGGGGTACATAACATACATAGAAGTTCGACTGCCCCTGGAGGTGAGTAAATTTTTAAGTTAAAATTTTCTAAAAATGGTTTCATATTTAGCTCGGTATCGGCCTTTTTATTTGTCTGACATACTATGTATCTCTAATTTAGGAATAGTTGGAAAACTAATTTAGAAAAAAAAATTGCGCATGTCTTTAAAAAAATGTGTTGTTTTTGGGTATATATTTTATCACCAAAGTTTGAAATCCGGCATTCTATAGAATGTCTAGGCATTGTATGTCTAAAACTAAACGGCAATGTATGAAACGATTCATATTCATCATTTGCCATTCTATAGAATGGCCTATGTATTGTACAGAATGCCTAGGCAAGGCAAAGTATATAATATTTGCCATATTTCATACTTTGCCTAAAATTGACATGCTGTAGGTTCAAGGTTGTATAGAATTCCGGGATTTCATACTTTGCCGGTAACACGTAACACTATATAAGGGTCGTAAAGGGATACTTTACATAATCGTATGTATTATGATTAAAAGCAACGGGTATACTTGTGAAGGAAAACACATGCTTTATAATTATTTTTCCAAGATTAAATTTGAATTAAGTAAGTATCCAACAAAAAACGATGGATTTACATGGATTTTTTATTTGGAGGAGATTTGGATTAAATCATAATAAGTAATCATAAAAATTATTAGACTGTTAAAAATCTATTATATTTTTAATAATTTTGAACGCATCGCGTTTTGGGTTAAATTAATAAAATAATTAGTAGGATAAAGTTGTAAAAAGAATTAGACATCATATATAAATGTAATTAGGATATTATTAATAGTTCACCTATTAATTGGCTACTTTAAATTATTAGATCCTTTTACTTAATAATTAATAAAAATAGGAAGCCTAATGTTTTTATAAATTCGGCCATTTACTAATTTTAAATAAAATATCCCCGAGAAGTAAATATTCAACAGCAGATATTATTAGCTCTGACAAACAGACTGAATTGTTTGTTAGTCGATCCTATTTCACTTTAATTTTACCAAGAGTGGATCATTTCTAATACCATTTGGTGTTTTGAAGTGTTTTTGTTTAGAGTAAGGAATAAAACTTGACACAGTGGTAAATAATTTTGTTATTTAGTTCTTTGAAAATCTCTAAAATTAGTTGTAAATAAAGATTTTGTATTCATTTCAATTGGATTCCTTTGTAGTATACACGTGTCCAAAACATCTTGTAAAATGAAGAGTCCAGTCTGAATTTAGTAAAATATTCATTATAACTATAGCTCACTGCAGAGTGGTTTTATTTTATTATAAATAATAAATTATACATGTAATGATTCAAAACTACTGAAAGATAGAAAATGTGCCCCTTCCATTTAAATTTACTAACAAGAATGTCAGTTTCGTTAATTTCATTATTAGAATTTCAGTTTTCTCAAAAGGTTAGTGCCAAACTTAACATGCAGATATGTAATGTCATGACAAATAAGAATTTCATAGGAACTCATGTCCGCAAATGTAAACTGTGTCAGGTAGAGGACAATGTTCGCCGGCAAAGGGGCAACGTCTAACTTTTTTTTTCTACCGGGAAAACTTCAATTATTATTACATATTTGAAAAGAGAACACCCTCCAAAACCCCTGTAAACCAATCTGCCGGTCATTATCAGAGAAAATAACTTCCTAATTTGAAGACGGTCTGCAAAATATTTAATTGAAATTGAAACTGAAAAAAAGTTTACAATTGCGGACATGAGTTTCGATGAAAACCTTGTTTGACTATTTGAAACTTTGAATAACTTTGTTTGTCTTATGAAACAAATTGACAGACCTGCATGTTAAGTTTGGCACCAATTTTGAGGCACCCTATATTTAAGAACTCTTCCTATCTGAGTACTACACTCGTGTCTAAAAATTAAGGATAGTTTTGATTTTTTTGGGAATAATCACACAAATCTTTGTCAATTATTGTCAAAGAAATTCATGTCATAGGATAATCTAAGAGTGAGAATATGTAATTCGAGATCAAATTACCCTAACAATAGTTTAAGGTAACACAGAGGCCCTCCATTCATGATGAAGTTTGAGCAAATGTCGCTCAATATCGTCTAAAAAATCATACTTAAAGGTATTCTACGCACCATGGAGTTCATAAATATCATATCTTTATGAATAATAGGGAATTGTTTATTAAATGACTCTCACATGGACGTTTCTCTTACTTTTCCGAATGTGTCTGGTACTCGTTATTATATGAGAGCCTCTGTACCCCCTTTTAAAATATTGTTAGGGTAATTTGGTCCCGGTCTACATATTTTCACTCTTAGATGATCCTATGGCATGAATTTAATTAATAAAGAACTATGATTTGTATCATTACTCCAAACAAACTCAAATTATCGAGTCAAAACGAGTGTATAAAATAATGTGAAGCTATTTTATTTAAACCAATGAATCAAAAATCAACATAAAAGTTTATGTTTGCACTTTATATAATTTAAGTGAGCGTGGTAGTTAAACTGATTTAGCGTAGAATCGGTACTTAATTCGGAATTGAAGTTTTAGGTAGTCCTTCAAAGAAGAAAATAATCGTTCTCATGATGTTCTCGTATTTTCAATTTTTCCTCTTTCAGGAAGAGACGCATTGTGTAGTACCTAGTCTCCCCAAAAACAGCGTGCGAAATTTTTGAAACAATAGAGAAGCATGGGCGACGAACCCAACTTTTCGACCGCCATTAACTCTTTTCACCCCAAAAGACAAAAAAAAAAGTACCGGCCCGGCTTAATACTTCCTCGATAAATTCAAATAGCCGACTGCTGAGTTTGACCTGAACCGGTTGAGTGACCAAAGCTTTCCACCCGACTGGTCAAAGGCCCGAACTCCACAAAAAAGTGAGACCAAACCTGATTTGAGACAATACCCCGTCCAACACTCTTCGAAATTAATTTCGTAATGGTTAATTGGAGGTCTGGGTTCCGCCGGTTTTCACGGTCGTTTCCTACTTTTAGAATGTTTGGGTGTCAAAGAAAGTTATTGTCGTTTTACCCAACCAGTTATTGACACATAGATCGATTGGATTGTTTCGAGGTTTTGTGGATCAAGGTAAGCTATAGGGATCGAGTTTTTAAGTTTATGTAATGACAATTACGTGAGTCGCGTAAGAAGTAGGTTTGACGTTTGACAGTTCCTCCATGAAGCGATAAAATCAACCTTGCAATGTAGTATTTTTATTAGACAGGTAACGTGAAATTTTCGAAACCTTGAAGATAATTAATTAGTCACTATAAAATTAGCGACCAATCCCTCCCACAGAATCCACCATAATGACGTGATGTAGATACATTAGTTTACCACTCAAGTAGTACACAATTCTCTACTATTTTTTTTTAACTATGTTCATTTATTAATTGAGAAACATTATTTTGATAATCAATCCGGAATTTTGTGAGGAATCTACGCAATAGCTAGGAAACGCATACCCCCTCAAAAATAATTCTGTTTTTAGTGTTCTTAAATACCACCATACTGTACTAATGAAAACACTCTAATTCATTATCTAAGCATTTTATGTTTTTAAATTTGTACACATAATTTAGAAACTCTAGGTCAATTCATAAGCAATTACCAGTTCTTTTTTCACGAATTTAATCTTTTAATAAAATTAATTTTTATATAAGGATAACACAATAATGTTTAAAATTTATTGCAGCATTATAAAATAAATTAATTATGACCAATTAAGGGGAAAACCAAGGCTATGGGGGGGGAAGGTAAGCAGCACTACTTGATGAGCCATCGAGTATGTAAGTAACTTTCAGATGAAAATAACTCCTACAAATTTACTTAATATTTTTAAAAGTAAATATAAATTTAAAGAGAAACTAAATTACAATTTATATTCTTTTTATCAGTTCTGACATTGAAAATATCAAATCGATGTCACACTGTCATACTATCGCAATTTTTTCCGAAGGAAAAGTTAGATACTAAGTTATCTAAACCCACTTTCGTTTCGTGAGAAGTTTCATCTGCCCGTTTTATCTACTAACGATTAATAACAGATTTTCTCTTAGTTAAGACACAGAAACAAAAACAGTTCAATTAAAACGCATGCTTTTTGTCTCAAAAACGTGATAAGTTATCCATTTAAAATCCGGTTGTAAATTTTCATGACATCTATTATCCTGGTTTCAGGCACATTGACGATTTTTTAAATGTATTGATTGAAAACTTTTTGGATAATTGTAATGTGTTTTCCTTTTTGTGTATACCTACATATTTTCCGTTAGGGAAACTTGAATAGTTTTTTTTTGGAAAGATATAATTTTTTGTCTTGAAATCTCGCAATATTTCTCAAACGCCATGCAATATAAGTAAAACATAAACGCTATTAAAAGATTATTTTTTTAGTATACACACTGAAAATTCACGGGTAGGTATTTTTTTTTCATACGCACAGTAATAAAGTTCTTTGAACTTTTAATGTTACAAATCCTTTCTAAATCCCATTTATCAGCCCATGACCGTGCAAACAATTAAAGTGCAGATTAAAGTTGTTTATGCTTGACTTAACAAATGAAGAAAACAAACTTTTTTATCCATGGGTGTTTGTTGACACTCAAATTGTTTGAAGGATACACAAAAACAATTGAAACTAGTACATAATTTATATACTATCTTTATTCGTATTCTTTAATTGTTTTCCTGTTTAAAACACACTGTCAAATATTCTATCTAGTTCTAGAACATATGAGGTATTTGGAATCCAATTCTTTAATTCTGCTAAAAAAAATAAATTGATTGATTTTGACTGTGGCCAATTTTGAAAAGCGCGCCTCTGGCTGAAGTGCCTCTGAAAAGTATTTACATATTAAAGTAATAATGAAATTTTCTCTAATTTCAGGGGAAAGGGAACAGAAATTTATAAATGATAAAAATGGAAAAACTAAATTTTACTTTTATCTCAAAACATAAATATTAGTCAGGTGAAGGACAAACATTAAGAACAAATCAATTGAATATTCATATTAGAAGCATTAAAGCTTTCTGACCCATTCATTCATGCATTTATTCAAATATGAAAACCCAAAATTCAAAAGTGTTCCTGTTAAATTACCAATAGAAAAATATTTTCCTTTACCTCACTTGAAATTAAATACCCTTTCAAAAGTTTTTTCACTGCACACCGAAGAGAAATGCATATAAGTTTCGTAATTAAATCATTTTAGTTTCATACATTATCTATCTCTCAACGAATACGAACTTCAAGCGCTTTATAGGTAAACAACCCGTACGATGTCTATTTGCCCTCCTAAAATCATATTACCTTCTTAAGTATATAATTCTTGGATTACAGGGTGAGAGATCTGCTCCAGGTTCCCCCTGGCCTATACCCAAATCTTGGGAAAAGTCCCCAGACCTCTTGACAATCGATCCCCAGCTGTTCTACATCGCTTCGAAAGTGAGCGACTGCGACGTCGTAGACGATGCTCTGGTGAGGTACAAACAGCTCATCTTAGACCTGAAGGGCAAGAACCACCCTGGAGTTCCGGAGTTGACGAGTCTTCAGGTGAAGGTTCAGGACGACTACACCTGTGGCTACCCCAAACATGGGGAAGACGAATCATGTAAGTGATGAAAAAGAAGCAATTATTGCAAGTGGATATGGGGGGATAGGTTTAGAGAATGGAGGCATTGATGTACCGTTTGCTTTTCAGATTCTCTGCACGTGCCTAAAGAAGGTGAAGCTGTTTTGGAATCGAAGACAGTTTGGGGCGCTTTGAGAGGTAAGAATAAAGTTGTCAAAAAATATTGTAGTTGCTAAATAATAATATACATTTCTACGAGCTGTTATGTGAATCATCTCATAAATTTATTTGATCGTTTACTTTTGTTTCTCACTCATAAACCAGTCCTTAATTTTCCACCTTTCATTTCTTTTGTTTTAATTAACGTAATATAAGGGACAACGACCTTTGTTTTGTGCCGATAAACTGCAACCAAAAAGCTGAGTTATTTAAATAAAAACAGGCTTTGATTTCAGTGAACTAAAGATAAAACTATCGCTAAATTTAGGGGGCATTTGTATTGTGTAGTCTTTGCATGTATGAACCATATATAAATAATAGCAACCAATATTAAACAATTCCCATTGAGAGTTATTCTAATCTATCGCAAAGTTGTAATACATTTTGTAATCAAGTTTTCGAAAATGATTGATGCACAAAGCAATTTGAACGCTTAACGCGTTTACAAATCACGAATCAAATTATTTTTCTGCTAAAAATATGGGTATCATAGAGACTACTCATATTAAGCAACAGCAATGGTATATACTCTTCTCATGAAAAAGTATAACCTGGAGATTTAGTTAAAATCAAGATATGAAATTAATACATTTGTTTATTTTTGACAGGTCTGGAAACCTTCAGTCAACTGGTATATCAAGATGTAAATGGCAGTGTATGTCTCTTTTCTTTAACTCAGTTTACATAATTTTATTCTTAAAAATTCTTTAAATAATGAATGTTAAAGATTTCGTATCTAAATACCCCATAAATGCGATTTAAAACAGAACAAGGTTATATTTCAATAAACGTTTTTCTAATAATTTTGAGAAAGAGTTCGAAGTATTATTAACACTCTAAACACTAAAAACTGCAAATAAATGCATTACATATTAATTTGCTGTCAGAATCGTATCACCTTAAGTGTTGCTGATTCTAGAAATATCTCTATGAATTGGTTATCAAATATTTCTAACACCCATGAAATTATAGTTTTATTTAGCCTTATAAGTAACTTATACTTTACAAACTACAAACCTATATCTTTACAAAACTCAATAAAAGTAACCATTCTCTTATACTTTATTCATGTTTAAGAATCTCTAAATGATTTTTAATACATAGATATAATTATGGCGATTGTTTCTAATATAAATCCCACATTTCTATTATTTAATTAAAAAACTTCATATTTATAATATTGTATTTTAGTTGTTTATAAATTCCACTAAAGTCAACGATGAACCCAGATATAAGTACAGATCAATTTTGTTGGATACATCCAGACACTTCCTACCTGTGAAAACATTGAAAAAGAATTTGGTAAGCTCAATAAATTTTCATTTTGATTGTACGGATTTCTTTATTATTAACGGTAAATATTTAACTAATCCTGTCTTTAAACAATTCCTTAATTAATAATTTCATTCTTCGTGTTTATTTGCTTTACAGGAAGCCATGGCATATAACAAATTCAACGTTTTCCACTGGCACATCATTGATGACCAGTCTTTCCCTTTTGAAAGCAAAGTGTTTCCTAACCTAACGCAACTGGTAAGTAATTCTTTCTTTCAAAAACATTTAATGCAGTACACGGTGTATCACCAGAAAGGGAAATTTTCTTTTACTCTAGATTAATAAATGTAACAACTGAATGAATGAGTGGAAGAAGTAAGTATGTAACTAAGAGCTTGTTTCGAGATATTTGGCTTTAAAGTGTTTTTGTTAGTTTCTATTGGGTACTTTTATGACACTGACATCTATGTTAATAATGGCACTCTAGAGAGATGGTGTCTATATTAAAATGTAAGTCAAAACGTAACCTATTCATTCACTACAATAAATAATTTTCTTGAAAATGACACATATATATTCTTCTTTCACTCACCCCTTCAATCCTCTATCTTATTTGTTCTAAAGAACATTTTCCCCTCAATGGCTAATTCAAATTCCAATTATTTTTTCATCTCACATTCATGTTTTGTAATTTTGGGACTTAATATTTTCTTCCTTGCGTTGATATATTTTTCGCATTATTTTGCACGATAAGATTACCAGACTCGTTCAAATAAATTACTTTTCTTATCAAATTTATAAATTGATTATTTTTTTTTACTTTTATTATTCAACTTTCAATCACTTTCAAAGCGATCGAGCTTTTAAGTTCTCTTTTAAAAGACTTTTTAGATTGATGCGTAATTGTATTCGTTACATCTTTAACACATTCTTTTGGTACACTTTTTACGTAACCTTCATACTTGTAGAAAGATGCTCCTTTTAAAAGTCCAAAATGGAGGGAAGAAATGGGTATCTTTAAAGGGCTGCAATTTTTTAAATATTGCATACCTGGATTAGATTTCAGGTGATATGGTTAATCAAACATTCTTTTATTGAAAAAAAGTTAAACGAAAAAAAATTATAATTTTTTTTTTTAAAAAATAGGGGTTATTGTGAAACATAATTTTAAATTCCATTTTTTAGTCCGCGCAGCTTTTTGAAAAAAGTAATTGATATTTTCACCCAATTTTTTTTCTGGAGAAAGGGATATATATAATCTTTAAATTAATGAAGCAAGAAACCTCTATGTTAAATTTTAAAACAGTAATAAAATTTTTAATTTGAATTTTGTAAATTTTGAAAAAAAATGTCACTTTAAATGCTTATAAAATAAAATATTCTTATTCAAATGACAATCTGGTTCATTAATGTAAAGATTTTATATATCCCTTTCTCCAGGAAAAAAATTGGGTGAAAATATCAATTAATTTTTTCAAAAAGCTGCGCGGACTAAAAAATGGACTTTAAAATTATGTTTCACAATAACCTCTATTTAAAAAAAAAAAAAATCATAATTTTTTTTCGTGGAATTTTTTTTCAATAAAAGAATGTTTGATTAACCATATCACCTGAAATCTAATTCAGGTATGCAATATTTAAAAAATTGCAGCCCTTTAAAAATACCCATTTCTCCCCTCCATTTTGGACTTTTAAAAGGTATGTGTCCCCTTAAGAATATGAGAGATATAAATTATTTTTAGGGAGCTTACAGTCCCAAGCATGTCTATACTCAAGCCGATATTCGAAGCATAATCCAGTTCGCAAGACTGCGTGGAATTCGTGTCATTCCCGAATTTGATACTCCAGGCCATACACAAGCATTTGGAAAAGCTTTCCCTTGTAAGTAGTTAAAATATGTTTTTTTTTTATCTTCTCTACAAAGTTCTCAAGTTATTAAATTAAGATCAATCTTCAATGCTCTATGTTTTAAAATGGAAATATAAATACGATATATGTGTTATCACGCATTGTGCGGTGTGAAAATATTGGTGATAACTTTTTTAATTCATATTAAAAGAAAAATTGCGAAATTGCGTTTCCACAAATATATTAATATTGTTTTTCTGCTGTACTTCTTAAATTCCTTTAAGAAAGATAAGGAGGATAGTTATGCATCTACCTGCCTTAAATAATAGTTATTTAATTTAAAATATTTTTCTCCACCTTTGAATAAAAGGGTTGTATATTATACCTACTTCCCTTGTGGGCAGTACATTATACTATGAGTTTTTTTTTACATAAGATAAAGTTTAATATGTGATTAGTTGCTTTAGTTGAGGTATATCAAAATGTCCTTTAAAGTTTTTTCAATATCAACACAATTACAGTACTTTTAACTTTTTAAAGGAAAACCCTTAATCGTAATACTTTTGTGAATTCCTTTTTCAAATAAAATATTTGCATATACTTATATACATATCGAAATAAACACTTAATTTCAAAGACAAGATATGTAAATGCTTGATTTTTATACCCTGATAAAATACCCTGATAAGTAAAAGAGTACCCTGATAAATCATTAATTGCCTAAAATATTGAATAATTCTAAAGATAAATCCTACTGATAAAAATACTCATTTTAACTACCTCACACATTTTCAAAGGGCTTCTGACTCCTTGCTATGGAGAAGGGGACGAACACCCATACACACCCAATCATCCCGAACACGCAGAGGCCGAGTTTCTCAACCCCATGCTCAACGACACGTATTCGGTGTTCAAAACTCTGGTGGAAGAGGTGAAAACCGTGTTCGTTGACGAGTACATTCATTTGGGAATGGATGAAGTCTACTACGCTTGCTGGTGAGATTATATTTTTCAAGTGTACACACAAACACGCTTTGTTCAGTATGAGTTTAAGTTTCAAATGTCTCTGTTTTACAGGAAATCCAGTCCGGAAATACGAGAGTTTATGGTAGAAAACAATTACACCGATTACAATCAAGTTGAACAGCACTACGTGAAAAAGACGTTGAAGAACGTTAAGGATGCTGGGTACAAGTACATTATTTGGCAAGATCCGATCGACAACGACGTTCAGGTGTGTGCATTAATAGGGGGACTTTCGGACATTATTTTTTGTTAATTAATTAGTTGGAGACCCGATATTAATTTCTTATCATACCATTCTGAATGGTGTCTAGATTCCAAAGTTACTCACAAATGACAAGTAGTTAAATGCTTAAACGAAATTTTGTCGAAGACAAAGTAGAGAGATGAAACTCGGCTCAAAAAATTGTAAACATTGTTTTTTTTTTCGTGCAATGCTCTTTACAGTTTCCATAATTTTCGGTCTACTATGAAACTTATTTTACTAATTTTGAAGGTATCAGGCTATGGTAGTTATTGATTTTGGTATAGTAAAAATTGGAAGTTTCTCAAAACGCTGCTTCTAAATGAGTACCTGAGTAGAAAATAAAGAATAGTAACTGCATACCTAAACTAGTATAAACGCAATGTTACAATTTACAGCTAGTGTTTCTTCTTTAGAATTTTTCTAATTATTAGTTATAATCTTTGACAACTAATATAAACTCTATGTTTGTTAGAATCCTTGAAAACCAACATAAAATAGTATGTTAAATTCTTGTAATTAAAGAATTATCAGCTTAAAATTTTGCTACATCATCTTCAGAGGAAACGATCTCATGATTATCATACTAAGAGGGTCCTATTGCTATTGCAAATCTGGCGATAAGCACCATTCATTTAGTAACAAAGCTCCTTTCTTAGTGTTAGCCCACCTCTGGAACAAACTATCGCTCAAGCTTTATTCGAATCTTCAGCAGAAGAGATCGAAACTCTAAGCTTCTTAGAGCCGACTTCCCCCCTCCCCCATGAAAATAAATACGCTGAAAAGATCAATATTTTAGAACTGAGAGAGATGAAAAGAGAACTTTATTCTTTCCGAATTTTTGAAAAACTTTGATTTCTTTCCATAAGTCGAGGCGATTAAGCTTTTTTTCTTTTCAAAAATGGCTGAAGATTCTGTAGGTGAGAAGCTGCAGCAACAACTGTATTTCCGTCACGTATGGCTGTCATCATCCTGGTTTGAGATTACTTTCCCTAATCCATTTCTATGAAAGTATTAGTAAACGTTACTTCACTCAAGATTCTGAACGATTCTTATTTAAAAAAAAAAAAAGTTTTGAAAAATCTCAAAATAGGAAAATGAAAGTTTTTAGGACTGCGCTTATTTGAGATGCATGCAATAAAGTGTTTACTTTTATGCCGGTATTCTTCTACTTTAAATTTGCATGGGTCGCCATGAGTGTCATAATTTATTTTACCCTTTTATTAAAACTTTTTCTATTCAATTTCCATTTAAAAACCACGTATGGATAGATGTCGGATATTTAATAGTGGGATTTTTAATTATCTTTTTTATGATTCTTTTATTAGGCTGAACCAGATTCTATTGTGGGAGTTTGGAAGGATACATACTTGGATTCCAAGATGGACAAATGGGAAAATTACATTGTTCCTATTGCAAAGAAGGGTTACCAAATCATTTTGTCTGCTTGTTGGTACCTGAATTATATCTCATACGGACAAGATTGGAAGAAATACTACGAGTGTGATCCCAGGAACTTTAACGGTCAGTACAGAAAAATATTCTCACATCTCAAATAACACATTTCAAAATAGTTTACCTTCAATGAAAAAATATTTGGAAAAAGTACGATGCACACTACATTTTTTCCAACTGAATCCCTTTTCAAAATATAAACGACCACAGTGCTTTTTTTACATGCCGTAAAACGGAGTAGATAAGTAATTAAACACATTTTTTGATGAAATTTTTACTGTCGGTCTTGCTCTGTTCTTTCAATTTTGAGCAAAAACGAAACGATTTAAAAAAAAATATATCTTTGGAACACCGCTTAAAATCTTTATTTTTCTGATTCAGATTTTGTTAAATGGGCATCAATATAGAAAAATTAAAAGACATCACTGAAAGAGTACCTTTGAAAACAAATGTTAAAAAGGC
Organism: Tetragnatha montana; assembly: GCA_963680715.1. NCBI lineage: Eukaryota > Metazoa > Arthropoda > Arachnida > Araneae > Tetragnathidae > Tetragnatha > Tetragnatha montana. The sequence goes on along the minus strand of OY796676.1, from coordinate 15,401,467 downwards.
TGTAGCCCTAAAAACTTGGCATCACCTTAACTTTTCAAAAACAGGGTTATTTTCACCAATAAATATAAGAAGTGCCTTATTGTCACTCTCTTTCACAAAAGTAAGGAGATTATAATTGGAATAGTGAAAAATTTTTTTTTAATAAATTCTGAAAATTAGATTAATTCCTTTGGGGTTTAAGGGAGCTCCACACCCCTTTTCCTAAATTTTGCCTAGTTCTCCTCTTCTAAATTAGACTAGTTCTCCGATTCACCCCGTTTTAATAACTCTCGTTTGTCCCTCATCAGGCACGGAGGCTGAGAAGGACCTCGTGATCGGGGGCGAGGCGTGCATGTGGGGTGAGTACGTGGACGGCACCAACTGGGGACGGCTGTGGCCCCGAGCGTCCGCCGTGGCCGAGAAGCTGTGGAGTCCCCCGGAACTGACCAGCGACACGGACAGTGCCGCCTTCAGACTGGACGAGCAGAGATGCAGGATGCTCAGGTGAGAGTGAAGTGAAATATACTACGTAAATTTTAAAATTACGTTAAGTTAATTTGGACTAAAAGCGGACGAGTTTTGGACGTTTGGACTATGGGTCTTATTTCCTACATGAATTAAATTGAGTCTTATTTCTGAACAGACTCACAGAACAAAGAAATCTTTTAAATCATCTCTAAAATCTGAAATTAGCCAATAGTGCTACTTGTAATAATATCATGAGTATACTTATTAAATACAGTAGAGCCCCGATTATCCGCGAGTACCACGAAAAAAAAAATTTTTTTTAATTACCATGTTAATTACGAACCTTGACGACCTAAGCAAGAAGCAAAAGCGATGACTGATTGATTGAGTGACCCTTGCCACCCAATTCCGCGGATAATCGGGGCTCTACTGCACTGTGCTTGTGAAACAACTAAGCGACCTTTTCCTTAGTGGTTTATTTTGGTTTCTGTAGTTTAATTTTTCGATTATATTTTTCTAGACGAGGAATTCCAGCACAGCCAATTCTAAATGGTTACTGTGGAGGCTACGAATGGGACATGGACTAATTATGCTCGTAAGTGTACACCTCATACGATTCGGAAAAACTGAAAAACGATTTCAAAATTTTGTTGAAGAACTTCAATGGCGCATGAAACAAATTATTTTATAATTAACATATATTCGTTTGTACCTAAAGCAATCGAATGAAATTGGAACTTATAACTTATAATTCATGATTTAAGTTTTAAAGTAGTTAATAAAAATTTATATATTATTTGGAAATATTTTGAATTTGTACCGGAGTAAAAAATATTTATTTCACAATTAAAATATTTATTTAAAGACTATTTCCTTTACTACCATTTTACTTTCTTCTTGAGCTGAAATGATTAAAGGAATTAATAAACAGTGCTCATTATACATTTTAAAAATATAAAAGTTTGAAAATTTTAATGATAAATTCTTTTTTGCTATAGGTACTAAAATAATTTTTATTTTGAATTTTAAGGTGGAAAGTGAAGAAAGTGATATTTCAAAACCAAACTTTTATTAAACTGTGAACTATTAGTGAAAATATGAGGTTTCAGATACTCATATACCATCATGTATCCATTTATTTTAATTTGTTATTCAACATCTTTTCAATTTTGTGTGATAAATAAAATTCATTAGTGTCTGAACATGGTTTTATTCTTTTCTGTCATGACATAATATCACCCATCTACCAAATGATAGAGAGATAGTAAACACAATGAATATAGGGTTCAATTCCGTTAGAGTCCCCGCTAAATATCACCCGGTTCTTTTAGACAACAAAAAGTAGAAGTATTCATAAATAATTTCAAACCCCTGAATTAAAATGTTTAATTAGATCAATAACTATTCAGTTTATCAATAAAAGTCAGAAAAATTTGTTATTATTTGGATATATTTAGCGATTTGGATGTTGGCGATATTTAGCGGGGACTCTAACGGAATTGAACCGAATATATAAGAAAGGAATCAGTCCTCATCTGATGAGGATTCATTCATAAATTGTGTCTCTTACACAGCTTTAGAAAGGAAAGAAGGTAAATATTTAGAGAAGTGGTTCCCAACCGGAAGAGGTAAGGTACTACACTTCTTAAAAACTTCCTAGGGAATTGAAGATGTCTTTGCATGGGCGTTAGTCAGGTTTCCGCTTAGGGGGCTAAGCAAGGGCAACCTTTTTGGTGTTTGTGGAGAGCAATTTTGAAGCCCTTGTTTCTAATTTTGAAGTCAGACTTTTGTTTCGAGATAGTTTTGGAACTTTTATACAGGGGCGTATGTAAGGAGGGGGCCCTGGCCCCTCCCAAAATTTGGATTAAGTGTACCAAAACAAACCAAAACCTTGTTTTTTATGGTCAAATTTCCAACAATTTTCTGGAGGAGGACCCCAGACCCTCTTTTCTACTTGGAACTCTATTATTCATATCTTTTCGTACATTAAGTTCATCAAAATGAAAATCCCACTTAAAAATGCAGGTATACAAAATTCGGACTAAGTGTGCCAAATTAGTTAAAACCTGTTTTTTAGAGTGAAATTCCCAAACATTTTCTGGAGGAAGACCCCCAGACCTTCCTTTGGTACTTCGAGCTAAATTACTCACAACTTTTCTTACATTAAGTCTTTTAAGACGCCAATTCTACCTAAAAATGCAAAAAGCTACATTGGACCTATTACATTTGCATGGGAACAATGCAATGTAATAATGCAATGCATTAATTTGCATGGAATAATGCAATGGAATAATTTCGGACCCCTCCCAAAATAAATTTCTATATACGCTACTGCTTATTTTTTGTAATTAATGCAAGTTAGCCCCAAACAAGGAGGGGGTCTGGGGTTTCTCACCCGAAGAGGTTTTTTTTGGACATTGGGACCTTTTATTATAGTAGACACTCGAGGTGGAACACTCCTTATATATTCTTCAGAATTTTCCAGGCAAAAAAGTATACAAGTAGTCATAAGAATTCTAGGAAGGGGTCGAGCTCCTAAACCCCCTCTTAAATTGGCCCTGGGTAGGATCTCTCTTTTGAATGCTCTTTGACAAAGGTCTACACAGTAGCGTAGCCGGAAAAAATTTCGGTGTTGGATATGGGGTAAGTTCAGTCCATCTCTATAGTAAAAAAGGGGGAAATTCCTGTTTTTCGGAGGATATATATCCCCAAATCTACTAGGTCTACACTCTTGTCATCCAAGTTAATTAATTAAATTAATTAATTATAATTAAAGTAAAAGAAATTACCGAGTATTTAAAGCGGGCAGCTTCTCCTCCCTGCATCCCCTGGCTAAGGATACACCCTTGTATCCGTGCCTACAAAACATCCATGCATGGGCATAAATAAATGTGAATCAAGTTAAATTTCTAAAAGTAAACAGATGCTGAAGAGCGAAGGAAGCCGAAAAGCATACATATCAAGAGCATACATATGAAATATGATGAAGAGTAAATGAATTCTCAAGCCAAAGAAATGATGAGGTGCAAAGAGATTCCCAAGAGCAAAGATATGCCGAAGAGTGTAACAGTAAGGAGAATATTGCAAAGGGATGCCAAGATGTAAAGAGATGCTGAAGAGTAAAAGAATCCCAAGAAGTTATGAGATGTTAAAGAGCAGAGAGAAAGTTTTTAGTTAAACGTGATACGGAGATAAAATCCGATCAGATAAATTGCGTTCTAGCGCAGAGGTTCTCAAAGAGAGTTTAAGCAAAAGTGTTATCACTATACCTATTAAGAAGTGACAAACTAAAAGACAGTTTTTAAAATAATTGTATTAAAGCGTTATAAGTTTTCGCAAACTATTTAAACATAAAAAATTAACTATCCCCTTTGAATTTTGGCACGGTCAGTGGCGGCCGTTCCATACGTGCTGCTGAACTGCATCACCCCCAAACCAAATTTCCCAATTTCCAATTTTTATATCGACCTCTAAAAATTTTATAAAAATGGTCCTTTTCTGCTTTCATCAATAGCTTTTATTTAGTGTTTTATTAGCTGTTATCAAATTCAAATGGACCATTTCAAAAGAAAAAAAATATTTCCGCAAACTTGTGTAGTATATATAATTTTTTTTTAAATTTAAAACAATTTAAAAAACGTAAACCAGATAAGTGCTTGTCAGGTGTTTTTCTCATCTTGATAAGTGAAATGTAACGTAACCTACTTTTTTAAGAAATGGAGCTCGACACCAAATATGTGGCAATGGGAGGGAATTCACATTATAAAATAACCCACTCCTCCCAAAAAAAGTAAAAAATTTCCTCTTTTTTTACCGATGCGAACAATGAAAATCGCCCCATATCCATGAACGAAATTCCAAATCCCTTTTCCAAAATTATTATTCTGGTTTCTCCACCCATCTGCTTTGGCACCATCTATTTCAGAAAACGGAAGCTCAGGAGGAGAGGGATGATGCGCACCTGGCGCCCTCCAGCGGGATGCAAGGGAATTTCGTGTGCATCTCTGTAGATTGAAGACGAGCGAACGAAAGTGGAACTCGGGGGGAAGAGTTGATTTCCCTGTTTCTCCACTGTCGGTCGGTCGGTTTTCGTTACCTTATTTTTGCAGGGGGTGATGGGCAGGTGATTTTGTGGGGGAGCAGGAAGATGAATGGGCATTCCTGCATATTCTAACACAGCGTCGTGTATTAGAGCTTTAAAATCTCCTATAAAGCTATGAAATAATGACATCTGCAGTAAGTACACGACAGAATATAGCGAGATGCATGACCACTGACTCTGTTTTAAAGAGTGGTAGATTCAGTAGGCCTAGTACACTAAATCTTGAAAAAAAAATTCCTTAAAATAAATATCTTCTCGAAGTAGAAGTATTCTATACATTCCTTTTAATAATGAGAAATGAATAAAGGTCCTGCTCATGGTATGTAAATCTTTGGAATCTTGCCGTTTTTACTGTTTGTGGATGTAACATTCAATATGCCGAATGAATGCATGATTTCTTTTATTTTTTTCACATCCTCCCGCTTAATAAATGTTCTTTGTGTGTATTTTTTGTCACAGAACTTTTTTATGATATTTAATATGCTTAACAATATGCTTTAATGCGGAACAATGTGTTAAGAATGGTACAGATGTGTGAACTCATACACTTGCTTTTTTGCTGATAAATACTACATTTATATACCTTCTGGCCCGCAGGATGCAAATTAAAGCTTGCTAAACCTTTCCTTTCGCTTTTTGATTAATAGTATTTAGCTCGATTTTTCACAGAAAATTCATTTTTTTTCACATCCCCCTTTAGATAATTTGTTTCCTTTTGTTTATGCAGAAAATAATGGTTTTGAGTTTGCATTTGCCTTTATTTTATAAACAGAAATGATGTTGTAAGTTAATGAAATTAATTTAGATCAGAAAAAGATAAGGGGTGTAAACAAAGAATTGGTATTATGGGCTGCTTATACTTAAAAAGAGAAGATCCTTGATTTTAAGCATTAAATGTATTTATTTATAAACATAATCCTATGGAAGATTCAGCAGTTTTCAATCATGCTTGATATTTTTTAATTTTATGGGTTACATATTCACTTTAGGTGACACTACTACTCACAATAGTATAAAGTCAATGTTGGTAATCTCAAAACCTATTGGTTTGTTTACATATCTGATCTTTACTTGGATCGTATGTAAACATTTAACATTCTACACTTTATTAACATACTTACTTTAGTAATTTACTTCATACTTACATAAATATTCTCTGAAAACTTACTACTTTTTTTCCAGAGTAAAATGCATTATTATTAGCAAGAACATGTGGTTTGATTACAAACATTAACACTATTAAAAATTTATGAAAGGAGATTCCAAATCTGTTTGAAAAACAAACCTTTCATAAGCAAATTGAAAGACAGATTATTCACATGGACTTGGAAAAAAGCCCACCTGCTTGTCTCCCCAAAAAAGTAATCTTTCCCATAAATGTTTACACAAAAGAAACCTCTTAAACAAAGATTATGAATTGGATCATTCTTCCAAATGTGATGTATGGATGTCTTTGAATTAGCTCGAATCATGGCCGGGTTTAGGTGGGGAACCCTGGGGGATATTGGAAACTTTGGGGAAGTAAGCTGTCCCTACATAAGAAAGTGGAACTTTCTCCAAAAGTTGGAGAGGCATTGCCCCCTATGACCTCCCATAAATCTGCCCATGGCTTTAATTTTGCCACACATGTTGCACATGCTTAATATAGCCCTGCATGAGTAAAAACATCTTATTGGTTCAAAATCATAAGATGGACATTTTGTTTATTGTATTGAAATGTATGTATTCAACTAATGTTCATGGTTTTCTATAAAATGGTTGGTTGCATGCTTAGAACTCAAAGCATACATCTGAAATTCGTGCTCAGAGGATGCGTTAGTAAAAACCTTCTTTGATGGAACTTTTAATAGTTTCCTGCACCAGTTTTTCAGCTATTTATAAGAGTTCATCAACAAAAAAATATTTAATCCAGTTACTTTTGCTATGTTACCGGATAAAGATATGAAAATAAATATAGTTCACTGCATTTTCACTAAACACGACTGCAAAACTGCAACACAATTCTAACACATTTGTCTGTTGTAATTAAAGTGAACAACAGACAAAGAAAAGTTCTTGTTGTAATAGATTAAATATATATTCTATTACAAGATTTTGCTTTTTTTAAAAAGGCAGGCTATTTTTGGAGCTTTGATAAAATCTCAAATTTTAACACTATGTGGTAAAGAGAAGACTGGGACTATCAATGTATTATCAATGTACACTTAAATCAATCAATGTACACTTATTATCAATGTACACTTAAAGCACAAATTTCAGATGTTTGCTCTAAGAATGACACATAATGGTTTAATCATATTTTCATGTAATTTATTTGTGACATAATCTTTACAAAATTTTTGTCTGATTGCAGGAACTCTAACTAAAATAACCAAAAGAGTTCAGGAAGAACATTTAGTCTTTGCAAATAGTCTTTTTTTTTTGTAACATTACCTATCTTAAAAACTAATTGATCTAAAATAAATTACTATCTTTGTGTGCATAATTCGTTTAAAATTAAATGTTTTACTCAAATTATAGAAATATTTTAGTGTTAGCTATCAAAGGATGTGTGATATTAAATAGTATATTTGATTTTCTCCCCCAGGACTCCAGGCAGCGTCCATATAAAGTATGGAGCTGTGACAGACAAACAAGAAAAGCTGTCATGGCATCAAATTTAAGAGAATTACGAGAAAGAGGTATCAATTTCCTTTTTGTTACTTAATTACTTAAAGTGCCTCATTTTAACTGTATTTAAATCCACTTATAATCAATCTAATTAACTTAAAAAGCTTCCAACTGACTTATTTCAATAAGAAATGTTGTCAACCTAGTCATTTAGGGTTCACAGTATTTCTTTTAATTTAATTATCCATCCCGTAAGTTAATTTAACAATAGTTGAGTTGACCCAAAAAAATTTCTTACTGTTATTACTAAGGAAAGGTTTTCTTCAAAAACTAGAAACTGTTGGAAAATAATTCATCAGTTGAAGTTCCTCTAACTTCATGCTCTGGTTATTTAAATCAGTTAGAAACAAGAAACTACCTCAAAAAGATTTATGAATGATACCCCCTTTAAAAAAGAAAATGTGATTATGAATAAACATCAAGATAATAATTTTATTTCTATTATTTTTTTAATAATGAAGCTTGACACATACCTCTTTTTAGTTGCTCTTCCAGATAGTAGTAATTTTCATAAAATCAATCATGCTAGGCTGAATTTGAGGCTTGATTAATTATTTTGTCGAAAACTCAATTAAAATAATTATAGTACTATCTAACAAGAATGGGTTGGTTGTACTCTTTAATTTTAAAGATGCATAATAATTTTCCATTTTGTGTCAATTATTTTTGCATAGTGATGTCTCTTAATACTAATCTGTGTGATCTAATTTTCTGTTGGATCTACTCATTATTGAAACATGCCTGAGTAGGTCAATTTACATGTTAATCATGCATGTAGAAATTCAATTAATAATTTTATCATATGAAAACAGTTTGCGTGCATTACCTATTTTCTGGCCCTACCATCTGATAGTTAACTTGATTAGAAATTTTACTATAAAAATTAGTTGATTAAAATTAGTTTTCCTGTATTAATCTTAGAAATCTGCTTATCTGGCAAAAGGAAAGAATTAGGAATAAATGCCAATTACCTATAAAGATAAATTCATTTTTTTGAGTGTACAGATAGAATCAAAAGTACCCAAATTATATTTTTGTACATAAGTTGAAAAGTTTTGTGTATAAGAGGTATTCTAAGTTACATACATAGGTAAAAATATATCAGCTGCTTGATGTTTGATGGATGTAATATTACATGATTGATATATTAATTTAAATTGTTGAACTGTAATTTAAAACCAAGGGGTAAGCTATGGTCTGAGTTCTGAAAAGTTTCATGTACTATTGAAAAGAAATAGCAGGGGTTCATACCAGGGTCCTGTTTTAGAAATTTGTGAAAATTAAATGGAAATTTGTGAAAATTCACAGCATAACTTTTTATCTTTAACTTTATCACAGCAAAGTAACTTTTTAAAATGTGCCCAAAATCTGGCTAATTCCACTCTAAAATGGTAAACATATTTTGAAAACAATTTTCAAACCACTTATTATCTTTGAAATTTTGTGAAGAGTCTATTTTTGGGAATTGGAATTGTGAAGGGTCCTTTTTTGTTGATTCGAATTTTGTGAAGGGCCCTTAAATGGACCCATTTTTTCCATAGATGAACCCCTCAATAGAAAACAATTTTAAGGTCTTTCTGAGAATGACATTTCAAGATATTTCTCATGATATTTCTTATGAAAATGTTTTCTTTAAAGTTGTTAATAAAAAATTAGATTTAACTATTAGCCCACCTACAATTAGCTCAAGAAAACTTTTCAGTTTTGCTCTTTAAAGTTCATTTTAAGAATTACTTATGTTTACAACACAGTATACTTGCATTTTTATTAGCATTTAAACTTGTGTTTTTTACACCTCTAAATTTTAGACTTTTTTCTTTTGTACGATACAAATACACTGTATTTATTTTCCTTTATCTTTGTAGGAGCTTCCAGATTAGGATTGCCTGGTGCTGATGCCAAAATAGTTCTTGAAAGTGATGGTACAGAAGTAGAGGACGATATTTATTTTCAAACAATCGACAGGGATACTATATTTTTGATTCTTTGTCCTGGTGAAAGATGGCTTCCACCCGGTGTTGAGGCTCTAAGAGCTGGTGAGAAAAAATTTTTTTGTCTTTATATTGTGTATGAAGTTTCAACAAACTGAAATTTCCCTTTATATTGTCTCATTTTGAGTTATGCAATTATCTAAGTGACATTGATCTGAAATATAGTTACGGGTGCCTGTTATAAACGTTATTTCAAACACACTCTTAATTGAGAAAAATAATAGACATGTAGTCAAAAAATTATACAAAATTAATTAATGAATATTATTTTGTTTATAGGTTAATATAACAAATCCTCTTAAAATTATAGGAATACAATAGTTGTTACCAAAATTTTAAGAAAAAATAATAAATTCTTCAAAGGAAATCCAACTTTTTTTTAATGCTTCTTGAGTTTTTGGTTTTTCCATAAGTGTATAGGTTATTTCCCTTTAAATATTTTGCCCTTGTATATTTTGTCTATTTTTATTCATATGGCACACAAATACATTTTTCTCCTCCAGCCTTTATGAAATATACTACCATTATATAAATCTCAAAATGAATAAATCATGTTTCTCCCAGAAGTATTTTATGAAATGCCTCATTTATTTATTTAAAGAAAGTGGAGTATCGGCAGTTTCTCTTTGCAGCTATCACTGCCATCCCTCGCATTGTCTGTGAGGCCATCAACAGCATGGAGCTCATTGACAAGCAGCCCTCTTGGAAGATCATGGACAACAAGGGACGTGTCACTGTGGTCCTCCACTGGGACCAGAGGGACATCCGACGATCGACCGACAGTCGAGACCACACCAGCGGGGACAGGGAGGCAGTCTGGAGGGTGGAAGTGATGTCGCAAGAAGTCCAAACTGCAGACATGGCCACGTCCACCGACGGAACTGTCATCAACATACCTCGCACCAAGCTCACCCTCGAAGGGCTTGGGCCGAGGCCTTCCTCGAGAATGCTTCCACACGCCGAGGGCAAAGAGAAGGAGACCAGTCCAGAACACGATCACTCCCTCTGTGACTTTCACTGTTCTGCTCTGCATGAGAAAGGTGCTCAAATTCATGTAAACAAGTCCGTCGCTACCTCGCCCATTCAAGAAGTGCCCGAGGGTACCGCTATTGCTACCGCCACTGCCAACGCCTCATCTGCCGGAGGGGGAGCCACCAAGAAGGGGACGGGCAAAGGCCACGTCCGCTTCTCGGACGTTGCCGAGGAGACCAAGATCCCCGCTCAAGACGAGTCCGAGTCGGACACTGAAAACACAGCCAACGAAGAGGAGCAGCTGTCCGAACGGTACTTGTTGCTGGTTGACCAGTTGTCGCTGGAACAGAACCGCCACTTGAGTGTGAAGGACCTTGGCATCATACTGGAAAGACTGAGCTCAAAGATTGTGGATGTAGACCGTCTCGAGAGGGAGCGAGAGAGCATGGATGTTCACAATTGGACAATCAAGGCAACTATACGGGGTGAAGTCCTTAGAGAAATAGGTGTCATTTACAATGGACAGTATTATGGAATAATGGAACACCCAGGGTACTTTTGATGTAAAGCTCTTCAGGATAAGGTTGAAATTTCCATGGTTTACTGTCTTTGACCTCTAGAGGCGATGCTGCATCATCGCATGGTCGTGCAAAATATTGCATTGATGAGTGCTGAGGATAACTAGTTTATCGCCAGTAAGTAGTGTCTCAAGGTAGTCGTCGCAAATGATGGCGATTTGAATGCGAAATATATATGAAATAGCAGTCACTGCCAGTTGAGTTTGTAATGGATAAAGCTCCATTGTGCTGTCCCTGATCTACATAAAACTATATTGTTAAATAACTTTGATGATATACTTAAATATATATGCTGCCACTTAGTTAAAAATGAAGTTGCTGCCAGCAACTTGTTTGAAGTTAAGCTATTTAGTACTTGTTGTTTGAGATTACCTTTGGATGTATGTATGTTCCTCTGAGTGTACATCTATAATTTTCTTATTAGTCAAAGTTTATAATGTGAATTTAGCATGTTTCAAAGTAACTTCTTTGTTGTTGGCCAAAGTGTTCCTAAGCTTTATGACACTTTGGATTTTGAAAACGAAAACTACTCTAAACGCAGGTCAGGGACAGCTTTGTTATATTAGCCTGAAAATTTATCAATTTTAACACTGCCATAGAAATAATATCTGTATGGCGTGCTGTCTTTTTAACTTGAGTGAAGAGTTACTGCTTAGAACTTCTCTTGTTGGATGCCATGCAAGGTTTGAGAGTTTAGGAATTTGGATTGTAGTTTTCTTCCAAATCCTTCTGTATATATCTGTACATACTAAATAAGGCATTATCATCATGTATTATAGATAGGATTTAGTTGAATATTACACTACCTTATTTTATTTAATTGTTGATTTTGTTTAACTGACTATTCAGAAGTAAATTAAAAGCTACTGTTTATCTTGTCTGGAAAGTATCTATAGTGGTAGAACTAATATCCTATAGGAGTCTTCTCATGCTTATTAAGTATTGTAGGTAAGTTCTTAATTTGGGAAGGTTCCAGCGTTGTTGCAGTTTGATTTGCTATGTTGGACAACTTAAAAAGAGGCATTTATAATTACCGTTTACAAACTATATTTCTTAAAGATAAATTGTTTTTAGTTTGCTTTTTTCAAACATTGGTTACAAAATCTGATATAACATTTTATTCTGTTTTTTTTCTCTTCATTGTGGGTTTTAAAACCGTGTTTAAAGTGATATTTTAAGAAAGTTTTTTATTTATTTATATTCTTAATCTTTAAAAAATGTTTTATATTTATACAAACTCAAGTTATAATGACTTGCACTAAAACTACAATTCTGGTCATTTTGCCTATTTTTTATTTGTTTACTTGACTAGTCATTTTAAAATAGCACGAGTTTGTTAAAAATATTTTATTATGTAACATGTTGTGTGTAAATTATGTTTTTCCATTTGTGTAAAAAACATCTTCATTTTAACAATATTTTATTCCAAAATCTGTAGTTACCAAGAGTGTGTGCGTTTTTATCTTTACTATATGAAAATTTAACTGATTTTAATATTTATTTCAATAAAATCAAGTTGAAATGTTTTTTCACCTAAAGCAGATATTTTTTTCTTTTTTAATGAAATTGTTTTATTTCTATTATTTGCATAACAAATTCATTGCACAGCTATTAAGTATTAGGTTTTACTCTTTACTTGCATGCTGAGCTTCAATATAGATGCTGTATCCTTTCATGTATCAAAAAAGTAATGAAGTTTACAGCTCTGTATGCTGTTTTGTAAAACAGAAAAACTATTTGTGTACATTGTTGCAAACTAGCCAATTTCAATTGCATGCTTTATTTGAACTATTTATGATATTTGGGTGTTCTTTGGCAAATATAGGTATTCCAACAATTCTTAAATCACAATGACAATGGTAAATGTGGCCTATGCACAAATTTCTATGATATAATAATTTTTGTTGCACTAAACTGATAACAAATTTTTGCAAATTATTTAATTATAAATGTGCTGGATGTTGTGAACTTTTTTGTACATCAGGTGTGAAATAAGATTGAATTTCTTGTTTGAGAACTTCTGGGTGTTGTGTAAACCTTTTGTAATCTTATTTGAAAGAATGGAAACTCAAAATTTTTTGAAGTTTGATAGCTGTTTTTATGAATTTATGTGCCAAATATTATATATCTTGTTGAAGTTTAAGATTATGTAAAAACTTTAACTATGCAGTGAACTTTCAGGAAGTGTTCTGCAAAATAGGTTTCATAACATTTTACTTGTGTAATGTCTGTAATCAAACCACATGTGCTTACTATTAACAATGCATTTTACTCTGGAAAAAAAACTAAATTTGCAGAGAATATTATGTAAATATGAAATAAATCACTAGAGTAAATATATTAATAAAGGAAAAAATGTTAATTTCAATCATAAAACGTTTTTGTGGATAGTTCCATAAAGTTTAACTTACTTACATGATATATTAATTAATGGTAGTTAAGTATTTTTATAGAATTTCTATAAGGTATCATTACTTCTTGAATTCTGTATGAGTAAACCTGAGATTATTTTTGTATAAACATATATTTTGTTGCCAATAATTATTGTAGCAACCTGTTTATGTTACTAATTATGAGAAATTTTTGTGTTTTCATAGCCAATAGGAAAGTAAATATTATAGCTTCTAAGAATTATTTCAGTGCACATAAATATGTGAAATCTGTGCCAAAGTGAATCTAAAGGTAATTACTCACTTAAGATCAAGAAAAATGTTATTGAAATCTTTTCATTTACTTTATATTTAAAATTCATTCCGTAATCAAAACTCAAAAATGACATTGAACTTGATGAAAAGGAACTTAACTTTTTTTTTTTAAATTAGGTGTCAATTTTTTTTTCTTTTACTGGATATGCTGTACACAGCTCTAAACATTCCCATGCCCCTTCACTGTACAGCTTGTTGTATTATAGTGTTAAGTCCAAGGTTTACCAGTTAAGAATAGTTTAAGTGCTTTTGCATGTTCTACTGGCTCTTCGAGTTTAATAAACACTTAGTGTGAGATTATTATTTTGAAAAAGAAGCAGATCTGTGAAATTGTAGAGTGGATTTGGAAAGGTTGTAAAGAAAATGATTATACCCAGAAAAGTTAAGATTGTTTATATTTGATCAGATTGTAAAGGAATTATAATTGTAAATATATACATAAAATGCGTGAAATATGTGAAAAGTACAAAGGGTGGGCCTTTCTATGGTGTGTATTCACTGAATATAATTGCTTGTGGGTCTTTCCAAGAGAGATAAGGTATTGATTTACTTTATTCAAAAGGAAAGGGTGTGGTGCTAACATTTTTCTTGATTACATTTTGTAAAGTAGTGCATTTTCATGACATGTATTAGGAATATGGTATTTAAATTAGGAAATTTCTAATTAAAGAGTTCATAACTTTCTGCTTATGTATTTGTCATATCACTTTGTGACAAAGATTTAATGAGCTACCTAGTTCCAACCTAATTAAAATTAGACAATATTTTGTTCAGTTCAGAATTCTATCTTGCCTTGTACTTCTATTCATTTGTTTACCACCCTATTTATTCTTTACTAAATTTCATATATAAACGATTTTAAAGAGTTTTTTCGAGCCACATTCTAAATTTTGAAGTAATATCTATCACCATTTCTCATTAGATTAGTAGTTGATGCATTGGACTCGATTAAACTGTGGAATCTTGACTCGAATGTTTCTGTCCAATTACTAATTAATTAATCAACTCTGAGAAAATATGGTAAATACTTATTTATTCAAAATTAAATGTATACTATTACATTTGTATCCAACTAATTTTATGCATTTTTAATGATAAAAGCAATAAAAACATAATTTTATAGCTTGTTTATCCCTTCCATTTTAATTGCTCAGATTATAGCTAGTTTCTTTTAGCATTTTTCTGTCAAGAATTTTTATTCAATTACACAAAATTTCAATATCATCCTGCTGTGTTAGTTTTAATATTATCATTCTGAATTTGAAAACAAGTAGTATTTAAAAATTGTTTCACGGTTTGTTCATTGGGTTTTGCTAAATGAACATCTCAGTTCTAAATACATGTGACTCTTGCTTTTTACCTTCAATGAAAGGTATTCAAAGGGAGCTTTAGATATTTATCTTAATGTCCTTCAAATGATTGTGCTTGAGTATTCTCATTTAGAAATATTTTTTTTAGATGTAATCAGTTATGTGTTTTCCAAAATTTTATTGTATATAATTGACTAAAGCAGCAATGTGTTGTTTAAATCTAACTATATTTCTTACTGAATTATTCTTTAATTTTTTTCCTAGTTTTATTGTGTAGCTTTTATAATTATACTTTTGAGCTATTAAAAGTAAAAAAATAAATTTTATATAATGTATTTACTCAAAGTTTTATTCAAGGACATTTGACAGAATGTATTTAAATCACAAAAAGCCATGGGGGTAGAGAGTTAAGTATATTTTTTAACTTGGAGCTTGTTTTATTTACCATTTGCTCATACTTTTGAAAGTATTTTTTGTATTCTTATTTATTGATGGTTATACTACAGTACATAAATCTGCTAGTTGCATATTGTCTTCCATTTTATTCAAATTTATTAACTAATTGGGGAAAATTGATTTGAATGTTTTTTAGAAGAGGCATAATAAATTAAAATATTCTTAATAATTTTATCTGTAATTTTAAAAATATTTATCATTAAATTGTTTTTAAATGCCCTCAATCTTTAACTACAATATTTGTGTATTACTGATTTATAGGTATACATTTGAAAAAGTAAATACAAATTAATACTTAATTACTTAAACTAATTTTGCTTTATTTTACAGGGTAAATAACTTTGCATGTCTGTTTAGTTTTGATATGATTTACTTTGAATTATTATAAAACTGCCTTAGATAATGTTAATACTCATAATTTGTATTTAATGTATTTTCTTATCTCAAGTTAAGTTTATTTTATTGTTCTGATGCATGAAAAAATAATGCTATTTATAAAAAAATATTGTGCCCACTCCATTTTATTTAAGTCTCCTCATGGAGACTTATCTATTTGACTCTTTTAAAGTTATTATGTTTATTATATTAATATGGGAAATTTAGAATGTTACTCTAAATTTATGAGGTAGATATTGTTATTCTTATTTCTTTTTTAAAAAGGTGTGAATTTTAAAATGGTTATTTTTGTTTAAGTTTTTATTTCTTCATATTTGTGGCAAAAGGCATCTAAAAATGTGATTATATTTAAAGGATATTCAAACATAGTTAGTTTAGTGTAGTTATAAGAGTATCAAAAGAGTAAAGGAATTAATTTTGTGTAAGTTGATTTTATCAAAGTAAATCAGAAATCTTGTTACCACTGAATCAAATGTTGGCTACTTTTGTTTGTTACATTTAATTTGAAATACATACCTATACTACATAGCTCAGAGTTATAGCCTATAATATATGTATGCATTTATTACTAGAAATCAAAGATGCTCAAGTAAACATAGATGAAGTAAAAGTTTTTAGGTAGTTTGACTTTCTGTATTTGGACTACGTGCGTCTGCATATATTTTTTAGATTTTAATTGTGAATATAGAATTTTTTTATAACTGGAATAAAATTGGTAGTCTCAATTCTTAAAAATGTGATATTTTTAATGTGTTTGAATACATTTAAAAGAATTTGGCTTTAATTATGCATGTGTAAATGTTACTAAGGCACTTTTTGTACTTAACATTATTTATTACAAACAAATGTTATGAGTGGATTTTTTGGTGTCTTCAATAACTTGTTTGATTTTAAGAAGTTGTATAACATAATTCGTTACAAAAGTTTGCAAATTTTGGTAATAAAGATAAGCACTGACTATGTTATTTTTAGCTTATTAAATATCGAATATTTTTTTAAAAAGGAGTGTTCAATTTTTAATTTCTGAATTTTGAATGAATTTTGAAGTTTATTGCATTAATTTATATTATTTGAATGATTTAAAATATTTTTTGGTCATTAAAGTATGAGTGACATTTTTTTTATAGATTTTATATGAAATTGTTAATGCATACTTTGCACAAGTAAGAATAAACCAAGAACACACATGAAACCCTAAAATAAGTGTAAGAAGTCCCATTTCTGTTATTGCCTTTCATAAAATTTAACTCTGGCCAAATTCCTTTTATCAATCTACAATATTTATATTTATTTACTTTTACAAAATAGGTTCTTCTTAACTAAGAAGGAAGCATTTATTGAGTAACCTCCCATTAACAATCTTGTTAGGATGAACCAAATGGATGTAGTATTTCTTATTGGTATGTAACCAACTCGTTAATTTTCTAATCAGAATCTAAATAAATACATAGGAATGAATTTAAACATCATTTCCAAAGTGATGCCTATCATTTAAGTAATTACTGATTTCCCCATTGTCATACCGATCGATCAAAAAAAATATTGATAGTGAGGCCTTTTTTTAAAATTAGTTGCTACTCGAAGTTTTATTCCTTAGAATTAGAGTTATACATTTGTCAAATTTTCTTCTATTTCTTTTTTCATTAACAATGTGTGAATTGTTAGTTTCAATTTTGTGATTTAACTCATAATATTCGTGCACTTTCAAAAGTAACATATTCCTGATGATTTTGTACAGTAAGGAAGAAAATTAGACTTTCTGGTTTATTATTTTGAGGATATCAAATATAATAAATGTATTTTTATTTATTTTTTTTGCGAATAAATTGAAAAATTTTAATCCATTTGAATGAATCTATTATACTTTACCTCTGTCATTACATTGCTAAGAATTTCTGTTAAGAAGTTTTAATGATATAATAGCCCAATTCTGAGGGTATAGCACAGAAATTAATTTTTTTTTAGGTAGAGCACTTCAATTAAAATCTTGAAATATGACACACAAATTCCTTTTCATCCGGCAGCTATTTAAAGTATTTACTACATTTTTAATGAAGCATTTTTAAAATTTTTGTACTGGTAATCAATATACAATGAGCTAATGAAATTTTCACATTTATACACCCACATGTCAAAGGTTAGTGCTTTTAAAAGTGTGGTATAGTTTTAAGCTGTTATGTTGAAAATTGTTAAATGAGTTACTGATAAATTTTTCAATTTCGTAAATGATTTGGCATTTCTCATTTTTTTTCTTTATCATCTAAGTCAGAACTATTTCAGTGAAAATAACGTTTAGTTTATTTGTTTTTACATCAGGCTACTGTGAAAGGTTACTTGAGGTAAAAACAAGTATACATAATATGTGGTCATTGGAAGAACAGTGGAAAAGCAATATGTATTCTTTCTATCTTCAAACAAGTAGATAATAAAGCCAAAACAAGCCCCTTTCAGTTCTAGCCACCTCAAATTTTCCATAGAATTCAATTGGAATCTCGGGGTGGTCTAAAACTGAAAGGTTAAAGTCTAAAACATTTCACCACATTAGATCTAATTATTAGGATGGTCATCATTCAAGACATTCTATTAAAAAGGTCTCGTATATAACTAGTTATATATGACTTAATAAGGTGTATGTTTTGAAAAATAAATCTGTAAGTATGGGCGATTGGAGTTTTTTCAAAGCTGAGTTGCAAAAGTTGTTTGACTATATGATTTAAGTTCAGATAACTTGCTGTAAGACTTACTTCTACAGATGTTTAAACATTCAAAGATTATTTCTCTAAAGGGTAATTGAATATCTAAATTTTCTTACAGTTACAGAAACCTTTTTGAAAAAACTAATCAGTTTAATTTAATTGTAAAATCTTTTGGGGATTTTTTAATAGGTTTCTTAAATTAATTTTTTTTTTGTGTGGCTTGCTATACAACTCACATTTTAAGGGGGGGAAAACTAAACTCTAATGTCTTTTTATTACCACGTTTTTATTAGGTCGCTTTGTTGTCTGTCCCTCTGTCTGTCCCCCTGTCTGTCTGTTCGGGTGGAATTTAGAAATCGATTTTGAACTAACTTCCCGAAGAGGTAGGGACTTGAAATTTTAAACACAGTTCAGATCTGGATGACAATGCGATATTATCTCGTTGTTTCGGTTACCTTTGCTTCCCCTGAATCCCCAGGGGGCTTTAGGGGGAATTTAGAAATCGATTTTTAACTAATTTCCCGATGAGGTGGAGACTTGAAATTTTGAACACAGTTCAGATCTGGATGACAATGCGATATTATCTCGTTGTTTTGGGTAAATTTGCTTCCCCTGAACCCCCAGGGGGGGGCTTATTTAGAAATCGATTTTGAACTAACTTCCCAATGAGGTGGAGACTTGAAATTTTGTACACAGAACTAAAAAGCAGAAAATAATTTATTAAATAAAAAAAACTTTTTAAAAACCACGTTTTTAAAATGCACTAAAAAGTATCAAATAATTTGCTTCTAACTCCTTGTAAAACGAAAAACGTGGGGCTCATGCAATAATATTTACAGCTACTACTCTATTAGCCACTCTACTTACTAATAATATATCCACAATAAATAAAAAAAATAAGAAGCATAAAGAAAAGAGTACCGAGAGAAGCTGTTGAATTAAATACCTAATGCATGAGCCCCACGTTTTTCGCTTTACAAGGAGTTAGAAGCAAATTATTTTATACTTTTTAGTGCATTTTAAAAACGTGGTTTTTAAAAAGTTTTTTTTATTTAATAAATTTTTACTATAGCAGTGTTTCCCAACTTGAAGAAGTTGGCAGACCACTTAGCCTAAAGTACTATCATTCACGGACCGCCCTTACCCTGCTCTTAACATCCTTTTGCTCTTAAGCACCTCTTTACCTTTACTTGGAAGCCTATTTTCTTATTAGCAGACTTTTCCTCATCAGCATCTTTTTTCTCTTGAGCTTCTCTTCTTCTTAGCATCTCCTTGTTCCTCAGTAGCTCTTTACTGTTTGACATCTTTGATTCTTAGCATCCTTTTGTTTCCCATCATCTTTTTGCTTCTTAGAATTCCTTTGCTCCTCAGCTTTTTTTTCTCTTGAGCCTCTCTTCTTAGCATCTCCTTCTTCCTCAGTAGCTCTTTACTCTTGGGCATCTTTTAATCTTAGCATCCTTTTGTTTCTGATCATCTCTTTGCTTCTTCGCAGTCCTTTGCACCTCAGCATCTTTTTTTTTTCTTGAGCCTCTCTTCTTAGCATCTCCTTGTTCCTCAGTAGCTCTTTACTCTTGGGCATCTTTGATTCTTAGCATCCTTTGCTCCTCTGTATCTCTACTCTTGAGTCTCCCCTATCCAGCATCAATGTACTCTTCAGCTCCCCTTTGCTCATGAACCTTTTTTTCTCTTCAACATTTTTGATCTTGATGCATTTTGTTTCCTTTTTATTTATACCCATTCATGGCTTCTCGCACGAATGTGTTAATATCACTAGGTATATCATTATTAGGACCTAACCTCTGTATGGACCACCGGTTAGGAACCCCTGCACTATAGGGATGATCTTGAAACAAGTAACCAAAAATCAAAGAGCAGTTAAGTCTTCTCTATTATAAATCATATAAATAATCAATATATATTTAAATGTTTAAGGAAATGAAGGGTACGAATTTGCCTTCTTGCAAAAGGGAATGGATAGATTGCCTAGCAAAAGAGGAATATTTTTACTGCTGTAAAAACTAAACATGTCTTTTATTTCATAAATGCTGCTATCACAATCTTTGGAATTGAAAAGGAATTGCGCAGTTCTGGTTTGTAACCTTATTGCCCAAAAATATTTAAAGTTTGTTGTGCTCGACCATACCAAACTTGTTATCATGGGGAGAATAGTTATAAGTATAGAATTTCGTTGTTTTATACCAATATTTAAGTTTTAAGCAAATATATATCAAAGAAACAAGTTATGTATATTAATAGAATGTCATGAATACTTTATACTTCTAAACAAATTGAAGAATAGACATATTACAAATTATTGCTCATGCATTTCTAATATGCACTCGTCTTTTTCTATGTTTATACTTATGGATAAATACAAGCATATTTATTTGAAAGAGTATTAGAATAATGAAAAAGTGTTCCCGTTTATACTGTGTGCTTTTGAGTAATTTCTTTGTTGTGCCAAAACTGGGTGCTTTGTTTGTAACCTTTTCAAGTTAACAAAAATTTGTTTTTCAAAAACACTTTTTCCTGGTTAATGTTTCCTGTTCATTTTGTTAAGTAATTAGGGTCTGTGAAAGGCCTGACATTTTTTTTTCTTTTTAATTATAAATAAAGCTAATAACTAAGCTCAAGATCATTGTCTTTTATTCACCTTTTTTTTAGATCTCAAAATTTCTTTTTTGGACCTTTTCGTCTTAGTTTGGCTCAAGCCTTGCTAACAGTGAATTAAAGGGTGGTGATATATTTTTGCTGCGTACCAACACAAATATAATTTGCTTTCATTTCAGAAAGTGTCATTAATATTTAGTTCATTGATAATTTATGATGTTATTCGTCCAACATATATTTTTCTATACAAGAAAATAATTATTACTTTTTATTAAATCACAATCAAAGAAAGTTAGTTGTGTGCAGTTATTTTTATTTCTGAAATAACTTTTGAAGTACTCAAACAAATTTCTTATATAAGAGTAGATATCTCAACTAAATTAGTGAAAAACGCCCGCAAATCTTAAGTTTGCTTAAAAATATCTCAACCTTTTCTTCACCAACTGTATTTTGAACATGGCAAATAGGAGTAATGAAAACTAGGATTATGCTGAACAAAGCTGTCAAATAAGCCAAAATCTTGAATCTTGAGCGTTATAGCTATAATTCTTTTCAATTCAA
Organism: Tetragnatha montana; assembly: GCA_963680715.1. Classification (NCBI taxonomy): domain Eukaryota; kingdom Metazoa; phylum Arthropoda; class Arachnida; order Araneae; family Tetragnathidae; genus Tetragnatha; species Tetragnatha montana. Next base: position 15,379,973 of record OY796676.1, on the reverse strand, counting down.
ACACTTCGACTTAAAATAATCTTGAAGCAAGGGGTTTTTTTTGTGCAATGAGTAAGATCTACTTAAGTTTAAAACTATTTAAATCTATTTTTAATATGCACGGAAATGCTCTGAGACAATATACCCGCTTGTGCCAAAATTTCCCTTCTTTCACTGGATGGAGGGATAAGAAATGTTATCAATCTTACTGTCTGCATCAATATCCTTTTTTTTTCTAAGTTGACCAATTGTTTGAATACAGGATTAAGACACTCTACTAGACTGCAATGTTTCTTGACCTTGTGACATCAGGACATCACTAGGCGGAAGGAAAAACTGAGTAAACAGAAAGCCTTTTGGGTTGCTTGCTAGGAGGAGTTTTGGTACGCAAATCGTAATAAAAAGACGCTATATATTCATGGGTATAACAAACTAATCATATTTCTAAATTGAAGTTCTTAATTACACTCAAAATTCAGACACCGCGCTGGGAACTACTTTCTATAATTGCTCTCAGCTTGTTTCTTCAGGGTCAAATAACGTTGCAATCTTTGTATTGCCATTGATGCTTTCTCCATGAATTGCTCATCACTTGTACTGTTCCATCACTTTCCTGAGCATTTGGTTGCAGAGAGCGGCGTACGGGTTCATCTGTACCAGTTGTGCCCGGGCGAAGGAGCTGCCCAGAGCGGCGGCCCTTTTGAAGTCCTCCGCCGCGTCCTGCTCCCTGTTCTGGAACTTGTGAATGAGGGCTCTTTGGCAGAAGGCGAGGCAAGCGGACTTTCCTCTGCCTTCGCTGAGAGTGATGGCACTAGTCAGGTCTTGCAGAGCCGCTGCCACAAAGAAAAGGAGAATAGTTGTTAGGAAATTTGGGTATTTTACTTGTTAGTGGTTTTTCCGATATGTTATGTGGTGTGGTTAAGGGTCCTTCCAAACTTTTATTACGGCCGAAGAAACCTCAGTCTTATTTCCCCGATCTCTTTGTTTGGTTTGGGGGACTCCCGTCCGAGGAAGGGTTTTCTATTGTTCGGTACTTGACCACACAAAGAAACTGGGGCCATAAACTGACCCTCGCTACTCCGCGAAGGGTCGTTTCTCCGGTCATCGTAAAAGTTTGGAAGGACCCTAAGTGTTTTCTTAAACCATTCAGAAGATGCATGGATTTTGTTGGGTAAAAAATACTCTCCCAAGCTCTTATACTTCCAAGTTTGGATAAAGATACATAGTCATAAAGATAGATACATAATTGGAGTTTTCATTAATGTTACCTCATTCCATTGCTAATATGTGTGGATTTAGGCGGTCGTGGGGAGAAACCCCCTCAACTTTTTCAAGATATTCCGTTATTTTAATGCAGAATGATTTTACTATAGAACCTCCTAAAGTCTCCCTCCAAAATCCGCCCTTGCTATCAGAAGCATATAACCAGACTTTGGTTTCGGGCGGTGTTTAACCGAATTTGTTTCTAATGCCTCCTTTCCCTATAATAGGATAGGTCAGATGTGCCCCTTCGTGCACATACCTTTCTGCAAATTATGCTAGGCCCAAAGCAAAAAGGGGAATCTGGGGGGTCCCAGAAAATTTTTGAAACTTGTCCCTTAAAATAGTGTTTTTACTCTTTTTTTTTTACCCGAAGAAGATCGCTCCTTGTAGGCCTCTCTGAATGTTTAAGGCAAAAAAAACTCGACATATATATTCTAGCTTCGGTTTAGAAAATAAGGAACTAACTATTACGCTCACCTTGTATATCTCCTATCAGTCTGTAAGCTTGAGCCCTGTTGTTGTAACTAGAAGCACGTTTTGGGGCCTCTTGAATAGCTTTGGTGAGGATTGAAATGGCTTTTTCCACTCGTCCCGTCTCAGCCAAATTCACAGCCTCCAATTCATACTTCTTAGCTTCAATCACATCGTCCGTCAGCTCTTCTTCGTCTGTGAAAAACGAAAAAAATTTCATATATCTGCACCTATGCCAAACCATTGATAAATTAGCTAATCATAATTTCTTACTTAAATAACACGAAGATAAAAAAGAGATATTTTTTTAAATCTATTTATATAAATTATTTCTTAGTACATTTATGTATGTATCTAACGTTACTAAAGTTCTTTTGAAAATAAGGAGCCAGGCCCGCCGACAGGGGGGGGGCAAAGGGGGCACTTTCCCCCGGGCCCGGGGATTTTCCCAGCCCTATAGGGGCCCGTAAAGAATCTCCATCTTGAGATACACTACTAAACGTTCTGAAACAAGAATACCCATTCATAGATTTTTTCCCCAACTACCCTTCTTCTTCCTGAGAACGGGCCCCGGGCCCCCCTCCTTCCTGGAATGCAATCTCCAACGTTTCGAAACTCAGCAAACTAAGATAATTACCACCTGTAAGCTGCAATACATTCCAAGAATTGTCACAAGATAAGGCACGGAAGGGCCCGAACCGGACCTGACACCCCCCAACCCTGCATGGAAAGGTCTTTCGTTAGCCAAAACAAACAGGAAATGAGCCTTCCTCTTGACCGACCCCAGACACAGAGGACAGTGGAGAAGTTTCAAGCCATTTACCCATGCAGACATGTGGATGTAGAAAGCGTAGGTTCCGTTAAACGTGTATCATCTGTTTTTAAAAATCGTCTATAATTTTTTTTAAATTAATAAAATTTTTTCCCGATTGTTTCAAAGTTATCGTTTGAAAAAGTTTTTAACGATAGTCTTCTGAGATAGACCGTACGTCTAGGTGAGTTGTATTCATTTTTTAAGCATAATACACATTTCAGCTATCAAATACAGTTGAAAATATTATACGTATTTGTATTTTTCTAGTTGTTTCTGTCTCTTGTTTTACATATGCTAGAGGGTTTTAAAGGCATTGCTGTTTGTTTAATTTTCTTTTAAAAAATGGAAATTTTCGATAATGAAAAGTTTTATAAACCATAAAAAAATTTACTTAGAGAACAAGAAAATTTATTCCATTATTAAATGAAAATAAAATTGAAGAATCGGTTGAAAATAGTATAATACGTATTTTGCATTTTACTAGGTTGTTTTTGTCTCATGTTTTGTATATATTGGTTTTGGGGGGAGAGGTTTAAAGGCATTGCTGTTTGCTTAATTTTTTTTAAAAAAAGGAAAATTTTTGACAGTGAAAAGTTTTATAAATCATTAAAAGAGAATTTATTACACTATTAAATAAAAATAAAATTTAAGAATCAATGATTTTTAAATTGTATTAAAAATTATAGTATATGATGTCTGTTATTAAGGCTGTCCCAAAATTAATTAATACCTTTACAAAATTAATAAAAAATAAACTAAAGGAGATAAAAACATACGGTTTGTTGCTAACTACTCTTTTAGCCTGGGAGTTTTTTATACGAAATTTCATACTCCACAGAGACTTAAAAAATTAAGGGTTTAGGAATGTTTCTTATTCAAAAATCCATATTATGCTTAATAAATTGCTTAAAAACAATTTTTTAACACAATTTTAACTAGAAAGAAGGGTTCAATATAATTTTTATTCGATTCTTGAATTATTAATTATTTCAGATTTTAATAAACTTGTATTTTTACTCTATTACTAAATGTCACAATACAAATTGTATTGTACAAGTTTACAATACAAATTGTATTGTAAACTTGTATTTAATAAACTTGTATTAGAAATAGTAATTTGGGCTATTGTTTTTCCATTGAGTTCATATTTTTCTAAAAACGGCTGATTAAAACAATTTTTTTTATGAATTTGATTAAATTTGGATTCTTCCATTAGAACTGTTATTTAATGCGTTCTAATCTGAATAGAACAATAAATGTTCTTGGTCTAAAAATACCTTTTATATTAATCATGAATGAACTGTTTTTTTAATGAATAAAAATTAAGATGTTTTACAAAAAGTTTGATACAGAAAAGTTTAAGTGTGCATTTTTAAATTGGATTAAAGGTGTAATAATTAATTTGTTTGTTTCATGTATACAGTGCGAAAAAAGTGATTTTTCTAAGCTTTAAAGTTATTTTAATTTTCTAGAAAAAGGAGGTATGAATTAAAATAAACTATAGTGAACTATAGCTGTTATGGTGTAAGTTTAAAGGTCAAGGATAGAAGGAAGCTGAATAGTACTTATTCTAGACTAGATCCTGTTAATATAAAGCTAAGGTAATTATTTAATAATTGTTTCTGTAAAACTATTTTGGAAAACTATATTGGAAAATTTGGAATTAGTTAAAAAATTGTTTATAAAATTACAACAGAGCTAGGTATGATTATCTCCATTCAATATATCTAGAGGAAAGCTTCCCAAGTGAGAGATGGCACTTTAATTATATCAATTTATTGTTATGTGATAAATGATTCAGTAAAACTTAAAAGTGGGATTTTGTATATTATTTACCTCCTTGAGAGAGAGATTCGAAATTCATAATACTTTTATATGAAAAAAACCCCTAAAAATTTGTATTTTAATTAAAATTCAAAATGTCCCTCATTTGCGATACGCGTCTCCTAATATGAGAGTATTTAATGTCATGAAATGGTCTTAAAAGTGTTGTTAACATCCTAAAATACATCCATTACATACTTAAAATACATTTTAAATGTCACATCTTAAAAGTGAATTCATAGGGAAGAACGGGACACATTCCCACAAAAATAACATTTTTGACTACTTCTCCATATATTTATAAAATATTGAAACAAAAACTGATTTATTCATAAGTTTACAGCATTCCTGAAATTTAATATAGTATTTCTTAAATCAGATAAAAACTTAGCGTAAAAGTTTTCTAAAAGCATTAAACAAAATATTCTACAGCTGGTTTTAAAAGAACTTTCATAAATAAATGCATAAAAACAAGACTAATATTAAAGAATATTAAATAAAAACCTTTTAGACGGAAAACAATAATTTTTAAAACTTATCAAATTTCTATCATATCAGTTAAAACTGGAAAAATTCTAAAAGCTTTGAATTTTAAGTTTAATACTAAAATTATTTTAACTAATTAAGCTTAAAGTACCTTAAAATACTATATGTAAAGTCTGAAAATGCGTTCGAAATAAAAAAAAAAGAATTAGAATGGATTTTTAAACTGTTCGAATGTTCCTCTAGTTTGAATATAGGTTGGTGCTGGCGTTCCTGACTTCCAAAGGTTTCAGGTAAGATATTGAAATTTTTTAGAGAAAACCATTGAGGCGCTTACAATGAGCTAAGTCCAACATTGGAGTTAGCTCGATGTTCCTCCAAGTGCCTCAATTACTTAATATGTGTGTGTGTGCAATAACTCTATGGTGCAAAGTGATTCTTTCAAAACAAATGTAGTTTGAAATAGTTAGTTATTGTATTGTTCAAGAAACTACTACCTATTGTACTAGTTCCATGAAGAAAACCTACCTAGGAAGAAAAGAAATACTCGAACAATTATTTAGATTTCCACAAAGATTGAATACTTTGAACAACTCTTAGTATAATAAATTAATGTATAGTGGTCAGATATGTGTACAGTTTCGTTTTAATTATGTCAAAAGTGATAGATATATGTAAAAATATTATGTCTAATTAATTTTAAGGTAGTACGTAAAAGTAAAGAGGGCCCGGGACTGTCGTTGCCCCGGGGCCCGCTGTGGCTCTCGGCGGCCCTGTAAGGAGCTTAGAATTTGCAGGATCGGTAACTTTTGAGGTTCCGATTGCCTATTAAATTCTTCAAAATGTTAGCAATTCCCAAGTTTCAAATATCACCAAGCTACTGTCGTTACAGTTTTAAATGCTATTTAAATGGAAATTATCTTAAGATCTGGCACGGGGATACTGGTACAACAGTCCCATCGTTTTCAAAGAAATTTTTTTACAGGGCTTGGATTTTAGATGTATTAAGTATTTTTTACTGTTTTCATCGTAACTATTAGTAACTATATAGTCTACTATTTCCCTTGTAAATGCTGAAATCATAATCGTTTCCTACAAACTTTAAAACTGAAGGACTGCATGAAGACGTGTTAATTATAGTACATAGCGGACGGGATGCATTTTGACTATGCACTAAATAAATTCAAAGGATACCAGACTTTCGTAGGCCTCTCAAGAATTTTGAAATTACAAAAATGTGCCCATCCTGTAAAAGGTTACTAAAATTAAAACCGTGGATAGCAAAGCTTCCAGTAACGTAGCTTCATCCAGGGCTTTAACGAAAATATAACCCTTCCTCGTTTTTTTTTTAAACTTGGTATGCATGGCTTTTTTGAAACCACAAGTAAAATCTTTTTAGCGAAGTCGCCTGTATAAAATAACAACAAGCTCAAGACCGACTATTTTAATTGCAAAAGAAAAAAAAAGTTCAATTCGGTTTTCGCGTGCATCTCCAATTGAAATTCCTGCGGGGAAAGGCGACACCTCTCCGTAAAGGTTTTTTTTGGTCCCCTCTCAAATTGATGAAAAACAAGACATTTGAGACAAATAATCGGCTTACTCAATCTCGGACAATTTATTGCATCTGAGGAAGGATTTATCGCTTCCTTCTAAAAGAGAAGGAGTGGTAGACGAAGCGTTCTGTGATAAATAAGAGGAAAATAATTAACCACAAGAGGGGCGATGAGATGTAAAAGTGTACGAGTAAACTAGTTTTTAAATCGAGTTCCTGTTACACAAAGCCAATCCGAGCTTTTAAGTAGCGAAATCTTGATTGATAGCTACCATTTAACACTGGCAATCCCGGATTGAATGATCTCTTGCTTATGCCACTTGTAGTTTACGAAGCTTTTGTAAAGCATAACGTTTCGATCAAGGTTAACTAGATATGCACATAATGTAGTATGTATGTAGTTAGCTAAGCTATGATTTGTTAAAAAAATTAATTCTGTAAAATTAATAAAGAACTACATACTATTTATAAAAAAGCGCAATTTTCTACATTTAAACCCTGTGAATGCAGTTTTCCTGCACTGCTAGTATCATTGCAGGAAAGCAATTCCCCCATTTCCTCCTTCCCTTCCTGTATGCTTAATCTCATTTTTTTACTCCCTTTCTTTCTCTTTTTATTGGTTGAATGTGGAAAAAAATGTGAGAAAAACTTAATTCAGAAAATAGCTTTTTTTTAATCACTAATTCGCTTGGTAAACCGTTGTAACCCATCTTATATATTGACGTGTGGGTCAAGGAAGTTTAGATCTCTACAAGTTCTCAACGTTGTTTTTGCTTGTCTCTATCGGTTTCAAAAGATGTATTTTTCTAATAGCTTCTGGTTCTAACGATTTCCTCTTCCACCCATTCATTTCTTTAATTTTCTGTAGCGTATGTTCAAATTTCTAAAACTTCCCCATGGCGGATTGATTACTTGAAGTCAATAAGACCAGAGTCTCGCTGTAGCAGTTATTAGGATTACTATAATAGCAGTTCATTTTCTAGGTTTGAAAGTGTGTCAAAAAACATTTTACACCCAAATTTGTCAAATTTCAGTGTGATTACCTATTTTTTTGGGTAGATTATAGGTATAGAGTAAGTAAACCTTTGTAAAAGAGAACTTTCTACTGAGTCCCATGACGGTTCATATAACGGTGCTTGACTAATTAGGTTTGAAAATGAGTTTAAAACATGTTGGTCTCCAAATTCGTCCAACTTCAACATGAATATCCGCTTCTTGTGGGTAGATTATTACCCCCAGAACAGTGTTACATCATGGTCGGTTTCTTCAAGCATCCCGTCTGCCGAACTGGTCAATTCCAGAGCCGCCTTCATACGCACTCGCTCAGCCGTATTTATAAAGACGAATTAAGAACAAATGCATTAGCAGCTTGTCACAATTTTTTACTCCTCGCGGCGTGCACTTCCTCATGATACGTCCGATTGTGGGCATGACTTAATGACCTCGGACGGACTATTATGTGTCCCAACTCCCTTCGGATCGGGTTCCTCACCACCGGAGCATGCATTTTTTCAAGCGACCCGCCTTGGATTGTAGAACGCGCTGCAAATTTCGAAGACACTCTCTTACGACTCACCTATTTTCCGTTGCCGACCCCATCGGTGTGTTGTAGATCGACTCTTCTTGGAATAATACGCTTGCATAAATAAAGTGGTTAGCTGGTGAAATGGATATCAGGTAAGTTCCGTCATTTTATTTTTTAGCTGATGCAAAGGTGTAACTAGACCAGGCGCGAATCCAGCACGGCTCAGAGGGAGGGGGGAAATTTTTCAGACCAACACCTTTACCTTTTGAGGAAAATGTCAAAATGATCGGGATTTTCTGAAAAAGCATCACTCAAGATCCCCTTTTGGTACCGCTGGGGGTATGGGGGGTCCTCCCCCAGGAACAATATTGAAATTTGACCTGTAAAATTAGAGTTTTAACTCATTACCGACCTAATTTTGGGAATCTCAAGAGGAGGCAAGGACCCAAATTCTTCTGTATTAAACTCATACTCAACAACAGAGAAGTACCTGAAGAGGGATTTTGGCAACCTCTTTGTTTGAAGTTATTAATAATAATTTCAACCTATCTCATATATTTTTTATAATAAGCTCTAAATGCTATTAATTCTAGTTCTAAATTTGTTTGTGTAATGAAAATAAACTAACAAGCCGAGCTGAATATCCGAGAATTTTAGAAGAGGTTGCAACCCAGTTTTATCCACGCGTACGTAAGAATAAGACCCTACTCTTTCAGAAACTTCTTATACGTGAGATATCTATAGCTTATGTGGAACTTGCCCCGGGTAAATTTTGATTGTTAAATAACTACAACTTTTACCACATTCAAAAAATTTATTATTAAAATCCTTGTAGTACATACACTTGGTTGTACATTATTCTTTACTTATTCCTTTATTGATGTTTCAAAAAAAATATCTCCAGAGACTCCTTTTTGAGGGAGTCCCTTTTTTCCCCTCAAAAACCACATATTTTGGGGGACGTCGTACCCCTGCATTCCCCTCCATCAATCTCAGTGTACTGTACCTCGTGAATTTTGGTATCAAATAATACTTTTAGGTATTACTAGCAATATTTGACTTGAAGTCAAACTGCAACTAAAAATATCAGGATCGCTTATCTCCTCCAAATACCTGTTTTTATTTTAACCAACATGTATGTTTAATGATTCTGGTAACTCCGACCGCAAAAATTCATCACCTATTAGGGTGTTGTTGAAGTGCCCAGTGAAACAAATAGGCTTTCACTTGCGGCTTGCATTCTCAAGACTTTTTTTTTCCCTTTGCTTCTACATAAAGGAGAGTAACGCACTTCAACGTATCTGTGTTTGCAAGCACTTTGACGTCACCATCAGTAATGTAGTTTGAAGGTCATGGAGAAACTTGAGGAACTCATTTGATACTCTGATCTTCGGCATCTTCTATTAAATACAGGAGCGCTACCGGAGGTTTAAATCTTTCGCAACAAAAACGAATTTTTTTTTTTTCAAAATTTAAAAGGATAATGAAACAAGCTAAAACTATACTTGAAAGCAGAAGCTTCCAAAAAATATTTATTCATGAGGGAATCTTTTTTAAAACTGGTTAACTTAAACTGGTGTTTGTTTCCCCTTCGTTAGATTTGTACTACCAAACATCCAGAATTTAAAGCTTATTAAACGTCTATTTCATATCAATCCTAATGATGACTCAACTTGGAAAAGCTGTCAAAAAGTTTTTATTTAAAAGGTTAAAATAACTACATCGAGTTTTTCACAAATTTTTAAAGACTAGATGACTAGATAATTGTGGAGTATTTGGATACGGCGGATTTAATAATTTGTGAACCTTAAAGCTGTTCTGCTCATTAAAATAAATAACAATGGCTTAAGTTATCCATGCATGAATGAACTTGTTTCCAAATCTGAGACATCCAGACATCTAAAAAGTAGCATTCCTTTGAGCTATCTATATTGGAATTATTATTTTTTATCATCAGGCTCGTTTGTTTTAACCTTCAAAGAAATGTCGCAACATTATGCTTTATTTATACTTGACGAATCCAAAAATTCACCCACTCAGTCGTTAGTAATTAATGACAAATGGCAAATTTAAATAAATAAGGGAGCTCGGAACTCTTAAAAATTAAATAAATTAGTCAAAGATGTGTTGAGACGTATTGAGTTTATTGTTCTGAACTAAATTGCCAAATTGTTTTCTTTTCTTTTTCATTTTTAGCATAATTTTTTTTTATATTTTGAATGGGATAAGTTTTTTTTAACTTTTATTAACGTTTATTTTTCTAACTTTACCCAAGCACAACAATATAAAACATGTTTTTTATAGTATTTTCTAAGCAAAAGAGAATATACAAGTTCCTTACAGAAAGACCACTTGAGTTTTGCCAAAAATAAAATTGTTCTTAAATAATTTCTTACTTTTACTTTCTCTTTCTCATAACATATGCTTAAATTACCTGAGTTTACTTCCCCCAACAAGAACATAAGGTTAGTTTATACAACCACGGCTACGGCTTAGCTTACTAGTTACTATACAGGCTAGCCGAGTACGGAAATCATTGAAAATCCAGATGGCAATACTGGACAAACTGGCAAAGCATATCCACAGTGTGGAAGGCGGTGGGTGATATAGGTAGGACTTGCGGCGATCCAAGCGGGAAAAGTTGTCAAATGGTTTTCATTGTTCAAAACTCGGCTAGCCTGTATAGTATCTAGTAAGTCTAGTAAGCCGTGATACAACATACACAGTATGAACACGCAAAGTTAGTACTAATACAAAATATATGAACTGCTTATAATGACAGCAGCGGCTAAAGGAGTGGTTCCCAAAGTGGGCGGTATTGTCCCCCCCAGGGAGCGTTGAAGCATTCTACTACGTGGGCGGTGATGAGTTGATAGAAAATTGGGGGGCGTTATTGGAGTAAAAGGGAGCGTTGACAATATTTTTAAACTATTGTTATATGTCATTTTTTATACTTAAAAAAAATTCAAAAATCCCGTAAAAGTAGCTTAAAATCACTTTTTAACATGCTAAAATTCAAGGGGGAGGGCCCCCGGAACCCCCCCCCCTTTACCTATGGATTGAGAAATCAATAATTTACGTAATTTTTTTTAGATGAAAACAGGAAATTTTCAAGTGGAGATACCAAATATCCTTTGGACGCAGCAAAGAGGGTATACTCCCTGGGGTATCACACAAAGGGTTTCAGTACATCCAGAATTAGGTATAGAGTTATTTTTGAATCAACTTTTATGAAAGGGCAGAGTCGAATTGTTATCCTAATTATTTTAAATTAAATTTTAAGGGGCATAGAAAACTTAACTTTTGAATATTGTCATATACTAAATTTTCTGGTTATAACGTTAAAGTTTTTTTTTATTACAAAATGTTGGTATTAAATTCTATGAAATATGAGCAAATTAGGGGGGGGGGAATTTGTAAGGAGGCGGTGAAAAATTTTCTTCTTGAAAAAAGGGGGCGAAAAGTTTGGGAACCCTTGGGCTTACTAAATTTTGGGTAACTGAGGATTTTTTGTTACACCGTGTGTATTTCATAATGAGAAGGAATTTTTTATGGGTCACTCTACTCTACAGGTTAACAGTTGAACTTTTCCTTTTGTCACAAACAAAGTACGTATCTAAAAAGAAACCTTAATCCACGCATACCCAAATCTTGTATTTTAGGCACTGATTGTCATGCTGACTGAGCACGTCACATGTATAAATAGGAAATAACGGTTACCCCTCAGTTCGCAATCCACAATCTCTTCTATTGGGCACTCCCCGATAGGGACGAGAGGATTGAAGACGCTGTTGAGGATCGCCAGGTCGTGCTTAGTGGCCATTTCTCTCAAGTTGAAACCGTCGAATGTGGGACCCAGTCTTTGAGAAAAGTGGACTAATCTCGTGGTTTCGAAACACAAGTCGCCGGAGATTATGGAGATAAATAGAGGGATTGGCTATAGATGCGATTGCTGATTACCTTCTGACGTTTTATACTATTTGGAGTACATGATCAGATTCAGAGACTCGTCTTCTCAAGGTTTTTTCTTCAGTGATTTATTCGGAAAAATACTTTTTTAAAAGAGACCACTTAACTAGTTTGTTGGTTTTCTTAATAATTTGCTGTCAACTTATTTAGATTCCCAAATGCTAAATGAAACGGAGATGGGCACCGCCTGATGGGCCACTAGGCCCGGGCAGAATTTGATTTGATTATTTAGATTATCAATGTTTTTAATTTTAATTCTCCTCTTTAACTTCTTCTGAACTTACTTTGGAATGAGAGAAAGAGAATGAAGACTCTTCATTCTCTTCTTCTTCTCTTCTTCATTCTAAGAGAAAGGAGAAGGCTAAGAGATCAATGATTTTTTTTAACGATGTTTCTCTTTAAGTCACTTTCTCGTGTATTCCTCGATCCAATTCATAGTATAGTTTTTTTTATTTCCAATAGCAGAGCACAACAACACCCACACCCACACTATGACCGAGGTCATCGCTCCAAACATGCCGAAATCAGTACTTACTTCTCGTTACCCAGTGGGCACCTGTGGACCGAAGCCACGGAGGTGACGGTATTCATAGTATAGTACCTACTAGTATTTTTGTTTCATTTAAGGACCCTATCCGAAAGGGGATCGGGGGTTAATAATAATAAATTTAAACCTAAATTAATTAATTTATGCGACTTAATTTAAATACATAGTTTTATTAAATAGTGTCCTTGTTTGTCCTTGTTAAACAGTTTTTTTTGGACTTTTTAACAATTGGACTTTTCCTAACAGGTGCAAGTTGTACATTCAAAATTCAAATAAAAATAAAATAAAATAACAATTTTGGGTTACAAGAATTGTGTCCTTTTTTACTCAATTAAGTTCCTGGTTCCACCAGGGTGGACCTTAAGTCCCATGAAAAATATTTTCATGAACTAAAAATTTATAATAATTTATATTAACTATTTGAAGCATTTTTACTCTATTTTAAGAAACAAAATCAGAGTTGAAAGAATTTTTTTTATGCCTGGAACTGAAGATATTTATACTTTTTATAAAAACGTATTTCTACAGCGAAATGAAAGTGGGCCTCTTCAGGTGTCATTCAAATGTCCAAAAAGGAGTTAAAACACTAGTTTTAAGAGTCGGATATTAAAAAAACCTCTCTGGGGGACCCCCATTATTGCTTAAGGACTCAGTATGTTCTCGCAATTTGAACATAATTCTAAAACACCAAGTTTCAAATCTAACCTGTAAATGTTCTTACAATAATTTATTACCTTATTTACGCGTAATTTACGCATGATGAAGGAAAGATTTATGAATAATAAGTGAACAACCGTATCTATTTTCTCTTCCTTTTGTGCATAGAAGTCATTAATTTTTTTTTTCTCTAAATACTATCAAGGCTATATCTAATAGCAAACATAAAGTACATTCATTGCCAGATTTAGTAGAAGGCCCGTCGGGAAGTTAGTGATTTTGGGGTCTCCTGATTGGATTGAAAATATCCTTAACAATGTCTTGGAAGTGCCCCATTGCTCCTTTATTGATCACCCCACTGAATGGGTCAGCCCGTCGATGCAGCTTATATCTTCTTCGTTTTCTTGGTAATATCTATCGAGTTTTGTCTTTGGGGGAACGTGTCTCCACTCCAAATTTCCCTCATCAGCTCCCCTGCGCCCTCCCAGACTCCTTTGTTTGCTCTATTGGCTGGGATGGAAGCATGATTAGCAGAAATATTTCATAATTCTCAAATCTTGAGCTAAATATTTTAATAAAGACAAAAAAAAAATGTTTAACAACCCTAGATTACCACAAATGATTAAAGAAAACTAGCTTGTTCCTTTTAGGCCCCGTTTACATAGGCCACCGAAAATGCCGGGTAAAATGCAGGATTTTGGGATTTGGAGGGGAATCTGAAAATGTGCTTAAAAACCCGTTTACATAGCCACTCTTGAAATCCAGGGATTTGACGTCACTGATCACGTGACTAGTCGAAGTTGTTACGTAAAATCGATCCCATCATGCCTAGAGTTTTGTTTATTTATATTTTGAAAAATATGAAAGACAAAAAGATATGCTGGTTTTTTAAACCAATACTTGAATTGATGATTAATAAAGTATCCCGATTGTTTTAATTCGGGTTTTCTTCACAATTCTCAAAATATTAAGTTCGTAAGATGCTGAATTAGATCAATACATTTTAGAGGGTAGAAATTACTTTTATAACCAACAAAATAATTAATGTTAAATTAATAAAAAGCTTTACACTGATAACAAGAGCAAAAATTTCGATTGCTCTAACAAGCAATACTTTCCAAGATTTCCATGGATAGTTAGGAACCTGCATATAAACAAAACACATAAGATGGATTTTATTTCAATAGTTTTTAAAATCTCTTGCATCTCTCCTCAGAGGAAGTCATTAGTGTTAAAGTGTAATTTGTATAATTTTGGTTTGTAATAATGTGTAGAACTGACTGATTTTATAGATTAAAAAAAAGAAATTCTTGTTACACCATTTAAAAATCTTGAGTTTGATTATATTTTAGCATTTACAAACCTTGATAATGAATTTATTTAAAAAAAAAGACAATTTAAATCTATTTTAAAGTTTATGATAGGATAATTATCAAACCGAAGAAGATTTAAAAGGCAACGGTTTTATTTTACACGTAAAATATTAAAAATTGTACAATGTTTCGAGGATACTTTGATCCCCTTTGTCAGCAAGAATGAAATCTAACTAGAAAGAAAGAATTATCCAACTAGTTTCAATAAAATAAATCAACTGTGTCTCCTTATAAATCTCAAATTCAGATTTTAGAGAATTCAAAATTGTGTTTGGTATATTTGGTGGTAGATCACATGGGTTCAAAAAGAATTGGTACACAGTAAAAACCTGAAGACAAAAAAATTTATGCATCAAGTTACAACTTGCCTAACCCATATTCCCTTTTTTGTTATGTGAACAGAAGCAAGAAAAATAAATCTTACAGTAAATAGTACTACATATCAGAAATGTTAATGAATATTACTCTTCTTTGTTTTAATATTTACGTGATACGTAAAATCACAGCATGTAATAAGTTGCCATAATATTTTAAATCTGATTACATACATTTAAGTGAGTAATATGTACTGAAAAAATTTTTACTCTTTGTACATACCTGTTCTGTTCTTTTCAAACAATGCAATTTGGCATGTGTATTTCAATTTCTATATATTTTAAATAATTCAAGGATGGGTAAAAGGAATTTAAAGATATAATTTTATTTTATAAACTGTATTGTTTTATTTGAATTGATGACTACGACTTTGGATGGGTGAAAAATGTTCAGATAAAAGGTTTTCGTTCACATCAAGCACGTAACACATAAAAAAAACCCTCCAAAAACAGAAAATTATGACTTATGGTTATATAGTGACAGCCCGATATAAGAAGGCATTTTATAGTCTGTTCTCTAAATTCTTTGCTAGGTATGGTTGTTGGGAACGAGGAAATTAAAGTTTGAGTAAGGAGGGGACTTTTTTGTTAACACACCGTAACTTTGAGTGCCTTACACTTTTTGAAGGTCATGTGCCAATTCTTCAAAAAGAACAGAATCATCACCTGCCAAGTAGTGATACCTATATGATATGGAAAAATTAATTTTTGATTTTAAAAGTTTTTTTTGTCTTACCAAAGGTTTTAAAGAACTATTCAACATAAGAATAGAAATTAACATTAGACTAATTCTTAATGTCCAAGAAAACAGAGATTTTTCTAGAAATATAGGTTTTTGGCATAACGATGATAGTCATATTAATCACATATTATATTAATCATATTTATTTTGTACATTAAAAGTATGTACTGTAACAAATTTAATTACCAAAGAAATCACAATACAGTTCTAAATTTTATTACAAATGAATATCTTTAAAAAAATAATAATGTAATGAACAAATAAAAGGTGAATGAATATTACAAATAAAAAGGGGTAAAGACATAGGTTGGTAAATTTTTTCCCATGATGTGACTGTTAACCGGGAAAAATTTGTAATTGATGTTTCAAATAAACATTCAAAAACAAACCTCACCCAGTTTGTTTAAGTTGTCGACCAACAACTTTTTTAAAGTTAGTAAATTCAATCCAGGGGTATCCAGTTTCCTTCTCCTAAAATCAACACATAATTAATAAAAAAAATAACAAAAGACTTAAAAAATATCAGGACTAGGAACTAGGACTTCCACTAGAAACTATTTTATTTTAGTACTTATCCGTTAAAGTCTGTCTGTCCTCGCTTGGCACATGTGGCAAACCTAAAATCACTACCCACGGCAGGAAAAGCAGTGGCGAGTGCAGGGTATCGGGTATCTAATAGAAGTGAGATAACCATCTTTATGGCTTTTTCGCCACTGTTTTTTCTGCTGTGGGTACTGATTTTAGGTTTGCCACTCGTGCCAAGCGAGGACAGACAGACTTTAGCTGGGCACAAATGTCGCCAAATGTGAACCAAATGCTCGCCAAGCGAAGCAAATGACAAAACAGTCAACGAAAAACAAAACAAATGCGCCGGAGGCATATGTTCTTGTGCAGGAGGTGACCGTTGGAACAGAGAATTCCTTAATTCATTCTACAATATTTGGTGATTTTTTGCTTGCGCCCAGCTAATGGATAAGTAACTTTAATTTTTCAGTTTTGAACATGTCATATCACACTTTCTTCTAAAAGTTCTCACAATACAAAATAAAGTTACAATACAAGTACATAACAATTTGGGCGTTACTTGTTTATTAAGGTGTAACCAATTTCCCAACATTGAGACGTTTTTGAAAAAAAAAATTCAACAATACACTGATTTTCATTTTTTTGGCAATAGTTTTATCCGAACACCAGATCAAAAACAAAATATTTTAGATTGAACTCGAACAAATTATAGCAAAATTTTGGTTCAATATTCCGGCATTCGTCCCGCTTAATATCGCCAAGCTGTTTAGAAACCCAAATATTAGAAATATCCAAATAAATCTGTATACATAGCACAATCCTTCAGTAGGACACTCTTCTGATGAATCGGGTAACCGAGAAAAGTTTGTAATTGATGTTCCAAACAAACATACAAATACAAACCTCACTCAGTTTTATGTGAAACCTTCTTCTGAAATCAAACATAAGAATTCACAAAAATTAACAAGATAGTTTTTACAAAATTCAAACCGAAATTTTACTATGAGTAAAACATATCAGGACTATTACCCCTCTAAACCAGGTATAATTTGTTTAGTTTTCAACATGTCTTATCACACTTTCTCTAAAAATTCTCGCAACTTTAAATTAAGTTAAAATATATAAGTATCCATAAAAATTTGGGTACTATAGTTGTGTACTAAGCTGTCGACCCATTTGCTAACAGAAACTGTTTTGAAAAAACTTTCTTATGTCTATTCTTCTTCTTTCTGTCTTATTAAAAACTTCTTTGTTTTTTTTTCTGGTAATATTAACACATTAACACTATATAAAAAAACAAAGGTTTAGATCGAACGAGACATTTGATGGATTTGAACCCAAATTTCCTGACACTTAAGTATAATTTTATCTGCATGTCACATTTGTACACTTAATAACTTTAAAAAAAATGAAAATTGTCGACAATCTGAAGTGAGTACTGAAGTTGTCAGTAAGTAAGAAGAGTAAAGATGTCAGTGAGTACTGACATTGAAATACTGAAGTGAGAGGGCAAACCATGTTATAGTTATGTTGTTCATCAAGAGAGAGGTCAGATGAAGTTACATGGATGAGATAACTTTAGTTGTTATCAATGAACTACATTAGTTTTAAAATGATATGGTAAATTTTAACGAGTCCTTTATTCCCTGTTATGAGGTTAAGATGGCATTATATAAAGTGAAACTGTGTACTATAAATTATGATAACCATTACCAAGCTATTATAGAGCTGAGTGAAGCTCAATTTTGTATTAATCATGGCACATGAAAGACCCACTTCAAAAGCATTTACTACCTATATAAAGTATACTAATGTGTGTGCTTTAGATTTTGCAAAACTTAAAAACACCAAAAACCTAGCATTGGATTTATAGTTTAGTTTAAGTAAAAACATCTTTCTCCAACATGGTTGAGATTAGATACAAGTAATACACTGTTTAGAATCATATTTTCAAAAGATTTATTGTAGTGGAAACAATATCCTTCCAATTTACTAAGAAAACTTAAATATGCACACATAAATTTTACATAAAATAAGGAAAATTAGAATTATAATAGTGTTTATGTTCGGTAGACAATCATAAAAGTCTCCGATTCAAAATTAAAAATGACAAGGAAAAACTTACTTAATTATTGTGGCGGAAAATCCTATAGTCGATAAAAACTGGATTTGTAGTTTCTTAAAGTTAATTTCACAATATTTAATGCGAAAAATAATAAATTTTCTCAACAAGCAAGGGATATCAACAAAGATGGCGGATTTCTAGAAGCGCAATGTATCATGGGAAAGGAGGTGAATTGAAAATCCTGCATTTATCCCCCAATCGAGGTGGAACTTTAACTTCCTCCATTTCTCCCACCCTACTTGGGGATTGCAGGATATTGGAGAGCGAAAGTTCCGGCATTTATCCTGCATTTTGGCCTATGTAAACGGGCCCTTAGTGTGGATCTCTGCTTTGCCGGAGTACTATAAGGTCACAGAGTATGTTGAATGCATCATTTCAAAATACACACATGTCATCTCCATCTTCCCACAAAGAAAAAAAAATATCAAAAGAAACTATATTTATTTTTATAGATTTTAGAGCGTTTTAACGGTTAATTTAATTAAATAATAATATTAACTTAGAATAATCGATTTCCGTTGGAAGCGGAATGATTCTCTGTGTGTATGTATGAAATTTGGTTTCGAGATTATGAGATTATGACCGAAATCTTCCTGGAATTTTATTTTGTTGATTTCATAAATTACGTGAGCCAGTGACTCATGCCGAATCAATTTTGACAGACTGGAGCTAGTGGTCGGCAAGACTGAACTCTGAAGTAAGTGCTCACGAATGATGACATATGCAAACTTTCTATCGCTCTGCCGATCTCCATTTTCCGGACGTTGTACCGCGTAGTAGACATTACCGATTGCATTTCTACGGATAATTTGCTGTAGTAGTTAGTAGTTTTCATCCGATCTCAAAGTAATGTAGGATTACTTTTATAATGTTATCATTATTTCATTGATCCTTCACGTGTATGCCTTTATTTGTTTATGTTTTGATCCTCCATCTCTGCTTTACACCTGTCGAAGGAAAAAAGTTACTTTGTGTGTGATCATGAAATATTTTGTATCTAACCTTTCCAAATCAAAGTTCTCCGAAGCCATTTTTGGGAAGAAATTAACCAGATTTCTCTGTTTTCTAGGTATCGAGCCATGGCATCTAACCAAGACATGCTTGTCAGAGATATGGGACACTTGCAGATCTCGAACTATGCCCCTCAACAGTATTCTCCCGGTAATAAAAAAGTTGCCCCTGTGGTACCACCTAAGCCAAAACCAGAGATGGGATATGCCTCGATTAATAATAAATCCAATGGGATGTACCATCCTTCCATGGCTCCACCTCAACCTGTTTCAATGACAGCCAATAACATGAGTGAGTTACCTTTTGTTTATCTTTATGTTTCTGAACTTTGCAGGTGTAATAATGATCTTGTAATATCTGTGTTCATTTTGCTGCCTTTTGTGTAGTTTAGTAATTTGTAGTATAAATTAATATAAACAATTTGTTGTGTATTATTTATTGATGTGAAGACAATGTGATGTTGGATAGTAGTGAAGTTCCCAGTAGATAAAAATTGTGACATTTGCTGTTCTTGCTTTTAAATAATGAATGTAAACATTTTTTCCACAATATTTGCTTTTAAAACCATATTTTTGGTAGTTCAATTCAGGGTTGTTACGTTTAAAACACTTTGTTTAAAACACTTGTTTTAAACACGTTTAAAACAAAGCAAAAAAAACATTGTTTAAAACACATGTACTTTATTAGTAATTCTTTTTTCTATGAACAGATGGCATTAGTATATAAAACTTAGTATTTACTTTCAACTGTTTTATTTGATTTTTGTCTCGAAAGTTATTTAATAAAAAATACAAATAAAATTGTTTAAAAATCATATTTTTTTATAATTGACCTGTTCTTTATGTTTTATTTTAATATTTTAAACGATCAATGCTGCTAATGTCGTCAAAATACCCAATGAACTGAAAAGCACTGAAATGAATATGAATATAATAACTTATAAATGTTTAGCTCGTATCTTAAACCTTTTAGCAAAATATATTTACATTTCTAATGTTAAAGCTGAAGTTGTTGACATAGTATCATATTTCCAAAACAATCATTTTACTCCACCAAGCTCAAAGAAACAGGTGCTAAAAAGCTCAAGATGCCATTTGATGTCAGGGATAGCTTTGTTAATCCATTTTCAATTTTAAAAACTTAATTTAATTTTTTAAAATCATGGAGTTTTTTTTAGAATTTCTGTGTCGTGGGTAAAAAAAACAAATAAAACGTTTTAAACAAAAAAAACACGTTTAAAACAAATAAAACACGTTTTTTGTATTTTTTAGAAAAAAACATGTTTTTTTCCAACCCTGGTTCAATTCCATTATCTTACTCGCTAAATATCACCAAACTATTTTAGTCGCTAAAGACTTGAAATATTGCCAAAACTTGCATTCCAACTGAATAAAATATACATATACAGTTATATTAATGATAAGCATAGCAATTTGGGGATATTTGAATATTTAATGGGAATATTTAATTGAACCAAATTTTTCATCTCATTATTTGTGTTTCCAGTAATGAGTTGAAAACTGTATAATCCTGATTTATTTCTCAAATAAGGCTTTTTATATCTGCTAGCTTTAACACAAACTCATTTGCTTATTGAACAATTTACCTACTATGTCTTGGTTATGGTTAGTTACATAGCAGGCTATTGTATATTTATTTTCTGTAATAAATCCTACAGTCAAAGCATCTTAGATGCTTTCTTTATGGGCATGCATCTTAACTGCAACAAGGATGAGCTGGACCATTAAAAATTAGATACTTAGTTTAAGTTGGGTGCTAATCTTCCCATATTGGACTTTATTTGCAATGTTCTAACTATTAAACCTTAAACATTAAAATTAATCAAAGTCACACTGCTAAATGGGTTACTTTAATTGTTATTTATTTTTATGTTTGCATATTTTGGAAATTTATCAGAACACTTGACATTTGCACCAGGCTAATCCTAAAGTACCAAAAAATGCCATAGAATTTGTATTATGATAGGTTGTAATTTAAAATACTTTCTTAATACTTTAAAAAAATTTAAATTGTTTTATTTTTCTTCTTAATCTTATAGATTAGGTAGCTGTTCATAAAAATTTCCTTTGTGGATACTTTGTTTTGTAATGTTCAGACTGAATTAAAGAGTTAAAAACTGTAAGAAGACATTTATTTTCTTCAGGGGTTTGTCTAGGTTTTGTTTAGAGATTACCTATTTTGTGAAAATTTAGCCTTATAATTTGTGAAAATTTAAATGCAAATCATCATAAAAACATTACATAATATTTTGCACATATAAAAAAAGAAATTTAGTCCAGAATGGCTGTAAAATTTACAATTAAGAGAATGTAGCTTATTAGAGAACTTTATCTTATAAAATGTATATTGTGAAGGTATATATCTTTTTTCCTAAAATTAAATTTGTGAATGTACCTTTATCAAATGGGGAATTTGTGAAGGTACTGCAAAGAGGTAGTAAAAAGTTGCTCTGGACAGACCACTGTATGTAGGTAATAATAATTTTAATCTTTCTTGAGTATTCTATAGAACTTACTCATGTCTTATTTAAGAGTAACAAGTATCATGAGCACCTAACAATACCATTTGTATCTTTTACAGGTGACCCCATATACAGTAATTACCACCCTGATGATGACTTGCCACCTCCTCCCCCACCCCCTCTCCAAGCTTCCTATTCTCCCCCCTCTCAACAGTATCCTCCCCCCCCTCCAGACACTATGGCTGCCCCAGGGTCCCCTGGGGGCTCCACCTATGGGACACAGGCTGGCTACGCTTCCTACAGACCTAACTCTTCAGTTGTAAGTAAAAGCAGTTTGGTGATTGTTTGCATGATAATTTAAATTATGACGGATGGAGAATTTTTTATCAAACATGTTTAGTTTTAATATATGTGGAATAGAAAGAGTTATTTAAACTTAATGAAATGTTGTTCTTGGTATTATCCCGTCGACTGTCAGTTTCTGCAGCACAGTTAATCCTTTCGCGTCGGGCGCCTCCGAAATTAAAAATATTTTATGGGTATAAAAGATCAGGATTTGTACTTTCAAATTATTTCACTGTAGCAGACATAGGGCGACATCTAATGAGAATAATGAATACTAAAATAATATAATATAATGTAATAAAGTTTTAATCATGTATCACATATGAGATGCCCGTCCTCTGGTCCTTTCAAACAGGCGTCTCACCCGTGAGAGTAGTCCGGAAAGGGTTAATAGGTTTTCACTGAGCATTTTTGTTTTACCTGGCATGGTCGACGGAATAATACAGAGGTATTGAAGTTAGTTATGTTTGTTTGGTCTGTGTAGTTCAATAATTTGTTAAAAGCTACTGAAACTCACAAAACTTTTGGGAAATTTCTTACGTAATTCAAGCCTTTGTTTGAAATCCCTTGAAAATATCTTAATACCAAATTGTCTTTTCATAACAGGTTGGACCTAGAAAAGTTTTTTTTCAGTTGTTACCTAATCCATGATGCATTCTTAATCAAAACTTTGCCCTTGAATTCTGTAAAAGTCAAAATATTTTCCTTCTTTTTAGAGTTCTTATGACACAAGCTCCATATATGAACCCATTACTCCCAGACCTCCCAGTCAAATGAGCAACCGCTCAAACTACAGTGTGAGGAGTGGCAACACTTCCTTGTACTCATCCTATTACCCAGCTGCAGGCCGTGGCAAAGGATCTGCTGGAAGACCCACTGGCAAAGAAGCGGAAGTCGATCGTCTAACAGATCTAATGGTCCAAAGCATGGAGAACTCGAGTGACCCTGAATTTTATGGTATGAATAATGTTTTTTATTCAAATAGCATTGACACAGTTTAAAATCCTTTATTCATTAGTAATACTACAAAGCAAGAGAACTTTATTTCAATTTAATGTAGGGCTGTGTAGGTTGAATGATAGTTCTAGTTCTGAAAATATTTAATTACTTGCAATTGGGAAAGTGTCACTAAGGTGTGCATTATTATTTCTCCCTAAACTGTTTCAGTTAGTTTTGCAAATATTTTTCTGCTTTTTAAAATTCTTCTTTGCCTTGAAGTTTTTGAACAGTTTCTACAGCTTGTTAAACACCAGTTTTAAGTGTTTGATTAATTTAATTTTCATTAAAACATTTTCTTTTCACGCAACAATTTTTTAACAAATGTTATAATTTTTTCTTATATTTATATGTACTGTTATTCACCAATGTAAATACATATTATTATTACCTTTTTTTTTAAATCTGCATAATAATTTTCTTGGGTTGTCTGAATAATAAAAATAATAAGTGCTGATTTATTTAAGTATTGTAATTATTATACAAAATAACACGCATCTCAAGCATTCTAAGGAAAAATATTCATTAAATGCATTAGAAAACATTTTTAAAGCAATGTGAATTTTATTTCCATTAAAGAATTTATTTTATTTTCAAAAAATCAGTAATCTTTTACAGCCAACAAGTATAAAGTTTCAAAATTGTTAAAATATTTCATGAAAATCTAATTACTGATTCAATTTTAAGCACCCTTAATTACTTTGCAGTCATATTTAATTTCTCATAACTTCTGTATAGTTTATTAAACCTTTTAAAAATTCTCTGTTTATTTTAAAATTGGCAATAATAACATTTAGGTAATTTTCTATGTTCTTAATACATGTTTTAAAAATGTCTTCCCATTTTAATTTGTCAGCATTTCACTCATTTTTAATTGTGACCCATAAGACCACTTATATAGCTCTTGCAGTGTTCTCTTTCAAAGTATTGGTACTGATTAGTAAAAATAAAAGTTATACGTTTATTTTTTTTAATTAACATGCTTCTCAAAGAGGATGAGGAGGAAGAAGAAATACCTGTTATTGGTGAGTTAAGTGCGACTGTATATGTTGATTTAACTGTATATAATGTTCTAAAGTTGTTTTAAATTAAAGTATGTATGTTATGTAAAGTTGTTTTAAATTAATACTGTAAAAAAATCTGTCTGAATACTTGTGAAGAATTTTTCTTACATTCATTTATTTTTCTTCCAGGCATGTGTTACAAATGCGGAGAAAAGGTTCTGGGTGAAGGAAGTGGTTGTACTGCTATGGAGCATGTGTATCACATATCTTGTTTCACCTGTTATATTTGTCGTAAGTTGAATTAGATTGTTTTAGCTAAAATTTCTTTTTCATTTCATTTGTCAAACATGTTTGTTTGGTCTGTGTAGTTCAATAATTTGTTAACTCTTAATTTGTCATTTGTTAACATAATATATTTAATAGTTAATATTTTTAGGTAAACCTCAATTTCACTCTATGAGGGAAATAAATATTTTTTTTAGTATTAACCAAATTTTTAGCCTTTTTCTTAGAAGAGGGAGTTAACCAATTAGAATTACAAAAAATGACTATAGAGAGTGCTGATAAGCCATTACAGATTGATGGAGATTAATAAAAATATTATTTAATTCTTAAATATAATAGTTTTTTTTTATTAAATAAAACATGAGTATTTTCTCTTTAGATAAAGAACTTAGAGGCAAGCCTTTTTATGCTAAGGATGGAAAACCTTTTTGTGAAGATGACTACTTGGTATAGTATTTTTACCTCACTGTTTTATATATTAAAATTTCTTAAATTTTTTTTTTTCTCAAATTATATAAGTATCTCACATTTTAACATTTAAAAATTTTCCTTTTCAGAACACTCTAGAAAAGTGTTGTGTTTGTGGTGGAAGGATTCTTGACAGAGTAAGTTGTTTGTTTTTATGAATAACTAGTTCGATATTTCTGGAACTTTTGAACCTGGTGTTTTTGTTGTTACAATCTTATAAACTTTAGGCACAATTTTATTTATATCTGCAAATTTATATAAATCTGTCATTGTGATTCAGTAAATCTATTGGTGGAATTCGAGTATTCATAAATAAAAATTAGAAGTAGTTAGCTCTCGAATTGTTATAAAGGACCTACCTATCCATCTAATTATTTTCACCATTGCCATAATTATGAGTGATACTTTTCTAAATGATGCATTCATTCTTTGCCTCCTTAGATTAATATACTAATACTTTGATCATATAACTTGTATGATGTTTTTGATGGTTCATATAAACTGAAAAGATTTTTGCCCTCTTATTAAGAATGCAAACTTAAAGTGAAAGCAGTTTACTAGGAACAGTGTCATAAAGAATAGGCGATGAATTTTATTAAATAAAGATTCAATTTTATTTAAAAACTTTTAAAAGCCTTTAATTTTCCGTCTATTTTATTCACTTATTTCCCTTCCTTATGTCACTATTCCTAATTCCAGAAAAATTATGTTAATACATTAATTTTTCTTTTCTTTTTTTTTAGATTCTCAGAGCAACGGGGAAACCATATCACCCAAATTGTTTTACATGTGTATTGTGTGGAAAGTGCTTAGATGGGATTCCTTTCACAGTGGATGCAACAAATCAAATTTATTGCATAGATGATTTCCATAAGTAAGTTCTAAGTACTTTATACAAAAAAAAATGTGTATTTACAGGGTTTACACAGTGCTTAATAATCCCTAAAATGTATCTATTCCTTACGAAATGGCACAAGTATGTAAAAAAAAAAGAAATAAGTTATACCCTTGTAACTTTGCTTTTGTGATTCTAACAGTGTTATGACATACATATACATAGTCTAGGTTCCTTGTCATCAATTTGTTGATTTTTGATTGAAATGTACTGTTGATTTGACAAAAGGAAACGGAAATGAAGTATTTTTATATTGGTTATGATAGAACCAAGTACAAAATTACATTCATTCCCTTTTAAAAAAAAAACTATTAGTATAATGCAGGGGTTCTTAAACTTTTGAATATCACAACCCACTTTTTATAAACAAAATCTAATGCCACCTACCTCACCTTCTGTTAATTTCCCATTCCTCTCCTACAAGACTTCAGTTATGTGTGTGTGGGGGAATTGCTCTCTAACTATTTTGTTACATAATAACTCACATGGATTTATTAGTTGTTTAGGACATTGTTGTTGCATTGATGTACAACTTGTTTAGTAATCTGGGATTTATTGCAGTTACAACATCATTTACTAAGAAAGTCCCTACATTTAGAAACACTGATTTATTTTTTCAAATCTTATTTGAATAACAGACTAATTCTGCATTATCAGCACATTAAAGTGACAAACATATATATTTTACATTTTACTTCAATTGTCCTTTGCGTTCAACACCAAGAAGGGTATTTTTTCTTATTGCTCATTTTATTATCTTTTACTATTTGCTAGTTTTATAAGTTTCCAAAGCCAACGATATGTTCATAAAAATTCTTATATATTCAGAAAAATTCAACAACCCACAGTTTGCGAGAACCTCTGGTGTAATGTAAAAATTTCTCATGTTTCCTTAAACTTCATATAATAAATAAATTTTACTTTTTTAATTTAAACTTTTTTGTTTAACCCTTTTGCTTTCAATTATCAAAGTTGCACTAAGGTAACTTACCACTTGGAATTTCTTTCTGTGATATTTTAAAATGCCCTTAAAAATCATTGAAAACAATTTAAAACAGTCTTTTCTTTAATAACATTCACAGGAATCCCTAAGTTTTTTTTAAAAAACTTTTTAGAAAGATCTTGATAAGTGCTAAATTTTGTTATTCATTCTGTACAAACCTTGATTTAGTCAAGATTCTGTTCTTGTATTTTGGCAAATTTGCTTTATAAATATTTGGCTAATTTTTGTGTTTATTTAGCATCAATAGGATATCTAACATGCATTCTCATTTTGTAGGAAATTTGCTCCTCGGTGTTGTGTGTGTCAACAGCCTATTATGCCTGAACATGGAAAAGAAGAGACAGTACGAGTAGTAGCTCTTGACCGTAGTTTCCATGTTCAATGCTACAGATGTGAGGTAAAATACAGCATGCTTATGAAATGTTTTATTATGAGAGTATACAGTTTTTATTCATTGATAAAGCATAATTTAATATGAAATGATATTTCAAATAGCAAGTTCCATTGTTTATTTTTAGATTTTTTTATTAACAAACAACTTAATCAAAACTGAACTATTTTTTCATTTTATAGATTTGTTTATTGCTTATTTTTAATCCTTTTGAAATAATACTTTTCAATGCTTGTAATTTAAATAGCTGTTATAGAGTATTAATTGAAATTAATTTTGTATTTTTAATTGAGGATTTTTTAAAGCAATTGCGTGTACAATAATAATATACATTTGGTACCAAATAAGTATTGCAATTTAATTGCATTTTTTTTTTTTTGGTGCAGGACTGTGGTTTGAGGTTATCATCAGAAGCAGAAGGGAGCTGCTATCCTTTGGATGACCACATTCTTTGTCGCAGTTGCAATGCGAAAAGAGTGCAAGCCCTTACTTCTTGTATGACGACAGAATTGTAGTCTCAATTACTTGGTTTTCATTCCTTATATTTAGTTGACAAGAGCATATGATTCTGTCAGTGAGTTAAACATGCATCAAGCAATTGGTTTTTTACTCTGCTATTTTTGATACGTTTGTTTTCTTAGCAATGTTTACACTACCCTTGATCTAGTCCATTTTTTGTAGTTTATTTCCTCCTTAATCTTATATTTGAATCCCATAGATTTTGTAAAAAATGCTGTCAAAACTAAAGAGTATTTAAGCTTGATATTTGAGGTTTACCTTTGACTATCCTTGTTTTTCCTGTTTAATATTTCCAAGTTGGCTTGACTTTTTTTTATTTTACACAAATCAATCTATTTTGTGTGTGCAAGTTTACTAATTGTTAGGGTGATATATCGTTTCACTCTTGTATTTGACATTTGGCCCTTGTTTTTAATTTAAAAAACTTCCATAAAATTTATCATAGATACAAATCATTGCAAATATTCAAATTTTTTATACCAGATTATGATCCCAGCATGAAACTCAAAATGATAGTATTAATGAAAGATAAAAAGTCTGAATTATTTTTCTATTTGTATGGTTTTAGCAAACTGGAATGAAACATTTTAACACCCATTTTAAAAATTAGTAATCAGTATTGTGATTTTATGAAGTGTTACCATTAACTCAGTTTGACCCAAAATCTTTCCTGTGAATGCATTTTGCTTTACATGAATATGCATATTTTGGTAGTCAAGAGATACAAACAACTATTATAGAACAGAAAACTGAAAGGAAATGAGTGTTAGGAAGATAATGTATTTACTTTCTACAGCAACCTAAATTTGCATGAGTGTATAAAAGTTTTGTTTGATGTCTTTGAAGTCATTTAATATAAATTCATGACTTAACTAAAGTTTATTAGTTTTTTTTTTTACTTATTTGGTCATTTACCCCTAAAGAATTTGATGGTATTTCTAAAATCCATGTCAACTAATTCTCTTACCAATTTTTTAAAACTTAAGTTAATGTGTTAGACTTGATTTAAAAAACCAATGTTATTAACCTTGTGTGTTACATTCCCTTAAGAATTTTACATTCCAAATTCCAAAACTTTAGTTATACTTTTTAAATAAGACTTAACGTTTTTTGAGATTTCCTCTTTGTCAATTTAAAAAGCAAATACTAGGTTAGAATTTAATACTCTTGAATGTTGAAGATAGTAATTATTATAGACATGTGTAAAATGTGCTCTTGATATTAAAATTGGTAATAGGATACTCATAAAAACAGTATCATACTGTTTTCACATTCAATGTTTTCCAGATGAGTTTTACTAGACTTGAACAGTTTTTAGGAATGTTTTTGGCCTAAAAATGAATGACCATATGAAAATAACTTGTTCGAGTTGAATAGAAAAGTAATTCAATTCTATATTGATTATTTCATATGGAGTTAATTTTATACTTTTTTATTGTGATGGTAAATAAATTATCTTGAAATAGTTCAGGGTTCCAAACTATTACAGAAACTTCAAACAAAAAACTGTAAATCCAGAAATACAAATGAGGGAAAGGTACCTTTCCAAACCCCTCCATCGATTTACTTATAAAAGTTTGAGAGGAGTAATGATGTATAGAGAAATATAATTTATGTTCAATGTGAATGACTTTATATAAATGAATTTAACTGTATCAATTGAGTTATTTATTTTGAAATTGAATTTTAATTTTTGGAAAGCTTTTATACTGGCTTGGTGTGCTGTTTATTAGCATGTTACTTTTGAATGTACTTTGAAAGAACTCTATTCCTTTACAACAGAATCAAAAAAACGTACTTGATAATAAAGGGAGCAGTTTCTGTTTGTTACAGAGTCTTGTAAATAAGTTTGTAGATATTGTTTTTAACCTATTGTTTTATTTACCTTACATCAGTTTTTTATATCATATTGAATTTGCTAAATTGCTTTTGTTGTGAATAAAAGTATAGATTATAGTTATTTAATTTAAAATTATTATTGGTGTGTTTTTTATGTTAAATCACAAAGTTATCAAAATGCTATTTCGAGAACTATTAAAGTAAAAAAAAGTTTTTATGCAAAAAATAGTGTTTATTTAAAATCTAAGTTTAAATGTGGGATCTGAATCATCTCATTGTTTGTCTATTACCAAAATCTGCAGTGAAACACTCTTTCCTTCAAACTATTTTCTTAAAATTATTTAAGATTATAAAGTATTGCAAATTTTGGTATTGCTTTTCATCAATTTTCTTGGAAATTTTCCTCTCTTCAATGAGTAAATATCTTGAATGTTGATGCTTTTGACATAGTTCTGTAATGGTACATTGATTGTTATCAAGCTAAGATTTTAAAATGGATAGTTTATGTTAAGATGTTCTATTGCAAATTCCTTTAGATTTTTCAGTAATGAAGTCACATTTTTCCTCTCATTTTTTTTTTTTAAATAAAATTAAAAAGAGTTTTCTATTATGTATAATTTTACCTATCATACCTTTTTGAAAATAAATAAATAACTTAGGTGTAGGTGCTAGGTATAAAATCTTACAAATTTTCCATTTTCACCAATAATGTGTAAAATGTATAGAATTGTATTTCATCTGAGTGTGAGGATAAGCAATGTATTCAGCCTTGAAAATACTATTTGAGTTTTCAGTTAGTTAACCGGTTTTTTTTTTTATCTAAGCTAGCTTACAAAGTCATCTTACTGCTTGCTTGTCATTATATCCTATTATCATGTCTAATGTTGATTGAACCTTTTGATTTTTATATTTCAAAGTATATTTGGTTAGTTGACTGCAGGTTGTGCCAAAACCAGGCTTTTTTGTTCAATTGAATGTTGTTTCTCATTAAAAGTTTTTATTAAAATTTTGTGATGCTTCCTTTGAGCCATCTATTTGCATATGCTAATATATTAAAGTAGTAGTTAAATCTGGAAATCTTCTAAAATAGTGTACTTATTATACATAAACTGTTCCACAAATTGTTTTTTAGAAATTTAACATGCCTCTCATTTTGTTCTCAATGACAATTGTTTAAAAATTGAAGCAAAAATATTAATATTAAGACTGCTCAAGAGCATCAAAAAATATCATTACCAGGGGTGCTAATTTTCCGGGGTAGCCCTGGAAATCCATTTTTTTAACAGCATGAATTTCAGGTTTTGACTAGACCAGTGTTTCCCAATCATTTTCGGTCCATGCCCCACCAAAGCCTTTTTAAATTTTTCATGCCCTCCATGTCTTTTTTTTTTTTTTCGAAAATCTATCTTGAAAAGTAAACAACACCTGGTGATCCATGCCCCACCTGGGGGCTATTTGGTTGAAAATTTTCAAATTGCCCCCCTACAAATTCATATTGCATATATATTTATTAATTAAGTGTTTTCTTTATCACAGGGGTTCTCAAACTTCTGAACATCGCAACCCACTTTTTATGAACAAAATTTAATGTGACCCACCTCATCTCAGTTAATTTTCCCATGCCCCCTACAAGACTTTTGCTTTGTCCGTGTGGTTCACCAACTATATTTTGTTACGATAATAAATTACATGCGTGTAATGGAGGTTAAATTAACTTTTTTAAAAAAATTATAAAGGTAAGGATAATTTCACTCAAACTAATTTTTCTGAAGAAATTCCCAGTCATCGCTTAAATAACTCTGGGGAACAATTTTTCACATAATTTCTGTTGAGTTCGATTTTTTTGCTGTTTCACAGTTTAATGGGCACACTGATTACAAAACTTGTTAGTTTTCTTCTACCACGTCAACTTTTTAAGATACAGGGTACCCCCAAAATGTGCATAAAAAGCAAAATAAATGACTTTGAATTCGGTTTTCAGGGTCAAAAAGCATTACATTAGTCTTTAAACTACACCCGAGGGGACAAGAAAGGTAAGACTTTCTAAAATATGAAAATTTGTGGCGAATAGATAGTTTTAAGGGGGTATTACCCCCATAAAAAAACAAAGAAATTGTTAAAAATGATACCAGGTTATTTTACGGGTTTTTTTTGCACTTATTTTATACGCAAATCCTTTTCAAAAGGTCCTAACCCATCCCCAAGGATCCAAAATTAATGAAAATAGGTAGCAATGATTTTTAATAAAAGCGGTTGAGTCGTTAGCGCCCCCGAAGCACCCGCAGAAGGGTTCGGAAGACTTTCTGAATCGCACTGCGCCGATTCTTCGCACTGGAGAGGTACTTTGTTTCTTCGAACACGCAACTCAAGAAACATGGAATACCTCCATAAAACCTGCCAGTTACTAACGAACCAAAGAATTTCTACTTAGGAAAGACATATAATATAAGAAAAATGTCATTTTTAAAAATTTCAAAGCATGAATATAATTTCTTGAGCGCGCGTGCGCCAGCTCAATTCAGAAAGTCTCCCGAACCTTGCGCGGGTGCTTCGGGGGCGCTAACGCCTCAACCGCTTTTAGTAAAAATCATTGCTGCCTATTTTCATTAAATTTGGGTCTTTGGGGATGGGTTAGGACCTTTTGAAGAGGAGTAGCGTAAAATAACATCTATCATTTTTAACGATTTTTTGCGTTTTTAGGGGGGTAATAATCCAAACCTACCCCATTCACCACAAATTTTCATTTTTTAGGAAGTCTAACCTTTCTTGTCCCCTCGGATGTAGTTTAAAGACTAGAGTAATGCTTTTTGACCCTGAAAATCGAATTCAAAGTCATTTATTTTGCTTTCTATGCACATTTTGGGGGGTACCCTGTATCTTAAAAAGTTGACGTGATAGACAAAAACAAATTTTACTTTTGGATTCAGGGGATAAAAGTGATTCAAAAACAAGTCACTGTTCTAAGTCAACGAAAATGCTGTTCCCCAGTGTAAATTAATCAAAAGTTCTTAAGTCAAGCATCTTTCCTTTCCACCTAACGGTACTTTTGGGTTCTCCACTTTTCTGACAAGGAAACAATCAGGCTAAACTCACAGAAATTGACTAAAATTTTACGGGCATAAGAATATTAATCAAAACACTTATCGTGAAAAAAGGAGAAGATTAACTTAATGTCGAGAATGAATTGGGTTCTGAGTTTCCAAACTCATTCAGTTAGCACCACTTGGCGTGCATTTGATGAACCTTTTTCGATTGGCCCATTTTAACTGCTTCAGTGAAAACGCGGCCATTTCATATAAGAATTGGATGCTTTCTCTGAATTTCTATACGTCTCTATATTTTTTTCCATACGCGTAAGGAAAAAGTGAGTAAACAGAAAGCCTGTTGGGTTGCTAGGAGGAGTTTTGGTAACGCAAATCGTTATAATAAGACGCTATATACGTATACGTGTGTTTGACAAACAAATCATATTTCGAAATTGAAATTCTTAATTTCACTCAAAATTCAGACAACGGGCAGGGAACTACTTTGTTTGTTGAAATTGAAACTATTCTATAATGTTTGCTGAATCTGACGTTATTTCTATTGGAAACAAGTTTACGAATTTGGTTTTTTTTTTTGAGCTTTTCAATGTCATCTTTTTCAAAATTAGGGAAAATATTATGCATTCATTATCCTTATCTCTATTATTTATATCATGACTGCTTTTTCCCATATTGAATGAAATGTCATGATAGGAACGAGATTATTCCTTATTGTGAAGTTAGCTTAAGGGTGTATACTTGAAGCATTTTAGTCACCGCTTTTAAAATAAAGAAAAATATTACAAGTTAATCGATCTTCTCTACTAAGCCTAACAGCTTCTGGGCAGGTAACCATACTGAAACCGTAATGGCTCTACCGGATAGATAGCAATATCGACGAGGTAGTTACATGCCTATGGATTTGCTTTAAATTCTCCATAATCACAATTAATAGTAGACGAAAGAAAAGATTTCTCTCACTGCTAACGGTACCGCGCAGTCATCTAATCTGAAACTGTTCTTCTCGTTGGTTGCAGTCGATTGAAAAGTTATTATAAAATCAATATAGGGATGTCCATGGGATTGTTTTTAAAAATATTTCAAAATCACCACTAAAAAAAGTGAGAAAAATTTAACAAGTGAAATGAAACCGCAGGGGTTGGAGGTCGGGGTATAGTGGCGGGAATTTCATTTATTATTCTGAGACTTAAATTCGTCCTGTTTCCGTCGTAGGCAAAAGAGATAAAGTCTTGATATATTAAAAAAAAAAACATAAAAACCTAAGAAAAATCGTAATGTTTTCAAAGAATCTTACTGATACGGTTACAGTTAAGCGCCGAAGAAAAAACGTTAAGACCCCCCTTGAATGAGCAGGAACTAAATTTATAAATACCCAACTGTATTTATTTCCGAGTGCTATACCCGCTGAGAAGGCTCAGATTCGATCTGAAGGCCTTTTGGATGGGATACTGGCGGGCAAACCCACCAAGCCATCCGTTCCTGCACCTAGTCAGTTTTTCTAATTAATTTGATGTTAATACTCCACCATGTTAAATATTTTATTTTACATCTAGAGTATAGATGGCGGCAGCATTGTGTGACGCATAGAGTTTAAGCTGCTGCGCCGCGTCTACCGCACATAATTTTATTATGTTTTACAATTTGAAGTTGATACATCAACAATAAAAAAAAGAGAAAATGTTACAGAATCCTGGGACCGAACCGTGAACCTGCAGAACGACAGACCAGTGCGTTAACCAACCATGCCATTCGTCCCGACCCTTCTCTAGGTTCTCTAATAAATTTAAAGTTGATAAAATTTTTTTTAGAAATTACATTAAAAAATGCTACACAGCAGGAGGTAGTGTTTGAACCTAGAACTTTCTGATTCCTAGCAAGACGCTCCAGAACACTAGGTCATTCAGTCACACTTAACCGAAAACTTTAAGACTTTTCTAGCTTTTGGAAATTTTTGGGAACCTTCAGTATCAACTCAGTTTTCTAAAATCACCACTTTTTTTTAAATATTGTTGTTTTTACAAAGTTCCCAGATTAGACAACTCCTGCCCAGTGGAATACCCTTTCATCCATATATGAAATAGATCTAAATCATACCACGTTGATTTATTCCATAATAGAGTTCGATCCTAGGGATAACACTAATTACTAAGTGGAATAGTGAAATAAATAAGCCTATTTTAACATTCACCTCCCCTCAAATTTTTTAACTACTTTCCCTGATTCTTATATTCATTCAGTTTCCGTCGAAGACAGAAGGCATAGACTTGGATTATACAAAATAAACATAAAAGTCTTGGAAAATTTGTAATATATTTAAAAATCTGACGATACTGTTACTGTTACAGTTAAAAGAAAAGCGTAAATAACCCTCTTGATTAAGGAACTAATATTTATATAAATGCCCAGCTGCATTTTTAGCTTTGCTGTACTCGGGGAGAGGCTCAGATTCGATCTGAGGGGTTTTGGGATGGGATACTGGTGCACTAACACACCAAGCCATCGTAACAGTATAACTCCACTTCTTTCGACCGTACCGCTGGATGTAAATAGTATAACAGTCTCATTTTTTTATGTGGTTTTTTTTTTTTTTTTTTTTTTTTTTTTGTAATAAAAAAATTTTAAAGTGAAAACTTTTAAGATAATTTTAAATATCATATTAAACCATAAAATTTGAGACCAAAATTAAATTAATTTTTACCAATAGTAGAGTTCTTCTACAAATTGAATTTTTCAATAATTTTTTTGGGGTGTCGCTCCATTTTTAATTCCCTGGTATTTTGCCTCTGGGACCCCCAAATCCTATGTGATTCTGACTCGTCTAGGAGTCTACTATCCCCCCCCCTAGAAGTGTGACCCAACATTTATGGGACACTTGTTGGGAATCTTGTTTTCTGAAAAATTCAAAATCTTGTCGCGACCCACCAAAAACTGACTGGTGACCCATCGATGGGTCGCGACCCACAGTTTGAGAACCTCTGCTTTATTAACTAATACCTTTAAAGGATGTCATGGTTATCGTTATTCATGCTAATTAATAAAGGCTTCGGCCAACTGATCTTTCCTCTGGTCAGCGGTCTCCTCTCTGAGTTTTCTATCAGTATTTATCGTAGGAATCCTCGAAGTCCTTTTGTGTGGCCCGCTTGAGAAACCCAAATATAGCTTTAGAATATACTTTTTAGCAAGCCAAAATTCAAAATTTATTTTGGAAGGACCACCAAACCCCCTAACATTTTCCTCTTTCTCATGTTATGGAGTAGTTTCTTTGGTGAAAAAGGAGAAGTTTAGGGACCATATAAGGGTCAACCTTATCACACGGGGTCACATTATCAAAAAAAAAAGAGGTAAATTAATATTTTTTAGGGAAATTTATAAAATTTTTTTGGAGGAAGACCACACTCTTACGTAAAACTCAGTATTTAAAGAGGTAGGACCAAAAATTCTGTACAGCCTAAGCCTCTGAAAGGGTTGAAAATAATACTAGCACCTTCACAGCAAATAAATCACCTTGTCCCTCCCTACCCAGAAAAGTTCCATTACGAAAGCAGCGATTACTTAACGGCCCGCTTTAGACTTGTGCTTTCGATTGCGGCTCCCGAACACTTGTAAGTTGGAAAGCCCTGATGTATCAGCTGCTCCCCTCACCATAAACTTTCCGCTGACCACTTTTATCTGATTTTTAGTATATTATCGAGGTTATTCCCAAGTGAAAACCGTTGGAAAACCAACTGTTGCAATTTTTTACCGGTTAAGTCATACTCACAGACAGATATATTTTTAACTCCTCTGCGAGAGTATATTTCACTCCTTGAAAATTGGAAATACTCTTTAAAAAACTAGCCAGGAGTATTATCACTCTTTGAATTTTTCACAAAGGTTTAGCTTAAAAAATGCCTCCCGTGCCCCACCGAAATCAACAAATAATATTTTTCTACTCAAAACACCAACTGATCTCAGAGGAGACGTTTTCGCCCGACTTCTGGCCAATTGCCAAAACCCACGGCACCCTAATTATCATACTTTTTAATTGTGTTTTCATACAGCCATAGTTAATTTTTTTCATTTATTGTTCTGATGCTTAGGGATTTGCGGTTTTGGTGTCTCTGTATATGTGAGGCAGAAAGCGTAAAGGGACCTCTTGTCGGCAAAGTTGATTTCGAGAAAAAGCCAAAAAACCGGAAGAAGGTTTCTCTCGATTATCGATTCTTGGACCCTTTAGAACCGAATAGTATTGGGCACAATTTTAGGCGAATTTAGCCGTTGGAATCATTCCTTAAGTCTGAAAAATAACGAGAGGGTAGCATTTGAAAGTTTAAGGTCGTTTTTCGCGAAATCCACTTATTCTATTATTTACTGGCGATGAGTCATTTTTTGAGCTACAAGGATGATGATGGTCTTAAAATCTTCATAAATCTGTACAGATTGAGGAAAAAAATAATAACTCCATTTCGAAAAACGCCGACAAGAGGTCCCATTTCGCTTTCCGCCTCACATATGTAGTTTGTAGTTCATGCTATTTCCATATTTCACTCCTCATAATTGAATTTCACTCCTCCTAAAAAAGTCAAGGAGTATTTTTACTCTTCCAAAATTAAAAAATCCTAGGAATAGCACTGCTCACAGATTGCCTGACACAATCATTTCTTAAGGTCTCATAGAAACTTATTCGGGGAGTTGCGATAGACAAAATAACAAAAACGATGATTACATACAAAATATGCATTGTAAAGTAGTTTTCACAGCATTAATACTATCCGAAAGGTAAAACTTGTTTTACAGAAACGATTTGCGATTGAAGAACTTCGGAAAAAAAACATTTTTAAGTTAGATTTTCCTCATACAATCTATATTCAAGGAAAAACCTGTTTTACAGGAACTCACTCACGTAAACGTGAAGCAGAAAAACAAACAGCTGGCTTTACAAAACAAGTCATGCAAAATAATACACTGTGTATTAAAAGTCCCGTGTGAAATATGGTTAGTATTTAGCAGAAAAAGACTGAAAGAAAAATAATTTACTACAAAGCGTCCTTTATCTATTTAATACCAGTAAAATATTTTAACCTTAAATTTCAGGAGGAGGGTTGCTAGCTCGTTCGCTGTCCTTCTTAGACACTGAACAAAAATTATATTTTAAAAACTTTTCTCATTGATTTTTCTTAATGAGTAATACATATAATAATTTTTTGCTTTGTTATTATTTTCCTCATCAAAATCTTTAATTTGCAATAAAATTTCGTTAAAATTTTCTGAATGTCTTGAAAATTTAAGAAAAAATAAAAAGGCAAAATTTTCTTCAGCTTAACTGATTGTTATAAATGTAAACTTTAATGAACAATGAATTTGGTAACTTGTAAAAATGAATTTTGTAATATTTACGCAGACAGTCAATATGTTATACCCCTCCACTGGGCTACATATGAACAGAATTTGTAATTTTTTAGGATGATGATATAGGACAGAAGTTCTTAATAACCGCATCTAAAATGGTTACCAAAATATCAGGAAACCTTTAAGTTTATACAGTTGACTCCGCTTAGTGTGATCACATTTGTCCAAGATCAGGATAAAAACCGTATACGATTGGATAATGATAAGCGGTTCTAGAATGAAAAGTGGGAAACAGCGTAATTAGAGTGTTTTTCTTTAAAATCCCGACTGTGTAGCCTTAATTGAAGCATTTAAAACGATATTCTAGTATGTATTTTTCAACTTAAACATTTTAAAAGAAAAATATAGAAGTGGATAATACAACACTACTACATTAGTGTCTTATTTTGTATGTTTATGTATTCAAAATTGGCCTTCCA
Source organism: Tetragnatha montana (assembly GCA_963680715.1). Lineage (NCBI taxonomy): Eukaryota > Metazoa > Arthropoda > Arachnida > Araneae > Tetragnathidae > Tetragnatha > Tetragnatha montana. The sequence continues at coordinate 15,341,661 of OY796676.1, read as the reverse complement.
ACAGGAAAAAAAGCAGTTTTTTAGGGATTTCACTAGATTTTGATAACATTAAACGTTGTACTGATCACATAAAAAGATACATTTTGAGTTAATTTAAATAGGAGTGATCGGAACCAGTCAATTTCGGTAATATTATCCGATTATTATCCGATTGATATCTAAATCAAACGGCTTTCGTTTCAATAACTCATAAAAATATGGAGAAATAACCAAAAATGTACTTTTGTTCAAATGTGCCTTTCTCTCCCCGGACTGTATTTACGCAGTGTTTCAGACATTCATACTGCCTGTTCGGAGGGAAGGATCAATGCTTTTTGTATAGGTTTCTAAATAGTTTTTATACCATCAATCTACACCTCCAGATTCAGATTCTTTAACCTTTGTAAAAAAGGATCTAGTGGAATAGAGAGCCACACTCTTTCCTTCTGTCTTGTCCTCATAATTTTGTTCCCATCTCTTGAAAGCTTCTTCATTAATGACATTATCATTATACAAAATATTGAATATTTGATTCAGAAGGTCTGAAAAAAGAGAAAAAATACCCTGACATTTTACCCTTTCCATACAAATTTTAATGGTTAAAATGTATTAAAGTTTATTTGCTTGCCAGTGATGAATTTTAAGAAATATAAAACAAAACCAATAATATTTATGGTTGTGAATTGTGATTTAAGTATAAAAAAATTTAACGTTGTCACTCACTCATCAAACCAATCATTTTTACTTTTCATTGTTGAATATAAAGATACCTTGTTCTAAGTTATGAACTTACCAGTTGGATGTCTTAGTTTGTTCATAAGAATCTGAAGTGCTTGCAAAGCTTGCATTTCTAACTTGTGACAGTCAATGTAACGATTCAATAGCTTTGACCTCTTTTTCAATCTGGGTCCATCAAGAACAAAGGATTCATCAGTGCCTGAAACAAAAACTGACTGCTTAAACTATTCAAAATGCTCTTAAAATTGAATTTTTACATCGAAAAATAGAAATTACTTGCTATCGCATCTTCATGTACAGCCGTCACCAAAACACGAATGAAATCGTTTTCAGAAGTGTCAGCAACAGCCACCTAAAATAAATAAGATATAAACATCATCTATCAGTAGTGTACCTAGTGTGTATACTCTAAAGATCTAAAGGTAAATCGCATAAACTTTCATTTGTACTTACATCAATCCAATCAAATATATTTTCATTTTCATCTGATTTTTTAAGTAATTCCAACATCTTTTTCCTTAGTTCATTATTAAGCATCTAAAAGTAAAAGCAGGATGTAACATGCTATCTGATGAACAACTACTAAAATGTTTATTATAAGAGAAATGGACTAACAATGTTGATGGTCTCATCTTTATCACCTTTCAAAAACTCACTCCAATCCAGCTCCAATGGCTTCAATATTTCTCCTAATTCTATTTTACTCTAAATTTTTAAAAGAAAAAGTGGTAAGTGCTCATTCTACATAATTAATATTAATCTAGTAAATATAAATAGCAGTTTGTTACTTTTGAATTCCTAGCACATTGAAGGATGCAAGAACCCACAAATCCACCTGTAGATTCTTTTCCTTCCTTCAGCAACGGTTTTAAAACCTCTTTTAATTTCTGAAGAGAAGACGCTTCACCATCGTTAACGAAAGGCACTAATATTTCATCCATATTCTTACTGATTTTCAAAATATCCGATAAGCACTCATCCAGGAATCGTAAAATTTCTTCGAATCTAAAAAAATTTAAAGAAATTCACAACCATAGCAACTATTCCTTGTTTTTGAAGGCTTTACACTTTACAGCAAAGAGTATTTTGAAAAGTTATCATAATTATTATTATTGATAAACAGAGTAGCTGGATTAAAGTAAAGCCATAGTGACCACATGTTTACCAAAAAAAAATTCGATAATGAATCAAAACGGAATGGTCTCCGGTTTTTCTTTTTCAACTTAGTGATTATCTTTAGAAAATTTTAAGTCTAAATATTTTATTTTACATAACTAAATTACATAAATATCTATAATTTCGTTACTATTTAATTAAGAAATAATTTTTATAGAGTTTTAAAATTTCTTGAATCGTTTCTTTATTGATGCTTATCCCATACTCATTGATACTACTCATCATACTATTCAGAGTAGCCAGCTAACTTTTTTCCAGCTATATCCTTTCTAATTCTAGTGTTTTGTAAATGTTACGATTATCTTATAAAGCATAGTTACTTATGAAATCATACAACCATGGAAGTAAGTGCATGCTTTTAATTATGTATTATAATGCCGAGGTCATACACATTTTTCTATACCTATAAGTGACTTTAAAAACTTATTATTATTTATAGTATACTCTAGGAGCTTAAACAGAATTTAATAGTAGATAACTTTTAAAATAAATAAAAAAATTATTATTATTATTGCAATATGAACATTGAGAAATAATGACTATGTTTGAGTAAAATTTAATTTTCTATTATTATGATCTAATTTTTTTGCTTTGAATAGGAAGTTCTTCTACCCTATCAAACACAAAAAACATTGATTTTACTTTTTAGTTTTGATTATTTTTTACAAAAATATTTTTTTTACTCTTTCAACAAAGTGCAATTTTGAAGAGAAAACTATTTCAGGAAGATACTCTTCGAAGTTATTAACTGCTCCTTAAGTTATCAAACATTCAGTTACTTAATCTTTTTTTTTACCAAATGTCCAACTTCCAAAAAGTATCTTTATAGAAAACATTGAAAGAACAAACCCCATCTTATACTGGTAGAATGATATAATATTTTTCTCCAATAATGAACTCAAAAACTCCCCCAGCATACTCCTTGACTGACTAGATCCTGCTAGAACGTGCTGAATCGCAGAATTAATGAATAAAGGCAATAAAGGTTTTTTTTTTGGCAACAGCTGGTTAACTCGGCTGCGTACCTTTTTTTCGCTGCTCTTGATATTTACAAATTTTTCTTTATTTACTAAATTGATTGCTCTATTTTGGCTTGCTAAGCTTAAATTAATGTTATATTAGTCATTAGTACACTATTTAGCTTCAAATATCAATAAAATGTCGTCGTGTAGAAACTGCAAGGTATGCAACAAGGATTTGGCTGCTAAGGAAGACATCTTGATTTGCTCCGGTGTATGTGGTGCTGGATTTCACGCGATTTGTGCAGGTTTTACCTCTCCACAATTCAATAAACTTTCTAAGACTAACAAGGCAAAATGGATATGCATGGCCTGTACTCAATCTACTAGCACAACGTCAACGAGCTCACCCAGCCCTGTCGCTACAACTATTCTAAACAAAATCCAGGAGCAAACAGATGATCTTAAGAACCTCATGAATCGTAAGTTTGATGAAATCACTTCTTCAATAGAATTCAACAGTCAAGTTATTGGAGATTTAAAATTGAAAATTGAGGCACTTCAGAATGACAACAACGATCTGCGAGGTAAACAAGACCAGCTAAGTTCTGTGAATCGTGAGTTGCAAGGAGAGATCCACAATCTAAAGAACGAAATCGTCGATCTAAAACAGTACACCCGCCGTTGCAACATGGAGATTTCTGATCTTCCTGAGGCTGATAACGAAAATATTTTGGATGTCATCACTAAGATACAGGATATCACTAAAGTCAATCTTGTTGAAAACATTAATGTAGTGCATCGGGTTCCAAGATTTAACAAAGAGAAACCTAAACCTATCATCTGCCAATTCAAATCGAAAGCAATTCGAGATGATCTTTTAAAAAAACTCCGTGCTTCTAACCTATCTGCTCTTTCAGTGAATCCAAGATTTTCCGACTCACCTGTGTATTTCTCAGAACATCTAGCACCCGAATTGAAGCAACTATTTTTTCAGGCACGTAATTTTAAGCGTGAGAATCAATATAAATACTGCTGGACTCGAGATGGAAAGATTTTTATCCGTAAAAATGAGGCCTCCAAAATATTTCGTATAAAATGTATAGAAGACATTAATGCTATTTCCGATTAATAATTTTGATGTGCCAGTTCCAGAATGTCGTTCTATAATTGATTTGGAGGACTTTTTCAAGTTTTTTCTTTCCTCAAGTAATTTAGATTTTAATATAATACATATAAACATTAGAAGCCTACGTGCTAATTTTGATTCGTTTTTGTCTTTGATTTCCAATTGTATTCAAAATATATCAGTTGTTATTTTATCCGAAACTTGGATTTATAATAGTGAATCTTGTTTCTATTCTTTAGATGGTTTTGATTCTTTCTTTTGCTGTAGAGAGGATAATCGTTCTGGTGGCGTTGCTGTATTTACTAGAAGTAACTTAAATTTCACCAAACTGGTTACATCGTTTACCTCTGCTGAAACTATTTTATTACATTCAAAGTCATATAACATAACTCTATTTTCGATTTATCGCAACCATGACTTCAATATTGATTTTTTTAATAGTGAACTGAGAAATACAATTTCTACTCTAATTCAACCTAATATAATTTTAATAGGGGATATTAATATTGATATTTTAAATAATGAAAGTAATACAAATGAATATTTGAATATTTTATCTCAATTTGGATTTTTCAGTTACGTTAATAACCCCACCAGATCGGGTTTACACTCATCTACTTGCATAGATCATATTTTTGTTAAAACAAGTTCTCTTAGAGTAATGGCTGGTATTTTTCAATCTGATCTAACTGATCATTATCCTACTATTTGTAAGTTACGGTTTCCTGTAGCACCAAATCCCCTTAGTTTACCTGAATACTCTTTATCTTTAAATTACTCTCAGTTTTATGAATATTTAGCTTCTTACAAATTTAACTTTAATTTTGATTTTGGTCTTGATCAGCAATACCAAAGATTAACTTTTGAAATCAATAATATCAAAAATAACTGTAAGTTCCGTAAACCTTTACGTAAGAAATGCAAACAAATTTGGATAACTACGGAAATTCTGGTGCTGATAGGAAGAAAGGAAACACTTTTTAAAAAATGTAAAAAATATCCTTTTGATCTCATGTTTAAAACGGCTTATAAAACTACAGTCTCCGAACTAAAGCGTGTAATTAAGTATACTAAAAATCAATTCTATAAAAATAAATTTGATTCTTGCATTTCAAGTAAACAAAAATGGAATTTAATAAATAGCATATCTAACAATGATGGTAAAAAGATTAGGACACTCCCTGAGACGTTAAATGACTTTGATTTAGCATCTGAATTTAATATCTTGTTTATCAATACAAATCAAAGCTCCTTAAATATTGAAAGAGCGAGGTACCAACGATATTTAATGCCTTGTACTTCGTCTTTTGTATTGTACGAAATCACTAGTTCTGATGTTTTCGACTCTTTAAATTCTTTCTCTAATTTAAATTCTGTTGATTATGATGGTATAAGTTTGAGATACTTAAAGCTAATTGCAAATATTAATATTGATTTTTTGACTAAATTTATAAATTCTGCTTTTATGACATGTGAATTCCCTGACTCTTTGAAGCGAGCTACGGTAACTCCTATTTTTAAATCTGGTTGCAAAAATTCTCTTTCAAATTATCGCCCTATATCCATTTTGCCCTCCTTTGCTAAGTTGATTGAAAAGATTATATCTAAGCGCATCTATAAGTTTTTAAATTATACTAATTTCTTTGCCAATAACCAATACGGCTTTCTTGAAGGTCGCTCTACTGAAATGGCTCTTCTTGAATTTTCCAAGTTTATATTAAAAAGTATAGATGATAGTAGACTTACAGTAGCAATTTTTTTAGATCTAAAAAAAGCTTTTGACAACGTAAATCATTCTATATTAATAGATAAACTACATAATGCTGGATTTAGAGGAGACTCTCTTAAATGGTTCATTTCATATTTGACAGGTAGAACGCAAAGGGTAAAGATAGTAAATAGTTTCAGTGATTTTTGTCTAACAAGTCGGGGTGTACCACAGGGGTCTATTTTAGGTCCCATGTTTTTTCTGATTTATATTAATGATTTTTGTAAATTAAACATAAATGGAAAAATTTTAACATACGCTGATGACACAGTTTTATTGTATTCCTCCACTAGCAAAAATGACTTACTAAACCAAATAGAAGTTGATTTAATTGAAATAGGAACTTGGTTAGAAGCTAATGATTTAACATTAAATTTAAATAAAACAAAATACATCCATTTCAGTCTAAGACCTTCAAATTTAAACCTAAACATCAAATTTCATTCTTTGCCTTGTAATGGAAATACAAGTAATTGTTCATGTTATACTCTTCAGCCTGTACAAAGCATCAAATATTTAGGACTATATATAGATTCAAACTTGAAATGGAAAACTCATATCAAAGAGTTGGGGAAGCGATTGCGTTTTGTTCTTTTCAAGTTTTACCATCTCAAAAATAAGGTTAGTTCAAATTTTTTAAAATCCTTATATTATGCTTGGTTTTATTCATTAATCAATTATGGTATTATTATTTGGGGCGGTGAGTATATATCCAATCTTCAACCGTTAATATCTATACAAAATAAATGCTTCAAAATTTTTAGGCCCCAATCTAGCCCCCTTAGATTTAGATCCCTTAAGTTGCTACCATTTCGACATAACGCTTACTTTCGTATTTTACTTTATATTTACCGGAATAAATCCCAATTTAAAGTGAAAAGTATACAATATAATACTCGATCCACAGACACTTTTGAAATTCCAAGTTTCTCCAAGGACATATTTTGTAGACATTTTTATTACCTTGCCCCTAAACTGTTCAATAGTCTACCTGTACACTTAATTAGTATTAGTAAATATTCAACATTTAAAAGATTATTATTTGAATTTCTATTAAACATTGACGACGTTGATATATATTTTTCACTTTGAAGCATTTTACTTAATAATGTTATCCAGCTTTTTTGCCATTTTTTAAGTGTTTCTATATAGTGTCTATTATTTTTTTTTCTTTATTTAAGTTATGAATATATTTCTCTTATGCCTGTACGGGAAGAGCATTTCCCCTTGGCATATCACATGTTTCTTCTATTACTTGTATTTCTTTTGTAAATAAAATTTGTTTGTTTGTTAAAGGTACGTTTCTCGGAGAAACCATTTCTTTCACGCTCTTCATGGCATCCTAAAAATGATACAAATTTTTAACTTTAATACACAAATTAACTACATATTATTAATTTATATTTAGACTTATATGATTCTTACCAATGCTAGGTTTGTTAAAATATATTAATTTTTTCCCCATATATACTTATATTAAATAGGATGCATTTTTGAAACGCCCTGTTACATTCCTTTATATTCTTTGAAGTTCTTACAAAAAAAACTAATGAAAATCAGCTCACCTCAAAATTATTAGTTTTTAATAAATCATCAAGTAGAATCTTTGTTGTATTTTCTATTTCTGTCTTTTCGCTACCTTCCTCATCGACATTATGACTTTCTAACTCCATTCCTAAAAATTACAAATATTTTTATGGTTATTTATGGCGGATGCAACCTAAAAATATTATGGAGTTACCGTCATAGACATCCGAAAAATATGTAGGACATAGTATGCTGTCATTTACTATGTTCTCTTCTTAGTGCAATTATGAAAAATTACCTCTCTCTCATTAAAATTTAAAAATAATTATCTATTGCTATTAAATTTAATACTGAAATAAATTTTAATTTCAAATTGTATTTATGATGATAAAATAAATGTATTTCCTACACGTAGATACTAAAGCGTAAAAAACTTTTAAGAATGTAAAATAAAATTGTAAAACTGAATTAAAAAAAGGCTTTATATTATTATTTTAGTTATTTAATTTTAAAAAGAAGCAAAGCTAAAAATAAAATGAATATAAAATGTTTCTATGAATGGGAATGTGAAATAATTACATTCTAACAAACGCACAGTAAAAAAATTAAAAACAAGTACAATAGTTAGGGTTGATTGATTAGAGTTGAACGAGACATTTTTTTACTAATATTTACCTTGTTTAGGGATTGATGGGTGGTCAAAAGAAACTTCTGATCTAGGGAAAAATATAACTATAAAAACTTATGACTTACAAAGTTCACATTCATTCAAAGTAGAAACGACATATCAGCGTTTAAAATATTCTCCGCCCTTCATGAGGCTAATTTAGAGATATCTTAATCTGAGTAAATCTAAACCCAATTTGGTTTCATTATACAACCGGGTGCCACTTGTTTTTTTTTTTTTGTTTGTTATACTGGATAGTGGATTATAATGCCAACAATAGTGGCACCCGGTTGTATAATAGCACCCCCAATTTTTAACATACCAAAGAAATATACATATCAGTAATTATAATAATATAAGCTTTTGGGTTACATAACATACCTGTCAGTGAAGGTAGTTTTTCCATCATTAGGAAATTTAGAGCCAATATAACTCCTACTAAGGAAAGAAACTTCCAGCCCTTTGTCTTCTAGATGAACGCTTTCTACTTCATCGGGAATTTTAGGTTCAATATTGCTGCTACCAAGAAAAGAAAGTTCAAGCTCATTCTCTTCAACATGAATACTTTCCAATTCATTGGAATTCTTAGGACCAATACTGCTTCTACCCAAAAAAGAAACCTCATTCAGTTCAAGATGAATACTTTCCTCTTCATTGGGATTTGTAGGACCAATACTGCTTTTACCCAAAAAAGAAAGCCCATTCTCTTCAAGAAGAAATCTTTCCTTTTCATCGGGCTAAAATATATATTTTATTCAATTGTTTTATAGGACCAACAGTAACATAATAAATTGAATATACAATGGTATATCATACTTCAATAACTGGTGATGTATCACAAGTAAATTCTCCGGGTTTTATATCGTTCAGAGGAAAGTTCTCATTGATTTCATTAAACAAGGAGAAGAGATCTAAAATTTCACTATCCACATCAAGAACAGATGTCCTATCAACAACTGAAGAAACTCCAGAGAACAAAACAGATCTTTCTTCCTAAAAAAATTAAGTAAATCACTTTGGGTTATCACAATATTTTAAGTATCATAAAGAACTTAAGTTTGAATGCCAAATTGATGCATTTGAACCACGATAAATTATTTACAACAAAATTACAAGTTTCATCCTTCACGTTGATTTAGTATAATTTAACATCTATAAAAACAGGAAATGGACGATATCATTATCTTAGAATTGAAACACTAGTATTGAGTATTACTTAGTATTTGAGGAAAAATGTAACCGAATGACTTTTTATTGGTCCTTTTAATGCAAACCTAAAAAAAATGATATTCCATTCTATATTTTTGATAAAACTTATAATAGATATAATTACAAGTTCTATTAAAATTATTGACATTTCACAAAATTACAGACATTTTCCTTTATATTGAAATTCTTCTTCCTTTTTCTCTATCTCAACCTGGTGGGGTATTAAAGTAAAAACGTTAAGCCTCTCTTTTGAAAATGCGAATATTTTTTTTCATTTAAGGGACCTAATTCATATTGTTTCTGTTTTAGGGTAGGGAAATTTAATTTTAATATAGTTTACTTGTTTTATCGACTCGCTCTCAAAGAAGAAATAATTCCCATAAGAGATTTCAGTTTTATCAAAATAAGGAAAGGATGAAGGGTTTTAAAGGAAAGGATGAACTTTGCACGAAAAGGAAAACAAAAGCATGTAAATATTCTTTCTCGTTTAGTATGGATGAGAATGAAAATAAATTTTAAGAAGCAATAAATACCAAGTTCTGATGTTTTATTTCTTTATTCTTCTTAGACTTCAATTTATTTCCAGAGTCATTGCGTTTTTCAGGTAGTGTGAGAGGATTTTTCATAGAAATATCTTTTTTAGCTTTTTCTCCTTTACGTGTTGAACATGGAGAAGTATCAAGACGAGGCTGAAAATATGAAAAGGGCTGTAATATTTATTGCATGGATACTAAAAAACTATCAGAAATATTAATTAGTAACTGACTTTTAAGCATCGATGTAACTATGGTTTTTACGAGGTTCCTATAGTCCATGCGAATTTTACAATTCAACCTTTATATATTTTTTAGTACTTTTTGAATCAAAATTTTAAACTAATTTTAGTCAATAAAACAAGTTGAATAAATACTGCTTACCTTACTCTTTATAATATCAAGATTTGGTAAGTTCTTTGGTTTACAAAGGGACAAAGGTACAAATTTCAATTGAAGAAGAAAATCTTTTCCATACCGCTTTTTACCCTCAGGATTCAGAGGGCTCCATTGATCTGTTAAAAATTTACCATGATTTACTTTTTTTACCATGATGACTTTTTTTTTGAGTTTATGGGTAAATGACTCAGTTTGATTGGTGCAAGTGGTGTGATACACACAGGAGTGTAACGTTCAAGAGAAGCATACAAGTCGTATAGAAAGACATAACTTCTTAAAATACTTTTTTTAAAAAAAGGTAGATTCAGAAAATTAAAATGCCTTCATACATCTGAAAATGCACATATTATAGAGGGTACCACATTGTGGGGATATACCTAGCTCCGAGAAAATGCCTTTAAAAGTTTAGTTCATCTAAAGATATGAGAAATGAACAACATGTTACTTTTTTTAACTAACTTGTTTTTAATAGGGATCAAGGTCCTGGTTTAAAGTAATTTAAGAATAAAAATTATTTTATTTGGGGGAAACCGGCAAACAACGAGCTTATAGTGGCATGGTGATAATGATTCCACTTTCATGCATATGTTACGGTCAAAGTGATTAATCGGACATTATTAATAATGCCCGATGAGGAAGCGGGCAATGTGATAAATTCAATGGCATTTATGAATGAAATTTTTCACTTTGCCCGCCTCTACTCCGGGCATTATTAATAATGTACGATTAACACATATACAAGATAAATATTAGAAGAAAAAAAGTTAAAAAAAAGTATATAAACTTACTTTCTTCGTAGTTATATTTTAGAGCTACTTTTGGCCTAATTTGAAGATAATTACTTTTTCTGACAACAGTACTTTCCTTAAAATCCTCCTGATGAAAAAGAAATCTGTTAACATCATGCATTTCTAAATATTTTCATGCGTTTTCAAACTAATGAGAGTCTTCAATTTTGTTTTTGAACTTCTCCAGGGATTACTTCCTGGTGGAAATCGAAGCAATGATCTGAACGGACATCATAACGGTGCTCAATTTTCAGTGTTTTTATGCAAACAGATTGAGATGGACACTGTTCAACAATGAAAAAATTTCTTTGATGAAACTAGTAGTCATTTCTTATAGATTTTGGGTCACTGAATACGAAAATCACCATCAAAATTCTCATTTGGCTCAGGATTTTCGGGGAACGGCCCCTCCCCTTTTTTACGTTTTTTGATGACTTAATGACTTTGAATTCGATTTTCAGGGTCAGAAAGCATTATACTTAAGTCTTTAAATTACTCCCAAAGAGACAAGAAAGGTTGAAGTTATACAATTTAGGCATTTCCTGATGAGGGTTTACCCAATTCATCTCAGAATCACAGTTTTGGCGAGGTGGTATTCAGATAGGGAATTTAAAACATATTTTTTCACATCCTTTACCTGATGAAAGACATCAATATCCCAGTATTTTTAATAGTAAGTTCTTCAGTTTAATAAGATACCGACTACTTATCAATGAAAAAAATTACCTTATGATAAGTATTCATCTCTCCATTTTCTTTTCTTAATGGACATTTTTTCTTTTTCTTCTTCTCTTTGTTTTTCTTACCTGAATTTTTTAAGGATAATGAGCTCAAAATTATTGCATTACAGCTGTAATAGAAATTGTCATTCAATTATGACTCACCCAAGTTAGTTGCCAACAGTTGGGATAAGTCCACATGAACAGTTGCAGTGAATTGTTTTTTCTCATCATCTACACCAGCTTCTCTCGTTGGAATATCCATATCAGTATCCGTAATGTTTTGAGAGACAGCAGTGAAGTCTCCATTTTTCATGGTTCCCTTCGTTTCCTTTCCATTTGAACATAAAACGGCCTTTTGAGGACACATTTTTTTCTCCTCATTATCAGACAACTTTATAGACTCAGTTTTAGTAACAAAAGAAGCAGCTTCTTGATAATTCACCTGGATACGGCTATTTTGGTCCTTTTCCTGCAAAATGCAAAAAGGATTAGCCCTTTATTAATAATCACATATTAACATTGCGGAAATATTCGAATAATTCAGATATTAAATACGTTTCTTTTGATGTTTTAAATTGAATGTTTTTTTACAGTTTAGCCTTTAGCCTTTTTCTTTTTTCCTTTTCTTTTCCACCGTATGTTTCTATCACTTCTTTTAATGTAACGACATGTTTTAATAGATATTTTAGTACAAAAAGAAAGAAAACCTTTGAGACTGTTCTTCAAATTCCTTCATTCATTATTGAAAATTACCTGCTCTTTTTCTTCCACTGAAAGTGTATTAGTTTCGTTAGTACTGTAACCGGATAAGTCATTATCAGCACTAGGATCAATTGACTCTTTGTGGATTCTTGTCGGAGGAGGAATCGTAATGTAAGATGACATATTCTGGAAAACCCCTAAAAAGTCCACAACAAGTTAAATAGCACACACAAATCTCAGCTATTCGTAACTTTTTAAGACTATTTTACCCACTGTAAAAACATTAATTAGGATAAAAGCAGTTTTGCTTACCATTCGTACTTGATATATTGTAGTTGTAGCCACTCGAATTATTGGCAAACGCTGGATGTAAGTAATATTGAAAATATTGTCTCTGATGATACTGAAATAGGTTAATTATAATCATGGAAACCCTTAGGCTTTAAAAAAGTATATATAGAAAATGGTTCATTGATAAATACATACACAAATAATTTTCTTTAATGTTCATTTGAAGTAAAAAAATAAATAAATGGAGAAGTATTCAATGATGTGATCTTGTATGTTGGGGGGTATATTTGTTTGTAGATATTTTTCTTTTGTAATTTTGTTATTTACTTTTAACAAAGATATCTTTTAATTTCTTGTCTAACATTCATAAATTATTTTCCCTAAAATAATCTGAGATTGTACCATAAGAAGTGAAAAAATATTTTCAAATATATTTTATGCACAGATAGTATAACGAATGTTTATACTTATAGTGCTGTCTTTTAAAAACAACCCACTCCAAATTGTACCCTAAAAACAACCCATTGAGAGTTTTTAATTAAATAATTAAAATAATTTTACCATCTAATATACCCTGTCTTTCCATGCCCTTTAGAGTGTTAGGGGTGTAAAAACTGGTCAAAGAACGGTTTATTTACTTATTTTTAAAACAAGCTGAGAAAATGTAGATTTTTGGCAAAAAATGTGCTTCAGATGTACAGATTTTGATGTTGTAAAAATGTATGTTATAAAGACTTAAAAGAAATTTTCACGCGTTTTTATATTAGCCCATTACTATGAGAATAAAATATTAAAATTTTGGCTCTGCCCGCCAATTAGAGTCCTTACTGTAGTCTTTGAAACCAGAGGTAAAAAAAACCCAATGGGAGCTAAAAACAACCCATTGTTTCCTTTTCTATAAATCGCAAAATAAATAAAAATTTATGAAAAATATTTCATATTTCCCATGATATGCAACTAATTATGCAAATATAATGCTTGTTTCAGTGATTCTCATATTTTTTTTACTATTTTTAATAAAAACTCACTGATACCAAAAAACACCCATTTTCCATTCAAAGATAGCACTTTACTAGAATTTCACTTGAAAATGAGTTATGGAGAGTTAATAACTGGTGTTAAAATAAAATATAAGTGCCAATTATCCTGTTTTAGCTTTTTTTAAATAAAAACTGTAAAGTTTTTGCATTTAAAAAGTCATTTTTAAAACCCGAACATAAAAATACAACAGTAAAATAGCTATTACTGTTGTGTTTTGAAGACGAACTCTTGAGGAGAAAATCATATCATAATTTTAATTTTAGAAATAATTATTAATAAATTTGGTTTTAACTTTTTTAATTATTCCCTTTTCTATAAAAAAAACCCTTTTAACCATATTTTTGTCTTAATTTTTGAGTATTTTCAAGCATGGGTTTTTTTTAGGGTACATGGGTTTTTTTTAGGAAACAGTGGGTTTTTTTCAAATTCTTACTTAATTGGCTGCCAATTTGTAATGGATAGTTGGAATTAAAAATGCTTAGCACTAAAATGTTAGGGAGGATGGGCCGCTAGTACAGTTTTTTGTTCGATTTAATTATCCTTTTTATTAAGCTTTTAATGAAGATAATATAGTGGGTTGTTTTTAAAGGACAGCACTATATATGCTTTTCGTTTAAAAGATTCGTTTATATGTATTTTGTTTAAATTTAGAGCTTGGCATAGAGACATTTTAACTATCAGCCTCATTTTAGCATTTATCATTAAAAAAAAATTGTGTTATGAGAATATTCGCTTTCATAGAGTTTGCCCATGAATAATATCCCAGGAAATAGAAGCCCTAAGAACTTGCATGCTTAAATAGAAAAAAGCTTCGTTTCAGTTTATGATTCACTTAAAACAAATTAATTAGTTACCACCTGAGGGAACTGGTTCATCATGAGGGGTGGTGGCATTGTGTTATATAAACCAGGATAAAACTGAGCAGGAGGCACCATTTGAACTGGACCAGCATGCTGGCTGTATTGGGGTGTCGGTTGCTGATTAGCTTGGTTTACTACAATTACCAATGGCTGTCCCGAGGCCGGCAGAGTAACTTGTTGAACACTTGATCTCTGGTAAGGGTTCTAAAATTAAAAAGGTGATAATAGATTAGTAAGGCATTGGTAAAATGCGTGATGTTTATAAAATAAGTTATTTGAACCTACTAATTCTACTTCGAATGACACTACAAGGCTGAAGAAAAGTAAGGATTGCATTAAAAGATGTAAGGATAAGAGTAGTAAGGATTGCATATTAAAGATGTGGGATTTCGTAAGCTCGGTATCAGTACAGTTATTGCAATTTCAATTGATTTTTGTACTACTAGTTGATTAAGAACTCGAACAGTAGGCACAGACGAGACCTGAGAGCAATGAAACTAAACTCTAATGGTACAAAACCTATAGCAATTGTACCTTGTTCGTCACCAAATTGACGTCATCCCTCATCTTTAATTGCCATGCAATCCTTATTTATCTTCATAGAATTTAGTGTCCTTAGACTCAGAAGTAGACCTCTACCATGGCGATATCGTATAATTAGCAGGAATTGTCATCTTTTCAGCAATGTTGCCCATGACACAATTAAGACTCCTGGAAACGTCATCATAATTTGAACCATTATAGTTTGAAGTTTGATAAAACTCAGTTTGTAAGTAGTATGGGTCATAGGTAAAAGAAATTAGCAAATAATAAAAAAAAAAAAACGTTCAAGTTTTGTATACCAGAAAGAGCTTTTTAGTTTTGTGTTTAAATATTTTTCTTCTAAGGGAGGGAAAAGACTGAGTTAGACTGTGTAGTGTTTTCTAACTTTCTTTTCTGTGTTATTTCTCGTTGATGAAAGGCAAGTATTTTTGGCACTCCATTTCCAAAACTTTTCCAAAAGCATCCGGAGTTAGTCAGGAAATTACAAGATGTATAAATGCATTGTGTGCTAACCGGGAGTAGAAATTAGGGGCATCTTTTTTTTTTATAAAAATTCAGCAATTATTTGAAATTGATGTAAGCGTACGAGGTATTTAAAATCCCAAAATAATGATCATACATTGATTGAAGGTCCTAAATATAGTTGCTGGCTCAGGGGCACAACAGCTGCCGGTTGCTGGGAAGGGATCGTCTGGGGCTGAAGGGGAGAAGTCATTTCTCCAGGAAGCATTGCTGGCACAACAGTAGCCACAGGTTGAGCTTTCATGCTTTGGCTCGAGTTACTGGAAACTGACTGCATCGGTAGTTGCTATAGTTCAAATAAATTTATTTCAAATTATTTACTTTAAAATGTACATTTGATTAGTTATGTCCGGGGTTCCTTAAATAGGAGAGATGCTAGAGACCTAGAAGAGATGCTTCGTCAGTGGATAGAGATATAAATGTTTGTGGATAGAGATATAAATATTTTTTGCAAGTGGATAGAGATAATTTCTTTTTTTTGCTACCCTACAAGATTATTTATCCCCCTTACCTCCTTATTTTGACATTATATAGAGGCTTGGTAAGGCCTCATCTCGAATATGCTTTTCAGTTCTGGTCGCCATACTTAAAAAAATATATAGTTGAAAGTTATATAGTTATAGATATAGATAGATATAGTTATATTAGTTGAAAGGGTTCAGCATATAAAGCTACTAAATTGGTCAAGGGTATATCTAGTTTTAGTTACGAGGAAAGTTAAGTTAAAGAAGTTAAATATGTTCACTTTAGAGAAAAGAAGGGCTAGAGGGAATTTGATTCAACTTTTTAAAATGTTAAAACAAGGGGACACAGAGGGACTAGATTTCTGTACGGGTAATAGAACGAGGGGACACAGTTTAAAATTAAATAAGGAAAGTTTTAATCGGGATTGTAGGAAGCATTATTTTTTTAATAGAGTAGTGGATAAATGGAATATTCACCTGAATTGATAGTTAACTCAAGTGGGTCGGACGAATTTAAAAGAAAAGTAGACGAATACTGGAAATCGGTTGGGTTGAATTGAATAGACTGGACCAACCTTGCTGGGCTTTTAGCCTGTAGTTGATCGACTATATTTGTATTTGTATTTGTATTTGTATAAGAAATATTGGGAAAAAACACATTTTGGGTAGCAAATGCCTTTAAAAATGCATTAGTATTTCATATATAACTTTAGCTTTGGTCTCTTGATACCAAAGAATCTTGCCAAGAGTTAGCACCTGAAAAGTGTCCTATTTTCCTTTATGAGATGAGTTAAGGATTTTAATTTTAGTTTTAAATTCCAAAAGCTGGGGGAAGGTTTCATTTATCCTTTTTTAAGTAAATTTTGCTGTAAGAAAATAATCATCCTTAAAAAATAAGCGGGCAGAACTGTATATTAGAAAAATAAGTTTCTTTCAAAGTTGTTATAGGGTCACTTGGGGTAAGTGGGACCCCTTTTTGGAACAGTACATTTTTGAAGCTTCATAAAAATTTTTTGAAGAGGTTCAATTTGAACTTAATGACATATTTTATTTAAGACACTATTAATAAACAAAAATTTATAATTAGGTTCTAAAATAATGTTCTACATTTTTCTTAACTGGTCTTTTTGTAAAAAATGAGACGGGTGTCCCACTTACCCCTTCCTATGGGGTAAGTGGGACACCCCCTCTTTATTTTGATTGAAAGCAAGCAAAACTTAAGAGGGAGTAAGTGGGTCTTACTTGATAAAGTATAGAAGTTTTAGGTACAAAGTATTTTATTGCAACTTAATCCATGTACGAGATATCTACTCACATTTAAATTAATAGGGTTGGTTGGGGTAAGTGGGACCCCTTTTTGGAACACTACAATTACAGAATGTTTTCTTCAGGTTCAAATGGTTCGGGAGACTTATAAAGAAACCCTCGAAACTATTCCCCCACCCCACTGTGTGTTTTAATTAATTTCTCGGCAACGTGAATAAAAAAAACCCAACTTAATAGTTTACTTTTCTTACCACAGCTTGTATTAAAACGCAAAATTAATATAAAATTTCAATAAATTACTTATAAATGTTTCAATAAACATTAAAATGGTGAGTCTAGGGTGTCCCACTTACCCATTAATGAGGGGACCCACTTACCCCTACTATGCTTAAATTACGGGGTAAGTGGGACCCCCCCTTTTAAAAATTTTTAAATAAGAGATTTTGTGAAAATTCAAATTGCAGTATGTATTTTAAGTCAAACCTGGAACAACAGTTGAAAAAACATTAAAATATAGTGAAAACTTTCCTGGAAACACTTCTTGGAAAAATGCATCTTGAACTCTCAAAAAAAAAAGAATTATGGAAATTTTTTTACAATAGTTCTATAATCTTAAAAAGAAATGACACAAAACTCTAATATATGCAAAACCCATCAGTGTGACAAAATGTAACATGATCAATGTGAATAAGTGTGAAATGTCCTTTACATAGTTTAGTTTGAGGGGGGTGACCCACTTACCCCAGGGACCCACTTACCCCAAGTTACCCTAACTCCGAAAAGTCTGGGACCTCCAAGTTAATGAAATAAGTTTAAGATAATGGATTTGTATTTAAAACATGCATTGGCATGAAGAATAGGTACAAAACTAAATTTACCTGACCAACAGTTTCACTATCCTCAGAACGACCTAGTCAAGGAAAAGTAAAATTTATAATATCCCAGTGAGAGAAAATGTAAAGAAATTATCACATCTTAAAAATTCATATGGAACGTATGATAAAATCCTACCTTTTTAAACTCTTATAACATAAAATTCATAAAAAATTAAAACAACTGTTACTTTTTTATATCAAAAACTTACTTTTTCTTCCATCATCAGACATTCTTTAATACTTCAGATGGAATAATTTCAAAGAATTCTAAAACCTGATTATAGATTAATTTTTCAATACAATTTAAGCATATCGTTATCATTAGCTGATGTTGTTTTCTATTGCGTTTGTAATACTTTTCGAATAAGAACCGTTCCCTTTTAATATCAATATTTTTTATTAGAGATAATATTTATCAGTTCTTCCTTTTCGGTTAAATCACTTTTTGGTATCGGTTTCGGTAGACTATAGAGCATTTTCAATCACATTTTTCGGACCTAACAACGGCCTTAGCAACAGAAATGTTACAGTTTTTTGCCCTACAGAGGTTAACAGTTACAGAAAATGACTGGCCGTGGAATTCTTCTATTGGAGTATTTGCAATCACGTGACCCTATACTTAAAAACCGCCTTAGCAACATATACCTCGTTACCTAGCAACCGCCCTAGCAACAGTTAAAAGCCCTACAAAGGTTAACAGTTAAAAGAAATTAGCTAGTCGTGACGTCACCTGAAAACACTCTATCCGTTTATTTTCCCAAAATCGATTTCATGTATCGAACAAATCAATTGATTTTATCAAATATTTATCACATTTTGTAGAAACTTGATATCAATAAACAGCAAACCCTATTAACTATTAACATAAACTTCCATTTTAACATTTTAAAGTATTTAACTTCTGGAGTATACCCCCTCTGTCATAATTTCAAACACAAAAATCCTGCACATTTGAACAGGAAAATCACATCCAAATTTTTATTTTCGAGTCAATAACACAGTTGTACAAATACAGGTAATAGGACAGTTGTACCTTTAATATTTCTAAGACAAAAATAAAATCACATTTACACCATTCTAAGTGCCTAACTAGGGTGAAATTTTTTATTAGCTTTATTTTGAAAATTGAATTTTTAATATAGTTTTAAATAACGTGATAAAATTTTTGTGTCCATGGGCACATAAACTTGTTGTACCTGTAGACACCATAAAAAGTAAAGTTTTAGTTGAAAAAAGTTAAAATTGAATGTATTTTATTCATGCTTTACTTTTTAAGGTACAATTCCTTGCATCAATAAATTGAAAATCGCGTTATAAAGTAAAATACTTTTAGAACAGAAATGATCATTTAAAGGTACTTGTTTGATATTTGTCTTTATTTCTTATCAAAAATACATAAATCAAATGGGATTTTTAAATCAAAATTTAAGTTTAATAGTTTCATAGTTCATGATGATGGATCTGATCTTTTCACCAATCCAAATATATATCTCGCATAACTCAAAACTCTGAATCAATTCATATGGCCGGTTTTATGGAGGTATTTCATGTTTCTTCGCACGCGTGCTCAATTAACATGGAATACCTCCATAAAACCGGCCAGTTACTAACGAACCAAAGAATTTCTACTTCGGAAAGACTTATAATATAAGAAAAATGTCATTTTTATAATTTTAAAAGCATGAATATAATTTCGTGAGCGTGCGTGCGCCAGCGCGATTCAGAAAGTCTCCCGAACCCTTCCGCGGGTGATTCGGGGGCTCTAACGCCTCAACTGCCTTTTAGTAAAAATCATTGCTGCCTATTTTCATTAAATATGGGTCTTTGGGGATGGGTTAGGACCTTTTGGAAAGGAATTGTGTAAAAAATAGCGTAAAATAACCACCATCATTTTTAATGATTTTTTCGCGTTTTTAGGGGGGGGGTAATAACCCCTTAAACCTATACATTCGCCACAAATTTTCATATTTTAGAAAGTCTAACTGCTTTTTGCTAAGGTCTGCTTTCTGACCCTGTAAATCGAGTTCAAAGTCATTAAGTCGTCGAAAAACGTAAAAAGGGGGAGGGGCTGTTCCCTGAAAATCTGAGCCCGATGGAGAAAAACGGGGGTTGGATTCGGATTCAGGGGATCATTTCACATAAGAATCTGCTTGTGTTGTGTCAGAAGCATTTTGACCCCATTTTTTTTGTCGAGCAGTGTAATTTTATACTATATTAAGGCACAGTCTCATCTAAATGCTTAAATCCTAACCCATTCTGAAATATGGATTCGCGATTAAAGATTTGTGGTATTGAATTTCGTTATCATCTGCTGATAATGCTTTCTATTGTATTTACAGAATATTTTTTATGCATATTTTTTGTAATCAGTCTTTTTAAGATAATAACGCAGACTTGCAACTACAAAAAGTGATTGGAAACCACTTGCTAATTCTTTTAATTTTTTGGGTACGCTTATTTCCGAAAAAAAAATGGGAACAATTCCCACCACGTTCAAATTTTTTACAAACTGAGAATTTTCATTTTTATAGGAAGGAGATAAGCTCTTAGATTACGTGCTCTTAGATCTTATACGTCGTTATAACATTCAAAAACTAAATTTGTTTATGAAATACCCTGCCAGACATCTAATGTCTGGAGATTCTTTTTAAATATTAAGTGGTTTTATTCTGAACGGAGATTTCTTTTTAAATATTAAGTGGTTTTAAAAGATGATTGTGCATGAAGGCTGCAAATCTGTACTTTAAAACTAGCGAATTTTTTTTCAAATTTATTTTTCAAAGTTGGATTTTTCTAAGCTGTTTTTTTTTTAAAAAAAACTATGAATTATGTAGAAAAAGATACTACCTACTGGTTTGAAAAAAAATCTTTTATAAAAGGAGGAGAGCTATCCCTTGAAAATTTGTCGTCTATGATGAGAACACCACTGGTTTAGAAAAAAGAGAAATTAATTTATAAATTTTTTCTTGGTTATTGGAGTGGAGCACAACCTTCCGAGAATTTTTGGGTTAAGGTGGCTTATTTGGATTATTTATGGTAGCAAGAGGCAATGAATAAAAAATCTCGTTTTTAATAAAACTGGTTTATTAAACAAATACAAAAAAGTTTTGTTTTCAAGTATATTTCACCTTTTTACTACAGCATCATTTACTGCACTCAAGTTTTTTAAAGTAAGCAATTCTACAGATTAAAATAATTTCTGCATCTACTATTTTACATAGCACATACACAATGTATGACGTAGGAGTGAATAGCTTTTTGCAATTGCACAGCTATCTTTTGAAGTTCACTTTAAGATTCACTGAATAAGATATCCAACACATTCAGAAATTGATGTGATATTTCTAAATTAATTGTCTATCTATATAAAATCTTATGCTTTATAGTTGTCATGCCGTTAGCTTCTTCTTCGCCACCAGATTCAGATTCTCTTAGCCAAGTAAAAAAAGATCTAGTTGAATGCACAGCTACGCCTTTTCCTTCAGTCTCATCCAAATCATTCTGCTCCCATTTCTTGAAAGCATCTTCAGTTATAACATCGTCGTCATATAAGATATTGAATATTTGGTGCAAAAGCCCTGCAATAATAGAAATACTGTGAAGAAGCATGGCGGTACAAGACAAAAAAAAACTTGCCTGTTTAATTATATTTATACATTTCAAAGCACAATTTATTGATACAAGGTCATGGAAACATATTATGTACCTGTTACGAACAATGTGATAAATCCAGGCATTCTTAATAATCCCGCGTATTTCGGGCAAATTGATAAATACTCATTGGACAAATTCCATTGAATTTATCACATTGCACGCCTCAACTTCGGGCATTATTAATAAGGCTCGATTTATTACTTTGCCCGTAACAATAGATAGGATATATCCTTTTATGTACATTATTAATACAGTAAAGGAGTAAAACCTTTCAAAAGCACTGATCATCCATTCCGAAAGAGTTCGGTAACGAGAGTTGGTCGCTCAAGAGAGACGTAATAAATTGCTTTCCCCCATTAGCTGTTGAACACTTTTTTATCACAGGACACGGAAATTTTTACTAGGCACATCAGAAGGAAATGGCGGAAATATTTTATTGGAATTAAACTTAGATAATAAAAACTTACAAGTTGGATGCCCCAATTTGTTCATTAGATATTGAATAGCATACAAGGCCTGCATTTCTAACTTCTCAGTACCACTAATGTAACGAGTCAACAGCGTTGATCTCTTTTTCAGCCTTGATGCATCTAGCTTGCAGGATTGATCAGTAACTAAAATAAAAGAGGCTCACACTAAATATACAATTGAAGTAATGAAGGTTTAATAGTTAATATATTTCAAAATTCCACATTCAGATTTAAAAAACTCAGATGAAATATGCTAACCTGTTATCACATCTTCATGCACAGCTGTTACCAAGGCACGAATGAAGTCATTTTCTAAGTCAACCACATTGGCCTGAAACATATTTAACTACAATAAATTTAAAGACCAATATGAATAATCAAATAGTTAAGTGGCAAAACATTTTCATCAACTCACATCAATCCAATCAAATATTTCTTCATTTTCCTCCGATTTCCTAAGCAAACTCAATAAATTTTTCATCATTTCTTCATAAGTCATAGGAGTAGTAGGACAGAGGGTAAACTCCAATTTCTACAAAGGTTAAGATACAATGAACAAATGTATTTAAAGTATACAATAATGGGATAGTAATAGTTAGATCTAAAAACATAACAGGGTCTTTAAAAAACTTACGTGACTTTTAATGAATTCATCCACATTTGTATCATTTGCTAAGAATTCTCTCCACTCAAGGCCCGATTGCCGCCATAATTTTCCCAACTTCATGGTACCCTAAAAAGAAAGATATAACTTCAAACTTAAATCTGAGGAAAAACAACTATATTGCTCTCTATACATATAAATTCTGTTTAAAAATCATGGTTAAATCTGATTGATATTTTAAACCTGTTCAGCATGACTCGTTTCTCATTGTTTTAATGAACCAGAGATTGAGATAATCCTTAACTCGACCAGAGCACCTTAAATCCACAACCAGTGACGTCACATGCACACCTAATTTTAAAACTCGTGTAATTTAAAGATATTTTTAAAAAATTCAGGTATTTTAATGAAATCAAATATCTTATGGATAAAAAATCCCCCATAAACTAAGTTTTAGGGGGGAAGGGTGTTTAACGATTGATTTAATTTACTGGAATACCCAATCAATAAGGAGATAAATCGAAATTGGGTGGGTTGGAGTTTTAGTGGCCAATTTGTGAAATAAGAGTAAATTAAAAAAAAATAATCATGACAGCAGTAAAAACACTTACTTTTCTATTTCCAGCACAATGAAGAATGCAACAAACTACTAATCCTCCATAGTTGGTTTTTTCTCCACTTGAATCAGTGATGCAAGGCTTCAAAATTTCCCTTAAACACTCAAATGGGCACACATTATCTTCAACTAAGGGAGCTAATATTTCACCCATGTACTCATTTATTTTGGGAATATCCAACGAAAATTCATTCAACATTCCTAAAACTTCTTGAAAACTGAAAGGAAAAAAACTTATTAATTAAAGAGAATGATTAAAATAATCTTACATAAGGAAAAATATTTATCTTCTTCCTTCATTTTAGTTAAAATTCGCATAAATTATGACTAAAATGCTTCCTATGAACACAATTTTTTCCACTTACCCCATTCTATATTGTTCAAAAGTTATAATATTTTTCTTCATTAAGGAACACAACAGTTGGCCTAGCATATGCCTAGACTGACTAGACCTTTCAAGCACTTGATTGATCGCAGAATTAATAAACATATACACAGTGTTGGGAGAAACCAGCTCCATCACACATTTTACAGCCTCCTGAAAAGGGAACAATACATACAATGTAAAACCTTAAAAATTTGTATACTAAGTTAATGTAAGTATACCCAGTGAAATTATACATGTTGTTTCAAAATTTCGTTTTATCCCCATAGTTTTTTTAACAAAGGATTTCAATAAAGTCATGGAAGTATAAGATGTACTTATAGTAAAGTGATCCTTGAGAGATGTGTACATTAACTACAGTACAGTGCTCTTTGCGTCAAAATGAAAAAGAAAAAAAATAATTAAAAACCAAAGGAGATGGATCAAAAACATCAATTTAAAAAAAATATGTACAGTATCAAAACAAACGCGCCGAGAAAAAAATTGATGAAAATATCATTCGTACTTCCAGGGTGATATTGAATACTGATATGCACTTTTGGGGGTCTAAAAAATTCACAAATTTGTCAGTTTCTTTGATTTTTAATTATAATGTATTGAAATTTAACTAATAAAACTAAAAACTGCATGATCTATAGCACCGGGAAAACTTTAGAAAGATCACTTATATTAAGGCCCAAAGAAGTGCATATTTCTGCCATTTTTATCATCTGAGAAATACTAACAATGTTTTCAATAAACTTTCCTCTGCTTTTGTTATAGTGTACAATGTATATGTTAGGGAAATGTGATAAATCCAGGAATTATTATTAATGCCCTCGTACTACGGGCAATGTGATAAATACTCATTGATAAATTCCATCACATGGCCCTCCTCTACTTAGGACATTATTAATAATGCCAGGTTTATCACTTTGCCCGTCCAGTGTTTCCCAACGTGGGGCGCAAGCCCCACCGGGGGGCAATATGAATTTCTAGGGGGCAATTTGAAAATTTTCAACCAAATTGCCCCCCCAGGTGGGGCATGGACCACCAGGTTTTGTTTACTTTTCAAGAAGGACTTTCGGAAAAAAAGGGACATGGGGGGCATGGAAAATTTAGAAAGGCTTTGGTGGGGCATGGACCGAAAAAGGTTGGGAAACACTGATATACACCTTATTCTATAAAAAACTTTTTTGTTTTTCACCTTTAATTTTTTAATTAGTATGTTAACTTTAATATTTCTCTGCCAGGAACGATGCTACCCATTTCAATGTATTATTCTCTTCAGCATGGTTACTTTATTAAAGTAAGTACTTTACTTCCATCCTTCTACGATGCGTTGTTTAAAAACTAAAGCCGTGAAATATATCTTCGAAAACCCTTCCTGTGATAACTAATTTAATTTCCCAATTATAAAAAAAACTTAAAACAATGTCTGCACTCTTATCATGGGTGGATTTATGGGGGGTTATAATAGGAAGGCACTGCCTCCCTCCACCCTAGCTTTTTGAGAAAATTTAATTTTAATGATAAATCATGTTATACATGCTTCCAGAGTCACTACGGACACCTTGTCCCCCAAGGTCCAACATGCCCTCAGGGTCCCCAACTTAAATCAGCCCATGATAATAGTGCAGATATTGTTTTAAGTTTTTTTATAATTGGGAAATTATATTAGTTATCATAGGAAGGGTTTTCGAAGATAGATTTCACGGCTTTGGTTTTTTGGTTGGATCTTTTTTATTCTCATATAGATGGGTATAAAAGTTAATGTAGGATGTCGAACAGGGGTTTCAAACTGGCGGCCCTCGGTGCTATATTTTGCGGTCCGCCACATTCTGAAAAACCAATAAAAAAAAGTTACTCACTTCGAAATCACCATTATGTAAAAATTCATCAACAAGAGGTTTTGTTTTCTTTTCCATTTCTTCTTCATCTATCTCTGATAAGTCCCCTCTCCCTTCATAAGGTTGATTGGAAAGTGGCTCCTCCGCAAGAGCAGAATATCTAACAATAAAATATTGTCATTTGACACGAAAGATGAACTGCGAATTCTTTAAAGGATTTTTGGTAAGTCTACATACCTATTAGTAAGGGCAGTTTTGACATCATCAGGAGCTTTAGTGCTTCCACTGTTGTCTCTACCCCAGCTGGAAAGGACACGCCCTCCAGGTCCTGAACGAATACTTTCCATTTCATCAGGCTTAAAGAAAATAATACAATACTATAATTATTTAGGAGGCATTTAATTTCATTTGACTGAATTTTTCCTAGATATGGGCATAAGGTTTTTTTTCTTTCAAATAATCGGATTGAGAGGAAAAAAATCTCTATAAATTCATACTTTATTTCATTAAAGAAAATGAGTCGAGGAAGTATTGGTTTTTACCTTTGGAATTCCAGCATATTGAAGGATGCAGGTAGCCACAAATCCATCATATTCCGTTTCCTTTAAATCTGAGTTTCCCATACAGGGTTTTAAAATGTCTTTCAAGCTTTGCAGAGAAGAGCTATCGTCTTTTTTAACCAACGGCATCAATATCTCCCCCATTTGCTTATTTATTTTCATAACTTCCAAAAAATACTCCTTTTGAAGTTTCAAAATTTCTTCAAACCTGAAAAAAATATTCAGTACGTACTTGTGTACATTCTACATTAAGCAACTTTAATTAACTTGTCTTTATAAAGGTGTTTTTACATTACCCATTGAAAGTATGTCAATTATGCTTTTAGAATAACTCACCGCAATCAAATTCTAAGATATACCTACTAGATTTTAGTTTTGTGACCATGATAATAATAAGAATTTTTTTAGCTATGTATTATCTTCCCGACCTAAAAGGATTTTTGGCAGTTCAGTTTAAGCACTCAACTCACTTAACTTAACGCAAGTTTAAGCGGAAACACACTAGAAAAACTTAACAGCTTTTAAATAAGTTAAACCACGATATTATTTGCACTGATATTTTATCTCTACCCTCGACAATCTTTCATTGCTCCCGGAAAAGTTTTTCCCCGCCCTTCATGAATTTCTAAAAGTAAGGTTTTAATGATAAAAAAAAACCCAACGTGCACAGTAAAAAGTAACAAAGTACAAGGTATAGTCTGTTCATTTAGAATTGGTGCCTGAAACAGGATCAAAAACGCTCAATAATGCTTCATAACGGTCATCACACAACTTCAGTGACCGATTTTTTTACAGTATTTTAACTACTTCTGTTTCGGCTGCCTTGTCATTGCAGAAGAAAATGCTTTCGATGATAATTACAATAGTAACTGCTTCTAATACATTTCGTCCCAGGCGCCAGTTCTAAATGAACAGACTATAGTGGAATAATGTTTTAAAACCTTTTGAACCGAACATTTCCCTACCTACCTACTGTCAGTGGCGGCTCGTGAGTTGATAAACTGGGGGTTCACACCCATTTTATAAAAATTAAAATTTACACAAGATCTAGAAAGAGAAGGATGTTGGACCAATACTTAAAAAATATATATCTTAGGAGAGTAGTTTTAAATGCCTAAATTCTTAACTGCATGCGCTTTCATTTTGAAAACATATGCATGTAATGGAAATAAACAAACACTTATGAATATAAAATACTCCTTTCATTTTTTATAGTACCATTGAGGGGAAAATCATAATACTTATCCATAACATAATACCTCCCGAACCCCTTTTATAATTATTAAATATTAAAAATTAGTTGACATGAAGATTATAATTTTCTTTTCAAAAAGTACTTATCTCATTTTCAAATTAGCCGAAAAAATCCAGACCACAAAAAAACCCAGCTGAGCTTCAAAAACGCAAGCCCCGGCACACAAAATCTGTGCTAGCGGGAATCCAAATTGCGAGGCCGTAAGCTTAAAATTTCCCCGGCAAGCAGTCGGGGTTTCTTCGGATTCTCGTATTTTTTACGCTCACACGTGCGAAAAAGAAAAGAAAAATAAGCTTTCGTGTTTCCGGTAGTAAATTTTTCTTATTGAGTAGACGTCGATGTGAGTAGAGGAGGGGGGGGAAGTAAAATAATTCTTGGTATAAAAAAGAAATTGAGAATATATTTCCATTGATATTTATCTATCTTCAAATTCGATTTTTGTTCCACTTTTTCTGTGGGTGTTCACGTGCTCCTGTGCTCCTATGGACGAGCCGCCACTGCCTACTGTACAAACATGATTCAATTCCACACCAATGATGATATTTTGCTCTGCCCCCCCCCCCTTCAAGAGAAACGTAACAATTTTATAGTTCCTATAAAGCAAGCATCCATACTTTTCCCCAATTATCTCTTTTTTTGTTACTATTTCAGGGTTGACCGAGATTTTTCACCTGTAAAAATACTCCATATTTTTGTCCTTAAATCGCATTCATTCAAAAGGTATTACCATAAAAATCGCTGAAGCCACTCACCCTTTTTTGTAATGGTCAAACGTAATTACATTTTTCTCAACTAAGGAGCACAGCAATTGGCCCAGCATATTCCTTGACTGACTAGACTTTCCAAACACTTGATAAATAGCAGAATTAATGAACAGATGGACTGCATTTGGTGAAACTAGTTCCGTTACGCTTTTGATAGATTTCTGCAAAATAAATCGCATACAAATAATTTTAATAAAATTTCAAAATAGTTTTCATACAGCTAAACTTTAAAAAGAAATTTCAACCCATAATTTTATGATAATTTAATTAACGGTTTTTCCCAATTATAATTTCATGTCAAATACGTATATAATTTTTTATAAACATTTTAAATCGTATTAAAACTATTTTTGGAAATTATTCAAAAAATCGTTGAATTGATTTTAAGTTTTATATTTTAAAGTTTAGAAAAACTAAATATTGATTATTTTACTAAAATCTCGTGAGGCACAGGTTAAGAAACAATGGTTTACGTTTACACACTATATTACCCTTCTTGCAAAAGATCCTGATCTAATAATTTTACCACCACTTTTTTTAATATAAGGAAAATGTTAAAACCCTCCGTTGAAAAACTTTCAAGATTTGGGAAGTTCATTCCTACTCGAGTAAATAAACATATTCTTAATTTAGAGTTAGACTATGAGAACAGGTATAGCATTATTATCCAGCCTATAATTAAAAATATTTTATATACTCACATCAAAATCCTTACTACGTAAAAATTCATCAAGAAGAGTCCTTGTCCTTATCTCCATTTCTTCTTCGTCCAGTTCAGGGCCGTTTAATACTAGTTCAGCTAAAATTCCACAAGTTCTTCCGTTAGTTCAGAGATGTCTTAAAATCGTGAGTCAATAAAAAGGCACAAAATGGGACTTAAAAGTTGATAATCAGAATATTGTTGTACTATATATTACACTGCGCCCCAAAAGTTTAGAAAAAAGGATTTTTTTTTATAAAACTAGGGGGCCTGCCCCCTGCTCGCTATCGCTCACCAACCCCCGGAACTGCTTCGCAGTTCTTTTAAGATCGCTTCGCGATCTCAGCGAGCTAAGCTCGCTTGTTTCATCTTACCAATCCAGCACATCCCGCTGGACGGCTTAATTAATGCTCCTTTACAACCGAAACTGCTTATAAATCTCTCTTGCTTATTGTTGGAGCGCAGTAGGCAACCGACAACTAAACCTTGCCTACCCGAAGTTTCCTCGCTTGCTTTGAACTGTTGTCTGTCACTTTATTCAACTTTTTCAAGAGGTGATCTCGCTCCAAGCAGCGACTTCACTTGATGATGTGTTCTCGCTCCAAGAAGCGGTCTACTTCATGATTTCTCAGCTCAAAGCAGCTGCCTTTTACTTTACTATCGGTGATTGCTCCAAGCAGCAACCTATTAGATCCGAGAACTGTTGTTAGCTCAAAGCAGCTATCTTACTGTTGTTAGCTCAAAGCAGCTATCTTATCTTATCTGTATCCATTTGCCATTCTACTTGTTTATGTTTTATGCCAGCAATAAAGCGGAATGATTTTAATTACATTGCCTTCCTTCTACCACGAGCCACACACCGGTATAATTTTCCTATAGCAGTCCTCTTACCAAATCGAGGCAGGAACATGGTCCGTCGAGCCGGAGCGCTCACGGATGAAGGTTGGTAATATTTCAAGTCAAAGAACTTCTTAAGAATAACAAGTTTGATACAATTAAGTTGGTTGTATGTTGATTATATTTAGTGATAAGTAGATTTAGAAATAAGCATGGCAGAATTAGACTTGTTGATTAAAAAACAACATGCTATTCATGGTACTATGATTAGAGCTATTCGTAACTTTAAGAAAGACTCAGTTACTCGTAAGACTAAAGAATATTTCGAATTAAGGATAAAAGCATTCTCTGATGCGTGGTGTGAATTTAATTCAAATCATATTCAAATTGAATCTCTTGCTGATGAAAAAAATCCATATATTGTAGGAGACTTATGGTCTCAGGTTGAAGAATTTTATATGGATAACTTATCCCAAATCCAATTCTTAATGCATGAAGCTTTCCCACCTGAAACCCCTAAGCCAGAGATACCTACAGAAAACAATCAGAGTATCTTAAATAACTTTAATAATGTGCAAGCGTCTCAAAATTCTGAATCGTATGTTAAACTTCCCCAGATTAGCTTACCTACGTTTTCTGGTAAATATGAAGATTGGAAATCATTTCATGATTTGTTTAAGTCTATGATCTATGATAAAAGTGATTTATCAGATGTACAAAAGTTGTACTATTTAAAATCTCATGTAAAGGGTGAAGCAGAAAAGATAATTAAGCATTTTAATATCACTAATGATAATTTCGCAGCTGCCTGGAATGTCTTGATAGATCGTTATGATAATACTAGAGTATTGGTTAATGTGCAACTAAAACGCATACTTTCACAACCAAAAATTATACATGATACCTCTTCAAATGTTAAGATGTTGTATGATACAACTAGAATGTGTGTCCGCCTTAAAGAACTTAAAAATTCCAGTGAATCATTGGGATGTGATCTTGGTTCTCTTGATAACCCAAAAGTTATCTAATGATTCTGTGTTTCTATGGGAAGAAAGTTTATCTTCAAAGAAAGATGTTCCCACATTTGATCAGCTAAAAACTTTCCTTGAAAGACGATTTAGAACATTAGAATTCATAGGAGAATCAATTCCCCAACGATCAAAATTTGCACCAAGTACCAAACCTAAACAAACTAAGGTTTATAACACAGCTAACTATTCGTGTTCATTTTGTGAAGGTGAACATTTCTTAAATCATTGTTCAAGCTTTAAGAGTAACTCACCAAATGAAAGGTTACAGTTTGTTAAATCAAAAGGAATATGCTTTAACTGTCTGTCCAATTTACATTCAGTTAGGCAATGTCAAAGTAAAGGGTATTGTATAAAATGTCACAGAAGACATCACTCTCTTTTACACGAAGCTGTAACACAACCCTTTCCCCCTACTAACTTTGAACAAGCGGAATCTAATTCCACAATTTTACCCTCAGATGGTCCTGTTTCCCATTTTGTGAAATCAAAGCCAGGAACTACCATTTTACTCAGTACTGCCCTAATTAAAGTGTTTGATTCTTGCGGGCGCGAAGTTAAGTGTTTGGCAATCCTTGATCAAGGATCACAATCCACTCTCATCTCCGAATCATTGCAACAAAAGTTAAGAGCTAAGACAGAACCCACTTCAATTCAGATACATGGGGTTGGAAATTCCAATATTAACACATGCAAGAAGATCGCTACGATAGGAATAAAAACTGCCACCACATTTGAAACGGTGATCCCGGAAGTTAAAGCTCTAGTTTTGAGATCACTCAGCTCATATTCTCATCGTTCTCCTCGCATTGAAGCCCCATGGGATCATATTAAAGGTTTAAATCTAGCAGATCCTAACTTTGCCAATTCTGGTAAAATCGAGGTCATCTTGGGAGCAGATGTTTATCCAGACATAATAATCGATGGTATAGTAAAAGGGCCTAAGAATACCCCTATGGCTCAAAACACTAGATTTGGATGGGTTTTATTTGGTCCAATGACATTCAATAAAATTGATCCAAGTTCAACTAATATAACTACTAAGTTAGTTAGCATGCACAGTATTTTGGATTTACACTCCGAAGTGCGGAAATTTTGGGAATCGGAGGTAATTCCTTCTCATACAGTACTTGGACACCCCCCAGAAGATTCAATGCTAACTGTTTCCGACAATCGTCTTAATAGGTGGCAAGGGATCCAAAAGCTGAACCAAGACTTTTGGCGACGTTGGAAAAAGGAGTATTTGAACAGACTTCAAACACGTCCGAAGTGGCTTCAGGAGAAACCGAACATAGGAAAAGATCTTCTAGTTCTAATCAAGGATGATAATCTTCCTCCCACCAAGTGGTTGCTTGCCCGAGTACTAGATACTCACAAGGGTCAAGATGGTTTAACTCGAGTGGTGACTGTTCGCACTAAAAACAGTGTGTTAGTTCGTCCAATAACGAAAATTTGTGTTTTACCAATTAATTAATATTAAGTTTTTCAGATTCCTAATTTGTTTTAAATCTCAAGCTAGAGATTTCAAGGCCCGGAGGATGTTGGAGCGCAGTAGGCAACCGACAACTAAACCTTGCCTACCCGAAGTTTCCTCGCTTGCTTTGAACTGTTGTCTGTCACTTTATTCAACTTTTTCAAGAGGTGATCTCGCTCCAAGCAGCGACTTCACTTGATGATGTGTTCTCGCTCCAAGAAGCGGTCTACTTCATGATTTCTCAGCTCAAAGCAGCTGCCTTTTACTTTACTATCGGTGATTGCTCCAAGCAGCAACCTATTAGATCCGAGAACTGTTGTTAGCTCAAAGCAGCTATCTTACTGTTGTTAGCTCAAAGCAGCTATCTTATCTTATCTGTATCCATTTGCCATTCTACTTGTTTATGTTTTATGCCAGCAATAAAGCGGAATGATTTTAATTACATTGCCTTCCTTCTACCACGAGCCACACACCGGTATAATTTTCCTATAGCAGTCCTCTTACCAAATCGAGGCAGGAACACTTATAAATAATTTAAACATGCACTTCAAGAAACTTTAATTTCAAGAAAATTTTTAAAGTATACACGTGTGTATTTAGTGAATCGTCGAAAATAAAAGAAATCAGACACATTATGAGTATGATACATAGTGAGCTATCCCTCACCAACCCCCGTAACTGCTTCGCAGTTCTTTTCAGATCGCTTTGCGATCTTAGCGAGCAGAGCTCGCTTGTTCATCTCAAAAATCCAGCACAACCCTTTTCTCGGCTTAATCAAGCCTCTTGTAAGCCTCTTGAAAATACCTACCTCTTGCTTATCAATAATTTTATTGAAATGTTAAAAAAAATATCCAGAAAGTCTACTAATAATCATCAATTATCGTGTAGAAAAAACATATCATTAAGAAACATTTCAATTTATAATGTGCACGTGTGCTCGTAACAATCTAGTGAACCGTCAAAAATAAAACTTAAAAAATCTCCAATAAACATTAAACGTGTCTGATGAGGACCTAGTAAAACTATGAAAAAAATGAAAATTTGATGCTTAATAATTCCAAAACTAATTCGAATTTTTCAAAGAATTAAACGCTAATGTTTTTCTAAAAAATAAGAGCATAAGTGTTTAAAAAATCATACTCCTATTGTGATTAGTTTTTCTTTAAGATCGAAAAAACCGAAAAAGTAACAAAAATTTCGAAACTTTAAAAATTAATTACTCTAAAACAAATTCGAAATTCAAAAAAAGGGCGACGTAGTGCACATCTTCAGACATCAGAGTATGAGGTTGCAAAAAATCAAAGTTCTGCTGATAATAGTTTTCGCTGAACGCGATTACGCGGCGAAAAAACAAAAACTTCAACTTTGACCTTAAAAATACCCTAGAACTAATAACCACATCAATTAGCTTTTTATTCGAGAATGTTCTCCAAACATTTCTCTACAAACATTTCAAATTTCATAAATTTCTGTCAAGTACTTTTTGCGTTGTGAGAGGTCAAAGAGTTGAAAAATAAAAATTTCTGATACAGCGGCGGCGGCAGCGGCGGCGGCTAAAGCCCTGGATGAAGACGTTACTTAAGTAGCGACATACTTTGATCTTGCTGATCTTGCCGCTTTTGATTTTGATTGGACGTTTAACAGTCACGCATGTAAACAGCCGCCGTTGTGGTGAAATGGTATTTAAGCCCAGAGCCAGTGCGATAGATTTTCTTACTAATACACCTTGTGAGGTAAGTTTAAAATAATTTAATTACATTTATCCTAATCAAGTTTTACGGAATTATATTTGTAATGATGCGCAAATTATGTATTGCATTTATCATGCTCCCTCGTTAAATTAATCAACCCGTATTGATTTTGTAAAGTGATCAGGTCATTATAAAAAAACAACACAGTTTTCATTAATCGTTTTTGATTAACTTTTTAACTTACATATGTAGCAGATTTGATATGCATGTCGTGGCCTCAAAAAACTAATTCAAAATATCTTTAAAATACAAATTTAACAATAATATCCATCCAGTATTTTAAAATCAAAGCTATAAACAATGCTTAAAATCGTTTTCCCTAATAAAGTTAAAGTTATAAAACAGCCTGAGTAATAATTATTATTTCTTTCAAAATAACCAACTTCTCGCAGAGGTTGGAAAAGAAGCAATTTTTTTTCAACTATTGCAACTCCTTTCCCTCATAGCGGACTTTATGAGAGAAAAGCGCATTTCACCACAATGGCGGACGATTGAACTCATGTCGCTACTTAAGTAACGTCTTCATCCAGGGCTTTAGCGGCGGCGACAGCGGCGGCGGCGGTGACCGTTACTTTTTTTTAATATAGAGAGACATCTCACAGAAATTGAATCGTCAGTTTAAAAAAGGGAATAAGTCAAAACCGATTTATCACATTGCCCGTAACATACACACATAAAAATATTGTCTGTTGAAAAAAGTTTATTGTTTTAGGGGCCGTTCAAAAATTACGTAAGCACCTAAGAGGGGGGAGGGGGTTTGCTATTTGCTTATTTTTTATGACAAGGGGGAGGGAGAATATGAGTGATGCATCTTAATATATAAAACAGAGAAACCGGAAATGGTAAAATACGGTGGTGAACGATCGTTTGAGCATTTGATTGGTCGAAAGATCTCTTTCCTACTCCCCGCGATTGGTTGTTCCTTGAAAGATTTGTCCTCTCAGAATTTCCTTATGTTGAGAATAATCCTTCCTGTAATGCGGCTGTTGTTTACATCCGGTCACTTCTCTGACGCCGAAAAGTGTTGTTTCGTTTCGTGTTTATTTTGTTTCAGTGCTTCTTACTCTTGCAAATGATTCATATTTTTATACGGTTTCATTCATAGGTTTTATTTATTCTATTTAACGCCGTCTGTAATGTCATATTTCACTTTGTTTACATTTACGGCATTGCGATGCGCCGATCTTGCTGATGTTCGTCGCTTTGTGCTCTGCTATCGCTATCCTGTTACTGATTTTCATTTCATTCTTTGAATCTTAGTACTTTAGTCTTACTTTTGTGTGTGCATTTTTACCACTTAAGAAAATCTATGTACTGTTTACTTTTGTTTGAATACAGTTGTGCATTTCTTCCACACTTTCAAATTCAACATAACTTGCTTTTGTTTTGAAGTACTTTTTAGTCTTACTTTTGTTTTTGTTTCATAATTGTTTATGTTTAGTTACATAATTTAAGTTATTACATTAGTGGCTTTTTACACAGTTCCTGAGATTTTCTTTTACTTCTTTATTCTTTGAATCCAAGTGTTTGTGTTCGTGGTTAGATACCAGCTTCACTGAACTTTGTTTACATGATTAGATACCACCTTTACTGTAGTTGTGGATTTTAGTTAGTGACCTGATGGCTGCATTTTTACGATTACTGATGTTTCATATTAGTGTGTTAGTTTACGTGGTTCGATACCACTGTCACAGAAGTTGAATTTTAGTTGCTGCACCAAAGCTAGCATTTTACGATTATTCTGATTTTTGGTATTAGTGAGTGAGTTTACGTGGTTCGATACCACTGTCACCGTATTTGAATTTTAGTTACTGCACCAAAGGTCGCATTTTACGATAACTGATTTTTTGTTTTAGTGAGTTAGTATACGTGGTTCGATACCACTGTCACTGTACTTCAATTTTAGTTGAAAACAGCTGGGCAATATTTAACTGGACAGATAACAATTGAACAGTTCTGTTTTTGAGGCAGCTCAGGCGGCGCAAGTTCACAACTGCTGATGGTTGGCGAGATTTGGCTTTTTAAACGACACATTTGGCTTTTTAACGGCACTTTTAACATTGTATTAGGGTTGCTTTTATCGCTAAAAATTGGCGCATCAGCAGTTCTAAACTTGCGCCGCTCATTACTTACTTTTGTTTCAGTATTGTTTGTACATTTCTACACTTTTCATACTCTTACTGATTTTTGTTTTTATTCTTCGAATCAAAATAGTTTCATTTAATTCTTTGAGTCCAAGTACTTCAGGCTTGCATTTGTTTGTGCATTTCTCACACTAAGCAATCTTATGCAGTTTGTTTACTTTATAGTATAAACATAGCTTTGCATTTATTCCACTAGCAAGTTATCGCAATTACTTTCTTAAGTAATTACTTTTATGGGTTTGCTTGCAGTGCCAATCACAAGAGAGGGGGCAGAGGGAAATTTAGATTTCGTCAGGTGTGTTGTGCAGGCGCAGCCTGCACAAATTTCCCAACCAGTAAAGGACGCTAACTTTTAAATGCGTATAGGTACAACATACGTTATACTGTGCCCGGGCAACGCCGGGCTAGCGCTGAAACCGCTAGTAAGCATATATGTGTAAGATGTTACAAACACTGCATTTTCGAAAATCTCTTGTTTCTTGTATGAATAATCACAAAAAAATTGAACCAGAAAAATATTTTAAGTGTTTCTTACAGGGAAAATTTTAACAGTAGGTTAAGGCTGAGCGCGTACGAGTGACTAAAGTCACGTCGACCAGGATCACTAGTATCAAAAATATCACTAGAAAACAATGGATCTCTATGAAGAAATTCTTGGCAATCGGCCAAGAGTCACGTCGCCATAGTGCGCGCACTCTAAGGGCAAGCGCGCACGGGCGACTTTTATCACGGTGACAAAGACAAAAACAACGTTGCTAAGGCTGTTGTTAGGGGCGGGAAATAGAAGCATCCAATAGAAGCATTCGCACATGACATCACTGGAGGATAAAAACAACGTTGCTAAGGCCGTTGTTAGGTAAAGTCATGTGATTGAAAATGCTCTATTGCTTTCTAGTGATGGATCTCTATGAAGAAATTCTTGGCAATCGGCCAAGTGTCACGTCGCCTAGTGCGCGCACTCTACCAATACTTGAACTTGTTTCAATAGCCAAGGTAACAATTTTGTCTTTGTCACCGTGACAAAAGTCGCTCGTGCGCGATCAGCCTAACTTGTTTCAATAGACATGGCGACAATTTTGTCTTTGTCACCGTGACAAAAGTCGCTAGTGCGCGCTCAGCCTAAGTGTTTATGGAAAACAATGAATTTCAGAAATCTAAGCATTACTTAAAGATTTTGTATACAAAAAAAAAGAACAAAGGGGGGGGGGGGGGTCGGGTAGTTTTCTTACGTCATTATGAGAGAGGAGTTTGTGGTTTGCTTATTTTTGCTGACAAGGGGGAGGGAGGTCAAAAATGACCAAAAACTTGCTTACGTAATATTTGGACGGCTCCTTATTCCATTTCTGAAAGAATCCGAGAAATTCCGCGTACATAAGTGAAAGATCACTGTAATGTTTTTTTTTTTTAATTTAAAAAAAAAAACCTTCTGAATGAGGTCAACAGACTTGCCATTCAATCGTTTGGTGATTTCTTGTGGTTTATCCATGAGTCCTCCGGTTGTGAATCTGAAATTGAAATTTTCACTACAATCTGATTCAAAACTGCATTATACCAGGGATTCCCAAAGTGGTTGAGGTTAGCGCACCCGTACCGCGTACTTCTAATCCCAATGATTAGAGGTAAGATGTACGGAATTTCAAAGGAATACTAAGGTATCGAGTTTCCCATTTAAGAGCAAAAATACGAAAGGTCTTATTAAATTTTAAATCACACATTCTGTTCTTAGCTACATTCAGGCATGTATTAGCAACTTTAAAAGGGTGCCATGAGATGACAATAAGGTTTTAATCTATGCCTTTCTTGAGCCTAAACTATATCTTTCTGCGACATGGAGAACCCCTGCACTACTAGTATATTTAAGGCAGAAAGTTGAGAAAAAGAAAGAAAGTTGAGAGAAAGTTTCAGAAAGTTGATTAGAAAGTGGCTCCTCAAAGGCAGAAAGTCTATTTAAAAATTTTACTACAACTCCAAAATAAACTTCTTTTACCTATTTAAGCATGATAGTATTTATTTTAGCAAGAAAAATTACCTCTGAGATCCTCTTCTGTCTTCATAAGGTTGATTGGAAAGTGGCTCCGCAAAAGCAGAATATCTAAGGATAAATTATTGTCATTTAAGGTTGGGCGTGCACGAGTGACTAAAGTTACGGCGACCAGGATTACTAGTATCAAAAATATCACTAGAAAACAATAGAGCATTTTCAATCACATGACTTTACCTAACAACGGCCTTAGCAACGTTGTTTTTATCCTCCAGTGATGTCATGTGCGAATGCTGCTATTGGATACTTCTATGTCCCGCCCCTAACAACAGCCTTAGCAACGTTGTTTTTGTCTTTGTCACCGTGACAAAAGTCGCCCGTGCGCGCTCGCCCTAACATGCAAGATAAACAACGAATTTCTCAAAGATTTTTGGAAAGTCTACATTAGGGTGGCCCTTATTATAATGGAGAAAAAAAATTTTCAATATTTTTTTGGGCACCCCCCTCAATTTTTTTCCTTTTACCATGAAATGAAAGTGTGCAAAAGGATTTTTCGATATTTTAATATTAACCCGTGCCGCACGGCGGTTGAAGTTTGAATCCCATAGCGCGCCATAGTAACTGGTTGAAATAGCTTCTCCGCTCGTTTCCAGATCTTCAGAATGACAATTGATTTTAATAATTTCAGCATTATTAAGTGTAAGGAAGTTGAAAATACAAAGCATTAAATTTAATAAAAAGGTAATTCTTGAAAATAAATTGTAAAAACATCCAATAAAATTAATTCACATAGCATAACACAAAACAATTACTACACTTTTAGATACAATAATTTAAAAAAATCCGTTTAATATTTTATACACATTTTCAATATAACATATTCTATATATCTATAAAATTTATTAAATTCTAAGTAATATCTTAAAAAGAAATAAAGAGTTTATTCACTTTTAGGACCAATTATTCAAATTTAAGCTTAAAAGAAGAATATTTGCAATCGGGGTAGTTTTACACCCCTTTCAACTGTGTCATTTACAGCAGTCAAATTTTGAAATGTCTCTGGTATTTAGGTAAGAAAAGTCATCATTCCAAAGTTCTGGATTAAAGAAACTAATATCAACGTTCAATCTCTTAATAAAATTAAAGTTTTATGGGAAATAAAGTCCTCAATTTTTCCCTGAAAAATAAGGAATCAATCCGTAATTAGGTATAGTGAAATTTTTATATGTGAATATTCCTAAGATAATCAAAAATAATATTTATGTCTAAGTTAAAAAATCCCAATAAGATATTTTAATTAAACTGAAGCGGGCAACTTCATTAGGATAAAATAAAAGATGCATTTTCTTGCAGTATTAAGAGTATTACGTTTGAAATTTTGATTATGCACTTTTTTGATTCCACATCGATGTTTTCATTAAAAATGGATGGAATGCATATTCTTCATTAAGGTACAACAAATGATTGACAAATTTCGTCACATCAACCAAAGAAATATTTTTGTTAATGGTCTTGTATTTCTTTAAAGCCTGTAATAAATTTAAATCATTTAACACTGA
Organism: Tetragnatha montana; assembly: GCA_963680715.1. Taxonomy (NCBI): domain Eukaryota; kingdom Metazoa; phylum Arthropoda; class Arachnida; order Araneae; family Tetragnathidae; genus Tetragnatha; species Tetragnatha montana. The sequence continues at coordinate 15,301,892 of OY796676.1, read as the reverse complement.
TGGCCAATGGGTACTTTCTATCCTTGCTATCACATAGATCTTCACAAGAAATAAACAATTGTTTCTTTTAAACCTTTCAATTTCTGTTTTTTTTAAAGCCAAATGGTTTTTAAACATGAATGACAAAGGATTTTTCCCACTTAAAAGGATTTTTTTAGTCTTGTGTCTGGCGCAATACGTCCTGCTATGGACCTTTCACCATAAAAAAGTGAACCAACCAATCTAAACTTGGAACATTTTAATGGAATAAGTGGCTTTAGCCATCCATCTGGCATGATGTAGAGCTAGTGGTCTAATTTTAAATAATGTTTCTGAATTTCCCCTTAAAAATTACACACAATTCAATTACCTCCTTATAATCGTGTTTCCGTTCTTTTAGGGCATTAACAATATAATAAATAAGTAGTGCTCAAAATTTATATTTGATTGATATTTCCATCAAATATTTTTCACCGTCTTCCTTATTGATACCATTCCATTTTTCCCTTATTTTTTTCAAAGATCACATCTGGACTTATTTTAATTTGGGCAGTTCTTGCTCAAACACACTTCTTAATATCAATTAGTATATGTGATGGCGACATGTGAAATGCGTAAGCTCTCGGTCCGCATAGTGTTCCAAAATATTGACAGTACCATTAACCCATCCAGTGGGGGAAGGTGGTGTCTGAAGAGCGAATTTTCGTAACTATAAATTATGCTAATATTATCAAATTTTACCAAGTTTTCATGGATTTTAACAAACATCTTCATCACACATGCTCATTTTGTGACTCGTATTTCATTTTTTCTTCATTCTGATCTAGAGGAAGCGAGCGGACAATCTATTCCCCTTCTATAAGCCATAGTTACTATGGCGCGCTATGGGATTCAAACTTCAACCGCCGTGCGACACGGGTTAATATTAAAATATCGGAAAATCCTTTTGCACACTTTCATTTCATGGCAAAAGGAAAAAAATTAGGGGGGGTGCCCAAAAAAATTCCGACTTTGAAAAATAAGGGCCACCCTAGTCTACATACCTATTAGTGAGGGCAGTTTTGACATCTTCAGGAGCTTTGGTGCCTCCACTACTGCCTCTACCCCAGCTAGAAACGCTATCATCCCGTCTTGGAACCCAGTTGCACTATTCAAGAATTAGTATGTTATGCAAGAGAAACAGAACTAATTTCATAAAATACAACTCAATAAAGAAACACAAGATTCCAATGTTTCAATTCAATGTTCAATTAAATTAGATGGAATCATATTTATTATACTATATCTTAGGACTCACTTTTTTCAAATCAATAACATCTTGTAGCATGAACCTTACTCTTGAACTCGTAGTTCTTTTATCAACAATATTTTGCATTTGACCAAAATATACATCCATCTAAGGGAAAAATGACATGGTTAAAATTAGAAATCATAACTGTAGAAAACTCAAAATGAATAAGACATTTTAAGATAAGAAAAAAATATTAACATCTGATCTTGAATCAAGCCTGCTTTGAATATCCTAATTTTAAATTAGCTGATCTTGGAAAAATAGAGAATTACCAGATTTTCCCTAGAATTCTTGGAACTCTTTCCTTCTTCTAACTCTTTGCCAATAACTAACTCTAACTCTTGCTTTAGCAATCGACACAGACATTCTAATGATTCTTCATCTTCTTGAGTTAATAATTTTTTGATACATTCATGCATGATAGGCTCAATAAGCATGCCCAATTTGAAAAGTTCACCAATAAACCTAAAAATTAAGAATAATGATATTAAATTGGAATTATGTCAAAAAGCAAACCCTAAGAAAAAATATACAGGTGTACTTGAAGTTAATTTATATACCTTATGTTTCCTAACTGTCTGTATCTCATCTTTCTTTCCATTTCTTCTAATTCTAATTGAAGAATCTTTTTCTTATCCTGCAAAAAACACTCATAGTTTTAATATACAGAGAAGTTAATGAAAGAAGGTGAATACTGTTGCACCATGGGTGCCACTATTCAAAAATTGTAAGACTGAACTTGAAATTATCTTTTTAATAATTTTTCTCCAGTGTAGTGGATTTTTTTTGAATTGCAGAAAAACCCATAAAATATCACATGAACAGGTCTTTAAATGTTATAAGTTAAAGCTATATCTGTGTAAAACAGGATTATTTCTTGGCAAAAGGAGTTATGGAAGTACCAAAATTTAATACATTGCATCTGATTTTACTCTTTCTATTAGAAACCAAGACGGAATTCCGTTCACAAAACTTTTAAAAAGATGGAATTCCGTTCACAAAACTTTTAAAAAGATGGAATTCCGTTCACAAAACTTTTAAAAAGACTGAATTCCGTACTGAGGACTGAAGAGTGGCACCCATGTGTTGCACAGAGGGTATGTTGGAACAGTTTGGCTAATTTCAAATACTGAAAATTGTGCTAGCCAGGCTGTAATACTCATCAGGAGTTCATCCAGGTTTTTAGATTAGTGTCATGTTTTGGGAATATTGAGAAAAATAAAATGGATTTTTGTGAAAATGATGTTTATCATAATAAGTATACTATACTTATTATGATAAAAATCATTAGTATAGTATTAGCAAAATAAAACAATTTTAACTGCTACTCATGATGATTTTTTTTAAACTTTCTTATATTTAATAAAAAGGTGTTTTTGTAATTGTCACATTCTGAAAAGCATAAACAGTAAATTAAAATTTATCCATTTATTGATGTGTTTTGAAGTAAAAAAAAACAATTTACAAAGGACCTTTAAACCATTTTCCCTGTTTTCATCAAAACTCAGTTCTAATCCTATTTTTTTACAATTTCAATAATTATTTTGTTCTAAATATCTTAAGTTATAACAGTTTGTGTGGGCTAAATCCTCTTTTTAGGTGCCTGAATGACATGTAGCCTATCCATCCCAATGTTGCAGTTTCATAACTTATTTATTAGAACTAACTTTATTCACATATCAAATAATCTATTGTTGTGAAATGCAGTAAAAATCTGCTTGCTATGAGGGATAATTCTTTTCGGGAGACTACACTTTTTGTTATATTAATAATTTTTACACATCCACTACTCATGTTTATTTTAGAAACAATGCTTTTTTGCATAAAATTATCATTTTCAGTCAATGAATAATATTTATTTTATTTACTTTAAAAATTATTTTTTGGTACAGATTGGAAAAAGTGAAAGTGGCACACCCAGGCTTTATTTCCCAAATAGTGTGCACTCCTTTCAAAAAGGTTGGCTACCTCTGAACTAAACCAATATACAATAACTCAATGAGCAACCCACTTTATCAAGCCTCCGGGATATAAACAAAACAAAGATTACTGTCCAATAAAAAGGGAGCATTGAAACCACACGTGGTAAGGAAAAGGGAAGGGTGACGCACGGCAAAGTAGCCTTACAATACAGACCATTTAGTCCTAACATACACCAACTTTATCAAACTTATCAATGTCATCAAATGGTGGAACAAAGGTTTTGAAAGTGAATTTGAATGAGTGGAATAATTTATTTAGTATACTGAAAGGGGATACTATTTGTTTCTATATATTCCCAGCATTTAAACACCTAGAATAAATTTTAGTGAATTAGGAGGTGTTTTGGGAATTTACTGGTCATAGCATTCAAGTGTTTTAACAAAAGGAGAATAGGGTCAAAACTCGGTCCCTCCAAAGAGTGGTTGTTAGAAGAGGTGGCAGTTCTGTAAGGGTTGTTACTCAGTGAGGCTCTTTCATATAACCTAGAATATCATTGCAAAAAAGTAAAAGTATATATGTTGCTTATAGGGGGGAAAATTCTAAATTCCATCTAATAACAATAAAATACACACAAAAGTAATATCCCCGATATAAGAATGACTACAGTTAGAACTTACTGGTTCAGCTGCTTCAATAGCTTTAACTTTATCTTTCTGATCTGTCTCTTCAAACCTATTATCCTGTTCAAATTCTTTCTGGCACTTAGTAAGTAACAGTTTTCGGAAATTCACGAAAGCACCAGGTTGACCGCTAATAGGCACCTTAATCTGATAATTGGAAACATTAAAATTATTAGGCAAAGTTTAACTTGAAGACAAAACACATAACCAGTTTCAAAACTTAAAAAAAATAAGGCAGTTTATTTGTTTTATAATATATTTTTAAATTAGTTCATACTATTTCATTAAAGTCTGTCTAGTGAAGGCTGTCTTATGTTTTTTAAACAAAGATGGAAAACTTTTAAATAAAAATTATTTAAAGTAACAGTTTATCAATTAAAAAACTAATTATCATAATATCAAGTTTATTTTCTTTTTAAAAGAAAAAGCTGATAGGGATAAAGGTCAAAGTAAAATTGTTTTCAGACGCTTTATTACTTACCTGTGCCAAATGTTTACACAAGTTAGCATAAGGAACACTAAAGTTGGGTTCATCTATGGCCTTCTTAAATATTAAATCTATTACAATGTTGAGTTTTTCTTCAGTATCAATATTCAAATTTTTTAACTGAGTCAAAAGAGTTTCAAACTTCTGAGGGGTGAGCTTGTTCAAGACTCCTTGCACACTTCTTTTTAGTTTTTCACGGTCCTAAAACAAAATATATGAATGAAAATTTGGAAATGCAGCAATTAATTAACGGTTATTTTAAAAAACTATCAAAACAAATGGAATACATTACAAGGCTGTGAGAAATTTTGCTTAGGTTTCAGAGTGTTAAAAAATTTCTAATCCTTACCCAATTATCAGGGTTCACTTCTGCAGGATTTTCACTCTTGTACATGGGTTTCCATGCATTCTCAGATTCATGGAGTTTCACAGATTGTGACAGAGAACTTGTGAAGGATATAATTTTTTTAGCTTTCTCTCCTCTACCAGTTTGACTTCGTCGATTCATTGCAGGATGAGGCTATGTAAAAATAAGAAACTTTAAGGATGGCTATTGTACTAAGATTGAACTTCACATTTACTACACAAATGAAATCAAAATCAAGAATAAAATTATGTCCCAATTTCATACTACATCTACAGACTCCAACCTACAATAAAAATTTTCCATGGTACAGGGGTGGAAAACCAAAAATTCATTTTTGGAGCATCTTTAGAGCAGTTTTGGAGCAAGGCTAATAAATTTTTTGGAGCAGTTTTGGAGCAAGGTTAATCAATTTTGGAGCAGTTTTGGGGCACCTATTAGTGTTTTCGTATCAGGGTATGATTTGCATTTTTGCAGCACCTTTTGGTGATTTCGTATCAAGCATTTTTGTAGCATTACACTTTCATGTTAATTCCCAGAGCAAAACGAAACTTTCGCGAAAGTCACGATTTTCCCACAATAACACGTGATTTTTCTTGGAAATAGTCTGGAAGGTAAAAAATAGTAGGGATTATCTGGAAAAACCGCAGGTTGTGCATCCCCATTTTAGATGGAGGCTCATATTTTGTAGAGAAAAAGCGGAAAATCGCGATTCCGCAGATGGTAATCATGATGGCTGAAGATTGGCTCTTTCCCTGTTGGTAGGATTTTCAAAATTTGAATCAAATTGAACGGAAAATCATGTTTTTGGAGCAGTTTGGCACAAAAATGCGATTTTGCTGGTTTTGGAGCAGATTGGAGCAAGGTATCCATTTTGGAGCAGTTTGGCACAGTTGGAGCAGATTTTCCACCCCTGATGGTACCGTAGTGAACTCTTTATCCAAAAATCTCCTGAGTGGATCATAGGGAAATAAAGCTTTTAATTTTACAGGATTTTAAGCAGACGAAGTCATTAGCAGCAATGTACTTGTTTAATTATGCAGAGCTACATAAATTCCTTAATACTTGGAGTCTCTGCATCTAGAATAGCTCTCCACTTCTGTAATAATGGCTATGACAGTTAGGTTATTAGTTTTATTTCAAAATTCTGCACAACCTGCTACTTGGCTTAAAGTAATGTTCATTTAAAACCGAAACTACTTATCTTTCTTGCTTATAAATAATTTAATCCAGATAATCCCTCCCAAAATAACTAAATAAAACTGTTGCTGAAATATTCCATTTCTATAGCTTACCAATAATTTAATTTAAATATTTTCCAAAAAAATATCTAGCAGATCAACTAACATCAATCAACTTAGACAAAAAAAATGCCTATAAGAAACTTTTAAATTCAAAACATGCATGTGCATGTATAAAAAATTATTAAAAATAAATGCACATGAGTACACACACATATGGCAACTCAAGGAAGATACTAATGGTGAATCAAGGGGAGGGGTTAAAGGGCTGCAACTCCCCTAAAGTGATATCATTTTCCAGTTTTTAATAAATCTCTCAATTCAAAGTAATTATCCTCATGTTCTTGAAGAAATGTTAATAATAGGGGATTTATGATCAAAATTGGTGATTTCAACTTCAATCACAGACTCCAACCACCAATGAAGAGTTGTACCGTTATGAATCCTTTATCCGGAAATCTAAAATCACCCCCCTAATTGGCAGGTTTTCAATTTTTTAGGTAGGTTAATATTTGTCTTGAAAATATTTTATTACAGGTTCACTCAATGAGTCTGCACGGCAAGGAGGTTTTTATTTATCACTATGTAAAATCTAAAAAGTAAAAATTTTCGAGAAAAGGAGTTGGTTAATGGTTGAAAAAGCTTTTCATTTTTCAAGAATAAGACCCTGTCATTAGCCTTGATGTGCATGTACAGTTGGGGAAATAAAAAACGACTCAGTTGAGATTTCTGACGAACCACTTGGGTTAGGAAGACAAATAAGGTGTCATTTTTCATGTCATGAAGTATTCTTTAAATGAAAAAAATTTCGAGTCCTTAGGGGGTCGTCTTCATATTAAACGAAACACTAACTTTATTTTTTCCTATGGGGACCCCCAATTATTATGCGTTTTTCTGAAAGAGCATCCCTATAAACCCCCAAATACCAAGTTTCATCCACGTAAGTATCCAAATAGAAGCATTATAAGTTTTTGAAAGGTCAACCTTTTCATGTGAAATTTGTCAAAATGTTTTCGGCGTAAAAACATGAAACTTTGAATTTAGATCAAATTTGTGTCCCCAAACAAAATAATTATGCTTTTATAGCGATATTTAATGGCTAATAGGTAGATAATTAACATCTAATTTTGACCCAAAAATTAAATTTTAAAATCCTTTAATATTTTTATGGTAATCGATTCTGGTAGTAATTTTATGTGGAAAAACAAAATTTCAGTCGATTTCATTTAATAGTTTTGGAAAAAACCGGATTAAACTAAATTCCCACTCGTTAAGGGACCATATACCGCTGCCAAATGTATACCGGCGAATGCTTTTTCTGGAAACAGTCACCTTATTTTAATCACCATAACTTAAATTAAAACTTAAATTTGATATAAAATTTCAATAAATTACTTATAAATTTTTCAATAAACATTAAAGTGGTGAGTAAAAGTCTTACTATCCCACCGTTTTTAAGAAATAGTGTTTACAGAAAATTAACCCTTCTCACTCTGGAGACGACCCCCAAAACGTAAAAGCTTTATTTACCGCACGATTTGAATGAAACTTGGTATTTGGGGGTTCATGAGGATGCTCTTTCAGAAAATCGCATAATAATTGGGGGTCCCCATAGGAAAAAAAAAAGTTAGTGTTTCGTTTAATATGAAGACGACCCCCTAAGGACTCGAAATTTTTTTTCATTTAAAGAATACTTCATGACATGAAAAATGACACCTTATTTGTCTTCCTAACCCAAGTGGTTCGTCAGAAAACTCAACTGAGTCATTTTTTATTTCCCCAACTGTACATTAAGCATCACTATGCTACACTGGCTTTTTTTCGAAATGGACCCCACCTCACCAATGTTTGGAAGTTTTCATATTTTTCTAATATTTCCGTAATCTGTAGTATGGACAGGGAGCATTATTCATTTTTTGGGGTTATTCACGGTCTATGAAACATGACAGTAGTTAAAGGTTAACTCAAAGTGAATTATAGACAAGATAGATCAATCATCTTAACATTGAACACTCTGAGGACTGAAGAAGAGAAAGTTGCCTTTCTTTTAGGGTTTTAAAGGTACAGCAAATAAATTGTTTTTCCTTACCAATCTTTGAGGACCTCCTCTAGCATATGTTGGCATAAAAGGATCGAATGCTCGAACTTTAGCAGGGGGTGGCAGTTGAGCTGGCCTATTTATTTCTGTAAGCCTTTGAATATGAGCCTAAAAACAATTAAAGATATTATTCTAGATGAAGTACACTTGAAATTTTTCTTCTCAATCAGCAAACATAGAATTAATTGAACAATATGATTTCAAAAAACTCCACTTTAGACAAAAATATGTGAAGCTATTTTACTTACCTTATCTTTTATCACATCAAGATTTGGCAAATTCATAGGTTTACAAAGAGACACGGGTTTAGACTGCAGTTGAAGAAGGAAATCTCTGTCATACTGCTTTTTACCTTCAGGGTTTAGAGGACTCCATTGATCTGTTAAACAATTACAGCTAGTTATTAAAAGTTATTACAGGTGTAAACAGTTGGATAATATACATTTGCCATATATATGGTAAACTTTATAAAATATTGTGTAAAATGGTAAAATGTTTTTAAAAACTTAAGTTTTTACCAAATAAGTGTTATATTACTGTTGCTGATAAAGGAGCATGATCACAATGAATGCTTTAGTAAATAATTACTTAAAATTTCAAAGACTGAAGTATTTAAATTTCCAGAAAATATTTTAAGATAATTTCGTGCTCAGAAAGACAGAGAAAAAACATTGATGATTATAAAACTAGCATTTAGAAAACAAATATGGAAACCCTACACTTAGTTATTTAGTTATTTTTAATACAATGCTAATAATATCAAAAAGTCTAGAAAAATAATTATTTAAAAGGTTCTATTTTAATTTCAGTGATATAGTCTTTCATAATAATTTAATTAAAATTACTGAACTATTTTTTATTGAATTATTTTCATGAAAATGGCTTTTTAAAAGCTACTGAATAAATTAAAAAGCAGACAAAAGTAGAAAACGGTGTGTGTATGAAGAGTTCGCAGGGGTTAAATCCAAGTTTTTCTGCCAGGTTCACATTTTGTGAAAAAAGTTAAATGGAATTTTTGTAAAAATCAAAGTCTCTGTAGTATAACCACACTATTCACAACTTTTAGAATGCGCCCAAAATCTTGAAAATTCCATTCCAAAATTATAAAAACACATTCTGAGAACAATTTTCAAACCACTTTTGATCTTAAAGACTATTTTTGGAAATTGGAATTTTGTGAAAGGTTCTTTTTATAAAATTAGAATTTTGAGAGGGTCCGTTTTTGAATATTAGAATTTTAGGAAGGGTCCTTAAACGGGCCCTTTTTCTTTCTAGATAAACTCCTTGTTGGTGACTATTTTGATAAAATAAGACTACTTAAGAACAGTAAAATTTTAACTATGGATAATAATTGCTTTCTCTGTAATAATATTTAGCTTATAGAACTGTTTTTGGTGACTTTTCAGGCGTATTTTCTTTATCGTCACTATCAATAGTAGGGGAGCCCAGAGTGTTTTTGGGTAGTAACTCGAGCGCGTCAGATTATCATAAGGGGGATACCTTGCATGCTTTTGAGTAACTCCACCAAATAATATAAGATCTCTATGTAGGGGGTTTGTCTAGAACAGCCCGTCAGATTTGTAAAAAAAATAGTTAAATGGACATACTCGAGCGCGTTAGATAATGATAAGGTAGGTTAGTTACCAGCTAAAAAGTGTACATTTTCCAAAATCTGCCGATTTGAGCGGTGGGTAAGGGAGCGGGAGGGTTACAAAGTTGCAAAGTGAAGCCAAGACCGGTAAGACGCTATCGCTCTTTTTGAGAAAAATGTACGAAGCAAAATGTTTATAGACTAGTAGCCAGGAAACTAGGCTCAACAAGTTGTAAACTGTCTTGGTAGCCAATCTGACGCGCTCGAGTATGTCCATGTAACTAGTTTTCTTTCAAATTTTGACGTGCTGTTCTAAACAAACCCACCAACATAGAGAGCTTATATTTGGTGGAGTTACTCAAAAGCATGCAAGGTATCTCCCCTATGATTATCTGACGCGCTCGAGTAAATCCACATTTAGCATCATGGGCTCCCCTACTACAACACTAGGGGACACAGAAGATGTATCAATTGAAGGTTCGCTGGGAGAAATATCATTCTGAGGTACGTTCTCACTCATTTCACCAAGCAAGGTACAGAATTTCTCCAATTTCTTCTACAGAACATCCAATGCTATTTCTATGAGGCCACTTTTTTAACGGTAGTACCTCAATTTTTAGGTTATAAGCCCCTTTTACCTTTCGGGGAAATGTCGAGCAATTGTACCTATGTCAGGCATATGATATATCGAGTAGTCGGGCAATTGATTGTCGGGATTTTGAACCATACCCTCAAAAACGGCTGAATCAAAGAAAAACAATGGTTGGATAAGATATCATTTTCATGTTGTTTAATCACGCCATTCAGTTGATAAAACTAAAACACCAAAAAAATTACTTTCGGGGTATTCACATCTTATTTCAGGAGAGTCTTCAAAAGCATCCTTCTCACTCATTTCACTGTACTAGGAGATCTATCCACAGTTTGTTGAGAAGATGAACACTCGCCAAAAGAAGAAACTACAAGCACTTATGGGAATAAAACAGGAGTTTCTGCAAAATTGAAATTATTTTGGCCACATCAAAAATACATTATGAACGTAAATAGCTGAAAATATTTAAATTTGTGAAATTTAGGGAGTCACAAGTACAATGTTTTTCCACTAAATAAATGTTTATATTCTAGACTAAAACCAAATATATGTTTAATGAAAGATAATAATGTTTTGAAAAGCACCAATTTATATGTACTTCGCCAAGTAAGTGTCTGAAAACATTAAATACTTTAACTGGAGATGAGGTGGGTCAAAAATTTGGAGTCCCCAGATTTTTTGGAGGACCCCAGACCCCTTTTATTTGACGGAATAAAAGTAACATCTTTTAATGATTTTAATGACGTCCTTTACTTTATTAGGTGTGTGTGAAAGATCAGAATTTCATAAAGGGTATTGGTTTGCCCCAGTTTGCCCCCATTCCGAAACCAAACGTTTACGAGTGTGTTTCATGCAAAATTTATTCCCATGTGAGATTTAAAATCCGTTTCATTGAAATATTGAACATCTGAAAGAATAACTATAACCTCTTCCTTTGTCAGTGAAATGTCCCGCTTTTTAGATTGAAAATCCTTTGTCACATTAACCAAGGGTCGGGAACTGTCGGACCGTGGTCTACATCCTAACCGCATAAGGTTATTTCCTGAACCGCCAAAACTTTACCTACACGATAATAAAAACGTTATTTGATCACATTAATAAACATTGTTGGAAAAATTAAATTTTTTCCTGTAATCTGTAGATTTTTTAACTTCTATCCATCTAAAATTCAATGAATGCAGTCTCCAATCTTCCAATACATAGTGAGGGGGGCCGTTTCCTTTATACCCCCTCTTGATTTCGAGCTATATTTAGAATCCGAATATTGTAGCCCTCCGCCCGAAAAATTTAGTTTCTACTAAAAAACAGGCGTATTTTTTCGAACTACAGCATTGGTTGAAGCATAAAAATTTGAATATTTTGAAAATCCTTAACATGTATTCTCGACACACCAAAAAATAGTCATACCATCTTTTTAAGTTTCCAAATATTTTATGGGAAGAAACCCTCCAGAAATTACACGTATGTTAAGAAAAAGTATGAGTTTCTGAAAATGAGGATTTAAAAGTATTAAATATATCCTTTTTTCTCTGGACATTTAAAAATTTTCAAATTTATTTGGACCCCACGTAAAATTACTTGACCATGATTTTTACAGAAAAAAAGTAATTATAGTGCTTTGGAATTAAAGAAAAGTCAAAAGACATAGTTTCAGCCGAACATCATTAATGTTAGCTAGAGTATGAACATATCTTACCTCTCAATGAAGACTGCTCCAATTAAGTTTCAGTACGAGTCGTACGAGTCCTTCTTGGCGATCGTCTGCGGTTTTCGCCACTTTGGCGTATTTATTTGGCCGATATAGTTTGCCCAGATCAGGGAATATTTTGGTGTACAGTCCCTTTAAAAAAATGAGAAGTTGTTTTCATTTTGACCACAGAATACGTCTTGAAATACTTAATAAACCCTTTCCAAAATCACAATATCCCCTCCGAAATTTTTTCTAGCTTCCTAGACCCCCCAAAAAAATTATCGTCTAATCTGAATAATTTATGAGAATTTGATGTATATCGCGAATCTAAAATACTGATCTTTTTTATCTATAAGCTGACCATAATAATACTCATCTTGGTTGCATCATTACGGATGATTTATTTTACTACATTAAACCATTTCTCCTCCAAATTGCGAAAAATATTGCCAAATAAGACGATTTTGGCAAGTTTCCATCTACAGCGGGATGCGCGTTTTCATGCTTGCAGGCGGCCGGCCGTTACAATCGGAAACCAATGCATAGTAAAGTTTCGGTTCGCATTTAGCGCTGACGTCTAAATTATTTTTTTGAGGAATTATGTGATAAATTTTCCTAGTTTGACAGAGAGAGCCGGGGAATCTCGAAAAATACTCTTACCACATAACTTGTGATGGTTTGATGCTAAGATGATTAACTCATGGATTATGTAATTGAAAGTCCAAAAAACAAATTCTGGATTTTTTTTTTTCAAATGACTCAAGAGTTTTTGAAGTCGGAAACAGCATTTGTGTGTTATGTAATGAAAAAGGTGAAAGAAGTAATACATTCGTTTGATGGATCAGATATGTGTTTAGAGAAATTAAATGGTATAAAAACTGCGAAACAGGGAGTGCCAAAACTACGGCCAGCGAAGCTCCCTGAAAACCTCCCAAAAATAGCTTCAGAACACTTTTTAGCATTCAAAAATTCAACAAATTTTTAGGGGGAGGACATTTACCTCTTGTATTTTGAAGTAGCTTTGATTGGTCGTTTAGAGAGAGAGGTTGTATAGCCTGAAATTTCCCCCTGAGCGTAGCAAGGGGTTATAAATAGGTCAACCTATCCGGAGGAGTGAAAAAAATGGAGTATCCAAAATTTAGGTGATACACTAATTAGGGAAATTTACAGACATTTTCTGGAGGAAGACCCCTCTTTAATTAATATTCAGAATTAGGTATATGGTCAAAAAGTTATATATCCTCTGAAATTATTGAAAATACAATAGTACCTTCACAATATGTAAATACCTTCGTTCCTCTCTGCTCTCTCGCTGGAAAAGTTCTATATTAAAGACCCTCCCCCCGAAAAATATTTCATGGATAAAAAAAGAGCCAGATTACTTTGCGGCCCGCCACTTTTTATTTCGATTGTGGCCCTCCAACACTTGGAAGTAGGAAACCCCTGGTTTATAAGTAACTACCAATAATACCGTTTCATAGCTACGGGCCCGTATTGCACAACTTACGGCCCAAAAACTCTTTTTTTGTGGCCCGACAAATCATGAATGAGTATATAAAATTTCAAGGTTTTTAAGAAGTGTAGCCAAAAATATCCATTCTTTTGTAAATCTAGTTTTTAAGAATAATGATGAACTATTTAGTTCACCGAATATATTTCTTACTGGGTCTTATATCATCGGGTGAACCTTATGAACTTTTTTGCACTTGACAAACGGCAAGGCACTTTTTCAATCAATCACAATTTTTATCAATCACATTTTCTTGGCTGAAGCCAATAAGGTGTCACCATCTGATGTGAATTCTGAATTTGGAGTTATCTCTTTTTTCCAGCAAACACCTCAATTAACTAAATTTTTCGAAACTTTCAGGATCGATTTTTAAATTTAGAACCATATGTTACCATACTTAAAATATGCATTTTTTTTCTGTTTAAAAAATACAGGAGTTACTCATTGAAAGCATATATTGTCAAGGTGGGAAAGGTAGTTTACGATAGATATTCACATATTTGAGAATTAAATTCTTTTTAAAATTAAAAAATTAAAACAATAATAAAAGAGCTACATACTTTTTATTGAATTCTTTCAGAAAGAATTTTTTGAGCTTGAAGCGACTTATTCTGTATCAGCCACAACTATAACTGGATATTTTTTTATCTATATCTTAAATAATCACTAGCCGATATACATCTGAAATGCATGTGTGGTTGTGTGTTCATGTTTGTCAGGCATTTTTTTCTTTTGTTTTAGGTCTGGCAGAGATAAAAAATCTTATCACTTCTTATTTCACCGTTGATAATTTTTTTTGCCTTTTCCTGCTTTAATTCTTTAATTTCAATTTAGTGTTATACTTGGTTGCAACGTTTCTTGAACCCAGTACGTCACAAATGCGGAAGGAGAAATCGGTGAACACGAAGCCTGATGGCTTGTTAGGAGGAGTTTCGGTACGCAAATCGTGATTGAAAAGCACTATAAGTACATGGGTGTAACAAAATAATCATATTTTTAAATTGACGTTCTTTATTTCGCTCAAAATTCAGACACCGCGATTGGAACTACTTTGTTTATTAGTGACGTCGTAGGGTCAACTTAAGTTGCAGTCTAGTATAGATGAGTACCTTGAAATATTAAATTTTTAAATGTTTTTCTATAGTTAAAATAAGTTAAATAAATAAAAAATAAACTTGGTTTATAACTGTTTTTAAGTCTCTCAATAATTTATAAAAGAAAACAAAATTTCCAACAACTTGAAGTTACTTTTTTTACGGATCATTTTCTTAGGAAACTACCTACATCATTGGTCTCTAAACATTTTGACCAAAGGGCCAATTTTGCATATTCCTAGAGACCCGCACACTAAGACCTAAAAAACCTTTCACACCATACAACCAAACTGTAATCAAGACTTACTCAAAATGTTTGTATTTGAACTGCACACTAATGTCAAGATCATATTAAAAATTTAATTTATAATGAGACTGTTGAAACATTCTTGGACAAGGGTCTTTTTTGTGAAAACGAAATTGTTTTTGTGAAAAATTGAAGTCAAATTATATTTTATTTTTTTAAATTATCGTAAAAAACATATTTTTGATTTGAAACAAACAATATTTTGTGAATGTTTTCTTGCAAATAATCATTAGAACTAATTTGAATTTCGTGAAAGAGTCGTTTTCATGAACTTGAATTTTAATGAAGGGGCCGTTTTTATGAATTTGAATTTTGTGAGGGGGTTGTTTTTAGGAGGTGGAATTTTGTGAAGGGCAGGTACGGATTAAAGGGGGGAGGAGAGGGGCAACCGCCCCGATTAAAATCCCCCAAAAGTAGTTCCAGAACACTTTTTAGCATGCTAAAATTCAAAAATATTTTGAATAGAAAATTAAAACTAAATTATTAAGGTTAATTCAATTACAAATCTAAATGAAATTAAAATAAGTAATATAATAAGAAAAATTGTTACAAATATTTATAAATTATTAAAAAGTTTTTAAAAGATACGATGCCCCAAAAATACAAACGGATTAAAAATTTATGTTTACTTTGAAAACAATATAGATACCTGTAACAATCTATAGAGAGGCGATGAGTTTTTAAACAGTTGAGAGGACATTTTTTTTATGTTTTAGTTCCAGGTTCCACTTATCGGGGCCAAATGATAGGCTCCGCCCACTAACTCTCTTGTCTGTATACTCTTGTCTGTGAGTATGACGATAAAGAGGAAAAAAATGAAGAGATTGATGAAAAATTAATAAAAAAAGGTTTTACATGTATAAAAACTATTTTAAAATCTTAAATTAGGAAATTTTACCTAACCAATAATAATTTAATTTTAACTTCCAAGAGTCTCAGATGCCCAAAATTGAGTTAAATTACTAAATAGAAACTAGTGTCTAAAAATATTAGGCCAACCTTCCTCCTGGGAACATATCTAGTTAAGGGCTAAAATTTTAACCGTAAATTCAGGAAATTCCAGCCAGGATTTTTAAAACCGTCCCATTTAATGCGATAGTGAAAAATCCATGGAGCTATGGAAAAATCCGATTCAATAATTCAGTCATTAGATCATGAGAGATTCCTCATTTCCAACACCATCTGCTACTCTTATGATCGTAATGAGCGCTCAGCTAATTGGTAGAAAAACTGCTTCTTCACCTCTCGCGCCCAATCTGATTGAGGGATCCTAACTGTTGGTCACTTCTTTCCTTTGTTTTTTTATTCTATCATCATCATCATCAACAACAACAACAACATTTATCATCAGTTCGAATTATCTAGTGGCGCCATTTTAAAATGACTTTACAAAAAACTAGAATTTTATTCGTTCATTTGAGATATTTTAATTAAAATTGCGGTGGATGTGGACGCCTCAAAATGTAAGTACCAATGTTTTTTAACATTAACGTGTCTTAATTGCCGTGTTTACGCTTGTTAGTGTTATATAACTTGTATTTATCAAACATTCCATAATGCTCAAAATTGTAATAATATTAGAAGCATATTGGTGTTTTGGATTGGCTTTTGGTTGTTTATATTTTCCGGTCTGTGGGCTTGACCTCTAGTATTGGTGTTGCTTATTATTTATTTTGTTCATTGTGTTAGCATTTATTAGTAATTTTATGATATTAAACTGTGGTATGATAAGTTTATCTTATTAGTAATCTGATATCTATGCATAAAAGTAGGCTTAATTTAATTGGTACTACCGTGTTTGTCATTTTTATCAATTGAATAGCTTGTTGGAATGTTTCATAAAGGTTTTACAAAATATCATTTCTTAAGTAAATTTATCTAATTCGCGTTCACGTTATGGCTTTGAAATGACGTTTTGCAAGCTCTGTTAAATTAAGTTATGACTGTAGAATGTAGATGTTATTTAGAATCATTTTGGACTAGGATTCTCCTAAGTTTTTAGCCCAAGGGCCAGATAACTCATTATGCAGAATTCCAAATAATTTTTTGAATTTGTTAGATTGAGATTTGTTGATCGACGTTTTAATTTTTAAAGTAATCTTAGTAATTATAACTCAAATTGAGAAAAAAGCTTTCGGTTTTTACAATTTATATTTAATTAGCTGTAATTATATTTCCTATAATATATTTATACCTTTGAGGCCAATTGTGAATTCAATGAAAACTAAAGTTACAAATCAAATTGGCTTTCTGCTGGTGGAAAGATATTTTGAAGGGTTTTCAACTCTTAGTATATTTAATACGATCATCTAGAAATGTGCGGTTGTTTAACTTCAAATTATGCATTATTAGTCCAAATTTCAAAAATTATAGTTTTCTGAGTTGATAACTAATGAAAACGAAATAACGTCTGTCTTTTGGCCATTAAAATATATCTACTTGTGATTACCCTGACAATGATATACTAATTCGACGATGCCATGGAGGAATTCGACAGCTGAAATTCAGTTTCATTCTCCAATTTGGGGTAACATCTGCCTTTTTTGTTGCATTGTTTGTAGCCCGTTAAAAAAACGTAGGAAAATCGCTTTATTTTGATGGCAAAGAGTTTGATTAACATTTAATTCAAATTCAAAGCAGTCACAAGTAGTTTGTAATTCTCATCGGACTGCATTCAAACCTCCTAAAGCACATAGGTTAGAAATTCGTTTAGTTTGCCAAATTTCGTTCAATTTGCTGAACATTTAAAAAAAAAAAAAATTCTGCATATTTACGCGTCACTCAAGTATATTTAGGCCTTTTGATTTGCGACCATAGAATACTTTTGGTATTGAAATTACATTGTAAAATACTTTCGAGCGTCAAATACTAAGATGTCAAGTTTTTTTATGCTAAAAATTAACACAAGTTGTAGGCTTTAAAAAAAAATGGCTCTTTGAACGTCATTTTAATGGTTCGTCAAATCGGATGCGGTTCTTAGTCATATGAAAATGGTTTCTCATACGTGGGGAGAGAAGTTTTTTCTGATCTTTAGTGTTGAAAAACTATTACAAATGCCTTCCCACCAGCTGAAAATAAAAGAACTGAATGTCTTTTACCAAATATATTTCCATGTCCTTACTGTGGGTGATTGTTTTTCTGTCTGATCTCTTCACTCCCAAGGTGGGCTTTTATGTGTCCCCCTTAAAAAAACTGCGTTCTTAAGTATTACCAGCATGCCAATAATTACTACTAAAGATTTTACTGGGTTTAGCAATTTTTTTTTTCATTTTTCGAATACAGGATTTTTACACTCTTTTAAATTTATGAAAAAAAAATATGAAATCTTTGGCATTCAATTGCAATCATGATAATGACGACGTAAGAAAAATTTCTCTAGCCCCCTTACAAGAATCCTAGATACAAAGTCACATGCTCCATTGTTTTATAAATGATTCAATGAACAGGTGTGCTCCTTTTGAGACATCAGTGGAACGTCTTTCGCGATTGCATTGCACTGCCTGTTTCGTGTTTGTACGCTGGACCCCAACATCGGCGGATCCATCTTTGCTAAGTAGGAATGTTTAGAGAAAGAGTTGATACTAGTGCTCCATGTATCCATGGTGACGGATACCGAGTACTGGGGGATGCAGTGGGAATCGGGAGTGCCTCCGAGATGAATCTTCCGCATCTCCTTAATCCTGAAATCGGGAGTTATAGGGGTTGAGTTGCTGATCGGAACGTAGGTTTTAGCGGTATGGTTTAGAATTGGCTTCTCAGCATCAGTGTTCAAATGCATGAAACCATTTGCAGTTTAACATTTGGTATGAATTGTAACGCTCTGTTAGGTTGGGTTTCAGCGCGGCTTACTAAATTTCAACAGGCTTGTCAGGATTTTAGTTATGAAAAGTAATATGAAATTTTTCCTGCTAGGTTCGCGCTAATTCCATGGAACAATTCACACTTAATTGCCAATCAATGCGATAACTTGTTGACTAAAAAAGGAGAAAATAAATGGTTTTATGCTGCAATTGTTGAATACTGGTAAAAAAAAATGCCCTTGGTAGCATAGAAAACTCTTATTTTTACCATGACAACTTGTCAAATTTGCTAGTAAATGATTTTTTGGGTTGTAAGAGACTTTAATAGCATGAAGTACACAATTACTTGAATCCTACTTTTGAGAATATCTGTACTAAATACATATTATATAAAGACATTTTAGCTCTATTATACCAAGCCTATACATATACAACCCTGTGGAGTTAAATTTACAGCATGCCAGTTTCCGCGGTCTTTAAAATGGCCTGATTTTCGTTTCCTGGCAAGCCTGTATATAGTTTAAACTCTAACGTCTCTAACTTGTAAGCCGTGGTTTGAAAAAGGTGGAAAAACTGTTAATCATAAAACCGTGTAGAGAAAAATTATGTCACCCGGAAAGTTCCTTTGTTAAAAAATAACGAAATAGAAAATCATAAGTGAAGGATATCGGCAATAATTAAGTTAGATTTATAGAGCTTAAGGGGACTCAGTACCAAAATTTGGTCAAAATATCGAATTTGAGATTTTGTAATCAAAGTGAAGAAGTGAATCCCTTAGAATTATTCCTACCAAGTTTCATAATGATATGGGGATTCTAAGTTTAAAAATTTTGAGATTTCTGAGGCCTAGATAGGCTTAAGAAGCCTAGTTTTCTATCTTTAAACGGCTTTTTCTCAAAACAAGGTTTTTAATGTTTAAAATCTAAAGGCTTTTTTTCTAATCATCCAAACCACTTCAAACTTTGTAGTTATTATCAGTAACACCTGCTTAACATCTTCAGGCATGGATTTTATAATATATTTATTACAATTTTTTTTACGGAGCATTAAAGTGGAACCTTAGGGTATTTTTTCGAAAAAAAATGCCAAATTTCAGAGGTTTTTTTATTTTTCAGAAACTTTTATAGATAATCAAATTTCCATGCCTACAAATGACTATATATGTTTGATTTATGTTCAGAAAACAAATCAAGTCAAAATAACACATAATAAGGGAGGAGTTACAATTTAAATGTAGGGTAATTTCGGGCATTTTTTTGAAGTTTTTTGTAATTCTTTTAAAAAATAAATTTTTGAACTCGCTTTTTTGGATAAATATGAATTAGTATGAAGTAAATACATAATTTAAAACCTTAAAAGATAATAAAATCCAGTTATTAGAGAAAAAAAATTTTTTGGTACCAAGTCCCCTTAACAACCTTGAATAGATTTAATAACATAGAAAAGTTTAAAAGAGATAAATATCTGAGATGGAAAACAGTCTCTTTACATTCATACAAATGTTAAACCCAGTAGAAATTACTTCTTTACTTCAATTTATGTTGATGAGATTTTAGCTTGTAGGAATGCCATGCATGTGTTATCTAATTCAATGCAAGATCTGGTAAAACTTGTAACACATTATCTACTTTATTTGATGATATCATATCTATATAAAATTTTCCAATCTTTAATTAAAGCGAATTTTTTTTAATCTGCCAACTATGGAATGGCTACTTATATGTGTTAAAAATGTGTTTAAATTTAAAAAAAAAGTGAAAAGGTTTCCTTTAAAAAAACAATTGAACTTTCCGGGTGACCACATTTTTAAAACTTGAAATTATTTTCTTGAACTTAACCTTCAGTTCTATATCCGAAAGGACTGATATTTATGATAGAAAAATGTAAAAGAAGCATTGACTTGAAAAAGAAGTCAGCATTCTAGGGAAAAGAGTTTCCCTTTTGAAAGTGTAAAATAAGAGTTTTATATCCACAAAGATAAGTTATTATAAAAGTTATTTGTGGTACATAAGGTATCGAAATGACTTATGAATTCATTGATGAATTAAAATTTACTGTTATCACCAACATCATGTTCTTAGTAATTAACTAAAATGACAGGCGAATAAAACTAGAATGACTAAAAAAAATTACTTAGAGGGGAGAAAATTCTTACTTTGTGGAATAGATGGGATTTGCTTATGCCCATCAGAATTTTTTAAAGGTAACAAAATATTTGATGTAACAGAATTTAAGAGATTTGTCGATTTGATTTAGAAAAACCAAATAATAACGCAAAATATCTTAGAATTTTAAGTTTCAAGTTATACCTAAAATGTATCTGTAAAAGAATTGGACTTTAAGTGAGATTGACTTAATTTAAAAACTAAATAAACCTGTATGGTTTCATATAAACGGGTTACTTTACTCATTAGCACCCTTTTGAATATTAATTCGAAAATATAATAATGAGCATCTGAAATACTACAATATTTTAATGCTTTTGATTTCTTTGAAATTAAAAAATTAAAGTTGAATTACTTTTTTGAAAAATTACTTATTTGAATTATTTATTAATAGACCTTATGGAATCTTAATTATAAAATATTTGATGTTTGAAAATATAGTAAGGTATAGGAACATCTGAAATGATGTGATTAACATTGCCTTTTAATCCATTTGTTGTTTAGGAATTAAAAAAAAATAACCAAGGTGCATTGAAATTTAATTGAAATACAACTAGTAACACCCTTTGGAATCTGTATTAAAAAATTACATTTTGAAAATTTGATGAAAAAGAGTTTTCAAAATTCTTAAAAAATATTTCAAAATAGTTGTATAGTCCATCGTCTTTGATGATGTGCATATTCCTAACACGAATTGTCCACAAATCAAACAGAATTTAATTTAAAAATAATTCTGAACTGAAAAAATAATTATCTTATTCGAAAATAAATAACTCTTATTAGAAACACTTATTTGCTGAATAAATGTATATTAAACCCAGTTCTTATAAACTTTAAAAGATATAAAAATTCAAGATAGAGGGGCAAGTTAGACTTTTAAATCTAGAATTATATAGAAATATTTACTATTGTCTTTTAATTAGTGGTTTAACGTACAATTTTGATCTGTGAAGTACATTAAATTGTCTGTAATATTAGTCAAGGAACAATGTAAGATAAAAAAAAAACAAAGTTTAATTTAAAACTTGGGTCATAAACTAAGCTTCTTAAATTTGGTTTATGTAATATGTATATTTAAGATTTAACCATTCTTTACCAAAGTTAACTTGTAATATTATACTAAAAAATACCATAGTGGTAAAGTTCATTTAAATATGTTTTAAAAGCCTGTAGTTTTACTTAACCTCAAAACCACTTGAGATTGAGCTCTTTTTGAGCTTGCATTTTCGTTTGTTCTAATTAGTTTAAGTATGCCTCTAACTGCGTGTTAAGTGATTATACTTGAATGCCTCAAAACAATTTATGAACGAATTACTTATTTGTTCTCTATTCAAGTGAGATAGTAAAAGTAAATATCAGCGAACAATAACATTTATATAATTTTTACATATATGTAAAACTGATCGATCAGTTTTTACTGCAGATAAAACCTAGAAAGTGTCATCATAATCTCTTAAACATGCTGGTTTAGCGTGGAAAAAAATAAGCATACATAAAATAGCTGAATGCACTGTTATTCCTAGGATTTTTTTTGGAGAAGTAAAAATACTCCTTGACTTTTTTAGGAGGAGTGAAATACAGAAATAGCATAAACTACATATACAGAGACAAAATTTCTATTAAAAAACGCTTACTTATTAATGAATAAAATGAAATGAAATGAAATACAAAATGAATGAATAACAAAATGAAATTGAAAAAAAAATGAGGGTGCTATTTTGGGTTTCAATCAATCAAACTCCCTAAGCATCAGAACAATAAATGAAGAAAAAAAATAT
Source organism: Tetragnatha montana (assembly GCA_963680715.1). Classification (NCBI taxonomy): domain Eukaryota; kingdom Metazoa; phylum Arthropoda; class Arachnida; order Araneae; family Tetragnathidae; genus Tetragnatha; species Tetragnatha montana. The sequence goes on along the minus strand of OY796676.1, from coordinate 15,279,302 downwards.
TATGGCTGTATGAAAACACAATTAAAAAGTATGATAATTAGGATGCCGTAGCTGAAGGTTTAAGCTAAACCTTTGTGAAAAATTCAAAGAGTGAAAGTACTCCTGTCTAGTTTTTTAAAGAGTAATTCCGATTTTCAAGAAGTGAAATACCCTTTCAGAGGAGTTAGTAGGAGGAGTCAGTATCTCTGGCTGAATGAAATATTTATTAGAAGATGCAACGAAAGTCGATCCAATATGTTAAATTTTTTAAAATGAATTATCTGACTATAAATAGTCGAAATAGCTGAAAACTTTAATTAAAAGACGAAAAGCAAGTCTTTCCAATTTGATGTACATTTTTTAAAAGGAATTATATCTGAAAAATATCAAAATACCTGAAAAAATATTTAATATAAAAAGTGAAATGAAAGTCACTCCAATTTATTGAACATTTTCTGAAATGAATTATCTGACTAAAATATCAAAATAGCTGAATGGAATTCATAAAGAAGATCCAACGAAAATCACCCCAATTTGTGAATCTTAAATGAATTGTCTGATTTAAAAATATCAGAGTAAATTCTTAAAATTTAGGGTTGAAAAGAGAAGATATGCAGTAAATGAAAAATAAAATTTGCAATTAATTAATAATTTGCAACAAAATTGTAGCTGTTATATCTTCCAACTCAAAACTTTTTTTTTGCCTTCAAATTATTTATTATTATTGTGGAAAAATTTCCCTTAAGAAAGTTTTGCATAAAATGAGTTCTTGAACAGAATAAGTGCAGTTGAATTTTATTTTGAAGTTATATGCTACATTTGCTTTTAACTTTACTTTAATCTACATTTGCTGCTGCTATAACAAAAATTTCTAAAGTGAAACATATTATTTAAATCATTTGACTCTGTAATGAAAGTTACAGCTAAAAAAAATGTTTGCATATCTTGAGTGTATTAAGAATGCACCAGATACTGACAATTGAGAAATAAAGTAGAAAAACTGGACTAAAATAGAGCCAGTTAAGAAACCAAACTTTTGTAAGTTTGAAAACGGCAAACATCAGACTTCTTGAAAAAGTAGGCAAAAAGAGCTAATGAAGCCTAAATCAATTGATTCAAATCTAATTAACGGTACGTAGTAATAAATAAAAACAATTTCTAAGAATGAAATTTTTTACTTTCTAAACCGATATAAAAAAGCTGGATAAAATACTATGTCAGTTGATTCTAATATAATAATAAAAAAAAATCCAATAGAAAATTTCTATTATTACTTATAAATTTGGCAACCATTCCAGCCACCAGTCTGCATAACATATTCACTGACCCTCTGCTTCTGTGTGTGTTCTCGCACTGTATTCTTCTGTCAAAATGAACAGGCGATGTTGGTGACGAACGGTGGTGATACCGTTCTCACCGGACCCCGGGGTGCCTCCGGGTTACTAGGTCCTCGCGCCTTGAAATGCCGGAGGTTAGTGTCCGGCTCTTACTTCCGGGGGTGTCCGGCACGTAGCGCCCGGGAGACATCGTCTGAATTGTGCTAAAGACTCCGATGGACACGGTCTCTGGACCACCTTCGGCTGGGGGAGGCAGAATCTGGCATTCTAAATCCGGAAGACCTCTCCTGCCTCGTCGTCGGAGCACAAGGGGGTGCACGTGGAAGTTTGAGGGTGGACCCTTGGTCTACTCGGTGGCTGGTTGAGACTTCTTTCGAAGTTGTTACAAAAAAGATCCTAATGAGAAGCTATGGTACAATGTATTTTGTACTCTGTTTTTGAATGAGCTGGCAACTGTGTATTGCGATCCACCTTTTTGTATCGTCGTTGGGAAGATAACTAAACAAGATAATAATCCCTTACGTGAAGCAGGTTGCAACTGTTCACGGTGACATTGCTATAAAAAAATGTCTTAAAATTGATTTGGTTTCTTGCTCTTGTGTAAATCTGCAAAAAAAAAAAGAAGCAACTGTTTGTTTGTTATTTTTTACCTTGGAATGTAATTGTTTGGTTTAGTTGCTTTAAAAACATCTTTAAAAAAATTTAATGGCAAAAAATTCAAATGCAAAGTTTGTTTAATTGCCAGTAAATTCACTAATGCAAAGAAGCAAAAGAAACTCAATGTTTCTTTTCACTTTTGGGTGTAGAATAAAACCCATGCCTCTTGAAAAAAAATCAAGAGATTTTAGCAGAAGCAAACATAGAGTATCCTAAAGTTTGAAGCTGTTTTAAAAGGGGGTATTTCAAAGCAAAATAAAAAAATCACTCAGTTTCTGTCCATAAAAGTATTTTATGAAAAATACTTCGGGAATTCACATCTAAACCTGTAAATTTAGCATCATTATTATTTAAATTTATTAAATTAGGGGAGATTTTCAGCTTCAGAATTGTGAATAGTCACTGATAACTTAATGACTATATGTTTAAAAAGAATAACTAAAAGCAACTGAGCTTTCACTTGTTAAAAAAGAAAATCTTTATTATTGAAACAAATTTCGATTTGGGGTGATTTTCAGTTTTTCAAATTGGTTCTAAAAAAGTTCTAATGATCTTTAATGCAACCTTAATGACTTTCAATGTAATGTGTTTGTAGTTTTTGTTGTGAATGTAGCCCCAATCATGGAATGTTTGCTTACTTGCAGCTATAAGCGCAATTCACACTATTCTATGCAGTTATAAACTACAGAAGTTTAAACTAAAAGAACTAAAAACAAAGAAGTTACTTGAAATGTATACTCATTTGATTGTTTGCTACATCTTTGTGATTAGCAACTATACTCCAACTTGTGGTTATTTTTCAATTCTCATTGTCTAAAATTTCTATATTTTGAATGGATTGCTATTCCAATGTAGGGCGATATTGAAATCCTGCAGAGTAGCCCCTGCTGGTATTGGTTTTATTTTCCAACTTTAACTCTTCTCTATTGTCCTCCAGTGGGTTCCTGCCCACTGTGGGGTTCCACGTAACGAGAAAGCGGAATTTCTGACAAAGAAGGGTGCTATGGTAATACAAAAAATTTCCCGTCCCTCTGCCTTTCTGCACTATTAAAAACCTAATCAAAGCAACTATCAATGCCCGATCTCGGGAGGACATTTTCAACCGTGCTTCCCATAAACCTTGGATGAATGCAATCCTTAAGTTACGCAATGGCCCAAGGCACAGAGCGGTGGCTGATTTTCGCTTGTCCTCCGGGCATGACTGCCTAAGAAAACACCTTTTTCGAATCAACATCGCTGCTCCGCCCGTCTGCCCTCTATCTTTGGAGAGGAGATGGACTCCGAGCATCTCCTACGATGCCCTGCTCTGCGAAAGAGTTCTCTCCCTGAGCGTTACTGGGAGGCGAGATACTTATTTGGTTAATAAACTTTTATACAGTTTTTTTTATCTTGTTCTCGAAGTTCTTTTTTGTTGTAACTGTTTAATTACCAGCCATTAGAAATAAGAAAAAAACTTAAACTATTCTTATATAAATAGGGTTCAGGTTTTCTTCTATTGTATTTTCTCTAATCAGTCTGTTCGGGTGTTGAGGCATCCATAAACACCCCCGTGTCCAGCCCCCCTGACGAAGAGGCATGGACGGGGTTTTCTTTATTGTAATTTCGATTGTGTATTTTGCATTTATTTTTAAACTTAATCACTCACTAATGACCTTAAAATGAGTGTTAAAATATAGTCAACTGAAAACAATACAAAATGATGCTTATGATATATATTTAACTACACAATGTCCAAACCTACTAAAATTATATTTTATAACATTCATTCCTTTATTTAAGTCTGATTTTTTTTTCCTATTTAATTTACCATCAACCTAAGTAGACTGATATAGGTAAATTTATTCAAGCAAGACTCACCTAAAAGTAAAACTGCAGGCTTTCTGAAAATATTAAAGTATTAAGTCAATTTAAATGTTAAAATGCTTTGTGTGATGCTAGTATCTGCTTTTGTAGTGCAATAAATTATTAAATTTATTCGTAGAAATTGAAGAGTTTTATGAGTCATAAAGATTTACTTTTAAAGAATGGTATTAATGTTGAAATGAATTTATACTCTTTTGAAAGCGTCTTACGTTTGGAAAACAAGTGTATTATTTTAATGGCAATGTTTTTAAAAATTAAAAAAAAATTAAATTTATGATGAATGATACAATTTTTTTTCTGAATAAATCATGAAACTCAGTCATAAAACTGAGTCACAACTGCATCTCATTGCCTATATGTATAAATATATTACATTTAAAAATATGTTTAAACAAAAACATTTTATCTTTGGGTTATGTTTGATTTGTGGACCATATTGGGTGATTTAAATATAATTCTTAGATGACATTCATTCCAAAAAATAAATTTATGGAAGAAAACCGTTCTAAAAGGTTCATTAAACTCAATTGTTTTACTCCATATATTTTTACCAATGACGTACTAAAAGGTATGAAATATCTTAAGGATTTATTTATCTTATAAAAAGCTTACTTTTGATCATCAAATTGGGGAAAAAATCAAATTGGGATTTCTCATTTTTTAAAAAGAATATTCGAATTAATTTCAATGCATCTGATTTTCTCAGGCACTAAATTTGTTTATTTTTCTAAAACGCTTATTATATTTGCTTATTAGACTTATTACAGCAAACTGTAGGATTGAAACTTCCAAATCTATCAGAGTTCTACATTTAAGTAGGAAAAATCTTCAAAAACACTTTATCTCCGATCTTATATTAGGCCCCTAAGTCAGTTTACAAAGGTAATATAAATTGTATTATTAAATAATCCATTAAATGAACTTAACATGAGTTGGTGTGATAAATGAGCGTAAAAAAAATACTAAGTAATAGAAAACCCGTGACTTATAAGGATAGATATGGTGCCTTTTTAAGTAACTTGTATTTTAGATATGCACATACTTTTTTAACGTAATATAACTATAAAAAACCTATATAACATTTAAAATCTATTGCAATATATTTACTTAAATAAATTAAAGAAAAGATCCAAGTGTGATTGAGAAAAAATTTTGAAATTATTTTTAAAGTTAGTTTTTTTAAATTCCTTCTCTTGCATTTTATTTCCTCATCATTGCTTTAATGGAAACCTATCATTTTTATAGAACTGAAGGAGAGTATTCGTTACTTTTATCGTAGTTAGATTTGAATAATTTATCGGAAAATACAAATTCCGAAAGAAAATATTGATATTCAGAGTGAAAAAAAAGGATATATTTTAGAAAATTAAAAAAAAAAAAAACGATTCTCCTCATATCTTGTATCATTTCGAAAACTATAGATAGCAAGATAGTTTGATTCTCAAACTTATCGAATTATTCATAGGAATATCATAATTTATTAACGATGAGATCTAGTTTATTATTTCAAGAGTTGGAATAATACAATAAAAGTGATTTCACTTATAGAAATACTTCTCTACATGGTAAGAGTCAATTCCACCTTTGTTGTACCCAACCTTTACAAAAGATTTTAATTCATACCAAATGTTAAACTGCAAGTGGCTTCATTCAAGCATTTGAACTCTGATTCTGAGAAACCAATTCTCGACCATACCACTAGAACTACATTCCGATCAAGAACTCAACCCCTATCTTCCGATTTTGGGATTAGAGAGATGCGGGAGTTTCATCCCAGAAGCACTCCCTGTTCTCTCTGAATCTCTCAGAACTCGGTATTCTTCACCATGGATACATGGTGCACTAGTACCGACTCTTCCTCTAAACATTCCTGTTTACCGAAGGTGGGTTCGTCGATGTTGTGATCTAAGCATATATACTCGAAGCAGGGAGAGCAATGTAATTCCGAAAGTCGTTCCATATTGGTGTGCCAATGGGAGCATACCTGTTTATTGATTCATCTGTGAAACAATGAGGGTTGTGACTATGTATCTGGGATTCTTGTAAGGGGGCTAGAGAATTTTTCTTACCTCACCATTACCATTATTGCCAATGGATATCAAGGATTTCATGTTTACTTCTTAATTTAAGAGCGCGCAAAATTCTGGTTTGTTTTTTTTTACAAAAACCAGGTAAAAATAAGTGGTTTGGACCTAAAAACTAATTTTTATACCTTGGGAAAAAATTGGCATAACTCGTCGTAAAAGCCAACTTTTTGCTTTCATCATACTTTAAAAAGGTAATCTTCTCTACAGGAAAATCAATATTTGTGATAATTTTCTCTAACAAGGAGAGGATCCCAACGTGTCATCACCGATTTGGTTCATTTTTGGTGTGTAAGTAGTGCATGACTAGGACATCAATTTATGAAAATATTAAGAAGCAACTTTCAGAAATTTTGGAGAAAATCGCGATTAAAAATTTCAACACTTACTTAACATTTAATAAGATTCTCACCTTGCAAGCGGATCGTGGTGTAGCGGTAAGAGCTACGATTCCCAACCCAAAGGTCCCTGGGTCGAGTCTCGCTGCATACCATAATTTTAATTTTCCTCGCAATCAAGAACACAGATATGAAATAAAGTAGTACATTTATAATTATCAATTTTAAAACCTTTTTTTTGTGTATAAATTTTTTTTTGGTAAATATATAATATTTACAATAGGATCATAGAAATAATTTAATAATTATTTTTTGGGAAACAAGGAATGAAAAGATTTTTTTTATAAACAAAAAAAAAATTATTTTTATAGATGAAGTTTCACCTTAATTTATCCCTAACTATCCAAAAGAAAGTACGCAATTTTGTTATGCTAAAAGGGTTTGGTATGTGTCTGATTTGATAGTTAAAATAAAAAAAAAATTTGGGGTAAATATATAACATTTACAACAGGATCATAAAAAATTGGATTTATTAATTATTTTTTTGGGAAACAAGGAATGAAAAGATTTTTTCAAAACAATATAATAATAATATATTTATAAATATAATTCCATATTATCCGATTATATTGCTTTTTCCCACAAAAAAATATTTTAAAAATGTTTTAAAATTGATCATTATAAATGTACTACTTTATTTCAAATCAGTGTTCTTAATTGCGTGGAAAATTAAAATTAAAAATATGGTATGCAGCGAGACTCGATCCCGGGACCTTTGGGTTGGGAATCGTAGCTCTTACCGCTACACCACGATCCGCTTGCAAGATACGAATCTTATTAAATTTATAAGTACATGTTAAAATTTTTAATCGCGAATTTCTCCAAAATTTCTGAAAGTTGCTTCTTAATATTTTCACAAATTGATGTCCTAGTCATGCACTACTTGCACACCAAAAATGAACCAAATCGGTGATGACACGTTGGGATCCTCTCCTTGTAAGTAAGAAGAAATCAGAACTTGTAAGAAAATTATCACATGTAGTTTGAATATCCTATCGCTAGAACATTAATGTTGAATTCTTATCTGGAACTTAATCTTAAAGAATAATTTTCTCCAAACTCGTGTTTTTTGAGTTATGCCAATTTTCTTCTTAGGTAGCGATATATTATGTATGTTTTAACGGTAAATAATTATGGTGTAAATGTCTATTTTCTAATGCTCTTTTTTCCCTTTATCCTTATCCACTCGTTGACGAGCTGCATCACTGTTCTTTTTCTTGAATGAGGAGATGAGATTTCTTCAAATTGAAAACTGATGAGTAATCTCTATTCTAAGGTAAGTAATAATGTAACTAAAACTTAAATGTGAGTAATGCAGTGCAACTTGAATAATTTGAACTAATTCTAAGGTGATTTTTTGTCCCATCCTATTGTATTAAATACTGTATTGTAATAAATATTGTAATAAGTGGGTTCAAATCTTAAGAGTACAACAGCATTTAGGGATGATTTCTGCATAGAAGGTGGGTTGGGTCATTTCAATTTTTTTTTTCAAACTAAATTTTCATTACTATTTATACAATTTTATCCTCCACCCAAAAGAAACACACAATCATTTTTTTTTTCAAGTATTTTGATCCTTTTAAATTTTACTATGGATTCTTTGAATTTAAATTATTACTTAAGTTGCACTGTATAGCTAAAAATGTAGTTGTAAGTAAAGTGAAATACAATGTGTGTGGAAAACGCTGTAAAGAAGTCTACCCAAAATAAAACAGCCAACTAAGTAAAACCAAACTGACGTTTATTATGCCGCTTCGATCTCGGGACAGCCCCCCGAGCTTAGACTTACAAAAATATATAAACAAGCGAGAGTGATTTCTTCACTTCGCAGCAGAATTTAAACGCTCTTCTTCTTCACTACGTTACAGACTAAATTCCTCCCCTCTCAAAAACTTTTCTTGATGTAAAGCGAGAAAAGTCCTAGATTCACCTAAAAAACTTGAAACGATAATATTAGACATAAAAATATATTTAAAAACATCAACAATGATTTTGGGGGGTTCATTTCTCACTGAATCTATCCCCCTGAAAACCCATTTCTCTTAAAGAAGTTAAAAATAGGAAAGTTATTAAAAAGTCACTTTAAAATGTAAATACCACATTAATAGTCAATAAAAGTTCTCCTCCTTCAACTGGTAGCTGCTCTTAACTAAGGAAAGATAAAACAGTTCTTCATTAAACACAGAAATAAGGCATTTGCATCACATCATACCTGCCGTAGAAAAATAGGCTTTATGGGATGCGACTCAAACAATCTGCGTTCAAATGAAGCTTCCCTTTGCGATGAATGACTTCATAATTAAATGGCTGCAAAGTAAGAGCCCATCTTAGAAGTCTATGATTAGTTCCAGTATTTTTTTCCAACCATACCAAAGGGTTATGGTCAGTTTGTATCACAAACCCTTGAAGTCCGTCAAGATAACACTTCAACTTTTGCACGGCAAAAACGATCGCGGCACACTCTTTCTCTACTGTACTGTACTTTTGCTCTGCCACGGTAAACTTTTTACTTAAGTACATGATCGGATGTTCTTCATCGTTATTTATTTGAGAAAGAACGACACCAATCCCCAGATTTGAAGCATCACACTGCAGAACAAATGGCTTGGTGAAGTCAGGGCTAAACAAAATGGGGTTTTCTGAGAGTCTCTTTTTTAATTCATCGAATGCCTTTTGACAAGCTTCATTCCACTCTACCACATCCCTACGGGTTTTTCCCTTTAAAAGGTCAGTTAAGGGTGCAGAAATAACTGAAAACCCGGGTATATATCTTCTATAATACCCTGCTAAACCCAGAAAAGATCTAATCTGAGTTTTCGTAGTTGGTCTAGGAAATTCCCTAACAGCCAAAACCTTCAACTCTCCAGGAGTTCTTTGACCCTGTCCGACACGATGACCGAGGTACTTTACAGATTCACAAGCAAATTGGCACTTGGAGGGTTTAATATGCAGTCTAGCTGATTTTAACTTTTCAAGGATTACTCCCACATGATCCAAATGATTTTCCCAAGTTTTAGAAAATATTGCAACGTCGTCCAAGTATGGGACAGAAAATTCCTCACAGTTTTTTAAAAGATTCGCCATTAATCGGCTAAAATAGTAAGGCGCATTTTTCAATCCAAAGGGCAATCTTAAGGGTCTAAAAGTTCCAAAATTCGTTACAAAAGCCGAATACCTTTGGGCACGTTCAGTCAAAGGGATTTGCCAATATCCCCTGGTGAGATCTAGTACAGTTATGTATTTGGCAGCCGATACCCTTTCAACCAATTCCTCAATATTGGGCAAAGGAAAAAATTGAGTTCTGGTCACTTTGTTTAATTTACGGTAGTCAATGCATGGTCTAGCATCTTTACCAGGTACTTCAACAAGAATTAAAGGAGAAGTAAAATCGGACTCCCCCGGTTCGATGACCTTTAATGCCAACATCTTTTCCACCTCTGCTTTCAAAATCTCAGTTTGTCGAGGGGACATCCGGTAAGGTCTTGCCAGAATTGGTTTCTCAGTTTCCAATTCAATGTCATGTTCTGCCAACTGAGTACACCCAGACTTATTTGAAAAAATGCTGGAATATCCAACTAAAAGTTCCTCAAGTTGATCCTTCTGAATCTCAGACAAGTTGGTATTCAATTGAATATCCCTCATAACAACAGACATCTCTGGAAGATCAGACTCCAAATCCAAAACTGGAATTTCTTCATCTTCCTCTTTACTTTCTTCTTCCAAGCTCAAAAGATTGATATTTTCAGCTCTTTGATAGTACGGCTTGATCATATTTGCATGATACACATGGGTTTTATCTCTTTCAGGAAATTTAACAACATAATTAGTTTCAGAAATTTGACGGACGATTTCCCCTGGTCCTACCCACTGCACAGATAGTTTATTCGGTTTTGAAGGAGCCACGATCAAAACAAGGTCGCCGATCTTAAAGTTTCTTTTCACAGCTTTTCGATCATACCACAACTTTTGTCTTTCCTTTGCATCAATCATGTTTTGGACTGCTAGTTCTTGACAATACTTCATTCTGTTCAATAGCTTAAACACATAGTCAACTACACTGTTCTCTTCGTTGTTTTTTTCTGTTAGGTTTTCATACAACAGCATAACTGGAGTTCTCAAATTATTACCGTGCACTAATTCAGCTGGGGAGAAGCCTGTACTGTCATGGGTTACAGTTCGAAGCGCAAAAAGAGCCTTTGGTAGGATTTCCTCCCAACTTGATCCGGCTTCGAGGCACAAGACGCGCAAAATTCGCTTTAAAGTCCGATGCATTCTCTCCACTGGATTGCTTTGAGGATGACGCACTGAACTTCGCACAACTTTTATCCCAAATTTCTCCAAAAACTCTGAGGTAAGTGCACTCATGAAGGATGTTCCCTGATCCGTTTGTAGCTCTCTCGGAAATCCCATCCTACTAAATATCTGAAGCAACGCATCCACCACAGTCGTTGAGCAGAGATCTGCCACAGGAATCGCATCCGGGTACTTCGATGACATGCATATTGCCGTGATCAGGTAGCGGTTTCCAGACGGTGATAAGGGCAAAGGTCCACAAGCGTCAACATTAATTTTCGTGAAGATTTCTGTGATGACCGGAACAATCTTCAATGGAGCTTTTTGTTTGTCATGTGGTTTCCCCACTCTTTGGCATTTGTCGCAGGATTTAACGTAGACTTCTACTTCCTTGTAGCAGTTGGGCCAGAAAAATGTCTTGAACAACACATCTTTTGTCTTTGTTGCCCCTAGATGAGCAGCCGTTCCTTCATGACCAATTTTCATCAGATTTCTTCGACATTTCTCCGGAACAACAAGCAACCTTCGTTTTGTGCCATCTTTGTCTTCCTTTTGATAAAATAGTAGTTTATCCTCCACAATGTACTTAGCCTTTCTAGAAGAGTCTTTCCCAGCTTCCTCGAATAATTCTTTCAGTTCAGTAGATTTCTTTTGTTCATCAATAAATTCTCGGTTCGACATCTTCACAAGATCTAGTTCAGGAATTTCAGGTAACACTGTCGGCAAAATTTCATCTTCTACAGTAGTGTCGATGACTTGTTCAGGTATCGCATCTGATTCTTCGGAGTCAAATCCTGGTTCACTCTTTTCAGATCTCAACTTCTGTGCTCGAGTTTCAACCGCGTTGACCATGTAGACTTTCACTTCGGAGTTCTTTTCAGATTCGTCGAAAAGAGCAGCTGTTTTATTCCCCAGGAGGTATCTTCCCTGATCCAATGTATCCCTTAACACAGCAGCCTTCGTAATCACATGGCCGTAGACGCAATCCAATTCCACCTCAGCTAAAGGCAAACATACAGGATGTTCCTCCAACGGAGTGCGAATCCAAACGGTTTCATTCGTAAACATTGAAGGGCGCACGTACTTTTTGCAAATCAAGTCTAGACTTGCGCCAGTATCCCTCAAAATTGGCATTTCAATTCCGTTGACTTTACCTCTACTAATGTAAGGTGCCAGAGCGTCATTGAATCCGATCTTGTCTGTTTCATTTGAAGCCACAGCTTCGTAATTTTTCTTTAGCTTATCGCATTGCGGTCGAAGATGCGAATAAGATCCGCATTCGTAACAACGAGGTTGTCTTCTTCTTTCGTAGTCTCTCTCAACATTTTTGTCATTGGAATGCTCTCTTTTGACTTGAAACCCAGACTTGAAATCCCTTGATCCTTCTCCAGCCTTGTATCTACCTCCATGCCCTTCTTGAACCGCGTAGCCATTCCTCTTAGGAAATTCCCGTCTAAAACTACGTCTGATGCTCTCGTATTCGTCCAACCTCTCTGCCAGATCATATGGTGTTTTCATCTTAATCCAATCCTCCAAAAAATGTTCCCTGACATCAGCTGGTACACGAAACTTAAGCTGTTCAGTTATGATCAAATCTTTAAGTTCCTGGAAGGTTTGAATATTCAGATCCCCAATCCATTCAGTAAAATAACCACTCAGTTCCTGGGCGAAGTGTCTCCAAGACTTTTCCTGTGATTTATAATGCCGATAAAAGCTCCGTTTCAGCTCTTCACTATTCATTTTGTATCTTTTCAAAATGATACTCTTGACCACATCGTAATTGTTAGCATCCTCGGGTGATTCCCTGGCCAACATGTTAGACAGCTCAGCAGGTAAAACGCTCAACAGATAAGCCACCCAGTCTTTTTTCGGAACCCCAGCCATATTAGCTCTCCTCTCGAAATTAATTAGAAACAAACCCATTTCATCTCTTTTCTCATCAAATCTAGGCATGATCTGTGCCAGCGGTATTCTACCAGCCTGCTCTACCCCAGTTTCCGTTACTTTCCCAGATTGACATTCAACCTTTTTCACTTCTAATCTTTTTACTTCTAATTCATGATCCAGTCGGATCCTTTCCTGTTCTAATTGAACTCTTTCCTGATCCTTTCGAAGTATCTCCTGTTCTTCTACTTCCCTCTCTTTAATGACTCGTTCCAAAATCAACTTAACCTCTTCCTCTTCATAATTTTCGCTACCCTTAATAACAGCCTTAATCTCCGGAATCGTATCTGAAGCCTCCACTGATTCACCGAGTTCCTCCGCAACCCTAACCAAGTCCCGTTTATTACCCCTTGCAAGAAAAGCCATAATTAGAAACCCACAACCATCAGAACAAAATCCAATTCTAAACAGAACAACTCGAAACGCAATTCCAACTGCTAACTCACAATATCAGATCAACCTGACCTAATCAAAAGCCAAATCCAAAACGCGATCACTGTAATCCAATTTTCACAAAATCCAAAACACAATCTATTCAACTATTCACAAACTAAAACTATTCAAACCTCTATCAAAAGCTCAAAACCACCTACCGTAATCCAATCCTATACAAAACCGAAGCAAACAGAAATCCACAACTGGAAAATTCAAACTATCTACCATCTGATCTATCACTCTAATACAAAAGCTCAGATCTTTATAATCACTATAAACCTAATCAATACCTTACTGGCCGTAGATTCTCATCCATTCGCTGCCACCAATTTAACCCGGTTGTAAAGAAGTCTACCCAAAATAAAACAGCCAACTAAGTAAAACCAAACTGACGTTTATTATGCCGCTTCGATCTCGGGACAGCCCCCCGAGCTTAGACTTACAAAAATATATAAACAAGCGAGAGTGATTTCTTCACTTCGCAGCAGAATTTAAACGCTCTTCTTCTTCACTACGTTACAACGCGTTACAATAAGAATCAACAATTTCGGCCTAGGCATGTTTTGCCGTTTACAAACAGAAAGTTTAAAAAGTATTTTTTAAATGCTCATTATCGTAACTTTGACCGGCATCACCGCTTGAAATCTCTATCATTTTGAGAATATGTTAATGAATTTTAAGGTAGACCAACAGTAGATGGGTATTAAAGATGTGAATTATTGTCTTTAAAGTTCAGTACACTAACGATAGACGAGATTAGGTTGGGTTCTGTGTATATTCGTTTACTAGTTCTCATTTCAAGTACATCTGATATTTCAATAGAATACAACAAAAGACTGAAAACTATTAATTATACTTTAATTAATACAAACAAACTATACATTAATTAATTTAAGTGCTATCTATGGATTACATATCAAACATTTTTTTATCTAATAAAAATATAGTTAAAAACAGTTTTTTAACATTATAAGAATTTTTAAGCTTTCATCTTTTCAAACTTTAAAATTATTATTAATAAAGAAAATATCAGTCAATTAGTAATAATTCAACATTAGCAAATCGATAAGTGAAAAAGTAAAATTTTATGCATAAATCAGGCACGGTTTTTAAAGTAAATATTCAAGTATAACTTTCAAAAAGATTTTTTCCTGGAAATTTTATTGTAAATTTTAAAATCTGACTTATACCAAAAGGGCGCTCTTCTCCCCAAGTTGCTTTATGTCTCTAAAATACCTTTCTTTGCGATAGGGGTGAACTTTTACAAATTTCTTTTACAAATTTTTACTTTTTTTTTTCAGTTAATTTTTCCACTATCTTTGATGAAAAATTCCATATTAATTTAATATATCTATACTGAAATAGTTTTATCGTCTACTTGTTATTTTTTAGTCGGAAAATCACGGCTTGCATTTTCGAAATAATTTACTTTTTTTTTTAATGAAAACACCTTTTTCCCTGTTTAATTGTGTTAAAATTAAATTTACATTCTCTCTTGGTAACTGACTTTTAGAGGCCTTCTACATTCTTGATGCTAATTATAAGAATGTAAGAAAATATTTTCAAAGAACGTGATGTCTGCCATAAGATAAAGTTGAGTAAAGTGTTGAAAAAGGTCAGATACATTTTATAAATGTACTTTGCACATGGGAATTAAGAGTTACTGGGGCATTTCGAAGTATTTGGTAGAGTCCCAAACAAGTTGTTTTGTCTCTTAATTTTAAATAAATTTATAGTTAGTTTGTTTTTTATACTAAAACTTAAAACCACCTGTTATTAACATTTTTAGCAATGAAAACTGTAAAAATTTCAAATTTGCAAAATATTGGCTGATACAAAAACTATTTACATGTCACAGATTTAGCAAAAATTTCACAAATATTTGTGAAATGCCCCAACATAATGTCCGAACTATTTGTGTTATAACAAAATCAAAGTTGACTGCCTTGTAAGAAAGAGGACGCCCATTAATAACGAGAGGTGTATTTTGCAATATTTTAACACTTTCTTTTCCTTTGGTTATTATTTAGTTAGATGTGGTATCCTTTTCTTCCCCCTCATGTAAAAAATTTCCCTATAACTTTTAAATAATTATGCAATTGTCTCTAACGTTTTCAAAGTTTTGTATTTTGTTTTCCTTGTTTCATTTATAAATATTAATTAAAATAGTTAATTTTATGTTTCACTTGGAAGGGCTCCTTAGTGAACAGTATTTGTATTGTTTTTTTATTTCTTTCTTTTTTTTTGTTAATAAATTATTATTATAATTATAAATAATATTAATCATTATCTTCATGCATCTAAATACCTAATAGTTAATACTAATGTCATCTATAGGATAATCCAATTTTAGTATTAATACTATGGGGCCGTTCAAATATTACGTAAGCACCAAAGGGGGAGGGGATTTGCTATTTGTTTATTTTTCCTGAAAAGGATGAGGGGGAGTATGGAAGATGCTTGGGTAAGATACATTGCATTTTCGAAAAGTTCTTGTTTCTTGCATAAATAATTTAAAATTCAACAAAAAATAAATTTCACAGATAAAACTGAGCTGGGAAAAATTTTAAGCATTTTTCCCTAGGAAAGTTTTAACGATAGGTTAAGTGTTCATGGAGAACAATGGGAATTTCAGAAATCTAAGCATTACTAAAGATTTTGTACTAAAAAGAAGGAGAAAGAAAGGGATGTCGGGCAGTTCTCTTACGTAATTATGAGGGGGGGGGTTGCGGTTTGCTTATTTTTGCTGAAAAGGGGAGAGGGGGGGGGGTCAAAAATGACCATAAACTTGCTTACGTAATATTTAACGGCCCCTGTAGTTATTTTTAGTAGTTTTATAACGTTTAATTAAAAATTAAGATACAAATACTTTTTCTAAATAAAAATGACAGATTTTTTAGTTTACGTGAAAAAAAAATTTAAAGAAAGAAGAAATGCGTAGTAGTTCAAGTTGTATGATAATTATATCCCCCTCCTCAAGAGACTTGTTAAGATTTCGCAAGACCTCTCTACCAAAGCGTCACTACCCATCGATCGTTACGAATGAACGTCCTCTCAGCGGTGCCACTTTTTACTGTAGTGCTACCATCTAGCATTAAAATGTGAAAAACTTTGATCCGAAGATACTACTTATCCATCAACTCGCTTATAACAAGCACGATGGGACCACCATATTTTGCTCGCTATAAATTCTTATACAAGTACAAATATTGATGACCAACTACAGACGTGAAGCCCAACTAGGTTCGTCCATTTAATTCAAACTACGGGATTCCCAAAATTTCTCTTTTTCCTTAAACTTCTTTACCCCAGTGGAACCAATGATATTCTTGTTCCCTTATCTAGCTTCAATTACATCAAAAATTTGAATTAAAATATAAGAGATTATTTTTTTAGGGTCCACTTTAAGAAAAACAACGGAAAGATAAGTTTTTTTTACAAGTTTATTATGTTTTTGAATGAAAGTTTCATTTTTTAATTTTCGATGTTTTTAATTCTCATAACTTGGTTTTTAGACTAATTCCCTTTTTCAAACTGGCGATTTAAATGTTGTCACACTTCTTTTCACACTTAAGCTCTGGATTTAAATATATATATATATATATATATATATATATATATTACGATTTGTTTTAATGCTTTATTGTAAAATGAAAATTGTCAATCATACAATTGTGTATCTTTAAATATAAGCAATCTCCTTTAATTTATCTCGTATTTAATTCAAGTTAATTTTGTGAATTTTAGATATTAGAAGAGCTTGTCTACAGTCATATTAGTTGAAGAAGGGGAGAACGATCAAGTTTATGGGGTAAGTTAAATATTTAAAATGCACTGAATACGATCTATGGAAATTTTTAACAGTGCTCTTGTAGTGAATTTTTACATGTTATGGTGTGTTTTTAGCTAAAACAATTTTATGTTCATGGTCTTGGGCAATGGTTTGGGTTTGGAGCACGAGAGGCACAAGTGACGTAGAGTTAAAACTCCACTGGTAGTGATGGGATGGGTATGATAAGTCACCAAATCTATGCGGGTTGGGGATTTTTAGTAACCTTTAGCTGCTGTCTGTTGAAATCTATTTGTTTCCGTTATAGAGCATTCGCACATGACGTCACTTGGAGGACAAAATCAACGTTGCTAAGGCTGTTGTTAGGGGCGAGACATAAAAGTATCCAATAGCAGCATTCGCACATGATGTCACTGGATAGGAATAAAACAATGTTGCTAAGGCCGTTGTTAGGCAGAGTCATGTGATTGAAAATACTCTATTCATTCCCAGATAGCACGTATGCTTGCTTCAAGTTTGAGATTTCCTGTAATTTAAGTTGACATGTCAAACTTGCAAAAAAAACCTTACTTCAATTAATTTTCAAGCTGGATGTTTCAAGATGGAAAAAAATCCAACTATTTTCAAACTTGAGAGTTCAAACGAAAAACAAGCTTGACTTTATCAAACTTACTTCGATCATTTTTCAAGCAAGGAAATTCTAGCTTGGTTAATACAATATTTTTCAATCATTAAAGTTGGTTGAAAATACAAGCAAATCACAAGCTTGACTTTATCAAACTTACTTCGATCATTTTTCCAGCAAGGAAATTCTAGCTTGGTTAATAAAATATTTTTCAATCATTAAAGTTGGTTGAAAAAACAAGCAAATCACAAGCTTGAGTTTATCAAATTTACTTCGATCATTTTTCCAGCAAGGAAATTCTAGCTTGGTTAATAAAATAGGTTTCAATCATTAAAGTTGGTTGAAAATACAAGCAAATCACAAGCTTGACTTTATCAAACTTACTTCGATCATTTTTCAAGCAAGGAAATTCTAGCTTGGTTAATAAAATATTTTTCAATAATTAAAGTTGGTTGAAAAAACAAGCAAATCACAAGCTTGAGTTTATCAAATTTACTTCGATCATTTTTCCAGCAAGGAAATTCTAGCTTGGTTAATAAAATATTTTTCAATCATTAAAGTTGGTTGAAAATACAAGCAAATCACAAGCTTGAGTTTATCAAACTTACTTCGATCATTTTTCCAGCAAGGACATTCTAGCTTGGTTAATAAAATATTTTTCAAACATTAAAGCTGGTTGAAAATACAAGCAAATCAAAAGCTTGAGTTTATCAAATTTACTTCGATCATTTTTCCAGCAAGGAATTTCTCGCTTGGTTAATAAAATATTTTTCATTCATTAAAAATGGTTGAAAATACAAGCAAATCACAAGCTTGATTTTATCAAACTTACTTCGATCATTTTTCCAGCAAGGAATTTCTCGCTTGTGTAATAAAATATTTTCCAATCATTAAAATTGGTTGAAAATTTAAGCGAATCACAAGCTTGAGTTAATCAAACTTACTTCGATCATTTTTCCAGCAAGGAATTTCTTGCTTGGGTAATAAAATATTTTCCAATCATTAAAATTGGTTGAAAATTTAAGCAAATCACAAGCTTGAGTTTATCAAACTTACTTCGATCATTTTTCCAGCAAGGACATTCTAGCTTGGTTAATAAAATATTTTTCAAACATTAAAGCTGGTTGAAAATACAAGCAAATCACAAGCTTGAGTTTATCAAATTTACTTCGATCATTTTTCCAGCAAGGGATTTCTTGCTTGTGTAATAAAATATATTCCAATCATTTCAACTGCTTGAAAATTCAAGCGAATCACAAGCTTTAGTTGATCAAACTTAGTTCGATCATTTTTCCAGCAAGGGATTTTTTGCTTGGGTAGTAAAAGTTTTTCAATGATTAAAATTATTTTGAAAGTTCATTAAAAGTTTTTGTTCTAGTTAATATATTGTTTAAAGGATTTCAATACAAAAATGGGAAAATAAGTGTGCCTTTTTAATTGTTCAATAAATAATTGTTGGTTCAGTGTAAACCAAGAATATTAAATATACAAATAAATTTTCATCCTATAAAGATAAAGACTTATGAAATTTTATTATAAACTATCGTTAACTACGTAAAACAATATAATTAAAGATTTGGAGAAAAGTGCATAAAAACATCCCTGAAAATTCCATTAAATGTTTCCCCAAAGTTTGTGTTGTTTAGAACTATCTCTGGTCATTGAAAGTTGAAATACTAATGAGATAACGATGAAATATGATACTTTATTTTTAATGAGTAATATTAATTTTCTGTTGACATAAAAACAGTTAGTAATAATTAAAAGCATTTAACAACACGCATGTTAATTACTAGAAGAAAAAAGCTAAAAAAACCCCAACAGGTTTCAGTAGGATAGAAGATTAATAGCATTGATTACATCAATATCATGGTGGTTGATTGAGACGAAGAGGATATTTATTGCAACAAATATTTAATTTTGGTATTCTAGAACATATTTTCCTTACGAGAATTCTAATTAAACGGATTCTATTATGTCCGGTGTTTTACCGAAAATCGCCGATAATTCTTATATAAATCGGTTTATTTTTTTAATAATGGTTCAAAAGGTGATTGATTCTTAAAATATACATCGAGATTCATGTCATATCCGATTTTCATGAAAAAATCTTTATAACTTAGTAAGTTATTAGACTTATTAAAAAATATATAGGATCGTTAAAAAACACAAGTCCAATTTTTGCTTAATAAATCGATAAATATTATTTAATTTTTTTATTTTATTTTACTTATGAGTAAAGGACCGTTATGGCAAAGTTTTTCCAGAATTACGGGTTTTCATGGTGATTATGACATAATTGAGAATTTTCGAAAGCAGAATGGAGCTTACTGGTCTTTGACGCGAATGACTCTGGAATATTTCCCAGATTTGAGTTCTCGGTTTGTTTACTTTTAAAGTTAGATTTTAATGCTTTACATATTTAGAAAGCTTATAAAAAATGATTTTAGGAATTGGAAATTTTGAGGGGAATATATACATATTGCGCTTGTAATTTAGGTTCAAAGAATTTTCGTTTTACTTGAAATTTTTTCCAAATATGGAGATAAATATTTAAGATTTTAACATGTTGTAGTAGACCTTTAGACGAACAAAAATATGTATCGCAATAAGGGGTTGATGAATTAGTTCTGGATTTATAAATTATTCAAGTTTATTACTGTATTTATTATGTATACGGCCCCCTAATTGAAATTGGGCCCTGAAAATTTAATAGATTGTTTGAATTCACACCATGAACAACATATTAAAATTTCATGGTCCTAGCTTTATGGGAAGTCCCTTAATTAGCTTAATTACTTGCACATCCGGTGTATTTTAATAGTTGGAAAAAATTCCAGTTCAAAAACCTGCCTACCGATTTCGATGAAATTTTAGTATGTTGTGGAACTCGAAGAGACGCTTCGTACAGCGTATCTCACTAATGTGGCGTGTGAAATTTATTTATTCCCACAGTTGTCACATGCAGGGCTTAGGCTTAACAGCTCCATGATACATGAGGCATGGGCATGCCAGAGAGTAAACAGTTGTCATTTAAAAAGGAAAATTCATTATTTAACAAGTTTGTTAAACTAAAATTTAAAAAAAAATGTTTTCTTTGATATTTAATAACTATTTAAGTGATTTATTACCGAATCTTGGTTGTTTTGATTGGTTTGATTCTTATTCAGTTCATAAAAATTACCTATTTACTCAACGAACTAACATCCTAAATGAAAAAAGAAAATAAAAATTTCAATAACATGGACAGTTTGCTTGAAATAATTGGAAATAATGATAAAAAATACTAATTGTCGGTTTTTTTTGTGTTTAATTTCACCCCACACACAAACCAAGTGAAATGAAGCAAGAAATATTGTTTTGGCGGGCGTTAGTTAGGGTTAGCCACTAGCGTCAGCGTGACTAGCGTAATTCAAGTAAGTACAAATATTTGCTTATATTGTTGATGCCCTTTTAAATGCTTTTAAAATATATTTTCTCTTTAAAAGCAAGGGTTTTTATGTTTGCACATTAGAATGTAACAAAAATTAAGAGAGTGATAGATAAATAGTGCTAGTTGAGATATTTTGAGGGTGTTACACAGGGCCGTAACCAGACTTTTGTTTCGGGGGGGGTTTTGACTCAAATATTTTCTGAGGTACCTCCTTACAAGTACTTTTATATGTTAATTTTTGGATGACAACACTGGATTGAAATTTTGATGCACTAATTTCAAATTGTATGGACAATATGAATTCCAAGCAAAAGGGGGGTCTGGGGAAAATTTTGGAAATTTGCCCCTCAAAAGAGTGTTTTAGCTCATTTTGAGACCCTATAGATAACTCCCAAAGAGAACCACTCATTATAAGCGGCCGAATTTTCAAGGTAGGTATATTGTCATAAATGGCAAAATGTTGAGGGGGGGTTTGGGTTCCTACTCCAGAAAATTTTTTGAATTTTGCCCCTAAAAGTGGCATTTTAACTCATTTTGAGACACTTTAAGTTGCATCAAAGAGGACCACTCCCTGTAAATCACACAAATTTGAAGGAAAAACCATACTTAGTAGATTTCAAAATTTCGAGGGGGTTTGGGGGTCCTCCCCCAGAAAATTTTTGGAAATAAGTAGGGTTTTGACTCATTTTGAGACCCTTTGGGTTATACCCGAAGAGGATCGCTCCTTGTGAGACATAATTTTCATGAAAAATATAAAAATTGATGTCAGAATTTCGGGGGGGGGGTTGAACCCCTAAAACCCCCCCTTGGACAGACCTGGAAAAAGTGCCCAAACCTATGAACCTGGTTCGGGGGAAGCCCCTGCCAGCTCCATAGGAGCAATACATAAGGTTCGGGGAAATTTTATTAGGTTCGGGGGAAGGTTACAGCTTTTTCCAGGTCCGCCCTTGGATACGGCCCTGGTGTTACATTTCATTATTTGATAAGTTTCGGCAATTCAGCATATTCTATGCTGCGTCAGCTAATCCAAAAAAACTTCCGAAATCTTCCCAAGATTTTTTGGGTAAGAAATTTGATAAAATTTCCAGACCTGTGCACCATATAACAAGCAGCCTATATAGTAAAGCCTGATTTTAAAGATTCAACTGCTTTAGTTTGACTCCCATTTTTAAGCTCATATTCATTAACCATACTTTTACGTTAGGGGACATCCATAAATTACGTGAGGTCAAAAGGGGGGAGGGGTTTGGAAAAATCTCACCAAGGGGGGTGGGGGGGTCCAGATTTTGGAAAAAACACCTCACGTAATTTATGGATGTCCCATTAGGTGTGCAAAAGTTCAAATCCTTTGTATAAGTACCATTAAATTTAGTGTGTAAAAATACTCTCCATGGGGTAAGGGGGGACCAGGGAAATAATGTTGAGTCAACCCCTAGTCTAGTCACTAGTATTTGCAACATCAAGAGCGAAGGTAAGTATCCTTGCCCCCCCCCCCCTAACATGAAGGTTAAACTTTATATGCCAAGGCCTTTTTCGCCAAGTTCTGTTGTAACAATACAGTCGAGTCCTATGTGATCACATTTGTACAAGATCACAATAACTATCTAATTGATGATAATAAGCAGTCTATAAAAAAGTGACAAACAGTATAATTCCAGTGTTTGCATTAAAATCAAGACTAGTCCTAATTGGAGTGAATTTCTAGGGTGTATTTTGCAACTTAAACATTGTTAAAGAAAAATATGAAAAAGTGGATCATATTATACTTCACATTAATGACTCATTTTGTATGTTTATGTACTAATAAAATTGGCCTTCCAACAAGAAAAAGGAGATTTTTAAGGGATTTCACCAAATTTTGATAACATTAAACGATATTCTGATCACATAAAACAATTGAATTAATTTTGCGTTAATTTAAATGGGAGTGATCAGGACTAGACAATTTTGATAACATTAAGCGGAGTCGACTGTACCTTCAAAAAAGTAATGGTTTAATTCCTTTAACTGTCCCATTAAATACTGCCTAATATCACTAAATTTTTATTCTTGTTATTTTAAGGAATTGTATATTTTATTGATTAGAGTTTGCAATTTTACAGAATATTTCTAATTTTTGATGTCTAAAATAGCTTGGTAATATTAAACAGGATATTCAATGAAATTGTACCAAATTATTTTTTATGATCTGTAAATGTGTGAGATTTAAGTGGGCATTCCACATTTTAGATTGCTGTATAAGAGTAATCTTAGTTGGAGGGTGGAGTCTGCGTTGACATAGACTGAGATTGGCCACTACTGACTTCCTGTTCTCGATGGCATCCCGGCGAGCTGCATCTCTTCACCTGACAGCGACTTGGATGTCCTCCTCATTATGTGCCCCCCCCTCCCCGAAGATCCCCTACGCCACTCTTGGATGGAACGCTACACAGCAGCAGGTGGGTGCTCCCTTTCTTCCGATTCATGTATCGGTACTTACGTATTATCCCGTCAACCGTGACGCTTAATCCGAAAACGTTATCAAATCCCATTGACTTAACTACTACTGTGCCACTGAATTAGACGGCCGCTGAACGGTCGACGGAATAATACATAAGTACCCAATCTTACAAAATGAATTTTTGTTTTTATTTACGGGCCTTGCAAAACTCGCTTTCTGAATGGCCCCTGTATTCATTCAGATATTTTTAAATGTTGTCACACCGATACCAGGGATTTCGTGATACCCGTCATGCTGATTTGTCTCGCCCGTCACACAAAAAGTCATACAAAATGATAATTTTAAAACCTTTTAACATTTTACATGTGTTAAGAACTGCAACAATCAGAACTACTGAAACCTTCAAGTATTCAAGTGAAAAAATTGAATCTTGTGTAATAACCATCTTTTTTTGTGACGAGTGTGACAGAAGGAGGATCTAAATTTAAATGCATCAAAAAATGTTTTTTCTTTAAATGTTTTTTCAAAAATTGAGTGTTTTATTGGATAATCAAGGTCAAAAATAGTGACATTATGCTCATACAATGAAAATTCTGCTGCATTTAGTATTTTTTTGGTCAATATGAAAATACCCTATTTTACATACTTGAAAAGTTTTCAAGTAACTTTGAGCCCCCAAAAAATTATCAAATAATAATATTGTTAAAGCTTAGCTCTCTTTAAATCCATCTTGTTCATATCTCTACCTTTAATAATAAATAATTTATAGTATAATTTATAAACCAATTTGCATCAATTTAGCCCTTATGTCCACTTTTTCATGGAATGACCCTAATATTTATGTAAGGCATTAAAAGTGTACTATTTTCAAAAATATCTTCTTGCGTATAAAACAGGGTTCCCACGGTCCTTAAAAGTCCTTGAATTTTGAATATACTCCAGCCGTCTTTCGCTGATTTATCTAAATTTCCTTTCCACATTTAACGGCAATGTTTGAAACCATAAAACTGTGATAACTAACTTAATAACTTAACTTAAGATGATTAACCAAGGTTATCTAAATTTCCTTTCCACATTTAACGGCAATGTTTGAAACCATATAACTGTGATAGTAACACCCTCTACATCGGTTCCACAAGTGAACAAACTAGTTAGAAAATTAAGTTGGAGTCAGTAGGCAGTTTAAAAACACCTCCAATTGCTCTAGAAAGATTATAATTTTTAAATGTCTGCAAAAAAAGGTCCTTGAAAAATTTTGTTGAGGTCCTTAAGTCCTTGATTTTCAATGTTTTTGAAGAGATGAGACATTTTTTCTTTCAAGCCATGTAAGTTGTTCATTGATATTTAGTACTATATTTAAAATAATGTCATTACTGAAAGTTTGGTGCAAAAAATAACTGAAAATTAGAGTTTTTCTTGCATAGTTTTAAAGGGAAGTTAATATTAGGGTGACCATAAGTACCGCTTTTGACGGGTTGTCTGTGGGACATCATGAATTCCAAGATCCACTTCTGCTTATACTGGGTATGCTTATACTTATAACAGGTATGCTCAATAACAATTATACCCTAATATTATAATTGCTCAATAACAATTATACCCTAATATTATAATTGCTCAATAACAATTATAACAGGTATGCTCAAACTCTACACAGTACACACCCAGATTCCTTGTATGTAGTGCATTAAAAATGCCTACTGAACTATAACTCTACAATGTTTAGTTTTCGATGAAATCACAACAGAAAAACTACATACTACTCCGAGTAGGGATCATGTAAAAAAATTCACTGGTAAAATGTGATATTGTTAGGTATTATGCATAATTTTCGGATTAATCACAATTACTGTAACATAAATTTGCTAAATTATTTAAGAATTATCATTGTGTACATTCTATTTTGTTTAACAGGTTTTTGACTGGAACCCCCAGGGCCATTGAAACAGGGAAAGGCTACAAAAAGATTGGAATGTAACAGAAGCAAAGCATCTTGCCACCAACTGTCAGGTGTAAACATGATGGAGGCCCTATGCTCCAGTTAATGGAGTGCGAGAGGAATAAATTAAGTAAGTCATTGTATTTTAATTACAGAAACCAATAAAATTAAGAACTTTAAAACTGTTATAAAATTTTTGGATACTGGGCTTATATAAAATCAACATTCTAGTAGAATTGATAATCAATTATTTTAGTCTATATCTTTTTGCGCTAAGTGGCTAGGAATGAGAAAATGCAAATTCAGGTAGGGGGTGGGAAATTCGGGTAGCTAGCATGGGCATGAAATTTCTCACTAGCCAAGAGGGTACTTACGTATTATCCCATCGACCATTCAGCGGCTGTCTAATTCAGCGGCACAGCAATAGTAAATCAATGGGATCTGAAAATGTTTTCGGATTAAGCGACACGGACGACGGGATAATACGTAAGTACCACCAAGAGTAAAAAATCCGATATTCTTGGACGTAGAAATTATAAAAATTTTAAGAAAAAATACTATGGTAAATTGTCATCTGCTTGACCACAAGAGTTAGTGTAACAAATAGGACCATATGGGCTTAATTAAAAGACCTGCCTGTAGCAATGAGCTTCATGAAAGATAAACCACTTCTTAATAAGTAGGGGAAAGTGGGAGATAATGGGACATTTTTTAAAAATAAATGCTAGTAAAAAAAGCATAAAAGCAGTTATTTTTATAATGTTTATGATTTAAACCATTTACATTTAAGTTTTGTTTATAAAAATATTCCTTGAAATGCCTTTTTTATTTACATATGCTACTCTATATATTGAATATGCAAAAATTGTTGTGGATGAAATTTCAGCATTGAACATTTTAATACCACAATGTCTTCTGCAGTGTTTAGTTTCACTAATCCTACTTATTTCTTCACTAATTGGAATTATCATAATAGGGTATGGATAATTCTAGATTTAGTAAAACTTATGGGTTTAAAGTAATTTATTTATTTATTAAAATATTGACTTTGGTAAAAATATTGACTTTGGAACAAAATATAATAAAAGTCCCTTGTTTTGTTTTTATGATTTTTTTTTTAAATTCATTTAGAACTAGATACTTGAATGCATCATAAAAACCACACAATTGATTTTTTAATGCTTTAAAAAGAAACTCTTTATTTTTTTTTAAAATATATGAACACCAAATTTGTTTTTAATCCATAAAAAAGACAAGATATTTGAATCTAGGATAAAAAACAGTTGGTTTTTATTTATCAATAAAAAAACCTTTCTTATTATAAAAATGTACATATAACTACAAAATTAATAAAATTAATTTTAATTAATAAATTAGTTAAGTCACTTGAACTATTTATTCAATGCATTCATAATTTAAATCAATCAGAAATATTTATATTTATGTGTTAAAGGGAAATTTAAAAAAAAAAAAACAGTTTAAACCAAACCTGAAAAAACCTGTTTATTTTTTCAACCCTGCTTAATACATATATAGGAAATTTTTTTTGAAGGATCCTATTTAAAATTACTAATTTGTTTGCCTAAAATGTTAAAATTTGTCCACTTAAAAAACTATTTAGTTCTTATTATCTTATTCTATTATTAACTTTTTTTTAAAATTTTATATGTTGGTAATGACTGTCTAATTCTGTTTCCATACTACCTAATTAAATATGCAAAGTCAAATAAACACTACAATGTTCTTTTAAGAAATATTCAGCCATATTAAGTTGTCCCATTAGCCCCCACAACACATGTAACATTAGCCCCCATGATGAGGAATTTACAATCCTAGAAATAGTTCTTTAAATGTGCAATTTTTCAGTAATATTTCTTATTTTCCAATATTTGTAGAATATAAAAGTGTCCTTAAATAAGATTAAAATATTCTTAAAATACAAATGTTTGTTTGAATTTTTGCAATTGATATCTGGTTTTGTATTCCAATGAAATTTATATACGAGGGTAGTTTGAAAAGTTCTCGGCCTGACCATGAAAATGACAACTTATGGTTTCAAAAATGGTTTATTTTTCAACATTGCCTCCTTTTAAGCTGCCTCACTTCTTAGAACGACAGTCCTGTCTTATTTTACGTTCTTTTGGGGGTTGTTCTAGATTTTCGTGAAAAAACCTATTCATCTCACAGTTACTTCTTAATTCGAAGAAAACCGGTGACCAGAGAGAAAAGTTTTCTCTTTGGAGGAGAGAGGGAAGTTTGAAGATACCAAATCTGGGTAGTAGGATAGGTGTTTGTAAAATTTTTAACCCAAATCCCTTAGTTTTCCCACCGCAAAAACACATTTGTTAACAGAAGCACTGTTCTAATGAAAAATGACATTTTAATCTACTAAATGGGTCTTTTTTCTCGGGTATTCTCATCTACAGGTTAGATAAGTATTCTGCTATTATATTCATACCATTCTCCTTGAAATCCATTGACAAAATTTCCCTGAAATTCCAGAATTCTTACGCCATGAATTTTCCAGTCGATAGCACGTTTTGGTGCTGAAAAACTGACTTTTATCCATTGCATTGATTATTATTTCACTTAAAAGTTCTAAGTTATGTCTATTTCTTCATATAGACGTAAAAAAACGCTTTTATTTTGTGTAAATCGTGTCAAAATTCTCAATGAAGTCGTCATTTCAATGCATTTTTGAGCCACAATTTGGATTCGCGGCACCCATCTTGTCCAAATTGGTTTCACGCGCAATTCCTCGTGCAAAAAATAACTTATGCGCTCCTTTGATATCCCTAGACTATTAGAAATGTCCCCACCTTCTTTCATCATTATTCTAAAATCATAGAGGGCACTTTTCGACGATTTTCGGTATGGCGGCTCTTTTTGAACGTTTTTCACATGGTTCTGTAAGAACACTCTCACACCCATGTTAAAGCTTCAACTCTAATTTTTTCACGGGGAAAACAAAGGTAAAGAGTCTCCTTACACTTTACGATCATAGAATTAATTTCATTTGGTGATATCCCTTTTTTTAAAAAGAATTTTATAACAGCTCGATACTTGCTTTTCTCCATTATTGAAAATAAGCTCACCTTAACTCATTCAAAAAATTCCCGACAGTAGAATTCTGATCAGAACAACTCAAAAATTTAATTAGGCTCATTTGAAGAGTTGTTCTAACAGGAGAAAAAAATTCGGGCGAATTAGAGCGCGTGTTCTGGGTGAGGCCGAGAACTTTTCAAACTACCCTCGTATTTCAAAGAGCATATTAACAATTACATTAAATAAAAGGAATTTAGCAATTTAGAATAGACAGTCTTTAGATGTTAAGCAAATTGCAATTCACTGTTTAATTTCCGGATAGTTGCAAACTTATTTATCAGAATTTGAGGACAGTAAGCAGTGTTTAAGGGGTTTAAAAAAATGTCACTAAAATATAGGGGTTTCTTTCAAGAAGGTCCCATGGAAAAACACTTTTCTAAAAGGGTCCCATAGCTTTACTCAATTATTATTATTTTCATTTTATTACTTTAAGAAGTCCAGGGATTATCGTGTCAAATTTTCAGGTGAATTAAACTGCACTACCCTCAAAAAATTGTTTGAAATAAGTTAATTTCTTACAACTAAAATCTAAACCTTTGTCTTGAAAGAGAATATACAATGCAAATAACAATGAGGTACAAATATTTTTTTTTATATCTTAAATTTTGCTTATAAATGGTAGTAATCTAATATTTATCCTAATACATCTTTAGTTTTGGATTTCAGATAGTACCCAATGCCTAATAAATATTGTAATTGTATCATCCACATTAAAGAAATATGTATTTATAATCTCATCTTAAATAATAACTCTTTGTTTATGACTCAGTGACCATAGGGGTAAACATTTAAGACCATGTGACAGGTCTATAGAGTAACAGCAATGGTGGAAAAATAAATTTAATTTTTAGTTTGGCACAAAACCAGTTGCACTAATCTTTTACTATGTGATACTTATAAGTTATACATATTATAATATTTTTTACCTTTTTCACAGGAAAAGAGAAGAAGAAATAATAAATGATGGAAATGATCTATGATCTGGTCTTTTTATGTTTAAATTTTTTTGTGAATAAAGCATTATTTTGAATATTTTAGTTAATAATTTATTTTTAACAATGGTGTTTGTGAAAGTGAACTTTCAATACTAATGATTCAATTAAATCTAAAGCAATTAATTTAACAGATAAGTTGTTGAGCATTTAAACTGGATTAATAATTATGAGTTCAACTTTAAGAACGGTTAATTTATTAATCTTTAACGTTACCATAATTCAAAGCTGCTATTATTTCAACCTTAAAACGGTGTAATATTCAAGCTTAAAATTAGCTATTAAATATTAATTTAAGGCTGAAACAAGCAATCACTGGTACAAATATATGCATAAAAAATTAAAAAAAAAAGTTTGAAATTTCAAACTTATAAATTATTGAAATTTCAAACATGGAGAATAATTGAAATTCAAACCTGAATAATAGTTGAAATTTCAAACCTGAATAATAGTTGAAATTTCAAACCTGAATAATAATTGAAATTTCAAACCTGAATAATAGTTGAAATTTCAAACCTGAATAATAATTGAAATTTCAAACCTGAATAATAATTGAAATTTCAAACCTGAATAATAGTTGAAATTTCAAACCTGAATAATAATTGAAATTTCAAACCTGAATAATGACTGAAATTTCGAACATGAAAAAAGATTGAAAGTTACAACATGAAAAATGATTGAAATCTCAAGCTTTAAAGTATTCTTTTTTCCATCTATGTTTCAAACTTGAAAAATAATTGAAATTTCTATCTTGAAAAATGCTTACTTTTAGCATGAAAATTCAATCCTTCTTTATACATGATTCAAGATCGCCGTGGTACAACTATACACATTAAATACTGCTAAACTACCGTAATTTTCAAGTTTGATTCAGGTTTATCAAGCTTGAGCGCTTAAGTTTGATTCAATCTTTTTTCAATCTTTCTGTGCTATCTGGGTTATTTCGTGCTCAGAAGTATTACCTTTTTTAGTGGAATCATTTTATTCACGGTTTCTGTAATATGTCTTATTTATTAATTAGCTGGAAATAATTGGAATATCACAGGGATTTAAAAAAAAAACATGAGAAATATAAATAATCCAACGCGACATCCAATCCTGATTCCAACATCGTAGCTGATTTGAGAAACAATCCTAATTTTTGGAATATTTACGCAGCCCAACGCCATATAGCTGATTTGAGATACTTTTTTTGGTCATGAATGAAATTCTTTTTTTATAGGTTATCATTTGCCTCAATGTGTTCTTCAAATCCCTGGCATAAAATGTAATATTTTTGCATAAATTAGAACTTCTGGAATATTTTTTGTGCAATTCATCTCAAAGTCGAGATAAAGTTATATAAAGTGAAAGTTCTTATCGAGAAAGGAAAAGACTCGCCAACTCGAAGTTCAACAACAAAACTCCTGTAGAAAAGTTAATATACAATGTCACTTGTGCCCCTTGTGCTCTCCTAACCCTTCAAATGCAGTTGTGGTTTAAAGTCAAAGCGGAAAAATAGGTATAGAGGAAACCTTGAATTAAAAAGGTAAGGATATGGGAAAGGAAAATTGGGGAAAATAACGATTTTAAGGAGAGGGATCAGATGGAAATAATAAAAGTAGGTGAAAGAAGAACAAAGAGTTTAAGGGCGAGCGCGCACGGGCGACTTTTGTCACGGTGACAAAGAAAAAACAACGTTGCAAAGGCTGTTGTTAGGGGCGGGACATAGAAGTATCCAATAGCAGCATTCGCACATGACATCACTGGAGGATAAAAACAACGTTGCTAAGGCCGTTGTTAGGTAAAGTCATGTGATTGAAAATGCTCTATTGTTTTCTAATGATATTTTTGATGCTAGTAATCCTGGTCGCCGTGACTTTAGTCTTTAGTGCGCGCCCAGCCTAAAGGAAGCTCTTGACAGCGAAACGCCTTTACAGTAAATTTAAAACTGTAATGTGAGTATGAAATGAATCAATATAGTGTTTCATGGTTGTAAAATATTAGTGGGCCTACTGGAAAAATCAGATCTTGTTTTAGGTTAGAATAAAAAAATAGGGATAAAGAGGGTGATGGAGAATTAGGATTAGAGGGATGAAAGGCGTGCGGTCAGAGGGATAAAGGTGGTTGAGGAGAGGGATGGAGAGGATTAAACAGGGAGTGCAAGTTAAGAGAGACAGGAACAGAATGAGAGAGGAGAAAGAGCATGCAATGAGGAAATTGAGGATAGACATTGGGAGAAAGGTTTAAAGAGAGTTAGTGTACTAAAAAGGGTGGAAACAGGATGAGGGAAGAACGGTGGATGTGGAAAAATATATGTTTGAGGAGAGAGAGAGGGATAAAAAGGGTGATAAGGGGGGGAAGGATATAAGAGAAACAGGTTACGGTCGAGAGAGATGAAGAGGATTAGAAAGCACTGAAAGCAGAGACAGGATGAGAGAGAGATAGAGACAGGATGAGTAAAGAGTGATTGAGATTGAAGATGAGAAGGGAGAGAGGAACAGAATGCGAGACTATGGCGAGAGGGTAAATAGTAAAGGGTGGAAGATTTTATGAATGAAATAGAAAGAGGATTTTGAGAGATAGGGAGGGAATTAAGGTTAAAGGTCATTCCATGTCAAATCAACAAAGGGTCTGGACCTTTATGATTTAGATTTTCAAACTTTTTTGTGTTCTTAATTGTACCCATCAATAGAAGAAATTTTAGATTTTTGGGGCTGGTAGTTTATGGGAAATTCACTTTGTAAGCGGAAAAAATCGCGCAATTTTGACATTAGCATCTCATTTTTAAACATCTGATACTCAAAAACTATTTTACCTAAAAACCATGAAAAAGGCGGTCAGAAGGTAGGAAGAATATAATTATCTAAATGACTGTCATCTGTGTTTAATTTACCATAAACAGAGTTGAGGGGTTCCAACCATGAAAAACACCCCAAAAAAGACCACCCCCTGAACTTGACAATTTAATACACTTGCTCCCTTTGACATTTTTCAAAATCTAGCTCGCTCTATTGATTGAGAGAGTGTTAAAAAATCTCATTTAAAACAAAGAGAACAGCATTTTTTTTTCATCCTTTTTGAGCATCAGCTGTTTAAAAATGTCTTGGTAATTGCAAAATTGCAAGATTTTTACCAGTTTGAAAGTTGATTTATCAAAAACTACTAATTTTCTTATTCTTTTATTGATGGGTACAATAAGCACACAAACAATTTA
Organism: Tetragnatha montana; assembly: GCA_963680715.1. Classification (NCBI taxonomy): domain Eukaryota; kingdom Metazoa; phylum Arthropoda; class Arachnida; order Araneae; family Tetragnathidae; genus Tetragnatha; species Tetragnatha montana. The sequence goes on along the minus strand of OY796676.1, from coordinate 15,246,789 downwards.
AAAAATATAAATGGCAACTTTCAAAAGTGTATTCTTTCGTTGATTTGCTATATAACATTGAGCTATTTATAAACCTGGAGTGCAAACTTCCTATTCTTAAACATTATGGAAATCGTGCCTTCATTGTGCGTGATTTGCCGTCGCGTAGGGATACAAATCTGCTCAAAGGGGCTAAACAAGAATGCTAAAACAAAAAAAGCGTTTATTGAAAAAAGTTCCCTAAGAAAACTCTAATATTTATTTAACTTTGTTGTTTTTCATCATTTTACAAAAGACATTTTGTAAATATATCGTTCTATAGATTCTGCGATCCATTTCTTCGTGTTTAGTTGGGGTCGTTTAATAGGGGGAACTTGATCATTGCCCCTTTGGTGTAATGATAATGTTAATTTTGGCACGCTGAGTTTCACTCCAGACTCCAGGTTATTATATAGCTCAGTGATGTGGAATGACCCTGATGGTCATGAAAAGCGTGAGGGAAGAGGGATAACAGAGTGGAAAAATTGGGTGAATAGAGGGATAAAAAACTCTAAAGGGAGGTGAAAAGTTCACAAACAAAATCATGAGAAAGAGAAGAACATGATTAGGTAAAGGAAAGAGGTGTTTAAAATGTTTGGAGGGTGAATCAAGGTAGGGGAAACTCGTTGAATAGAGGGATAAATGAGTGTGAAACATGTTTAAGAGAGGGATAAAAAAAAGAATAGAGGGTGAGAAATAAGTTGAGGAAAGAGGGATTAGCGTGGAAGATGCCGACCAAGTTTACCATTGAATCCTATGGGAAATTTGGGGCGACTAGGACTGAAAAGGGTTTAAGGGAGAGAGGGATAAAAAGATTGAGAAGAGGAAAAAGAGCAGTCCTGCACAACTTCAACTGTGATGCGAGTCAAATTATCCCATCTTATCTTCCCACGGGCCACAAAAATACATCGGGCTAAAAGCTGAATGTAAATGCTTTATTCCTTGGTAGTGATAGAAAATTTACAAATTAAATAATAAACAGAGAATAGATTACCAACAGTGTCTGTGCAAAAGATGTCCTAAAGTTATAATATTATAATTGAAATTAAATAGAAATATTTATACTTTTGACCATTACAGGTTTTTATACGAGGCTGCATCTTCATTCGTAATTAGGTGTTCTTTAAAAAACCTTACAAAAAGTGATCTAAATTATTTTATCCTAACAATTTTAGAATCATTCAAGACCTATCGGGCCACATGTGGTCCGTGGGTGAATGTTGTGCAGACTTGGATTCAAGGGACAAAAAAGATAAGGAAAGCAGGATAATGATTAGCAGCGTTCGAAATTGGGGTGTTTTGCTGGTCCGGGACAACTAAAAAACGGCTCGGACCAGTGGAATCAGATAATCACTGGTCCGGCGGACCAGTGATTTCTCGAGCAACGTGTAAAATCATATATACGATTTGATCAGTGATAGCTGTATTTTAAGTTCATTTGATGATTGCATTTGGTGAAGCAAGTACTACATATTTTTGACAGAACCCGAAATGTGGTGATATGGAATAGGGAAGCCCCCGGCGAAAAATTAAAAAATATTATTAATATGTATTGATTTTTAACATTACTATTTGGTACTCACATTCAGTGCAATACGTAGTTACTTTATATATTTAAACCGGTCCTTTTTAATTTGTCGAACCAGTGATTTTTGTTGCGGACCAGTAAGATTGGCAAAGCACTGGTCTGCAGGACCACTGTTTTTTTCTATAACTTCTAACGCTAATGATTAGAGAGGAGTGATATATAAAGATATAAGAAGAGGGAAACTGACTAAACGAAAATATAGTGAGGGCGAGAGAAATAGAAAAAATGTATAACTTTGTACCCTGTTTTTAAGAAATGTAACAATCACTAATACCATATTTTTAAAAGTAACTTTTGAATTTCAGAAAGAAGAGCAGCTTTACAACTAAGTTGCAGAAGGGACCTACTATCAAGTTCATAAGGTAAGTAAAATATTTAAATTTAATGGGAGGGGCTCGATTACTCCAAAAGCGGAACGCATAGTACAAACACAAGGTGCTGTTTGGGAACAAGAATTTACACTAACCTATCCGCAATTTATAATCTCAAACACGCCAACATTTAAGATATCTCCAAAAATAATCTAAAGTAAGATTGAATAAATTGTAAGTGGAGATACCTGGTACTTGCACCAAAGGCCTCAATTTCTCATACGCCACTGGTGTCAATATACCGAATAAGTCACACAATTCAGATCAGGACCAATAGCGGGTCCAGGGTTGCCAGTTATCCCCAAAAGTCCCAAAGAAAGCTTAGAAGTAGGGCAAATATTGTCTTTTGTATAAATTTGTACCACGTTTTTATGAGGGATATAGGAACCAGAGCAGAGAGAAACTGTGAGAGGGATGAATAGGGATAAAGAAATGAAGGCTGGGTAGGGGTAAGGGATAAAGAGGGAGAGGAGGTATGAATGAGGAAGAAAAAGGTTGTGGTGAGGGATAAAGTTGAGAAAGGGAAGTTAAAGAGGGAGAAACACGATGAGAGGAAAGAGTGATTGAGATGGAAGATAAGGGAATGCAGCAGTATGAGAAAGGTGGAGAGAAGGATAAAAATGTTGAAGAGGGTATAAAAGGGTGCAGAACAAGATGAGGGATAGATAAACACAGAAAGAGAACGAAGAGAGGATTAAATTTGGGGAAACAGTGTTTAGGAAACCCTTTTGTGCGTGGACTGAAAAACTGAGGAAAATTGGACTGAACAGGATGAGGATTGAGTGAGTTGAAAGATGAGTAGGGATGGAGAGAGATTGAGAAGGATAAATAGGACGAAGAGAATGAGTAGAGGGAAATTCAGATTAAGGGTAGAGAGATAAAGGGTTAGAAACATGATGAGGAAAGGGTAATTGATGAGAATCTGAGAAGATGGGGGGGGGGGAGATTTTGAGGGATGAAAAGCATGAGGAAAGTAGTTAAAAGCAGTAAGAAACAGGTGGAGAAGAGGAATAAATAAGATTAGAGAGGGGTGAATGACGGAGATTGTATGGGGAAAAAGTGATAAAAGGGATAGTGTAGGGGAGAGGAGGATTTGTAGAACAAATATTGTTATTTATATCCTTTTGTACCATATTTATTTTTTAAAAAATGTTATAACTACCATATTAATATTATCTTGGTGAATTTCAGAAGCAAGAAGATCAGTTCTAACATTGAATGAGTCGCAGAGGAGAACAGTTATCAAGTTTTTAGAGTAAGTAAAATATTTCAGATAATTGAATTTAATGTGAGTTCCTAAATGTGATAGTAGGTTATAACCAGGGTTGGCAAAGTTGGACCCAATGTGAGTGTTTTTAAACCCACTTCTTTAGCTTCATTTTTTTTGGGGGGGGGGAGGGTTCAAGAAAAACTACAAATTTGACCAATTTTCAAATGTAAAACAAAATTATTAATTAAATAACGTATCTAAAATTATTGTAGTTCCAATTAAAGGACCTCCCAATGCTGTAATATAAATGAAACAATGCCCATAGAAAAATTTTAAAAAGAATTAATTAATTTTAGGAAGAATTTAAAAATAAAAACGGGTATTTTGCCAACTCTGGTTAAAATTGATACAACTTGCGTTCGTAGTTGTAAAAGCTTGGGTGATGAACCTATTGGAAATTCATATTGTACATTCCGAAGAAGACTGCTCCAATATGCGAATTTGAAAGATCCAGTTCTACTTAACCCTTGGCGATCGTTTGTAGCTGAGTTGGCGAAGTTTCATGAACAATTTAGCTTGCCACGTCTCGCCATGCTTAACTACTAATAACTAAAATAAGGTGATCGTTTAGGAGAAATAATCAGTAGATTTATGCCACCATTTAAAGATTATTAGGCAACATCAAGTCAATATGATCTCTTAGGAAATACACCTGATTGTAGAATCCGCAAGCACTCTGTCCAAACCAGAGTTGGGATTATTCGAATAAAAATTTAGTTGAACTAAAGTTGAAACTAAAAACTAATTTAGTGCTTAGTTCGACTTTCGAAACTAATTTTTGGAACTAAATTAGTTTTAGTTTCAACGTTGAAACTAAAACTAATTTAGTTCCAAAAGTTAGTTTCGAAGTTGCGAATAAAAACTAAAGTAGTTTCATCTTTTATTCGTAGTTTGGAACTAAACATGAAACTAAATTTTTTCCCCTCGCGTTTTTTACTAATTTGAAGCTTTGAAGGGGATGTGTTCGGAAGTAAAATTAATAATCTCATGACTGAATCGTAAAATTAATAATCTCATGACTGAATCGTAAAATTAATAATCTCATGACTGAATCGTAAAATTAATAATCTCATGACTGAATCGTAAAATTAATAATCTCATAACTGAAAACTTTGATTCTAACGGGACCAATCCTCACAAAAATGAAATTAAGTAAAATAAAATAAATGGACACCTTGGTTGACGAGGGCGGAAGACGAGGTCAGTCTCAGTCGAAGAGGTGGGTCCTGGCCGCATATAAACTACCTGTACATTGCCCTCGCCCATGGAGTTCGTAAGACGTGCTTTCAGGAGGGATTTTCTTTATTCTTAAATATATTTTCATGCATATATGCATTATTTAATGGTTCTTTTTTGTAATTAGTATATTTCGAGTAATCTGACTGGTATTTTTTAAGAAATTGCAAAGAAAAATATTAGCGTTCATATAAAAGAAATATTAATATCATAAATTTCCTTTCCTTAAAATATAATTTATTTCTACACTAAAGGTATTTTTAGCTGATTATTTATTTTAATAACTAGTTAAGTTTGACAAATTTGACATTGTTGTGTTGCAGTCGAGCCTATGTTTATGCGGTTCGGAATATTAAGACCATTATTTTCTTATATTTGATTTAAAAACCTGTTTAGATAGATAGTTCAATAATATTTTTTATAAAATAATGTCACTTATACTGTAAAAATATTTTTGCACTACTATAAAAACTTTTCAACTTTTATGACTTTCAAAGACTAAGTATTTTTTATTATCTTTTAGTTGAAATAAAGAAAAGTTTGTTTAATCCTTACCTTATTCATCTTCTTTCTACAATCTATAATCTTATTTAATTTATTTCCAAAAAAATTATAATTTCCTTCATTTGCGCGATTTAGTTCATGTTAAAATACCTCTTATTGCCGAAAATTCAATAAAAATACACTTATTTTATATTATCTTAAAATAATTTGAGAACTGAATTACTGTTGTTATTCAGGGTTCATTGTTCGCACCCAGCACCCACATTTCGTTGAAACACACACAAACACACATCCCCTTCAAATCAGTAAAAAACGCGAGGAAAAAAAATTTAGTTTCATGTTTAGTTCCAAACTACGAATAAAAGATGAAACTACTTTAGTTTTTATTCGCAACTTCGAAACTAACTTTTGGAACTAAATTAGTTTTAGTTTCAACGTTGAAACTAAAACTAATTTAGTTCCGAATTTAGTTCCGAAACTAAAACTAATTTAGTATGAGTTTCGAAAGTCGAACTGAAACTAATAGTTTCAGTTTTTAGTTCCTGTTCGGAACTAATTTAGTTTCAGTTTTTAGTTTTAGTTTCAGAACTAATTTTTGCCCAACTCTGGTCCAAACCTAGCTTTAACTACTGACACTTTCCACGAATGCTAGAGTGGGTTTCCGAACATAATTGCTTTAATTGAAACCAAACAGAATAAAAATAAGGAGCTAAAACTTTAGTTAATGTCTAACACTTCGATCATAGTTTCTCGTCACAATTTAGCTTTTCAATAGGTTTTACGTAATAATCAGACGATTTTGCTAGTTTAGGTCTGATTTTAAAAAAGCTAAAAGATCAATTTCTGATCGGTATATATGAAATAGCCTTTATAAAATCACTTTATAATTAGGATTGCATTTCTAACCCTTTCCATTAACTTAGTTTTGGCAGTGTTTTCCCAAGTAGCAGATCACTTGATTTTTAGTTTAGCCGTGGTTGAACATGGCTGGAATTAGCAAGCTAAATTGTTCTCACGAGAATCTTTCTATTTCGAATCTTGAAGCAGTCTTCTTCGGGAGGTAAGATATATCCTCTTAGGCCAGGGTATAAAAAAATTGAGATTAAGAGGTAAAGGAAAGAAAAAAATCAAGATTAGAGGAATGAAAAGCCTGATGAAACTAACAAGGAAACGTTCTCTAGGGTGAACTCACAGAATTGGACGAAAATTTTACAGGGGTTAGTATATGACTCAAAACACCTTCTGTAAAAAAATTAGCCGCTAAATTACAGTAGAAAAGCTGTAAAAAATTATTAAAAATTATCATATTTAACGCCAAATGTAACCCTACTAGGCGAGGATGCTTCCTTTGGCTCTGTGCCAAAAAATGCTAGAATAAACTGGCCGCGTTTTCTCTGAAGTAGTTTAAATGAGCGAATAAAAAAAAAGGTTCATCACATGCAAAAAAGGATTAAAAATGAATTAAAGGAGGAAAATTAAATTAAAGGAAAGGAAATTAATTAAAAAACTGTTGTTTTAATGGATATTCTAAAGTACTTTTAACAAATTATCTCAATTTCACGTTAAATACAAATTTAATCATACCATCTGATAGAAAATTCGCCATGTCGCCAAGTGGTGTTAACTGAATGTGGTTGGTATCTCAGAACCCAATTTTCAAAGTTAATTTACTCCTTTCTTAATGAAATTTAGCAGCTAATTTTTTCACAGCAAGTTTTTTTAGCCATCTTCTTATGCCTGTAAAATTTTCATCCAATTCTGTGAGTTCACCCTGAGGACGTTTCCTTGTAAGATTAAGAAGAATAAACTGGTTGAGGAGAGAAATAGTGCTTTTGAGTGCGGTTAAAGTGAGATAGGTTGAAGAAAGAGTGATTAAAGCAGAAGAAGGGAGATTGGTGAGACAAACAAGCTGAGGAGAGGTATAAAGGAGACTACAGAGTGATAAAAAGGGAGAAAGGAGTAATTAAGGTAAAAGAAAATGAGATAGGAACAGAGTGTAAGAAAAGAGGGATAAAGGAGAAGGAAAACGTTGAGGAAAGAAACAAGGTATTGAGAAGGGGGTGAAAGGGGGAAGGTAAATGGGAGCGTGAAGAATTGGAGAGGAGTCATAAGGTAAGAGTTGAGTGATTAGGAGGTACTTATAGAGACAGATCTGAGAGTAGCTAGGTAGAAAAAAGGGATAATGTGCGTTAAAGAAGGGGAGGGATAGGGATAAGAAAGGGAAAGTATAAGATATGGGGAGTATAAAAAAAAAATGGGAGAGTGAAGAATTGGAGAGGAGTCATAAGGTAAGAGTTGGGTGATTAGGAGATATTTATAGAGACAGATCTGAGGGTAGCTTGGTAGAAAAAAAGGATAATGTGCGTTAAATCAGGGGAGGGATAGGGACAAGAAAGGAAAAGTGTAAGATATGGGGAGCATAAAGTAAATGGGAGCGTGAAGAATTGGGGAGGAGTCATAAGGTAAGAGTTGGGTGATTAAGAGGTATTTATAGAGACCGATCTGAGGGTAGCTTGGTAGAAAAAGGGGATAATGTGCGTTAAATCAGGGGAGGGATAGGGACAAGAAAGGAAAAGTGTAAGATATGGGGAGCATAAAGTAAATGGGAGCGTGAAGAATTGGGGAGGAGTCATAAGGTAAGAGTTGGGTGATTAAGAGGTATTTATAGAGACCGATCTGAGGGTAGCTTGGTAGAAAAAAGTGATAATGTGCGTTAAAGAAGGGGAGGGATAGGGACAAGAAAGGAAAAGTGTAAGATATGGGGAGCATAAAGTAAATGGGAGCGTGAAGAATTGGGGAGGAGTCATAAGGTAAGAGTTGGGTGATTAAGAGGTATTTATAGAGACCGATCTGAGGGTAGCTAGGTAGAAAAAAGGGATAATGTGCGTTAAAGAAGGGGAGGGATAGGGACAAGAAAGGAAAAGTGTAAGATATGGGGAGCATAAAGTAAATGGGAGCGTGAAGAATTGGGGAGGAGTCATAAGGTAAGAGTTGGGTGATTAGGAGATATTTATAGAGACAGATCTGAGGGTAGCTTGGTAGAAAAAAAGGATAATGTGCGTTAAAGAAGGGGAGGGATAGGGACAAGAAAGGAAAAGTGTAAGATATGGGGAGCATAAAGTAAATGGGAGCGTGAAGAATTGGGGAGGAGTCATAAGGTAAGAGTTGGGTGATTAAGAGGTATTTATAGAGACCGATCTGAGGGTAGCTTGGTAGAAAAAGGGGATAATGTGCGTTAAATCAGGGGAGGGATAGGGACAAGAAAGGAAAAGTGTAAGATATGGGGAGCATAAAGTAAATGGGAGCGTGAAGAATTGGGGAGGAGTCATAAGGTAAGAGTTGGGTGATTAAGAGGTATTTATAGAGACCGATCTGAGGGTAGCTTGGTAGAAAAAAGTGATAATGTGCGTTAAAGAAGGGGAGGGATAGGGACAAGAAAGGAAAAGTGTAAGATATGGGGAGTATAAAGTAAATGGGAGCGTGAAGAATATTGGAGAGGAGTCATAAGGTAAGAGTTGGGTGATTAGGAGATATTTATAGAGACAGATCTGAGGGTAGCTTGGTAGAAAAAGGGGATAATGTGCGTTAAAGAAGGGGAGGGATAGGGACAAGAAAGGAAAAGTTTAAGACATGGGAAGTATAAAGTAAATGGGAGCGTGAAGAATTGGGGAGGAGTCATAAGGTAAGAGTTGGGTGATTAGGAGGTATTTATAGAGACAGATCTGAGGGTAGCTTGGTAGAAAAAAAGGATAATGTGCGTTAAAGAAGGGGAGGGATAGGGACAAGAAAGGAAAAGTGTAAGATATAAGGAGTATAAAGTAAATGGGAGCGTGAAGAATTGGGGAGGAGTCATAAGGTAAGAGTTGGGTGATTAAGAGGTATTTATAGAGACCGATCTGAGGGTAGCTTGGTAGAAAAAGGTGATAATGTGCGTTAAAGAAGGGGAGGGATAGGGACAAGAAAGGAAAAGTGTAAGATATGGGGAGTATAAAGTAAATGGGAGCGTGAAGAATATTGGAGAGGAGTCATAAGGTAAGAGTTGGGTGATTAGGAGATATTTATAGAGACAGATCTGAGGGTAGCTTGGTAGAAAAAGGGGATAATGTGCGTTAAAGAAGGGGAGGGATAGGGACAAGAAAGGAAAAGTTTAAGACATGGGAAGTATAAAGTAAATGGGAGCGTGAAGAATTGGGGAGGAGTCATAAGGTAAGAGTTGGGTGATTAGGAGGTATTTATAGAGACAGATCTGAGGGTAGCTTGGTAGAAAAAAAGGATAATGTGCGTTAAAGAAGGGGAGGGATAGGGACAAGAAAGGAAAAGTGTAAGATATAAGGAGTATAAAGTAAATGGGAGCGTGAAGAATTGGGGAGGAGTCATAAGGTAAGAGTTGGGTGATTAAGAGGTATTTATAGAGACCGATCTGAGGGTAGCTTGGTAGAAAAAGGTGATAATGTGCGTTAAAGAAGGGGAGGGATAGGGACAAGAAAGGAAAAGTGTAAGATATGGGGAGTATAAAGTAAATGGGAGCGTGAAGAATATTGGAGAGGAGTCATAAGGTAAGAGTTGGGTGATTAGGAGATATTTATAGAGACAGATCTGAGGGTAGCTTGGTAGAAAAAGGGGATAATGTGCGTTAAAGAAGGGGAGGGATAGGGACAAGAAAGGAAAAGTTTAAGACATGGGGAGTATAAAGTAAATGGGAGCGTGAAGAATTGGGGAGGAGTCATAAGGTAAGAGTTGGGTGATTAGGAGGTATTTATAGAGACAGATCTGAGGGTAGCTTGGTAGAAAAAAGGGATAATGTGCGTTAAAGAAGGCGAGGGATAGGGACAAGAAAGGAAAAGTGTAAGATATAAGGAGTATAAAGTAAATGGGAGCGTGAAGAATTGGGGAGGAGTCATAAGGTAAGAGTTGGGTGATTAGGAGGTATTTATAGAGACCGATCTGAGGGTAGCTTGGTAGAAAAAAGGGATAATGTGCGTTAAAGAAGGGGAGGGATAGGGACAAGAAAGGAAAAGTGTAAGATATAAGGAGTATAAAGGAAATGGGAACGTGAAGAATTGGGGAGGAGTCATAAGGTAAGAGTTGGGTGATTAGGAGGTATTTATAGAGACAGATCTGAGGGTAGCTTGGTAGAAAAAAGGGATAATGTGCGTTAAAGAAGGGGAGGAATAGGGACAAGAAAGGAAAAGTGTAAGATATGGGGAGTATAAAGTAAATGGGAGCGTGAAGAATTGGGGAGGAGTCATAAGGTAAGAGTTGGGTGATTAGGAGGTATTTATAGAGACAGATCTGAGGGTAGCTTGGTAGAAAAAAGGGATAATGTGCGTTAAAGAAGGGGAGGGATAGGGACAAGAAAGGAAAAGTGTAAGATATGGGGAGTATAAAGTAAATGGGAGCGTGAAGAATTGGAGAGGAGTCATAAGGTAAGAGTTGGGTGATTAGGAGGTATTTATAGAGACAGATCTGAGGGTAGCTTGGTAGAAAAAAGGGATAATGTGCGTTAAAGAAGGGGAGGGATAGGGACAAGAAAGGAAAAGTGTAAGATATAAGGAGTATAAAGTAAATGGGAGCGTGAAGAATTGGGGAGGAGTCATAAGGTAAGAGTTGGGTGATTAGGAGGTATTTATAGAGACCGATCTGAGGGTAGTTTGGTAGAAAAAGGGGATAATGTGCGTTAAAGGGGAGGGATAGGGACAAGAAAGGAAAAGTGTAAGATATGGGGAGTATAAAGTAAATGGGAGCGTGAAGAATATTGGAGAGGAGTCATAAGGTAATAGTTGGGTGATTAGGAGGTATTTATAGAGACAGATCTGTGGGTAGCTTGGTAGAAAAAAGGGATAATGTGCCTTAAAGAAGGGGAGGGATAGGGACAAGAAAGGGAGCGATGTAAATGAGAGTTAAGTTGGGGTAAAAAAAATGTGAGAGAGATGGGGATAAATGTGGAAGATAGTGGAGAAGAGGGAATGAAAGAAAAGGAAGAGTATATGGCGAAGAAAGGAAATGGGATAGAGAGGTTGAAATAGGAGGTAAAGAATGCTAGGTAAATATAAATAGAGAGAAATATATGGGAAAGGGTGAATAGCTAGGGTGAAATTAAAGGGAGAAAAACATCGATGGGATAGATGGACAGGAGAATGTGAAATAAGGGTTTGCCCCCAACCAGGATTTCAATTCATTTCAAATAATTCCCCCTCTCTCTGTCATTATAAACGATTTATTTATATGAATTAACAGTTCTGAAATTATTTTTATAGGCTGTGAAGACAACTGCTGAGAAATAAATTTTCTGCAGAGCATTCTCTTCTATTTATGTCATGTACAAAAGATAGTTTGTATTTAACTTAAAATTGATTCTACTGAAATAAAAACATAAAAGTATCCGGGGGAAGGGGAACCTTCTCTCGGAGGCGTTTTGTTTTACTTTTAGAAAGGAATACTAACCTCCAGGTATTTAATTATCCTTGTTAAGAAACTGTAGACCAGGCTAGTAATTTAGGTATAGAAATTTAGACTTTTAGGTTTTAAAATTGATTGATTGCCTTAGGCGTGTGAAGAAGCTTATCCAAGGTAAGATTCATGGTAAAGTTGTGAATTTAATATTGAAAACTCAGTCTGGTCTACGGTTTGGGACAAGGTTATTCATTTTTAATTTTTGTAACTCACTAACGGCGGTATTTACCGGTAATTTGACCGGTGGTTAACCAGGATTCAAACCTCAGATTGGTAGTTAAAGAAGGAAATCTAGTTCTCCGCCAATCAGAGGTTTGAATCCTGGTTAACCACCGGTCAAGTTACTTGTGAATATGGCCGTAAATCACTAATTTTATCGTTTTTAAATTGTGTAAAAAAACTTAATTATTGAAATATTTAAGCCATTTCTGGAGGTTGGTATCCTGATTATGATTAATAAAATAGTTAAAAATGTGGATGATTATAAGATTCACAACAACTTTGATACGCATAATAAAATATTAAAGAGAAATTCAATAATCTGATTGATAATTGAGTGATATGGTTATCCGATTGACCTTATAAAACAGCCGGTTAACTAATCAGGAAAAAGATACATGTTATGCGTATCAAAGTCTGTAAGACATTTTATATATCCCAATGGTCGTGAAGAGTTTATTGCGTATTCGTGTGGACAAAGTAAAAGATTGAAAAGTTTTAAATTTATTGAATCCCCGCTGGAGCGTTAGGATGCCAGTGTAGCATACGGCAGTTTCGTGGGTTCTATCCCTAGTTATTTTTACGAAATGTCTATTTGGAGCATGCGCCGTAAGTCTCGCGGTCCCGGCGCTCCAATCAGAACCGTTATCGGGCAAGTGCCGAGTAAACAGGACTAAAGTTAGAGTATATATGCATGCGCAATAAACTCTCAGGCTTAGGGATATACCAAAACGTTCGTGGCTAGTTCACAGGTGCGGTGGTATGGTGACGTCATAAGGGGTACCTGAAAAATTGCAAGTTAACGAAAAGCAAAATAGTCAAAAGACCATTAGGTTTGTAGACGCTCACTTTACCACTGGGCTATCAGTGCTGATGCCAAGCTTGATAAAAACATAATTTTAATGTTACAATAATAACAAACTCCTAGCACTGCGCAGGCGTCACCTGTGGATCGTCTTTTGGCCACACCTCTGCTGACGTCATCATACCTCCGCCCCTGTGAATTAGACACTACCATATAAAAATGCGTCTGTGACCAACAATGTAGCTACATTCTCCTTTCTAAAATGTCAACCCTTGGGCAAGGTTAGCTCATCCGTGACGTCACTGCTTGGAAAGGGGATGCTCGTACAGCTGTAATTGGCAGAGCACCCCCTTTCCAAGCAGTGACGTCACGGATGAGCCAACCTTCTCTCTCTACTACCCTTGGGCATGTGTATTAATCGGATACCCCCCCCCCCCCCAATTCAACTACATTGTTGGCCAGTAAGGTTGAGTATGATAAATACCCTCAATTCAGCTACAATACTGATCTGTGTGAAGGATCAATATTTAACCTCAAGAGGGCTCGAATCAGATAATTCTCCTCAATTCAGCTACAGGGTTGGTTTGTGTGAAGGTCCGAATCGGATAATTCTCAATTCAGCTAAAATGTTGGATTTTGCAAAGATCCTAGTTTAAGAATTTTCCTCAATTCAGCTGAAGTGTTGGTCTGTGTAAGGGTCCAAATTTGAGAATTTCTCTCAAATCAGCCACGTCGTTTTACGTAGGAATTGCTAATGGAAACAATTGAATCGTGAGTTAGAAGAATGACAAGTTGACTTTTTGTGCGCAAAAAAATCTACACATGAGTGTAAAGAGGAAAAAAAATAACTACCTCCTATCAGCAGATATAACCCCTCGAATTTGCGAAATCGATGTCCATTCATTGTATTTTTTGATTAAATTTGAAATTTAACTTAATTTGTCTTTCTTTTCTTATTCTTTGGCCTGTAAACTCAGCCAAAATTAAATTTGATTTGAATTTAAAATATTTTTTTTTAACCAATGAATGTTTGACTCCATTGATATTCACTTCATTGATCTTTAATGACGCAGTTTCATAATAATTTTTAATTTTATTCATCTCAGTCTTCCTTTCACTTTTGTACTATGAACTAAGCAGAAATATAATTTAATTGCCAATTTAAGTGGTTTTTAGGATTTTTGTTCAGCTCAAATTTCATGAGGTTGAAGGAGGGAATAAGTCCATCCTCTTTTTTAAACTGTTAAACATTTTTAAATACACTTATAATTTTTTCGGTGATTCTGTATTTTTAACATGGTCATGAATTTCCTGTAAAAATTTGGTGGCTATAGGATAAAAATTCCATTACTTGTACAGTTTTTTTCGATTTTCTCAAAACTTCGTTTTTGGACGGACTTATTCCCTTCTTCTAACTGACGATTCAATTAAAGAGGATACTACATCATAAAAACTTTTGTCCACAAGGCTATTTTCAAATTCTGTACAGGTGTGAGGGCAGCACGAGAAACTCAATGATTGACATATAGGTAGGCAGTACATTTCGGTGGTCACAAAGCTGTGATTGGCTGTGACGTGTTCATTCAGGGTGTGGGTCAAAATCCCGACAGATCAGGTTCCCGACGGTCGAAATCCCGACAGTTCATAATCCCGACAGGGTCAGAATCCCGACAGGTCAAAATCCCGACAGGGTCAAAATCCCGACAGTGTAATGTCACTCTTGAGCCGTGAGAGCATGAATTATTGAATTTTTTTGAAATTTTAATTTTTTAAAATTGATTAAAAATTGTTTTAATACTACACTCCTGGCGCGTGCAAGACTTTTTTCTAGGCAGCATTTCAGTGCTGACTATAGATGTTTCTTCAATGGTTTGAAAGATTTAAAAATTTTAAATTTTTTAAAATTGATTAAAAAATGGTTTAATACTATACTCCTGTGCGTGCAAGACTTTTTTCTGGTCAGTTTTTCAGCGCCGATTACAGATATTTCATCAAAACTGACGTTTAAAAGGTTTTAAAATTTTAACTTTTTTAAAATTGATTAAAAATTGGTTTAAAATTTTAAAATCTTTCAAACGTCAGTTTTGATGAAATGTCTGTAATCAGCACTGAAAAAAACCCAGAAAAAAGTCTTGCACGCGCAGGAGTGTAGTATTAAACCAGTTTTTAATCAATTTTAAAAAATTTAAAATTTAAAAAAAAATTCAATAATTCATGCTCTCACGGCTCAAGAGTGACATTAACACTGTCGGGATTTTGACCTGTCGGGATTTCGACCTGTCGGGATTTTGACCTGTCGGGATTCTGACCCTGTCGGGATTTCGTCGTCGGGAACCTGATCTGTCGGGATTCTGACTGTCGGGATTTTGAACGGAACCCGTTCATTCAATCTGTCGTTTCGGAGGGCTATTGGAGGATCAAGTTTTTTCTCCGCCTCTCATGACGTGAAGCGTTCCCCCAACCTGTACAATATTTCATGCTTTTTCGATTTCCATTACGGCCGTGGACTCTGTTCTAGTACTCTGTGGTCTAACCCTAATGGGAATACATATAGTCTTACCTTCGCATTCAGTAGTCCAATAAAGAGAAAGCGCCGAAGCAGCACAAATGTACATGATTCAGGTGGGTGGCACTCTGGAAAGTGCTCCCCCCTTGGAGCCAAAAAAATCACTCATAAGTACCAAAAGATGTCCTAAAAAGTACTCAAAATGAGTTAAAACCCTACTTTTACACGTCAAATTTCAAAACTTTTTCAGGGGGGGGGACACTCATACCTCCCCCAGCGGTACCGAAAGGGGATCTTGATACTTTTTAGAAAATCACCAAAATTTTGAAATTTTTTTCGTAAGGTAAAGGTGATAGTCTGAAAAAGTGCTGGTTCCGCGCCTGTTCTCTTCACATGAGAAAACCGTGAAGCATCCCTTCCATAACCTGTGAAATATAAGTTTAGAGCTCTGTTCTTAATCGGTTTGGATTATTTCATTTTAGCGGTACTGGTTTTTAGTCACCGCTTTTTAAATTAAGTGAAAAGTATTAAGTTGAGCAAAAATATTTGCACTGTAACGGGATCTATGTCCTGCGTGAGAAGTGCTTCTCTTCAGATAAGAAAACCGTGAAGCATCCCTTCCATAACCTGTGAAATATATGTTTAGAGCTCTGTTCTTAATCGGTTTGGATTATTTCATTTTAGCGGTACTGGTTTTTAGTCACCGCTTTTTAAATTAAGTGAAAAGTATTAAGTTGAGCAAAAATACTTGCTCCTCTGTAACAGGATCTATGTCCTGCTTGAGAAGTGTTTCTCTTCACATGAGAAAACCGTGAAGCATCCCTTCCTTAACCTGTGAAATATATGTTTAGAGCTCTGTTCTTAATCGGTTTGGATTATTTCATTTTAGCGGTACTGGTTTTTAGTCACCGCTTTTTAAATTAAGTGAAAAGTATTAAGTTGAGCAAAAATATTTGCACTGTAACGGGATCTATGTCCTGCTTGAGAAGTGTTTCTCTTCACATGAGAAAACCGTGAAGCATCCCTTCCTTAACCTGTGAAATATATGTTTAAAGCTCTGTTCTTAATCGGTTTGGATTATTTCATTTTAGCGGTACTGGTTTTTAGTCACCGGTTTTTAAAATTAAGTGATAAGTATTAAGTTGAGCAAAAATTTTTGCTCTGTAACGGGATCTATGTCCTACTTGAAAAGTGTTTCTCTTCACATGAGAAAACCGTGAAGCATCCCTTCCTTAACCTGTGAAATATATGTTTAGAGCTCTGTTCTTAATCGGTTTGGATTATTTCATTTTAGCGGTACTGGTTTTTAGTCACCGCTTTTTAAATTAAGTGAAAAGTATTAAGTTGAGCAAAACTATTTGCTCTGTAACGGGATCTATGTCCTGCTTGAGAAGTGTTTCTCTTCACATGAGAAAACCGTGAAGCATCCCTTCCAAATATATGTTTAGAGCTCTGTTCTTAATCGGTTTGGATTATTTCATTTTAGCGGTACTGGTTTTTAGTCACCGCTTTTTAAATTAAGTGAAAAGTATTAAGTTGAGCAAAACTATTTGCTCTGTAACGGGATCTATGTCCTGCGTGAGAAGTGCTTCTCTTCACATAAGTAAACCGTGAAGCATCCCTTCCATAACCTGTGAAATATATGTTTAGAGCTCTGTTCTTAATCGGGTTGGATTATTTCATTTTAGCGGTACTGGTTTTTAGTCACCGCTTTTTAAATTAAGTGAAAAGTATTAAGTTGAGCAAAAATTCTTGCTCTGTAACGGGATCTATGTCCTGCTTGAGAAGTGTTTCTCTTCACATGAGAAAACCGTGAAGCATCCCTTCCTTAACCTGTGAAATATATGTTTAGAGCTCTGTTCTTAATCGGTTTGGATTATTTCATTTTAGCGGTACTGGTTTTTAGTCACCGCTTTTTAAATTAAGTGAAAAGTATTAAGTTGAACAAAAATATTTGCTCTGTAGCGGGATCTATGTCCTGCGTGAGAAGTGTTCCTCTTCACATGAGAAAACCGTGAAGCATCCCTTCCTTAACCTGTGAAATATATGTTTAGAGCTCTGTTCTTAATCGGTTTGGAATATTTCATTTTAGCGGTAGTGGTTTTTAGTCACCGCTTTTTAAATTAAGTGAAAATTATTAAGTAGAGCAAAAGTAATATCGCTGTAACGGGATCTGTGTCCTGCGTATGGAATGGCTCTGTTAATATAAAAAAAAAACAGTCCAGGCCTTCTTTCCATAACCTGTGAAGTATTAGTTCAGAAGTAATTATGTTCTTAAATGGTTTCGCATTAGTGGATATGGCTTTTAGTCACCACTTTTTAAATTAAGAAAAAATATTAAGTAGAGCATCTTCATTAACTCTGACTGAAATTTTGTTACCACTTAATAAATTAGGATAAAAATCCTAAGTTAAATGAAACGCCAGGGTTGGTGGTGGGGTTTTGTGGATGGAAGGAACTATTACAGACCTCTATTACACTATTACAGTCGTAGGCAAAAGAGTTAAAGTCTTGAAATGTTACAAAAAAAAGTCATCAAAAGTAGTAATATTTTCAATTAATTTTACTGTTACGGTTACAGTTAACGTTGAAAATTATAAATATTAAAACCCCCCGAGAATTAAGCAGGAAAATTTATAAATACCAATCAGTATTTATTTCCGAGTGCTATACCCGCTGAGAAGGCTCAGATTCGATCTGAGGGCCTTTCGGATGGCAGTCTGGTGTGCTAACCACAAAGCCATCCGTTCCTGCAGCAGCGACAGTCTTGTAATTAATTTGAAGTTGATACTTCACCATTTAAAAAAAAAACAACAGAAAATATTGCCGAGGATCGAACCCGAAACCTTTTGTGAACAACCGTCACCTACCTCAGATGGCAGAGCGTTAACCAACCGTACCATCCGTTCCTGAAGTCTCTGGTTTATTTTAATAATTTAAAGTTGTAACCAGCTCCTCAGCTCCTGTACTAGTACTCATTACCAAGAGCGCGAGCTAACGTTTTATTGTCCCGTGCTCGCGTGTTTTCAGTGAGTTTTTTCAAAATGTTTTAGAAAGAGAGAGATCAAAATTTGTATCAATAAAGTTTTTCAGTGTTTTTACTGGCCTGTAGTTTTATTTCGGAAAATAACCCCAAGAACCTGAGGTTAAGAGAGACGGGAGAGTTCAGGACGTAAAACTCCCGTTACAAATTGGCGTCCCAACGAGTGGCTATTCAAACTACAGTTCCAGTTTCTATCTACTCAGACTAAAGATAAGTGAAGTGGTTAATGTTCCGTAATCGGGAACCATCGCCAAGGAAAGTCGCCAAACTTGGCGTTATTAAAAAATTATTAAAAAATATTATTATTAAATATATATTTATAATTAAAAATATATTTTTAAAAAAATTATTAAATAGAGTTATTAAAAAATATCGCCAAGTTGGCGATGGTTCCCGATTATGGAATCTTAGCCAGTGAAGTCATCTACCAAAGATGAATTTTATGGTTATTGTTGTTTAAGTCATCCTGACTAATAATGTTGAGTGTAGAGTTTTGTTAAAGTATTATAGTCCAGTCAAAAAGTATTTATTTTGGGAAAGTTTTGGGGTAGTAGATATTTTTCTTCCTCGTATCCGTTTGATTTTACGACAAAGTTTTTTAGCTCTACCATTGTCATCTTCTCACTTACATCCAGCTCCAATTCTTCGCATAACGCTATCATATCAATTTTCTTCCCTCTTCTGAAGTATGCCATATCTAAACTATACTTTCACGAAGTAACTAAATAAAATTATATAACCCTTAATACCGTCAAATGTTACTAATGCTAAAACTCTGCTTTTCTTCAAAGTTAGGAAACTAATCCTTCTATAACTACTAATAGTCCAGTCAAATTGTGCTCAAATTAGGCCATTTTGGGAAAGTTTTGGGGTAGTAGATATTTTTCGCTATCTGTATGTTTTTTGGGGTGCTGAATCCGAATCTGAGGTTTGCGAACAAAATTTCGTGACGGAACATTGTGAAAATTCGAAAAAATGGCAAAAATTCCCCCCTTTTTTTCGTTTTCTGCCCCTAGAACATTACCTTTGCGCTTCTGAGCTAAACAGTCAGTACAAAAAATAAAGAACACTAACCAAGCTACAAAAAAAACTATTGAACTATTGAAACTTTTCTCTCAGACGCATAATTTCGTCGATAGAGCACGTTGAAAAAGGGGCTATTTTCGTTCGATTGGTAGGAAATCCAAAAAATGTCACTAGTATCGCCAAAAAGCCGGATTTTTTGGAACATTTTTTTTTAAAAATCTGCTCTTTTAATATTCTTCATCAAATCAACCATCTATAAAAACTCCAATGATGATTAACTGAATGCATTTTCGTTGCGAAATTTCTCTTACGAACGAAAGTTCTATAGGAGATTATAGTATTTCGATAACTGTGTTGCTTCTTCGAGATTACATACAAAATTTTTCTTTTGACTGCTTTATAGGTTTTTGGGGGTGCTGAATCCGAATCTGACATTTGCGAACAAAATTTCGTGACGGAACTTTGTGAAAATTCGAAAAAATGGCAAAAATTCGCCCCTTTTTCTCGTTTATCTGCCCCTAGAACGCAACTTTTGCACTTCTGAGAAAAACAGGCAATACAAAAATAAAGAACAAAAACCAAGCAACAAAAACGGCTTATAATTGGGAAGTTTTTGTTCGATTGGCGGGAAAATCCAAAAAATGTCACCTGTATCACCGAAAAGTGGCCTGTTATGAAAAAGGATACGTATTAGAACCACTTTAATAATATGCTAAGTACATGCAATTAATCTTCTTCACTCTCCAATGATAATTAATTAAATGCGTTATGTGTTACTGGGGGTTAGTAAACTCTGGTTGTCATTATAGTGGTTTGCACAGTAGATTATAGTGAGCAGATTATATGTAGCTGATTTTTATAGATGAAATATATTAGTATAACTCTTATTGAATTATAACACAACACTACTTACAAGAGCATATTAAAGTGTACTTTATTTGTTTTAAGTAAAAAAACAACATTCTAAATAGTTTATAGGACCCTTGAAGTTAAGAAAATTGCATGGATGTAAATAATTTAATCACTTGGACATAATTTTTCACTTTTAAGCAGATGTTTTTCTAAAACGTTTCATCAGATAAAACTTTTTTCTGGATTTATTGAAATTAGCGTGGAATAGCTCAACATTAATTAATCGTGCACTTAATTAATTATCATTGGAGAATGAAGAAGATTAATTGCATGTACTTAGCATATTATTAAAGTGGTTCTAATAGTATCCTTTTTCATAACAGGCCACTTTTCGGTGATACAGGTGACATTTTTTGGATTTTCCCGCCAATCGAACAAAAACTTCCCAATTATAAGCGTTCTCTAGCGTCTAAACGCTTCATCTGAGGGAAAAGTTTCAATTGCTGTTTTTGTTGCTTGGTTTTTGTTATTTATTTTTGTATTGCCTGTTTTTCTCAGAAGTGCAAAAGTTGCGTTCTAGGGGCAGATAAACGAGAAAAAGGGGCGAATTTTTGCCATTTTTTCGAATTTTCACAAAGTTCCGTCACGAAATTTTGTTCGCAAATGTCAGATTCGGATTCAGCACCCCCAAAAACCTATAAAGCAGTCAAAAGAAAAATTTTGTATGTAATCTCGAAGAAGCAACACAGTTATCGAAATACTATAATCTCCTATATAGAACTTTCGTTCGTAAGAGAAATTTCGCAACGAAAATGCATTCAGTTAATCATCATTGGAGTTTTTAGATGGTTGATTTGATGAAGAATATTAAAAGAGCAGATTTTTTAAAAAAAATGTTCCAAAAAATCCGGCTTTTTGGCGATACTAGTGACATTTTTTGGATTTCCTACCAATCGAACGAAAATAGCCCCTTTTTCAACGTGCTCTATCGACGAAATTATGCGTCTGAGAGAAAAGTTTCAATAGTTCAATAGTTTTTTTTGTAGCTTGGTTAGTGTTCTTTATTTTTTGTACTGACTGTTTAGCTCAGAAGCGCAAAGGTAATGTTCTAGGGGCAGAAAACGAAAAAAAGGGGGGAATTTTTGCCATTTTTTCGAATTTTCACAATGTTCCGTCACGAAATTTTGTTCGCAAACCTCAGATTCGGATTCAGCACCCCAAAAAACATACAGATAGCGAAAAATATCTACTACCCCAAAACTTTCCCAAAATGGCCTAATTTGAGCACAATTTGACTGGACTATTAGTAGTTATAGAAGGATTAGTTTCCTAACTTTGAAGAAAAGCAGAGTTTTAGCATTAGTAACATTTGACGGTATTAAGGGTTATATAATTTTATTTAGTTACTTCGTGAAAGTATAGTTTAGATATGGCATACTTCAGAAGAGGGAAGAAAATTGATATGATAGCGTTATGCGAAGAATTGGAGCTGGATGTAAGTGAGAAGATGACAATGGTAGAGCTAAAAAACTTTGTCGTAAAATCAAACGGATACGAGGAAGATTTTATCAGAGAGTTGTATCTCAATCTAGTAAAAGAAAGAAAAACCAAGGAAGCCAACCAGTTTGAGTTATACAAGTTACGGCTTCAACTTGAAGCACAGCCTCACACCGCAATGTCTTCTGAAAGTCAGATTTGTCCCACACTGATTCTTGACCAAATGGGGAAGCGTGTCCCATCAGAAACTAGGGAGCGTTTCTTCGACACATGTAGTGGGTGGGCCGCCCCAGATCATCTGGTGGAGAGGTTGGATACATGCGACGGCTTGAGAGGTCACGAAAATGATGCACAGTCGTCTGCTGATGCCAAGAGGTTTCAACCGAGGCGAGGGGAATCACCGATGGGTTTCCCGGGAAGCGATTGCGATAGAGCGGCGGATCGGCAAACTCCTGCATGCATCCCCTTTAGCCGTAGGGGGGATCCAGGGGTCCCCAGTCAAGGTAGGCGGGACTCCTGTTGCGGATGTGGAGCGCCCGGTTGCATCGGGGCAGATTGCCCCGGTTGCTCAAAGGGAGAAGAAACAGAAGTAAGCTGCATCCCACGAGAGTCCACTTTAATATACTATTAGATCTCTATGGTAGCGGCTCGTCCATAAGAGCACAAGAGCACGTGAACCCCCAGTGAAAATGAAATAAATCGATTAATTAAATTAAATAAAAAGTAATAAAAATATCTTCTAACCTGTACCGTATTCTGGACGAACTTCCAGACTCTTTTCTATTCAAAACGTCAAAAAGAATAATTTATTACAACAAAAATTTTGAGAGGTTTCAGTGCTTTATGAATTTTTTGCCTCCAACGGCACGTGCGACCGAGAAATAGGCAGGCAGGAAAGCCATCGCGCCCAGCTGGGCTAGGGGAGAAAATTCTTTTTTCGCCGGTCGCGTAGCAACAGCCAAATTGATGTGCTTTCGATTAGAAGTAAACAACGAGAAGGATAGTTTCAGTTCTAGTTTCATTTCTGGATTATGTTTTGTTGCCAGATTACGTTAACAATAGTTGTTGCATTTGGTTGATATGTCTCTTGATTTCGCGTTCAATATCCAACAGCACAATGTAGTGTATGTTTCCCAACTTTTTTGATGATTTTCCCTAGCATCAACACCGGTTTTTTCTTGATGAAAAACTTTGGTCCTTATTCTCTCCCCGACTTTGATGTAAGGCTTTTTGTCTTGCATAGACTTCTTTTCAATAATTGGAAGTAATGCATTTAGATTGATTATAATAAGTCGGTTCGAATTATACAGCTCTGCTGGTGACTACTACATGCCAATGGAGTAACTCGATAACGAAAAAAGAATTTTCAAAATTTTTGATTTGATTGAGAATTGAGAGGTGTTCTTCATTTTTCAATAATTTTAATCTGTTCTTGAGAGTTTGAACAATTCGTTCTGCCAGTACATTTATTGTAGGATGTCTGGGAGCAATAAATTTTTATTTGATTCCATTTGTGGAGCAATAACATTTGAATCGATCATTAGTGAAGACGGAAGCATTGTCGGAAACCATGACATAACCGTGTGATACGAAAATTTCAGTCAGCAACTCAATGGTGTTGGTGGTGTCTGGAACATTCTTCAAAATCTTAATTTCCGCCCATCGTGATTTTTCATCTACTACTACTAAGTAATAATATCCTTGAAATGGCCCTGCATAGTCGATATGAATTATCTCCCAGTTGTTCTCTGGTAAGTTCCAATGGTGAAGAAGTGCTTTGGCACGACTGTGCTTCACACATACAAACATTTTTTACTTTTCCTTAAGAAGACTTTTCCTTGACTGAAGATTGATGGAATACACAGCCAAATGTCTGAAAATATTGGCATAATTGGAATCCATTCTTGGATGGATCCGTGGACAACTTCCTTTAGACTGGAAGAGAGTCACTGTTATTCCCATTAGAAAACCAGGCAAAGAAGCAAGCTCTTTTGAGAGAGTTATAGACCTATAGCCCTAACCAGTATGACCTGTAAACTAATGGGAAAAAATGTTCCCTGCAAAGACTTCATTACTTTCTGGATCTCAATCATCTGTGAGCACTTGAAAAATACGGTTTTAGAAAAGGCATAGTACCATGGATCAAGTCCTGTACTTTTTTAAAAGTTTTAGGGATGACCAAAACTTAAAACCAACTCGATATTTACCGTGGTGGCTTTGCTAGACTTATCTAAGGCCTTAGATACAGTCTGGAAGGACAAGCTTTTATCGTTAAATTACGCGGCTCTTTCAATATTAGGGGTTCTAAAAAAAGTGATAAAATATGTAGGAATTTTAGTTAGAAAATTTGAAAACAATGCTAAAATCTTCATAAACCGTCAAATTTTAAAATAGTGATTCATTATTTCTAAAAAAAAGTGAAAGAAGTGATAAGAACACTTGATTTTCAGTCTGTTTTTAAAAAAAAATTCAAGGGTATATGGTGAGTTAAGAAAGGAATTTTTGCAATGGTTTCAGGACCTGAGACTCCAAAGAGAGCATCGATATATTACGCGATATATTCAACTCACTAGAGATAAATCTGGATAACTGAGATATTCATACTTTTGTATCCTTGCATACAGACGCAGCTATGGGTAAGAGGTGGAGTATCCTGTTGAACAAGGATAACAGGATTCCCATTACCTTCTCGTTCAGTTGCTGTTGCATGCTTTCGCATGACAACAGGCCATGACTATCTACAAAAAACATCTGAACCGTATAGTAGTCAAAGACTCAGCTTGTTGTCCCCTGTGTAGCCGAGAGGAAATGGATATGGACCACCTCAAGAGCTGCCTCATTATTTTACAATTTTTAAATCACAACTCTTTGGAGGCTAGTTTTTAACCCTGACTATTTTAGAATTTCTCTGTTATATTGGGCTGCTCGTCGTTTAATGGCAGAAATGCCGAACCCGGGCATAGGATTTAAAAAATGCATTCTTTTGTTGATGGATGCCAAGAGGCGTACGCAGCAACGACACTTTTGAGAATCAAAAAATAAAAAGAAGACAAAAATTGTGGTCTTTCTATTGGCTGCGAGGTCTCGTGTTGCTCTTTTGCGAGGTGTCACTATTCCCAGAAGCAGTTATTGGCACTAGATTAACCCATTCTATCGTGACAGCTCCGAAATGGGAGAAGATCAAGAAGCATTACTGGAGTGATTCAACCACTGTCTTGGCATGGATAATGAGAGAAGAAAACTGGCCAGTGTTTGTTCCCAATCGAGTAAGATAAGAAAACCAAGTGATCCCATATTGTGGAGACATACCACGAAAAAAAGAATCCAGTCCTCAATGGATCACCATGAATTCAATCAACTTATGGGTTTGTCTAATCATAATAGGTTTAGTTTGGTTATGTTGGTGTTTTATGGAGCAAGAATCAAGTCAGATCATATTGCGCCCAGTAATCATGAAAGGAGATAGCTAAAGATAAGTCACGATCTGTATACTGACCAATAGAGAAGTCACTGAAGAAATAATTGGTCTCCTTTCAGATTTTCTAGATACAATTCTATTACTAAGTCTGTAGCTTGGATTTTGAGATTCATATTCAACTACCGTTATAAGTACCTAGCAAGAGAAAAGTTGGAGAAATTTCAGCTGAGGAGTTTCAACAGGCAGAAAAGAAGCTCATTGCAGCGAGATTTTCCCGTTAACTCCAAGAATACAATGACTGTTGAGTTGATGTTTTCAAGGATTGAGGACATCATTCGGTTAAAAACTAGTATCACGGAACGTGATGATAATCCAAATTTTTTGGCTCCCATGCTGTTGCCAAATAACTGTCCCTTGACCAGACGGCTTATTGACAGCTTATATCTCGAAATTTGCCATGCTGGTACTCAGATTTCGTTGGGCATCATCAGGGAAAGTTATTGGATTTTAAAGTCACGTAAAGAAGCAGAAAGTGCGGTGCAAAATTGCGTGAAATTCAAACGTTACAGTTCCAAGTTTGTCGAAAATGTTCCTGTGACATTGTCTATATGAAGCGCCAGTAAAAGATGCTAGAGCTTTCCAGTTCATTGGTGTAGATCTGGCGGGTCCCCTTTTCCTCCAATAAAGTCTGAATAGTTCTATGCACCTGCGCAGTTTACCAAGCTGTGCATTTGGAGCTGGTGACTGCTTTATCTACAGAAGCGTTTCTTCAGTGCTTAAGAAGGTTCATGGCACGTCGCGGTAGACCAACCGAGATCTACAGTGATAATGAAGCAAATTTCACAGGTAGTGCCCATATTTTGGATGACATTAGATTCGTTAAAGAAATCATTTATTTGCATATATAGCCTGGAAGTTTAAACCACCTGCTGTACCCTGGAGGGGTGGCTTTTGGGAAAGATTAGTAAGGACTCTTAAGGAAGAATTTCGAACACTTGGTAAGGCGAATTTGAGCTTTGAGGAACTGTGGCCCGTGATATGTGATTGGGAGTCTGTGATCTATAGCAGACCACTTACTTACATCTCTGAGAATTATGAGCAGCTTACTCTCCCCTTACTCCCTCAATGTTTCTAAGGGAGAATTAGGAACGATAAACCACATGAAATGAAATTAAAAAATTGCTTTGCTTTGTCACAAGGACCAGATTAGGCCATTCTATGCCAAGTAGACAAGGCATTTCAGTTTTGAATGTTGTCTAAGGGGGAGGGGGTTAACTTAATATATTTTCATGAAACTTTTGTGCGGTTTTCTTCTAATGTTGTGTAAATTTTCGCGCTTGGAATTGAGTGGTACGAGAGATTTTTTATGCAGTCCCTATTCATCGCATAAAAATACTTTTTAATTGTTTAGCGAAAACTATTTTTTAAAGCTGCTCGAGAAGTTTTGTGCAATTTTTTAGGATTTTTTAGCCGTTTTGACACATTTTTAAGGGGGAACATTGGTTAATGGTTCCTGTCCAAACGACCACTGAGCGGCGCGCTAACTGTTTACTGCTAAAGTAGTATATGCTATTTTTCTTACACATTCCTGTTTACCAAACGTACTTTAGCTTCCCTCGGATTATTTTTGTACTTGCAGTTTATTAAATTTGTTAAAATGAAGTATTCTATTGACGAAAGGGATATTCTCGAGGTTAAAGACGATCGAGAGAGTAAAAAACGGAAAAAATCTGGGAGATTGTCCGATGCCCAGAAAGTGTTGCAGGCGAGTAGTCAATCCGGTTGGTTGACTTCTTTTTATGACTCAACGCCCATAATAGGGCATATTGCGCCAGACACAAGACATAAAATCATTATAAGTGAGCGAAAGCCCTTGTCTAATGTATTCTATATATCGTTACGTAAAAGCTGCTAAAATACCATTGTTTAAAAATTAAATCAAGTATGTGGAATAAAATGCTCTTGGTCCGGACTGAAAGAGCAACAGTATCGGTGTTTTAAAAACATATCCGATTCTCAAAGAAACCTCATTTTAAGGGAATTTAACCAGCTTGCTGATCAAAACAATCAAAGTTGGTTCTTGAGTGACTTGGTTACAGTTTTACCCGTTGCTCATTTGCTTTCGAGATAGATTGTGACGGGTCTCGTGATCACTACGCATCATATTATTCGCTCACTGAAAGGAAATCCCTCTATTCCACAGGGGAAATTTTATTTAGACGCAAAACTTAATGTATCTAAATTGAATAAGAAACACAGAAAATTTTCCCCAAAACAAAGTCCCATACGACAAATTCCGTGAGATATATGTGATGAACTCCAATATTATATCCTTCCGATATCCTCAGAAAGATGCATGTGTAAATTGCGATAAGATGAGCATTGGAATTTTGAGCCTGAAACAACCAATTTAAGCAGCGATGATAGAAAAAAAAGGAATCATTACTGAAGCAGCTGAAAGTGATTGAAACCGAAAAACTATTGCATTTGAAGAAAAGTGACGAATTTTAGTCCCTGAAGAAAAGAAAATAAGAAGAAAAAGTGATTGCGATCGATTTTAAGATACCTTCACACAACCAAACATAACTTGCAATAATGTTTACTTTAAGTGACAATTAAATTTCATACGTTTCAATGTCCATACGTTGTCCACTTCTCAAACTGTAATCTACACGTATGACGAGTATGTGGCCAAGAAAGGATGTGAGTGGCGACGTTTCTTCTATCTATGGTTTACCACTTAGTACACAAAATTTTGTCACCAGAGGTTTGAGAACTGCACGTTTCCGGCCATAGTAAAAATTAGACTGTTATCAGACTGTTTTACCATCACGTGAACGAGGACCACCGTTTCGATACAGTGAAAATTTACTTTCACATAAAAGGCCACTCTTTTTTACCTAGGGTGCGAGATATGTCCCTAATTAACCAAAAATCCTTCACAGAAGTTCCTGAGGACTGGCGAGATGTAATCCTTGAGAGCAGACTGGAAACCTCTCCATTCCAAGACTGCGGTTGGTTGGTTGTTTTGTGTTTTATGGCGCAAGGTCCCCATACCGCGTCAAACACAATCCAAGACTGCGGAAAGGCGGGGAACATTTATCTGTGTTTTACCACAAAAATCCACATTTCCTACTAGGACAATAAGGATGCTCAAGATGAGTAAAGACAACCCCGCAATTTCTTTCGAAAACTGGGTTTTATATACGGCGAGTGTGCATCCCTGTAACATTCACCACCGAAACTTAAGGAGAGCAACTAAGTTGCTCCATCTTTCAAGCGTTCACGAGGACCTAAAAAAGGGAGAAACCAACCAAAAGGGAGCCCCACCAAGCACTGATAACTCAGAGGGGAAACCTGAATCTCGAAGATTTTATGGAAACCTCCTTATTTCGAAAGTACCTCAGATAAAGAAAAGCCAAGAAGCGGCAGACAGGAGAAAAAAAATTAATGCATAGTGAAGTGAGAAAGTTCAGATTGGGGAGAAATTTCGGGTTTTACAGTTAAAATTTTAAGCTCAGGTTGGTGGCGGTTCTCTCTCCAATCATTAGAAATCTGTGAGTCGCTCGTAAATTACCTGTCTGAGTCGAGTCAGAAGTACGTGCAGCCATCGAGATGGATGTGACAGCATAGGAGATACGTATTGTTGGATGTCGATAAAACAGTAGTTTGTTACTATAATCTGCATCCCAGTTCTCCGGCCATTTCTTTCATACATTGTCTTAAATGAATTTTTTAATATCGCTGTGTATTATTCTGATTCTAAGAGGATCCACAGAACGTTTCGCTACCAAATCTGCCATCTCATTTCATCGTGACCGGGGATCCAACATAAAATTATACCATAACAACAATAGTTGTGAATAAGGTTTCGAATAATTTTGCATAAATTAAAAATATTCCTGCTATAAAGAGGTGCTGCTAAATTAGTTTAATTCTAATGAAACTTATAAATTAATAAGTTGTAGTAAACAACAGCTTGAAAAAAGAGTATTTGCTGTTGGTAAGAAAATTACCACCAGGGTCTGCTCGCCGAGTTACTTTATCTATTCACAACAATCAAATTTCACAAAAATGCGGTTAAATTCCGCTTCCTTGCTTGTAGTACCGAAAGTTATGGGTATTACATAGGTAACCAATATTTTAAATGTTAATTTTTTTTTTCAAAAGCGAGACGTTTTTTTTTACTGTCACTAGCTGACGTTGCTCAATTTAGTTTTAACAATGTTTTAGAGGACATTAACGGAAGAACTGTTTTAGGACTATAAATCAAGCTACTAGAAAAAAAACAAATAGGCCTAGAAAAATTTCTTATTACGGTCAATTCAATTAGAACATAAATAAAGAAAAAAAAAAATACCATAATAGAGTAACAATAATGTCGAAGCCAGATTCCTACCTGTAGCAAACAGAACACATGTCAACTCAACTCAACTTTAGAGGAGAGGAGTTCAAAATTATAATTAATCACTGGACTGGAGTATTTAATTTTGAAAATATCCCCAAGAACCCGAGGATAAAACAGAAAATTTATAAATATAATAGTGTACAATATGAAACAATGTGCATTGTAAAACCATGCTTTCCTTTCGTTTGAAAAGAAATAACAAAGAAGAAAAAAACACCTTCCAAAAGAAAGTATTTAAAAACCATTGCCAGAAACCATTCTTGAATACTTATCACTCCATGCTAGCCAAGCCTTTATTTAATCTCATCTTCTATTACACGAAAATTAACTGGGCATGAGTTTGAACACAAGCGGCTCAAGAAACCATTTGGAGCCTTTAAATATCAAATTTTGTTGTTACAAGTATATTTTTAATTCCACTAAATTTGGAAAAAAAATTAAACACTTTTGCTGAAATGTTAGATTGAAAACACGTAACCGGTTAACCTTAATATTAAACTTCTATCTTTTATAATAAATTCCAATCAAATCATCATAAAGTAATGAGTAAATGCTGAGATCAAGGTAATACCCTGCTTAACAATGAATGCTTATGTCTTAAAAAAATCTGCAGGGTATAGCAATCGATAATATTATATCCCTCTGTATTCAGAAGCAGCAAATCATTTATGTAACGAAGCCCAAAGATCAAATTATCTGTATGTTGATTTGTTATCAAATTATCTGTTTTGTTGAATTCAAAATAATGTAGAAAAATAATTCTCGAAGCACCAGAAAAACAACGCAAATGGGTACCTTTACCTGTATATAAAAGTCAATACCGTTGTAGGTGTAATTTTCTTGTAAATTAAATTTGCGTACATTTAACCACAATTATTTTCCAACATCATAATCATCAAAAAACTGTCATACATAATTTTACAAACCCTTCTAAGTAGTTCAACAAGTGGCAAGCTTGTGTAAAGATTTTCAAAATCGAATGTATATAAATTATCCAATTCGTTATTCTTTATGAAACTCGGAACCTCTATTACTATCGGTTACTATTAATTATAAAATTACCTTCAGCTTGTAACGAGAGCTGTTTCGTTTCAACTCTCCGTCTCTTAAAGCACTGAAAAAAATATTTAAGAGAAAAATTTGTTGATTTGAATGATGTAATAACCACACCCCGTTCACAGAAATCGAAGTCATAGAAATCCATCTTTCCACTGCCACAAAAAAAAAGGCGATTTAACATTATTTGATAACTGGAGAGGAATCACATTTCTGAACATATCCAGTTAAATATTTACTAGGATATTTCTAGAAAAAAGGAAATTGATGAGAAACTACGATCAGAACAGGCTGGATTCAGAGCTAATAGATCATGTGTCGATCATATTGCAACCCTGAGGATTATTGTTGAACAATCCACATTGAATGGCAATCAAGAGTTTATTTAAATTTTATTGATTTTGAAAAAGCGCTTGACAGTGTGCATAGGGATACACTTTCATAGCTGCCAACTCTTCCGTTCTAGCCGGAAGATTTCCGCTTTTTTAGAGAATCTTCCGTCATCCCTTTTTCAATCAATTTCTTCCGTTTTTTGCTCAGTTAAAAGATTTTTTTCTCATCAGTTATTAATCCGACTTGATTAAAGCTTAAAATCAGTGTTTCTGCTGTTGGAAATAATAGATATCTTTGTAAAAATAATGAATTGCATGAGAAAGCTGTTACCAATGCAGAATGTTTACTGACAGCTTTCATAATTGATTATTATTTGCCACTCAGCTGTGCTGATCATGCTGGATAATTATTTCCAAAAATGTTTCCAGACTCCAAAATTACAAAGAGTCACGGATGTGGAAGGACTAAAAAGTACATATTTTGTTAAAATGTATGTTTTTCTTAGATTTATGCTACCTATTGAGTTAGGTAGACCATGGTAGGCACCCTTGTTGACTTATTAGTGTAAAAAAAATGCTGTGAGTACCTTGAGTTTTAAAATCTTCCTTTTTTTTTAATCTCAATGTTGGCAGGTATGCACTTTATAAACTCTTAAAGTATTACGGGATACCAGTGTCTTTTGAATATCATTAAAAGCATCTACAGAAACTATAAGATTCGAGTAATTCATAATGGAAAACAATCATAATCTTTTGTAGTAAATTGATCTAAGTATTTAGTAGTAAAGTAGTAGTATCTTAGTACTAAGTAAGAAACACCTTAGTACTTATGCAACCCATATGTATTTTAAGCCTCATACAGATTCGTGAAAAAAAGCAGGAAGTATTGCACTTATGAAAACCAATTTCTCCCACTTGGAATTACAGTGGCATGTATGCATTAAAATGAAGAAATAATTAGTTTTTTGTCAATTTTATCATAACTTGGTGCCAAACTCCTAGAACATGCGAAATTTAAATGTTTTCCAATACTAGGGTAATGGAGTAACTCACGTCAGGGTTCCGTCTCGGGACCAACTTTTCGGAACATGATTATATAAACGATCTGCTCAGGAGGTTTGAGGGATTTGCTTCATGCAATGCCATAGCTCTTGCAAATGACATTTTGATTTGTCTCCAAGGAAAGGACCTCCCTGTGACTGTTGGTCGTACACAGGAAGTTTTAATCTCTATATCCAATTGGTCAAAAGGATTTAAATTGGAATTTAATTCTTACAAAAGTAAGGATATCTCAAAGTACCATAGTAAGTATCACTAAAAAAGAGTGCAATGGTAGTAATGTTTTAAAATTATTTGCCACATAACCAAGCCAGCACGGGATAAGAAATTTTACATTCGGATGTATCACTGCACTTGTTTTTCGAAATGTTTCAGGTAGCTTAATCACTGCTACAAGCCAACCACTTTCTTCTTCAGCAGTTAGTCGGGGATTGTGGCAACGAATTCTGACCATTATCGTTCTCTTTTAAAGAGACCCAATGATGCTGGTTGGTTGGTTGATTGGCCTTCTATGGCGCAAGGCCCACAGTAGGACATATTGTGCCAGACTCAATACAAAATCATTTTAAGTGAGCGAAAGCCCTTGTCTGATAGACCCAGTGATGCCATGCCATTCATACCTGAGGCTACCATGATGTCCACTGGTGATTATTGACATCAAATCGTCCTTTCGGTTTGTTGGTGGTTGCTTTTGGTTTTATCGCGAAAGGTCCTTAAATGTGTACATAATGCGCCAAACTCCAGGTTTAGGGATAAAAACTATTAATTTAAAACAAAAGATTTCCAACCAACAATTAAAAACGAAATATACAATTGAAAGGTAATGCGTTCAAAGATCTCAGCATCTCCTTATAACGTATTATATATTAAACGTAGAGGAAATGTTTTGCAATGCATGATGCTCATCACTTTCATAAACTGTAATAGTGATGGATGATTGTGTAAGGAGAGATAAAACTGGTGATTGTGTGTTAAAATAATGAAACAATTGTGCTGTTAAATAATAAAACTAGTGCATGAGCAGTCCTTTTGCCATAGCTTTTGCAGATGACATTTTGATTTGTCTCCAGGATCTCCCTGTGACTGTTTGTTGTGCTCAGGAAGTTTTAAGCTCTATATGCAATTGGTCAAAAGGCTTTAAATTGGAATTTAATCTTTACAAAACCAAAGGCATGTTCATAGAAAAACTTAATTTTTCTTATGATACTTATCACATGTTTTAAGACGGAACTCACTTGGTTATGCTAAAACAGAGGAAATATCTTGGGGTTATTAATGAGAGACTCTAAATTCTTTACTAGAGTAAATATTCTAACGAATATCAGAATTGGTCTTGCGCCTGGCGACAGATATGGTTGGTTGATGTTTCAGGGTTTTATCACACCAGGCCCACATAAGGCACCAACCAGACAAGAGAATCTTAACCCATTTCTATGAATCAGCTGTCTCCAATACAATTTGAAGCGGTATTTTGACTGAATTATTGCATAAATATACATTTTCCACAACATAAAAAGTACGAACAGTTGAGTAAAATTAATTTAGTTTCTTCTCTCAAAAAGTAAATAGTAAATCCTTCTTAAAAAAAGGTAAAATAGGCATGGGAAATATCAAACTTTTAGGGAGTGGATATACATGAATTTCTTAGAATAATAAATGGAATAATAATTCATTTATCATTTATAGCAGTCAAAACCAAAAGATACTATACATTTTGTTCGAGCACCCTCTTAGAAATCATAGATGTCATAATTTAGGTGATGACAGACAAAGGAAAGGCGCCAAGTGTTCAGAATTCATAATAGCTGCTTTTGAGGGTTAATTACCCTTTAGAAATTAAAATAAAAGTAAAAATTTCAAGAAGCAAGATGTTTTCAAAAACAGATGTAATTTTTTTCCAGATTTTATGGTTTTTGAAAGTAACGTAAAAAACTAGTTTGAATACGAGTCAATAATTAAGAAAAAAAACTTATCAGTTACGGGTACAATTTTACCCGTTTAAAAAGTGAGTTCATTTTTTTTTAGAACTTGCACATTTTTGTATTGTTCCATGCATTAAAACCCGTTTTATACAGAAATCCTTTCCAAAAATAGGTGTATTTTTTAAAATTATGTATTCAAAATAAATTATGCAATTTCCTTGAGCATAAATTAGGAAAAAAAATAACTTTTTGAAACTGATTTTGAATTACAGCAATTTTAGTCATTTAAAGTATGAGTGATGAAAATCCAATTTCGTTCAACACATAAAAAAATAACTTTCAAATATGAGTACAACCGTACTGAATTTTTATAAAAAAATATTCAAAAACATTATTTTAAACGTAATTACAAAATATTTTTTTACACATAAAAATATCTGAGTATAAATTCTTTTCTCAGAAATGAGTTATACAATGAGAGTAAATATTCTAACGAATATCAGAATTGGTCTTGCGCCTGGCGACAGATGTGGTTGGTTGAATTTTTAGGGTTTTATCACACCAGGCCCACATAAGGTGCCAGACAAAACGTAAGGCGGCATCCACCCAATTCAACCAAGTCGCAAGGTTTTCTTACCACACTAAAATCTAAATAATGCACTCAGCTCATTTCTATGGATCATCTGTCTCCAATACAATCTGAAGCGGTGTTTTGACTGAATTATTGCATAAATGTACTTTTTCCCCACATAAAAAGTACATACAGTTGAGTAAAATGAATTTAGTTTCTTCTCTTAAAAAGTAAATAATACATCCTTCTTAAAAATGGTAAAATAGGCATGGGAACTATCCAACTTTTAGGGAGTAGATGCACATGAATTTCTTGGAATAATGGAATAATAATAATAATAATGTATTGATCATTTTTAAAGCTGTCAAAACCAAAATATATTATACATTTTGTTCGAGCACCCTCTTAGAAATCATAGATTTCATAATTTAGGTGATAACAGACAAAGGAAACGCGCCAACTGTTCAGAATTCAAAATAACTGCTTTTGAGGGTTAAATACCCTTTTGAAATTAAAATAAAAGTAAAATTTCAGGAAGCAAGAGGTTTTAAGAAACACATGTCATTTCTTTTCCAGATTTTATGGTTTTTGAAATAAACGTAAAAAAACTAGTTTGAATACGAGTCAATAATTAAGAGAAAAACTTGTGAGAAACGGGTACAATTTTACCCGTTTTAAAAGTGAGTTCGTTTTTCTTAGAACTTACATATTTATGTAATGTTCCATGCATTAAAACCCATTTTATACAGAAATCCTTTCCAGAAATAGGTTTATTTTTTAAAATTATATATTCAAAATGAATTATGCAAATTCCTTGAGCATAAATTAGAAAAAAAATAATTACATAATGGGTAGAATACCTTTTTGAAACTGAGTGTGAATTTCAGCAATTTTAGTAATTTAAAAACACATTTAAATTATGAGTGTTGAAAAACCAATTTCGTTCAACACAAAAAAAATAGCTTTCAAATATGAGTAAAACTGTACTCAATTTTATAAAAAAAATATTCAAAAACATTATTTTAAACGTAATTATAAAACGAATTTTTTTACACATAAAAATAACTGAGTATGAATTCTTTTCTCAGAAATGAGTTATACAATGAGAGTAAATATTCTAACTAATATCAGAATTGGTCTTGCGCCTGGCGACAGATGTGGTTGGTTGATTTTTTAGGGTTTTATCACACCAGGCCCACATAAGGCGCCAGACAAGACGTAAGGCGGCATACACATAAGTCAACCAAGTCGCAAGGTTTTCTTACCACACTAAAAACTAAGTAATGCACTTAGCTCATTTCTATGAATCCGTTGACTCTAATACAATCTGAAGCGGTATTTTTACTGAATTATTGCATAAATGTACTTTTTCTCCGCATAAAAAGTAAAATGAGTAAAATGAATTCAGTTTCTTCTCAAAATAACTGCTTTTGAGGTTTCAAGGTAGACTTGATAATATTTTCGAAACGGGTATTGAACAGAAGCATAAGTTAGGAGTTATAAAAGCAGGATTGTGTAACTCAAACACTAAAGAAAATAATTATATTTGAAAACCCAAAACAGTCAAAATGACTGCCCCGGAGTAGTGTTAATCAAGTCGCAAGAGTTGGACACACGGTAGAGGGTATCCAGAAATAGATGGACTTACCCTACAGAGCCCTGGAGTGTAGGGATCGGTACTTCCTTCTACAGAGATGGAGGACAGAGATTCCTGTGCTATTTGTCGAACGGCTTGAACAAAAATTTTCGGACTCCCTTGCGGAGAAACCGAAGAATCAGTCACTAGACCCCAGGCGCTTCGAGACTCGGCGGTAGACCACAGGAAAATCAAGTGAAAACAAGTTATGAAGTTTATTCTAAATTTAAATATTTAGTACTTCAACTTCTACCTTTTAGGGGTTTTTTTGTTAACTTCAACTTTTTTTTATTTAGTATATGTTTGTGATACGTTGTGTTTGTGGTTCTGTAAATAAATTATTGTGCTTGAAACGTTGAGTGCTTACTGACTGCACACAGGATCCCAAAGATAGTCTTTTTTTCTCATTTAGGGAAGGGAGGAACATATATAGAAGGGGAGATGTGGATATGTTTTTTTTTTTTGTTTTTAGAATCAGGCATTTTAGATATTTCCTTATCATTACAAAAGAGCACGCACTGTGTAAAACTAGTTTCGTTTATAGATATCTTGGTGGTTTCATTCTCTTTTTACGTGGAGCTCAGGGCCAAAGCTTCAATGCATTATGTTTCACCTAAGTTTTAATTACTTTTTTTTTAAGGATTTTTTTTATGATCATCTTGTAAAAAAATTGGAGCAGAGATGATTGAAAGAGTTTAACAGATTTGTAATAAACGTAGTTTATACTAAGAACTTTATATTAACGTGTTATTAGGTGGACTTATATTATGAATTGAAAAAATATTGTAAAATTAAACAAAGTGTGAAGGTAAGTTTCAAGATTTTTGTAAAGAAAAATGATTAGATTGGATTTAAAAGGAAAACCTTCTACCATAATAGAATAAGGGCTTGCTGAGTAATATAAAAACGAAACGTCGGAAATTTCGTATAAGATTGAAGATCGTATTTGAGGATCTTTCCCTTGAAGTATGGCAGACCGTCCACGGCATGATGCTATGGGGGCCTTATTTCAAGAGGCCAGAACTGCGTCGTATTTTCGAATTTCCCCCATCCATTCATGAACAGAGATCTTCCCCATTGCGGAACACTTGTGGGCCAAGGAAATAATGGACAAAGGTAAACAAAAAAGGGGCAAAAATCATCTGGGCATTTTTCAAGACTTTAAACGGTCATGAAAGCCGTTGTCGTTTATACATTTTGTGACTTAGTTTCACGGTGTGTTTCTTTGTTCTGTATGTGTCATGTAATGGCTTGCCCCTTTGGAAATTAAAAAATTAAAGGTTTCAATTCAACACATAAATTGGCTCGTAAAATAATCGCTTCAAGTTTATTAATGATGTGTATTCGGAAAAGACT
The DNA here is from genome assembly GCA_963680715.1 of Tetragnatha montana. Taxonomy (NCBI): domain Eukaryota; kingdom Metazoa; phylum Arthropoda; class Arachnida; order Araneae; family Tetragnathidae; genus Tetragnatha; species Tetragnatha montana. The sequence goes on along the minus strand of OY796676.1, from coordinate 15,209,643 downwards.
TGGGTTTAAAAAACATTTTAAACATAAGAAAACAATTATTTCTGTACGCATAAATAGTTTTTTGGGGTACAATGTTCTTTGCTATGGTTACAATTTTAAGTTAAAAAAAAATTTTAATTTCGAAATTGTTGCCAATTTTAGGAATGGATAATAAATAATAAACCATTTGAAGTAGCAGTAGAAAGTACAGTTTCTTCAAACATGTACTGTAAAAAAACTTTTTAGATTTAGGTACTATTTTACCCGTTTTAATAAGCCGTATCCTCAGAAATAAGATGTTTTAAAAACTAATTTTTTTCAAAACATCAATTTTTTTTTTAAATTTTACACATTTCTAGAAATGAATCGTGTTTTAAAAATACTTCAAAAATAAATTATTCTTAGAAATGTGTACATTTCAATAAATCTTACATATAATTTCCTGTTCACAGAAATTGCAACACAATGTTTGGTTTGTTTCATTGTTTTATGGCGCAAAGATCAAGCAAGATCATACTGCGCCAAGATTATACAACACCATGAAGGAATTCAAATAATCAAATGATAATCAAATGATACCAAAGGATAATCAAAGGATAATCAAATGATACCAAAGACAGATACTAATCTGAACAGTTATTTCTCGTCGATATTATTTTTGAAAAATAGTATGTTCGTAAAAAGAAGAACTTTTGTTTTTTTTTAAAGGATTAAAGAATAATGTGGAGCAGAGGACAATTTGATCTTTTTTTTAATATTCTGTTGAAACCAATAAAGATTTGTATTATGACTGGCTTCATCCTCCTTGTGGTCAACAAAAACAGTCGTATAAATAAGGGGTTGAAAAGGGGTGCTTTAAAGGTTGAAAGACAGGTGCCTGTCATTGATTATCATAGTCATTGAAGCCTTTGGACGTCAACAACGGGTGCCACAGGAGCATTTAACAGAGTTTAAACGATGGCCTCTATTAAGGGTTTTCCACCTCATGTTACCGCAGCTCAAATAAAAGTGCAAAAAGGGAACAGTGATGCAGGCAAGGAGTCAGTGGACTTCAAGTTGAAAATCTAGGGCTGGATGCCACCAAGAGAACACCTAAATTACATGTGAGTGGCAGCATTGTGTCTAGCGACGAGTGCGCAAACAGGGTGAGCGGCGACGCACGTCACCTCGTCTATAAAAGCCCACTCAATTTTTGTTCATCTATGCTTCTACACTTGCTCTTGCGTTCTCTGTTGATTTTTGTTTCGTTGATTTTAATCATGAAGTTTAAATAAAGTAGGTTTTGTTAAACAACGGCATCCTCCTTATTTACGATATGGCATCCCTGCGTGAAAGTGTCATACATAAAGAAACACTAGTTTAAAAACATGTTTGGAGTTTTGGCCACAGATTTTATTTTGATCCCGCCTTCATTACAAAAGATCTCTAATACTGCAGCTGGTCTTTATTTCTGTAAAGACTATTATATCCATAAATATTCGTAATTCCTCGTTGTCGATTTCTTATACTTCCTTTACTTGTAAATAATTTGGAAACCTTAATTTTTATTTTAAACGCTGTATTTTTCCATGGCACAAGGCCCAGATTCGGTCATAGTGCTCCAGTTAACAGCACCAGATTTTTAAGTTGTGAATTTTTTTTTTCCTAAGAAGGTCGGAACGCACCGTCGAGATGAAAGTGAGGATAAGAGGCACGCACCTGCAGATAGTCGCAGGTAAGTCATTGTGACATACATAATCGTGTCATATAACTAGTGTACGACACGAGTTAGCTCGTAACTATCTTGTTAACTGGAGCAATTAGTGTTCTCGGCCGTAAGGATATCTCAAAGTTCCATAGTAAGTATCATTAAAAAAAAAAGAGTTCAAATGGTAGTAATGGTTTAAAATTCTTAGCCACATAATCAAGCCAGCTCGGGATAAGAAATTTTACATTTGGATATACCACTGCACTGATTTTTCGAAATGTTTCAGATAGCTCAATCAGCTTCTTCTTCTGCAGTTAGTCAGGGGTTTTGGCACCGAATTCTGCCTATTATCGTTCTCTTTTACAGAAACCAACTGATGCTGGTTGGTTGTTTTGCTTTCTATGGCGCGAGGCCCACAATACGACATATTGCGCCAGACTCAAGACAAAATCATTTTAAGTGAGCGAAAGCCTGTCTGATAGACCCAGTGATGCCATGCCATTCATACCTGAGGCTACCATGATGTTCAGTGGAGATTATTGACATCAAATCGTCCTTTCGGTTTGTTGGTGGTTGCTTTTGGTTTTATCGCGCAAGGTCCTTAAATGTGTACATATTGCGCCAAACTCCAGGTTTAGGGATAAAAACTATTAATTTAAAACAAAATATTTCCAAATAACAATAAAAAAAAACCGAGCTATACAATTGAAAGGTAATGCGTTCAAAGATCTCAGCATCTCCTTAAACGTGGGGGTAATTTTTTTTCAATGCATGATGCTTATCGCTTTCATAAACTGAAATAGTGATGGATGATTGTGTACGCAGAGATAAAACTGGTGATTGTGTGTTAAAATAATGAAATAATTGTGTTGTTAAATAATAAAACTAGTGCATGAGCAGTCCTTTTGCCATAGCTTTTGCAGATGACATTTTGATTTGTCTCCAGGATCTCCCTGTGACTGTTTGTTGTGCTCAGGAAGTTTTAGGCTCTATATCCAATTGGTCAAATGGTTTTGGAAAGTTTAAATTCCAATTTAAAACCTAAGTCGTGTTCATAGAAAAACGTAATTATTCTTATGATATTTATAACTTGTTTTAAGACTGAACTCGCTTGGTTATGGTAAAACAGAGGAAATATCTTGGGGTTATTAATGACTCTAAATTCTGTTGGAAAGGTCATTTAACGTGCATATCGAGAAAATGTGACAAATTAAATCGAGGACTAAGTCTGATCTCTCGACTGACTGACTGGTGGAAATTTTTCTAGCGTAAGAGCCTCCTTATTCAGGCTATATCACGCAAAAATATAAAGTTATTTTCTACTGTACGGATCTCTCGAAACACTTATGGTATTAATTTTAATGTGCATTCACTTATATGATAAGCAAGCCATCGAACCTTTTATATTGTATGGTTCTATGGTTTGGGGTACTGCATTAAAGAAGGAAATAAACTCTAAGTATCTCAGACCAATACAACGACGCATACTTTTTAGTGTTATTTCTGGATACCGTACCATAAGCTATGAGTGTACATAAGGTATTTCTGGATTTCCTCCGATCAACATTCTAATTCATAACATTGCACTTAAAGAAAAATCTTTCAGCATCCCCTATTTCCGGTTTTGATAATGTTTTGTCTTTATAAGACCTTCCTGAAACCTCAGAGATGAATGCTATCAATATCATTGATTTTAAATAAAAGAGTTGAAGATGTCTTCCCGTTTTTTTTTGTTACACTGACGATAGAGAAAATTGATGGTCGAGTTAGTCTTACATTCGTTGTTTTCAGAGGTAGACTTGAACTCGAGCGAACAATTTAGGATCCCGGATGAATGAGTGCACAGTATTTATGGCTGAAATTTTATGCTCAAACTTTGCCATTAAATGGATTACTGAACAAAATAACAATATCTCATATTACATTATTTTGTACCGATTCCCTTTCTTCTTTGGAAATATAAAACATATATCTTCTTCCAAAGCATAGTCGTTATCATTCAAACTCAGCTAAAACAGCTCAAGGATAGAAACATATTGGGCGATTTTGCGTTCGTTCGTGGACATACAGGCATTCATGGAAAACAGAGGGTTGGTTTTCTAATGTCACTTGTAGTGTGAATTTAATTAAAATATTTAAAGTCTTCAATGATATTGCAATTTCTATGGACAGGAGTTAGTATTTAGAGTAAAATAAAATACCCTTAAAAATGTACTAAAATTAGAAAAAAAAACAAATTGGCGGATATTGGATTTATCCACGTAATTGCGTTAAGAAGCACCTACTCAGTGTGACACGGAGGTGAGGTACTGCTAACCGCACCAACACACACATTTGCTCGCACAACCCCTTTCTAACAGGGGGGGCATCTTCATTCATCAACTAGGACAGAAGCTAACATCCATGCCAAACGAGGATTTGAACCTTAGACGTACGGCTTCGCAGTCAGATTCCCTTAATCACTAGGCCAGTACGTCGGCGATAAAAATAAATTATCAGATAAGAGCACAATTTTACCCTTTTGAAATTAAAATAAAAGTAAAAATTTCAGGAAGCAAGATGTTTTCAAAAACAGATGTCATTTTTTTCCAGAATTTATGGTTTTTAAAAGTAACGTAAAAAAACTAGTTTGAATACGAGTCAATAATTAGGAGAAAAACTTACGGGTACACTTTTACCCGTTTTAAAAGAGCGTTCACTTTTTTTTAGAACTTACACATTTATGTTATGTTCCATACATTAAAACACATTTTAAACAGAAATCCTTTCCAGAAATAGGTATTTTTTAAAACTATGTATTCAAAATAAATTATGCAATTTCCTTGAGCATAAATTAGAAAAAAAAGTAATTAGGTATGGGAAAAACCTTTTTGAAACTGAGTTTGATTTTCAGCAATTTCATTTAAAAACCCATTTAAAATATGAATGTTGAAAAAGCAATTTCATTCAACACATAAAAAAATAACTTTCAAATATGAGTACAACTGTACTCAATTTTATAAAAAAAAATATTCAAAAACATTATTTTAAACGTAAATTATAAAATTAATTTTTTTATACAAAAATAACTGAGTATTATAAAAATAACTGAGTATGCGTTCTTTTCTTAGCAATGAGTTATACAATGAGCATTCCCGGAAATAATTTTAATTTTGTTTTTTATAAACTGACACACATTTGATTGTATTTGTTTTAAAATACTAACTTTAAACAAATAGTAACATAACAATAGTTTTATTCCCCATAAAATAACTTTTAAATCTACAGGGACCATAATAATTTCATTCCTTTGGTTTTTAAATGGTCCCAGGGATATTATGAGGCTTCGTATTTTTAATTCTAATGCTTTTATATTCAACATATATTTGAAATTACTTTTTGATTCACTTTCTTTATATGATAATATTTCAAACTCAAGAGACTTAGGATGCCAAAAATAAATTCGAGAATATTCAAATTGTTTACTTAAATTGTTTAAAAATTAGGAAATTAGTAAGATATTTACTGCCTTTTTAAATAAGTTACATTATAAAGTTGTAATTTTGATGCTTTCTTAGAAGTAGGTCCAAAGAAAAATTTTTATACAAACCATAAGAGAAATTTTCGGAATTTATATAGCCTTCCTTACTAATGGATTTCAAGTGACGGTATCATATAAGGACCAAAAGGCAAAATACACAAAAAACCTTAACCGTTGGCGTGAAACAAATTATTAAGAAACACGTTTAAAGACTAAAGGACTAAACAGTATATGTTAAACGGGTGAGTATTCAAACATAGAAGTAAATGTATTTGACAAACTTCTATAGGACTTGTTTAAACCTCTAAAAAGGGGGTTATTATGTTCTAAAAATTCTAGCATCCAATTTGTAAGGAATAAACAAATATTAAAGCAAACAAATCTATTAGTTTGAGTTGCAGGATATTTTTCTGCATATTGATAGTATATAATTACTTTTACTCTTAGATATTCAATTTTATTGTCGGGGGTTTTAATTTATATTTGCCATCCTTTTAATCTAACATTTTTTTTTTTCAAATTAAATTATTTTTAAGAAAATAGGAGCCATAAGCTTTCACTTAGTTCAGAAGAAGGCACTGAGGTTTTTTTTTACTCATGAAATCAGGTGATTTGGATGCTGCAGTTATACAACGGAGGTCAAAAGGTTTTTTAATGATGACCTGATATGAGCCACAGAAAAATAATCTCTTCTTGTTGGGCCCCATAACGTAATTCCTCTTTCTATCTACAAAGAAATATTCAAGAGATGCATTTTCAAATTGCGGTTTTTCAAATCCTTTTTAACATCTCCACTTTAGTTGGCCAGGCTAAAGGAAGATGTAGAAAAAGACAGAAATAACCCAATTTAAAATTGCATCACTCGGTATCTCTCTATATTAAAAAAAGGTTAATTTTTTGTAAACTTATTTTTCACATTTATTTGATATTGCAATTAAATTTAATTTTTTTTTTCTTCCACGGGGGAAACTCGTGTTTTTAATTCAATTAAATAAATTTGCGAACAACTCTTAACGTGACCAAAACAACTGTCGCTGCATGTTGTACAGTTGCTGTTTGCTCTAAAAGCACAATAAATGATCGGATGGACAGAAGAGTCGGTTCCAGATTTAATTATTCTTATGGTATAAAGAAATGTAATCGGGAAATTAGTTTTTAAATATTGAAAGATACTCCAGGTTTTAACCATAAAAATAAGTAAATTTCCTAACATAGAGAATCTGAAATTAAACTTGGAATTGATCCTAAATCTCATGATTTTTAAATTTTAAAAACATTTGAGAATTTCCGGGAATAACTCATGTAGTATTAAATTATCATTATAAGTATGATGAAAAAATATAACTTTATCATATATGGGTGTAAATTTACCCTTTTCAAAGTAAATTAAATAAAAAAAAAACATTCTCATGTGATTAGTTGGTTGTTTTGGGTTTAATCGCGTAAGGTCCCCACACTGATAAAAATTGACCAGACAGACCTTTCCAGAAATAATATTATTTCCACTTCTGCAAAAGGTCCGGCAATTTAGAGCTCTTTCTATTCAAGGCATAGTTCTGGCCATTTCAAGGGCCTGCATATCTAGAACAAACGTCTGGCAACTCGAGTCATAGGTCAGGACATTTAAGAGGCCTGTATATCTGTCTGGCCATGCATAGTTCAGGCTATTGGAGGCATGGTGGTGGTTATTTAAGATGCCTGTATATTTTAAACATAGTTCTGGCTATGCAGATTTCAGGGATTCGAGACATAGGTCGACATCAGATTTTCAAAAGTGAGTTAAGGTAAATTAGCAATATCTTTCATTTTATCAGAACAACATGCCAGGTTTTTTTTTTCAGGCCAACATGATACTTTTAACAGGCAGTTGGAGGAGGGAAGAAAATTCTGTCAGTTCTTCTTTCAGGAGGTGATCAGCAGACATTCAAAAGGGAGAGGAATTTAGCAATTTCTTTCATTTCTTCAGAACAACATGCCAGGTTTTTTTTCAGGCCATATGATACTTTTAACAGGCAGTTGGAGGAGGGAAGCAAATTCTGTCAGTTCTTCTTTCAGGAGGTGATCATCAGACATTCAAAAGGGAGAGGAATTTAGCAATTTCTTTCATTTCTTCAGAACAACATGCCAGGTTTTTTTTCAGGCCATATGATACTTTTAACAGGCAGTTGGAGGAGGGAAGCAAATTCTGTCAGTTCTTCTTTCAGGAGGTGATCATCAGACATTCAAAAGGGAGAGGAATTTAGCAATTTCTTTCATTTCTTCAGAACAACATGCCAGGTTTTTTTTCAGGCCATATGATACTTTTAACAGGCAGTTGGAGGAGGGAAGCAAATTCTGTCAGTTCTTCTTTCAGGAGGTGATCATCAGACATTCAAAAGGGAGAGGAGTTTAGCAATTTCCTTCATTTCTTCAGAACAACATGCCAGGTTTTTTTTCAGGCCATATGATACTTTTAACAGGCAGTTGGAGGAGGGAAGCAAATTCTGTCAGTTCTTCTTTCAGGAGGTGATCATCAGACATTCAAAAGGGAGAGGAATTTAGCAATTTCTTTCATTTCTTCAGAACAACATGCCAGGTTTTTTTTCAGGCCATATGATACTTTTAACAGGCAGTTGGAGGAGGGAAGCAAATTCTGTCCGTTCTTCTTTCAGGAGGTGATCATCAGACATTCAAAAGGGAGAGGAATTTAGCAATTTCTTTCATTTCTTCAGAACAACATGCCAGGTTTTTTTTCAGGCCATATGATACTTTTAACAGGCAGTTGGAGGAGGGAAGCAAATTCTGTCAGTTCTTCTTTCAGGAGGTGATCATCAGACATTCAAAAGGGAGAGGAATTTAGCAATTTCTTTCATTTCTTCAGAACAACATGCCAGGTTTTTTTTCAGGCCAACATCAGACTTTTAACAGGCAGTTGGAGGAGGGAAGCAAATTCTGTCAGTTCTTCTTTCAGGAGGTGATCATCAGACATTCAAAAGGGAGAGGAGTTTAGCAATTTCTTTCATTTCTTCAGAACAACATGCCAGGTTTTTTTTCAGGCCATATGATACTTTTAACAGGCAGTTGGAGGAGGGAAGCAAATTCTGTCAGTTCTTCTTTCAGGAGGTGATCATCAGACATTCAAAAGGGAGAGGAGTTTAGCAATTTCCTTCATTTCTTCAGAACAACATGCCAGGTTTTTTTTCAGGCCAACATCAGACTTTTAACAGGCAGTTGGAGGAGGGAAGCAAATTCTGTCAGTTCTTCTTTCAGGAGGTGATCATCAGACATTCAAAAGGGAGAGGAGTTTAGCAATTTCTTTCATTTCTTCAGAACAACATGCCAGGTTTTTTTTCAGGCCATATGATACTTTTAACAAGCAGTTGGAGGAGGGAAGCAAATTCTGTCAGTTCTTCTTTCAGGAGGTGATCATCAGACATTCAAAAGGGAGAGGAATTTAGCAATTTCTTTCATATCTTCAGAACAACATGCCAGGTTTTTTTTCAGGCCATATGATACTTTTAACAGGCAGTTGGAGGAGGGAAGCAAATTCTGTCAGTTCTTCTTTCAGGAGGTGATCATCAGACATTCAAAAGGGATAGGAGTTTAGCAATTTCTTTCATTTCTTCAGAACAACATGCCAGGTTTTTTTTCAGGCCATATGATACTTTTAACAGGCAGTTGGAGGAGGGAAGCAAATTCTGTCAGTTCTTCTTTCAGGAGCTGATCATCAGACATTCAAAAGGGAGAGGAGTTTAGCAATTTCTTTCATTTCTTCAGAACAACATGCCAGGTTTTTTTTCAGGCCAACATCAGACTTTTAACAGGCAGTTGGAGGAGGGAAGCAAATTCTGTCAGTTCTTCTTTCAGGAGGTGATCATCAGACATTCAAAAGGGAGAGGAGTTTAGCAATTTCTTTCATTTCTTCAGAACAACATGCCAGGTTTTTTTTCAGGCCATATGATACTTTTAACAGGCAGTTGGAGGAGGGAAGCAAATTCTGTCAGTTCTTCTTTCAGGAGGTGATCATCAGACATTCAAAAGGGAGAGGAGTTTAGCAATTTCCTTCATTTCTTCAGAACAACATGCCAGGTTTTTTTTCAGGCCAACATCAGACTTTTAACAGGCAGTTGGAGGAGGGAAGCAAATTCTGTCAGTTCTTCTTTCAGGAGGTGATCATCAGACATTCAAAAGGGAGAGGAGTTTAGCAATTTCCTTCATTTCTTCAGAACAACATGCCAGGTTTTTTTTCAGGCCAACATCAGACTTTTAACAGGCAGTTGGAGGAGGGAAGCAAATTCTGTCAGTTCTTCTTTCAGGAGGTGATCATCAGACATTCAAAAGGGAGAGGAGTTTAGCAATTTCCTTCATTTCTTCAGAACAACATGCCAGGTTTTTTTTCAGGCCAACATCAGACTTTTAATAGCAGTAGGGGGAGAGCAGCAAATTCAATCAGTTCTTCTTTCAGGCTTTATTAATTTATTCAGGCATTTATTTTCAGCATTGAGCTGCTGGTTGGTTATTTGTATTTTTATGGCACAGGGCCCATAGAAGGGCATTCTGTGCTAAACCTTATGTAGGTGGGGGCTGGGCAGCTTAGTTGGTTTTGCAAACCACGCTAGCAGTCTGCGCACTGCATCAGACGTCGGTTCGATTCCAGCCTTTGCTCTGGGTGTACTTTCTCTATCTTTGTCAGTAATTGAGACCCCGTGTACCCTTTCAATCTTTCCCCCCACTCTGAAAAACGTATCTTCAAAGTGAGAAACTTATCCAAGCGTAAAACTCAGAGCGACTCGTTAATTGCATGGGGTTTGTTGGCGCATGGTCCCAATTAGGACATTCTATGCAAAACATGACAAAAATTAAAGGTCAGCCAAATAAACCATGAGACTCGTTGAAACTTTGATTTCTTTACACTCGACATCGAGTTGTTTAGTTGGTTATTTGGATTATTAAGGCACAGGGTCCATAGAGACATTCTATGCCGAATAAGACATATTATGAAGTCAGGCAATTGTACCATGCGACTCGGTAAAACTTAGTTATTACTCTCGGCATCGAAAATATTTGTATGCTCATTTGGATTATTAAGGCACAGGGTCCATAGAGACATTCTGTGCCGAATAAGACATTATATTAGGAAGTCAGGCAATTGTACCATGCGACTCGTTAAAACATAGTTATTACTCTCGGCATCGAAAATATTTGTATGCTCATTTGGATTATTAAGGCACAGGGTCCATAGAGACATTCTGTGCCGAATAAGACATTATGTTATGAAGTCAGGCAATTGTACCATGCGACTCCCTAAAACTTAGTTATTACTCTCGGCATCGAAAATATTTGTATGCTCATTTGGATTATTAAGGCACAGGGTCCATATAGACATTCTGTGCCGAATAAGACATATATTATGAAGTCAGGCAATTGTACCATGCGACTCGTTAAAACATAGTTATTACTCTAGGCATCGAAAATATTTGTATGCTCATTTGGATTATTAAGGCACAGGGTCCATATAGACATTCTGTGCCGAATAAGACATATATTATGAAGTCAGGCAATTGTACCATGCGACTCGTTAAAACTTAGTTATTACTCTCGGCATCGAAAATATTTGTATGCTCATTTGGATTATTAAGGCACAGGGTCCATATAGACATTCTGTGCCGAATAAGACATATATTATGAAGTCAGGCAATTGTACCATGCGACTCGTTAAAACATAGTTATTACTCTAGGCATCGAAAATATTTGTATGCTCATTTGGATTATTAAGGCACAGGGTCCATAGAGACATTCTGTGCCGAATAAGACATATATTATGAAGTAAGGCAATTGTGCCATTCGACTCGGTAAAACTTAGTTATTACTCTCGGCATCGAAAATATTTGTATGCTCATTTGGATTATTAAGGCACAGGGTCCATAGAGACATTCTGTGCCCAAAGAGATATTTCTTAGGTCGACATCGGGCGATTGTATTATCTTACCTTCCTTTCCGCTCATTTTTAAGGCAAGATTTCATTCTCAAATTTCGAGCACTTACTCATGCTTGCACGCAAAACGGGTTTGGCAGCGGGGAAGGCCAGCGTTTCGAGATCAATCAAGGATCGATTCCAAATATCGCCACCGTGAACTTGGTGAATACTTGTTCGTTAAATCTGTGGATCCGAAACCGACAGTTGAGCGCCTCCAATTCGTCTCGAGACCTCCTCTCCTTTTCCTCCTCTCCCTTTACCTCCTGTGCAGCAGACTTCGACCCTAGCAACGGTCGGTGCCCATGTCCTTCCGTTGCAGATCTTTCTGGACCCCGATTGAGTCAGTTTGCCTATAAAAAAAAGGATCTACTTTAGAGCCCAGAAGACTTAAGTTTAATGTCGTAACTTTAATACCAAACACTACTATCTCCGTTCGGTAAACTTCGGGAATCGCGATCCTTGGCCATCGGATCGTTGGAAAAGCTCATTTGATTGGTTCTTAAGCGCTGACATCATGGAGCTGAAAGGTTTGAAACCAATCTAATGAGCTTCTCCAAGGATCGGGATTCCCGAAGTTTGACGAACGGAGATAGAAGTGTCTGATATTAAGGTGACGATGTGTGTTATGGCTTTAGGAATTACTCATATATATATATTGATTGATAGGTTCATTGTTGAAGTCATCGACCTTGGAATACTAATAGACGTAGAAAGTGTTTCAAATGTTCGATGTATGTCTTGTGCGATTTTTTTTCAAACCGCCATTTTGAAAAAAATTAATAGTCACCAAAACTACCTAAATCATACACTATATGCATAAATATACCTAAATCAAAATCTATTTGTTTGAAATCTCCAACTAATGCCAGTTTTTCTAAAATTAAATTTCAAACACGAAACTTTCCCAAAACCAACAAACTTTTACGGATAACCTTATACCTCCAAAAAGGGCCGAATCGACTTCGGTAAACTTCGACAGAGCCACGATCAGCTGATGTTGGGACAATCGCCGAACATGTTGGACGTTTAAAATCATAAATTATGATAGAAAGGCAATCAATGTATTACCTTTGGGTTTTTTATCAAAATGTTTAATTTTTATTAAATTTCAAGAAAAACACAAATTATATTATCTTTCAGCACAAAATTCCTTGCATACCCTGCATGAACTTTTATGATAAAAAAAAATTTTAGGGTCTTTTTTTCAAGATGGCGGCCAAAAAACCACATTTATCCCACTAGTATGGATGTATATTTTAATAGTATATTGATTAGGACCACGTAATTATCCATTTATCACAAAAGAAGTAATTTCAGAAAAGTTTACGACGTTTAAGCACCATACATTATCAAGGAAGGGCCATTAACAAATGTTTAGCTTTGATTTTTTGATCAAAAAATTTAATTTTATTAAAAATTTAAAGAAAAACAAAAATCATATTCTCTTTCAGCACAAAATTCCTTGCAGTTGGAAACCCTGCATGACCTTTTATGATGAAAAAAATTTTTTTGAGTGTTTTCTCAAGATGGCGGCCAAAAAAACATATTTGTCCCAATAGTAAGGATGTTTATTTTTGTATGTTGATTAAGACCATGTCTTCTACCATTTACCCTAAGTTTTGCTTTTGTTCCAACTTGTTCACCCCCAAATGCTAATTCTAATCCACTAAAATCAGCAGCGCCCGCCTTAGCCAAGTTATCCGCTATATCGACGCCCATGTACGAGGGAATCCACTGGAAGTGGATCGGCTGAGAACGGGAGAGGCAATTCAGACTTTTGAGGAAGATGTTTGCACCCACGGAATCCCTCACTCTGTGCCAGTTGGCAAGATGTTGGATAGAGCTTTTGCTGTCAGACAGGATCCGATCAGAAAGAAATTAATTCCGGGAGTCGCAGCCTAGTTATATGCGGGTGGTAGTAAAAACGATAATGGCAGTGGAGTCTAGTCAGGAAATGAGTCTCCGGACCACTGTTCGGTTTTTCGTTCAGAGCTTATTTATTGCAATCAACGAAGGCTGGATTTGGAAGGAAGGATTTGGAGCTGAATCTTTCCATAACGAAAACTTGTATGATTATTCTTAACACTGAGGTATAACGTGTAGATAACATTTTCGGGCTTTGGGATATTCTTCTAACGTTATTGATCTAGCAATTTACAAATTACCTAGTGTTCTAAAATGTTTTAAAAGTTCGTCTTGAGAGAAAATTTCTAAATTATTTTGGGGGATGCCCCCTAAATTAATTTTTCCCCCTAGCTTTCATAAGAAACAAATATTTTTGCGAAAAATTTTCATCATCAGTTTACAAATATATAACTTCCCTCTTTTAAAATACTTTTCATATATTTTAGTATAAATTAGGGGGAAAAGTGGAACATTGGATTTTGTCTTGAACTCTTTTTAAAAAGGATGGCCACCCTTGCAATAGAATTACTGAAACTTACCATTGGGTATTCAAATCTTGGTCTTCCAGGCCACCTCTTCATCTCTGATCACTGTCTGATGAGCTAGCTCTCCTCGCTTCTCTCATTTGATGCCAACTCCACCTTAATCGTCTGATGTGCTCTACTCGCCTCTCTTCCCTCCTTATTTCTTCATCTCTCCTCCTTTGGGCTCTTATTTCATCCCTCCTAAGACTGTGGAGAAAAATTAAAATTTTACATAACAGTCTGACAGATTCCAATACAGGAGCAGCTGGTTCAAAATCGTGCGGTGTTAAAGTAGTCCTGCCTGACGTCAATTTTGACGAGACCCTCTATTTAGATCACTGGCAAAAGCGGGGGCGATATCAGTGAATTTGTAGTGTCAAGTTTATAGAGCACAAAATCTTACTTGTGTTTAAAATTTCTATGAGGGATAGGGCACACCTAAGCGATTCAGAATCGCATATGAATAAAGAGGTTGGAAATGCACCCCTAGTGGCATAGGGGTTTTTATAAGTGGGAGGGGGAGGTTGTGGAATTTGACCCGTAACCTTTAAGATTGGACCACCAAATTCGTTCTATTCAGGCATTTATTACATAAAACCAATTTAAGAGCTTGAATTTCCATCTTATTTTTTTTATTTCTTAGACTTAAAGTAAGTCAGGGGCCTAACCGCGATCTCATCGCCTATAGTTGCTATCGACAATGGATGGGTTTCACTAGTTTCGTTCTGCATCTGGCAGTGCTAATATATTATTTCCGGGTTACCACATTAGCGTTATCCTTGGCATTGCTTTGGCATCCTTTTCATTCTTGTTTGTTGTTTGTTTTTGTTTCGAAGTCAACTTCAACCACGTAAATTCGTTTTGCTCTTTTCGTATTAATTTTTTAATGTATTATTTTTTATTCATTCAGTAATCAGCCTTTTCTTGCATTCACTCTTTTATTATTATTATTATTTTATTAGCAAAGGGTTAGAGAGAAAAATAATATTTTTAACCTCGCCAAGTTGCCAAATGCATCTACTATGTTGAGGTTCTATACCGGAAGTCTCTAGCACTTTGTTTTTGTTTACATTTTTCAACCCATCCATAGGCGAGCGAGAACACGTTTTTCTCTATGCGAGACCTTCCCAAAACGCGCTTTTGGCCCGACCGCGAACCAGTTGTAGAAAAGGATTTACTGATGCCTCTCGCTTTCGTCTCGAGAAGGGAGCTGGCCAATCAAAAGAGAGCATCCTATTCGAAGGTTGTATTCATCCGCATGAGCTGCAATATCGTTCGCCATCTTGTATTAAGTTTCGAACCGTATTCGGATTTCTTTTACACTTTTGGTGGTACGTTAAATAGTTCCAAAAAATATAAAACAGCTGTTAATTTCCAAAGCAAGTCCTCAGACATTAATCTAGTACGAAAGTAATGGACATTAGTGTTTATACAAATTTGTAGGATCAGTGTAGAATTACTTGTGACGTTTTTCCATAGATGGCTCCACTATCACACTAACGAATAAATCAATTTATAAATGGAAGGGCTATACTTTTCAATTTGTTTTCGTTTCTTAATCGTGTTAAAGTTTCTAAATGCATCCCTAAAGTCCCAGCCATAATGAAAAATTGTCTTCGGATTTAGAAAATGCAAACAAAACACTACACCGCATCACTACTCTTCCCAAAGTACACCGTGCTCAGACATAGAGAAAGAGTTCTTAAATAAAATACTTTAAAAAGTACAATCGAAGATTTTTAAGCATACCTCAAAGAATGATAAGGTTAAAAACTAAAAGAAACGTCATAATATAAGGAAATAATAGCAAAAAAACAATACATAGCGTATACGATAATTGCGAAAAGACCTTTACGAGTGCTCCGAAACAGTCGCTTCGTAGGCGAGGGAAAATTGGCCGTAGGCGAGGTTTCGAATGCTTCGCGGTTCGACTATTTGCCGAACTATCGTAATGTGACGTCACGAGCTCGCCTAGACTGGTTTCGTCTACAGGCGATGGGATCGCGGTTAGGCCCGACTTACAGTAAGCTTTTAACATTGAGAAAGTACGATTGGTTCGGTTAAACGTTTTTTTTTTTAAATTTCAGCTCTTAAGTTGGTTTTATGTAATAAATGCAGGAATCAAATGATTTTACTGGTTGTAATCCATTTTCCTAAGGTTATTTAACAGCATCCCATGCTCGCTTATATACTCGACTGCAACGTTTCTTGACTCTATGATGTCACTACGCGGAAGCAGAAACTGCGTAAACAGAAAGCATGTTGGGTTGCTAGGAGGAGTTTCGGTACGCAAATCGTGATAAAAGATGTCATATATACGTGGGTTTAACAAATTAATCATAATATTTTTAAATCGACGTTCATCATTGCACTCAAAATTCAGACAGCGCGCTGGGAACTACTTTGTTTGTTGGTGACGTCATAGGGTCAGGAAACGTTGCAGTCTAGTATAGAAACCTCTGGGTCACTAGGGGTGCATTTCCAACGACCCCCCCCCATCGCTATGTTATTCTGAGTCGTCTTGGCGTACCCTACCGCCATACCCCTCCAAGAAGTTCTGAAACACAGGTGATAACACTGTTCTTATAGAACTCAAAATCTTTGGCATAACATTAAAGTTAAAAATTCAAAAAGGGAAAATCGTGGTTGTGTGTCACGATGCTTGTGAGTCAAAGATACAGTAAAAAAAAGAGTTCGCTTTGGCGAAAGTCACTCGTGGTGGTCGCCAAAATAGTCAGCCGATTTACGGTATACCTAATCGAAAAATATAATTTAAGTCACTTACTTCGGTGAATGTGCTGGAGAGGAAGAAGTAGAAGAAGGATAAACGACACTGTCCTGAAAATAAACGGAAGAAATTCTAGAAAAAGCCCACAAGAGTGAGAGAGGCAAAAAAAAAGGAAAGGCGGTCACTTACATATTCTATACGAATTTCCTGGAATATTTCGGCAACACCTCTGAAAAGCGCCTCAAGTCTGAAAGAAACGAGAAGAGTTAAGGGACCGCCCTTAAAAGGATTTTACAATTTTGGTGCCTCATTATTACTAGACTAGACTGCAACGTTTCTTGACGCTATGACGTCACTGCGCGGGAAAAAACCTGAGTGAACAGAAAGCCTGTTGGGCTGCTAGCAGGGTTGGAAAAAACCCGTTTTTTTTAACAAGTTGGTTTGGTTTTATCGTGTTTTTTAAATAAAACCCTGAAAAAAAAACACGGAAAACTGCTGGGTTTTTTTTTTCAGAAATAGTGGGGGTTTTTTTCAAAATTAAGTGAGTTAATACTAAAAGTAAGTGGGTTTTTTCAAATTTTAGCAAGTTCTCCATATTAAGAGTATTTTTTTCAGAATAAAATGTGTTTTTTTTAAGTTAGGGAGTTTCCCTAAAATTTCATTATATTTACGCATATTCATCATTTTTACGGGAAATTTAGGTATTTAAGTGTATAAAACATTAATTTTTAAGAAATATTAAGACTTCTCAAAATTTTTGTGGTTATCAAGGCTTGTTCCTTTTTCAAGTAATTAGAATTTAACTGGGTAAAAATTGGGGGAAACCTTAAATGGAAATTAAATTATATTTTCAAAGTTTAACGTATAAATGCAAAAAATACAGCTGAAGAAAAATTAAATTTTAAAAAGAATAAAAATTGATTGTAAATTCAATGAAATCGACCACTTTCTGTATATAATAATGTAAGAATTAAATTCTGTTTTTGCTTAGTTTATTTTGTCCAAATATAAAAAAAATAGTAGGAACTAAGACAAATCGAGTGAAAATAGAATAGATTCTAACTAAATCATAAATTGTACTTGTTAATGTCAGTCAAGTTGTGATTAAAAATTAAAATTTATTTTCTCTTAACTTTCGGACCATTGGTTGGGAACTACTAACTCCACAAATCCCGACGATCTTTTTACTATAACTTGTTTTCTCCCCATCTCCCTCGTACTACTGTAAAACCCACTTTTCCTTCATAAGAGTTACAAGGTAAGAAAACAACTTTCACTATTGTGTTAGCGTGTAAATTTAAATTAAAGTTTGGTCTTACATTGGTCTTGGATAAGAACACTTGCAGAAGGTTTTCATCACATCGGATTTACCCCCCAAAAATAAAGGTTTATGAGAATTTAATTATTACAACATTTTTTTTATTTCAACATTTATTTGTATCGAAACTTTTAGAAGGTGTACGTTAAGCGTCATGCCGACAAGGAGAAATAAATGTGCCATGAACATATAAACGAAAATTAATTCTAAAATAAAAAATCTCTCAAAGGGTAGAAAAGAACGGGTAATCTCCATTTCTCATGAAGAGACAAAACCTGTTTAACGTATCCCTATTGCGAGTTTTGCTGACGGAATATTTCTTGATGCCCTAAAGGACAATCCTAACGCAAAATAAAACAAGCTTGTCTTTTTAAATGAAGGAGAACACAAAATATAAATGCGAAACTTAATTCCGGAATAGATACTACAATTTTAAAAATGTGTCAGAATTTTAAATGTTTTTTAACGTTTGATTTTACGGATTATTTTAGAAGTTATTTCCTGTTAGTTATAGTTACTACAAAATCAAAAGCTATATGATTTGCCTTTTTTTTCTCACAAGAAGGAAACCCCAGCCCTAGAGAATTAAGTTAAGTGTGTACTCACTCTGGCGTAGCTTCAGCCGGTGAAGATTCCGATTCCCATTCGGGTTCTGATTCAGATCCAGTTTCAGATTCATATTCGGATTCAGATTCATATTCGGATTCAGGTTCAGATTCAGGTAAAGGGTCCGATTCCGTTTCACGTTCCGATTCAGATTCAGATTTAGGTTCAATCGATGACTCACTTTCCACACTGCAAAATAAAATTCCGTTTTTACAGACATTGCAAGCGATGAACACAAAATAAACACATTATAAAAACTTTTTGACTTAAAATTAAGAATACTTAGTATGTTGAGTTGTTAGGTAGAACATTCTGTGGTTGGTTGGTTGGTTGGTTGGTTGGTTGGTTGGTTGGTTGGTTGGTTGGTTGGTGTTACATATATTTTCAGGTATGTGTGCTTGCACACTCTGTGTGTTCGGATTGTGTTGTGTTAGTGTTCTGAATGAATAATTGAATATGTTTGAAAAGTTTCGCTACATACAGAATGTGTAGTAAACTCGTGTTGCAAAATACGTCTAAAACCTAAATGCGACCTTAAATTTGGATCAAAAACACTACGAGAGCACTTTTTCTGTCTAATTTTTAGGAACACATTTGCAGCAGCATTTTTTTTAACATATCGCACTACAATCAAAACACTTTGGTCAAGAAGAATTCATTATTTTATTTATTTAGGTTTATTTCATTAGCGTTTTCACGCATTTGCAGTGGAGTCAATTCTAAAATCCAAACAAGGGAAATGATCTAACTGAATCTCAGTTGAAAAAAAGGAACAAGTCCAACAGAAAATTTCTAAGAAACACTAAAAAGTATATTTTTGATACATTTATGCATATTTACCATATTTTTACCAGAATTTTAGATATTAGTTTAGTGTACAGTACATTAATTTTTAAAAAATATTAAGTCTTCTCGAACCAAGACTTATTTCCTTTTTTTTTATTAAAAGAGAATTTAACTAGGTTAAAATTGGGGAAAACCTTAAATTGAAATCTTTCAGAGTTTAACGTATAAATGCGAAAAATACAGCTAAAGAGAAATTAAATTTTAAAACAGAATAAAAAATTGTCGTAAATTCAATTAAATCAATCAGTTTTGGGATATACAGGGTGGTCCTTAATTCATGGTACAAACTTGTAGGGGTGTTAGAGTACACCTAGACGATCAAGAATTGGTATAGGAAGGGGGGTCGCAGATACGCCGTTAAAGAGCTAGGACCTAATGTAGTGCGAGTGCGTTTCAAAAGGCCGTTTTTAGAAGGCCCGTGTGACGAAACAAAACATAATAAAATGAAAAACATTATTGCATGAGGTACAGGAGTATCCGTACTACTTAAATCCTCAATGTGATAGAAATTGGACTACTGGCTAAACCGTGGGGTGAGTTTTAAAACGTGCAATATTCATCTTTTAGCCAAAGAATGGAGTTCCCTTACATTAGTGTAATGGTACTTAGAAAAATGATGATCGGGGAAGGAATTTTCAATGATCATACAGTTTCAATGATCAATGTATGATCATTGAAAATTCCTTCCCCGATCATCATTTTTCTAAGTACCATTACACTAATGTAAGGGAACTCCATTCTTTGGCTAAAAGATGAATATTGCACGTTTTAAAACTCACCCCACGGTTTAGCCAGTAGTCCAATTTCTATCACATTGAGGATTTAAGTAGTACGGATACTCCTGTACTTCATGCAATAATGTTTTTCATTTTATTATGTTTTGTTTCGTCACACGGGCCTTCTAAAAACGGCCTTTTGAAACGCACTCGCACTACATTAGGTCCTAGCTCTTTAACGGCGTATCTGCGACCCCCCTTCCTATACCAATTCTTGATCGTCTAGGTGTACTCTAACACCCCTAGAAGTTTGTACCATGAATTAAGGACCACCCTGTATAATAATGTAAGAATTCTGTTTTTGCTTAGTTTATTGTCCAAATGTAAAAAATAGTACGAACTAAAAATAAACGTATGAAAATAAAAAAAATTGTAACTAAATCATAAATTGGGATGATAAATGTCGGTCAAGACTATAATTTATTGATTAAAAATTAAAATTTATTTTCTCTTAACTTTCGGACCACCGCACCGGTTTATTTTTAAATATTATTATAAAGTCGTTAAAAACAACTCATAGAAAGTCTTTAAAACTTATTAAAAACTTATTTTTTCTTCAACATTTTCAACGAACTATGAATAGCAAATGGATTAATACAAACCTGGAATGCTCAGGACTTCTCCATAAGGGCGACCTGTGAAGATTAAAACTATGTTAATTCCACCCGAATCAGAGACCGAACCACAAAGTGGTACTATACAGGGTGTCCCAAAACGACCGCATAAACTATGCATAGCTAGATTCCTCGTTGGGAGTACATAAAAACTGCCCAAAGAAGTGCCCCTCTACGATCCATAGTTTTCCCCTATTGGAAAAAAAATTTCCGGTATGAAAAAAAATTAAACCGGGTTATGAAACACCGGAACTAGTATGATACTAGAACCAGTATGATACTAGTTCTAGTATCATACTGGTTCTAGTATCATACTAGTTCCGGTGTTTCATAACCCGGTATTATAATGGTTCTAGTATATACTAGTTCCGTTATCATACCGGGTATGGTAACGGAACCAGTATATACTAGAACCAGTATGATACTAGTTCTAGTATCATACTGGTTCTAGTATCATACTAGTTCCGGTGTTTCATAACACGGTATCATAATGGTTCTAGTATATACTAGTTCCGTTATCATACCGGGTATGGTAACGGAACCAGTATATACTAGAACCAGTATGATGCCGGAACCAGTATCGTACAAAAACCTGTGTTTCAAAAACTACTTCTACAAACCAAAAAAAGTACAAGAATACACAATACAAAAAAGTACAAGAATACAGTCATATGTTATGTACATTTATGGGACACAGGTTTATACAAGAGAACAATACTAAATCAACAGAAACATCAGACTAAATTGTAATTAAAACCACGCACAATCACAATATATGAGGCGGAAAGCGAAAAGGGACCTCTAGTCGGCAAAGTTGATTTCGAGAAAAAGCCATAAAACCAGAAGAAGGTCAAAACTATCGAAGATGATGACAGTTTTAGTCTTCCAGAGACTTCAAGGGGGCGAAGGGTGCAGTGTCCCAAACACTGTGACCACAAGGGTATGGTGTCCCTGACACCGAAAGGAAAGGGTGGTATCCCAGATACACCTGAGGGGCTAGAGGAGACAAGGTTGTCCCAGACGAATTCATCCCTTTAATGAATGTGGGTATCCTCGAGCCTGGTTCCTTCGAGCATTGCACCCCCAGGTGATGGTGATGGTGTTGCAGTACTCTCGTTCACATACTAGGGTCGAACCGCATTTAATCTGAAACAAAACACAAATGTGTAAATTAATAAGTCACAAGATATTTGCCAAATACATCTAAAGTATATAAAGTGCAAAATTTACAAGGGTTATTGCAGCTAGAATAAAAAAGATTTTAAAAAATGTCATTCATTTTATTGTCAAGAAAATATACAACCAAGATGCTGGATGATTACATATGCTGAAATTAATATGATAATTTAATTTAAATTGAAATAAGGAAGTGTTTTGGACCTTTTGGCCTTGGTAGTTGGATTAAAAAAAGAAAACGAGGGATGTTTCCAAGCCTTATAAGATAGTGCAGAAATTTACAGGGCTCCAATTATGATAAGGAAGAACAGGGTCAAGATTTGAAAAAAATTATCAAGGCAAATAAGGAAAAGGAATTGCAACGCAAAAAATATATATTAAATCTGCTATACCACGTTAGACTGCAGCATCGTCCAAAAATTGTGATTGCTCTTCAAATCAGCAACAATATTGAGCTATGTTGGAAATAGTTGGATTCTATATGCCTCATTCCAGTTGTTTAAATTATTACCAATAAATTAAGAACAGGTTTAATAAAAACGGTTAAAATGTTAATAAACCATTGCTTGTGAGCTTGGAACAATAATGAATTACAGAAACAATCAGATTAAAGAGATGGCAACAGAGGGTTAGCTGAATATTGCCACTGTTTATAGAATTGGCCACTTCTCATACCCTTCATTGCAAGTTTAAATACAATGTCACTTTAGCCACTTGTTTTTAACCCACCCATGTGATATCACCATCAATGTGTACCATTAATCTCAAAAACTTAGTTTTGCCTTTTCTCCTATAGAAAAAGTAAAGTACCCTTTAATTATAAAATTAAGCCTAATGAATGTATTATTACATTGAAACCAAAATGACAATTATATGAAAGAAAACTATTACTAGTGCGAAACCCAAACTCGCAGGATGCACCCACATTAGATTCTTTTAATTTTTTTATGGAAAGGTTTTCTGTATAAAGAGGTTAAACCTACTTGCAGCAAAGTTCCATCTGTTTGTACTACTATCCGCAGACACAGCATCCACTTCTACAACTCTGCTGGGAGATTTCATAATCATTTCACACTGAAAGATGCCAGGCAGACCTGAAATAATCAAGAGAAACATCAGCGATGATACTTGAAGTTGAATGCAAAGGAACACAGATGTATGATCAAGTGTAAAGGAATAGGCTGATGACACTATAAAATTGTGTTAGAAATTGCACTTAAAAGTTGAAAGCGTTATTTCCTGAAAACATTTCACCTTAATTCTTAATTAAGTCGAAATGTACTTAAAAGAAACTATCAAAATATATAATTGTGCGTAATTTAAATGCTAACAAAGAACTTAAAATTTATTAGTATAGTTTGGACACGGCTTACTAGATGCTATACAGGCTAGCCAAGTTCTAAACAATGAAAACCATTTGACAACTTTTCCCACTTGGATCGCCACAAATCCTACCTATATCACCCACCGCCTTCAACACTGTGGATATGCTTTGCCAGTTTGTCAAGTATTGCCATCTGGATTTTTAATGATTTCCGTACTCGGCTAGCCTGTATAGTATCTAGTAAGCCATGGTTTGGAAATAATATTTGTTAACCCTTATTTGTTGTGTGTTTTGGGGAAGGTAGAATGTCTAACTTTCAATCTATTAATTTCTTTAATGAAACAATGGGATGGATACTTGAGGGAGTACCACCTAGGTCCTTAGACTCACTTAGTGAGGCCGTAAGCCGAGCTGTTACAGAAAGTGTGACTATGAAAGTCAGTCATCGGATTCAAAATACCCTTGTTTCTCCATCAAGTATATATTTGGTCCTCATTTTATCACCCCGGAGGAATGAAGCGTAATTCTGATGGTGGGTTAACACCACCGCGTCAAACCTGGCGAACAGTAGTCGTTTTCGAGGCTTAGAGGTTTTCTATTGCTTCTTTTGAATCGCTGTTGACCCCTATCGCCGCTTTTGACATGGTGGTGTAAATCCACCATGAGTCTGCTTTCCCCAACACGGGAATAGAACTTGGGCCTGTGGGGTGGCAGCAAGATCCACCACGCCACTTAGCTTCTCTTAACTTCTTTATGGCAGAAAAAAATTTTCACTGATAGAATGTTTTCCTACGCAAAAATTAACTTATTTTATTCATTTAATAATCTTACTGCAATGAAAATACTGTTTAGTAATAAATACTAACTTACAGACCTGGAAAAAGTACCCGAACCTACGAACCTGGTTCGGGGGAAGCCCCTGCCAGCTCCATAGGAGCAATACATAAGGTTCGGGTAAATTTTATTAGGTTCGGGGGAAGGTTACAACTTTTTCCAGGTCCGCTAACTTATTAATAAACAATTTTTTAGTCTTAAGCATAGTATAAACATGGTGTTAAGAAGTAAAAAGTAATTAACAAGTTCACAATATAATAACTAAACATGCTGTTTCTAAATTGTTTACAAAGTAAAATATTTCAGTGCTTTAAGTTAATTTAGCTTAGTCCATCATATACCTATTGACTATAC
The DNA here is from genome assembly GCA_963680715.1 of Tetragnatha montana. Taxonomy (NCBI): domain Eukaryota; kingdom Metazoa; phylum Arthropoda; class Arachnida; order Araneae; family Tetragnathidae; genus Tetragnatha; species Tetragnatha montana. The sequence goes on along the minus strand of OY796676.1, from coordinate 15,185,496 downwards.
GTCCATGTGTCTATTCAACACCAAATCACTCTCTACTCTCATAAAAGTATGACTAGTAGAGACCCACTCATGTAATTATATCAATTTTCATCAATGTGTAAAATTGATCTAAGTAGGAATTAGTTTTGTCTTTTCTCCCATAGAAAAAGGACCCTTTAGTTATAAAATTAAGCATAATGAATGTATTATTACATTGAAACAAAAAGGACAATTATAAGAAAGAAAACTATATATTACTAGTGCAAACCCCATCTCCCACTGAAAGATGCCGGGCAGACCTGAAATAACCAAGAGAAACATCAGCAATGATACATGCAGTTGAATGCAAAGAAACACAGATGTATGATCAAGTGTAAAGGAATAGGCTGATGACACTGCAAAATTGTGTTAGAAATTGCACTTAAAAGTCAAAAACGTTATTTCCTGAAAACATTTCAACTTTATTCCTTAAAGTTGAAATGTACTTAAAACATAGTTCCCACTCTTTTGTGAGGAAAAAAATCAAGTATTTAAGGGCTTAAATTTAAAATCTTTCATGAACTAAAATAGAAAGGCGGAAAAGCCATTTACAAGTAAAAAAAACTTTTCTCCCAATTTAGTACCCTTACTTCAAAAACCTTTCTTACAGCAAAGATTAATTATAATATTACCATTACTATATTTAACAATTTCAAAACATACTACTATATTTTACTTGTTTTGGGAAAGTCAAACAGAAAAATTCAAGTAGGCAAGTTATACCTGTTCTACAATATGCTAACAGGATATTAACTATTTGATTAACTTTTCATGTTCGAACTGAAAAGAATTCCAAATTAAAATATTTCAAATAAAATAATAAATAATAAAATTCAAGGACTTTTAAGGACTTAGCACTAAATTCAAGCATACTTTCCAGGGCCCTTGAATTTAAAAATGAAATTCAAGTACTTTTCAAGGCCCGTGGGAACCCTGTAAAAGAAACTATCAAAATATAATTGTGCATAATTTACGGGTATAGTACACTTAGGATGGTAATAAATAGATCTCTTGGAATAAAACTTAGCAAAATATTTCAACAAATTAAAGACAGGGAAAGAAATAAAGAAAATAAATTATGCTACTTAAATACTGCAAATAAAATGTTACAAGACCTAAACAGAACAGAAGTCAAGTAACAAAACATTTAAAAAGGTTAAAAATTGTTACTACTTCAATATTATTTCATACGCAGTCAAGGGCGGATTTAGGTAATGAACCCTGGGGGTGCGTAGTGGAAAACATGGGGGTGCAAACTGTCCCTGATGGCTTTAAAAACATGATTTTCCCTATAAAAATTTAATTTTCTCAAAAAGTTGACACCTTTAAATCCGCCCATGCGCAGTGCTTCTGAAAATGCACAGTTAAAGTTAAAGCCCATTAAATGTGTTGCTGATACTGATGGTTCAAGGGATAGCAACTAAGAGAACTATTATGTATTGTAATGTGTGTGAACAGTTGTAATGGGGAATCATTAACATATGCATGCATTTTGATTCATATGTAATATCACACATGATCAGCAATTAGCCAAAAACAATATTAAATAGACATGACATAGTACATGGGGGCCACTTTTCAAAATTTGCAAGACGGAACTTTAAAGTATCGTATTAATCATTTTCATCCAGTCTAGCAATTTTTTTTTAATTGCATGAAAATTCATAAAATATCATGAACAATTATAGTTCCTTAAATTCTAAATCAAGATAAAGCTGTATGTGAGTAAAACCATCTTACTTGTGGTCAAAATGTGCGGTTCAATTCCGTTAATGTTCCCGCTAAATACCGCTTTGCTCTTTTGGATACCAAAAAAGTAGTAATGTATTCGAAGTAAAAGTTTCCGGGCTTGGTTGCCGTAGTCTCGATGTTAAAACTCTGACGTTTCACCCAAAACTGTGTTGGGCATCATCAGCTGTTTTTTCTCTCACGTAACCAACCACGTAACGTAAAAAAAACAGCTGATGATGCCCAACACAGTTTGGGGTGAAACGTCCAAGTTTTTAACATCGAGACCACTGCAACCAAGCCCGGAAACTTTAACTTCGAATACATCCGGCCGTGAAAGCCTTTCTGTTTTAATTAGTAATGTATTGCTAAAACAATTTTAGACTCAGATTAAAATGTTTATATAGATCAAAAACTATTCATATTTTCAATAAAAATTTTAAATGTTGATATTTGAATGTATGGCATTCTCAAAAGCATGGCAATATTTAGCAGGAACGTTAACGGATTAGAACCAAATGTGCAATGTAGGTATTGGAATTTAGTACTAATTTTGCGTTTCGCAATATACCTGGGACGGAATTCCGTTCATTGAAATTTTAAAATGATGGAATTCTGTCCCGGGGATGGAAGAGTGGCACCCATGCTTAATATAAACTTTAGAAATGAAACTCATCAAGCACTTGCCTTTGGTCAAAAACACAATACATAAAAGAATAAGTTCAAGGACTGGGTATGAATGCATTGTATAGTGCTTCCAAAACCCAAACAAATCCCAAAATTTTTTATATCATGGACCACTATATTTTATTTTTCTCATTAACCCCAACTATAACTACATATTCTTAAAAAAAGGGTAAAAATATCCATCTTGTAAATTAAATTGGTAATTTTGAAAGTCAAGTAGAACCCTTTTAAAGCAAAAATTTTAAGGGCATTTTAAAATTATTTTCTTCACATCCTAATTTTCAAAATCAGAATCACACTAACACTAAGGGAATCAGCTTGACAGTATTTAACGAAATGTTAACACATTTGAACTCAAAAGCAAACTATTCTGTACTTACATTTACATATACCTATATTATGCTAGTATAAATCTTCATTACAAAAGGATGTGCCGGGCACAATGATCCCAAATCGGACTTTGTTTGAGGTGTTCTAGAAATTACTCATGGAGACATTTAAAAAATTAAAAGCAGCCCTGTTTTTATTTTGTTGAAAAGAAAAATATTTTAATTCTAAATAAAATATATTGAACATTTCAACTTACTTGAAAAGAGGAAAAGATAGCGTGGTCATTTAACACATAATAAGGTAAATATAAATAAATATCAACGTTTTACGTTGCCATTTCCAGAAATCAAATCAAATAAATCCAAATCTTTGGTGTGCCTGTGGCTAAGTATGTAGAGTAAAAATAATACATGACGATATCTGAAAACATCAAACCCTAATATAAGAGATAAATCAATGGAGTAAATAAAGTTTTCAAAAGGAATCTTGATGAAAATTTACAGTAATTAATTATCGAAAAGTCAAGAACGACAAGTATGCACAATACAGCCATTCTGTTTGTTGGTAGTTAATTGGCCTGCCCTGTCCCCCTTTATTTTTTTACCTACTTCATCAACTGATTAAATTATTCACATTATAACATTATTTTCATTGCATTTGAATATTAATGCATACATTATTTTAATCTAAAGAGGAGGGCAATTTATTATTTAGCAGGTATTTCCAGGTGAAAATGCGTTTTTGGGGCATTTAAGACATGGTTAACGCTCATTAAAAAACATTTCAGTTGAATAAACTTAAAAAGGACCTCAAAATACAATATGTATCAAATTTTTGTGCAATTTGGTGTTCAATTAGACGGATTTTCAGAGTCGGGGAAAAACAGTATTTTGAGTGAAAAACACAAGTTTGAAAAGGCCCAAAAATCGGTATTTAATGATAAGTTTGAATTTTTTTCAATTTTTATTTTTGTAGTTAAGTAATGTGGCAAACTTTTTCCAGAAATTCGGGTTGCCATGGGGATTCTGACGTCATCCAGGAATTTTCAAACACAAAAGAGGTTTACTTGTCTTTGTAAGAATCCATTGCATTTTTTGGGGGTATAGAAAAACGGGGAAAGGGGGAAAATATGAATGAACCCCCAAGTGTTTTATAACACTGTATTCCCTTTGATTAGTAGATTAAGAATATATAAAGTATGAGGGGGTGGGTTCCATATTTCGGGAGTTTTTCCGGTTTTATTGAAAAACTGAATCTGGGCGTCCCACCCGGAGTTTTAGAACTAAAGGTATAAAATTTTAGTATTTTTAAAGTTCTTTAAGAGTTCTTCAAGAATCTGGTTACTGCTAAGCTTTCTGACAACTATTTCCAGAGAAATCTGCGAAAAACCGTCTTGGAAAACGAAACAATGAATTTAATTGTCTCTGGATCACGCAATTTTTACAATATTTGTTAGTGATTCATACTGTTCAAATTCCCACTTTAAATGCTTTCATAAAATATAAATTACTAAGCTGTGATCATAACAGATCCGCAGCTATTCAGCGTTAAAATTAGCATGTGTTAGGCTTAACGCACCACGAGGGGTCTATTCCCTCCAAACACTACGGTTTTCGCCACTTTCTAACACGGTTCTTAAAGGTCTTTAAGTGTTCTTCAAGAATTTGAATACTGATAAGCTTTCTGACAATTATTTCTAGAGAAATCTGTGAAAACACGTCTTGGAAAACGAAACAATGAATTGAATTGTCTCTGGATCACACAATTTTTACACTATTTGTTAGTGATTCATACTGTTCAAATTCCCACTTTAAATGCTTTCATAAAATATAAATCACTAAACTGTGATCATAACAGATCCGCAGCTATTCAGCGTTAAAACTAGCATGTGTTAGGCTTAACGCTTAACGCACCACGAGGGGTTTGTTTCCGCCAAACACTACGGTTTTCGCTTTCGCCACTTACTTAGCTCTAAAAGTAACGATCGAGTATATACTTTTACACAGTTTATTGCAATATATTATAAGCCAGATTATATTGTCCGAAACAAATTTCTGCACGTTTTTACATAGGTATATATCAATATTTCCAAAAATTTTCATACAGGTATCGAGTTATCAAGAAATAAAGAAATTTTGATATAAATTCCAAAAATAATGTTTTGGAATTTATATCAAAATTTCTTTATTTTTCGAGAAAATTTCAAATATTTTTAAGTTTATGACCTAAAAAAATAAAGGTTGGAATAAAAAAAAGTCAACAAATTCTATACTGGTATCTAAATTTTCAGTATGTTTTAAAATTGGTAATAAAAATTCAGTAGCCTTTGGACAGGGGCGGGTCCAGGGGGGGGGCCCTGGGGGCCATGGCCCCCCCCGAGAAACCCTAACAAATAGCTTAAAAAACGCTTTCTTAATGTTAAAATTCAAAAAATTTTCTGGGGGAGAACCCCCAAACCCCCCTTTAATATTTTGACATCCATAGGCGCCAACTTTTATAAAATATTGGGGGGGGGGGAGGGCCAGTACAAGACATTAAAAAACATAAAATTAAAAGAAACAACCATTAAGTTTACGTGCCTAATTACCTAATTTTGTATCAGATGTATTTCGATTAAATTTCGTTACATGTCCCTTTAAATATCGCCAAGGTGTAATATTTTGAGGTGCATTTAATGTAAAAGTTTTGTGTAATAATGCGAGCTCGAAATAAGATGGGGGTCTGGGCGATCTCTCCCAGAAAAAGTTTAGAAATTTCTCTGTTAAAAGTAGCATTTCAGTAGCATTTGGGGGCTCTCCCCAAGAAATTTTTTAAAATTTGACCCTTAAAAGAAATTTTTAACACATTCTGAGACCTTTTGTGGGTTACCCTCTCCCGAAATAACCGCTCTTGAAGGGGATTCCAAACCAGAAAATATCCAAACATCACAAAATATTGGGGAGGGCTTAGCCCCCCTTTAGCTAACATTAGATGGGGCTCAAGCTCTCTCAAACCGGTAATACTATAGTTTAAATGGGCGTATTTGCAAAAATTTTCAGAAGAGGACCCCCGGCCCTTTTCAAAATTGGGCATCTATTTATAATTTCATCCTTGAAAATTCTGTGGTTTACATGCTTTTAAAATGAGCTGAAACTTTATTTTTAGAGGCAAATTTTCAAAAATTTTCTAGGGGGCACCCCCCAGACCCCCTATTAATTTCTCATGGTTACTTATTTACTGTTTTCTCCTTGAACTTGGTTCTCTCCTCTCCTTTTAGGAGTACAAGAAGTTACCCTCTTTAGGTGTTATCCAATGGATACCATTATACCAAATGTACAAAAATGAGTAGAAAAACTTCTATTAGAAGCCAAATTTCAAAAAATTTTCTGGGGGAGGACCCCCAGACCCCCCCCCACATTTGCTTTCCAGCTAGCATTATTTTAACAAACAAGTATAACATAGTATTTATGTTATACTTGGAAATTTGGGAGCCAAACACCTCGCGAACACAAGTATTATTATGGCCTTACAAAAATGTTTCACCCCCCCCCACTTTCTAAAACAATGGCACGGGCCCTGGATATCCTCTAAGTTACTATAAATCCCTAAAATGCTGCTTGAAAACAAGCACTCTTCAAAAAAATTTCTGAGGCACTGAAAATTTTGAATGTAATACCCTCCGACTTTGACATGGCCCCCCCCGAAAATCTGGTCTGGAACCGCCCTTGCCTTTGGATCGTCTGACGTGACGTCTCCCAATGAGAGCTGAAAAGTCAGTTTGTGCGCATGCTCGAACGTCAGCGTTGGCGACGAAAGATTTTGGCTTCTTTGGAGGTAATGAGCAACAATGACGTGAAGGTTTGTTATGAAACGTGCCCCGATGGCTCACATGGTAGGGTATGGGCTTGTTAACTGAGAAATCACGGGTTCGAATCCTGGTGCCCGACAACTTAGCGACGCTGTTATTTTGACTTATTTAAAGGACATAGTTTTTATTTAATACGTTTTAATTAATATTATAATGTTTTAATTATTTTTATTAGATTTATAGATTATGAGAAAAGTTTTGTTGTTTTGATGTGAATATGTATCCGGCATTTTTACGACGCTTATGTTTTAAATTATTTAAAGTACATAGTTTTTATTATAATATTTTAATTATTTTCATTAGATTTATAGATTTTGAGAAAAGTTTTGTAGTTATGATGTGAATATTTTTAATTATTAAATTTTATAACATTATTCAATTTAATTTAAGAATTTAGTTATTATTTAATTAATATTAGTTATTATTTAATTTATGTAAGAATTTTTTTATTATATTTAACAATAACAATTTTTGTGTAGTTATGCTTATGATGTGAGTAAATAAATTTTGATGGCCGGATGTTCATAATTTTAAAATTAGGGATCGTTATGTTATAGTTTCGTGTTATTTTTCATTTAAATCCCCTATGTAAAACATGAATTATCTAGAAATGGACTCTTGGACGTTGAAAACCTAAGACCCAAACCAAAAATATACGGCATAATTTGAAACTGGGACATGAGCCTCGCCAAAGTAGTATTTTTCAACTCCCATTGGGTTCCGTCAGGCTGGATAAAGTGCACTTAAAAATTCTTGTACATTCTATACTAGTATAAAAATTTAAAGTATTCATTAAAACTGGTATCAACGTTCCCCAGTACGGTTTCAAAATTTCCAGTGTTGATCATAATGGTATTGAAATTCCCAGTATTCATTAAAACCAGTATCGAAATTCCCAGTGTTGTTCATAATGGTATTGAAATTCCCAGTATTCATTAAAACCAGTATCGAAATTTCCAGTATTGATTCATACTTGTATTGAAATTCCCAGTATTCATTAAAACTAGTATCGAAATTTCCAGTATTGATTCATACTGGTATTGAAGTTCCCAGTATCCATTAAAACCAGTATCGAAATTTCCAGTATTGTTTCATACTTGTTTTAAAGTTTCCAGTATGGTGTCATACTGGTTTTAAAATTTCCTGTATGTTTTTCCAGTATGGATACTAGTTCCAGTATGATTTATACTGGTTCTAGTATCATTTTGATACTGGTTTTGTGAACTTTTTCCAATAGGGTCGAGTTATAGGAAAAACAAAGAATGGCTGTTACCCCTGTGGTCCCAGGTCAATCCGGCAGCAGAAACATCAGGAACGTTGGTCTCTTAACGTATGGGCACAACAATACTCGGGGATCGACTGCTTGGACCATATCTGTTGCCAGAACGGCTCTCGGGACAGTCATACTTGGTGTTTCTCAATGAGGTCTTAACCGAGTTCCTCGATGACATACCTTTAGCGGCAGTACAGGGACTTTGGTTTCAGCAAGATGGGGCTCCGGCGCATTTCTGTGCTAATGTATACGTGGTTGGCTCAATATGGAATACCCCGGCCGCTGGATCGGACGTGGGGGTCCGGTTCTATGGCCGCCAAGTGGGGTAACAGCCATACTTTGTTTTTCCTATAACTCGAAAACTATGGATCGTAGAGGGGCACTTCTTTGGGCAGTTTTTATGTACTCCCAACGAGGAATCTAGCTATGCATAGTTTATGCGGTCGTTTTGGGACACCCTGTATATATCACAATCAGCTTAACTGTGAAGCATCATAACTCACCTTGATCGGTAACTCGACCTACGGCTGATATGCCCTATATCAGTTTGGCCAGTCGGTCGCTCGTCTCTTTAATAGGAGAAAAAAAAACAGAATTAACTTGACGGATCAGAATATGGATTAGGAAACTAGATAATCGAACCTTAGGGTCCATTCACTAATTTAATTACTTCACACAATTTCGAACGATATTAAGCCTCCCTTTATGTCACGCGTTGTCCCATTTTATTGACTCCTAGTAAAAAAAACATCGGAGAACAAGGTAAAAAAAATTGCATGCTTTTATTTATCCCCAATGCGGGGCAAATCAGATCACTGCCGGTTTATGTTAAAAACTTGTGCATATTTGACGTCCTTGGGTAGGATCATAAAATGTGACTTTATATTCGCATAAAAACGCATCTCGCCGTAGGAAAAATGGTGCAAGTTCAGAACTGCCGATGGTTGGCGAGATTTGCCTTTTAAACGGCACAGATTTGACTTTATAACGGCACAGATTTGGCTTTTTAACGGCACTTTTAGCATTGCTTTTATAGCTAAAAAATCAATGCCAACTTGGCGCATCAGCAGTTCTAAACTTAGTCCGGAAAATACCCAAATGGAAGTGTCTATTTGAACGGCAAAAACGGCAGCTGGCCCATGCGTCGTAGGTCTCGCGGTTACGTAGCAGTCCCGGCGCTCCAATCAGAACCGTTGCCGTGGAAATAAGAGTAGAGTTTAGTTGTATATTTGCCGTCCAAATAGACAGTGCCATACCAAAATAGTCTAATTTGGCGAGTTTTTGCTAATTTGATTGATTTTCTGAATGTATGAAATACATCTATGGTCCGTTTCAAATGTTGTACTGATTTCGTTGGAAATTCTAACCCTTGATCACTGGTCATTTCCCCCATTTTTAAGGCTAACATGGTAGTGGGGTAATACTACCTTTTGACTCCAAAAATAATTCGACAGACCAATTAGTTTAAAAACTAATATCTTTATTTGACACACAGCACAATCTCATCACTCATCTACACTGCTAAAAATACACATCTCCAATCTAACATAACCTCACACTACTCTAACAAAACATAATCTCTAGCATAACCATAATCTCAAAAAGCCTAACATAATCTTCTCCAACACTCAGTCTCACCCACAGAGTACTAGAACAGAGAGTCCACGGCCATAGGCCATAATGGAAATCGAAAATCATGACATCTTGTTACAGGTTGGGAGAATTGTGGCGCTGGGATCGCACTAAACTCACTAGCGTCTGGATTCAGTCTGAATCGTTCGCCGGCTGC